>CM051234.1:590399481-591599481 GCA_027917425.1 Gastrophryne carolinensis
GTATAGGTATATAAATTCCTACTTAGATATAAGTGTTGACATAGTTACAATTATATACTTTTACCTGGCAGCAGGTTGGGGAGGAGGGTGGCATCGGGGGTCCAAGGGGGGGGCAGGGACACCCCACAGGGAGGAGGGGGCTTGGGGGGAGCTTAGGGGAATAAGAAAAAGGAAGGCTTCACACACAATACACAGGGTGAAATATACTTTTACTCACAACCACATGTAAGCAGATCAACCCTGGCTATGATGTTAAAGTGATCTTCTCTTAATAGATGATCGACTCTGAAAATGGTTATGAAGATCTAAACTGAGCCAAAAAAAAAAAAAAAAAAATCTCATGAATCGGAAGAAAGGGGAAAAATGTGAAAAAAACATTTTGCACATGAAAAGTGTGAGCAAATACATTGGCCCTATTGCGTTGTCTTTTAGCTTCTAGGGTGGGTCCGGAACCCAGAAGAGGAACATAAGAGGTGAGTTCTGGGAAAGGGATTTTCTGGGTTGCAGTGGGCTATTTTGCGGTTCAGTGACCATCAGGATGCTGCACTTTCGGTTTTTGGGTTCACGCATGAGCATCATCCATAACTGAGGGCCCATGTAAAGCAGACCAAAACCCAAGGCCTTCACTCTGAATAAGAGCCTCTCTTATATGTTCCCCCAACCATTTACATACAGATTACAAATCCTACCTGCATCTACTGCATGTTCTGAGCCTTTAAACAACGAAGATGGCGGCACATGGAGTCTCAGACTGTCTACAAACAGGAAGTGTCTTCTGACTGTGCTGCTCTGCATTCTGGGATTGCTGTCCTTTCCCTGACCCCAGCTCTGCTCTGTCTGTGCAAAGCACAGCTATAACCCGCCCCCCCTGCACTTTTGCCCCCACACCCTTTCCTCAGTATGTGATGCTTCTGGGGCAAGATAGTGGCAACCGTATCCTGGAGTCCTGAACAGAGTTGCAGCCCAACAGGTGAATGAATAAAATGTGACTTAAAACGTAAAATATATTAATTACAGATGCTGGGGAATAGTTTTGTTAAGAGTTTAAGGGTTTGGGCTTTTCATTAAATGATGCTGGAAGTCTGGTTTAACATACGTTGACCTTCTATAAATCTCTAAACTCCGGCTACAGTTGTGCCTTAGCTTCTTCCGGAATAAGATCTAAAGGTGTAGCGAAACCTAAAAGTCGTTGCATTTTGTGGCCATTCCGTTGGGGCAGTGTGACGTCACGTTCGTCCCACAATCCCGAGCCGCGTCATGTAAGAGGAGCCCCTCTGCCGGGATGTGACTGCGCCCCCAGCGGCCCAGGCAGTGGAAAGGGCGGCTCTTCCTGGAAGTGAGTGAGGGAGCGGCAACCAATCAGCGTGCCGCTCCAGCGCTCGGTGACGGGCAGACCAGGGGGAGAGTTGGCGAGGAAGTCACGTGTCCCCACACTGAGTAGAGGGATCGCTGGAGCTGCGCTGCGTTGCCCGGTTGTGGCGGTGACCCGGAGGAGGCGGCCGGGGAACCCGGAATGAGGCGGTGTCCCGTGTATGGGCTGTGAAGCAGGTACATTATGGCGGCTTTATTCCTCTGCTGGGGGCTGTGTTGATGTGCTCATTGGGCTGCTGTGCTGTGTTGCTCTGTGTATGCTGATAGCGGCTGATTGCTGGAGCAGCTGCCCATAGGCTGGTCACAGCACAATCTCATCTCTCCTATGACCAAACCTGACTGAGGTTGTACAGATTAGAGTGTAAGCTGTGTGGCCATCAGTAGCCTAATGTGTCCCTATTGTGTAGTTGCTTCATTATCCAGCTCAGTCCAGGATCATCCATCTATTATGGTCACCCCTAAGCAGGGCAGGTGTCAGCACTGGGCAGTTGCCGGGGCCCCTGCACCCTAGGGGGCCCACCTCATTCCCTCTAGTCTGGGCAGCCCCTATGCAGAAATAAGGACTGTCAGCCAGGAGCAGATTGGCCACTGGGATTCTTTCTGCCATTCCTTTTTTTTCTTTTCTTCTATTATTTATGTCAGTCCTTCTAGTCTTTTCTTCCTGTCTCATTTTTCTTTCATCTGTTTGTTCTGCTATGCTCCTTTCTTCTTTCCTTTTCTCTGACATACCTTCAGTTCTTTCTGTCATTCCTTCTCTTTTTTCTGTCAGTCTTTGTATTCTTTCTTTCCTTCCATCTCTTATTGTTTTCTCTATCATTCCCCTTCCTCTCCTGTTTTTTTTGTCTTTTCTTTCTTGTTTCTGTCATTTATTTTAAGTTTTTTTTTATATGTTTCTTTAAATGTTTTGTTTATATTTCTATATTTTCATATTAGTTTTTTGTCATTCATTTTTTTTTCTTTACTGCTGTTTCCTTTTGTTCTTTACTACTTTTTCTTTCTGTTGTTCCTGCTATTCATTGTAAATTTTGACATTACTTCTTTTATTTTTTTCTTTCTATTCTTTGGTAGTATTGGCCATACAAGCAACTTTATCGCCATGCATGTAGTGTCACAGCATGCCGCAAGGGACCCATTGAGACTCCGGGGCCCACAAAAACCTACCTGTTTGGCTAACACTGCCTACAGCCACAGTCTATTTACAGGAGAAATAAGTCACCGTTTGGAGATGACCAGGATTTGTTTGGCTTTTAACGTATCTTTAGATAATTGTTGGGGGTGTGTGTGTTGTGCACTTATAGCTTTGGATGGCATAAGCTGATTCCTAGGTGTTTGGTGGTTAGTGTTTTATGCCTATTATTCTGGATAGATTGTAGGGGTTATCTTGCTTTTTGGACTTTGATTTGCCAAGTGGACAGTTGCTGGTGTGTAGGTAATAATGTCCTCTACCTGAACAGAACAAAACTGCATCAGTATCTGTATTGGGTAAGTATAGAAATATAGGATAAGTAAGTATGCTATGGACTTAGTGGAGAAGGTGGCTAGTTACCGTCATCTGGAATGGCTGCCTTGTTGTCCCTGGATGGGGCAGGGGGTGGTGTGTGGGGAGGAATCCTAGCTCGTTTCCTGATGGGTCTTTATCTCTTTGTGTGTGTGGTTAGTGCCCGAAGGGGTGTTTTTAAACCTACTTTTTTGATTATTTATTGGTCCCCCTTTCCCTAAAGTTAGCACGCATGTACATCAGGGTCGGTGGGTAAGGGGAAATTCCAGATGTGGTGTCATCCATTGACGCCACTGGGCTCCTCCCTACATCTTTGGTATCAGCTAGAGCGGTTTCTTCCTCTTCCCCTCTTGGCTGGCCGATGTCTTCAGTGATGTTGTAAAAGCTTACACTCATCTATTGATTGTCATCCGATTGGATCTAAAAAGTGAAAGTGAACACCGTATCGGCTACAAATTCTTATTTCTGGGGATCCCACAATGCATTTGGGTGTCCTCCCTAATCGGAACAGTTGTCGGAATCAGAATGACTTGCAGCATCTGCCAATCCATTCTTATTCCATGGAGTGCTACCAGTGCTTCCCTCTAGTTTAGGGGTACTCAACTTCTTGTAAAGATGCATTTAAAGTGGACCAACACCCAGGATTTTGACTATCCTGGGTATTGGTCCACTTCCCCGGGGCACCCCGATCGGGGGTGCCCCGCTGTGTGAAACCCCCCAGAAAGCCCCCAAAACTCACCTCTCCCCGCTCCCACGTGGCCGCGCTGTCCAATCGGCACCGACGTACAAGCTGATTGACAGCAACGTACAAGCAGCTTGCCCGTCGGCGCCTCCCGCGCGTCACTCTTGACGTGTGCGCGCCCGCGCCGGCCATTCAGAGATGGCCGGCGCGGGCGCATGCACGTCTAGAGGAGCGCGAGTGAGGCGGCGGCGGCGGAAGCAGCGGCTGGAGAGGTAAGGCTTTTCGGGGGGTTTACACCGGATGTCCCGCGGTGTGTGAGGTGATCGGCCGGGAATCTTATAGATTCCCGGGCCGATCACCTCAGGGTGTTGGTCCACTTTAAAGGCATCCAGTGAGAGGTGAAGGTCTGGGCGGAGGGCTGTCGTGGGGGGGGGTAGATATTTAGAAATCGGCACACTCGGGGAGGGGTTATAGATTCCCTAGGCAAAACTAAAAAAGGCTGCTTGCCCCCCCCCCCAAAAATCCTATTGGGCACTGGGAAAAAAGGAGCTTTTTTTGGTCCGCGGCACACTGAAGGGTTGATTGGGAGAGAAGCTATAAGGAAGAGGGATGGAGAGAGAGCTGGGAGAAGAGATTGATGGGCAGAGCTAAAAGGACAGGAATGAGTGGGCAGAGCTGGGGGACAGGGTTGATGTCCAAAGCTGGAAGAAAAATGAATGGATTGGCAAAGGTGGGAGGCCAGGGATTGGGTGGGCCAAACTGGGGGAACAGGAATGGATTGGGCAGAGAGATTGGGTTGTATTGGGCAAAGCTTAGGGGGGGGGCAAGAATGGATGGAGCTGAACTGGGGGAGTGAGATGGTGGGAAAGGGATAGATGGAGCTGAGCTGGGGCAGGGGAAAGGATTGGATAGGGCTAAGAGACAGAGAAAAACAAAGCTTGTGTGTACTTTACAATGTCACTTCCCATCATTGCAGTACTTCATATTGCAATGCTAGGTGCCAGGGACACTAAGCACTACATTGCCGGTCAAGGAAGCAGCTCTGAGCACAGTGACACAAAAGCAACTGAAGGCAGGCCTGTCAGGGGAGGGGCCCGTAAATATGGCACCAAGGTCTGCCAGTTGAGTATCGCTACTTTAGTTGATGCCTACCCATGCTGGCCATTCAGAAATAGCTGGAGCAGATACACAACCTCAGCTAAAGGAAAGCTGTTGCAGCCACCACCTGTGCATGCACTGTGGGATCGCCAGAACAGTAAGCATACTAAGTGACAGGGGAGGGGGTACACAGAGCATGACATCCCAGATCGGGGACCTACTGAAAAGCTTCCTTTTCCCAATGGATAACAGACTGCATAAAACTGACTTTTATGATTTGGGATGCCTGTCTGCATATGCCCCTCTTGGAAGCCCGAATACTCACCAGGTCTCTACTATAGACCAGCTTATACATCCCATGGGGCTGCTGGGGGCCAGTTAGCTTTGTAGAGGGTCTAAACACCTGCCAGGCAAACATCACCAATTATGCTCAGTAGTGTGCAGCATTATGCTGTTCTATGGGGCATTAGGACATTCCAGGCAAAGGGTTAAATTATCATTCTTTCTGCTATTCGAGCTGGCTGTCTGGGGCTGGATCTTTCATTCAGCTTGCTTTATATTTTTTTATAAATCTTAGTAAACTAGTCTTTTTCCCAGGGTTTTTTCCCTGTCCTGGAAGCATCCTGATTTGGGAAGCCCCACTGTATCCCCCCCCCCCCCCCCCCCCCCCCAGATCGGCCAGGAAAACTCACCCTCCCCCTGCGCCCCCCCCCCCCCCCATTTACATCAGCAAAGGAACCAGGAAGAAGGTGGGAAGGCCAGTGACCTAGTTGGGTTCTGTTCCACTTCAAAGCTGACTTCATGCATTCATGCAAGCGATCTGTGTACTCGCTTCCTACTGCCAGTCATGGGTGAGCAGACCCCGATTGTTTATTGGCTGTACAGGGCGCATCACCAGTTTTATGTGCCCAGGTGGCTGCACGTTAGCTTGCTCTCAGTTTTGCCGGCTCCAAAATGAGATTGCTGCAGAACTACAATGGATCAGGCATGCAAGAGGGGAGGTGAGTGAAATGTTTTTAGGGTATTTAAACTCCCCAATTCCTTGCCATTTGTATAGGTGGAGTATAATATTTATAAATGGCACATTGCGGAAATGTTCATTATATGAAGGTGACAGTGAGGAATGTAAACACACCTGAGGATATTGTCTGACCTGTCACTGGAATGACCCCAATAACCTGTACACACAGCAGCCACTGCCGCGTCTGGATGTATAGACACCAATCTGCTTGTTGGGAGATGTCTGTGACAATTCAATTACGGTGCACTAAAACATCTTGGTGAATAACCGTGATCAGGGTATTTATATAATTTCCTGATACTTTAACTGATATTTCTCAATCATACATCTGGGGACTCACATGCTGGTTATCTGGAAAGCCACAGCATTGCCTCGCTCTACCAGGAGGCAACAATATGTCTGTAAAGAAATCGGGGTTTTTTTTAAAGTGGACCAACACCGAGAGGTGATCGGCCCGGAAATCTATAAGATTCCCGGGCCGATCACCTCCCACCCCGCGGGACATCCGAGATCGGGATGTCCCGCGGGGTGAAACCCCCCAAAAAACCCCCAAACACCTTACCTGATCTTCGGCAGCGGCCGGCCGCCGCCGCCTCCCTCGCGCCCCTTTAGGCGTGCTCGCGCCCGCGCCGGCCGTCTGCGAATGGCCGGCGGGGGCGCGCGCGCGCCGAAAGTGACGCGAGGGAGGCGGCGGCGGCGGCAGCCGCTTGGACGTTCCTGATCCCCGCCTGGACGTTGGCGGGGATTGGACCGTCCAGTCACGTGGGAGCGGGGACAGGTAAGATTTTGGGGCTTTCTGGGGGGTTTTACACAGTGGGGTGCCCCGCCGAAGTGGACCAAAACCCAGGATAGTCAAAATCCTGGGTGTTGGTCCACTTTAAGCCACCCATCAGCATCTGTCAGTTGCTCCTGTGTGATGATGTGATAAGATGATTTGTATAGCTCTTGATGGGCAGCTTTACTTTGCTATAATAAAATAGGCTAAATAAATAAATAGCCTTAAACTGGACCTTCAGTGTAATTCATTAAAAAGTCCAAACCCTGAATGATTCCCAAGCATCTAAATTTAATATATTTTAAGTTTTAAGTCACTTACTTATTATTCTTTCCCCCACTGGGCTTCAACTCTGTTCAGGACTCTAGGATACGGGCGCTGCTATCTTGCCTTAGAAGAATCACATACTAAGAAGAGGAGGGGGGGGTTAAAAGTACAGGGGGCCTGATTATACCTGTGCCTTGCACAGACAGAGCAGAGCTGGGGTTAGGAAAAGGACAGCAATCCTAGAATGCAGAGCGACACAGTCAGAAGACACTTCCTGTCTGCGGGCAGCCTGAGACTCCATGTACCACCATCTTGGATGTTTAAAGGCTCAGTAGATGCAGGTAGGATGATTTTTAATGTGGGCAATCTGTATATACAGGGTGGGGGGAACATAAGATACGCTCTTATTCAGGGTGAAGATCTGCTTTAAGAAGAAATATTCATCATGGATTGGGCCGTAGCTATAGCAACTAGGTTCCACATTTTAATATAGCAGACATGCCTATACTTACCATCCAATAGTATTGCTAAGTGCATGTGTCCTGGAATGAGCAATGGCTAAGGAGAGTCACAGGTACAAGCATGCTATGCCCTACATCTGGTCGACGTTTGTTCCCACATGTCATGCTATAGGCAGCATCAACCTACTGAGGGGGTGACAGGTGTATGTCTTGAAACATAGAAACATAGAAGGTTGACGGCAGAAGGAGACCATACGGTCCATCTAGTCTGCCCTTATGTGTATACTGTATGTACTCTTTATCTTAGGATAGATGTGTGCTTATCCCAGGCATGTTTAAATTCAGTGACTGTTGATGTTTCAACTACCTCTGCTGGAAGTTTGTTCCAAGCACCTACTACTCTTTCTGTAAAATAATATTTTCTAACATTGCTCCTGATCTTCCCCCCGACTAGCTTCAGGTTGTGCCCCCTTGTTCTATCGTTAAGTTTCTTCTTAAAAACACTTCCCTCCTGAACCTTTTTCAATCCTTTCACATATTTAAAGGTCTCAATCATGTCCCCCCTCTCCCTTCTTTCCTCCAGACTGTACAAATTAAGTTCTTTAAGTCTCTCCTGATAAGTTTTAAGTTTAAGTCCTTCCACCATTTTCGTTGCCCGCCTTTGGACACGTTCTATTTGAATAATGTCTTTTTGCAGGTAAGGTCTCCAGAACTGCACACAGTATTCTAGCTGTGGCCTCACCAGGGCTCTATACAGCGGCATCACAACCTCCCTCTTCCTACTGGTGATGCCTCGAGCTATGCAGCCGAGCATCCTGCTTGCTTTTCCCACTGCCTGGCTACACTGTCCACTCATCTTGCAGCTATCAGTAATCAGTACCCCTAAATCTCTCTCCTCCGAGGTCCTGGCTAACACCGTGCTGCCCATACGGTACTCAGAGCAGGGATTCCTTCTACCCAAGTGCATGATTTTACATTTAGAGACATTAAACTCTAGTTTCCACAGTTTTGACCATCTATCCAGTAAAGCTAAATCATTTTCCATGTTGCAGACACCTCCAGGAATATCCACCCTATTACTAACCTTTGTATCATCAGCAAACAGACAAACTTTTCCTACCAAGCCTTCTCCTATGTCACTTACAAATATATTAAAATGAATGGGGTCCAGGACAGAGCCTTGCGGCACACCACTTGTAACTCGCCTTTGTTCAGATTGCACACCATTTACAACAACGCTCTGATACCGATCCCTCAGCCAACTGGAAATCCACTGAACTATCCAGGGATTGAGTCCTACCTTCAATAACTTATCTATGAGCTCCTTATGTGGTACAGTGTCAAAGGCTTTGCTAAAATCCAGATAGGCGATATCCACAGCACCATTAAGAGACATTGGGTTAAAACCCAATCTAAAATATTCCAGGGCCGGCTGCTTGCCTCCCACTGTGGCAGGCTGTCCCACTGTGTGAAACTCCCGGGGGCACTTGTAAACTCACCTTTACCAGCGCAGTGCATCCTTGGCTTCCCTGTAGCTGTGCGCACTCCCGCGTCCAGCATTTCTGGATGGCAGGGCGTGGGAGTGCGTGCCGAACAGCGTGTCAGGGATGTGGCGGTCACGTCGGCATTTTGGAGAAAGCCAATCGTCAATCTCAAAAACGCTGCAGGAGGTGGCTTTTGGCGGTGGAAAAGCCCAGTTGGCCACTGCCAAGCCGACAGCAGTGTCGGAGGTACTGGGGCAGGGACCAAAAAATGCCTTTCCATCTGCTTAAAAGAGGAACATCGAAGGCCCTCCCCTGTGTAAACCCCCCCTGATGCCCCATTAGACTCACCTTCTGCCAGAGCTCTTGCCACGCCTGTGTGCCACGGTCGCATCTCTGCGCACCTCTAGCTGTGAGTGCCTCTGGCCTTCATAAATGGGTTTTGCGGGCACGCCATAGCTACAGGGTGAGTAGGGGATGCACCCGGCAGTGCGGTTTAGCTGTCAGCAGAACCAAAGGGAGCCAAGTGAAATCAAGGACGCTGATTGGTCACGCCTGCGCCGTGGGAACAAAAGTAGGTGAGCGAACCAGCTTGATCAGGGGGATACACACAGGGGCATCCCAATTTGGGATACCTCCGCAGAGAGGAACAACACGCCGAAAAGTGAAATTGCGGTGTGTTGTTTCTCTTTGCTTTGGTGTTCCATTCTTCTGTGTATAGCAGCAAGCTGTACAAATCCCAGTAAAACTAAATGGCAAAAAGCCCTCCCTGGCATCCCTGTGCCAAGTAGCATCCAGGTCCCCCCTACTCCACTCCTCCTTATGTAACTCTGTATGATGGGGGACCAGAAAACAGATGCAAACGGCAGTGTCGTACGCCTCCTCTTGGACGAAGCACATGTGGGCAACTGTTTTGTGTTGTGTGGGGAGTAGGTGGGTCCTTGTGAACCTGGACAGGAAAGGCCAAGTATCTCTTGAATGCAGACATCTGACTGTGAGGGGGTAAGTTAGGCTACTTCATTGCCCCTGTAGATCAGGAATGTCCCTGGCACAAAGTTGCAAGGAAGGGTCTATATCTGCATTGTTTATTTCTGCTGGGTTGCGGTTACATTTTCTCTAGAAAAGCACGATTGTTAGTATCTTTGTGTTTGTACTGAAGTTTGATGAATATTTCAGCATTCCTTTTAGGCCTTGCTTTCAGTCGGTCCTCTGGAGATTATTAGTTGGAGCTCTGCGCAGAGGTCAGTGACTCACAAGTTACTGTTACAAGTTACACATTTCCTCAGAGAATCTGTATTTTGTAACTGTCCTGTGCATTTCCTCCTCTGTGCAGAGCAGGGATTGGTTGCCATAACATCCAAAACATAGACATCAAGAAATAGGACAAACCCCCCATTTAGCATTGTGGCTGTTAATCAATGTTAAATGCAAGTATGTTTATTCATAGAGGCTGGCTTTAGAGAGCAACTCGAACCGGGAAGCTGAGGAAGGGGAGGCAATCTTGATTAGTGTAGATATGTCTTTATGGCAACACAAGCCAAGATGTTTTTGCCATATTGATGCCAGGGTTGTATTCTTAGGCTGGTTTACACCAGGGTGAGTGCCCTGCAGCCATCTGTGAAGAGCTGCTCTCTATGGGCGCTTTCACATTTGAATCAGGCATTTGCAGAACACTCTGAGTACTCCACAAAAGCCCTGCCAGCAGCTTCCCGAGTGAGCAGCGCTAGCTATCTCCCTCCATGTGAGTGGAGAGCGCTAGCGCAGAAGGCTGTCCATATGCTGCATACTCAGGAAGCTGAATTCCTTGACACGCCAGGAGGGAAATACTTAGAGACTGTCCAGTCCGGTATTAATTACCACGGATGCCTGGGATGGGGAGCTTACTTAGGCTCACAGCACATCCATGTCTGTTGGTCAAGTGTATCTCAGAACAAACCTTCAAACTACAGGCTGCGGAACTAGCACTAGGTCATTTCAGTCCCCTTCTGCTAGGCAAGCACGTACAACTCTGGTCCAACAATCCTTTAAAGCGGAAAAAAACTCGGGAATTTGACTTTCCTGGGTCTTTTTCAGTGTCTTTGGGCATCCTAAATTGGGGTGGCCTGCTGTATAAACACCCCAGTTTGCCCAGTGAAAATCATTTCTCCTCGGCCCAATGATGCATGCGTGGCAACCCCCACTTGCTGTGTGTTCCCACCTGCCTATTCAAGTGAGCATACAGAGCAGGTAAGCCAGTTTGTGCTTCCTGTCTAAGATGGTGGTGCCCAGGAGCACCAGGAGAACGATGCTGGACCACAGGAGAGGTAAGGTTTTTTCTTTGTATCCTCCCCTCCCCTGTCCTGCTTTAGTGCCAGGGGAGTGTGGCAAGATGCCCTGCCACCCTCACCTGGAGTAGAAGCAGAACAGGAGAGGGTTACCAAAAAAAAACTGCTTACCTAGCCCGGTAACCAAACGGGCAAACACACATAATATGGTAAGGCGTGATTTATTTATTTATTACTTTCCCTTAAATTTAGTGATATTGAACCGGACCGAACCTTCGCTCTGCAACAAATTTTTACCTGTCCTCCACCCTGGTCACCTCCTCTCAATCGTGACTCTAGCACTTCTCATGCATATCTCTGGAATGCCCTTCCCTGCTTGTTTCGACACTCCCCAACACTCCAAGCTTTCAAAAGTGCCCTAGAATCTCACTCCTTCACACAAGCAAACAGCAAGCAGAGCCATCACAATACACAACAGGAAGTATTTATAACATGAGTCATTCGCATATACTTTCAGGTAGATATCTACCTCCCCCGTGTAGTGCATTATTTTTACAGGAACCGGATCACGGCCTCATTTTAATACAGTTGCTGTATGGCTTCGACCTGCCATGTACAAATGGGTTTTCTCTTTGTGAGTTGTGAATGTGATCCTTGTAGTGTGGGTGTGAGATGCTGGCAGCCATATCAATCTGATCACAGACTGTTTATCTGTGAGTGGCGTGTTAGTCACCCCGCTCTGTCTGGAGGCTGCGGCTGAGGGAAACCGAGGCCTGGAGCTAGTGAAGCGGTGTGAGGACATGCTGCAGTCATGAATGGGCACTAAAAGAGAATCACAAAGAGCAGAAAAGGACCAGCACTCCAAGTAGTAATGCAATTAAACTGTAATGTAGCACTGTGGCAAATTGACAAAACATGCCATAGGACATAAAGTCCACAATCATGTCAAAATTGTCCGAAATTGCAGTCCAATAGAGATCCCCCCTTCCTCAGGGAGGACTGCCCAAACCGTGCTAGAAGACTAAGCCCTTTAAAGCGGACCTTCAGCATCATTTAATGAAAAGCCCAAACCCTTAAAAAAAAACTATTCCCCAGCATCTAAAATTAATATATTTAACATTTTTAGTCACTTACATTTTATTCTTTCCCTCACAGGCCTGCAACTCTGTTCAGCACTCTAGGATATGGGCGCCGCCATCTTGGTTCAGTAGCATCACATACTGAGGAGAGGGTTCAAAAGTGCAGGGGAGCAGGGATATAGCTGTGCTTTGCACAAAGAGAGCAGAGCTGGGGTCAGGAAAGGGTCAGCAATCCCAGAATGCAGAGTGGCACAGTCAGAAGACACTTCCTGTTTGCAGGCAGCCTGCACCTCCATGGGCCGCCATCTTGGATGTTTAAAGTCTCAGAAAATGCAATGGATGCAGGTAGGATGATTTTTAATGTGAGCAATCTGTATGTACAGAGTGGGGGAAACATATAAGATAGGCTCTTATACAGGGTGAAAGTCCGGTTTAAGTAGAAAGGGTTAACTTTTTGAAATTCCCGCCTGACGTCATAGTCAGGTGTTCAGTAAGTAAAACAAATGTAAAGAAGAACAATAACCAATGTTAAGTACTCACCTGCACCCACTGGGGCTCCTAGGACAGCAGAGCCCCATCACCGCTGAACGTTGCGAGCTGCGGATTCCCTGCCTGTCAAGGGCACGGGAGAGAATGACAGTCGGGTTGTAACTGATGACGCAGGAGAAAAATTGTTTTAACTTCAAAGTTCTTTCTAATTTAAATAGTTCTATATCAAATTTGAAAAGATCAAACCGAGAAGTAGGGCAAAAAAGGCCCCTGCTGAGCAGGCTTACCTTGTCTGAGAGAGGTCTGGAAGAGAGATTCATCACAGGGGTCTCCTGCTGGCTGTTCTCGGGGTCGTTGCTCCGTTGGCGGCGTTTCCTGCCGCCCCTCCTGGATCGTTTGGTCCGGGGGGTCCTCCCTGAGGAAGGGGGATTAAAGACCCCCGAAACGTCGGATCTCTATTGGACTGCAATTTCGGACAATTTTGACATAATTGTGGACTTTATGTCTTATGGCATGTTTTATCAATTTGCCACAGTGCTACATTACAGTTTAATTGCATTACTACTTGGGAGTGCTGGTCCTTTTCTGCTCTTTGTGGTTTAAAGCGGCGCCACCGCGGTCCTGGTATCCACGCATATTGGACATGTAAGTGTGCACCAGCCATTCAGAAAATCATCAGCCATCATAGCTGAACCTCACATGTGTGCCAGGATTGGAACCACTTGTTGCAGTCTCTTCCCTATTGGCGAAACCCTACCTTCACATTTAGTTTGGTACCAGAGAGGTTCATAGTGAAAGTTCAGTGTTAAAAACGACCCTGCTCCAACACTGACACCGGGGGGGTTTACAAGAAATTTTTTTTTTACCTCCCTGGATCCTGTGCCATTATTTACATCTCTGCGGCAACCACATGAACAGCGCACAGAGCGGCACCCCCCATCTGAATAGCTGCTGGTAGAGGTAAGTTTTGTGCTGCCCCGAGGTGGGTTACACGCAGGGTAGTCATCACATTGGGATTTGTTCCTCTTTAAGGTGTCTCTAATCATTTCTGGCTCCAAAATGTAAAAATAAATGGTTTTAGCTTGAAGCAGAACAAAACCCGGGACTATTTTGGCTATCCTGGGTTTTGTTACTTGCCCATGCACCTTTGGGATACCCCCCTTGTGTGTAACCGCCAGTTCGGCTGTTATAAAAAAAAAAAAAAAAAAAAACTCTTCCCGGTCCAACTGTGCATGTGCGGGCTCTCGTCTAATCAGAGCCATTTGCCGGCAAACGGCTCGGTTTATGGCAATGGTGAGCTTAAATGCCACATCCCCTGCAGAGCGTGCTGCTGGCTGGGAGAGGGGGGGCGTGCGCATAGCCAAAAGATACAAGGGATGCGGCCACCTGATATTTACATTGGTGGGGGAGCCGGAAAGAAGGTGAGTTTACTGATGCCCTGTGGGGTTTCACACACTGGGGATTTGAGATGCCCCTGCGGAAGGCCAGGGGCCGGCTCTGAAATCTTTTACATTCCAGGGCCGGCCATAGTGAGTTTTGTTGCAATTTAAGTAGTGCTTGAAAATTTAGATGCATTACCTTTTTAAGTATTTTTTTTTTTTTTGTGGTGAGTAAGGTAGAGGAGACGAGCAAAGCCATGTGCATCTGCTGTGCAGGACTAAAGTGATCCTCCAACACTCTGTAATGTTGGCCTATGGCTGCTCCTCCTGTGTGAGGAGGTGAGTACCAGAGGGCCTGTATACGCTCCATTATCACATATATTGATATGATAGCAGACTTACTGTTACTCTGTGTTGTCACGTGCTGCATTGTGCTGCCAGATTGCTGTGCCCAGGCATTGCTCTGGGGTCCTAAAACAGAAACATCAGGAAGTAGCTGCGTCATTTCACAACCACCATTAGTTTCGCGTAGCAGAACCGTGGCTGGTGCACTGCACAATACATGGCCTGGCTGAAAGGAATGGACAAGACCCGACCCAACAACACATGGCAAGCGCAGCAGTAACTGTGCAAAGGGGGGGGGGTAGATAATGGGAGTATTCAGTTCACTAGAATGTTTTTTTTTGGCTTATGTATGTGATGTAATCTAAGACTTGCTGTATAGTGCTGTTCAAAATATACTGAAAGATTTGGGCACCTTGTCCACACTCTTGTGCCCCACATATCTGCCCACATCCACTAACTATTTGCTGGTCATGTGTGCTTAGATTGAAGGCTGGCAGTTATGTGGGCCAGGGAGGCTTATTAAGGAGCAAGGCATCACACATTGGGATGCCCAGATGGGACAGGGTAAAAAGAATGCTCACGGCTGTAAAAAAAAAACTCAATACAAATTGACACAAGACGCTCAGCAAGGCTGGGAGAGACTAACACCCTTTTAGTGACCTGAGCTGCTAAGCCTCTGCACCACCCACCCCTTATCTTCTCATTTCAGATATCAATTGTCTATCCAGTGACTATAGATATGCCAGAAATTGGACTAAATTCACCCTCTGTGTACTTGTCCTTGTGACCCCCGGCACCCAATGTGGTTCACTAGAGGCCTAGCAGCCATCTTATATCTACTGCACAAAGTGGCTTCCCCGCTCTGTGCACGGTCTGTGTGGCTGCTGCAGGAGCGCCAGTAAGAACCCCCCCCCCCCCCCCCTCCTGCATCATTGGGGGCTATACTTGGACTGGACGTCCATTTTAAAAAGACCCATAAGGTGCGGCTCTGGATTCTATAAGAATTCAGGGTCACCAGATTCCCTCCCCTCGGGATATCCCAATTTGGGGTGCCCCGCTGAGTGAACCGATTCAACAACGCATGTGCATGACACGGAGTGCTCTACGCTACACCTTTAGCACATGCCTGGGCTAGACATTTGTGAATGGCCAGCACGGGCACACCCCTGCTAAAGGCTAATGGGGATGCTCCCATCAATGTGCTTGGCTCCGAATCTTAGCCGAAAGCCGAGAATGGAGCCGAGTGCGCTGATTTGGCTTTATGCCCACTCATGGGCTGTAGGGCCGTGGAAAGGTGAGTTTTTATGGGGGACATGGGGGTTTCACACAGTGGGGCATCCCAAATCGACATGAGTAAGGCTTAAAATCCGGACAACAAAATCCCAGGTTTTGGTTCACTTTAAAGCGGACCTCCATATCTTATATGTGTCCCACACCTTGTACATCCAGATTGCTCACATTAAAATCATCCTACCTGCATCTACTGCATGCTTTGAGCCTTTAAACATCCATGATGGCGGCTCATTGAGTATCAGGCAGCCTGCAAACAGTGTCTTCTGACTGTGTCGCTCTGCATTCTGGGATTGCTGACCTTTTCCTGACCCCCAACTCTGCTCTGTCTGTTCAAAGCACAGCTATAACCCCACCCCCTGTACTTTATCCTGCTCTCCTGTCCTCAGTATGTGTGATGCTTCTGAGTCAAGATGGAGGCGCCCGTATCCTAGAGTCCTGAACAGAGTTGTAGCCCGGTGGGGGAAAGAATATGTAAGTGACTAAAAACTTTAAATATATACATTTAAGATGCTGAGGAATATTTTTTTTTTAAGGGTTTGGGCTTTTCATTAAATCATGCTGACGGTCCGGTTTAAGGTGAGAGAGGTTGTGGATCCATGTTGTAGTTGATGCCATTGTTGCTATGTTCACAAAAAAAGCTTAGTTGCATGCTTGCCAAGCTGGGGACCTCTGAGTCATGTTTTGTGTTGTGAGCAAATGAGGGTTGCGTAACCTGAGGGGTCCTTCCCCTCAAGGCTCACCAACAGGCCATGTTTTGCAGATCTCCACACAAACACACAGGTGAGGGAGGTAGTGGTCGGACAGAGCTTCGGAATAGGCTATTCACAAAACATGGCCTGGGCATTGAAGGCAGGGTTGGGGAATGCTAGTGTAACCCATCAACATTTGTATACATAGTTACATAGTTAATACGGTTGAAAAAAAAAGACATATGTCCATCAGGTTCAACCAAGGGTGTTGGGGTAGGGGGGAAGTTATTTTTTATTTTATAGGGGAAGCTATTTATTATATTTTTATATATATATATATATATATATATATATATATATATATATATATATATATATTATATATATATATTTTTTTTTTTTATTGATAACTGCTAATAGTAACTGTTAATGTTATTTTCTTCTAAATAAGCATCTAATCCTTTTTTGAAGCTGTCAGCGGTTGATGCTGTAACAAGCTTCTGTGGGAGGCTATTCCATAGATTTATAGTTCTTATGGTAAAAAACGATTGAAGGTCTGGACCTTCAGCATGATTTTATGAAAAGCTTAAACCGGACCTTCACCATGATTTATTGAAAAGCCCAAACCCTTATAAAATGATTCCCCAGCATCTGAAATAAATATATTTTATGTTTTTAGTCACTTATTATTCTTTCCCCCACTGGGCTGCAACTCTGTTCAGGACTTTAGGATACGGGCGACGCCATCTTGACTCAGAAGCATCACACTTACTGAGGAGAGGAGAGCGGGATAAAGTACGGGGGGGCGGGTTATAGCTGTGCTTTGCTCAGACAGAGCAGAGCTGGGGTCAGGAAAAGGTCAGCAATCCCAGAATGCAGAGCAGCACAGTCAGAAGGCACTTCCTGTTTGCAGGCTGCCTGATGTCCCATGAGCCGCCATCTTGGATGGTTAAAGGCTCATAACATGCAGTAGATGCAGGTAGGATGATTTTTAATGTGAGCAATCTGTATGTACAGGGTGTGGGAAATATATAAGATAGGCTCTTATTCAGGGTGAAGGTCCGGTTTAAGGGGCCAAAGACGGGTTCTCCAGCTGCCCTTTATCTGACTCATTGTGGCTCATCCCAGCACGAGAATCATCATCATGAGCTTCACTTGATAAAACTAAAATGGCATCACTGTTTTCTTTAAAAGGAAGTAGCGCGCCTCATAATGTCTCAGTGTTTGGAGGAATGGAGGACAGTCTGGCGCTGTAACAGTACGTCTTTTATTTTCGGGTTTGTTTTGTGTGTGCGGCCAAACTGTGTCCTGTCAGTGGCCTCCACTCACACTCTGTTACCTGCCTGAAAAACACACAGACTAATGCCGTTGTTTTATTAAATGGTAAATAATTAACCAGCCCTGTGCACACAACAACCCTCCACTTACATGAATTCACAGCACTGTTCCAAAAAAGATGAAGCGCTGTGGTGAGTGATGGCACGTTATGTGACCGCTGTGTTTACATCATCTGCTTGTTGGTTTATCAGTTATGTCAGCCTGACCCACAGGCTTCAGCAGGCAGCTTAGCTTCTGGCCACCAGTTATGGAGCAAAGGCCTCCCTGGAGTCTATTAGGCCAATCTCCTCATTGCCAGGGCATCCCGATCTGGGTGTGAGCCCTGGTTTCACCAAGTAACCTCACCTAGATGGTGATCCCACAGCACAGGGCTGTGTCCGTATCCCCGATATACCTAACTATACCTAACTAAGGCGCAGACCCTCACCAGGCATTTCCTAATGGTCGGAGAGGGCGAGCATGGAGTGCAGCCAGTGGCATGCTCGCACTGTTCAGCATGCCAGCTGCATGGGATTACCGGAAAGGTTCTCGGAGATACGCACATACTAGGTGCATCCCATATTGCCAGAGATAAACACCCCGAAGAGGGAAAATCTTTAAAGTGGACCACAATCCAGGATTTTGACTATCCTGGGTTCTGGTCCACTCCCCCGGGGCACCCCGACCGCCGCAGCCAACTCTCCTCACCGCAGTCCTACAGTGCATCTCGCATTTCCCTCTAACAGGGACCGTGCCTGCGCCAGCCATTCACAAATGCCCGATGCAGGCACGTGCCCTACTAGAGGGATAGCGGGGATGAGGGAATTAAGGTGAGTTTATGGGCGACCTGGGAGGGTTTCACACAGTGGGGCATCCCGATTTTGGATGCCTCGCAGGGGGGGGGGGGGCGTGGATCAGCACGGGAATCTTATAGATTCCCTGGCCGATCCAGCTAGGTTTTGGTCCACTTTAAAGAGGATCTTCAGTGGCTCTGGAGTCTAAAAGGCTGCAGGGCCTCCCGCGCTGTGTGACCCCCCCCCCCCAATCACTAGTTTCACTCAGCTTTTCTGAATGGGTGGCGCGGGCATGCCATGGCTAGGAGTTGAGCGGGCATGTGGCCGAGTGAAGTAGCTCAGCCAATTGGTGTACTTGCTTTCAGCTGGAGTCTGCGCTGTGGGAGCGACTGGAAGATGAGTTGATCAGTATTCTCTGGGGGAATACGCACAGTGGGGTATCCCGATTCGGGATGCTACCGCATATAGGATCGACATCCCAAGAAGGCAAACTTGGGATGTGTCTTGTGGGGTGTACACTCACTGCATGTATGGTTTAAATGCGGAGGAAAAATTCCTATGTGTTCGCAAGCATGCCGTGGCCATCTATGCCACAACCCCCCCTAATAAATCCCCCCAAAATAAAGATCCTGGGCACAGGTGACAGTTGTCCGGCAGCCATCCACCGTTTGCTGAAAGCTCTATCTACATTCCTCCAGTAGGGGACGCCGTGTGTGTAGCTGTTTGTGTTGCCCATTTAATGGACTTTGCGCCATGGGGGGGGGGGGGGGGGCAGTAGATGGATGCCTGGTGACAGCCTTACCATTGGCACTTAGGAAAGACCAAATGCTAACAAAGACTAAGTGATCCTGTTCCCAGAAAGGAAGTTTATGTTGTCACCTTCTATCCCCAGCCAAATGCCCCAAAACAGTTTTTTTTTTTTGCTGAGTTTACTGTAACTGAATGTATGATTGCTGGGATGCACCAGGGGGTGGGTCTGCTTGGCCATGAAGCAATATGACCGACTGCATCCAGTTAGTTTTGTTATGAATATTGGGCAAAGGCTTAAAGTGGACCAAAACCCAGGATTTTGACTATCCTGTGTTTTGGTCCTTGCCCTGCTGTGTGACACCTCCCCAGGTCGCCCAGTCTAGCTCACCTTGCCCTGGTCATACAGCACACACGCAACCTCGTCCAATCAGGCCTCTTGGTTCCACTCACATCAGCTTGTCTATCGCCCTGGGCCAATTGATTCCCTCCTCCCGGGGCATCCAAAATCGGTATGCCCCGCTGTGAACCCCCCCAGGACGCCCATACACTTACCACCTTTCCCGGTCCAACGGTGCATGCACGAGCCAATGCCGCATCCCCACCATCCCTCTAACAGGGCGTGTTTGTCAATGGCCGGCGTGGACACGCTCCCTGTTAGAGGGAAGCAGGGGATGCGGCCGTCAGCGCCCTCTGAGCTCTTATACAAAGGCTTAGATGACGTGACGTCGGCTGATCCGAGTGTCCTGATTGGGCAAGCGGCCGTGCATTTGCCATAGGACCGGGAAGGGGTGAGTTGGTTTCGGCGACCTGGGGGGTTTCATACAGCGGGGCACCCCCAATCCGGATGCCCCAGGGGCAAGAACTAAAACCTGGGATAGTCAAAATACTAGGTTTTGGTCCACTTTAAGTAAATCAGAAACACGGGCTAGTTTTAGACACTGGGCTGGGGTTAGAAGGTACATACAACATAAACTTCCTTTCTGGGTATAGGATCACTTCAATTCCCCCTTGGCTCCCCTTTGGGGTTTTGGATTCCCTGCAGACTAATTCAGAAGTCCTCATCACTTTCACATTCTTGCATGCTCATCAATGCTGCAGAGAAACTGGCCCTGTGCTTCCTCCTCTCTGCATGTGACCTCCTGTGACCTAAGCATGGGGTACACATCTTTGTATCGCTGCAGATTGCCACAGCGCAGAGACCTGAATGTCGTAAGTACAGCTTCCTGTGCTTCTATTTCATCACTGCAGGAATGCTTCTGATAGGGGCACAAATCAGAGGGCCCTAAGGTGGACCTAAAGTCCTTTAGACCTTCAGCCTCCTTTTAACCCAGTGTTGGTCCACTTTAGGGGACAAGAAAGGCCGATAACACAACTAAATAAGTATATAAGCAGTTTGGCAGTTTCGCATTGTTATTTTTGTTAGGTACTAAGTGTTTCCGGAAATCTCTTCTTCCCTTTTCTGGAAAACCAAGTATTGCGCCATCAGCCGCTGTTCTCGCGCTTCGTGGCTTTTTCTCTTTGTTAAAGTTGTTGCCGTTCTTCACTTGTTTTGCCATTTTTGTTCTGCGGCGCGATGTTTCCTGCTGAGTGCGTATCTTTGGGTTTGGCTCTTTTTCTGTAGTTATTGTTGTCAGTCTTCCTGTCCCTCTGGCCATTATCCTTCTTTATCTACTCCCTTCCTTTCCTTTTGCAACATTGCAAATCATTTCTTGAAATCTTGAAGCTGTAGGAAGAGGGTTGGAGAGGTGAGAGGGCAAGGGTTCAGTGGGGGCTGCCCGGACATAGATTATTCTCCTGTGTGGCATTACTGGGCACCCCTCCAATCTATCCTGAACTCTGCTGCTCGCCTCATCCATCTCTCCTCTCGCTCCTCCAGTTCTGCGCCTCTCTGCCAATCCCTACACTGGCTGCCAGTCCCACAGCGAATACTGTTCAAAACTCTAACTCTTGCGTACAAAGCTCTCTTCAACCAGGCCCCTCCCTACATCTCATCTCTAATCCAACAGTATCAACCTAGACACAGCCTCCACTCTGCTGCCGACCTTCTCCTGTCCTCCACCCTGGTCACCTCCTCTCACGCCCACCTCCAGGACTTCTCACGTGCAACTTCAATCTTCTGGAATGCCCTTCCGCACCCAATCCGCCACTCCACAACCCTTAAAACCTTCAAAGGCGCTCTCCCCTATTGTATCTTGTACTCAGAATATCCATTGTCAACTCTGTAAAACTGCATTTGAAATAGTATATGTACCGTATGTTTCTACCCTGTCTGTAATTACTACTTTGTAAAGCACTACGGAAGATGATGGCGTTATATAAATAAACAATAATAATAATCCCTATGTAAACGCTGACATTGCATCCCTATTCTAACGTGCTGATAGTAGTGACCTCCACTGACCAGCAGAGGTCACTGTGCTTGTTGTTGCTGCATAACCTTCTGGTTGGGGAGGTGCCAGGCCAGCAGAGGCATTAAAGTGGATATTCAGCATGATTTAATGAAAAGCACAAACCCTTAAAAAGCTATTCCTCAGCATCTAAAATCCATATATTTTAAGTTTTTTGTCTTTTTATTCTTTCCCCCATCGGGCTGCAACTCTGTTCAGGACTCTAGGATATGGGCGCAGCCATCTTGACTCCGAAGAATCACACATACTGAGGAGAGAGGAGCGGGATAAAGCACAGGGTGGCGAGTTATAGCTGTGCTTTGCACAGACATAGCAGAGTTGGGGTCAGGGAAAGGTCAGCAATCCCAGAATGCAGAGCAACACAGTCAGAAGACACTTCCTGTTTGCAGGCGGCCTGATGCTCCATGAGCCACCATCTTGGATGTTTAAAGCCTCATCGCATGCAGTAGATGCAGGTAGACAATCTGTATGTACAGGGTGTGGGAAACATATAAGATAGACTCTT
The DNA here is from genome assembly GCA_027917425.1 of Gastrophryne carolinensis. Classification (NCBI taxonomy): domain Eukaryota; kingdom Metazoa; phylum Chordata; class Amphibia; order Anura; family Microhylidae; genus Gastrophryne; species Gastrophryne carolinensis. The sequence goes on from CM051234.1 coordinate 590,421,448, forward strand.
ATTCAGGGTGAAGGTCTGGTTTAAGCTCTGTAACTTTGGAGGAGCAGGGTGCTATATCCTTCAAGGACCAGGCTGCTGCTCCACATAGCATCATGGCTGGTTTTGCTGCTTAGAATGATTTTCTGCAGAAAATAGGGCCAAGAATAGTTCTAGGTTCCCAGGCGAGAATTCTCACTCCTCTTTAGGAGAGAAAACTGCCATTGACTGCCATTGTCTACCAGGTGTAAATTTTCACCTGGCTCTAAATCAGTCCCAAGATAGATTTTCTTTCCTAAAAAGGGAGAAAATTCTCACTTGCACTGAATCAACCCCCTTGTGTGGGACTGGGCATATGGCAGGGACCAGTTAAAGAGAACCAAAACCCACATTTTTAATTAGCATCCCCTGAATTGCTCCCCTCCCCCATGAGGATTGCCTTTGACCAATATTCACTGCTCTCACCTTACTCTAATCCCAGATAATTCCGCCTGTTTTAGCCATAAAGCTCTGCCTCCTCCATTCATTGCCAGTGTTGTGTGTGGTAATGATGTTATTGCCACACCTATGCAATGACCAATCGCCTGCTATCTTACAGCGAGGGACAGAAAATTCATTTCTAGTTCTACACCCTAAGAAGAGAATATTGACTGGGACTTTGGCCAAATGTATTTCACTAGTTCTGTGGGTCCACTTTATTTTTTTTTGTGGTTCTGCTTTAAAGAGGTTCAGCAGCATCCCTGGAGTCTGAGGCTTGTTTCCTCATTCCTGGGGCATCTCAACTTGGGCATTGTGCTGAAACCCTGAGATCAGAGTAAACTCACCTAGCTGGTGATCCCATGGCGCATGCCTGGGCCATGTCCTCTATACCTCTATCTAAGCCACGTACCCATGCCAGGCACTTCTCAATGGCTGGTGCGGGGTGTGGTGCAAACTCTATATTCATCTGTGCTACACTGATCTGATGTTAGATTGGCTTAGTAAGGAACTAATGGAGCATGACCTGCAGTTGCCCATCAGCCTGCGCATGCACCATGTGATTGCAGCCCCACAATTGGCTGCCAGTAGTCACCTGGGCTGGCCGTTCAGTAAACTGAATGCCCCCCCCCCCCCCGAGTCACAATGCACTCCACACCCATTATGTAGAGGATGAGGGTGGGTTTCTTTAAAGGAATTTTTCCAGACGCAAAAAAAAATTCTATGTTACCCTTTTGTTCCCTACAGCTCTGGGGTCCAGCACCGGTATCCTCATACTTACTGAGGATGGCCTCCATAGGGTCTTATTTGTGCCCCCACATGCATACTTCATTCATCGCAAGAGAGGGGGCATGCCAAGGCATGTTGAGCTCGCCCCTCCATTGCAATGAATGTAAAAGGGGGTGTGAAGCCAGCCGGATGGATGCCGCCATGTCTTCCCAACTCTATAAGCGAGGGAATTGCTTGATTTCCGCTATCAGTAAATGTGTCGATTCAGGTGCTGCAGGGGACAAAAGGTGGGTATAGTTAGTGCTATGATAGTTACTTGAATGGGTGGCCGGGGTGTGCCGCTCTGTACAGCTTCTCCTCTCTCTTCGCCCATGGCCAGAAATGCAGGATCCTGGATGAGGTAAACTGTAAGCCAAGGGAAGGGGGCAGAATAAGGGGGAGGAGGGGATATGACTGAACATCCATTAATGAGGCTCTAAACCTTTCTGCATAAGTTAAAAAAAAAAAAAAATTGGCTCCAGCTCAGCATTATCTAGTTCTCGTAAAAGTAATAATTTCTGAACTTCAGAGGAGGTCAGAGGTAGCGTCTGGAATCATTGCAACAGCATTTCCAGTAAAAGCTTTTCTTCAGAGACCTTTCTTTAGAGAGCAACACTGATCAGGCGAATCCAGCTACCAAACCTTTTTTTATTTGTACCTTAGCATTAGAAGGAACCAAATCATTTTAGTTTCCAATCTGTGACCCAATAGATGTTTGTCATTTAGGATGACTGATAGTGGTGACCAATGAAAAAAATTGCCAAAGACAGTACAGCAATTGGGTTGTAATGGATATTGTTCTCCCTTCCTTGTGTCCTAAGCCTATCAATGACAAGGAGAGGGTTTTGCACAATTTGGATGTGGTTCGCTGTGTTAAGTACTATTTGGTGACTACTTCTTCTTTCGGCAAGACGGATGCTTTTTTCGTGGTGCCCTGCGGGCCCAGGAAAGGTTTGGCGCCCGCCAAGTCTACCATTAGCAAATGGATTAGTCAGGCCATTGTTGGGGCCTATTCTGCTAAGGGGAGGACTCCCCCTTTTAGGGTCACTGCGCATTCTACTCGTGCTGTTGGTGCGCCCTGGGCTTTTCAGCACCAGGCTTCTGTTGAACAAGTTTGTAAGGCTGCTACTTGGTCTTCCGTTCATACTTTTTCCAAGTTTTACAAGGTTGATGTGCGGGCTTCAGCGGATGCTGTTTTTGGCTGCAAGGTTCTGCAAGCTGCAGTGGTTTAATTTGGCGCATTCTTTACTGTTTATAGTTCCCGCCCATGACGGACACTGCTATTGGATGTCCCAAATGTCATGAAGAATTGAAGCGGAGTGTATGTCACACTTATAATATCCGTTTTAAAGGTGAGTAATCACAAAACGGTATTTTTCAGTGTATTTTATTGATCTAAAATGTAACTAGTCGCTCTCAGCTGTTAGCAGAGCAATGATGAATCATTACAGCTGATGGTTTCTACATCATGGCAGTTCCCATGTGGTGGTTCAAGAGCACAGAATCAGCCTGCTATTCACATTATCGGCGTTGTGTTGAGCCCTCTCAAATAGCTTACATCACTGATTGCCAGAGGGGAGCTTTAGGGGAACAATTTACTAAGCTCTGATTTTTTGATTGGAGGTCCGGTTTAAAAAGGGTTATTTCAAACCCAACAGACATAATCGGGGGCGGGCTGGCCATAGGACATACCGGGCAAAATCCCGGTAGGCCGGCACTAGCAAAGGCCACGAATGACAGATGCGGGAGGGTGGGCGGCATCTGCCATTCGCGGCCCCTCGCTGCTGTTCCCCCGCCGCCGCTGCCGCTCTCACACAACACACACACACACATACACATGCTTACCGGCACTTCCTGGTTGTTACGCGGTGGGCGTCTATGGGCGGCGTCCATTGTTTTCATTGGATGCCGGCCATCTGGGGCCCGCCCACCGACCAGGAAGTGCCGGTTAGCATGTGTATGTGTGCATGCTATGTGTGTGTTTGAAAGCGACGGGAGCGGCCAGGGGAAGTGCAGCTCCTCTAGGTGGTGTATTCTAAGCATACAGCACGTCCTGCTCCAGACATATTCATAACGTGTGGGTAATCCTCCGCCTCCAGTGCCGTGCACTGCAGAACACGAAGAAAACAAGCTCCTCCCGGCCCTACATATACCGGAGGACCTCCCACAAATCCCCAGATTTCTCTGCAGTGCTGGAACTGCGAAGACATGAAGTATCACGCTCTCGCAGGCGAGCGGGGCTTTACAGCCCGAGGCCCTGCGGGACTATTTCCACCCGTCCTCAGTGTGAATTAATGCCTCTCAGCCTGGGCTGCGTTGATCGGGTGAAGGTAGGCAGCACCTAGTGTGCTTACGGAGCTAGACTCCACCGCAATCCCCCACCATAGGGTAGGCGGTTAAGGCGAATGGTGAGCCTTCATTTGGATGCCCCTCCCGCACCAGTGCCCCACACCCCATGTAGCGCTGGACCCCTATATGGGTCAGCTTCCTCTCTAGATTCCCCCGTTAGTGGGGGAAAAAAAGAGGGGGGGGGTTGTGTGTAGGATGGCTAAACCTTGCCCTAATTACACTAGACACCTATTGCCTTTAACGGTTACCGGAGTCAGAGCCGCGCTTCACATTTAAGTTTTTAGTTACCCGCAGCGTCTTTATTGTATACACTCGGCGCGTAAGGCGGCTCTGTTCGGGAGACGCTATGGCGTTTTTATCACGGTATTCACCCTGTCAGATTTTCTCTGAGTTTATTTTTTTGCTAACATAACTGTAGCTTCGCGCTCTCCGAGGGGGGGCGTGGTTCGGTTTGGCGCGTTCCCCGTCATCGCCCGCTCTGGCCCGCCCTTCGAGGTTCGCTTGGCGCCATTTCCTTCTCACATGCGCGTGGTAAAGACTGTCCTCCCCTCGCTGTGCTGTAAGTGCCCTCATAGGCGACTTTTCCCTAGCTTTGCTTCTTCGCGCTTGGCTCTGACATCCCTGTTCCCCTTGTGTCTTTCAGACCGCGGACTTCGGTTCTCCTGGCCCGGTGTAGCGCCCGGTCCAGACCATTTTAAAGAAATCACTCCCACTTCCCAGCGGGTGTTTGGGGCATCCAGGGTTGCTTTACAGCGTTAATCCCTACTAGCATATTGAATATAATAATCACCATATGGAGGCATCTCAGGATATTGTGAACGGGGTTCCCTCGGGACAAGCCCGTCTGTGTGTAGCTTGCAGTGGTGACAATGCACGGGTCTGCGTCCCTTGTGCCTAGCAGGCGCTAGCCGGCCTCCCCACCTCTTCCAAGGCTGGGCCCGCACCTCCCCTTGCTTCCCCTACTCCCCCCAAGCCTGAGCCTAACCCCCCATACTAGCGGGGATTCCCATGCTGATTTTGCCACTAGATTGGCTAGTGTGGAAAACTTAATCGCTGGCTCCTTGGCGCGCAAGGCTACTGCCAAAAAGCGCCATTTGAATCCTGAAGCTACTATTCTTCCTGTAGAATCTGACGAATTACAGCTGTCCTATGCACATTCCCCCTCAGAGGAAGGGGAACTGTTTTCTGACTCGGGGTCCTATGACGACGAGTCCAGGAGTCAGGATGAATCTGGTTCTGATCATTGGTCACAGGATGACGTTGATAGATTGCTGGCCCAGATCTTTGATGTGTTGTCCCTCTCTCCCCCGCCCGCGGCTCCTCGGCAAAGAGGTGACCTGTTTCATACCGCTAGGGTACGGTTGGAGTTTCCTGAACAAACTCATTTTAATAATCTCGTCTTAAAAGAGTGGGAACATCCCAGCAAACTCCAGGGGCTCCCTAAAGCTGTGGATAAGAAATATCCATTTCCTGCCGACCTGATCAAGTGTTGGACTTCGCTGCCCGAAGTCGATGCCCTGATTCTTGGTCTGTCCAATACCTCTATTATGCACTCCCCTGACACTACTACGCTGCGGGATCTGGAGGATCGGCGGGTTGATCAACTGGCGTGTCATGCCTTTGCATTTGGAGGAGCGTCGCTCCGCCCGGTTTGCACCTTAGCCATCACGGCGGTGGCGCTCAGGACTGTGGTGAAGACTGCTCTTGAAGGGGCGGATGACTTGCCATCTGACGCCGCCAATGCTTTGGTTACCTGGGAGACTTTTATCGGTTATATCCTATCTGCATCGGACGATGCTATCAAGCTGAGTGCTAGATCCTCTGCTCTGGTGGTAGCCATACGCCGTGCGATCTGGTTACGCCAGTGGGCCGCTGACAATGTCGCCAAGAAGGCCCTTACGGGGCTTCCATTCAAAGGGCTGCGCCTGTTTGGCGAAAGATTAGATATCTTTGCTAAAGGGGGCAAGTTGCCCCAGCACAAGCGTCGGACTCGGCCCTTTCGTGGTCCAAGCTCCCATTCGACCCCCTATCGTGGGGCTAAACAGGGCAGAGAGGTGTCTTTCGCCGGGGCTCGCGCAGATTCCTGGAACAAGAACAGAGGACACCGTCCCAGTTCTTCCTGGGGGTCCAAGCCCAAAGCCCCTCCCAAGACCCCCCAAGCATGAAGGGGCGCCCTCGCCCGTCAGCATGTCTGGAGATGTCACGTCCCAGACCGGTGGATTCAGGAGGTCGTGTTCTCCGGTTACAAGATAGAGTTTGCTGTATTGCCCCCCACCAGGTTCGTCGGGTGGGGGGCACCCCCCACAGGATCCGTCCCCCCACAGGATCCTGCCTCAGCTCAAGTCTTGATGCTAGCGGTGCAGGATCTTCTAGACCTCGGGGTCATTTGCAAGGTCCCCTTAAAAGACAGGGGCGTGGGGTTTTATTCCAACCTTTTCACGGTGCCCAAAAGGGACGAGTCAGTCAGACCCATTCTGGATTTAAAAATCTTAAACAGATTAGTCAGAAACAGACATTTTCATATGGAAACTCTGCGTTCGGCCATTGCCTCGCTGCACCCAGGGGACTTCATGACATCTGTGGACATCAAGGACGCTTACCTGCACGTTCCAGTGTTCCCAGGGCATCAAAGGTTTCTCAGATTTGCGCTGCTGGATCAGCATTACCAGTTTGTGGCCCTGCCATTCGGCCTTACGCCGGCCCCCAGGGTGTTCACCAAGGTGCTGGCAGGAGTAATGTCTCTGTTGAGACTAAAAGGCATACGAGTGTTGCCCTACCTGGACGATATACTCATCACCTCTCGGTCTCTGCGGCAGGCAGAATTGGACACGCGGTTGGTGGTGTCCACTCTGGAGTCCTTTGGCTGGGTGATCAATTGCCCAAAGTCCTCCCTGTCCCCCTCCTCAGTGACCCCGTTTCTGGGGATGATTCTGGATTCGATTCAGTCAAAAATATTCCTTCCTCCACAGAAGGTGGAAGCTCTGACAATGAAGGTGAGGTCCCTGCTCTCGAGCCCTCATCCCTCCATCAGGCAGGGAATGCAGTTGGTGGGCTCGATGGTGGCAAGCTTTGAGGCGGTGCCCTTTGCACAATTCCATTTGAGAACTCTGCAGCTTCACCTTCTGTCAGTTTGGAACAAGGACCCAGCGTCCTTGGACGAGATCTGGGTGCTTCCCTCCTCGGTCAGACAATCCCTTGCGTGGTGGCTGGACCACAGGAACTTGACAAGGGGCAGATCCTTCCTGGCTCCCTCCTGGGAGACGGTCACAACGGATGCCAGTCTGTCGGGCTGGGGGGGGATTCTGGAAGTCCCTGCGCTTCCAGGGGAGGTGGGGCCCTCAGGAGGCCCATCTACCCATCAATGTCTTGGAACTCAGGGCGGTCAGATTGGTGCTGGAACAATTGACCCAGCACCTGAAGGGTCTGGCGGTTCAGGTACGCTCAGACAACAGGACGGCGGTGGCCTACATCAATCATCAGGGAGGAACCCGGAGCAAGGGTGCTCTCCAGGAGGTGTCTCTGATTCTAACATGGGCAGAGACCAATGTTCAATGCATCTCGGCTGTGTACATTCCGGGGGCAGAAAATCTGCTAGCAGATGGTCTGAGCAGGGGGTCGTCCCGTCAGGGGGAGTGGTCCCTCTCCAACAGGGTACTTCAGTCCCTGTGTCACCGTTGGGGTGTCCCAGACGTGGATCTGTTTGCGTCCCGTCACAATCACAAGCTCCCGAGCTTTGTATCCCTGTCTCAGGATCCTCTGGCTCTGGCCTCGGATGCTCTGTCAATGTCTTGGAGGGAGTTTCGGCTCCTGTATGTGTTTCCACCAATTCCCCTTCTGGGCAGAGTGCTACGCAAGATTGCTCTGGAAGGGGTACCCGCGATTCTGGTGGCCCCAAGGTGGCCAAGAGGAGTGTGGTTCGCAGACGTGGTTCAAATGGCAGTAGATCAGTACGATCTGCCAAGGTTACCAGACCTTCTAACTCGGGGGTCTCTACGCCATCCCAATTTACTAACTCTGGCTTTGACGGCTTGGCTATTAAAACCACCATCTTAATGGAAAAGGGTTTGTCCGCTTCTGTAGTGGCTACCATGGTGCAAGCCAGGAAGAAGACCTCTTCTGCTATATATTATGGAGTATGGCGTGCTTACATTGACTGGTGTGAATCCAGGTCTCTTCCCTGCCGGGAATTCTTAGTCTCTAGGGTGCTGGAGTTCTTACAACATGGTCTAGACTTAGGTCTTAAGCTTAGTACTCTGAAGGGCCAGGTTTCGGCCCTGTCTATCTTCTTTCAGAAGACCTTTGCCCAGCACTCTCTTATCAAGACTTTCTTTCAGGGGGTCACTCATGTGCGTCCCCCTTGGAAGCCCATGGTTCCTGTTTGGGATCTGAACTTGGTTTTGTCGGCCCTGCAGGGTCCTCCTTTTGAGCCTATTCATGAAGCAGCTCTTGCTGTTCTCACACTCAAGGTTGTCTTTCTGGTAGCTATTACCTCGGTTAGACGTGTGTCTGAGTTGGCTGCCTTGTCTATTCAGCCTCCCTACTTTGAGAGACACCGGGATAAGGTGGTGTTTCGCTTCAAGCCAGACTTTCTGCCTAAGGTTGTGTCTGCATTTCATTTGAATCAAGATATTTTTTTTTTTTTTAATTCTTTATTTATATTTTCAGAACAGAAGAACATGCAATGATTGTACAGTCATGAGTAGTAGTAACAACAAGCCAAATCAGTGCAGTACAAGTCAAGTCAAGAAGTTGTCATATAAAACAAACAATAAAAGTTATAACAAAATCAACTCAAATGTATGAGTCGATAAAAAGGATAGAAGCCGGGAAAGGGAGGATGGGAGGGGAGGGAGGATGGAAGGGGAGGGGGGGCAGGCACCTAGGCAGCGGAGCTCTGGGCAACACTCAATAATGCGGCACACTCTGCCGACTCCGAGTACTGTAACCAGTTATACCAGGTCGCCGTGAAACATTCAAACCTGTTATCTCGCGAGAGAATCACACTTTCGTATCTCATGAGCTCGTTTACTTTCAGGATCCACATAGCTATCGTGGGCGGCTCGGGGGATCTCCACTTAAGAGGGATGCATAACTTAGCTGCGTTGAGTAAGTGGCATAGCAAGGATTTTTTGTAAATTTTTAGGGGGGTCTTAGTCAAATGTAGGAGACACGGGGCAGGGTCATCAGGCACATTCTCCTCTGTCACTTTGCCCGCGATCTCTCTAACGGAGCCCCAAAAGTTCCCCAGCACCGGGCAAGACCAGAAAATATGGAGCATATCACCTCTATCCCCGTTGCAACGCCAGCAGGTATCGGGGACCCCCGGCGACCATTTACTGATTACCGTCGGAACCCCATACCATCTAGAAAGGATCTTAAAGTTGCATTCTTGAATACGAGTGCATAAGGAGGTCTTGTGCGGTGTGCTTAAAAGTTTCCTACACTGATCAGGGGCCAGGGAGATCCCAAGGTCCGTCTCCCACTTACCCACAAAAGAGGGTCTCTCACCTTCCCGAGGATTAATAAGCAGTTTGTATGTATAGGATAGGGTATGCTGGACCTCCTTCGAACTGGCGCACAGGTTCTCAAAAGGGGTAGAGTTCCTCATTCCCCCATCAAAGTATTTTATAGACCGGAGGAAGCTGGCCAATTGGACAATCTGCCAATCCGACCACTCCGGGAGGCCCCTTGTCTGGGCCAGCGTCCTTAAGTCCGACCAGTTTGCTCCTTCCCAGAGGTGGCACGCCCTGAAGACTCCCGCCTTTACCCATGCCTTCGGGGTGGGGCCTTCCCTTCCCGGGGGAAACCGTGGATTGCTCAAAATGGGGATCATCGGGGAGGGGCCGGGGGATACATCGGGGTGTTCAAAGTGCCGCTGCGTGACTCTAATAGTAGCCCCAACCGTAGGATGTTTCATGGCAGCTGGGACATCCTTGGAGTCTACCTTGAATCAAGATATTGTACTTCCTTCCTTGTGCCCTAATCCTAGTAACCCTAAGGAGAGGGTTCTGTATTCCTTGGATGTGGTTAGGTGTGTCAAGTCTTACCTGGTTACCACTCAGGCCTTTAGGAAGACGGATGCTCTCTGTTGTGCCTCACGGGCCCAGGAAGGGTTTGGCTCCCGCCAAGTCTACCATCAGTAAATGGATTCGTCAGGCTGTGGTTCAAGCCTATACTACTAAGGGGAAAGACTCCCCCCTTTCGTCTTACTGCTCATTCTACTAGAGCTGTTGGGGCTTCTTGGGCTTTTCAGCACCAGGCCTCCGTGAAACAGGTTTGTAAGGCCGCTACTTGGTCTTCTGTTCACACCTTTACAAAGTTTTACAAGGTTGATGTTAAGGCCTCAGCTGACGCTGTGTTTGGCCGCAAGGTTTTGCAGGCGGCAGTAGTTTAAACTGCTTGCTGTTGCCTTCTGTTGGGGATCCCGCCCTTCTTTATGGACACTGCTATTTGATGTCCCACACATTATGAATATGTCTGGAGCAGGACGTGCTGTATGCTTCGAATAATACAACTCTGTGAAGTACTCACCTGTAGAGTTGATATTATATGCATACAGCACGTCCTGCTCCACCCCACCCTGGTTTCACTTTTTTCTGGATCCCCTGTTTGGTGATTGTTACCTTTTGATATGTTTGCCAGTTTTGTTTGGGTGGTTGTTTCTCCTGGCCTCTCATTCTCACTGCTTTTCAATGCTGGGGATTTGTGGGAGGTCCTCCGGTATATGTAGGGCCGGGAGGAGCTTGTTTTCTTCGTGTTCTGCAGTGCACGGTGCTGGAGGCGGAGGATTACCCACACGTTATGAATATGTCTGGAGCAGGACGTGCTGTATGCTTCGAATAATACAACTCTGTGAAGTACTCACCTGTAGAGTTGATATTATATGCATACAGCACGTCCTGCTCCACCCCACCCTGGTTTCACTTTTTTCTGGATCGCCTGTTTGGTGATTGTTACCTTTTGATATGTTTGCCAGTTTTGGGTGGTTGTTTCTCCTGGCCTCTCATTCTCACTGCTTTTCAATGCTGGGGATTTGTGGGAGGTCCTCCGGTATATGTAGGGCCGGGAGGAGCTTGTGTTCTTCGTGTTCTGCAGTGCACGGTGCTGGAGGCGGAGGATTACCCACACGTTATGAATATGTCTGGAGCAGGACGTGCTGTATGCATATAATATCAACTCTACAGGTGAGTACTTCACAGAGTTGTATTTTTTGTATCTTGAGGCCCATCATTGTTTGGCATGTAATGTTCTCCATTGAGTGATGCTCTTTTGGGGTTTTAGCCTCTGCTTAAAGGTACTGACCAATTAAACATTGAAATCAATTTGTGGTAGCTTACCTAATGCAGTGTCCGTCTCATGTTGTCTTTTTGCTCTGGTCAGAAAGGAATGGGAAATTGCAGTACCTCTTTGACCCCCCCCCCCCCCCGGTGTTGTCCACAAATCCAAGCCTGAGGCTTTTGTCATGTTTCCCCCCAATAGAAGGGTGAGATTGTAACACTGAGGCGCCTACACGTTGCTCTGTATTTTTTTGGGTCTCTATTGCATTTTAAAGCGGACCTTCAGCATCATTTAATGAAAAGCCCAAACCCTTAAAAAACTATTCCCCGACATCTAAAATTAATATATTTAACATTTTTAGTCACTTACATTTTATTCTTTCCCTTACTGGCCTGCAACTCTGTTCAGCACTCTAGGATACGGGCGCCGCCATCTTGGTTCAGTAGCATCACATACTGAGGAGAGGGTTCAAAAGTGCAGGGGAGCAGGGATATAGCTGTGCTTTGCACAAACAGAGCAGAGCCGGGGCTAGGTAAAGGTCAGCAATCCCAGAATGCAAATGGCACAGTCAGAACACACTTCCTGTTTGCAGGCAGCCTGCACCTCCATGGGCCGCCATCTTGGATGTTTGAAGGCTCATGACGTGCAGTAGATGCAGGTAGGATGATTTTTAATGTGAGCAATCTGTATGTGCAGGGTATGGGAAACATATAAGATAGGCTCTTATTTAGAGTGAAGGCCCGGTTTAAGGCTGATATATGCAGCTTATGGCTAATATGAGTAAACCCTACTGCTACAATTCTGTGTAGGTCATATTGCGACCTCTGGTGGTCACATATGGTATTGACTTCTGTAATCGGCTACTCTGTTCTGTTGTCACTATCATGATCCCTGACAGGCACTAGGTCTGTGATACTTCACTTTTTTCTGTTGAGCTTGGGCTGTATATAACATCATAATACAGAGTCTATTGACAACAAAGATTGGTGTTTCACTCTTCTCTATTTTACATGTTGGATGCACTTGCAGCTTTTTTTGCCTTGTTATTTTGAATATGCTTATATATTTGGTGTTCAACAACCTAACATAAACTGTTGTTAAATGTTTGTGTTCCTTGACAATGGCTTTAATATTACCTTGAGAACTCCTACATGTAATAAAGTGAAGTATGCTCAGATGCATAGCTTGCGCAACATTAAATATACACCTGAGCACATTGCCCTACACTCTTGTGACTGGTTGGAATATCTGGCTGGACTGGGTCTGCTGGCTATGTTAGCTTTGTATTGAGATAGCTTTAATAAACATAATAAATAAAGTAGATTGTTTTTGTGTGTGTGTGTGTATATATAATATTATATTATAATATATTCCAGTCTCCTGGTAGGCAGAGCATATATACCGTACTTACATGTATTAACCCTTCTAGTGCCAGCTACGTGAGACTCACGTAGCTGACTTTAAACCCCCATAACAAAAAATCAGCTGTTTGATTTTCGCCCCCGGGCCCCTCTGATCTTCAGGAGGGGGCCCGTAATAGCCCCCCCCCCCCCGCTCCATCTGAAAGAAAATAAAAAATAAAAATAAAAATGACACAAACTCGCCTGACAGCCCGATCGCTCTCCCCGGGTCTTCTCTTCACCAGGGGGGGCTCCGATCCCCCCCCCCCCCTGGACTTACCACTCTTCGGGTGGGGACCCAGCAACGGGCCCTCACCGTCCTCTCTGTCCGGTGCTGGCCCCGCCCCTAACCCCTCTGTCCAGTGCTGGCCCCGCCCCTAACCCTGCCCACTTGTGGGAGGAGCGGGATGACGTCATCCCGCTCCTCTATACCGGCACCTGGGCTCCGACTGTCACTTGTCTGTAGCGATCGGAACAGGGAGGGTGGCAGGCAGGGAGGGTCTGATCTCCCTGCCTCCCACCCTCCCTGCTCCGATCACTACCGACAAGTGTCATCTGCAGCGGAGCGGGACACTGGATGGGAGGTAAGTATAAGTAAAAACAAGAATAATAAAGAATTATGTGTCTGTGTCTTTTTTACTTTTAACTATTTGTGAACTGGTAAGGGGTCCATGAGACCCCTTATACCAGTTCACAAGGGTCTGGGGCTGGCAATCACCTGCGGCTAGCGGGTGACTTGCCATAACCCCCAGCCCCCCCATTACCTGCCTTCCCAACAGCCGGGGGGGTAGAAGGGCCCGGGCCACTTAGTGGCTATGTGGGCTAGTAGCCTGCAGGGCCAGGGGCCACCAACGCTGGCCCCTGTGCCCTGTTCTACAAGCCCCCATAGCTGGTCCGGGTCGGTAATGCTGGGTAAGGGGGAACCTACGTCATTTTTGGGGGGGATTTTAAGTGTTTTTCACCCTTAAAATTCCCCAAAAAAATGAGGTCCCCCCCCCCCCTCCTTGGAGAGGGGACCCTATTTTTTATTTTTTTTTATTTTTTTTTTTTTTTTTTAAGTTAACCGTTACTAGTTGCATCCTATCTGAAATCTCCTAAACTGCTGTTTCAGTTTGGGGGAGTTTCCTGGGCAGGAAAGGGTGTCTACCAATACATATGTGGTACCGCTGTAACCGGGAGAAATAGGGCTTTCACACGCAATAATATTTTATTAACAAACTTACATTTTTTATCACAAAAAACACTGCAAATTGTAAAAAAATAGATTTTTTTTTTTTTTTTTTGCACATATTTCACCCAAAAGTATTGAATACACTAAAAAAGGTCAAACAAGACATTTTCATGTTGAAGCCCAGACTCTGCTGAAAAAAACAATATATAACCCTTCAAAAATCAAGTTTGAACATGTGTAGCGCAAAAACGTGAAAAGTAGTCTGGCAACAGAGTGTGACAAAAAATCTAGGTAGGCTGGCGCTCAAAGGGTTAAAGACCGAGCCTTGTCACCAGATTAACTAACATAGTACAAAGTAATCCCCCTTTTTTTTTATTTTTTATTTTTTTTTTATACATTTTCAAATGTTTGTACCCATTTTTTTTTACATGTATTTTTGTTTCTCTTCCTAGGAGATGTCAACATGATCTTCTACTTTCTGTGTGTCCAGCTTATATTTGTTGGTGCAGGTAAGTCTAGCACTGCAGTTTCCAGCAAGCTACGCTTAACTGAAAGGGCAAATTGGAAAAAATAAATAATGAAGGTACACTTTTAGAACACATTTCTTCATGATGTCTGTAACTCAATTTGAAACCGTTATCTCTGCTTCAGTATGTAACAGAAAATCCACACATGGCGTTTCTTTTAGATAAACTTGCTGTATTGTCACAGCCTGCTGAAGGAGACAAAATGAAGGCTCTCTATTAACAATAGGACCTTATGCTACCTTTTTCTTTAAAGGTAGTATCAGGTATTTAAAGCAGAACAAACCCAGGGCTTTGTCTCTTGCCCCCAGGCATCCCGATTAGGGATGCCCTGCTGTGTGAACCCCCCCTCAAATTGCTCAATAAAACTCACCCTTTCCCCGCATGTGGGGGCTTTCGTCCAATCATAGCTATTTACTATGCATATGTCACTTGGCAAACAGCTCTTCCCTTCAATCGGAAACACAAGCCACCACATCCACAGCTGCACGCTCTTGTCCCCAGGCTATCTGAATGGCTGGGGGTGTACACATGCATACAGGGGTGCAGCGGGCAGATTTCTACAGTGGCCAGGAAGCGGGTGTCCGGGGTGGGGTAGATGAGGGGCATCCTGGTTTGGGATGTCCCACGGCAGGTCAGCGGCCACGCTGGATTTTGTTACACTTTGACTTACAGCCCATGCTTTAAAGGGCCACTCCAGCCCCTTCCTGAAAAAAAAACATAACCCCCGTCCTGCCCCCTCCAAATAGCGATCCTGCTAATGTAATAAAAGGGGGGGCGAAAAAAGACACTCCCCTTCACCCTGAATCCAGTCCCCGAAGTCAGCGCTGCCGCAGCTGGTGGTGCCTGACTCCATCTTCTTGAAGGGCCGGCCGCCGGGAGTAGTCGCTCTCTGCATTGCACGCACTCCCGCCCCCCCCTTATTCATGTGAATGGGTGAAGGGCTTGCTTTTTTTTTATCTCTTATTACATTAGCATGATTGCTTTTTAGAGGGGGCAGGGGATATTTTTTTTTTTTTTTCAGGAAGGGGCTGAAGTAGCCCTTGGAAAAAAAAAAAAAAAAACTATACTCCCTTTTGACCCTCGATATGAAGTCCCACTCAGTCCACACCATTTGCCATTCTCAGCACTTGGTAAATTTTAATATACCAGAGTGAGATGGAGCAGGGGAACAAAGGGTGAGTATTGTGGAGTTTGTTTAATTAATGGACAGGTACTTTGGGGCGATCCGGTTGCAGGGCAAGCATGTGCCCCCTGAAGTCTTCTGAAGTTCATTCACGGTTTGCAGCTTTAGAGCGCCATTCACAGTCTGCAGAGTGGCCTTTCAGGTGCTTCTCTGATGTTTTCTCACTGTGCAAAGCTGCAGGAAAATCGCTGAGAAACCAGCCTGAGAGGTGGACCTACCTTCAATCTGCTTACATCAGTGTGAGTGGAACACACCATGTCCTGTGCCAATAGGGGAGATCTATCTTATATATCTACTAGGGGTGTGAATTGGCAATGACATAGGGTCCCCCCTTCCCTTAAAAATCCCCCCCCAAAAAATGGCATGTGGTCCCCCTTACCCAGCATAACCAGCCCGTACCAGCTATGGAGATTGGTGGAACCAAAGCTGGCCCCTGGCCCTGCAGGCTACAAACTAACATAGCCTATGGCCACAGGCTCTTCTGCCACCCCTCCGGGCTCTGGGGAGGCAGGTAATTGGGAGCTCGAGGTGAAGACCCAGAGCCTTGTGAACTGGTATAGGGGTCACATAGATCCCTTACTAGTTCACAAAGGGTAAACGGTAAAAAAAAAAAAAACACACAGAGAATGTCTTAATTGGAAAAAAAAACAAACTTTTTTTCTTTACTCACTTCCGATTGTCAGCTCCTGTGTCCCTTGCTGATCCAATGACAGATGCTGTAATCACCGGTCAGAGGATGGGGGAGGCGGGAGATCAGAGGATCCCCTGCCCCCTCCTCCTCCTCCTGCCTAGCAATCACAGCGTCTTGACAGCTGAACTGCTGGGATGACGCCCTCGGGGTTGACGTCATCCGCCCATCGGGAAGGTAGGGGGAGAGAGCTTGTTGGGTGCTCTCCTGAAGACTGAAGATCGGAGGCCCCCTGGGTGAAGAGGAGAGCCAGCCGGTTCGAACGAGGGGTCAGGTGAGTGCTTTTTTTTTTTTTTTTTTTTTTTTTTTTTATACTGTAGCAGGGGAATCAGAATCGATTCTAGAAAGAAAAAATCGATTCAGGGAGATAAAATCCTCAAACTTCTGCTGCACACTTTACCATTTGGGTCACCCTCCCTAAATCAGTAATGCAAATCTAAAATGCCAGGAAGCATGTTCCACATTGGAACTGGGGGTAGCATGTTCTAAAACTGGGGGGAGTTGATTCTAAATAAATCACAGATATATTTGTTGTTGATTAACTATTAACATGTAAATTTGAAAATCTAGTTTCAGGTGCATCTGCCTTAGAATGTGTGCGTATCAGCCCTTTGGCCGAGGTCCTGGAGCGTTACTCCAACTTCACCGCATACTGCATATTGAATCACACTTGTTTGCAGCAGTATCACTACAAAATCTCTACTGATGAACTTTTCTGGGACATCAACGGTCAGAAGATTCCAGAGAGTCAGTACAATGTTATCAATGAGACAACAGCCAGCGTCACCTTCCAGCCCACCGAGGTCTCGTACAGCACGCTCTCCTGCAGCTATAATGCTGATGGGCAACTAAAAACCAACCTGCATGGACTTGTCTTCAGCGTGGGCTGTAAGCATTCCCTTTCTGTGCTGTGTGAGTGGTTGTGTGTGATCCCTGGAGGAATTGGTTGTTTCAGGGATGATATGAAATTCTTTTGAGCCGTAACATTTCAGAATGCAAATAGTGATGACCATGTATCAGTCTGGTGACTTTAAAAGTGAGGTTCCCTGACTTTTTTTTTTTTATCAAGGTAATCACTATCCAATTTTTAATGAACTCAAGTTCTACCTATGTGGTACATATGGTATTTTGGTACTTATTGAGCAAGTACATAAAGTATAGGTGGCAGCATATCAGGGCAGGGTATAGGTCACTCTGCAGCCTCCCCTTGTAATAGGTACCTGATAGGATCTTTTGTACCACTGGTGGAACACGTTACACTGGTTGGAAACCTGTGCTTTAAAGCTACTAGTTGGTGGTACCTGTGTAAACTTGCTTAATATTGGGGCCCAGTTTCACTGCTTCAGCCCAACCTCCACTTTTATCTTGGCGCTGTATATTAGGCTTTCACCTTGGCCTTGTGGGTCCCTCTGTTGTTTAGAGAGGCCCAAATGCCTGATTACAAGATTGAGTTGCGGGCCAGGCTTCCTCAAAGGTTCATTTTATCAAGGCTGTTCCAGAATCAAGAGAGGGCCCAGTCAGAAAGGGGTTACGGATTTTACACCAATATATTTGTAATCCACAAGAGGGACAGCTCGGTGCATCCAATTCTGGATCTCAATAGGTTTTTCCAACTTCGAAGATTTTTAATGGAGTAGTTAAGGTCCATTAAACATCCAAGATGGCGGCTCATGGAACATCAGGCAGCCTGCAAACAGGAAGTGCCTTCGGACTGTGCTGAAGATTCAACAATAACCACAATGTTGAAAACGTTTCTGAATCAAGGATTGATCTGTGGTCACCATCTGTGAACCGAGACCAAAGGAAGCCATAAACCCGCAGCTACAAAAGAAGAAACCTAGAAGCACATATTAAAAATAAAAAATTATACTCTTTGACTTGTGCTTGGCTTATATGTCCCCATTTTGACAATCCTTTAGCCGGTGGCTGGGCCGAGTCGCCAATGATGCTGGCTGTGACATGCTTCAGAGGGTGTAAGAGCCACACAAAAATTGGGCAGCACTACTTCCTCCGCCACTACCATGTTTAAACTGGAACACCTTCAATTTTTTTTTTACAAAATAGGTTTTGCGATTGTGGGTGCCCCCAGACCATTAAAGTGGACCCACACCCAGGGGGGATCGGCCCGGAAATCTATAAGATTCCCGGACCGATCAGATCCCTCCCCGCGGGGCATCCGAAATCGGGATGTCCCGCGGGGAGGAACCCCCCAGGAGGCCCACAAACCTTACCTCAGCCCCGTTCCATCGGCGCATGCGCGAGCCGCGGCCGCGTCTCGCGCTTCCCTCTAGCAGGGCGCGCACCCGCGCCGGCCGTTTGTGAATGGCCGGCGCAGGCGCGCTCCCTGTTAGAGGGAAGCGCGAGACGCGACCTCCAGCGCTCAGAGCCAGCTGAGCTGGTATGCGCGTCCAAGGCCGCCTGGACGCGCATACCACACCGGCTCTGAGCGCTGTGATTGGCTGGCGCGGTCACGTGGGAGCGGGGAGAGGTGAGTTTTTTTGGGCTTTCTGGGGGGTTTCAGACAGCGGGGCACCCCCGATCGGGGTGCCCCACCGAAGTGGACCAAAACCCAGGATAGTCAAAATCCTGGGTGTTGGTCCACTTTAACTGTTAAACATGAAAAATCTTACCTTTTACCATTTTGTAAAAATTGTGTGGTGCTCAGGTTTAAATTTCTGCTGCCACTTGGAATGGAATAGAAGTGCCTCAGATGAGGCAGTTCTGGTCAGGATTAAACAAAAGCTGGTACTGCTCAAGCACACACCCATCTTTGCTCCCAATGGGAAATAGAAAGGTGGCAGGCAGTCTGGGAGACGTGCAGTCAGCCTCCCAACACTGCGAAATATAGATTATTATATATAAAACATTGCCTAATCATGCTGGCGCTAATTTTCCTATGAGCGCTGGACACAGGACAGGATGGGGGAGGGTTGGGCATTTACAAAGGAAAAAACAAAAATCCTTATCTCACCCGTGGTCAAGCGCTGCTCTCCGGGTCCTAAGCACCTCCATCTTTGAAGAAAGCACAGAGCGGACTTCTTCCAGACCATGGGTGAGGTAAGGGTTTTTTTCTTATTCTTTCCCCCACTGGGCTGCAACTCTGTTCAGGACTTTAGGATACGGGCGCCGCCATCTTGACTCAGAAGCATCACACACTGAGGAGAGGAGAGCGGGATAAAGTACAGGGGGGCGGGTTATAGCTGTGCTTTGCTCGAGCAGAGCTTGGGTCAGGAAAAGGTCAGCAGTCCCAGAATGCAGAGCAGCACAGTCAGAAGACACTTCTTGTTTGCAGGCTGCCTGATGTTCCATGAACTGCCATCTTGGATGTTTAAAGGCTCATAACATGCAGTAGATGCAGGTAGGATGATTTTTAATGTGAGCAATCTGTATGTACAGGGTGTGGGAAACATGTAAGATAGACTCTTATTCAGAGTGAAGGACCGCTTAACCCTTTAAGTGCCAGCCTACCTTGAGATTTTGTCACCCTTTGTTGCCAGACCATTTTGCACTGTTTTGCTCTCCCCATGTTCAACTGTGATTTTTGAAGG
This sequence comes from Gastrophryne carolinensis, assembly GCA_027917425.1. NCBI lineage: Eukaryota > Metazoa > Chordata > Amphibia > Anura > Microhylidae > Gastrophryne > Gastrophryne carolinensis. Next base: position 590,440,813 of record CM051234.1, read on the forward strand.
GATTTCCCAGGAAAGTAATATATTGTTTTTTCAGCAGAGCCTGGGCTTTAACATGAAATGTCTTGTTTGTCATTTTCTAAGTGTATTCTCAATATTTTGGGGTGAAAATTGTAGTGTTTTTTTGTAATAAAAAAATGTAAGTTTGTCAATAAAATCGTATTTTGTGTGAAACCCCAATTTCTCCCGGTTACAGCGGTACCACATATGTATAGGTAGATACCCTTTCCTGCCCAGGAGACTCCCCCAAACTGAAACAGCGCTTTAGGAGATTTTCAGATAAAATACAACTATGCTATGCAATATGCGCACCTTGCAGTTTTTCAAGAAAAACAACCCTTTACATTTGAAATACCCCCAACAAACTATTCCCTAGAAGTATACACCTCAGGCTTTCTAGGCGTACCAGGCTTGTTGACAAAGGTGCAGTTTTCTGGAAGTAATCCCTCAATGTATTCTTTGGTTACACAGGGTTTCCCTAAAAATGAATAAAAAAGCAGAATCAAAACCACATTTTCCTAAAAAAAAACTATTTGCAAACAAGAAAAAAACTGAAAATCTGAAAAAGCAACATCCCCCAAACAGAACAATACCCAGGATGCATAGGTTCTGTCAAGGAGAGAGTTGCCAAACACCCCAAAGTAAAGCATACGCATAACGGTTATTTTACTTCAAAATTTCAGCTCTGCAGACAAAGTGCGCACCTTGTGCTTTTTCTACCAAAACAACCCTTTACATTTGGAATATCCCCGATAAACCATATATTCCCTGAAAGTACACATGTTAAGCTTTCTAAGCACACCCAGCTTGTTGTAGTGGGCTCATCTTTCTGGAAGTAATATCTCGAAGAATTCTTAGGTTGCACAGGGTTTCACTAAAAATTGTATAAAAAAGCAGAATGAAAAACACCTTTTCCTAAAATAAGAAAAAATAAAATAAGCAAATAAGAAAAAACAAGCTATATCTGAAAGCGCAAGGTCCCCCGAGCAGAACAATACCCAACATGCATAGGTACCTGTAACCTTTTAACTGCCACCCTACTTGAGCTTTTGTCACCCTCTGCTGACAGGATACTTTTCACCATTTTGCGTGATGTTTAACTGTGATTTTTGCAGGAATTTCCAAGAAAATGGCATATTTTCTTTTTGTGGCAGAGTTTAGGCTTTAACATGAAATGTCTTGTTTGTATTTTTTCTACTTTTTTTTAAATATTTTTAAGTAAATAAGTAAAATAAAATAAAAATATAAAAGTCTCCTTTTTTTTTAACAAAAACATTTATTTTATTAAAGAAAACCATATTGCACGTGAGCCCCATTTCTCCCGATTACAATGATACCACATATGTATCGGTAGCCCCCCATTCCTGTCCAGGTGATCCCCTAAACTTAGAAGAGCACTTTATAACATTTACAAACAAAATACAACTACTATCCACATAGTAAAGGGTTAAATAAAAAAAATTGGTGTGGGGTCCCGGGGGGGGGGGGGGGGGGACACCATTTCTTGGGGGAATATAAGGGTTTTTTTGGGAGACAGGTAATGGGGGGTCTCGGGGGTTAATGGCAAGTCACCCACTAGCCGCAGGTGACTTGCCAGATCCCCGAGCCTTGTGAACTGGTATAGGGGTCACATGGACCCCTTACCAGTTCATAAAGGGTTAAAAGTAAAAAAAAAAAAACACACGTACACACTTTTTCAAAATAACTCTATTAAAAAAATATATATATTTTTTTTACTATTATTTTTTTTTTTAATACTTACCTCCCATCCATCCCTGTATCCCACGCTAATCACTTGGGCTTCTGCTCTCCTGCTGCTGCTGGAAGCCTTTTATACCTACTGGGTTACAGGTAACATAGGGTTAATTTAAAAAAAAAAATGACATAGGGTCCCCCCTCCCAGGGAGGGGGACCCCATTTTTGGGGGGATTTTTAAGGGTTAAAACCCTTAAAAATCCCCCAAAAAATAGCGTGAGGTCCCCCCTACCCAGCATAACCAGCCTGTGACCAGCTATGGGGGCTTGTAGAACAGGGCGCAGGGGCCAGCTTTAGTGGCCTCTGGCCCTGCCGGCTACAAGCCGTCATAGCCTAGGGCCACGGCTCTTCTGCCCCCCCCCCCCCCCGGGGCTTTGGGGAGGCAGGTAATTTGGGTGGCCAGGGGTTAATGGCAAGTCACCCGCTAGCTGCACTTGACTTGCCAGACCCCCGAGCCTTGTGAACTGGTATAGGGGTCACATGGATATAACTGACAGTGCACAGTAACAGGAAGCCCAGCAGCGCTTCCGTTTGCAGGTGGTCTGCACATCCATGGGCCGCAGTTTGGTTTCTAAAATTTACTACAGCAGAAAGTAGAAAAAAGTAAATTAATTTATATGTTCAGCAATTGAAATTGCCCTGGGGAGGGTGGCATATCAGCTCTGTTTGTTGTGTTGGTCTGGCTTAAGTCATTTTCCTAGTGTACAGCACGGCCTGTTTCATTTCAATCATTACTTCTGGCTATTCCACCACAAGGTGGCGCAGTTGACTGCAGAAGACTTGTGGCTCCTCCTGGCCCTATAAAAAGCCAGGAATCACCCATAGACCCCCAGTATTTTTTCTCTGCAGTCATACTGCGAAGACAGAAGATGGCTCTCTATGTTTTCGCAGGCGAGCGGGCCAACCAAGCCTGCGGCTCTGCAAGCCTATTTCCACCCATTTCCGGACCCTCTTGCCTCCCAGCCTTGGCTGGCGGATCGGGTGATGGTAGGGGAGCACCTGGGTCATGTGCTCGGTGAGCTTTGCTCCAGGCCGCAGACCCTGTACACTGAAGGGTAGCCGGCAATATGCGATTGGTGAGCCTATAGAGGGATGGGAGAAACCCTGCTGACTTGTTCCTGTGTTGGGGTGAGTTGTGTTTTACTTTTGGGGGGGTGGTGTTGTCCCAGGCTCCTTCTGGCCCTCCCCTTCATCTCTTCCCCCCCCCCCCCGCTCTGTGCTGCTGCTGTCCCCGGCGCCGTGCCCCTCCTCCTCCTCTCCCTGGCGTGGCTGTTGTGGGGGGGGGGGGGGCTTCGGCGGTCGGCTGACGGCGTGCGCTGTTCTGGCCTCCGCCTCCACCGCGGACAGGTTTCGGCTCTGGCAATTTTTTTCCAAAGATCCTTTGCCAATCACAGGCTTGTTTAAGACCTTCTTCCAGGGAGTTACTCATGTGCGTTGGCCGCGTAAGCCTCTGCTACCGGTTTGGGACTTAAACTCGGTGTTGTCTGCTCTACAGGGTCCTCCTTTTGAGCCCTTGTGCAATGCTGCGCTGTCCATAATGACTCTTAAGGTGGACTTTTTGGCCGCTATTACTTCGGTGCGTCGAGTCTCTGAGCTGGCAGCGCTTTCCATTAAAGCTCCTTATTTTGAGTGGCATCAGGATAAAGTGGTGTTCCGTCTTAACCCGGAATTTTTGCCCAAGGTTCTATCTGCCTTTCATTTAAATGAGGACATTGTCTTACCTTCCTATTGTCTTGCCCCTGCTAATTCCAAGGAACGGAACCTTCATTCTCCTAGATGTGGTCAGGGCGCTCAAGTATTATTTGGTCGCCACTGAGCCCTTTAGGAAGTCTGATTCTCTTTTTGTTCTTTCTTCCGGACCTAGGAAGGACTTGCCTCCAGCCAAATCTACTATGGATCCGACAGGCAGTGGTGCAAGCTTATTCTGCCAATGGGAAGGAACCTCCTTTCCGTTTTACTGCTCACTCTACTAGGGCTATTGGCGCCTCTTGGACCTTTCAGCACCAGGCTTCTGTTGAACAAGTTTGTAAGGCCGCTACGTGGTCTTCTGTTCATACTTTTTCTAAGTTTTACAAGGTTGATGTTAGGGCCTCAGCGGATGCTGTTTTTGCCCACAAGCTGCTTCAGGCAGTTGTGGTCTGAACTGCCTGCCGTTACTCATTGGGGATCCCATCCTACTTTAAGGACACTGCTATTGGATGTCCCAGAAGTAATGATTGAAATGAAACAGGCTGTGCTGTACACTTGGAAAAATACAATATTGTGTACAGCACGCCTGTTTCATCCCTCCCTTGTTATCGTTGCCCTTGGTTGCCTCTTAATGGTGATTTGTTTTAAAAGTTATTTTTTTCTGTGGGCTGTGTATTTTGTTCTCATGGTTATCTCCCGGCTTCTTGCATAACTGCTTTTCAACACTGGGGGTCTATGGGTGATTCCTGGCTTTTTATAGGGCCAGGAGGAGCCACAAATCTTCTGCAGTCAACTGCAACTGAAATGAAACGGGCCGTGCTGTACACAGTAAAATCAATTCTACAGGTGAGTAATCACAGAATTGTATTTTTTAACTGTTGGTCCACTTTAAGGCTAACTCAGAAGACAATCAGTTAATGGTGAGAAGGTCTTCCTTTTAACACCCAATGATCCAACTGGAAAATTTAGGGGTATAGGTAGCTCCTACTTTCACAATCTAGCATGTTTACTGTCATTTAAAAGGAAAAAAAAATTGGAAGCAAGTGTTGTGCTAAAATACCCCCAGAACCTAATAGCAGACAGCGTCGCAGAACCTCCCTTTCTCCCAGAACCTCATAACAGGCAGTGTGCAGAATCCCCCCCACACCTGTATAATAGGTAGAGTACAGAATACCCCCCCCCCCCATTGCCCTATAATATGCAGTGTGCAGTACCCCCCTAAATCATCCTATAACACGGATGGGGCAGAACCCCCCTTCCCCAATTGTCCTATAACGGGTAGTGCGCAGAATCACCCCCCATTCTCCCTATAACAGGCAGTGTGCAGAATCCCTGTCACCCCCGTGACAGACAGTGTGACAGTGTGCTTTTTCTCCCACCACTGCACGAGTCGGCCTCTGAGTACTGTATGGCAGGGCACTTGGGGAGACTTGTGCAGTGACTTGTAAGTATAAGCACACTGCATGCTCTGCACCCAGAATGTTTAATTTTTAAAAATGACACAGTATATCATTGTACAGAAGCCCCCTCTGCAATTACCCCATACAGGGCAGTGTGCAGAATCACCCCCTCCTAGCAATCACCCCGTAACGGGTAGTGTGCAGAAGCGGCCCCCCAATCACCCCATACGGAGCAGTGTGCAAGTTTAATTTCCACCAGCCATGGAATATTGGGGCCTGTTGTTGGGTTTTTGGAGAGCTGCAGGAAATTGAGGAGAGGCACATAGGACAGGCTGCAGGTGAGCTGCTTGCTCATTGCGGTCATTTAAATGTGTTATAATTGACTTGTCTTGTTTTGCAGATCCTCCACAGAAGCCAAGCAATCTCTCATGTATTTGCTATAACAATTTGCAAACAACCTGTAGCTGGAACCCAGGGAGAGGAACGATAATTCCCACCAACTACACTCTGAAGCAATACTGGTAAATTCATAAAATAAATCTATTTTAACCTGAACCTGCTTTAGGACCGACATAGCTGTGGGTTAGCTGTGTAATTAAAAAATGTGAAGCAAAAAAATTGGGTCACCTGGTCAAGTGACCTTCCACTGTGTACACTTTAAGTTCTCAAGCTTGGTGTGTACACTCTAGCATAGTGAATTGACACTGGGCACCCCTCCATTCCTCCCTCAGTGGCCTCCTCCCTATTATGCTAAAATGTGGCAAGTGTTCTACTGCACATGGTAGAGCTCATCACCCTCTGTTACAAGCTCAACATCACTGTAATTCGCAAACTCTAAAAGTCTAAAAAAAAGACAAACTGCCAGAACAATATTTTAAAAGTCCACACTTCTGATTGGCTTATGAAGCTAGAAGTGCATGTTAACTGCAGTGCATCCTGCAGCTGCTGGAGCGTGCATGGGGGAGTATTCCTAGAGCCAGCACAGCAATTGCGGTGGTCCCACAGAGGCTCATTTGGATTCAAGTCTGGGCAAATGGAGCACCAAGGTAGTACTTAGAAGTCTTAGTCTGGCTCAGACCTTTCTAGCTGTGTGACATGTTGCATTGTCTTACTGTAAGATCCCATCTGTCCCAGGGAAGACAAATGACATGTATTAGTGTACGTGACCTGCAAGGATGGATTCATACACAAATTGGTTGAGCGTGCTTTCCACATGGGTGAGTTGGCCCAGAAATCTTGCAAAAACTTTCCTTAGGCTAGAATGCTGCCACAACCAGCTGGTGTTCCTCCACCAATGGTTGTAGGATGTTCTCTGATGTTTCTGCCTGACACCCCAATATCCGTCTGTTTGGTGAATCAGATGGCCCATCTGAGAAGGCAGTCTCTTGCCAAGCCCCTGCACTGTGGGAGGACCCACCTCATATGGTGGTCATGTGACACACCTCTGATGAGCAGGTCATTCCCTCTCCAGGGGAAACCAGGACTGGGCATGAGCCAGGGTCAGACTGGCCTTCAGGAGAGCTTTTCTTTCTCCCTGTTTTTTTCTTTGTCATTCCTGCTTTTCTTTCTTTGTGTCTTTTTTTTTTTTTTTTCTTTCGGTCATTCATTCTTCTATTCTTTCCCTGGGTCATCCCTTTTTCCTTCTTTTCTTTGTTTCTTTAATGCCTTCAAATTCTTTCTTCCATGCCTACTATTTTTTGTTTGTGTAATTTCTTCTATTCTTTGTTGTTTTTTCCATCAATTCTTTATCATTTCCTTTTCTTTCTCGTTCTTTCACCTTCAGATATTTTTTTTCCTTTTGCTACTCCTTTTCTTTTGTTCCTTTCATTTATTACATATATTCCTTATTTTTTTCCCCCATTCTTTCTTTACTTGTCAGGTGGAGCAGCTATTCCCGGATGGGGGACTGAAACCTCGAGCTTCTTAGAAGACACGTATTTGAACTTGGAAATTGTGATTTTGTAGACTTTCCCCAAAGACCTCAGAGCTGAGATATATTCTCCCGGGTGGCAGGTAAGCAGGTCGCCTTGGGCCTGTTGCCACAATCTGCTCTGAAGTCTTTGGGGTCAGTCTATGAAAGAGGACTTTCCTTTTAAAGTGGACCAGCACCCACCCCTGATCGGCCCGGGAATCTGTAAGATTCCCGGGCCGATCAGCTCCCTCCCCGCGGGATGCCCCGCTGTGTGAAACCCCCCAGAAAGCCCCTAAGAACGGATAAGCCGCGAGCTTAGAGAGAGGCGGCGGCGGGCGGCTTATAGGCGATGGACAAGGTAAGATTTTAGGGGCTTTCTGGGGGGTTTCACACAGCCGACCGGGGTGCCCCGTGGAAGTGGACCAACACCCAGGATAGTGAAGATCCTGGGTGTTGGTCCACTTTTTAAGGGGGAACTGTAACAAGGGGCAATATCCACCACATCTGCATCTTTCCCAGCATGTGTGTCACGGCAAAATGCAAAGGGACCAGCTGAGTCTCTGTCACCCGAGGGCCCACAAAAACCTGGAGCCATCCCTGCTGCCATCCCACTGCTTTGAGGCCCCATACGGATCATTAACTGTTTTACATAAACAGCTAGTAGCCCCTTGGTTTATTTTCACAAATTGGGAAATGACTCCCTGTAAAGAGATTTCCACATAAGGAGACAAACTCGCACATGAGTTGGATATCTCGGCACATTTCAGTGACTTACCCCTGAGTGAGCTGCTTCATAGTTATGTGTATTTCCCTTGTTTAGAGACAAGTGGTAATTGCAAGTCGGGCTTTGCACCTTGTATTGCTCTTTCCATTTGTGTGCTCTTCGTTAAGCAAATGCTGTGTTGCTCCTGGCCTTTTAGATGCTTTCTTCTGATGCAGAGTTTTTCTTTTTTACTTGTAACCTGTGTTTTCATCCTTTTGCCAGCTTGTCTAACCTCCTTGGCTGTCTTCTCCTTCTGTGTCTGTCTGTGTTTACTGCTCTGCTATAGGAAGGGAATGGAGAAGGACAATAAGAACCTTACTAACGTCCCTCCTGCTAGGGGCAGAGGGAGGAGCTCAACTCTCTCAAAATATCACTATTCCAAAAAGCAGGGACTCCCTGGCTCCCGGTAAGATGGTCACTTGAGCACAAACTCTATTTTGTGCAATCTTAAGGTCCTGGTGTGTCCCCATTTTGTGTGTGTTTGTATAGATCATATTTGGTTCTGCTCCTTTTGAGCAATAAGTGTAATACTTATGTGTGTATTTGCGGATATCCATTGTTTTATCTCCTTAGGGTCGATTCAGCAAGTTGAGAAAAGTCACTCCTTTTTTTAGGGGAGAAAACTTCCTCTCATTTTCATTGTTCACCTTCATTTACACCCAGTTGCTGATTGAACCCCAAGGTAGACCATGACAATGAGAGGAAGTTTTTTTCTCCTAAAAAAAAGACTGACTTTTCTCACCTGGTGCTGAATTGACCCTTACCTGTTTGCGCACAAATAGGAATGTTTCCTCAGCATTTAACCAATCTGTACAATGAGACAAACCCAGGCAGTGAATGCACACTTGCTGGAGCAGTTGGGGGTTTAGATGCCTTGCTCAAAATGTCCTGAAGACAATTGAACCTGCAAGTCTCTGGTCACAAACTAGAATCCGGAGCACTAGGCCACAACTGCCCCCTCCGCACATCCCGCTGCTTCTGGTAGAAAATCTATTTTAGAGGTTTCATCGTCTAGCCCAGCGGTACTCAACTGGCGGACCGGGGTCCGAATGCGGACCTCAGCACCAGATTTCCGGACCCCTTCCCTGACAGACTTGCACTTTGTTGTATTGCTCTGAGCTGCCACCTTTACTTGGTTGGCGATATAGTGCTTAGTCTTCCTGCCAGTGTCATGGCTCCCTGGCACCTAGCATTGCAATTTGAAGTACTGCACGGGTGGAAAGTGGTATTGCAGGGTGCACACAAACTTTATTTCTCAATCTCTCTGCCCCATCCAATCCTGTCCCGCTGCCCCAACTCAGCCCCATCCCTGTCTCACCATCTCTGCCCCATCCATCTCCGTCCCCCCAAGTCGGCCCTATCCATTCCTGCCCCATCCATCCCGGCATTTTTTAGTTTTGCCTGTGGAATCTATTGCCCTCTCCCTCCAGTGAGCGGATTTCTAATTATCCACCGCCCCCCGCAATAACCCCCCCCCGGACCTTCACCTCTCACTGGATGCCTGTATGCGGACCTTTACAAGAAGTGGTTGAGTATCCCTGGTCTAGCCCATGGTGTGGAATGGGGGTGAGAGCTCAAGTCACGTGACCTCTGGGGGGGGAAAAAGGCTCTAATAAAAACATTAAAAATATCAGATTTTTTAATATAAAGTGAGGTGGAAATATATCATATAGTGTATTTGATAACAGTTAAAGAGTACCAAATCCCACATTTTTAACTAGAATTGTTCTCCCCATGAAGAGAACCTTTTGGCAATTTTTAGTGCACTTGCTTTCACTCTGTTCCCCACTAAGTCCCGCCCTCTTGGGCCATTGCCACTGTTGTGAGTGGTAGTATCTGTGCAATGACTGATCGCCTACTATTTCACATTGCTGCAGCAGACATTACACAGAGGACCGACACTAAGGCCCTCTGCCCCCTGGGGTAAGGCAAATTCCCATGGTAGATCTGGGGGCTATAGGGAGGCATTTAATGATGACATAGGGCCAGCATAGATGGAGAGAGAAAAGTCGGTGTTGCAGGACAGTATCAGCAGGGACTGCTGCATTTATTTAGCAAGTTCTGTGTGTTTTGGCACTCTCAAGAGTATGTTATTAGCTTCATAGCTGACAGGACCACAAGGGAGGGGGGTCAGGCCTGTATGCAGGGAGGTAAGTTATGCCTTTTTCTATCAGCTTTTAGCCTTTGCCCCTTTAATCTTTAGGGGTTAAAGCTGACAAATATCTTCTTTTCCCAGCCCTAGAGTCTCCACGGCTGATTTGAGATGCCCTGCTGTGTGAACCACCACCACCATTACCCCTAATGGCTGACCTCTTACCCCCCCCCCCCCCTCCATTTTCCTGGTGGCATCACCACTGCCTGATGCGGAGGCACACACTGCAGAGGTGGACCAGGTATGCACCATGGGAGCTTGAAGGGAGGTCAGATAGTGGTGATTCGGTGGTGTCACATAGTGGTAAACCCACTTATATCAGACCAACACCCTTTTTACATTAAAGGGTATTGGTCCGGGGGCATCTCCATTGCTGAGGTCCCCCAATCCATTAACCCGCTTCAATCCTTGTAATTATTATTCCAAGGTTTACAGTGGGTTAATCGAGAGGGGACCCCAGCAATTGGGATGCCCTTCAGGAGTGAACCCAAATCGATTTAATTTAAAGTGGGTGTTTGTCCCGTTTAAATATTGTCAGCAGCCTAAAAAGACTTCTAGCTGGATAGGCACAATTTCCCCCTCTTTTGGCGCATACTGATTTGGGATGTTGTGTTGCTTTCAATTCCAGTCTGCCCTTGTAAAGTTTTCAGTATATTCCTGAAATACTATTCCCATGGGAGGCTTTTTGCTCAGTCACTAATTTGCCACTCGTGGCTTTTATCCGTTTTCTGGGGGCAAACTGCCTTCTGAAGGGCCAGCAACAGGACACGTTTTGCACAGCTGGAGTAATTAGTGCCGCTATAGAGACAGCGGAGAGCCACAAAACCTGGCCTGTTGCCACCTCTTCAGGAGTGAGTTTGATACCCATGGTGTAGAGCAGTGATACTCAACTGGCGGACCGGGGTCTGAATGTGGACCTTGGCGTCCGATTTCCGGACCCCTGTCCTGACAGCCCTGCACTCGGTTGCTTCTGTGTTGTCGTGCTCAGAGCTGCCCCCTTGATTTAGTGCTTAGTCTCCCTGCCAGTGTCATAGCTCCCTGGCACCTAGCATTGCAATATGAAGTACTGCATGGGCGAGAAGTGGTATTGCAAGGTATACACAAACTTTGTTTATCTGTCTCCCAATAGGATTTTTGGGGTGGGGGGAGGGCAAGCAACCTTTTTTAGTTTTGACTAAGAAATCTATAGAGCCTCCCTCCAGTGTGCTGATTTCTAACTATCCAGCCCCTGCGACAGCCCTCTGCCCAGACCTTCACCGGATGCCTTTAAATGGACCTTTACAAGAAATGGTTGAGTACCCCTGGTGTAGAGGGTTCATGGAAATAATCAGATGCCATGTGAAATGCCAGATTGAGGTCTTACAGTGCACCAGGTTATGCCAGCACTGTCCCCATCAGCTTATCTTGGGTACTTTATAGGATTATTACCACGTCCCTGTACATTTGCACTATTGTGCTTAAGGTGTTCCCTGTTTTTATCTTGAGAGAGTCCCCAGTGTTATACCCCAACAAAGACTTTTGCTTAATTGATCTGTCTTCATAGTAACTCTTTCTTTATCTTTCACTTTAGGGGAGCAATAGAAAAACAGAAATGTGAATCAAAAACAAACTCTTGTTCCTTCTCACCATGTGACCTCTATATTGATTCCACATTCTGGGTGGAGGCCTCAAATTATCTTGGTACAGTCCAATCCGATCGAATCACGCTGGATGTTATTACTGCTTGTAAGTCCTCTTTTTAGATGTTTCTTTCAGTGTTTTCAGTGATTTTCTGATTTTATCATTTCCTGACCTGGTACAAAATTCAAAAAAGTCATTGTCCAGGCAGTTAAATAAAAAAAGGCTATCCTCGCCTTTTATCCCCATAGAAGATCGCTCTTAGTCTGATGCTCTGACACCTGATTCGCAGATCCAAACCCCTCCTGACCTGGTCTTATTGTCTGCTGCTTCTGTAATCTTGATGCCCCCCAGCATCCGTCACAGGGGCTGTTCACTGCAGTGGAGAGGGCATGACGGGTCTCGACATGCCTGCTCCATTGCGGTGAATGGAGGGAGGGTCCCATCGCCCCCTGTGGTCCATGGCGGGGGGCGTTGTCTGTTCTGCAAAATACCGGGCAGCACTGGATATGGATCTGCCAATCGGATCAGAGAGCCAGACCAGGGGCAATTGTCTTCAAAAGGTGAGTATAGCCGTTTTTTATTTTATTGCCTGGACAGTGACTTTAAATATGTGGTGTTTGTTTTTTATAGTGAAACCCAATTCGCCAAAAATTGTGCAAGTGGTCTCTGCTGTGGAGCTTGGAAATGCTCTGAAGATTGAGTGGACGAACCCTATGAATGATCACTTTCAAATGATTTACAACATTCGATACCAAAGGGAAGACCAATTGGAGTGGGATGAGGTAACTATGTTGTTGTAACAGGAATGCAGTGGAAATTGTATATAAGCCATATAACAGTCTTCTGGAGTGGATGATGCCCTCCTGCATGCCTGCCCCGAGTTTCTTAGGCTTTTCTTTATTGCATGGCACGGCCTGCTTCGGTATTCATAACAGTTGGGTTATTCCGCCACAAGGTGGCGCAGTGTACTGCAGAAGAGCTGTGGCATCTCCCGGCCCCCTATAAAAACGTGATTAACCATAGAGTTCCCAGTGTTTCCTCTGCAGTGAAACTGCGAAGATAGAAGATGGCTCTCTCTCTGTGCGCAGGTGAGCGGGGCAACCAAGCCTGCGGCCCTGCAAGTCTGTTTCCACCCGTTTCTGGACCCTCTCTGCCTCCCAGCCTCGGCTGACAGATCGGATAAGGGTAGAAGAGTACTAGGGTCAAGTGCTCGGGGAGCGCTGCTCGAAGCCGCAGACCCTGTTCCACAAAGGGTAGCCGGCCATAGGCTTTATGGTGAGCCTACTAGGGATGCGGAGTTCCTGTCCTGGCTTCTGAGGGGGTGAGTGTTTTTTGGGAACTGTGTCCCTTTCTTTTCCACCCCCCCCCCCCCCCTCCTGGCCTGGATACTCGCCGCTGGCTTCTTGTCTCTCTCTCTCTCTCCCCCCTCCCCCTCTCTGACTTTGTTCGTGGGGGAGGGTGGTAGCGGCGAGTGGTGTTTTGGCGTTTACAGTGTGTTTTTTGCCCGCCGCGCTGCTTTGTACTGCGCTCTGCGGCTGTGGGCGCTATAACATGTGGCATTTTTGCTTTGTTATGGCGCCGGCGGGGTCACGTGGGCGCCGTTTTCGCGCTCTTCGGGGGACGGGGGATGACGCGTATCGCGTCGTCCCCCCGCGGCCCGCCCCTTGAGGTACCTCTTCCGGCGCCATTTTGGATTAGCTGCGCGTCTGTATTTCTCCCTTCTGGGCTGCAGAGCTGTTGCCTCCGGTGTGTTGCTTCATCCTGCGGTCTGTGCCTTGGTGACCCTGTGGTGCCCTTGGTCCGTGAGTCCCCCTTGGGTTTTTTTTACTGGTTTCGTGGGGCATGTGCTGCGGGATGCTCATGTGTCGTTTTTACTTATGTCTTTCAGGCGGGATACCAGTGGGTTGTGGTTCCTCCCGGCTCTACTCCTTCCTCCCCCTCATCCCCCCACCCATTTTTGCTTGTCTGGGGGCATCCCGTGGGAGGGCATCCCGGGTGGCTCTTACCCAGCGCTGGCCTATTGCGCCTGTGTTAATCACCATATGGAGGCCTCTGGGGATAGCGTGCTCGGGGGTCCTTCGGGGTAATCCCGGCTGTGTTTCATGTGCAGGCTATCCCCTATCAACAATGATGTCACGGTGTGCGTGTCGTGCGCTCAAAGTGTCCTTGCACTCCAGCTTGGTTTGCCTGCATCGCTTCCCAGCTCTGCGCCCCCTTTGGCATCACCTACCCCCCCCACTGCTGCAATTAGCTCCCAGTGATGGGGATTCTAGCAGGGGGGTCACAGTCTGATCTGGCACTCTGTGTGGCCAACATTGGCTTGCCGGGCCTATTCCTAGAAAGGCCTCGGGCAAGAAGCGGCACCTGACTTCCACTCCCTCACGCTCCACAGAGGAGTATGAGGAGTTTGATGCCACTGGTGGACTTTATTCCCTAGAGGAAGGGGAACTGTTCCAGGACTCTGACTCTTCTAGGGTCCAGCAGGAGGGTTGCATTAGTGACCCTGGGTCTGCATCCGGGGGGGGGGGGGGGGGGGGATCATAGTACCCTGAGGACACTGATAATTTGCTGTCACAAATTTTTGAAATCTTGCACATTGCTCCCCCTGAGGTGGCTAAGAAAAAGCAGGGTGAGCTTTTTCGTCCTGGTAAACAGCGTCTGGAGTTCCCTAAGCATGGCGATTTCACTTCTATGGTGCTTAGGGAGTGGGAATGTCCTAACAGGCTGGCCGCTGTGCCCAAGGGATTGGATAAGAGGTATCCCTTTCCTGCTGATATAGTAAAGCATTGGTCCTGTCCCTCTGAGGTGGACACTTCCGTGCTAGGCCTGTCTAATACTTCGGTCATGCCTTCTCCTGACACTGCCACTCTGAAGGACCGTGAGGACCGGCGCATGGATCAGCTGGCCTGCCATGCTTTTACTTGTGTGGGGGCTGGACTGCACCCGGTCTGTGCTGCTGCCATTACTGCTATTGCCCTTAAAGTGCTCAAGCATCTCTGTGATGGCACTATGGCTGGTAGGAGGAGGAAGGATTATAGGGCCCTTTTGCTTTGCTCTGACTTTGTTGCATTTATCCTTACTGCCATGGATGATGCTGTGAGGCTGGGCGGTAGGACTTCTGCCCTTTTGGTGGCTATGCGCCGCTCTGTTTGGTTACGTCAGTGGGCAGCTGATGCTGCTGCTAAGAAGGATGTCACTGGGCTCCCCTTTGTGGGGCTGCGGCTATTTGGTGAGCATTTTGATGTTTTGGCCAAGGATGGCAGGCTGCCTCAGCGTAGGAGCCTTACGGCCTTTTCGGGGGACCTCCATCTCCCTCCCCTCCTTTAGTTCTTCCAGAGGAGGTCATGGCTCCCTCTTCTCAGGTAGCCACTCGTGCTATTGGTGTCTCTTGGGCTTTTCAGCACCAAGCTTCTGTTGAACAAGTTTGCAAGGCCGTTACTTAGTCTTCTGTTCATACTTTTTCCAAGTTTTACAAGGTTGATGTTAAGGCCTCAGTGGATGCTGCTTTTGGCCGCAAGGTGCTTCAGGCGGTAGAGACTTGAACTGCCGGACGTTACTCATTGGGGATCCCACCCTACTTTTGGACACTGCTTTTGGATGTCCCAACTGTTATGAATACCGAAGCAGCCTTGAGAAAGGAACCAGCGGTTCCGAAATGTGGGCTCTATTCCTTTGCGATCACGTTCTCTAAATATTCTGGTAATGCTATTTTTCTGATATGATGGACGTCATGATTAGTACTATCTGTGTGTATATATATGTACTTATGATGCAAACCGTTATCCTTGGTATGATGTGATGCTTTTACATTATAAATCTGACCAGGAATAGATTATAACTGGATGTGATGTATACACTTGTATTAAGTTTTCCTTAACTGTTCATATCCTGGTCAGTAAATCTATTGTTCCACTCCTCAGGACCCGTATATAGACCCCTCAATAGTCTTTACATAGGTAATATTTTACCTTACCATATTCATTAACTGATCTGTATAGTCCTGTATAGTCTTGTATAGTATTATATATTTCTTTCTATCTTGAGGTGGTCCACGATCCTGGAGATTGTTCATATTTTCACATACCAAAGCACCAGTATTGTATCCTTTTTGTATAGCTTGTAATAAATATATATATATATATATATATATATATATATATATATATATATATATATATATATATTATTCTGATTTTGCCATATGATCTATATAAATACCTTTTTATTTGCAAAAAATTCATGTGTATGGTGTGCATATATCCGCTGTTTCTAGATAATACCGAAGCAGGCCGTGCATGCAATAAAGAAAAAAGCAATTCTGTGAGTACTCGCCTGTAGAATTGTTTTTGTTCTTGCATGGCACAGCCTGCTTCGACCCACCCTTGTTATCGTTATTCTTGGTTGCCTCTTTATGGTGATTGTTCCAAGTTAATTGGGGTTCTTTACCTTCTTTACATTTTTTACCTTTATTCTCTCCCGGCTTCTTGTCTCACTGCTTGTCTACGCTGGGAACTCTATGGTTAATCCCGTTTTTATAGGGGGCCGGGAGGTGCCACAGCTCTTCTGCAGTACACTGCGCCACCTTGTGGCGGAATAACCCAACTGTTATGAATACCGAAGCAGGCCGGGCCATGCAAGAACAAAAACAATTCTACAGGTGAGTACTCACAGAATTGTATTTTTGTCCAGCTTCCAGGGGCAATGAGTGACAGGGTGCCGCTGCTGCAGTGGTTGGGTGAGGAGGCCTTCACTCACCATACCCTTGCAGATGTGGAAGCAGCTTCCAACTGGGCTCATCCTTGCTTTGCTGGTGTGGCTAGATGAAAAGGGATGTGGGGGTGGAAATAGTTTTTGCGACCATATGTGCCCTTACCCCCTGACCTGGAGCATCCTGATTTTGGATGCCCCATCTGATAATGAAATAGTCTGAATTTCTTACACTATCTGTGCTCCCGCACCACATGCTAATAGGATTCACTGGGCAATCAGTTGGTCCAGGAAAACTCCTTTTTGTATTGGAGAGGAAAAGGTGGGCTTTACTGAAGTGCTAACAGTAGAGAAACATCTATGAAATTAGCTTCTCCCTAAATCTTGGGCTGCTTCATAGTCCTTCAGAAATTTCACTTCAGACTTAACCAAGCAGATCCTAAAGCCTACTTACACATCACTATTTAGGCTTCAGGCTCTGCTTGTTTTTGTCTAAAGTAACATTTCTGGAAATCTTTAAATTGGACCAAAACCCAGAAATTTGACTATCCTGGGTCTTGGTCCTTGCCCCTGAGGCCCCTGTGTGAAACCCCCCAGATCACCGAAACCAACTTGGCTGTTCCCAGGCCTACAGAGCATGTGCGGCCGCTCGTCTAGTCAGCGCGCTTGGATCTGCTGATATCACGTCGTCCAAGGTGAGCGGCTTGCGCATGCGCGCTGACGGCCGCATTCCCTGCTACCCTCTAACAGGGAGTGTATGGGCGACTTGGGGGGGTCTCACACAGCGGGGCATCCTGATTCGATCGGCCTAGGAATCTTATAGATTCCCAGGCCGATTGCCGTGAAGTTTTTAGTCACTTATTAATCTTTCCCCCACTGGGCTACAACTCTAGGATACGGTTGCCGCCATCTTGCCTCAGAAGCATCACATACTGAGGAGAGGAGAGGGGGATAAAGTACAGGGGGCGGGGTTATAGATGTGCTTTGTATAGACAGGGCAGAGCTGGTGTCAGGGAAAGGACAGCAATCCCAGAATGCAGAGCGACACAGTCTAAAGACACTTCCTGTTTGCAGGCAGCTTTATGCTCCATGAGCTACCATCTTGGATGGTGGCTCATAACATGCAGTAGATGCAGGGAGGATGATTTTTAATGTGAGCAATCTGTATGTACAGGGTGTGGGAAACATAAAGGATAGGCTCTTATTCAGGGTGAAGGTCCAGTGTGAAGTAGAGAAAGGAGCTGGCATTTTATTTAAAGGAAATTGTGCAATATGAAAAATTCATATAAACACGTCGGCTAATGAGAGGAGGGGTCACTTATACATCTGAATTGCATAAAACTCCCACCAAGCTTGTTGTTTTTTTCTCCTGGCAAGAATAAAGTCAAAAGGTGACAGAACTTGTCCCCCTGATTTCCTCTACCTTCTATTAAAGCAGAACCAAACCAGGGATTTTGATCTCCGGTTTTGCCTGTGCCAAATTGGAATGCCCCGCTGTGTGAACCTCCCCAGAACGACCTGAAAATCTTACCTCCTCTCAGTCCAAAGGCACATGCGCAGGCTCTCGTCTAATCACATGCTATATGCCTATGTCATTTGGCAAATGGCTCTGAACTTCAGTGGGGAGTGCAAGTGGCTGTACCCCCAGCAAAGTGCGCACAGCCTGGGGCTGCAGCCGCTCTCGCTCGCCATTGTAAACAATCAGAACCAAGAAAATAGGCACATCTCTGATTGGATGAGAGTACACATGCCATTGGTCCAGGGAAATGCCACCTGGTAAATGCCAGCGGTCAGCCCTGGAATCTTTTAGGTTGGCTGGAACTCGGTTTTACTCTGCTTTAAAAGAAAGGAACAAGCCTGGTTGGATATTTCTTGATGCTGGGTGTATAAGTGACTCCTCCCACCAATCGGCATATTTTTCTGGATTTTTATCATTTGGCGATAGTGTTTCTCTAATACATCTTGGGACGTATCTGTTTCTTACAGCCACCCCAAGCAAAACTCCCGCAATGTACAGTTGTAGACAAATTAAACCCCATTCTTGCTTACCCTGACATTGGACAGGCATGACATTTTTAAACCACAGTATCTTCAAATCCTGGACCATGATGCAATCCGACAGTTGCTGGTCCTGCCACTCAATCCCCTGGCAATCTGGGCCATGGGGGGAAATTGCTGAACCTATTGCTGGGTAGGAAAATAATTGTTTTGGTCCAGTGCACACACAGTACACAAATACTACCCAGTTATTGTGCAATGTGTAATGCCACTACAACATAGAAAACAAAGAATGACATGCACACAAATGCTTTTCAAGGCATTGATCAGCCAAACGTTAAAATAATTATCCTGGCAGCTTACCTGATGCTGTGTCAGCCTGCAGAGGAAGAGTTTCTTTTCCCTCTTTGGTGGCTCTAGCAATCTCCCTCTACCCTAATCCTGACCAAAAATCTAAGCCTAAATCTCATTTCAGGTAGACCCACGCTTTCTTTCCCTTAATGGTAGGCTAGAATGGAGCCCTCCACACTGTCACTCTGGACCAGCTCACTCTAGTACAATGCACAGCCCTGCCACTCCCTTCACAAAGAGCAGCAGAACATGAGGGAAATCCTTATTTTGTAATTACTAATATAGCGTTATTGTTTTTAAATAGAAAAACAAACCAACAACAATACCATGTGGTGACCTTTACAATGGGAATCCTTTTGGATGTGCCTGCACCATGTCTTTAAAGTGGACAAAAACACAGGATTTTGACTATCCTGTGTTTTGGTCCTTTCCCCAGGGGCATCACTGTGTAAAACCCCCCCAGATCTCCTGAACCCAGCTCCCTTTATCCCGGTTCCACGGCGCGTCTAAGAGCAGTGGCTCTAACAGGGCCAGCCATTAACAAAGGACCAAAACCCAGGATAGTCAAAACTATTAACTATCCTGGGTTTTGGCTCACTTTAAATTGGAACAAAACCCAAACTTTTTTTTTCTGTTAGTCTACATCTTGAACACATTGCCAACTTCTCAATTTCTTTTTTTTATTATTTTTTAGGTGCCTGCAGAGGATTTAAACTCGCACAGAACATCATACACGCTGCAGGATCTGGAGCCTTATACAACCTATGTACTTACCATGCGCTGTAAGCATGGGAATAAGGGATACTGGAGTGAATGGAGTGAAGCATTTAGAGCCACCACTCCGGAGTCTGGTGAGCTGCTTAATAACTGTTGTGGGCCGTTTGTCCAATGTATTCAGTGTGCTGAAGGTCACACTCTGTGGCTGATCATGGTTATGCTGACCTTACTGTGTGCTTCAGCCATACAGTGACCACTGTTTTAGTCCTGGTCATGCGTCTTTAAAGGGACTGTCCAGTCCAGTATAAAGAAACAAAATGATACTCACCCCTTCTGCTCCACAGCCTTCCTACTCTCACAGTCAGAACCGGGTTGAAAGATCAAGTCTTGTGCACCACAGATTCAGTCCACATTCACGGCAAGGCCTTGGCCAGCCCTGCACTGCAGTAAATAGAGTAGACAGTACAGGAAGTAGAGTAGGTCTGTGCGGTGCAGGACTTCACTTGCAACCCTGGTACGCTTCTGGAGTAAAAACGAATCAGCTGTGAGGGAGAAATGGCAAGTATATGGCTTGTTTTTCCCTATATCCAGTCCAGGTCGTCCCAAGTGATGACATGTGGGTATTCCGCCCCTAGGGGACGCTCGACTGCAAGATCAAAGATGTAGCTCCTCCCAGCCCCCTATAAAGGTAGGTGTCCCTCTATCATTCTCCAGTTGTTCATCTTGCAGTCTTGGCTGTAGATCGTTTGACACTCTCTCAGATAATGGCAGCAGAGCGGGGCCACCTAGTCCATCGGCCGATGCGGGCCCTATTTCCACGGATCCCTTCTGACCCACTCCTGCCTCCTAGCCTCTGGCTGCTACGGGATCGTGACGGTAGGGTGAACGCCGGGGTCTGTTGGCGTTCGGCAGAGCTTGGCTCTGGGCCGCAGACCCTATACTAAAGGGTAGTCAACCGCAGGCTTAAGGTGAGCCTGGGGGGGGAGAATCACTTTATTTTGTTTTGTAATGTACCCTCCCTGCCCACAAGCTTTATTGGAGACTTGGCACATAGTGTTGTGTGTTTTTACTGTTGGTGGTTTTCGGCTCCTCGCTGGCGCAGCTGGGCCTTATTGGAGCACGCTGCATACCCACCTCCCTCGTTGTTGCTGGCTGCGGCGCTTTCTGTGACGGGGGGGGGGGCATTGCTCTTTCTGGGCAGCGTTTGGAAGGGGGCGGGCGCGTCTTCTCGCGCGCAATCGGAGGGGGCGGAGCCTGACGTCGACATGCGTCTGTGTCATCACGTCTGACCTGAGCCGCACCCCCCTCGCGGATCCTTCTAGAGCGGGCCTGCACGCTGCTGCTCTGCTGCTGGGGCCTGCTGGATCTCGGAGCCTGCCCTTTTTCCTGCTGTTGCTGCTGCTGGGGATCATGCTCGTCATCGGAGGCTGCTCTGTCCCTCTGTCAGTGTCGTGAGTCCCTCTTTCTTTTGGCTGTATATTATGACCTATTGCATCTTGATTATTTTGATCATGGTTTCTCCCCCTCTTGTATAGGTTGTGGGCTTCAGGTTAAGGGTTGTGGTTTTTCCCGGTCCCCCTTTTTATTAAGAGGGATCACCTTTAGGTTTGGGCCATTAGTGTCTTGTAACCTTACTGATTTTGACCATTTTTAATCACCATAATGGAGGCATCAGGGGATAGTGAGCCGGGGGCCCCGTTTGGGCAGGAAAAGCTCTGCCCCTTGTGCAGTAGGAATCCTCTGGGCAGATTCAGCACTGTTTGGAACAGAGCCATAATTTTGGACCATGACCGGGCGGGCTTCCCTGCCCCTAGCCCTTCGCTGCCTGCGGCCTCTCCGGACCCTCCGCTGCTGCATTCAGCCCCCAGCGAGGGGGGAATCAGCAGGGGGTGTCATGCTGACTTGCCGTATAGGCTGGCCAATCTCGAGAGACAGATCTCACGGACGGCTCCTAAGAAAGCCACGAGTAAGAAATGGCATCTCGAGCCCTCTTACTCGGATAATGACTATCTCTTTGATGGTCTGGGCTCTGTGGAGGAAGGTGAGTTGCCAGAGGATTCACGCTCTACGGTGGATTATTCTGCTGGCGATGACAGTTTGTCTGGTTCTTCCTCGAACGAGGATGCGTGGCTCCCGGATGATACCGAGAAATTGCTTACCTCAGTGTTTGAGACACTACACATTGTTTCTCCCAGAGCGGCTAAGAGGAAGCAGGGAGATTTGTTTAGGCCCGAAAGACAAAGGCGGGTCTTCCCGGAGCAGGCCCTTTTTTCTAACATGATTTTCAAGGAATGGGAGAGGCCTAACAAGTTACCGTTGGTCCCTAAAGGCCTGGACAGGCGGTATCCCTTCCCTTGATGAGCTGGTTGGGCTATGGTCTCGCCCTCCTGAAGTGGATCCCTCTGTGTCGGGGTTGTCCAACACTATTATGCCATCAGCTGATACTGCTTCCTTACGTGACCCGGATGACAAGCGCATGGATCAGCTGGTCTGCCATGCCTTCACCTTTGCTGGTGCCCTTTTTCGCCCTGTGTGTGCCTCGGCGATTGTCTCTCCTTCAGAAAGAAGGTGAGACACCTTGTGGATAGAGCTAAGGCTCGCAAGCGGGCGGAGGAGTATAAAGAACTCAAGGCCGCCTTGGATTTCATAGGCTTTGTTGCTTCTGCCATGGACGATGTGGTCCGACTCGGTGCCAGGATTTCGGCCCTGCTTGTTGCCCTCTGCCGCTCGCTCTGGCTGCGGCAATTTGCAACTCGCTTACGAGTATCTCCTTTGTGGGGCACAGGCTGTTTGGGTAACGCCTGGACCTTTTGGTCAAGGATGGTAGACTCCCTCAGAGACGGAAGCCTGCTCGGTCCTTTCGGAATCCCTCTGCCTATCGCTCCTTTCGGGGAGGAAGAGGGTCTTCATTTCCAGGTGGCCGCAGAGATACCTGGGGTAGAGGTAGGTCCCGTGGCCGATCCAATCCCTCCTGGGGAACCAAGTTCCAGCCCCCTGCCAAGTCCCCTCAGGCATGAGGGGGCGCCCTCACCCATCTTCTGCTGTTTGCTCAGATCTGGAGGCGGCACATCGCGAATCGGTGGATTCAGGAGGTAGTGTCCTCCGGTTACAAGATAGAGCTGGCAGTCAGGCCGCCCACAAAATTCCTCCGTTCACGGATATCCCGAAACCCACTAAAAGCACAGGGTTTGGGAATGGCCGTGCAACACCTTCTGCGGTTAGGTGTGATTTGCCCTGTACCTCGGAAGGAACGAGGACAAGGTTTTTACTCCAACCTGTTCACGGTTCCCAAGAAGGACGGAACGTAAAGACCAATCCTGGACCTGAAGGGTCTCAACAGGTTTGTAAAAGTCAGACATTTCCGCATGGAAACCTTACGGTCGGTGGTGAGATCTCTTCGTCCCGGCGACTTCATGACCATGGTGGACATCAGGGATGCTTATCTGCACATCCTGATTTTCCAGGGGCATCAGAAGTTCCTGAGGTTTGCTCTGGAGGATCAGCATTACCAGTTTGTGGCACTTCCATTCGGGATTTCCTCAGCCCCCCCGCATCTTCACTAAGGTGCTGGCGGGCATCATTTTGAGGAACCAGGGCATTCGTGTGCTGCCCTATCTGGACGACTTGCTGATTGCGGCCCAGTCCCTTCAGCAGGCCGAGAGCGATACTCGGACGGTGCTGTCAACCCTGGAGGCCTTCGGCTGGGTAGTCAATTACCCAAAGTCATTTATCAATCCCTCAACAGTGAGATCGTTCCTGGGAATGACGATAGACACCGGTCAGGTCAAGGTTTTTCTGCCACAGCAGAAGGTTTTGGGTCTCCAGATGTAGGTGCAGGCCTTGCTGTTTTTTCAGCGGCCATCCATTCGTCTGGGGATGAGTTTGGTGGGCTTAATGGTGTCTTGCTTGGAGGCAGTGCCCAATTTCACATGAGACCTCTTCAATTGAACCTGCTGACCGACTGGAATTGGATGCAGGAATCTCTGGAACAGGAATTTTCGCTGTCCCCCCTGACCAGGCAGTCCCTCTTGTGGTGGTTGGACTCCTGGAACCTGCTGGTGGGCAAGTCCTTTCTGACTCCCCATTGGGAGATAGTTACCACGGATGCCAGTCTGACAGGCTGGGGAGGCGTTTGGAAGACTCAGAAGATCCAGGGTCAGTGGGGTCCGCAGGAGAACCGCTTACCCATCAATCTCCTGGAGCTGAGAGCGATCCGGTTGGTGCTTCTTCGCTTGACTTCCCATTTTAGGGGGTCGTGCGATCCAGGTTCGCTCGGACAATCAGACGGCTGTCGCCTACATCAATCACCAGGGTGGGACTCAGAGCAAGAGAGCCCTCAAGGAGGTGACCCAGATTCTGTCTTGGGCAGAGGAGAATGTTCCCTGTATCTCGGCGGTCTACATTCCCGGGGTAGAAAACATGGAGGCAGACTCCCTGAGCAGGAGCTCCTCGCACCTGGGGGAAAAGTCTCTCAGCAGCGTGACCTTTCACACTCTGTGTCTCCGCTGGGGTCAAAGTAATTTATGGGATATAGCGATGTCATGTTATAGTGATGTGGAGGTATAGTTTGATGGCATAGAAGTACAATGGACCTTATTGGTCCCTTTCAGCTAATAAAAATCTGTGGACACTCTGAACAAAGACTCGCAACCTAAGAGGACATATTTCATCCTCCATGGAAGCCGGGATGTGCCCCCAGCATTTGGTTTGAATGTGCTCAATATTTCAACTTTACTTATGATTGTGAACTCTGCAACACACGGCATCTTTTGTGTGTAGATACCCACATGTGCTGGATTTACACCTATCTGTGTGGGGTTTTAGAGTGTTATTATTTGATAAAATATGGCTGGGTGTCCCCTTTAGGGGCAATCATCACAGTATATTTTGTTTGAAACAGCGGATGTAACATTAGAATTTGGAGATCTAGTGATAAACAACAAGAAAGGCCACCACTGTGTTTGATATGGGCCATACATTTCACTTTATTTATAAATATAATTCATTGTCATTATTTAGTAAAACATAGGAACATATTTACTGTCAGGAATTTGTACATTATGTTTAATGTCTTTCAATGTTTTGTAGTATTGATCCATTTGTGGCATTCTTCCTCTCTCAGAAATACTCATCTTCCACGATCTGCAATTTTGCTTTTAACAGCAAGGCTGGGTGGACTGGGGGGTGGTGGCGCAGCGTGCGCATTCGGGAGCGCGCCCGCCCGGGACCTCCTACTGCAGGGGAGTGAGCCCGGGTGGCCGCGGCCCTGGACGTGCACGCCGGGCCGCACTTCCTGGACTGGCGTTCCAGAGTGCGAAAATGACGTGGCCTCCGACGCGTCGCCCTTACGGCAGAAGCTTCTGGGCGGAGCGCGCGTCTGGATGGCGGCGGGATGTCCGTGCATTGGTCCAGCAGTTATTGTAGGTGAGTACAAAAGAGAGGGGATGCCCACAGTAGCCCATTCACCCTGGCGAAGTGGCAATTGGCCACGCAACGAGTCGGTGGCGGGCTGCTGTGAGAGAACCCCAGGGCTCCTATGACTGGTGATGTGATTTTATTCATTGTTTATAGTAATTGAATGCATTATGGCGGTGTTGTCATATTTATTACGTTTTGCACCTTGTTCTTCATATTAAATGTTTGTGGGACATATTTTCAATATAATATATGGCACTTATTGCACTTTAGGTCAAAATGTTTACCTGAGACACTTAAGCACCTTTATAGATATATATCTTTAGCACTTTTCCTTTTACTGCACAATGCACTTTGTCAACAGGCCATTTACATTCAGAGTAGATTATTAACCTTCTTTATACACCAACAGATTTTATTGTTGAGTCTTTACTGTGTTGTCTGTAATTTTAAGTCTTGATTTAATAAATACACGTTTTATGCAACCTTTTGGAGTATATGCTGTGGTGTGCGGCAGTGAGTTAGGGGATAGGGGGCTGGTCTAGGGCCCCTATCTTTGTTTTGTTCCACTGGGGTCAGCCGGACGTGGATCTGTTTGCGTCCAGACACAATCACACACTTCCAAGGTTCGTCTCCCTCTCAAGAGATCCTCTGGCCATTGCCACAGACGCTCTGGCAATTCCCTGGACGGAGTTTGTTTCTTTATGCATTCCCTCAGTTTCCACTCCTGGGCAGAGTGCTGCGCAAGATAGCCCAGGAAGGGGTACCAACTATCCTGGTGGCTCCTCGCTGGCCGAGAAGGAGTTGATTTGCGGGCATAGTTCAGATGTCAGTAGATCGCTACATCATGCCCGACGACACAGGGGTCGCTGCGGCACCCCAATTTACGGACGCTGGCTTTGACGGCCTGGCTATTGAAACCTCAATCTTGACGGAAAAGGGGCTGTCGTCCACAGTTGTGCATACCATGGCACGGAAGAAGTCTTCTTCCATGATATACTACAGAGTTTGGCACGGTTATATTGCTTGGTGCGAGACCAAGAGTCTCCTTTGCCGCACATTTTCTATTTCTAGGATTCTGGAGTTTTTGCAACACGGTTTAGACTTGGGTCTTCAGCTGAGCACCCTCAAGGGTCAGGTCTCGGCCTTAGCCATCTTTTTCCAGAGATCCATTGCCAACCATAGGTTGATCAAGACCTTTTTTCAGGGAGTCAAGACCTTTTTTCAGGGAGACCACTCTCAAAGTGGTCTTTATGGTAGCGATCACCTCTGTGCGTCGTGTGTCAGAGCTGGCCACGCTTTGTATGAAACCTCCCTATTTTGAGCTGCACAGGGATAAGGTGGTTTTTTGCTTTAAACCTGATTTTTGGCCTAAGGTCGTTTCTCCCTTTTACCTTAATGCGGAAGTTTTCTTACCTTCTTTGTGACCAACACCGACTAATTCCAAGGAAAGGACCCTCCATGCCTTGGATGTGGTCAGAGCCATAAAGTATTACCTGGCTGCGATTGAATCCTTCAGGAAATCGGATTTGCTCTTTGTTCTAACAGAGGGCTCTAGGAAAGGTTTGCCACCAGCCAAGTCCACTCTCAGTAAGTGGATCAGACAGGCGGTGGTGCAAGCCTATTCTGCCAGGGGGAAGGAACCCCCTTTTTGGTTCACAGCTTACTCTACCAGAGCTATTAGTGCCTCTTGGTCTTTTCAGCACCAGGCATCGGTTGAACAAGTTTGTAAGGCCGCCACTTGATCTTCAGTTCATACTTTTACAAAGTTTTACAAGGTGGATGTTAGGGCCTCAGCTGACTCTGTTTTTGGCCGAAAGGGGCTTCAGGCGGTAGTGAAATGAACTACATGATGTTCCTCACTGGGGATCCTGCCAAAATGGACACTGCTTTTGGATGTTCCACATGTCATCACTTGGGACGACCTGGACTGGATATAGGGTAAAATACAATTCTGTGAAACTCGCCTGTAGTATTGTTTTTGATTATGTCCAGTCCAAGTCGTCCCACCCCGCCCTTGTGTTCATTGTTTCCTGTTGCCTGTAAAGGTGATCACCATTTTTCATTGGACATTGTTTTCATAAACCTTGTTAGAGAGAGTACAAGCTGAAGCTATGTGAAGTAACATGGTTTCTTGGGCCTCCCGGCCTGTCCTCTTTTTTTTGTCTGCTGCTTTTTAACCACTGGAGAATGATAGAGGGACACCTGCCTTTATAGGAGGCCGAGAGGAGCGACATCATTGATCTTGCAGTCGAGCGCCCCCCTAGGGGCGGAATACCCACATGTCATCACTTGGGACGACCTGGACTGGATATAATCAAAAACAATTCTACAGGTGAGTTTCACAGAATTGTATTTTGTTACTTGGATAGGATACCTTGGCATTTGCCATTTCCTGTCTGTATTTTCACAAGCCTGCAGGATTTATATTATATTTATGGTAAATTAAATAGGATGTTCTCTTATCAAGTCTTTTTGTTAATTCCTCAGCTCCCTCCCGAGGTCCAGAATTTTGGAGAAGGATTGGTAAAGCTGACGGTGATGGTAACCGGATGGTTTGGTTTATGTGGAAGGTAAAAGCATTTACTTCTACTTTAAGGTTTGGCAGTGAAGCAAACAGTCATTATTCACTCTATGTTGCCACTTAACGCGGACCAAACCCTTTTTTATTGTCCCTCCAGCTGTGTCCTGCTGTGTGAAACTTCTTATTGTCACAAACTTGACTTGGGGCCTCAGTCTTATGCACCGTGCTAGGGCACATCACAGCATCACCTGCTACCCTGGCAGGATGCAGTCACACCCATAGTCTACTGGGCACACAACATGCACAGCAAGGAGGGGGCGTGCCTCACATGCCCTGTGGAATCGAGGCCCAAAATGCACAACCAGCCAGCCAATATACACAGAAGTGGCCGTGCACTACTCTATAAAGTGTACACACAACTACACACAACACACACTGGGAGACACCACAAGCTCTGCAAAGCACATACAATATAATGAAAATGTCTTATTTTACAATAGTTTTAAAGTGGACCAAAACCCAGGATTTTGTCTATCCAGGGTTTTGGTCATTCCCCCGGGGCACCTCACTGTGTGAAACCCCCCCCCCCCGATCACCCGAAGAAATTCGCCTCATCCGGGTCCTATGGCGCATGCGCGGCATTTAAGACGGCGTCTAAAGTCAGCGGCTGTGAGCACGCTGGCTCTCGCATTCCCTGCGCCGACCATTCACAAATGACTGGCACGGGCTCGTGCCCTGCTAGAGGGATAATGAGCATGTGGCCCGCGCATGCGCCGTTGGATCGAGAAGAAAGGTAAGTGAACAGGGCGACCTGTGAACAGCGGGGCATCCCGATTTTGGATGCCCTGGGGGGAGGGAAACGATCTTATAGATTCCTGGGCCGATCACTGTGGGTTTTGAGCCACTTTACCACATATCCCATAACAAGATTAAAGTAAAAGTCTGTAAAACACAAACCCTGGTGGATTGGAATTATAGATATTTCAATATTCCAAAAATTATAGAATGACAATAGTGAATAAAGTAACTTGTTCTCTCGATGTTCTCTCCATTGCTCTCTACACAGTTGAACAAAAACAAAAGAAACCCAAATATTATTTACTAATAACTGTGAATAATAAGAAAACACATGTTCTCCTGCAACATCAACTAAGAGCCACAATAATAAAGAGCAATGTGTAACAATATCAAGAATAAGTAGTGATTAAATACATATTTACATAAATATCATGATACATATATACCAACATAAAGTGGAACAATCCCTGGTAATTCGATATTCCCGGGTTCTGTACCGGACCCCCGGCGCATCCTGATTTGGGATGACCTGCTGTGCAAAACCCCCCAATTTGGCTACTAAAATTCACCTATCCCCTCTCCAGTGGTGCATTTGTGGGCTTTGTCCAATCATATCCCTTTGCCTGTCTGAATGACTGTGGCAGGAGCGCATGCACGCTGTGAGGGAAAAGGGGTAAAATAGTATAAAATATATTTTAAAAAATACTAAAATTGTATTACAAAATATCTACCTCATTAGAAAAGATGCAGCTCTTTAACCCCTTAACTAACACACAGAAATTAAAGAAATCTATGTCACATATGAATAAAGGTGGAGCATAGCTCAGGCTTTTGAAATGCTTTTTCACTCCTTAATGACCCATCTAATTTAAGCCTTAAGGATCAGTACATTTTGTCCCTCCTTGTGTTCCAGCAATCAGGCAGGCACGTAGGTAGGTGGAAGGGCACAGTAGGCAAGTAGGCGGGGAGGTGAATGGGTGGTCAGGGAGGTAGGCAGCAGGTAGGTAGGTGATTCGGCAGATGGGTAAGTGGGGGGATGGATGATGGGTGGAACAGTGAAGCAGGTAGGTGGTGGTGTGCATGCAGACTAGCAGACAGGAAGGTGGGTGGATGGACTTGATGAAAGGCAGATAGGTAGGTGTGCATGTTGTCAGGCAAGTGGGTATGTGGGTGGGGTAGGTGGGCATGCAGGCAGGAGGAAGGGTAGGTGGGCATGCAGGCAGGAGGAAGGGTAGGTGGGGATTCAGGCAGGAGGAAGGGTAGGTGGGGATTCAGGCAGGAGGAAGGGTAGGTAGGTGGACATGCAGGCAGTTAAGTGGGCATGGTGGGTGTGTAGATGGGCACACAGGCATTTGGGATGGATGGTGAGTAGGCGGGCATGCAGACATGCATGATGGCTAGCGGGTGGGTGGCCATGCAGACAGGCAGTTGGGAGGCTTACCGGTATCTTGGCGGGGCGGAAGGCATCTCCGACTGCTGATAGATTTTCAGATGGAGAAGGACATTGCAGGCAGTGGAGGACATCGCGGGTGTCAGGCACACCTCTTTCCTCCCTGCCCCGATCCATTCTCTTCTGCCGTCGCAGCTCCAGCCGCCGCTCCCTGTCCAGTCTTCCTTATAGCTGAGCGTCCAATGCTGAGGATCGTGGGGGGGGGGGGGGGGGGGGGAGGGGTTTCAGGAAACTCGGTGCAGTGCAGAATGGGGCCTAGGTAAGTAAAAGAGCGTGCTCCGCATGCCCAACACACCCGCCTAGCCCCCCAACGACACATGTGCGGCCACTTGTCCAATTAGATTCTCTGGCCGTGTTATCAATGTGCAGCTGGAGAAGCTGAATGGAATCCTCAGCCACACACATTGGTGGCGCTCAGCACATCGCAGCCACGCACATCCATTCATTTGCGACGGACGTGTTCGTGCACAGCCAAGAGGGAATTTGAGTGATGCCAGTGCCAGCCACGTATGCAGCGTGTGCTTGGTGGAAAGATAGGATTTGTGAGCGAAACGGGGTGTTTCAGATGGTGGGGCATCCCCGTTCAGGATACCCTGAGGATAGGGAATCAGCCGCCCTGGACTCTCAGGGCCGGTTTTGGTCCACTTTAACTTTTTCTGTGTGTTGAGTAGTAAAGTCTATCAAAACACAAGCTCCAATGATACCAGATGCCCCATCTATGTCAGGATGATCCCATTTGCATCTCTGTATTGTAACCTAAGGAGGTGGAATGAGTTTTTTATTCTAAGTATACAGCACGTCCTGCTCTAGAGGTAATTCCTGCCGTTTGGGTAATACATCCACAAGATGGCACTGGACTGCAGAGACAGCAAAAAAGTGACTCCTCCTGGCCCCTTATATTCCAGGGACCTCCCACAAATTCCCCAGTTCTTCGCAGGTGAGCGGGGCTATTAGCCTGCGGCACTGTAGGACTATTCCCACCCGTTCCTCTTTTTCTGCCTCCCAGCTTTGACTGCACTGGTCGGGTGACGGTAGGCAGCACCGCTGTTAGGTGCTTAAGGAGCGCTGCTCCAACCGCAATCCCCCACCAAAGGGTAGGTGGTATAGGCCCATGGTGAGCCTTATGGGATGCCCCTCCCGCGCTATCGCCCCCGTCGGCTACTGTTAGGTTGGCCACTGCCCTCCCTCGCTCTCCCTGGTATTTCTTGGGGGGGGGGGGTGGTATATTGTATGCCGTGGTATGCTTTGGCTTTGTGTCACCAGGTGTGTTGGCTGCACTGGTTGCTTTTTTAAAAGTGCCGCCACTCGCGCTTGTACGGCGTTCCGTAGTTGGTGGCGACTTTACCTCAGGCGCTGCTGCGCCATCATTGGCTGGCATGGTCACGTGGGTGCCTTCGCGCTCTTCGGGGGGGGGGCGGTCCTTGCGGATGGCGCGTTCCGCATCACTGTCTCCGCGGCCCGCCCCTCGAGGTATCTGCGGGTGCCATTTTGCTCTCCTCGTGCTGCGTGGCTGGCGTCTACCTACCGCTGTCCGTAAGTGCCCCTGCGGGCTGGCTTTTTCTTATATCTTATGTATGCATACCGCTTACGGGACCTTTCTGTTTATGTCTTGCAGGCGGGTCAAACTTAATTGTGGTTTCTCCCGGCCTATCCCTCTGTTTACTCTATTAGAGGCCTATTCTGCTTTTACCTCCCACTTCCCTAGCGGGCTATTGGGGCATCCCGGGTGGCCTTATAGCGTGAATCCCTATTGGCCGTTTGGGCCGCGATAATCACCATATGGAGGCTTCTTAGGATAATGTGCTCGGGGTTCCTTCGGGACAAGCCCGGCTGTGTGTGGCGTGTGGGGTGTCCCCTACAAGTGATGACAATGTGCGGGTTTGCGTACCCTGTGCCCAGCAAGTGCTTGCGCGGCAACCTGGGTTACCTGTGGCTGGGCCTGTGCCCCCTATGGCTTCGCCTACTCCCCCACGCTTACATCTGACTCCCAGTGAGGTGCATACCAGTGGGGAGTCTCAGCCTGATTTGTCTACCAGGGTGACTAGCATTGAGAAGCTGATTGCTGGCTCTACGGCGCGTAAGGCCACTGCTAAGAGGCAGCGCCTGGCGTTACCCTTTTTCCTATGGAGGCTGAGGAATTTTTTTGACTTGGCCGGCTATACCCCCCCTGGAAGAGGAATCATCTGATGAGCAGCCTAAGGGTTATGCTGATTCTGGCTCTGACCCATGGGCTCCAGATGATACTGACAGGCTTTTGGCTCACATTTTTGTAGTACTTTCTATCTCTCCTCCTGCAGGGGGAGTTGTTTCACACTGCTAAGCCACGTTTGGAGTTTCCTGAGCAAACTCACTTTAATAATCTCTTGCTCAAAGAGTGGGAGCGACCTAGCAGGCTCCCTGGGGTGACTAAGAGTTGGGATAAGAGGTATCCCTTTCCTGCTGAAGTGGTTAAGCATTGGTCGTCCCCTCCCGAAGTGGATGCACCAATTCTGGGGTTGTCCAACACTTCTGTCATGCATTCCCCTGACTCTACTACCCTGAAGGATGGTGAGGACTGGCGCATAGATCAGCTGGCTTTCCATGCCTTTGCCTGTGTGGGGACCGCGCTGCGTCCGGTTTGTGCCTCTGCCATTACAGCTGTGACTGTTAGGACTCTGCTCAAAAGTATTTTAGATGGGGCTCCTGATGATGCTGCTAGTGAAGAGTATAGAGCCCTTCTGCGTTGTGAGGAATTTGTTGCTTATGTCCTCTCTGCCTTGGATGATACCATTAGAATGTGTGGCAGGGCTTCTGCCTTGGCGGTGGCTATACGCCGATCGGTTTGGCTGCGCCAGTGGGCAGCTGACAACGCTGCCAAGAAGGCTCACTGGGTTTCCCGTTAAAGGACTGCGTCTATTTGGGGATCGCCTGGACCTGTTTGCTAAGGGAGGCAAGTTACCCCAGCGCAAAAGACAGTCTCGGCCCTTTCGGGGTTCAGGTTCCTTTCTTCCCTCCTACCGTGGGTCCAGAATGGGAAGGGGAGCTTCACTTGCTGGGGCCCGGGGAGATTTCTGGGGCAGGGGCAGAGGGCGTGGCCGCCCTGGCCCCTCCTGGGGTTCCAAGACTAAGTCTTCCCCCAAGCCCCCTCAGGCATGAAGGGGCGTCCTCACCCATCCGGGTGGGGGGACGACTTCGGCTCTTTGCTCACGTCTGGAGACGTCATCTCTCAGACCGGTGGATTCAGGAGGTAGTGTCCTCCA
Organism: Gastrophryne carolinensis; assembly: GCA_027917425.1. Classification (NCBI taxonomy): domain Eukaryota; kingdom Metazoa; phylum Chordata; class Amphibia; order Anura; family Microhylidae; genus Gastrophryne; species Gastrophryne carolinensis. The sequence goes on from CM051234.1 coordinate 590,473,300, forward strand.
ATTACAAGATAGAGTTGGCAGCCTGGCCGCCCCCAAGATTCATCATATCCCGGATGCCTCAAAACCCCCTGTCAGCTCAGGGCCTGTTGCTTGCTGTGCAGAACCTACTGGAGCTGGGGGTCATCTGCCAGGTGCCCTTCAGGGAAAGGGGCAAGGGCTATTATTCCAACCTTTTTACCGTTCCCAAAAGAGATGGGTCCGTCGGACCCATCCTGGACTTAAAGCTTCTCAACAAATTTGTCAGATTCAGGCGTTTTCGCATGGAGACTCTGCGCTCAGCTGTAAGTTCACTTCGCCCAGGGGACTTCATGACCTCTGAGGACATCAAGGATGCTTACCTCCATATTCCAATCTTTCCAGGTTATCAGAGATTCCTCAGGTTCGCTCTGAAGGATCAGCATTACCAGTTCGTGGCATTGCCCTTCGGTCTCACTTCGGCTCCCAGGGTATTCACCAAGGTGCTGGCGGGCATTATGGCTCTGCTGAGAGCTCAGGGCATTCGCATTCTTCCCTATTTGGACAACATTCTTATCACTTCTTCCAACTGGCAGAGCTGGATACTCAGCGGGTAGTGTCCACACTGGAGTCATTCGGCTGGGTGATAAACCACTCCAAATCTTCCCTGTCTCCCTCTTTGATGAAGCCATTTCTGGGCATGAATCTGGATACAGCTCAGGCCAGGATCTTTCTTCCTCAGCAGAAGGTGGACAGTCTGCAGGCGCAAGCTCAGCTCCTTCTGTCCTGCCCTCATTCTTCCATCAGGCAGGGAATGCAGCTGGTGGGCCTGATGGTGTCCTGCTTCGAGGCGGTTCCTTATGCTCCGTTTCACATGAGGCCTCTTCAACTCCACCTCTTGTCAGTATGGGACAGGGACCCTGTGTCCCTGGATCAGGTTTTGGTTCTGTCCCCCCTAGCCAGGCGGTCCCTTTCGTGGTGGCTGGACTCCAGGAACCTGTTGGTGGGCAGATCCTTTCTGGCCCCTTGCTGGGAGACGGTCGCCACGGATGCCAGTTTGACAGGTTGTGGGGGTTTCTGATCTTTAAAATTCCAGGGGCAGTGGGGCCCTCAGGAGGCCCACACCCCTATCAACATTCTGGAACTGAGGGCGATCAGGTTGGTTCTAGCCTGCTTGACCCCGCACCTTTGTGGTCGGGCTGTTCAGGTACGCTCGGACAACCAGACGGCGGTTACCTACATCAGTCATCAGGGAGGGACCCGGAGCAAGGGGGCCCTCAAGGAAGTGTCTCTGATCCTGTCCTGGGCAGAGGACAATGTTCCCTGCATCTCAGCCGTGTGCATTCCGGGGGTGGAGAATCTGGAGGCAGACCCTCTGAGCAGGGGGACTTCTCGCCTGGGGGAATGGTCCCTCAGCGGCAGGGTGTTTCGCTCTCTGTGTCACCGTTGGGGTCAGCCAGATGTGAATCCGTTTGCGTCCCGTCACAATCACAAGCTTCCAGTCTTTGTGTCTCTGTCCCAGGACCCTCTGGCCTTAGCCATGGATGCTCTGAGAATTCCCTGGCAGGGCTTTCATCTACTGTATGTCTTTCCCCCGTTGGGCAGGGTTCTGCGAAAGATAGCTCAGGAAGGGGTGCCAGCAATCCTGGTGGCCCACCGTTGGCCAAGGAGGGCGTGGTGCAGCTGGCGGTAGATCAGTACGCCCAGCCCAAGGATCCAGACCTGCTCACTCAGGGGCGGCTACGCTACCCCAATTTACAAACGCTGGCTTTAACGGCCTGGCTGCTGAAACCTCCATCTTAATGGAAAAGGGGCTGCCTGCCTCTGTTGTTAACACCATGATCAGGGCTAGGAAAAAGTCCTCCTCTTCCATCTACTATAGGGTTTGGCATACCTACATTGACTGGTGTGAGGCTAAATCTCTTCCCTGTCGTGTGTTTTCTATTCCTAGGATTCTGGAATTTCTCCTACATGGTTTGGATCTGGGGCTTCAACTCAGCACTCTGAAAGGTCATGTTTCTGCCTTGGCTGTTTTCTTTCAGATATCTTTTGCTCAGCATCATCTGGTCAAGACCTTTTTCCAGGGGGTTACTCATGTGCGCCCCCCACGTAAGCCTATGTTACCAGTCTGGGATTTGAACTTGGTCCTATCTGCCTTGCAGGGGTCTCATTTTTGAGCCTGTGCATGAGGCTGCTTTGTCCATTCTTACTCTTAAGGTAGTCTTTTTGGTGGCTATCACTTCTGTTAGGCGTGTTTCTAAGTTGGCGGCGCTTTCCATCAAGCCCCCTTACTTTGAGAGACACCAGGACAAAGTGGTGTTTCGCTTTAAACCAGATTTTCTGCCTAAAGTTGTGTCTGCTTTTCATCTCAATCAGGACATTGTTCTGCCTTCTCTGTGCCCTAATCCCAGTAACCCTAAGGAGAGGGCTCTACATTCCTTGGATGTGGTCAGGAACCTGAAGTTCTATTTGGTGGCTACTGAACCCTTCAGGAAGACTTGATGCTCTTTTTGTGGTCCCTTCTGGTCCTAAGAAGGGTCTGGCTCCAGCTAAGTCTACCATCAGCAAGTGGATCCGTCAGGCTGTGATTCAGGCCTATTCTGCTAAAGGTAAGAATCCTCCCTCCGCCTTACTGCTCATTCCATTCGTGCTATTGGTGCCTCTTGGGCTTTTCAGCACCAGGCTTCTGTTGAAAAAGTTTGCAAGGCCGCTACTTGGTCTTCTGTTCATACTTTTTCAAAGTTTTACAAGGTTGATGTTCGGGCTTCAGCTGATACTGAATGGCCGCAAAGTTCTGCAGGCGGCAGTGGTTTAGTCTGCATGTTGTTGCCTTTTGGGGATCCCACCCTACCTTACGGACACTGCTATTGGATGTCCCAAACGTAAGGAATTATCTCTGGAGCAGGACGTGCTGTATACTTAGAATAATACAATTCTGTGATTACTCACCTGTAGAATTGGTATTATACATATACAGCACGTTCTGCTCCACCCCGCCCTTGTTATCATTATTCTTAGTACCTCTGTATGGTGATTGTTATCGTGGTTAAAATAGTTTTGATTATGGTTATTATTCTCCCGGTTTCTTGCTAACTGCTTGTCAATATTGGGGAATTTGTTGGAGGTCCCTGGAATATAAGGGGCCGGGAGGAGCCACTTTTTTGCTGTCTCTGCAGTCCAGCGCCATCTTGTGGATGTATAACCCAAACGTAAGGAATTATCTCTGGAGCAGGACGTGCTGTATACGTATAATACCAATTCTACAGGTGAGTAATCACAGAATTGTATTTTCTATCTTTTCCAGGATTTGGAGTCACACGCTAATGGAAAGATACTAGGATACAATATGACCATTAGGAGGGGCACAACCTTAGTAGATACTTTATCTGTTAAGGGCAGAACCTGCAATATCACCCTGTCAGGGGGCCGCTTCCAAGCAGCACTGTTTGCCTATAACAGCGTTGGTGCATCTCCTGCATCAACACTGCAGATTCCAGACGCCAGCTACAAAGGTATGAGTTTATTTTTTATTTGGAACATGGCTTAAAATAGTCGAGGCCTGTATGGGAATGGGGAGGGATGCCACACTGCCTATATGGGAATGGGGGGGAGGGATGCCACACTGCCTATATGGGAATGGGGGGGTGCCACACTGCCTATATGGGAATGGGGGGGGGGGGGGTGCCACACTGCCTATATGGGAATGGGGGGGTGCCACACTGCCTATATGGGAATGAGGAGGGATGCCACACTGATTATATGGGAATGGGGGGATGCCACACTGATTATATGGGAATGGGGGGGGGGGATGCCACACTGCCTATATGGGAATGGGTAGGGATGCCACACTGCTTATATGGGAATGGGAGGGGGGGATGCCACGCTGCCTATATGGGAATGCAACACTGCATATATGGGAAAGGGAGGGGGGATGCCACATTGCCTATATGGGAATGGAAGGGGGGAATGCCACACTGCCTATATGGGAATGGGGAGGGATGCCACACTGCCTATATGGGAATGGGGAGGGATGCCACACTGCCTATATGGGAATGGGGGGGTGCCACACTGCCTATATGGGAATGGGGAGGGATGCCACACTGCCTATATGGGAATGAGGAGGGATGCCACACTGATTATATGGGAATGGGGGGATGCCACACTGATTATATGGGAATGGGGGAATGCCACACTGCCTATATGGGAATGGGGAGGGATGCCACGCTGCCTATATGGGAATGGGGAGGGATGCCACGCTGCCTATATGGGAATGGGGAGGGATGCCACGCTGCCTATATGGGAATGGGGAGGGATGCCACACTGATTATATGGGAATGGGGGGATGCCACACTGATTATATGGGAATGGGGGGGGATGCCACACTGCCTATATGGGAATGGGTAGGGATGCCACACTGCTTATATGGGAATGGGGAGGGATGCCACGCTGCCTATATGGGAATGCAACACTGCATATATGGGAAAGGGAGGGGGGATGCCACACTGCCTATATGGGAATGGAAGGGGGGAATGCCACACTGCCTATATGGGAATGGGGGAATGCCACACTGCCTATATGGGAATGGGGAGGGATGCCACACTGCCTATATGGGAATGGGGGGGGGGTGCCACACTGCCTATATGGGAATGGGGGGGGTGCCACACTGCCTATATGGCAATGAGGAGGGATGCCATACTGATTATATGGGAATGGGGGGATGCCACACTGATTATATGGGAATGGGGGGATGCCACACTGATTATATGGGAATGGGGGGGGATGCCACACTGCCTATATGGGAATGGGTAGGGATGCCACACTGCTTATATGGGAATGGGAGAGGGGATGCCACGCTGCCTATATGGGAATGCAACACTGCATATATGGGAAAGGGAGGGGGGATGCCACACTGCCTATATGGGAATGGAAGGGGGGAATGCCACACTGCCTATATGGGAATGGGGGAATGCCACACTGCCTATATGGGAATGGGGAGGAATGCCACACTGCCTATATGGGAATGAGGAGGGATGCCACACTGCCTATATGGGAATGGGGGGGGGTGCCACACTGCCTATATGGGAATGGGGAGGAATGCCACACTGCCTATATGGGAATGAGGAGGGATGCCACACTGCCTATATGGGAATGGGGAGGGATGCCACACTGCCTATATGGGAATGGGGGGGGTGCCACACTGCCTATATGGGAATGGGGAGGAATGCCACACTGCCTATATGGGAATGAGGAGGGATGCCACACTGATTATATGGGAATGGGGGGATGCCACACTGATTATATGGGAATGGGGGGATGCCACACTGATTATATGGGAATGGGGGGATGCCACGCTGCCTATATGGGAATGGGTAGGAATGCCACGCTGCTTATATGGGAATGGGAGGGGGGATGCCACGCTGCCTATATGGGAATGGGAGGGGGGATGCCACGCTGCCTATATGGGAATGGGAGGGGGGATGCCACGCTGCCTATATGGGAATGGGAGGGGGGATGCCACACTGCTTATATGGGAATGAGAGGGGGGAATGCTGCACTGCCTATATGGGAATGGGGGCGGGATGCCACACTGCCTATATGGGAATGGGAGGGGGGATACCACACTGCCTATATGGGAATAGGAGGGAGGATGCCACACTGCCTATATGGGAATGGGAGGGGGAATGCCACACTGCCTATATGGGAATAGGAGGGGGGATGCCACACTGCCTATATGGGAATAGGAGGGGGGATGCCACACTGCTTATATGGGAATGGAGGGGGAAATGCCACACTGCCTATATGGGAATGGGGGGAATGCCACACTGCCTATATGGGAATGGGAGGGGGAATGCCACACTGCTTATATGGGAATGGGAGGGTGGAATGCCGCACTACCTATATGGGAATGGAAGAGATGCCACACTGCTTATATGGGAATGGGAGGGGGGAATGCCGCACTGTCTATTTGGGAATGGGTAGGGATACCACAATGCCTATATGGAAATGGGAGGGGGGATACCACACTGCCAATATGGGGTGGTGCCACACTGCCTATGGGGAGTAGGAAGGGGGGAATGCCGCACTGCCTATATGGGAATGGGGGGGATGCCACACTGCCTATATGGGAATGGGGGGGATGCCACACTGCCTATATGGGAATGGTAGGTGGGATGCCACACTGCCTATATGGGAATGGTAGGTGGGATGCCACACTGCCTATGGGGAGTAGGAAGGGGGGAATGCCGCACTGCCTATATGGGAATGGGGGGGATGCCACACTGCCTATATGGGAATGGGAGGTGGGATGCCACACTGCCTATATGGGAATGGGAGGTGGGACGCCACACTGCCTATATAGGAATGGGAGGGGGGATGCCACACTGCCTATATGGGAATGGGAGGGGGGATGCCACACTGCTTATATGGGAATGGGGGGGGGTGCCACATTGCCTATATTGAAATGGGAGGGGGGATGCCACACTGCTTATATGGGAATGGGAGGGGGGATGCCGCACTGCCTATATGGGAATGGGGGGGATGCCACCCCTTCCTATTTGGAAATGGGTAGGGATGCCACACTGCCTATATGGGAATGGGGCGGGGGGATGCCACACTGCCTATATGGGAATGGGGGGGGGGGGGGTGCCACACTGCCTATATGGGAATGGGGGGGGGTGCCACACTGCCTATATGGGAATGGGGGGGTGCCACACTGCCTATATGGGAATGGGAGGGGGGATGCCACACTGACTATATGGGGAACGGGATGGGGAATGCCACACTGCCTATATGGGGAATCGGATGGTGGGAATGCCGCACTGCCTATGGGAGGGGAGAATGCCGCACTGCCTATGGGAATGGGATGGGGGTGCCACACTGCCTATGGGGAATAGGATGATTAAATGCCACACTGCCTATGGAGAATGGGAGGGGGCATGTCACACTGCCTGTAATGGGGTGTTTTAGCACATTTGGTTTTGAATACTTTTTGTTCTTAGTTTCCTCCTCCAAGTCCTAGATGTGTCTTTATAGGGTGAAAAATACAGTATATAATGAGTCTCACTTATATAATCATTGCCTGGCTGCTTATTGCTTCTTAGTGCTCTGAGAGTTCTGCAAGAGTTCTGACACCATTCTCCATCCTTTTGGGATGGGTCCAGACCCCTTGGGTGCTCCCCTGAGCATAGGCTATATGTAACATCAACCAGTGGAAGGCAGGTCTTTATCTGTAAATGGTAGCAATGCCCCTTTAAAGCAGACCTAAATCCAAGCCTGACCTGCTTTGACCACTCATTGACCAGGATGCTAAGCAATGGCAAAAGATTTCTAGAGCTCGCATTTTTCTGTATGGCCATGTGACCTACTGTGTGGCCAACATGGTACATCAGCTGGGAATGTAAGTAACTTTGCTAATCCTGTTAGCAGACTCCAGAGATGGTCCTTTGACTGGACTGGAAACCTGATCAGGGGGTTTGGTGTTGGGATACAAAGGGTGTTCATATGCTTTAAATGAAATATAAACCCAAGGACAATAATAATACAATTCTGTGAGTACTCACCTGTAGAATTGATTTTGCCGGTGTTTGGTCCGGGCTGTCCCAGTTATCCATATACGTGTGGGTAGTCCGCCACAAGGTGGCGCCAGTTACTGCAAGATACAAAGCTGTAACTCCTCCCGGCCTCCTATAAAAGGGATCAGTCTTCATAGAAACCCCAGAAAGTTAAAAAGCAGTAAATGAGACTGGCCGGGAGGCCAAGAAAAAACATGTTAACTAACATGCTACAGCATGAACTCTCTCCAAAAAAGATAAGGACAAAGGTCCAATACAAACGACAGTAATCACCATAAAAGGCAAAAGAGGAAATGAACCAAGGGCGGGGTGGGACAGCCCGGACCGAACACCGGCAAAATCAATTCTACAGGTGAGTACTCACAGAATTGTATTTTTCCCTGTGTTCGGTCTGGGCTGTCCCAGTTATCCATATACGTGTGGGACATCCAAAAGCAGTGTCCAAATAGGGCGAGATCCCCAGAAAGGAAAAGCATGTAGTTCATTTCACTACCGCCTGAAGCACCTTTCGGCCAAAAGCAGCATCAGCTGATGCCAAAACATAAACCTTGTAAAACTTAGTAAAGGTATGAACCGAAGACCAGGTAGCGGCCTTACAAACTTGTTCAACAGAGGCCTGATGCTGAAAAGCCCAGGAAGCACCAATAGCTCTAGTAGAGTGAGATGTAACACGAAAAGGGGGATCCTTCCTAACACCTTCAGAGAGGACAAAAAGAGAATCGACTTCCTGAAGGATTCAGTCGCAACCAGGTAGTACTTGGCTCTGATCACATCCAAGGAACGAAGGGCCCTTTCCTTAGACGGATCCGGACACAGAGAAGGTAATATAACCTCCTCATTAAGATGAAAGGGAGACACGACCTTAGGTAAAAAATCAGGTTTAACCCTTTAAGTGCCAGCCTACCTGGCGTTTTTGTCACCCTTTGTTGCCAGACCATTTTGCACTATTTTGCGCTCCCCATGTTCAAATGTGATTTTTGAAGGGATTTCCAGGGATTTCCCAGGAAAATGATATATTGTTTTTTTCAGCAGAGTCTGGGCTTTAACATGAAATGTCTTGTTTGTCATTTTTTAGGTGTATTCTTAATATTTTTGGGTGAAATATGTGCAAAAAAAAAAAAAAAAAAAAATTTTTTACATATTGTAGTGTTTTTTTGTAATAAAAAATGTAAGTTTGTCAATGAAATCTTATTGCGTGTGAAATACCAATTTCTCCCGGTTACAGCGGTACCACATATGTATAGGTAGACAACCTTTCCTGCCCAGGAGACTCCCCCAAACTGAAACAGCGCTTTAGGGGATTTTCAGATAAAATACAACTGTGCTATGCAATATGCGCACCTTGCAGTTTTTCCAGAAAAACAACCCTTTACATTTGAAATACCCCCAACAAACTATATATTCTCTGGAAGTACACACCTCAAGCTTTCTAGGCGTACCAGGCTTGTTGATGTGGCCATAGTTTTCTGGAAGTAATCCCTCAATGGATTCTTTGGTTGCAAAGAGTTTCCCTAAAAAAAGGATAAAAAAGCAGAATCAAAGCCACATTTTCCTAAAAAAACTATATACAAACAAGAAAAAACAAGTTTAATCTGAAAACGCAACATCCCCCGAACAGAACAATACCCAACATGCATAGCTACTGTCAAGGGAAGAGTTGCCAAACACACCAAAGTAAAGCATGTGCGTAACGGTAATTTTACTTGAAAATTTCAGCTCTGCAGACAAAGTGCGCACCTTGCGATTTTTCAACCAAAACAACCCTTGACATTTGGAATATCCCCCATAAACCATATATTCCCTGAAAGTACACACGTTAAGCTTTCTAAGGGTACCCAGCTTGTTGTAGTGGGCTCATCTTTCTGGAAGTAATCCCTCAAAGAATTCTTTGTTTGCGCAGGGTTTCCCTAAAAAATTTATAAAAAAGCTGAATAAAAAACACCTTTTCCTAAAATATAAATATGCAAACCAGAAAAAACAAGCTAAGTCTGAAAGCGCAAGGTCCCCCGAACAGAACAATACCCAACATGCATAGGTACTATTAACCCTTTTAATTGCCAGCCTACTTGAGATTTTGTCACCCTCTGTTGACAGGCCATTTTTCCCCATTTTGAGTCATGTTTTGCGCCATGTTTTGCACCATTTTTGCTGGAACTTTCAGGAAAATTATATATATATTTTTTTGCAGCAGAGTTTAGGCTTTAACATGAAATGTCTTGTTTGTAAATTTTTTTTTTTTTTTTACAATATTATTAAGTAAAAATAATAAATAAATAAATAAAAATTTTTTTTAAAAAATTGACTCCTTTATTTTAAATAAAAAATGTATTTTATTAAGGAAAATCATATTGCATGTGAAAGCCCCATTTCTACCGATTAGAACGGTACCACATATTTATCGGTAGCCCCCTGTTCCTGCCCAGGAGACCCCCCTAACTGAAACAAGTATTTTATAACATTCACAAAAAAAATACAACTACCATCCACACTACAAACGGTTAAATCGAGAAAAAAAATGACATAGGGTCCCCCCTCCCAGGGGAGGGAGACCCCATTTTTTTTTTGATTTTTAAGGGTTAAAAACCCTTAAAAATCAAAAAAAAAATTGACGTGGGGTCCCCCTTACCCAAAGTAACCAGCCCGGGACCAGCTATGGGGGCTTGTAGGCACAGAGTGGGGGGGCCAGCTTATGTGGCCCCCCCACCCTGCAGCCTACGAGCCCACATAGCCCATGTGGGCCCGGGCTCTTCTGCCCCCCCCTGGCCTTTGGGGAGGCAGGTAATGGGGGTGCCGGGGGTTAATGGCAAGCCACCCGCTAGCGCAGGTGGCTTGCCATCCCCCCAGCCTTGTGAACTGGTATAGGGGTCATGGACCCCTTACCAGTTCACAAGGGGTTAAATGTAAATAATCACACAGACACAAGCAGAGAAAAAATATTTTATTAATTTTTTTTTTTTTTTTTTTTTTTACACTGTACTCACCTCCCATCCATCCTGGAGCCCTCTGTCCCTCGGCGATCACTGGCTTCTGCTCACTTGCTAGAAGCCTTTTATAGCTGCTGGATGACAGAACACAAAGGGTTAATCAAAAAAAAAAATGACATAGGGTCCCCCCTCCCAGGGGGGGGGGCCCCATTTTTTTTTTGATTTTTAAGGGTTAAAAACCCTTAAAAATAAAAAAAAAAATTGACGTTGGGTCCCCCTTACCCACAGTAACCAGCCCGGGACCAGCTATGGGGGCTTGTAGGCACAGAGTGGGGGGGCCAGCTTTTGTGGCCCCCCCACCCTGCAGCCTACAAGCCCACATAGCCCATGTGGGCCCGGGCTCTTCTGCCCCCCCCGGCCTTTGGGGAGGCAGGTAATGGGGGTGCCAGGGGTTAATGGCAAGCCACCCGCTAGCGCAGGTGGCTTCCCATCCCCCCAGCCTTGTGAACTGGTATAGGGGTCATGGACCCCTTACCAGTTCACAAGGGGTTAATAGTAAAAAAATGACACAGACACAGAGAAAAAAAATCTTTATTTTTCTTATTTTACACTGTACTCACCTCCGATCCGACGTCCCTCGCCGCTGTCCCGCGCCGATCATCTCACTGACAGATGCCGGTGGTGATCGGCGCAGGGCGGGTGACAGGTGAGGGGGCTCCGATCGGAGCCTCCTCATCTGACATCCGCCCTGCTCCGATCACCACCGGCATCTGACAGATGCCGGAGCTCGGAGGGGGTATAGGAGGAGCGGGATGACGTCATCCCGCTCCTCCCACAATGGGCGGAGCTAAGCGGCGGCGGCCATCGCCGCCATTACAAGAGGTGAGGACCCGGAAGAGGGTCCTCACCTGAAGACTGCGCAGCCCAGGGGGGGGATCGGACCCCCCCCTGGTGAAGAGGAGACCTGGACAGAAGGCTCGGGCGCGGAGGTGAGTAAATGACAGTTTGTTTTTTTTTTTTTTTTTTTTTTACAGCGCCGATGTCAGCGCTGGAAACGGGGGGGGGGGCGGCTGGTTTCGGGCCCCCCCCTGAAGACGGAGGACGACGGGGGGGCGATCGGATGCCCCCCCCAGGAAGAGGGGACCCCAAGCTTCACGGGGATACCGGAGGTAAGTGTTTTTTTTTTTCTATTCTTTAACTGTTTGGGGGAAATGCCAGGCACGTAGTTTCTACGTGCTTGGCACTTAACGGTAGGAGAAGCAACCACGTAGAAACTACGTGCTTGGCATTTAAAGGGTTAAAACCACCTTATCCTTATGCCGCTCAAAGTAAGGGGGCTTCATACAAAGTGCAGCCAGTTCTGACACCCGGCATACCGAGGTGATGGCTACCAAAAAGACCACCTTTAGAGTCAGGATAGACAATGCAGCATCACACAAAAGCTCAATGGGGGGACCCTGGAGAGTAGAAAGCACCAAATTCAAATTCCACACCGGTAATACAGGCTTACACGGTGGACGTACATGGGTAACTCCTTGGAAAAAAGACCAAAGCAGTCTATGATTGGCAAAGGATCTTTGGAAAAAGATGGCCAAGGCCAAGACCTGGCCCTTGAGGGAGCCCAGTTGTAGACCCAAGGCTAAGCCGTGTTGTAAAAATTCCAAAATCCTAAAAAAAAGAGAATGTGCGACAAGGGAAACTCTTGGATTCACACCAAGCAATGTAGGCATGCCAAACTCTGTAGTAAATCGTGGAAGAAAACTTCTTCCGTGCGTGAATCATGGTCTGAACAACCTTAGCAAACAACCCCTTCTCCGTAGGATTGAGGTTTCAATAGCCAGGCCATCAAAGCCAGCGTCTGTAAATTGGGGTGCCGCAGCGACCCCTGTGGGAGAAGCCCTCCCTGGGAGCTTGTGATTGGAGGTAAACAGGTCCACATCCAGTAGACACCAGCGGAGACAGAGCGTGAAAGGCTCCCCCCAGACGAGAGGCAACCCCTGCTCAGGGAGTCTGCCTCCTGGTTCTCTACCCCTGGGATGTAAACCGCTGAGATGCAGGGAACATTCTCCTCTGCCCAAGTCAGGATCTGGGTCACCTTCTGGAGGGCTCGCTTGCTCCGAGTCCCGCCCTGGTGATTGACATAGGCAACCGCCGTTTGATTGTCCGAGCGGATATGGATCGCACGACCCCTGAGATGGGGAGTCAGGTGAAGAAGCACCAACCGGATCGCTCTCAGCTCCAGGAGATTGATGGGCAAGTGGGCCTCCTGCGGCCCCTACTGGCCCTGGAACTTCAGCATTTGTCAAAAACCTCCCCAGCCGGTCAGACTGGTGTCCGTGGTGACAATCTCCCAACGGGGAGTCAGAAAGGACTTGCCCACCGACAGATTTCTGGGGTCCAACCACCACAAGAGTGAGTGAAGGGCACTGCCTTGAAGCATGACGCCATTAGGCCCACCAATCTCATCCCCAGACGGATCGATGGCCGCTGACAAGACAGTAAGGCCTGCACCTGCGTCTGGAGGCCCGCCACCTTCTGCTGGGGCAGGAATACCTTGACCTGAGAGGTGTCAAACGTCATGCCCAGAAAGGACCTCACCATTGAGGAAGTGATAGAAGACTTGGGGTAAATGATTACCCATCTGAAATTCTCGAGAGTGGATAACACCGTCTGGGTGTCGCTCTCGGCCTGCTGAAGGGACTGAGCTGCAATCAGCAAATCGTCCAGATAAGGAAGAACACAATTGCCCTGGTTCCTCAGGATAGCCATGTTGCCCGCCAGCACCTTGGTGAACACAGGGGGGCTGAGGATATTCGAACGGCAGTGCCACAAACTGGTAATGCTGATCCTTCAACGCAAACCTCAGGAACTTCTGATGTCCCTGAAAAATCGAGATGTGCAGATAAGCATCCTTGATGTCCGGGGGCGTGGCCAAGATGGCGACCTGATCGGACGTGCCTGTGCTGGGCTCCGCCATACATCCTGAAATACCTCATTACCTTGGTGGCTGAGCGGCGTTTTTTGAGTTTCCTGGAGGTCTCTCCCTTCCGAGGGATTGAGCTGTGGTGTCGCGGAGGCGGCGGCGGCGCCCCCCCCCCCCGAAGGCGGCAGTGACTGTGAGCGGAGGAGCAGAGAGAGGGCGGCTGTCCCGGCCACGTGCTTCCCCGGCGTGAGGTGAGGTGCCGGCGGCTGCGGATCTCCGGCACAAGACTGCTTTGGGCTGCGGCGGTGAATTGAAGCGGAGGACCGGGGAGGAGGCGGCTGTCACTGGTGTGAGGCGGCTGGAGAAGCAGCGGGCAGGATGAGACTGCTCCGGGCGGCGGCGGTGAATTGAAGTGGAGGAGCGGGGAGGAGGCGGCTGTCACTAATGTGAGGCGGCTGGAGAAGCAGCGGGCAGGACGAGACTGCTCCGGGCGGCGGCGGTGAGTTGGAGTGAAGGAGCGGGGAGGAGGCAGCTGTCCCGGCTGCCACGTGCGCCTGCTGTGTGCAGGGGAGATAAGGCGGTGGATTGATCGCAGCACAGTCCTGCCCTCGGTTGCGGCGGTGATAGAAGGGGGGACGCCTGAAGGTGTAGACACGCGCCTGTAAAGTGCCTGGCTGACAGGGCGGGGGGAACAGAGCGCCATCTTACCCTGCTGCAAGTGGTGTGGTGGAGGTGAAGAGCCCAGGGGAAAAGCCACAGTCTGCAGAGGAATACGTGTGGGGGTTGCTCTGGCCTGAGTTGGCTGACAAGCCTGTTCTCCTAACATCCTGACACGCCAGACCCCCGGAGCTACATGCACTAGCTGGGGTGCCCCCCCCTGTGGACATACAGCCCTGGTAGTCCGGCAGAGGAGGAACCTCTCAGGCAAGTCTCCCAGCAGAGATCTTCTGGGGAGGCCCCGGTTTCCCCTCTTTCTATAGCTACGATTTTGTTTTGGATGTTGAGGCCCGCGGCTCTGGTTAAACACCTATATGGGATGCCCCTCTGACCCCTGATTGGAATTCGCGGCCACCTCCCCAGATATTTGGGTTTTGGGGTCCCCTACACATGAGAGGAAATAAAAAGCGCAAGTCAGCGGTGGTCGCCTGTAGCACGCAAACGATGGAGCCTCAGAGAGGGGCTGGGCAGGAGCCCTCTAATCCTGATACCGCAGCTATAATGGCAGCTATTGCCTCTTGTCAGAGTGCCCTCACAGCCAAATTTGATACCCTCCAAGAGCAATTTAATTATGTCCGCCATGATCTGGATAAAATTCGGGACCGCACTGGTGAGGCGGAGAGAAGGATTGGAGAGACGGAGGACCGGCTCACCGCTCAGGCGGCGGAACTTGCAGTACTGAGGAGACAGGTGACCACCTTGATTGGGAGGGCAGAGAGCGCAGAAAACAGAAATCGGAAAAATGTCAGAATTCTGGGTCTACCCGAAAAAGCTGAGGGTTCCTCCCCAGAACAATTTGTTGAAAATCTTATAAGAGAGACCTTGGCACCAGCTAACCTAACCAAATTCTTCACCGTTGAAAGAGCTCACAGAATTCCGATGAGACCCCTCCCCCCTGGAGCCCCGCCGAGACCCTTCAAATTTAAAGTCCTCCACTACAGGGACAGAAACGCTATCCTGGCCGCTGCCAGATTGAAGGGAGTGGTGACTTTTGATAACGTGCGGCTGTCCTTCTTCCCGGATTTTACCTCAGAGGTTCAAAAGATGCGAAGTTCCTTTAATGGAGTGAGGGAGAGGCTCAGGAAAAGGAAGATCAAATACTCCATGTTGTTTCCAGCACAGCTTTGCGTTCAAGATGGGGAATCCACCAGATTTTTTGCCTCTGCTGAAGAGGCCAATACGTGGCTGGATTCTTTGCCCGGGGCCTGATGGACTGGGCCTCCGGGTCGGTGAGGAGTTGATCCTCGCCAACTCAATGCTGTATTTGATCTATTAGCTGCTTACTGGTGGGGGCGCCTGCCTCCATCGGGCTTCTTGGTTGTTCGCCTGAATGTGCCTCCTGGCTCAGCCCAAGGCACGGCTGCACCAGTGATACCGAGTTTGAAAGTTTGGAAGTTATCGTTGTTAAGCTTTGATTTGCTGCTCAAGTCACCAAAACATCCTGCTCTGAATATTACAGGAGAGCTTGTGGCTCTGGATTCCCAGGGTGTGATGGCACTCCCCTCTCTCCCTCCGCCCCTTCTCTCTTCCTTATCCTTAGCCCCCCTGGTCCTCCCTTCTCCCGGTTTCCCTTCCCCTTCCTTCCCCTATTGTGCCCGTCCCCACCTCCCAATTGCTTCCATGCGACCCTGGGAACCCAAGGCAGTTGTCTGCCGACCTGTATAGTGTTATTGGTTATATTCTAAGCATACAGCACGTCCTGCTCCAGAACATATTCATAACGTACGGGTATAACTCCTCCTTCAGCGCCGTGCACTGCAGATCATGAAGAAAACAAGCTCCTCCCGGCCCTACATATACCGGAGGACCTCCCACAATCCCCAGATTTCTCTGCAGTGCTGAAACTGCGAAGACATGAAGTATCACGCTCTCGCAGGCGACCGGGGCTTGACAGCCCGAGGCCCTGCGGGACTATTTCCACCCGTCCTCATTGTGAATTAATGCCTCCCAGCCTGGGCTGCGTGGGTCGGGGGAAGGTAGGCAGCACCTGGTGTGCTTATGGAGCTAGACTCCACCGCAATTCCCCAACCATAGGGTAGGCGGTTTAGGCTGATGGTGAGCCTCCAAGGGATGCCCCTCCCGCATTATTGTACCGTACCCCGCGTAGTGCTGGACCCTATTATTGGGTCACCATTCTCCCTCTTTTCCCCGTCCACTTAGGGGGAAAAGAAAGGGGGGGAGGGTACGCGTGTGGCGGTCCCAGTGTACCGGTGTGTCACGCTCGTGGCTTCTATTCTGCCCTTTATTAGCTCAGAGATGTCAGGGCCGCGCTGCTTGCTCCTTATTTCGGCTGCCCCTGTGTGTTTTTTACTTGATTGCCACTTAAGATTGTTGCCGCGGTGCAGGCGCTTATCGTCGGTGTCCGCTCTATGGTACGTTAGGCCTGCTGGTTGCATCCTTGCCTTAGTTTTTACTCAGAGCTTCGCGCTCTTTAGAATGGGCGGGGCCTTAGTCCGGCGCGCTTCGCGTCACGGCGGAGTATTTAACCTGCTCTTCGAGCTTCGCCGAGCGCCATTTTGGATAGCTTCCCGCGCACGCGTCGTGGCGGTCTCCTCCTCCACTTGAGCTGTAAGTGCCCTTGCGGGCGAATCCCTCTCATTATTGTCTGCCCATCTGCGCATGTTCCTGACATCTCTTTCCCATTGTGTCTTTCAGACGCTGAGTTTTCGGTGGCCTCTCCCGGCCTCATATACATATATACCTATATACCTATTCATATATTTACTATATACGTAAACATTGCTATACTCATACGTATAAGGAGCGGGCCTTCCCAAAATCTCCCACATTGATCAGCGGGTAGTTGGGGCATCCAGGGTTGCTTACGGCATTAATCCCTATCGACATCCTATATTTAAACAATCACCATATGGAGGCATCTCAGGATTGTGTTACCGGGGTCCCCCTGGGACAGGTCCGGCTGTGTATATCGTGCGGTCTCCCCCATGCTGAGGCGGACGGGGCACGGGTCTGCGCGTCATGTTCTGAACAGACGCTGGAATTGCGAGCGACGCTTGCGGTTGTACCTCGCTCCTTCTCCCCCCTTCCCCCTTCCCTAAACCTCACTCCTGCTGAGTCTTGTACAAGTGGAGAGTTACAAATAGATTCCTCTCCTAGACGGCCCACGCTGGCCCAGATTGTGGAAGGTTTGTCTGGCCGGATCGGCCCAGTTAGACAACGGCCTTCTACTCCCGCGGTTTCGGCCTGTGCTATGGACTCTGAGGAGTCCTTTTCTACACGTGCTAGCGCCACGTCGGAAGAAGGGGACCTGTTCTCTGACCTAGGCTCCTCTGACGAGAGACCGAGGGGTCAGGATGATGTTGGTCAGGATGACTGGGACCAGCTTGATATTGGCGGGATGCTACTCAGGATTTTTAATGTATTGTCCGTTTTGCCTCCCGGTGCGGTCTCCAGGCCGAGAGGGGGGCGCTTTCATACTGCGCCTGCGCGCTTGGAATTTCTCGAGCAGGCTCACTTCCATTCTCTTGTACTTAAAGGGTGGGAATGTCCCGCTGCTCTTCAAAAGACCCCGGAGGACTGGGCTTGGAAATATCCTTTTCCCCCCCGAGATGGTAGATATTTGGTCCTCGTCCCCATTAGTGGACGCTCCGATTATTGGGGTCCCCAACCCCCCCTTCCTTACATCTCCGGCTTACAGCTCCCTGCGGGACGCCGAGGATCGGCGTATCGATAGGCTTGCTTCCCATGCCTTTACCTGTGCTGGCACGGCGCTGCGCCCTGTCTGTGCCGCGGCTATCACAGCAGTGGCCGCTAAGACTCTTATAAGAAAGATACTGGAGCATCAGCCTGAAGACTTACCCTGGGAAGTGTTTTACGCACTCTCGAGCTGTGATATTTTTGTTAAATTCATCCTTTTGGCCTTGAATGACACCATCAAAATGTGTGCGAGGACTTCTGCCCAAGTGGTAGCTATACGTCGCCTACTCTGGCTTCGTCAGTGGGGGGCAGACGATGATGCTAAAAGGATCTTGACAGGGCTTCCCTTTAGAGGGCATCGCCTGTTTGGGGCACGTCTGGACTTATTTGAGAAACAGGACAGTCCACCCAGTCAGAGGCGGCCATTGCGCCCCCCCACGCGGAGCAGGGATACCCCTCCTCCATATCATTCTGTTAAGCAGGAACCGGGGTTGCCCCCTGCTGGATCTGGTTCGGTATCCTGTCCCAGGAGTGACGTTCAATGCCCGGGGCCCTCCGGTCGGGCTAAGCCCATTTCCTTCCATGAATTCCCTCATGCATGATGGGACGCCCTCACCCACCTGGGTGAGGGGATGGCCACAGCACCTTACTCCTATCGGGAGGCATCCTGCCTCGCTCTGGTGGCCTTAGGGGATAGTTCCTCCAGATATGGAACGGTATTTGCTGGGTGGCCCTTCCCTGAGTCGGTTGAGAGGACTATGGTTCCACGCCCTTCGGGCATGGGTGCAGGCTTAACTGGGCCTGTCAGGTATGGCTTCCCTGCAGAACGCCATTATCACATAGCAACTGGGGCCCCTGAGCGGGTCTGCCCCTCTCCCCCTTCAAGGTTGAGGGAGTCTATCTGCCTAACCCCTAGGGGGATGTGGCATCTGTACCATAAGCTTTCGGCCTGGCGCCCTTTACAGGGCTGTCTGTGCCCCATGCCCCAGGGGTCCTCTGGCCGCTGGTGGCATGTTCGGATTTCTTTCTAGGCTCTAAGGAGCCTTCTGGATACTGAGCCCTCTACGGCTGGGTATTGGTGATCACTGTCACCCTTGAGACTTAAACTAAGCCCCCTGTTGCGCCCTTGTACGCACTGGGCTCAGGAAGGGTGTGATTACTCACACGGCACCAAGGGACATTTTACAGGGGACCTATCAGGCCCTCCTGTTCCCTCACGAAGCGGTTGTGGGATGGAACTTGACAAAACCGGAGCTCTACTCTGCTCCACCCTCTAGTTCCTGGTTTGCACCGGGAGTAGGCTTCACCCAGTGCCTTTTTTTCCTTGGCTATAAGGAGTTTACAGGTATGAGACCTTGGGTCCTCCGTCCTGTATAGTGATTCCTCCAGACAGCTTCGCTTCTGGTGAGCTGATTGGCGGCTCGTCCTTTGACACCACTTGTCTCGGGGATCTTTGGGCTCTGAGGTGAGTTAGCCATTAGCCCTGGATGAGGGGTTGGCACCCTGGGTCTGGGTCTGCTTACCTTACTCCTTGTGGAGGCGGTTATTCTTCTACTGGTTACTCGATAGTACCGTGGGGGAGCATTCCATACTCTTTGCTTTTCCCTGTTGGTTACCAGGGTACCTAATCTGGCAGGATGACAAAGGGGGCCTATTCTTCTGATTCCCCCGGGGGTTCCTAGGAAGGGACCTTGAAGGTTCTGGTTTCTTGGGTGAATTTTGGTCATAAGGAGCACGTTGTGGGTCCTAGTTGGGGACTACTCCTTCTTGTACCCGTCCATTGGGGGACTTTTTGCCTTAATAGGACAGTGGTTGCTCCTTGTTCCTGCGGAATTCCTGGGCCTGGATCTTTTCCAGGGGAGCCCTGATTCCTTAGGGGACTTGATATTCTTTGTCCTTCCTGAAGTATCCCTCCCTTGGGAGGTTCTCTGTTGTGCCTCTGGGCTCACACTGGCAGGGTTCTGTGGGACCCCGCCTCTATTACAGGGGTCTACCCCTGTTATTGGCCAGATTGGTCTTCCCTGGTTGGGGCTAGTGGTTCTGGCTGGGTAGTTTACTTGAAGATGTTATACCCTTGCCCTACCGGGCGCGGGGAGAGCTTGCGCTAGTCCCTGATGACAAGCAGCACCTTATGCTTGGGGCCTGGGAGGCCCAGTGGGGTGTGGGTTCTCAGGGAGTTCTGCTGAGTTCAGCTGGACGGTAAGTTCCCTCATGAGGACTATTTTTAACATAGTATGGTGCCTTTGCTTTAGACCTACTTTAGCGTTGGCAGGATCTGGGGCTTACCCTGCCGGAGATGACAGGTCTCGGGGTGGCTTGTTCCTGGGAGGCTCTGGACTTTGTCTTCCTCCTTATTTTCTTCCTTCTGCCACGCTGGTTTAGCTTATGTTGTCCCTATGCTATTTGCTGGGTCTAAGCTCCTTCCCTGGCAGGATGGTATCTGCTCCTGGGATTAGGGTCCTACAAGCTGTGTTTGGTATGGGCTCGCTACTTGACTCGGTCTATGGTTGGGGCCTGATCTGTTCTTCTATTACGAGACCTGATCCAATCTTTTGTTTGCATTCATCAGGGTCTGCTCAGGTGCATTCCTGGGGGATCCCTAGTTCCCCCTTTGGGGGAGGACTTATTCTGAAGCCCTACCAAGGGTTCCCACAGGTCTTAGTCAGGTCCCTGTCTGACCTGCTCCTTCTATCAGGTTGCTCTTCTGGGGAGGTTACCCCAGGCAGTGGTGTGCCATAAGGAACGGCACTATTGGTGGTCCTAGTCATTATATATATATTTCTTATATATATATGCATACCTTGGTATAGATCTATACCATGAGGTGAGGGTACCCGCCTCACACTAAGTTGGATTCAGGCGTTATTTCGTCCTTTCTGCCTTGGACGGATCCTATGGTCTCGGGACTATGATCTAAATTACTATGAGATGAAAGGGATCTGTGCCCCTCTACTGGGGTTAGAGATCTGCCGGAACTGTCTTGTCCCTGATGGGATCTTATCTTGGGGGTCTACCAGTGCCCCCTTCTTGAAGTACTGGATTGATTGTTTCCATGGAATTAAGGGCCCTCTGGCCTGGTCCTATTTGGTTGGTCGTCCTTCCGGACCTGTAGGACTCTTTCGGCTCTGCTGAATATTGTTGTTAGCACTTCTGTTGGTTCTGTCTGCGACCTGGACATGTATTCCCCATTGGGAAAAGTTTTGAGTTACCATGGCTACCCCCTCTTGTAGCGGCATGGTTAGGCAGTTATTTTGGCCTATCCTTCTAGAGGAAGATTCTTCCTCCCTATTGTTTTTCGTTCTTTTACTATTAGTGCTTGGCTTGCCCTGTAGCACTATGTTCTGGCGATCAAGCTGGCTAGTCCGCTGCTTGCGCTCAGTTCTCTCTTTACAAGGTTCAAAGGTTGAGGTTAGAGCATTGCTCTTGTTGTTGATAGCATGGTTAAGGGTGACAGCGCTTTACTGTTGGCTGTGCCTTTTCACGGGGATCCCACCCTATTGTGGACACTGCTATTGGATGTCCCATACGTTATGAATATGTTCTGGAGCAGGACATGCTGTATGCTTAGAATAATACAATTCTGTGAGAATATCACCTGTAGAATTGGTATTATATGCATACAGCACGTCCTGCTCCACCCCACCCTGGTTTCACTTTGTTCTGGATCCCCTGTATGGTGATTGTACTCACTTGGTGTTATTGCCAGACATTCTGGGTGGTTTGTTTCTCCTGGCTTCTCTTCTCACTGCTTTTCAATGCTGGGGATTGTGGGAGGTCCTCCGGTATATGTAGGGCCGGGAGGAGCTTGTTTTCTTCATGATCTGCAGTGCATGGCGCTGAAGGCGGAGGTATACCCATACGTTATGAATATGTTCTGGAGCAGGACGTGCTGTATGCATATAATACC
Organism: Gastrophryne carolinensis; assembly: GCA_027917425.1. Lineage (NCBI taxonomy): Eukaryota > Metazoa > Chordata > Amphibia > Anura > Microhylidae > Gastrophryne > Gastrophryne carolinensis. The sequence continues at coordinate 590,494,954 of CM051234.1, forward strand.
AATTCTACAGGTGAGATTCTCACAGAATTGTATTTTTAAGTTGCAGGCCCATTAGGCGTTGGGTCCCTGCACCCCAGTTGCAACTAGTTACACCTGTGTTGTATTTTTGGTTGGGAGGGATAGATACTCGCCAAGGTTGGGGGGAGGTGGAGCGGGGTGGGGGGAGGGGGGTATGGGAACGTTTGGTTTGGTTTTATGTATAGTTTTATCTGTATATGCTGTCTTTGTGCTGGGATGAATGTGTGGTATGAATGCCGGACTCGAGAAGAGGTAGGATTTTGGTTGGGACGTATGAAGAGCTTGGGAGATTTTGCTCCCGGTTTGGATACATGTACTCAAATTTTTGATAATGGGTGAATGTAGATTCCTCTCCTGGAATGTCCGGGGACTTAACGATAAAATCAAGCAGGCCACGGTCCTCCAATTTGTCAAGAGATATAAACCTAAGGTGGTGATCCTGCAGGAGACTCACCTGGTGGGGCGGAGAGAACTCGCACTTAAGAAACCCTGGATTCAGTGCTATTACCATGCCTCTTTCTCGGCCTACTCCAGGGGGGTCTCTGTACTGGTCTCCAGGGGGACACCATTCGTGTTGTATTCTGTGCAGACAGACCGGGAGGGCCGCTATGTGATCCTACATGCCAAACTCATGGACACGGATGTGATCATAGTTGGCGTGTATGTTCCTCCTCCCTTTTTGTATTCAGGTACTGAACCGGATCATGGAAAGTGTGGTTGGCCTGCCACCTGCGCCGGTTCTCCTTATGGGGGACTTTAATATGGTGCTGGATTCAGCTTTAGATCGCCTGGACAGGAATTCGGGCCCCAGAACGCATCTGGCCGCTTGGGCTGAGGCTCTGGGTCTGCGGGAGCTTTGGAGATGGAAACATCCCAGCGACAAGGCGTACTCCTGTCACTCACTCACAAATCCCTGTCCAGGATTGACCTGGCGTTTTCATAATCTGTTTTACTAGCCAAAGTAGAGGCTTGCAACTATCTTCCAAGAGGCATCTCGGATCACTCACCACTATTAACGGTGGTTGGGTTGTCACATGTGCGGAGTAGTAGAGTGGGGTGGACCCTGAGTCCCCTATGGCTAGAGAACCCTGACATTAAAGATAGCCTGTCGTCTGCGGCAGAGATGTTTTGGGAGTGTAATCTGGATGAGACGTCCGTGGGGGTCAGATGGGATGCTTTTAAGGCAGTCACCAGAGGTCGTGCCATCAGCGCCATTAAAGCGGTTAGAGAGAAGAAAGGGAGGGAGAGGGTCGAACTTGAAAATAAACTTGCGGCCCCGGAGGAGAAATTTGTGGCCTCGACCGACAGTGGGGACTACTCGACGCTGATGACTCTTAAGAGGGAGTATAATCTATTGCTGACTGACTCCGCCAGGAAATTGTTGCTATATAGACAGGTGACAATCTTTGATAAAGGGGACAAGAATGGGAGAACCTTAGGTTATCTAGCAAGGGCCGAGGCACAGTCCAATTGCATTGCTGGAATATCAGATGGGAGGGGATTGGCAACGGAGGTGACTGAAATTGCTCAGCGGTTCCATGAGTATTATTCGGCCTTGTATTCCTCGGGGTCCAGGTACCGGGTGGAGGAACTGGAAACCTATCTAGACTGGATCGACTTCCCGGACCCTGGACGCCCCCATCACTGTGGAAGAGGTCACGAGTGCAATTGGGGCACTCCCTGGAAGGAAGGCGCCAGGCCCCGACGGAATGCCGGCGAGTGGTACAGACTGGCGCGGGAGCAGATAGCGCCTAGACTATTAGAAGTATTTAAAATGGCGCTGGGAGATGGAAGTCTCCCCGCCTCTTTTTGCGAGGCACATATAGTTCTTATATACAAGGATGGGAGACCTCCTGATGCCTGTGCTTCTTATAGGCCCATATCCCTCTTGAATCAGGGTGCAAAAATATTACCCAAATTGTTAGCCACTAGATTAAAACGAGTCATACTACAATTAATTGGGCCTGATCAGTCTGGCTTTATGCCGGGTCGCACCACAGGGATAAACCTGCGGAGACTGATGTCGAACCTTCAAATTGTGCACGATAACTGTGGGGATCGGGCGATTGTTTTGCTTGACATTGAGAAGGCCTTTGATTCGGTGGAATGGACCTTTCTGTGGGCGGTGTTGGCTAGAGTTGGGCTCCCCGAGAGTTTCGTAAATCAAACTATTATATAGACGTCCTACGGCCCGCGTGCGGGTCAACGGTTTTTCCGACCCCTTTACACTGAGAAGAGGAACCAGACAGGGGTGCCCACTCCCGCCGTTGCTGTTTGCATTGGTCATTGAACCATTGGCAATTCTGGTTAGGAACTCCCCGGCCATCACGGGATGGAAACTGGGTGCGGTGGAAGAGAAAATTTCGCTGTACGCATATGATACCCTGCTATACTTGGCTGACTGCCACAAGTCCCTAGAAGCAGCCTTAGACATCATCGATACATTTGGGAGATTCTCAGGCCTGAAAATTAATTGGGAAAAATCCAGTCTGATGCGGGTTGATGCCTGTGACTCTTTGGGTATCTCCCCGAGATCCCAGCTAAAGGTGGTGCGGCAATTTAAGTATCTCGGAATCATGATTGGGAAGCAGCCTAGTCAATTTATGCCTCTCAATATATCACCAATCATTGCGAAATTGAAACAGAGGGTCAGTCAGTGGGCGGGTCTACCACTGTCGGTCATGGGTAGGATCAATGTTTTCAAGATGATCTTTCTTCCAAAATTATTGTATATTTACCAGGCCTCGCCCATATTGCTCCCTGCTCCTCATTTTAAGGCGCTGGAAGCTATTATTTTTGGATTTATTTGGGGGGCAGTCCCCTCTTCGGTTAAATAGGCAAATTATGAAGGTGCAGATAGCCGTCGGAGGACTGGCTGTTCCGCACATGAAAATGTACTTTTATGCTTCCCAACTACTGTATGCCCATTGGTGGATTAGCTGACCGGGGGATAATCCGGTGGTGCGTCTCGAGGAGGCGGTGCTGGGGTCCCCTGTGCAGCTCTCCTCCTTGGCCTATAGGGGTACAAGGGGACTCAGGGAGGCGACCACATGTATGAGAAGGGTCTGCAGTATCTGGGAGAGGGTGGCCAAAATATGTGCGGATCCAGACGGGAGTGGGGCGTATTCCCCCTTCAAACCCCTTTGGGCTAACCCTGGGATTCCGGAACTCGGGACTGTGCAGGATCCACACTTCTGGAGTAGAAGGGGAGTTCACCAGCTGGGTCAACTTTACAGAGGGGGGGTAATGGTGTCCTTTGATCAGCTCAAAGAGAGCTTTCACTTGTCTAATCGGGATTTTTTCCGTTACCTACAAATTAGACATGCCCTGAACGCTCAGTTCTCCAGGGGGGTCCCAGGGTGTCGGTTTTGCGGGTGGAGAATGTGGTTAGGAATTAGAATCTGGAAAAAACGGTTTCCACGCTATATAAATGTCTGCTGGGCGAACTGGGGTCCCCTAGGGCAGGAATTGAGATGAGGTGGCAAGCTATAGACCAGAGCCTGGATCAGGACGATTGGGAGGAGGTGCTGGATAATCTGCATTCTTCGGTGGTCGAGGCGAGAGATAGATTGATCCAGACCAAATGGGTCCACCAGGTGTATATTACTCCGGTCCGTCTGCACAGGATGGAACTCCTGGATAGTGACACGTGTCCTAGATGTGAGGGTTGTAGCGGTACATGGGTACATATGATCTGGTCATGTGGAATACTTGCTGGTTATTGGGAGGATGTAATGGGCCTGATTGGCAAAATAGTGGGATTTCGCATAAGGGGTTCTGTTTCGATATGCCTTCTGGGAGTGGGGGAACCGCTGTTGGAGCTCAGTGCATTGAAAACATTGCTTCGGCTGCTGCTCTTTTATGCCCGGAAGTGTATACTGATAAATTGGAAGCACCCAGCTACACCATCTGTACAGGCATGGAAAAGGCTGGTTAATCAGAAGCTTGCCATGTATAAATTGACATATGAGGCGAGAGGAGTGCCGGACAAGTTTACCAAGGTCTGGGATCCCTGGTTACAGTGCCAGGATTCGGTATCTGATGATGGCTGAGGGGAGAGTATGGTCGCATCACGGTGGTTACGGCTTTTACGCCGATGTGTGGAGTAGATGAATGTGACTGCAGACTGGCATCTAATCCTGGAGGGGGGAGCGGAGGGTGGTGGAGAGGTAGTTTCTGTGTGGGAGTATGGTTACCCTGATGTACTTCTAACCATTTTCTGCTCTGTCGGGCCTCCTCAGTAGGAGTTCCTATCTTGTACGGCTTGAGTCCGGAGTGGGTGTCGTCGTGTTGTGTGAATGGGTGTTTTGTGTAAGTAGGGCAGTTTGATATTAGGCGCCTGTGGCGTCTTGATTGCTGTATTGCATAACTTTTATTGTATGTTATGTTTTACGTTTCATGTAAAATAAAAACTTAAAAAAAAAAAAGAAAGGATCCTTGATGTCCACAGTCACACATTAAGTCACTGGGCCGAAGCGAGCTCACCGCGGACCGTAAGGTCTCCATGCGGAAATGTCTGACTCTGACAAACTTGTTGAGACCCTTCAGATCCAGCATAGGTCTCAGCGTTCCGTCCTTCTTGGGCACCGTGAACAGATTGGAGTAGAACCCTCGACCCCGTTCCTGGCGAGGCACGGGACAAATCACACCTGATAGCAGAAGGCGTTGAACGGCCATTCTTAGGCCCTTCTGGGATGTGTTCTGGGAAATACGCGACCGAAGAAATATTGAGGGCGGCCAAACTGCCAGCTCTATTTTGTACCAGGAGGAAACCACCTCCTGAATCAACCTATCTGAGACGTGATGTCTCCAGATGTGAGCAAAAAGCAGAAGCCGTCCCCCCACCCAGGTGGGTGAGGGCGTCCCCTCATGCCTGAGAGGGCTTGGCAGGGGGTATGGATTTAGCACCCCAGGAGGGATTGGGTCGGCCGCGAGACCTACCTCGTCCCCAGGAATATCTGCGGCCACCAGAAAATGAAGTCTCTTCCTCCTCGATAAGGCCGCGCAGGCTTCCGTAGCTGAGGGAGTCTTCCATCCTTGGCCAGAAGGTCCAGCCGCTCCCCGAATAACCTGAGCCCCAGGAAGGGGATACTAGTGAGCGACAAAGCGCAACAAGCAGGGCCGAAGTGTCCGGCTTGGAGCCAGGGCTATCGTTCATGTCCGAGACTACAAAAGCAATCAAATCCACACAGGCTTTGAGGTCTTTATACTCCTCCGCCCGCTTGCAAGACTTGGCAAAATCAACAAGGCGTCTCACCTTCTTCCTGATGTTCAAAGAGACAATGGCTGTGGCACAGACAGGGCGAAGCACAGCACCCACAAAGGTGAATGCATGACAAGCCAGCTGATCCATGCGCCTGTCAGCAGGTCGCGCAAGGAAGCAGTATCGGGTGACGGCATAACCGTAGTGTTGGATAACCCCGACACAGGGGCATCGACATCAGGGGGGCGGGACCAGAGGCAGATCAGCTCCTCAGGGAATGGATACCACCTGTCCAGGCCCTTAGGCACCAATGGCAATTTGTTAGGTCTTTCCATTCCTTAAACACCATATTGGAAAAGTGGGCCTGCTCCGGAAGACAAGCCTCTGTCTCTCAGGCCGAAATAAATCACCCTGCTTCCTCTTAGCCGCTGTAGGAGGGACAATATGTAAAGTCTCAAACACAGAAGACAGCAACTTTTCCGTGTCCTCAGGGAGCCACATATCCTCGTCCGAGGAGGAACCAGGCTCGCTGTCATAGCCGACCGATCCCCTGAAGAAGCGGAGTCCTTCAACTCTCCCTCCTCCATGGAGTCCTGACCTCTAAAAGGTCATCATCATCAGCAAAATCCGAGTAATCCGGCTCAATGTGCTGTTTCTTACTCGTGGCCTTCCCAGTAGCCGTGCAAGATAACTGTCTCTCTAGGCTGGCCACCCGGTGTGTCAAATCGGCTTGGGACCCCTTGCTAGTTTCCCCCTCGCTGAGGGCCGAATGCAGCAGCGGGGGTGTTGGCAAGGCCGCAGGTAAAAGAGGGCTAGGGGTAGGGACGCCTGCCCTAACATGTTCCAAAAGTGCGTCCCCAACGCAAATGACACAAACCGTGCTGATGGGTAAAAGTATAGGGCAAAATACACAGTGCAAAAAAATTGCTAATATGTACAGAACTCTATTTTCAGGCGCGCTATATCAAATGTGAGAGCGGCAATGCATTAGGATTAAGAGAAATATTACTCTTGTCCATCCTAAAAAAACGTTCCAATTGTTGCCCTCTCTGGGTTATTCTCTTGCTGAAACAGAGTAATACACTGTCACAGCTAAGTTAATAGTATATGGCGATGGCTGAAATGGCCCAAATATCAATTTAAATTATATACTGCACAGTGCGTAGTAATGAAGATCAAAAACTTACCCGCCAGGCCTGGCGGACAATGCCTAACCAGGGCCACTTTTTGCATAAACTTGCCATCTTAAATCCTTCACCGATTGGTCCTCTTGTTGATCACTCACGATTCTTAACTAATTTTATGTTCCAAACAAGCTTCTTTATTCAAATATAAAATAAGAAATACCATATATAGGCTTTACATGTATAAAGTATTTCTGACGGCGGGTCCCTTTAAGGCTTCCTTCGCTCAGACTGCGCAAAGAAACTGCTGCGTAAGTTTAAACAGATAGGATAGAACATAGACCTCCAGGCGTGCACTCCCACAGGGATGTTCTTAATAGTAATCCATAAACTTAGCTGTGACAGTGTATTACTCTGTTTCAGCAAGAGAATAACCCAGAGAGCGCAACAATTGGAAAGTTTTTTAGGAAGGACAAGGAGTAATATTTCTCTTAATCCTAATGCATTGCCGCTCTCATATTTAATATAGCACACCTATGTACATATTAGCTATTTTATTGCACTGTGTATTTTGCCCTATACTTTTGCTTGTTATTCTGTATACGGCTAGCCACCCAGTCAGGCAGAAGCTTTTTTACATTTCTTTAGCGCCATCTACACACATTCTATTTCTTGTACAAACCGTGCTGAGTCCGCCCAGAGGTCTGGTACCGCACATGGGGCAGAGCTTAACCCGCCTAGATGGGGCCCCTAGCTCATTATCCCCAGAAGCCTCCATTATGGTGATTATGGTGATAAAAATACAGGTTGCACGGCCCAAACCTAAGTGACCCCCAATTTTGTCACTTTTTTAGTAATCCCTCTTTAAGGGTAGAGGGTGCGGAGAGAGAGAGAGGGGGGGTGTAGGAGGCCGGGAGCAACCACAACCCTCAGCTGGCAATGGGAGGGGGGGGCACCTAGAAGACACAAGCGGAAGGATTCATGCGCATCCCACAGCACATGCACATAAAAAATTACACAGATGAAAGAGGGACTCATGGACCTGACCGGCGAGGTAGCGGGGAGTCCGGGAGGTAGGCACCAGAAAAAACGCAGGCAGTGAGTGGTGAAACTGATGCCCATGGGGACCCTTGGCAGGGTCCGCAATTTACAAAAAGAGCAGCACAGAAAATGGGGCCCAAGCGCAGCAAAGATGAAATTCGAGGGGCGGGCCACGCAGCAATGGCGCAAAACGCGTCTACACATGGCCCTGCTGCAGGCGCGAACAGGGGCACCACGCAGCACGTAAAATGGCGCCAAGAGCGCAGGAAGTGGGGGGGGGGCGGCCCACGGAGGAGCCCCGCACCACATGCCGAGGCCTCGCCTCAAACGCTGCTCCCGGCCCCCCCCCCTCACAGCCCCAAGATGGAGGGGAAGAGGAAGAGGAAGAGGTGAGGGAACGAGGGAAGGTGAGTATCCACACAGCTGCCAGCAACAACAAAGTCTGAGGTAAAAATGAAGTAAAAGTGAAGTAAAAAGCACGACACATGACAATAAAGCATGTGGGCACAGATAAGGGCATAACCCCAAGAAATTTTGGTGGTTCCTCCCCCCCCGCCCCCCGTAGGCTCACCATTGCCTATGGCCGGCTACCCTTTATGGAGGGTCTGTGGCCCAGAGCCTAGATCTGACAACGCCTGACCCTTGGCGTTCACCCTACCTTACACCGGTCCCGTCAGCCACAGCCGGGAGGCAGAAGTGGGTCCACGGGGACGGTGGTAATAGGGGAGCAGGGTCCGACAGGCTTAAAATGCCCCGCTCAGCTGCCGTATCCAGAGAGAGTATTCCAGATGATCCTAGCAGCAGCACTTCAAGAGAACTCTGGGGTTTCTATGGAGACTGATCCCTTTTATAGGAGGCCGGGAGGAGTTACAGCTTTGTAACTTGCAGTAACTGGCGCCACCTTGTGACGGACTACCCACACGTATATGGATAACTGGGACAGCCCGGACCGAACACAGGGAAAAAGGCAGCAAGCAGCTCACCTGATGCCTGTCCCATGAGCCTCTCCTCCATTTCCTGTAGCTTTAGCAGGGCTCCAGAGTTTGCCATCCTTTCAACAGCCACTCTGCAGTTATTTTAGTAAAGGACATAGAAAATGGACTTTCACATACTTTTCATCCTCAGTGTCTTTGTTATTAGTAGAAGGTTTTTGGTCTCTTTAGCCCACATGGTGGCTTTCGACTGTGTTTTGTTATTAAACCAGACCAACACCCATTTTTACCTTATGGGCGTGGCTGCCCAGCGGCCGATAGCGGGACTCCTTTCTAGGCACTGGCTTGTAATAATGGTGAGTATTACGAGCATTGTGTGCAGTTAGGTGCGAGGGGGCTCCGAGCTTCTTCTTATCAGCAGACAGCGGGACCAACACCCGTTAAGATAACACCCTTTGGTCTAGTTAAACATCATTCATCTGGTTGTCTAGCAAACATCGGTGCTAACAGTTTTAGGCACATTTAAAGCGGACCAAAAGCCACTGGCAAGGCAAAATTAAATTAGCCAATCTTGCCTATAGTCCTATCCCTGGGAGTAGAATTTACATAAAGAGAACCCATCGCTGAGAGATTAATCAATCAAATCCCATGTACTGGATCATGATGGAATCTCCCAATTGCTCCTGCCACTCAACCCCCTGGCCATCTGGGAACGATTACTAGGAAAAGAGCGAAGTTAGGGTGGTGAAATCCTCCAAAAGGTGCTTTCTGTGGGGTGGGGGATATTGGTCAGAAAGATGGGTTTTGGTCCACTTTATATAGGTTTTTATTCTAAGCATACAGCACGTCCTGCTCCAGATATAATAATTACTCGTGGGTAATCCTGTGCCAGAGGGAGCTGTGCACTGCAGACATGCAAAAACAGGCTCCTCCCGGCCCTACATATACCGAGGGACCTCCCACAAATCCCCAGATTTCTCTGCAGTGCTGAACTGCGAAGACATGAAGTATCACTCTCTCGCAGGTGAGCGGGGCTATTACAGCCTGCGGCCCTGCAGGACTATTCCCACCCGTCCTCTTCAATGATGTGCCTCCCAGCCTGGGCTGCGCTGGTCGGGTGAAGGTAGGCAGCACCTTGTTTGCTTAACGGAGCCATGCTCCACCGCAGTCCCCCACCATAGGGTAGGCGGTTTAGGCTGATGGTGAGCCTCATAGTGGATGCCCCTCCCGCATTATTTCCCCGTACCCCGTGTAGCGGTGGGCCCTATCCAGAGGGTCGCCATCCTCCCTCGTTTCCCCCCATAGCTTGGGGGAAAAGAAAGGGGGGGGGGGTATGTGTGTGGCGGTCTTAAGTGTACTGCGATTACACGATTATTGGCCTTAGTATTGTCCTTGACTTGTAACTTGGTGTCAGAGCCGCGTTGTTTGCCTTTTTATTGTTATCTGCCGCCGCCGCGCGCGTCTCTTTCCTTATTGGATGTGCTGCGCCGGGCTGCGGCGTTTCCTTTGGCAAAAATCATCTATGCTATGTGTGTCATACACTCTGCTTAATTTACAATAGTGACCCCAGACGCTGCGGCGTCTCCATTGGCAAAAATCATCTATGCTATGTGTGTCATACACTCTGCTTCTTTTTACAATATTTTTCTACTGCCTTAGAGCTTCGCGTTCTTCGGGGGGGGGCGGGGACCCGTTTTGGCGCGCTCCGCATCATGGCCCGCTCTGGCACGCCCTTCGAGGTTCGCTTGGCGCCATTTTGAATGTTAGTCTCGCGCGGTAACGGCCCTCCTCCTACCTTGGTCTGTAAGTGCCCTCACGGGCGATTTCATGATTCTTTTTACTGCGCATGGCTCTTACACCAATTTATTCACATTGTCTCTTGACAGTTGAATCCAATGGCTTCCCATGACCTGGGTTAAATTATAGCTGGCTTTGTAAAATTCTCCCACCTTCCTAGCGGGTCTTTGGGGCATCCAGGGTTGCCTATTGCGTAAATCCCTGCTGGCATATTGTGCCTAGACAATCACCATATGGAGGCATTTCAGAATTATGTGACCGGGGTCCCTCTGGGACAAGACCGGCTGTGTATAGCGTGTGCCCCATGCCCCATGCTGACGCTGACAGGGCGCTGGTCTGCGGACCCTGTGCAGAGCAAGCAGTGGCCCTGTAATCAGGGTTGCCAGTGGCTGCACCTCGTCTCAATACACTTATTCCCCATGCTTAATTCTCACTCCTGCTGAGTCGCATACAAGTGGGGATTTGCAGCCTGCTGTGTCTTTCAGACTGCCTACGGCTGATCAGATTACGTCGCGAGGTTGTCAGGGCGCAGGGGCCCTGGTAAGAAGTGGCCCTTGACGCCTCCTGTTTTTTCTGTGTGTCCTATGGGAACTGAGGAGTTGACTACTCCGTGTGACTAGTACCCCTTCTGATAAAGGAGAGCTGGTCTCTTTCTCAGGCTCACCTGATGTGAGGCCGAGGAGTCATGAAGGTCTTTAAGGTCCTGTCTATCTCTCTCCCTGGTGAGGCCCTCAAGCCGAGAGGGCTCATGCCAGGAGGTATCGCGCCTCGGACTGGTGGATTCAGGAGGTAGTGCCCTCTGGCTACTAGATAGAGTTTGCTGTGCGGCCTCCCCCAAGATTATCGGGTCCCGGGTGCTCCTGGTCCCTGCCTCTGTTCAGGTGCTGGTGCAGGCCATGCAAGGCCTGCGGGGTCTGGGGGTCTCTTGCAGATTGCCCTTAATAGGCAGGGGCCGCTACACCAACCTTTTCATGGCCCAATCTGGACTCACAGATTTTCAGCAATTCGTCAATTACAGGCGGTTACGGCTACAGAAACACTGCGCTCGGCCATCAGCTCCTTGCGCGTCTGGGGGCTTCTTGCCGTCTGCGGAGCTCAATGCTGCTTATTTTTACTTCCTTGTGTCTTCTGGACACCGAGGTTCTTCAGATTTGCGTTGGTAGACCAACACTGATAATTGTGGCCTTGTCATCTGACCTCTCTTCAGCTCCCAGAGTGCTCACCAAGGTGCTGACGGGGGTGTGGCCTCTGATGAGACCAAGGGGCGTCCGATTGATGACCTACTTGGACGTCCCCATCACTTCCCAGTCTCTACGTCTGGCTACGTAGGATACTCTGCTGGAGGGTGTCCATTTGGGAGTCATTTGGAGGGGTGATCAAACACCCCAAGTCCTTATTGTCCCCTTCATTGGTAACTCCATTCCTATGAATGAATTTTATACAGTTCAAGCAAGGATCTTCCTTCCTCAGCAATGAAGTGGACAATCTGGTTGTATGGGCTCAGTCCCTCCACCAGGCAGGGGATGCAGCTGGTGGGCCCTTTGGTGGCATACTCCGAAGAAGTCCCTTATGCTCAGTCCCCCCTGGGGCCTTCTGCAACTTCTCCTATTTGTCCTACGGGACAAGGACTCAGCATCCCTGGAGCAGGGTAGGTGGTAGGTGTGCCTTCCTCCCTGGTGGGGAGGTCCCTCTTGTAGTGGATGAACTCAAGGAACCTGTCTGGGGCAGTCCCTCCTTGCCCTTTCCTGGGAGACGGTCGCCATGGATGCCAATATATCAGGTTGAGGGTGGTCTTCTTCTGGAAGTCCCTGCGGTTCCAGGGGAGGTGGGGCCCTTAGGAGGCCTGTACACCTATTAATGTTTGAATCTATGAGCGTTCAAGTTAGTTCTAACTCGCTTGCCTACTCCTGCCTGTTCGGGGGAGCTAGGCCTATCTGACGACCTTGGCCTACCTTAAATGTTCAGGGGAGGGACCCGGAGCAGGAGGGTCCTCCGGGAAGTGTCTCTGATCCTGATCTGGATGGTGGACAGTGTTCCCTGCATATCAGTGGTATTCGCTCCGGTGGAGGTCCCTCTGCGACAGGATGTGCTAATCCTTGTGTCACTATGGGGTCCAACCAGTGTGGATCTGTGTGTGCCCCGTCTCTATCACAAGCTCTCGGCCCTTGTTTCCCTGTCCTAGGATTCTCTGGCCGTGGTCATGATGATTTAGTAATGTTATGGCAGGACATCTACAGACTCTGGCCTAGACGGCCTGACTGCTGAAACATCCATCTTGATGGAGACAGACTTATCTGTCTTGGTGATTGAGACTATGGGAAGACTAGGAGCAAGCTTCTTCTTCTTCTTCCATCTATTATAGGGTATGCGTACCCATATTGATTGGTGTGAGTCTAGGTCTCTTCCCTGTTGGGCGTGTTCTGTTCCCAGGGTTCTAGAGTTATTACAGTATGGGTCGGAGTGGGCTCTCCAACTCGGTACTCTGAAGGTTCAGGTTCTGCCCTGTCTGCCTCCCTGTAGAAGTCTTTTGCTCTCTTTTTTTCTTGGTTAAGCATTCTTTGGGGATTGCTCATGTGCATCCCCCACGTAATTCTATGGTCCCTGTTGGGATTGAATTTTATTCTGCTTGCCTTGCGGGGTGTTCCCTTTGGACCTATTCTGGATTCTGTCTGATTGTTCTTATTCTCAAGTTGCCCTTCTGGGGGCTGTTGCTTCAGTCAGACGTGTGCCTGACCGGGCGGCTCTGTTTAGCTATCCCTCGTTCTTTGATATATACTCCTTGATGTGGTGGTGTTCCGCTTTACGCCTGACCTTATACCTGCGGTGGTGTATTATGCTCATGTATTCAAGACATTTGTCTTTCTTCTGGGCCTTATTCCTAGTAACGCTGAGGAAAGGGGGTCTACATTCCCTCAACAAGTGTTGGAAAATTTCCTGGATTGTCTCTTGTCCCTTAGGGGGACTGTTGCCCCTTGGGGTTTTTCGGGCGTCTCCATCCGTATGTGCCTGATCTCGTCTGCTTCCAGGGGTTATGCACCCTTTGGCCTGGTCTTTCCTTAAATGGATTGTCCCTTCTGGTCCTAGGAAAGGTTTCGGCTTCTAGCTGATCCTTGTCGGTATACTGGTCCGTATCCCCGCCTGTCACGCGGGAGACCAGGGTTCAATTTCCCGATGGGGAGATCTAAGTTTTGCCAAGGCTACTGTTAGCATTTGGGCTGGTCAGGCTGTTACTCAGGCCTATTCTTTTAAGGGGAAGAATCTTCTTCTCACTTTATTTCTGATTCTACTTGTGCTTTGGTATCTTTGGACCTTTCAGTACCAGGTTTCTGTTGAACAAGTCTTGCTGGACCGCTGCTTGTTTTTCTGTTCATACCTTCAATGGATTTTACGAGGTTGATGTTGAAACCTTTGCTCATGTTGCTCTTGGTAGCAAGGTTTGCAGGTGACAGCACTTTACTGTCTGCTGTGCCTTTTTTGTAGGGGATCCCACCCTACTTTATGGACACTGCTATTGGATGTCCCACGAGTAATTATTATATCTGGAGCAGGACGTGCTGTATGCTTAGAATAATACAATTCTGTGAAATACTCACCTGTAGAATTGGTATTATACGCATACAGCACGTCCTGCTCCACCCCACCCTCGTTTCACTTTGTTCTGAATCCCCTGTATGGTGATTGTTATCATTGTTATCATTACCAGTTTTTGGGGTGGTTGGTTTCTCCCGGCTTCTCCTTCTCACTGCTTTTCAATGCTGGGGATTTGTGGGAGGTCCCTCGGTATATGTAGGGCCGGGAGGAGCCTGTTTTTGCATGTCTGCAGTGCACAGCGCCCTCTGGTGGAGGATTACCCATGAGTAATTATTATATCTGGAGCAGGACGTGCTGTATGCGTATAATACCAATTCTACAGGTGAGTATTTCACAGAATTGTATTTTTTTTTTATTCTAGAAACTGTTTTGTAGAGTTAATGGTTGTTCTTTAAATAATTCTAACACCTGCTCATTTTATTGAATAAAGCAGCTCTGCAACCAGAAATTAATTTGGAGGCCTTTCCCAAAGACGGGAAGCTGTGGGTCGAATGGACGGCACCACAGAAGACTCCCTACGGCTATGTCATAGAATGGTGTGAAAATGCAGAGTCGGGGACCTGTAGCACAGATTGGCAGCGAGAACCTAGTACTGCTAAAGGAGCATTCCTGAGAGGTAAGGTGCCCACTTACCTAACCCGCATGTTCTTGGCCATTGATGACATTGCATAAATAATAGTTAATGTACCACCACGTGGGGAGAGCCTCAACTCCCCACAGCAACACAGACAGGACCACCCCACCACTCCTTAATCTTACTGTACAAATCCTTTATTCAGGTTTCATATTGAGCTTACAAACACAATTAAAATCATTTAAAAAACATGCAATACAAACAAAACACCATGATTATTGTTAGGCACTGTGCAAAGATGGATAAATGCCTGGATTCTAAATAATCCATATTGGATGCTGTCATGTCCCTTCACAAAATCCCTAAATCTTAATCCCTCCTACAAAGTGCATTGTGCTATATCCCACAAATTACTAAGCTGTGCAAACAATTATGCAAATGAAACTAAATATGACTGACGTAATTAATGACCCCCCAAAAGGGCCCGCAAAGTGCTAACTATATATACTAATAGAAAAATACCACCAGGAAAAAGCAAAATCCATCAATATTCTTAAAGTGAAGAAAAACCCAGAGGGGATAACCATGACCGAAATGAAATGAGTATATAGAGAAATATCTATTACCAGGGTATGCAGAATGCCCGCCTCCTACGCGTTCCGTGATGACGGCAAAGAACGTCCCTTCCTCAGGGCAAGGTGTGATTGTTACATAATAGATAAGTTACACATCACATAGCAGGAATACCTTGTATTTAGTGAACTTAGAACTTCACAACTTACTGTGAACTTAGACTTTAATGATAAGATTTTTTTAAACCAAAAACTAAATGCTGTTTTCTAACCTTTGGATGAAGATGTTTTTATATTGACAGCAAATGTACTTAGTAAGTCTTGTCATTTGGGATTTAGTGCTTAAAGTGTTTGTCCAGGCTGTGTGTAAGAAAAAAGTGTAAAATCAAAGCATGCTTTCCTCCCCACTCTTGTCTCAGCCCCCCCCCCCCCCTCAGTTACTGCAAAGGTCTGAGATCTTTTATTCTTAGTATACAGTACGTCCTGCTCCAGATAGAATACTTACACTCGGGTACTACTCTGCCAGATGGCGCTGAACTGCAGAGACATCGAAAATAGGCTCCTCCCGACCCCTCAAATACCCAGGGACCTCCAACAATCCCAGATTTTCTGTACAGTCTGGACTGCGAAGGACAAGAATATGTCTCTCTCTCTACTCGCAGGTGAGCGGGGCTATTAGTCTGCGGCCCTGTAGGACTATTCCCACCCGTTTCATCAGTAATTGCCTCGCAGCCTTGGCTGCGCTGGTCAGGTGATGGTAGGCAGCACCACTGTTAGGTGCTTATCAGCGCTGCTCCACCGCAATCCCCCACCAAAGGGTAGGCGGTACAGGCATATGGTGAGCCTCTATGGGATGCCCGCACTATTGCCCCTGTCTATCGGTAGGCCCTATGTTAAATGGCCGCTGTCCTCCCTCATTCTCCCTGTAGCATTCGGGGGAAAAGAGGGGGGGGGGGTGTATGTATGTATATACGTGTATTGGCTTATGCTTCATTACATTATGCTTTGTGTCAGCCGCCGCACTGACTTGTATTACTTTTATTATACTTGATATTGCCGCCGCCGCCGTCGCGCGCGTTTTTTCCCAGTGTTCCGCGCTTGGTGGCGGCGTTACCTCAGGCGCTGGTGCGCCGTCATTGGCTGCTTGTCACGTGTTGGCTTCGGGGGGGCGTGGCCTGTCTCTGGTGCGTTCCGCGTCATTGCTCGTGCGGGCCCGCCCCTCAAGGTATACCAACGCCATTTTGTCTGCTTGTTCGGCTTCTGCGTGACAGGCTTCTACCTACCGCGGTCCGTAAGTGCCATTGCGGGTGGCTTTATTACCCTTTTTAATTATTGGCTGACTCCGCTATTCGTTTCGCCTCTCCTACTCCCCCAAGCTTAAATCTCATTCCCATTGAATTGCATACAAATGGGCATTCGCAGCCTGATGTGTCTTCTAGACTGGCTAGTGTTGAAAGGTTAATTGCTAATACCTTGGCGCGTAAGGCTCCTGCAAAAAAGTGGCACTTAACGCCTGATGTCAATCTTTTCCCTATGGAAGCTGATGAGTTTTTGCATTTATGTGGCTATACCCCTTTGGAGGAAGGGGGGCTATTCTCCGACTCAGGGTCATCTGATGAGAGGCCCAGGGGTCATGACGATTCTGGCTCTGACCCCTGGGCCCCGGATGATACTGATAGATTGCTGGCCCAGAATTTTGAGGTTCTGTCTATTTCTCCCCCTGTTGCGGCTCCCAGGTAAAGGGGGGAACTTTTTCATACTGCTAAGTCACGCTTGGAATTTCCTGAGCAAGCACATTTCAATAACCTTGTGCTCAGGGAATGGGAACGTCCCAGTAGACTTCCCGGTGTACCTAAGAGTTGGGATAGGAAGTATCCCTTTCCTGCTGATGTGGTAAAGTGTTGGTCATCCCCTCCCGAAGTGGATGCCCCGGTCCTAGGGTTATCTAACGCCTCTGTCATGCACTCCCCTGAGGACCGGCGCATTGACCAGCTGGCGTCCCATGCCTTTGCATGTGTGGGGACGGCGCTGCGCCCGGTCTGTTCCTCGGTCATTATGGCTGTGGCTATTAGGACCCTGCTCAGAAGTATCCTTGATTGTGCCCCTGATGATTTGCCTTGTGAGGTGTTTAATGCACTCTCTAGTTGGGATGTTTTTGTGAATTTTGTCCTCTCTGCCTTGGATGACACCGTTAGAATGTGTGCCAGAACATCTGCCCTTGTGGTGGCTATACGCCACTCGGTTTGGCTGCGCCAGTGGGCTGCTGCCAAGAAGGCCCTTACTGGTTTTCCCTTCAAAGGACTACGCCTGTTTGGGGACCACCTGGACCTTTTTGCTAAGGGAGGCAGGTTACCCCAGCGCAGGCGGCAGTCTCGGCCCTTTTGGGGTCAGGGCTCCTTTTCCTCCCCCTACCGTGGTGCTAGACAAGGGAGCGGGTTTCCTTTACTGGGGCCAGGGAGACTTCTGGGGTAGGGGCAGGGGACGTGGACGTCCTGGCTTCTCCTGGGGCCCCAAGCTTAAGTCTTCTCCCAAACCCCCTCAGGCATGATGGGGCGCCCTCACCCATCCGGGTGGGGGGACAGCTTCAGCACTTTGCTCACGTCTGGAGGCTTCATGTCTCAGACCGGTGGATCCAGGAGGTAGTGTCCTCCGGTTACAAGATAGAGTTTGCTGCCTGGCCGCCCCCAAGATTCATCAGATCTCGGATTCCTCAGGACCCTGTGTCAGCTCAGGATCTAGTGCAGGCAGTGCAAAGCCTCCTGGAGCTGGGGGTCATCTGCAAGGTCCCTTTAAGAGAAAAAGGCAAGGGCTTCTATTCCAACATCTTCACAGTGCCCAAAAAAGTTGGGTCAGTCAGGCCCATCCTGGACTTGAAGATCCTCAACAAATTTGTTAGGTGCAGGCACTTTCGCATGGAAACTCTGCGCTCTGACATCAGTTCCCTGCGCCCAGGGGATTTCATGACCTCTGTGGACATCAAAGATGCTTACCTAAATATTCCTGGTTTTCCAGGTCATCAAAGGTTCCTCAGGTTCGCTCTGGAGGATCAACACTACCAATTTGCGGCATTGCCCTTTGGTCTCACTTCAGCTCCCAGGGTGTTCACCAAGGTGCTGGCTGGAGTGATGTCTCTGCTCAGGTTTCAGGGCATCCGCGTGCTGCCTTATCTGGACGACATTCTCATCACCTCCCAGTCTCTATATCAGGCAGAATTGGATACTCAGCTGGTGGTGTCCACCCTGGAGCCATTTGGATGGGTGATCAACCACCCCAAGTCCTCTCTGTCCCCCTCCTTGGTGACTCCATTCCTGGGAATGAATCTGGATACAGTTCAGGCAAGGATTTTTCTTCCTCAACAGAAGGTGGACAGTCTGATTGCGCAGGTCCAGTTCCTGCTATTTTGTCATCATCCCTCCATCAGGCAGGTAATGCAGCTGGTGGGCCTGATGGTGGCGTGCTTCGAGGCGGTCCCTTATGCTCAGTTCCACTTGAGGCCTCTGCAACTCCACCTCTTGTCAGTATGGGACAAGGACCCAGCGTCCCTGGACCGGGTCTGTGCGCTTTCCCCCCTGATCAGGTGGTCCCTCTCATGGTGGCTGGCCTCCAGGAACCTGCTGGGGGGCAGATTCTTTCTCACCCCCTCTTGGGAGACGGTCACCACGGATGCCAGTCTGTCAGGTTGGGGGGGTTTCTGGAAGTCCCTGCGGTTACAGGGAAGGTGGGGCCCTCAGGAGGCCCACACACCTATCAATGTCTTGGAGCTGCGGGCGATCAGGTTATTTCTGGCTCAGTTGACTCCTCACTTTCGGGGCCTGCCTGTTCAGGTGCGCTCTGACAACCAGACGGCAGTTGCCTACATCAATCATCGGGGAGGGACCCGGAGCAAGAGGGCCCTCCAGGAAGTGTCTCTGATCCTGACCTGGGCGGAGGCCAATGTTCCCTGCATATCAGCTGTGTACATCACGGGGGCGGAAAATCTCCTGGCAGATTCTCTGAGGAGGGGGGTCTCTAGCCAGGGAGAATGGTCCCTCTGCAACAGGGTTTTCCAATCTCTGTGTCACCGTTGGGGTCAACCAGATGTGGATCTGTTTGCGTCCCGTCACAATCACAAGCTCCCGGCCTTGGTCTCCCTGTCCCAGGATCCTCTGGCCTTGACCACGGATGCCCTAGCAATGTCATGGCAGGACTTTCAGTTCCTGTATGTCTTTCCTCCATTCCTCCTGCTGGGCAGGGTTCTGCGCAAGATTGCTCTGGAAGGGGTGCCAGCAATTCTGGTGGCCCCCAGGTGTCCAAGAAGAGTGTGGTTCGCAGACGTGGTGCAGCTGGCAGTAGATCAGTACGTTCTGCCCAGGGTGCCAGATCTGCTCACTCAGGGCCCCTTACGCCATCCCAATTTACAAACATTGGCTTTGACGGCCTGGCTGCTGAAACCTCCATCTTGATGGAGAAGGGGCTGTCTACCTCTGTTGTTGATACCATGATAAAGGCTAGGAAGAAGTCTTCTTCTTCCATTTATTACAGGGTTTGGCGTGCCTACATTGACTGCTGTGAGCCTAAGTCTCTTCCCTGTCGTGTGTTCTCTATTCCCAGGATTCTGGAGTTCCTGCAGCATGGGTTGGAGATGGGGCTCCAACTCAGTACTCTGAGGGGTCAGGTTTCTGACCTGGCTGTTTTCTTCCAGAAGTCCTTTGCTCAGCATTCTCTGATCAGGACTTTTTTCCAGGGGGTTACTCATGTGCGTCTTCCACGTAAGCCTATGGTGCCTGTTTGGGATTTGGACTTGGTTTTGTCAGCCTTGCACGGTGCTCCCTTTGAACCTGTGCAGAATGCTGCCCTGGCCATTCTTACTCTCAAAGTTGTCTTTTTGGTGGCCATCACCTCTGTTAGGCGTATGTCTGAGTTGGCGGCGCTTTCCATTCAGCCCCCCTACTATGAGAGAAACGCCAGGACAAGGTGGTGTTCCGCTTCAAGCCAGATTTTCTGCCTAAGGTAGTGTCTGCCTTTCATTTGAATCAGGACATTGTTCTTCCTTCATTGTGCCCTAATCCTAGTAATGCTAAGGAGAGGGTTTTGCATTCTTTGGATGTGGTTAGGTGTCTGAAGTACTATCTGGTGGTTACTGCACCTTTTAGAAAAACTGATGCTCTTTTTGTGCCAAGTCTATTATCAGCAAATGGATCCGTCAGGCTGTTATTCAGGCCTACTCTAAGGGGAAGAATCCTCCCTTCCGCCTTACTGCTCATTCTACTCGTGCTATTGGTGCCTCTTGGGCTTTTCAGCACCAGGCTTCTGTTGAACCAGTTTGCAAGGCCGCTACTTGGTCTTCTGTTCATACCATTTCAAAATTTTACAAGGTTGATGTTAGGGCCTCAGCTGATGCTGTTTTTGGCGGCAGTGATTTAAACTGTCTGCTGTTACCTTTTTGGGGATCCCACCCTACTTTATGGACACTGCTATTGGATGTCCCGAGTGTAAGTATTCTATCTGGAGCAGGACGTACTTTATACTTAGAATAATACAATTCTGTGATTACTCCCCTGTAGAATTGGTATTATGAGTATACAGTATGTCCTGCTCCACCCCACCCTTGGTTTTTGCATTATCTTGGATCCCCTGTATGGTGATTGTTATCATTGTTTTAGTTACCGGTTTGGGTTGTTTTTATTCTCCCGACTTCTCGTTAACTGCTTTTCAATCCTGGGGATTACGGGAGGTCCCTGGGCATTTGAGGGGCCGGGAGGAGCCTATTTTCGATGCCTCTGCAGTCCAGCGCCGTCTGGCGGATTAGTACCCGAGTGTAAGTATTCTATCTAGAGCAGGACGTACTGTATACTCATAATACCAATTCTACAGGTGAGTAATCACAGAATTGTATTTTTTCCTTTCTACAAAGCCGAAATACTCAAGATCTCAGTAAGGTATAAAATAAAATTGAAGCAATAACAAAATGAAACATTTTGTCCTGTTTATTATAGAATTATAATTTTGAATTTGTTTGAGTTGTGAAATAGACAGAGAAAGATCCATGTCTGTTATTTACAGAGGCTAAACAAAGTGCCAAAGTGTCCTGAACAAAGTGGTGTGCAAAAATCCCCCTCTCCCTAAGAACCCGGTAACAGGAAGGGCATAGCCCCTCCTCCTCCAAAAACGTGGTAACTAGCAACGTGCAGAATCCCCCCCCCCCCCCCCCAAAAAAAAAAAAAAAAAAGACACCCCATAACAGGCAATGTGCAGAATAAACCCCTCCCAATCACCCTTTAGTTTGCCAGTCCTTTTTTTAGATCTCCCCCCCCCCCCCCCCACACTCCGGTGTGTTCGGAGGGCGTTTGTGGCCTTGACCATTTTTCTTCTCCCAAATCGAACAATCTGTGCCACCTGAAGCATACAGACCCCGTGTGTGCACTTCCACATGCCCATACACTTGAATTGGTGTGCGGGACGGCTCACTACCGCTGGAACCAAGCGGCAAGCCTGGGACAAGCGAAGATGGTGGCGAGCAGGATTGTGGGCTTGGTATGTGTTTTTTTTGTTTTTTATGCGGTTATGTTTTTATATGGCTTAAAAAACTGCTCCCGGACAGGGTGATATTGCCTCTAGTTCTCCTTTCAATTCAAAAACTTGGGGTTGAGCTTAACAATATTAAGATCAGCTGAAGTTCTTAGGGATCTTAATGTGCACATTCCCAAGAATCAATGTGTTTGTTTTTTTTTTGTTCTGCCTTTTAAAGGTGACATAAAGGCGTTTGTATATTATTGGATCAAAGTCCACCCACTATATATGGATGGCCTTGAAAGACCGAGATATGTTGGAGCTTATCTGCAGGAAGGGGGTAAGTATATAGATCTGTTTTAGAATTGTTTAAAAGCTCTGTACTGAGCGATGCATAATAATCTTCATGCTTTGATGTATAGTTACTACAGACATAAGTGTTTGTTTTAGAGATTTGATCTTCGTCTAAATATTAGATTTGTACTACTTGTACATTTATCCTCCCGTCTCTTCCTTTCCTCCCATTTACACCTCTCCTGTCTCCACGTTGCTGTCCTTACTATCTCTTCCTATGTGAAGCATTGCACCCCAAAAATATTTTTTTCCCTATAGCCAGTCCAGGTTGTCCCAGTGATGACATGTGGGTATTCGGCCCCAGGGGGCGCTCGACTGCAAGATCAAAAGATGTAGCTCCTCCCGGCCCCCTATAATGGCAGGTGTCCCTCTATGATTCTCCCAGTGTTCATCTTGCAGTCTTGACTGCAGAATATCATTGGATACTCTCTCTCGGATATTGGCAGCAGAGTGGGCCTCCTAGCCCGTTTTCCACTGATCCTGTCAGACCCACTCTTGCCTCCCAGCCGCTGGCTGCTACGGGATCGTGACGGTAGGGTGAACGCCGGGGTCAGACCCTGTTTAAAGGGTAGCCGGCCATAGGCTTATGGTGAGCCTAATGGTGAGGGGGGGGGGGGGGGGAGGAGAGAAACACTAGCTAAGGCTATAGGATTGCCTGTATGTCCCTCCCTGCCCACAAGCTTTATTTTATGTGTGCTGTGTTTTTGACTTGCACTTGCTCCTTGCTGGCTCAGCTGGGCCCTGGTGCTTTTCATGCTTGCCTCCCTCGCGGTTCCTCATGAGCCTTGTGGAGTATTCTCCCTCCATCTTGACTCTGTCACATACACTGTGATGGGGGAGGGGGGCTGGGGTCGACGGTTGACGTGTCAGGCGGCACGCGGGAGCCTTTAGTGCGGCCGCTGCGGGAGCTGCGTTGTGATCCTGGCGCTGGCGGCCATGCCTTAATCTGACTTGGGCAGAGGGCCGCTCCTGGAGATGACGGTGGGCGGGCGCGTTTTTTTTCGCGCTGCCGGAGGGGGCAGAGCCGTTCGCCCTGGCGCGGCCCGCCCCTTGGGGAACGCACTAGAACCTGCTGGTCTGCGTGTGCTGCTGCACTCTGGCTGTCTCTGCTCCACTGCTGCTGCCTGGGACCCCATCTTCTGAGGCCACTCTCGGTGTCATGAGTCCCTCTTTTGAATGATCGTGTTGATTATTATTATGCATCTCGCTTTTTGATGAGTCTGATGGGCCTCTTCCTTTTTTTCCAATGCATGGCACGGCCTGCTTCATGAAATCATTACATCTGGGTAATCCGCCACAAGGTGGTGCAGTGTACTGCAGAAGAGTTGTGGCTCCTCCCGGTACCATATAAAAACGGAATCAGCATAGACTTATACAGTTTTTCCTCTGCAGTGATTCTGCGAAGATAGAAGATGGCTCTCTCTATTGCGCAGGTGAGCGGGGCAACCAAGCCTGCGGCCCTGCATGTCTATTTCCACCCATTTCCGGACCCTCTGTGCCTCCCAGCCTCGGCTGTCGGATCAGGTGCGGGTAGAGGAGCACTAGGGTCAAGTGCTCAAGGAGCACTGCTCCAAGCCGCAGACCCTGTATCACAAAGGGTAGCCTGCCATAGGCTTTATGGTGAGCCTACTAGGGATGCGGAGTTCCTGTCCTAACTTCTGAGGGGGTGAGTGTTTTTGGGGACTGTTTACTTGTTCTGGCGTTTTGGGGGTCCCCCCGTCCCTGGCCTGGGCTCTCGCCACTGCTTGGTCGCCTTCCTCTCTCCCTCCCCGTAGTTTGCTCGGTGGAGGGGGGGGGCGGGTGGTAGCGGCGAGGGTGTTTCTTGCTGTTGTCTCACATTTTTGAAGTCTTGCACATTGTCCCCCCTGAGGTGGCTAAGAGAAAGTAGGGTGAGCTTTTTCGTTCTGCTAAGCAGTGTCTGGAGTTCCCTGAGCAGAGCCATTTCACTAATATGGTGCTCAAGGAGTGGGAATGTCCTAATAGATTGCCTGCGGTGCCCAAAGGGTTGTATAAGAAGTATCCCTTTCCTGCTGACCTGGTTAAGCGATGGTCGGGTCCCCCCGAGGTGGACGCTCCCGTTCTAGGGCTGTCCAACACCTCGGTCATGCCTTCCCCTGAAACCACTGCACTGCGGGACAGCGAGGACCGTCGTATGGATCAGCTGGCCTGCCATGCTTTTACATATGTGGGGGCTGGGCTGCGTCCGGCCTGTGCCGCTGCCATAACAGCTATTGCCCTTAAGAAACAGCTCAATTGTCTCCTGGTAGGGAGGATTATAGGGGCCTCTTGCTTTGCTCTGATTTTGTTGCCTTTATCCTTACTGCCATGGATGATGTGGTACGGCTGAGTAGTAGGGCCTCTGCCCTTTTGGTGGCTATGCGCCGCTCTGTTTGGTTACGTCAGTGGGCAGCTGACGCTGCTGCGAAGAAGGCTCTCACTGGACTCCCCTTTGAGGGGCTGCGGCTCTTCGGTGAGCGTCTGGATGTTTTTGCCAAGGATGGTAGGCTGCCTCAGCGTAGGAGGCAGCCTCGGCCCTTTCGGGGGCCATCCGCTTCCTTCTCCTCCTTTCGTGCTCCCAGAGGAGGTCGAGGCTCCCTCTTTTCGGGTACCCGCAGGGGTTCTTGGGGCCGTGGCAGATCCCGTGGTCATCCCGGTCTCTCATGGGGCCCCAAGCCCTCACCCATCCGAGCTCTGCGTCTCAGACCGGGGGATTCAGGAGGTGGTGTCCTCCGGTTACAAGTCCCGGATGTCTCAAACCCCTCTGTCAGCTCAGGGTTTGCGCCTTGCGGTTCAACGTCTCTTGGAGTCAGGAGTCATTTGCCTGGTGCCTCCCCAGGAACAGGGTCAGGGGTTTCTTCTCCAATCTTTTCACGGTCCCCAAAAAAGACGGGTCCTTGAGGCCCATCCTGGACCTGAAGGGTCTCAACAAGTTTGTCAGGTTCAAGCACTTTCGCATGGAGACTCTATGCTCAACTGTCAGTACCCTTCGCCTGGGGGACTTCATGACCTCCGTGGACATCAAGGATGCTTATCTTCACATGCCAATTTTTCCAGGTCATCAGAGATTTCTCAGGTTTTCTCTGGAGGATCAGCATTACCAGTTTGTGGCCTTAGCGTTCGGTATCACCTCGGCGCCTCAGGTGTTTACCAAGGTGCTGGCGGGCGTGATGGCTCTGCTGCGGAATCAGGGCATTTGCATCCTTCCTTACCTGGACGACATTCTGATTGCGGCTCAGTCTCTTCATCAAGCCGAGAAGGATACTCATGTGGTGTCCTCCACTCTCGAGTCCTTTGACTGGGTGATCAACTACCCCAAGTCTTCACTGTCTCCGTCTTTGGTGAGGTCCTTTCTGGGCATGACTCTGGATACCTTTCAGGTCAAGGTATTCCTGCCTGAGCTGAAAATGGAGGGCCTTCAGAAGCAGGCACGGACTCTGCTCTTGTGTCCCCATCCCTCCATCCGTCAAGGGATGCAGTTAGTGGCCCTGATGGTGTCCTGCTTCGAAGCGGTCCCCTTTGCTCAGTTTCACATGAGACCTCTTCAGTTGCACCTCTTGTCAGTTTGGAATCGGGACCCTGTGTCCCTGGATCAGGAATTTGCTCTGTCCCCTCTGGCCAGACAGTCCCTCTCGTGGTGGCTGGACTCGAGGAACCTTCTAGTGGGCAGGACCTTTCTGCCCCAGTGTTGGGAGACTGTCACCACAGATGCCAGTCTGACTGGTTGGGGGGCTTTTGGAAGTCTCTGCATTTCCAGGGTAAGTGGGGCCCCCAGGAGGTCCATGCTCCCATCAATGTCCTGGAACTGAGGGCGATCAGGTTGGTTCTTTCTCAGCCTTCGGGATCGGGCTGTTCAGATCCGCTCGGACAAACAGACGGCGGTTGCCTACATCAATCATCAGGGAGGGACTCGGAGCAAGCGAGCCCTCAAGGAAGTGTCTCTGATACTGTCTTGGGCGGAAGAGAATGTCCCTTGCATCTCGGCGGTTTACATTCCAGTGGTGGAGAACCAGGAGGCAGACTCCCTGAGCAGGGGAACGTCTCGGCTGGGGGAATGGTCCCTTAGCAACAAGGTATTTCACTCCCTGTGCCACCGCTGGGGTCAGCCGGATGTGGACCTGTTTGTGTCCCGCCACAACCACAAGCTTTCCAGGTTTTTCTCCCTGTCACAGGACCCTCTGGCCTTCGCCATGGATGCACTAGAAATGCCTTGGACGGAGTTTCGGCTCCTCTGTGTTCCCTCTCTTCCCTCTGCTGGGCAGGGTGCTGTGCAAGATAGCCCAGGAAGTGGTTCCAGCCATTCTGGTGGCCCCCTGTTGGACAAGGAGGGTGTGTTTCGCAGACGTCGTGCAGTTGGCAGTAGATCAGTATGCCCTACCCAAGGATCCAGATCTGCTCACTCAGGGACAACTGTGCCATCCCAATTTACAAACGCTGGCTTTAACGGCTTGGCTGCTGAAACCTCCATCCTGATGGATAAGGGCTTGCCGGCTTCTGTTGATACCATGATTAGGGCTATGAAGAAGTCCTCGTCCTTTATCTACTACAGGGTCTGGCATGCTTACATTGCCTGGTGTGAGTCCAAGTCTCTTCCTTGTCGGGTGTTTTCTATCCCCAGGAATTTTTACAGCATGGTTTGGATTCGGCCTTCAACTTAGTACCCTCAAGGGACAGGTGTCAGCTCTGGCAATTGTTTTCCAAAGATCCTTTGCCAATCACCGGTTGTTTAAGACTTTTTTCCAGGGAATTACTCCTGTGCATCTGCTGCGTAAGCCTATGCTACCTGTTTGGGATCTGAATCTGGTGCTGTCTGCTCTGCAGGGTCCCCCCTTTGAGAATATCCGTGGGGCTGCATTGCCCATTCTGACTCTTAAGGTGGCCTTTTTGGTGGCCATTACTTCTGTTAGGCGAGTTTCTGAGCTGGCAGCGCTTTCCATCAAACCTCCTTATTTTGAAAGGCATCAGGATAAGGTGGTGTTTCGGCTTAAGCCGGATTTCTTGCCTAAGGTTGTGTCTGCTTTTCATCTCAATCAGGACATTGTTTTGCCTTCTTTGTGTCCTAACCCTGCTAATCCCAAGGAGCGGACCCTTCACTCTTTGGATGTTGTCAGGGCTCTGAAGTTTTATATTCTCAGTGTGCCACACACCCCGCTTCACCTTTAAATTCTTCACGATTGGGTTACTCACCGCCAGGTGACGCTGTTGCAGAGAGGAAGTCTTGTAACGAGCCCCCTTCCGACCTATATATACACCTGGTACCTCCCATTTATCACTAGTGTTTTTCTCTCTGCATGACGACAAGACAGAAGAATGAAGTCTCCTGCTTGCAGGTAGCCGGGGTCCTACCCCGGCACCCCCTTTGGTCTATTTCTGCCCGGTTTTGATTGTTTGTTACCTTTGTGGTTAAATGGAAGCCTCCCAGCCTAGGCTGCTCACTGGGCAATTGGTAGATGGCACTATAGGTGCCTAGGAGCTTATCTCCTCCGCTCGACCCCCTGTTTTGGGGGCAATGCGGCTGTCCGGCATGGTGATCTGGATTTGGGATGCCCCTGTCCCCAGGTTCCCCTTGGCCCCTTGCTCTCCTGTTACGCTCCCTTCTCCCTTCACTATGGGGGGGGGTGGGGGTGGAGGGATGTGTATTTGCATGTGTGTTTTACTTGTATGTTTACTTTTATGTGTTTTACTTATTGAACACTTGTCAGGCTGCACCGCAAGCAAGGGTGCACTTGGCCTGGCTGATTCTTCCTTACATGGCACGTTGGTTATCTGCCATTTTGGCGGGCTGCTGCTGGCCTGTATGGCCAGAGTTTGGGTCAGTTTTAGGGCGGCCGGGGCGGGCCGCGCTGGGGCAGGCATGCCTGAGGCTGCCTGCGTCCTTTCTTAGGTCCCCACAGCTCTCCTCCCCCTCCCCCCTTGTCTCCTCTTTGAAACGGCACCGCCATTCGGCGGGCCACGTTGTCAGCACTATCGGTGGGCAGCGCAGGCTGCCTAGCAAGCTCTCGTTCCCCCCCCCCCCTCCATCTACTGAGGGCGTTGTGCGCCCTCTTGTTTTGCGGCACCGCCGTCTGGCGGGCCGCACTGTTCGAATCTGGAGGGGGCGGGGCACGGATGACGTCAGAGGGGGGCGTGGTTGCGACGGCGGCGTCATTCAACCCGGCTCCAGCCGCACTTCTTTCCTTTCATTAGGAGGACAGGTGCGGGGCTCTCAGCCGCATTTGTGTTTTCGCCACTGCTGCTGCTACTACTGCTACTGCGGTTACTGCTGCTACTGTTGCCATTGCTGCCTTTTCTGCCATTACTGCTGGTCGGGTGCCTTGGCTATTCAGCCTCACTTGAGCAGGTAAGCGGCCTCACCTCGCGTGGGGCCGTCTATTGTTATCATGACTGATTTTTATTTGAAAAAAAAAAAAAAAAGGAGGAAAAACAAAGGACAAGATTCTTTGGCCTCTTTAAAGCACTCTGGTGTGTGTATTATTATGTGTTACTTTATTGCATGAATGTTGTATTGCTTGCTGCCACTTGTTTTCTGGGGGTCTGACTGTTGTTTTTTCTTCCCCCACAGATCCTGGGATTCCCTCAATACAGTGGCCTCCCGGTTCTATTATACCTGGCTAGTCCTTTTTCTCTAAATTGGGACATATTTATATAATATATATATATATATATATATATATATATATATATATATATATAGAAAAAAAAATTAATTTAAAAGGCGATCATTATTATAAATTAAATCCTCCCTCCCGGGACATTAACATAAAGGGGCATCCCGGGTGGCTTATGCCTTAAACCCATGGTTTTGCGAATACCATAAATCACCATATGGAGGCTTCCGATAATACCGGAAATGGTTCTTCTGGGCCATCTAGGCTGTGTGGGGGCTGCGGGACTCCGCTCCCAGGCGATGATGTTATATTATGCATTCCTTTTGCAAAGCAGAAAATTGCTCGTCAGTCCGTCGCTCCGGCTGCTGGCTCTTCGCAACTTCCATCATCCCCTACCCCTCCCTCCCTGTTCCGGACCCCGTGTGACATTGTCAAAGGTGGGGATTCGCAATCCGAGGTGTCTGCACGATTATCCAACCTCGAGAAGATAATTTCCGTCAAAGCAGGGTTGAAGGCCACTGCGAAACGGAAGCACCTTTCTCCTGTACCTCCGGCTTCACAGGATGAGGTATGTGAGCCTGTGGATTGGTCCGATTGCTCCCTGGACGAGGAGGGGGAATTCCTGGTGGAGTCAGATGAGCCTGCAGATCAGCTTGAGGTTGATGCTATTGGCGATTTGGCTGCGGGGGTTTCCCTTGACACCCCCTCCATTCTGGCTCAAATGTTTGAAATTTTGAATTTAGATCCGCCTGAGGCTGTCACCCTGCCAATGGGTCAGTTGTTTAATGTGCCTCAGCCGCGTTTGGTTTTTCCCAGACAACAACACTTTGAGAGGGTTGTGCTTAAGGAATGGGAACATCCCACGTGGTTAACTGGAATTCCTTCCAGTTGGGAGAAACGTTATCCTTTTCTGCCAGAATTGGTGAAGCTTTGGTCGGTTCCCCCTGACGTCGATACCCCCGTGTTAGGGCTGTCTAGCACGGCTATGGTGCAGTCTTCTGAGACCACTGCCCTTAAGGATGGTGAGGATCGTCGGATTGACCAGTACGCTCGCCATGGTTTTATTAGTGCCGGATCAACGATGCGCCCGGTGTGTGCTTCGGCGCTTCTTCTATTGGCGGTTAGGTCTGTTATTCAGGATCTGTGTGTGGATCTTGATCCCACTTGTAAGGAGTTTACTGCTCTCAAGCAGTGTGAGTCTTTTGTTTCCTATGTTCTGACCGCTTAGGACGATGCGCTGGCTATGAGTAGCAGGACAGCGGCAATGCTGGTGGCTATTCGTCGGGCAGTGTGGCTGCGCCAGTGGTCGGCGGACTTAGTTTCTAAAAAGGTGCTCACAGCACTTCCCTTTTTGGGCTTGCAACTGTTTGGTGATAAAATTGATTCAGTTGCAAAAGGTGGTAAAATGCCGCAACGCAAGAGGCCTCGTCGTCCCTTTCGGGGGGCAGGTACGGTTAGGCCTTCCTTTCGGGGATTCAGAGCGGGTAGGGGGGCTTCCTTTCCCGCTACCAGAGGTGCAGGTTGGACTCGGGGGAGGGGCCGTGGCCATCCCACTCAGTCCTGGGGCACCAAGCCCAAGCCTGCTGGTAAGCCCGCTCAGCAATGAGGGGCTGCCCTCACCCGTGCGGGTGGGGGGACGATTGCGACACTTCTCCCAGGTTTGGGACCAGGAGGTTCCGGACAGATGGATCCGGGAGGTGGTGTCGTCCGGTTACAAACTGGAATTCGAGTCTCGCCCTCCTTCACGGTTCTTTCGGTCTCGGGTGCCCATCGATCCTTTGGCCGCACAGGGGCTCCTGGCGTCGGTAAAGAATCTGTTAGAAATGGCGGTCATCCGGCCGGTACCGCGCTTAGAGATGGGCCTCGGTTTCTACTCCAATCTTTTCGCAGTCCCCAAAAAGGACGGGTCGGTTCGTCCCGTCCTGGACCTGAAATTACTCAACATGTTCATCCGTATTCGGAAGTTTCGCATGGAAACTTTGCGTACGGCCGTCGGTTCCCTTCGGCAAGGGGACTTCATGACGTCCATAGACATCAAGGATGCTTATCTTCATGTTCCCATCTGCCAGGCTCATCAACGTTTTCTTCGATTCGTGATGAAAGATCAGCATTTTCAATTCGTGGCACTTCCGTTTGGCCTTACCTCGGCTCCAAGAGTGTTCACCAAGGTGCTGGCAGGGGTGATGGCCATTTTCAGATCTCGGGGCATTTGTGTCGTACCTTATTTGGACGACCTTCTCATCATGGCTCCGTCACTCAATCAATCGGGGACAGACACCAGGATGGTGGTCTTCACGCTGGAAAGCTTTGGTTGGGTGATCAACTTCCCCAAGTCCTCCCTCGCTCCGGCCAGGGTGGTGTCCTTTCTGGGGATGCAGTTGGACTCTCATCAACACAGAGTGTTTCTCCCCCAGTCCAAGATTCATCTGATTCAGGAGTTGGCTCGGGTCCTTCTTCCCAATCCTCGGCCGTCCATCCGTCTGGGGATGAGGCTGGTAGGGTTGATGGTCGCCTCTTTCGAGGCAGTTCCTTTTGCTCAATTTCACACGAGGACGCTTCAGCTTTATCTGTTGGTGTCCTGGGACCGGCAGCCTCTGTCGCTGGATCAGCCCTTCCAGTTGTCCTCCTGGGTCCGGCAGTCCCTCCAGTGGTGGTTGGTCTCGGCCAATCTCGTGAGGGGCAGGTCTTTCCTGACCCCTTTTTGGGAAATTGTCACCACGGACGCCAGTCTTTCGGGATGGGGCGGATTCTGGAAGGAGCTTCAGTTCCAGGGGCAGTGGGGACCTCTTACCCATCAATGTTCTGGAACTGAGAGCCATCTGTCGGGTTCTTGCTCTCCTGACTCAACACGTTCTGGGCCTTCCGGTCCAGGTGCGTTCAGACAATCGAACAGCGGTTGCTTACATCAATCATCAGGGAGGGACTCGCAGTCTGAGTGCTCTCCAGAGAGGTGTCCCTGATCCTGACCTGGGCAGAGGCCCATGTTCCTTGTCTCTCGGCGATATACATTCCAGGAGTGGAGAACCAGGAAGCGGACCAGTTGAGCAGGGGCTCTCCCCGTCTGGGAGAATGGGCTCTCCATCCTCGGGTTTTTCGCTCACTGTGTCTCCGATGGGGGACACCGGAGGTGGACCTGTTTGCCTCTTGTCACAATCACAGGCTCCCGAACTTCGTGTCGCTCTCCCAGGATCCTCTGGCTCTGGCAGTGGACGCCATGTCCCTGAGCTGGGGGGATCTGGGATTTCTATACCTGTTTCCTCCGATACCCATGCTGGGCAGGGTGGTTCAGAAGTTGGCTCTGGAAAGGGTGTCCGCCGTTCTTGTGGCCCCAGGGTGGCCAAGGCGAGTGTGGTTCGCAGACATCGTTCGGCTGGCAGTGGACCAGTTCGTTCTGCCTCTTCGGCCCGATCTGCTCACTCAGGGTCGGTTGTGTTACCCCAATTTACCAGCGCTGGGTTTGACGGCCTGGCTGCTGAAACCTCCATCTTGAAGGAGGAGGGTCTTTCTGACTCAGTCGTTAAGACCTCCGGAAGAGGTCTTCTTCTATCATCTACTATAGGACTTGGAAAGCCTATATCGCTTGGTGTGAGATTAGATCTTTTCCTTGTAGGGTCTTTTCGGTCTCCAGGATTCTGGAGTTTTTACAATCAGGGCTGGACTCTGGTCTTCAGCTAAGTACGTTGAAAGGGCAAGTTTCTGCCTTATCTATCTTTTTTCAGAAGCGTTTTGCGCTTCATCCTTTAGTTAAAACTTTTTTCCAGGGGGTTACGCATGTGCGGCCTCCCAGGAAACCATTACTCCCGGTTTGGGATTTGAATTTGGTTCTTTCTGCTCTGCAGGCTCCTCCTTTTGAGCCTCTGCAAGATATTGCTTTGTCTACCCTGTCTCAGAAGATTGTCTTCTTGGTAGCTATCACTTCGGTCCGGCGTGTCTCGGAGTTGGCGGCCTTGTCTATCCAGGCGCCCTACTTTGAGAGGCATCAGGATAAAGTGGTCTTTCGGTTCAAGCCAGACTTTCTTCCTAAGGTTGTTTCTGCTTTTCATTTGAATCGGGATATTGTTCTTCCCTCCTTGTGTCCTAATCCTAAGAATGACAAAGAGAGGGTTTTGCATTGTTTGGATGTAGTACGCTGTGTTAAGTACTACTTGATTATCACGTCTCCTTTTCGTAAGACGGATGCCTTTTTTGTTGTGCCCTGTGGGCCTAAGAAGGGTTTGGCACCGGCCAAATCTGCCATTAGCAAATGGATATGTCAGGCCGTTATTGCGGCCTATGCTGCTAAGGGGAAAGTTCCCCCTTTTCGTATCACTGCTCATTCTGCTCGCGCCGTTGGAGCGTCTTGGGCTTTTCAGCACCAAGCTTCTGTTGAACAAGTTTGTAAGGCCGCCACTTGGTCTTCTGTTCATACTTTTTTCTAAGTTTTACAAAGTTGATGTGCGAGCCTCAGCGGATGCTGTTTTTGGCCGCAAAGTTCTGCAGACTGCAGTTATTTAAGTTATGCTTCACCTTGCCTTTGGATACCCATCCCTTGTGGACACTGCTTTTGGATGTCCCAATCGTGAAGAATTTAATGGTGAAGCGGGGTGTGTGGCACACTGAGAATAATACCATTTTGTGAGTACTCACCTGAAAAATGGATATTGTCAGTGTGCCACACACCCCGCTTCACCCCGCCCTTTTCGGTATCCCGAATCCTTCATATGGTGAAGCTTTTATTTATTTTGAGGTTACCGGTAGATTACTGGCACCTTGTCTTTCTGCTTTTTAAATCACTGGTGATAAATGGGAGGTACCAGGTATATATAGGCCGGAAGGGGGCTCGTTACAAGACTTCCTCTCTGCAACAGCGTCACCTGGCGGTGAGTAACCCAATCGTGAAGAATTTAAAGGTGAAGCAGGGTGTGTGGCACACTGACAATATCCATTTTTCAGGTGAGTACTCACAAAATGGTATTTTGGTTGCTACTGAGTCTTTCAGGAAATCTGACGCTCTTTTTGTTCTTCCTGCTGGACCTAGGAAGGGTTTGCAGCAAGTCGATCCGTCAGGCGGTGGAGCAGGCCTATTCTGCCAGGGGGAAGGTTCCTCCTTTTAGGGATACTGCCCATTCCACTCGTGCTGTTGGTGCCTCTTGGGCTTTTTGAAGTTTGTAAGGCTACTTGGTCTTCAGTTCATACTTTTTCCAAGTTTTACAAGGTTGATGTTAAGGCCTCAGCTGATGCTGCTTTTGGCCGCAAGGTACCTCAGGCAGTAGTGGTTTGAATTGTCTGCTGTTACTCTTTGAGGATCCCTCCCTACTTTATGAACACTGCTTTTGGATGTCCCAGATGTAATGATTTCATGAAGCAGGCCGTGCCATGCATTGGGAAAAAGACAATTCTGTGAGTACTCACCTGTAGAAATGCTTTTACCATGCATGGCACGGCCTGCTTCATCCACCCTTGTTATCGTTATTCTTGGTTGCCTCTTTATGGTGATTGTTTCAAGTTAGTTGGGGTTGTTACCTTTTTTACCTTTATTAGCTCCGTTTCTTGAATAACTGCGTGTCAACACTGGATAAGTCTATGGTGATTCCGTTTTTATATGGTACCGGGAGGAGCCACAACTCTTCTGCAGTACGCTGCGCCACCTTGTGGCAGATTACCCAGATGTAATTATTTCATGAAGCAGGCCGTGCCATGCATGGTAAAAGCAATTCTACAGGTGAGTACTCACAGAATTGTCTTTTTGTCTCTTGCATAGGTTGTGGTCTTAGTGATTGAGGGTTGTGGTTCCTCCCGGTCCCCCTTTTTCTTAAAGCGGACCTTCACTCTAAATAAGAGTCTATCTTATATGTTTCCCACACCCTGTACATACAGATTGCTCACATTAAAAATCATCCTACCTGCATCTACTGCATTTTATAAGCCTTTAAACATCCAAGATGGCGGCTTATGGAAGCTGCCATTTTTGCAGGCAGCCTGCAAACAGGAAGTGCCTGCAAACAGGAAGTGACTGTGCTGCTCTGCATTCTGGGACTGCTGACCTTTCCCTGACCCCAGCTCTGCTCTGTCTGAGCAAAGCACAGCTATAACCCGCCCCCCTGTACCTTATCCCACTCTCCTCTCCTCAGTAAGTGTGATGCTTCTGAGTCAAGATGGCGGCGCCCGTATCCTAAATTCCCGAACAGAGTTGCAGCCCAGTGGGGGAAAGTATAATAAATTAGTGACTAAACATGTAAAATATATTAATTTTAGATGCTGAGGAATTGTTTTTTAAGAGTTTGGGCTTTTCATTAAATCAGGGTGAAGGTCCGGTTTAAGTGGGATCATATAGGTTTGGGCCATTAGTGTCTTGTAACCTTTCAATTGCCAATTATTAATCACCATAATGGAGGCATCGGGGGATAGTGAGCTGGGGGCCCCAGGAAAAGCTCTGCCCCTTGTGCAGTAGGAATTCTCTGGGCGGATTCAGCACTGTTTGTTCCACTTGCGCCAGGGGCATCCTTCTGGACCATGACCGGGCGGGCGTCCCTTCCCCCAGCCCTTCACTGCCTGCGGCTTTGCCGGACCCTCCGCTGCTGCACTCAGCCCCCAGTGAGGGGGAAGCCAGCAGGGGGTCCCATGCTGATCTGGCGCATAGGCTGGCCAATCTCGAGAGACTGATCTCACGGACGGCTCCCAAAAATGCCACAAATAAGAAACGGCGCCTCAAGCCCGTTTACTCGGATAATGATGATCTATTTGATGATCTAGGTTCTGTGGCGGAAGGTTAGTTGCCAGATGATTCTCGCTCCACTGTGGATTATTCTGCTGGTGATGACAGTATGTCTGGCTCTTCCTCGGACGAGGATGCGTGGCTCCCTGATACAGAGAAGTTGCTTTCCTCAGTTTTTGAGGAACACATTGTTCCTCCCAGAGCGGCTAAGAGGAAGCAAGGTGATTTGTTTAGGCCCGAAAGATTGAGACGGGTTTTTCCGGAGCAGGCCCATTTTTCTAATATGATTTTCAAGCAATGGGAAATGCCTAACGAGCTACCATCGGTGCCCAAGGGCATGGATAGGCAGTATCCCTTCCCTGAGGAGCTGGTCCGGCTAAGGTCTCACCCTCCCGAAGTGGATCCCCCCGTGTCGGGGTTGTCCAACACTACTGTTATGCCATCACCTGATACCACTTCCTTACGTGACCCGGCTGACAAGCGCATGGATCAGCTGGTCTGCCATGCCTTCACTTTTGCTGGTGCCCTGTTTCGCCCTGTGTGCGCTGCGGCGATTGTCTCTCTGGCCATCAGGAAGAAGGTGAGACATCTTGTGGATAGAGCTAAGGCTCGCAAGCGGGCAGAGAAGTATAAAGAACTCAAGGCCTGCTTGGAATTCATTGGTTTTGTTGCCTCTGCCATGGACGATGGAGTCCGGCTTGGTGCCAGGATTTCAGTCAGACATTTCTGCATGGAAACCTTACGGTCAGCAGTGAGCTCGCCTTGGCCCGGCGACTTCATGACCACGGTGGACATCAGGGATGCTTATCTGCACATCCCGATTTTCCCGGGGCATCGGAAGTTCCTGAGGTTTGCTCTGGAGGACCAGCATTACCAGTTTGTGGCTCTGCCATTCGGGATTTCCTCAGCGCCCCGCGTCTTCACCAAGGTGCTGGCGGGCTTCATGGCCATCCTGAGGAACCAGGGCATTCGTGTGCTGCCCTATCTGGACGACTTGTTGATTGCTGCCCAGTCTCTTCAGCAGGCCGAGAGCGATACCCGGATGGTGTTGTCAACTCTTGAGGCCTTGGGCTGAGTAGTCAATTGCCCAAAGTCTTTCATCACTTCCTCGGCAGTGAGGTCCTTATTGGGCATGGCGATAGACACCTCTCAGGTCAAGGTCTTTCTGCCACAGCAGAAGGTTTTGGGTCTCCAGACACAGGTGCAGGCCTTGCTGTCTTGTCACCGGCCGTCGATCCGTCTGGGGATGAGATTAATGGGCCTAATGGGGTCATGTTTTTAAGCAGTGCCCTTCGCCCAATTTCACATGAGACCTCTTCAATTGAACCTATTGACCGCCTGGGACCGAATGCAGGAGTCGCTGGAAGAGGAAATTTTCGATGTCCCCCCTGGCCAGGCAGTCCCTCTTGTGGTGGTTGGACTCCAGGAACCTGTTGGTAGGCAAGTCCTTTCTGACTCCCCAATGGGAGATAGTTACCACAGATGCCAGTCTGACAGGCTGGGGAGGCGTTTGGCAGGCGCAGAAGATCCAGGGTCAGTGGGGTCTGCAGGAGAACCGCCTACCCATAAACCTCTTGGAGGTGAGAGCGATCCGGTTGGTGCTTCTTTGTTTGACTCCCCATTTAAGGGGTCGTGCAATCCAGGTTCGCTCGGACAATCAGACGGCTGTCGCCTACATCAATCACCAGGGCGGGACTCGGAGCAAGAGAGCCCTCAAGGAGGTGACCCAGATTCTGACTTGAGCAGAGGAGAATGTTCCCTCAGCAACAAGACCTTTCACGCTCTGTGTCTTCGCTGGGGTCAGCCGGATGTGACCTGTTTGTGACCAGACACAATCACAAGCTCCCAAGGTTCGTCTCCCTCTCAAGAGATCCTCTGGCCATTGCCACAGACGCTCTGGCAATTCCCTGGACGGAGTTCAAGTTTCTTTATGCATTCCCTCCGTTTCCACTCCTGGGCAGAGTGCTGCGCAAGATAGCCCAGGAAGGGGTTCCGACTATCCTGGTGGCTCCTCGTTGGCCAAGAAGGAGTTGGTTTGCGGACATAGTTCAGATGTCAGTAGATCGATACGTCATGCCCGACGACCCAGGGCTTCTCAGGGGTCGCTGCGGCACTCCAATTTACTTGACGGCCTGGCTATTGAAACCTCAATCTTGACGGAAAAGGGGCTGTCGGCCTCGGTTGTACATACCATGATTCAGGCATGGAAGAGGTCTTCCTCCATGATATACTACAGAGTTTGGCTTGCCTATATTGCTTCCAAGAATCTCTCTTGCCGCACATTTTCTATTTCTAGGATTTTTTGCAACACGGCTTAGACTTGGGTCTCCAGCTGAGCACCCTCAAGGGCCAGGTCTCGGCCTTAGCCATCTTCTTCCAGAGACCCATTGCCAACCATAGGTTGATCAAGACCTTTTTCCAGGGAGTCACCCATGTCCGACCACCGCGTAAGTCAGTATTACCGGTGTGGGACTTTAGTACTATCTGCTCTTCAGGTCCTCCTTTCGAACAATGCAGCGATGCTGCATTGCCTATTTTGACTTTCAAAGTGGTCTTGGTAGCGATCACTTCGGTGCGTCGCGTATCAGAGCTGGCCGCGCTCTGTTTGAAGCCTCCCTATTTTGAGCGACATAAGGATAAGGTGGTTTTTCGCTTTAAACCTAATTTTTTTCCTAAGGTAGTTTCTCCCTTTCACCTTAATGAGAAAGTTGTCTTACCTTCTTTGTGTCCAGCTCCGACTAATTCTAAGGAAAGGACCCTCCATGCCTTGGATGTGGTCAGAGCCATTAAGTATTACCTGGTGGCGACTGAATCCTTCAGGAAATCGGATTTGCTCTTTGTCCTAACAGAAGGCTCTAGGAAGGGTTTGCCAGCACCCAAGTCCACCCTCAGTAAGTGGATCAGACAGGCGGTGGTGCAAGCATATTCTGCCAAGGGGATGGAACCCCCTTTTCGGATCACAGCTCACTCTACCAGAGCTATTGGGACCTCTTGGGCTTTTCAACACCAGGCTTCGGTTGAACAAGTTTGTAAGGCCGCCATTTGGTCTTCAGTTCATACTTTTTACAAAGTTTTACAAGGTAGATGTTAGGGCCTCA
Source organism: Gastrophryne carolinensis (assembly GCA_027917425.1). Classification (NCBI taxonomy): domain Eukaryota; kingdom Metazoa; phylum Chordata; class Amphibia; order Anura; family Microhylidae; genus Gastrophryne; species Gastrophryne carolinensis. Next base: position 590,533,046 of record CM051234.1, read on the forward strand.
GCTGACACCGCTTTTGGCCGAAAGGTGCTTCAGGCGGCAGTGAAATGAACTACATGCTGTTCCGCACTGGGGATCCTGCCCAAATGGACACTGCTTTTGGATGTCATCATGCCACATGTCACTGGGACGACCTGGACCGGATATAGGGAAAAATACAATTCTGTGAAACTCACCTGTAGAATTGTTTTTGAGTATATCCAGTCCAGGTCGTCCCACCCCGCCCTTTTGTTCATTATCTCTTGTTGCCTGTTATGGTGAATACCATTTTTTTTTCATTGGACTTGTTTCCTTAAGTCTTGTTAGAGAGAGTACAAGCTGAAGCTATGTGAAGTAACATGGTTTCTTGGCCTCCCGGCCTGTCCTCCTTTTTTTTCCTTTTTGTTACTGCTTTATAACCACTGGGAGAATCATAGAGGGACACCTGCCTTTATAGGGGGCCGGGAGGAGCTACATCTTTTGATCTTGCAGTCAAGCGCCCCCTGGGGGCGGAATACCCACATGTCTTCACTGGGACGACCTGGACTGGATATAATCAAAAACAATTCTACAGGTGAGTTTCACAGAATTGTATTTTTGTGAGAGCTCCCTCTCCTCCTGGTTTACTGGATAGTAGGATTGCTTCCCAGGCAGACTGGACTTGTGGGGTAAATAAAAGTTCTAGGGCTTCGCTTTGCTTCACCTCAACCTCTACCTGCTGCTGGGACTGCAACGGCCTGCCTGGGGGAATGCATTAACTGGGACAACTCTCTGTCCCTGTTTAAAGCGGTCCTTCACTCTGAATAAGAGTCTATCTTATATGTTTCCCACACCCTGTACATACAGATTGCCCACATTAAAAATCATCCTACCTGCATCTACTGCATGTTATGAGCCTTTAAACATCCTAGATGGCGGCTTATGGAAGCCGCCATCTTATCAGGCAGCCTGCAAACAGGAAGTGCCTCCTGACTGTGCTGCTCTGCATTCTGGGACTGCTGACCTTTACCTGACCCCAGCTCTGCTCTGTCTGAGCAAAGCACAGCTATAACCCACCCCCCTTTACCTTATCCCACTCTCCTCTCCTCAGTAAGTGTGATGCTTCTGAGTCAAGATGGCGGCGCCCGTATCCTAAATTCCTGAACAGAGTTGCAGCCCAGTGGGGGAAAGAATAATAAGTTAGTGACTAAAAACCTAAAATATATTAATTTTAGATGCTGGGGAACCGTTTTTTAAGAGTTTGGGCTTTTCATTAAATCATGGTGAAGGTCCTGTTTAAAGGTAGAAAGGAGACATCTGATTGCTAGATGCCTAAATAGCATTTGGGGTAGCTTGTTTCCTGGTGTTTCATCTGCTGCATCAAAGCCCCATGTGACTTCCAGCAGCCAATGAGGTTTTGTTAGGTGGGCAATCCCCACTGGATGCCATCAATTGCTCGATCTTGATACAAGCAGGAGCGACCCCCATTGTTTTAGTTTAAGTAAGCCATGGAAGGGATTATTTTTTCTGTTTTTAAAAATGAAGAGAGAATTAAATTTCTTTTGAATAATACAAAGCTGTCGGGTGCAGTGGGTCACAGGAACAGACTTCTCCATAAAGTCTTTATCTTTAGTCTGCTGTAAATCTGCATGTTCTTGTCTGCTGGAGCCATCATTGTGTGAACTGTAAATGACCTACAGCTTATCAACCCCCCCCCCCCCGCCCCAGGTCCCTGCCCTCCACCTGCTGGCTGCTTCCTAAATCCCCTAAATCCAACCTCCCCCTCCCCATGTGCACGCTTTCCTCACATCACACGCTCTTATGGAGCTCTGCCTCAATCTTTCTCCACCTCGTGCCCAAGGGTAGCACCCCCCCCCCCACAACAAAGGGGCTTCAAGATGTTTAATTACATCTTTGTCCAACACAGCTTAAGCCGGCCAACTTTTTTTAGCAGGCTTTTTTTCAATTCATGACTGTGCTAGTGAAGGTAACTTCAAGGTTAGGGACTTTTCAGTATGTAGCACTATATTTTAATAGGGTGTGTTCAATGTGTCCTAGTCCTTGTTTTCCCTACATGACGCCCCCCGTGTCTTCGGGGCTTACTATGGCATTCTGCCTTCGCCTCTACTCCATAGCCTGGGGTAGCAAGTCCCCACCCCTGCCAGGGGATTCAAGGTACCATATTTGCTTAACCTGAAAACCTGCCAACACTGTCCACTGTCCAGACCAGAAACTCCTCCAAGTGGAGCCCTGGAATGGCAGCCTGGAAAGGTAGATTTTGAGTTATGGAATCTTCTATCCTGGTACACATAAACTTGGCCTAATGAAATCCGTACTATTTTATCCTGTTATCCCCAACCCATTTTAAATATATGTATATGCCTATCAACAATGAATCTGATTTTTGAATTACTACAAATCCTAAATACTATTGTGTTTGCAGTTCCTGATGAAGGGCCAACCGTTAAGTACAAGACACTGGAGAAGACGAGAGCAGTCTTAGTGTGGGAGCCAGTTCCTCTGGAGAAACAAAAAGGCTTCATTACAAATTACACACTGAGCTACTCTGAAAAAAATGGAAAACCTAAAAGTGAGCATTCTTATTGTTGTTTAATTGTTTAAAGCGGTGGACAGGGCAAAAGTAGCAAACGTGGAGATAAAACCTTGGTAGAGGAGGACCAATATGCAAGCTTCTCTGTGCCTGTCCTGCAACAACTTTACTGGTTACACAACAAACCCAGTCATAAAAATAGATTTTATGCATATATATATATATTTATACATATACATAACCACCAGCCTATTATCAAAATAATTATTGGGACCAACCTGAACCTGAAGCATATAATTTTATGGCTGGTTTCACACCAGCGCAGATGCAGGGTGCTTGTGATTTCAGGCGAGCGCTCTGCATCTGCCTGTGAAAAGCTGCCCATAATAATCTATGGGCACTTTGCAAAAGCCCTGCCAGCAGCGTCTGCAAATGGCCGCATCACTTGCGATTCCACTCCATTAAGTAGAGAAAGCAAAAGCTAATGCCATCCAGGTGGCTTGGACTAAAATGGAATATCTCTCCATCTTTGTCCAACCCAGCTTAAAGTGGACCAAAACCCAGGATTTTGACTATCCTGGGTTTTGGTTCACTTCCCCGGTGCACCCCGCGTGAAACCCCCAGAACGCCCAGATCAACTCAGCTCACCTCGCTGCTACGGTGCATGCGCGGCCGCTCGTCCAATCAGTGTGCTCAGAGCCACTGAGCTATGCGCGTCAAAGCGACATCTTAGCTCAGCTGCTCCGAGCATGCTGGTGACTGCATCTCGCACTTCCCTCTAACAGGGAGCACATTGCACATAAATCCCAGCACACTGTTCGATATTAGTATATTACTATATGTATAGTATACAGTACGTCCTGCTCCAAATAGAATACTTACAAGTGGGTAATACTCCGCCAGATGGCGCTGGACTGCAGAGACATCGAAAATAGGCTCCTCCCAGCCCCTCAAATACCCGGGGACCTCCCACAAATCCCCAGAATTTCTCTGCAGTCTGCCTGCAAAGGACGAGAAATGGCTCTCTACTCACAGGTGAGCGGGGCTATTAGCCTGCGGCCCTGTAGGACTATTCCCACCCGTTCCACTAATAATATTCCTCCCAGCCTTGGCTGCGCTGATTGGGTGAAGGTAGGCAGCACCGCTGCTCCACCGCAATCCCCCACCAAAGGGTAGGCGGTTCAGGCTTATGGTGAGCCTCTATGGGATGCCCCTCCCGCACTAGTGCCCCCTTGCCCCTGCCCATCCTTGGACCCTGTTTAAAGTGGACCAACACCCAGGGGTGATCGGCCCGGGAATCTATATAGTTGCCGCTGCCTCCCGCGCGCCTCTCTAGATGTGCCCGCGCCGGCGATTCACAAACGGCCGGCGCGGGCACATCTAGAGAGGCGCGCGGGAGGCAGCGGCAACTATATAGATTCCCGGGCCGATCACCCCTGGGTGTTGGTCCACTTTAAACAGGGTCCAAGGATGGGCAGGGGCAAGGGGGCACTAGTGCGGGAGTGCCCTGTAAGAGTGACGTACGGGAGGCGGCGGCGGACGCGCTGTCTTGTCCGTCGCTGTCACTCGCTTGTCCGTCGGGGTGGATTGGACGGCGCGGTCACGTGGGAGCGTGGTGAGGTGAGTTTCTGTGGGGTTTCACACAGCGGGGCACCCCCCCCCCCCCCCCCCCGAAGTGGACCAAAACCCAGGATAGTCAAAATCCTGGGTGTTGGTCCACTTTAAGTGGGCGCTGTCCTCCCTCATCCTCCTTGTAGCCTTTGGGGGAAAAGAGGGGGGGGGGGGGGGGTGTAAATATGTATGCTATGCATTCTGTACAAATATGTATGCTATGCACCCCTGCCTACCGCGGTCCGTAAGTGCCTTCGCGGGAGGCTTTATTTCTTTCACTTTTATTACTTTGTGCTTACAGGTCTTATGTAAGCAGGTCTTATGTCTTATGTCTGCTTATGTCTTTCAGGCGGGGCGAACCCTTTTTGGCTTCTCCCGGCCCTGTATTAGTATATAACTTGTAGGCCTTGTAAAAATAATACTCCCACTTCCCTAGCGGGTTATTGGGGCATCCAGGGTTGCTATATAGCGTTATTCCCTATCGGTGTATAGCGCCGCTAAAATCACCATATGGAGGCATCCCAGGATAATGTGACCGGGGTCCCTTCGGGACAAGACCGGCTGTGTGTAGCGTGTGGGCAGCCTCATGCTGACGCTGACAAGGCTGCGGGACTGTGTACCCTGTGCTGAGCAGGTGCTTGCATTGCAGTCTGGCCTGCCAGTGGCTGCACCTCGTTTCACTTCGCCTACTCCCCCAAGCTTAAACCTCACTCCTACTGAGTTGCATACTAGTGGGGATTCTCAGCCAGATGTGTCTTCTAGACTGGCTACTGTTGAGCAGTTGATTGCAAAGTCCTTAGCGCGTAAGGCCCCTGCTAAGAAGCGGCACTTGACGCCTAGTGTCACTGTTTTCCCTATGGGAACTGAGGAGTTTTGGAATCTGTGTGGCTATACCCCGTCTGATGAAGGGGAGCTCTTTTCTGATTTCAGGCTCATCTGAGAGACCAAGGGGTCATGACGATTCTGGCTCTGACCCCTGGGCGCCGGATGACACTGACAGATTATTGACCCAGATTTTTGAGGTTCTGTCCATCTCTCTCCCTGTTGAGGCTCCCAGGCAAAGAGGGTAGCTTTTCCATACAGCAAAATCACGTTTGGAATTTCCCGAGCAGGCACATTTCCATAACCTTGTGCTCAAGGAATGGGAGCGCCCCAGTAAACTTCCCGGGGTTCCAAAACGTTGGGATAGGAAGTATCTCTTTCCTGCTGAGGTGGTTAAATGTTGGTCATCCCCCCCCCCCCCCCCCCCCCGAGGTGGATGCTCCAATCCTAGGGCTATCTAACACCTCTGTCATGCATTCCCCCTGACTCTACTACCCTGCGGGATGCTGAGGACCGGCGCATTGACCAGCTGGCATCCTACGCCTTTGCATGTGCGGGGATGGCGCTGCGCCCGGTCTGTGCCTCTGCCATTACTGCTGTGGCCGCTAGAACCCTTATCAGAAATATGCTTGATAGTGCCCCTGATGATTTGCCTTGTGAGGTGTTTAATGCACTCTCCAGTTGTGATGTTTTTGTAAATTTTGTCCTCTCAGCATTGGATGAAGTCATCAGAATGTGTGCCAGAACTTCTGCCCTCGTGGTGGCTATACGCCAGTGGGCTGCTGACAACGCTGCCAAGAAGGCCCTCACTGGGTTTCCCTTTAAAGGACTGCGCCTGTTTGGGGACCGCCTGAACCTTTTTGCTAAGGGAGGCCCTTTCGTGGTCAGGGTTCCTTCTCCTCCCCTTACCGTGGTGCAAGACAGGGAAGGGGGTTTCCTTTCCTGGGGCCCGGGAGGTTTCTGGGGTAGAGGCAGAGGACGTGGACGTCCTGGCTCCTCCTGGGGTCCCAAAGCAAAATCCTCTCCCAAGCCCCCTCAGGCATGATGGGGCGCCCTCACCCATCCGGGTGGGGGGACGGCTGCAGCACTTCGCTCACGTCTGGAGGCTTCATGTCTCAGGCCGGTGGATTCAGGAGGTAGTGTCCTCCGGTTACAAGTTGGAGTTTGCTGCCTGTCCCCCTCCAAGATTCATCAGATCCCGGATTCCTCAGGACCCTGTGTCAGCTCAGGAGCCAGTGCAAGGCCTCCTGGAGCTGGGGGTTATCTGCCAGGTCCCCTTAAATGAAAAAGGCAAGGGCTTTTATTCCAACCTATTCACAGTACCCAAAAAAGATGGTTCAGTCAGGCCCATCCTGGACTTGAAGATCCTCAACAAATTTGTCCGGGGCAGGCGTTTTCGCATGGAAACTCTGCGCTCTGCCATCAGTTCCCTGCGCCAAGGGGATTTCATGACTTCTGTGGACATCAAAGATCCTTACCTTCATATTCCTGTGTTCCCAGGTCATCAAAGGTTCATCAGGTTCGCTCTGATGGATCAACGCTACCAGTTTGTGGCCTTGCCCTTTGGCCTCACTTCAGCTCCCAGGGTGTGCTGGCTGGCGTGATGTCTCTGCTCAGATGTCAGGGCGTCCACATGCTTCCCTATCTGGATGACATTCTCATCACTTCCCAGTCTCTACATCAGGCAGAGTTGGATATTCAGCTGGTGGTGTCCACTCTGGAGTCATTTGGATGGGTGATCAACCACCCCAAGTCCTCACTGTCCCCTTCATTGGTAACTCTATTCCTAGGAATGAATATGGATACAGTTCAGGCAAGGATTTTCCTTCCTCAACAGAAGGTGGACAGTCTGATTGCACAGGCTCAGTCCCTCCTAGCTTGTCCTCATCCCTCCATTAGGTAGGGGATGCAGCTGGTGGACCTGATGGTGGCATGCTTCGAAGCGGTCCCTTATGCTCAGTTCCACTTGAGGCCTTTGCAACTCGGTTGTGGATACTTTGATAAAGGTTAGGAAGAAGTCTTCCTCTTCCATTTATTACAGGGTTTGGCGTGCCTACATTGACTGGTGTGAGTCTAAGTCTCTTCCCTATCGGGTGTTCTCTATTCCCAGGATTTTGGAGTTCCTGCAGCATGGGTTGGAGATGGGACTCCAACTCAGTACTCTGAAGGGTCAGGTTTCTGCCCTGGCTATTTTCTTCCAGAAGTCCTTTGCTCAGCACCCTCTGATCAAGATTTATTTCCAGGGGGTCACTCATGTGCGCCCTCCACGTAAGCCTATGGTGCCTGTTTGGGATTTGAACTTGGTTCTGTCAGCCTTGCAGGGTGTTCCCTTTGAACCTGTGCAGGATGCTGCCCTGGCCATTCTTACGCTCAAGGTTGTATTTCTGGTGGCTATCACCTCTGTCAGGCGTGTCTCTGAGTTGGCGGCGCTTTCCATTCAGCCCCCCTACTATGAGAGACACCAGGACAAGGTGGTGTTTCGTTTCAAACCTGACTTTCTGCCTAAGGTAGTGTCTGCCTTTCATTTGAATCAGGATATTGTTCTTCCTTCTTTGTGTCCTAATCCTAGCAATGCTAAGGAGAGGGTTTTGCATTCTTTGGATGTGGTTAGGTGTCTGAAGTACTATCTGGTGGCTACTGCACCTTTCAGAAAAACTGATGCTCTTTTTGTGGTCCCTTCTGGTCCTAGGAAGGGTTTGGCTCCTGCCAAGTCTACTATCAGCAAATGGATCCGTCAGGCTGTGATTCAGGCCTACTCTGCTAAGGGGAAGAATCCTCCCTTCCGCCTTACTGCTCATTCCACTCGTGCTATTGGTGCCTCTTGGGCTTTTCAGCACCAGGCTTTTGTTGAACAAGTTTGCAAGGCCGCTACTTAGTCTTCTGTTCATACCTTTTCAAAGTTTTACAAGGTTGATGTTAGGGCCTCAGCTGATGCTGCTTTTGGCCGAAAGGTTCTGCAGGCGGCAGTGGTTTAAACTGTCTGCTGCTACTTTTTCTTGGGGATCCCACCCTACTTTATAGACACTGCTATTGAATGTCCCACTTGTAAGTATTCTATTTGGAGCAGGACGTACTGTATACTAAGAATAATACAATTCTGTGATTACTCACCTGTAGAATTGGTATATTGAGTATACAGTACGTCCTGCTCCAACCCACCCTTGGTTTTGCATTAGCTTGGATCCCCTGTATGGTGATTATCATTTTTATAGTTGATAGTTTGGGTTGTTTACTTCTCCCGGCTTCTTGTTAACTGTTTTTCAATGCTGGGGATTTGTGGAAGGTCCCCGGGTATTTGAGGGGCCGGGAGGTGCCTATTTTCGATGTCTCTGCAGTCCAGTGCCATCTGGCGGAGTATTACCCACTTGTAAGTATTCTATTTGGAGCAGGATGTACTGTATACTCCTAATACCAATTCTACAGGTGAGTAATCACAGAATTGTATTATTTCTGCTGTGCCATTGGTGATTATTGCTTTGAGCTTCTGATGTGTTGCAGTGCGAACACTGTATACAGCATTTGCTAAACCACTGGACAGCTAAGCCCACTAATGCGATAATGCCCATTGATTCAAATTGGCCAGATTTTTGCTTGAATTGCATTGGACTATTTCTGCTCCAACACAACTCAGATAGGTAAGTGTAAAGGAGCCTATAAAATAGCAACAACCTAAAACGTTGAGGATTGTCAATTGTCCAACTAAACCTATTTAAACCAAAATATTATTTTGACTGAGCTTTTAGCTGACACATTTCACCTGAAATCAAGGGCTTCTTCAGAGGGTTCATGTAATAGTGGAAAGGCTACCATTTTAATGGTTTAAAAATGTTCATGGATTAGTTACACCATATACACAGAGTGTAGAAAATAGTAATGGCACTGGCCCTAGCACCTTACTAATACAAGATATTTGAAATAATGCTTACTAAACAATTTATTGGTTATTCAGTGGCATTTGTGATAAAAAAAAATTAATTGTATTCTGACTGAGTATTGTATTTTTTGTCAGTTTAGTGTCCTATTTGATAAGGAATGTTGTGTTGCTTTGTTTTAAGGGTTTGTGGTCAATGCCACACAGAGGGAGTATACTCTGACTTCCTTGACTGGAGGCACCTTATATGAAGTGCGTGTGGCTGCCAACACAGAGAAAGGCGGGACAGAGGGGCACCCCTTCACATTTTCAACAAATAAGTTTGGTAAGTGCCATCTTGGTCGAACCTTTGTATAGACGCAATTGTCACACAATAGTAGGAGAGCATTGCTGCAGTGTGCAGCTGTTTCCTAGTCTCCTATCACACAGAGGGATCCTGGGGTAATTGTTAAAGGAAACCTAAATTAATTTTTATTTTGAATAAATTTTAGCTTGCTTATATATGTAGTAATAAAATGATGCAACTGGCAACAAGGCCGCTTAATAACACGTCATAGCTCCAGTCATGCAGATGCAATGAACACCTCATCCTTAGCCGTTTCGGGTAAACCGAGGATGTGACTTGGTGCTGCACCTCTAGTATCCATTGCTGAGAAAGCCAATTGGATGACCAGCACAATGTCTTCAAGAAAAATACAGCAAATTTAGTTGCCTTGATTTATTCCTACAGATATACCATGTCCTGGATAAATAAGGGCTGCTAGGATTTGTGCACTAGATGTGTACTGAAATATGATGTATTTTTGTTTTGCTTTCAGGTGTTGGAGAGGTGGAAGCGATTGTGGTGTGCTCATGTCTCGGTTTTTTCATATGCTTGCTGGTTGGTGTGATCCTGTTCTGTAACAAGAGAGAGCTGTAAGTAGGACATTGTCTTGCTTCCTGTGCCAATTAGATCTGCTCAGCACAAGTATGCGCAACATTCCTCTTTTCCTGCCTTTACAAAAGTGCCTTATGTTTTATTAAATCTGATGGGATGTAAACATCTAGGCTACATCTGACCACCTGCCTAGAGGCCCAATTAGTGCAGAAAGAGGTCATATGATACTTCTATCTAGGCAGGCCTGTATATTCAGTAGTAATAAACCCTGGTTTACCACCAAGCTCAGGGAACTGAGTAAAAGCAAGCAAGGGGCCTGAAATGGAAACTGAAGGCGAAATTCTGACCTAGAGAAACAAAAGCAGCAAAAAGCGACCTCAGCAAGCTATTAACTAGTAATTTACAAGTTAATAAAATTCGCAAAAGCCAAATGGACTGTTTCAGGTTTGATGCGTCTCTCTCGCCAAAATCGGTGGATCACTGTGAACTCACTCCTAAACATAGCTTCTACCCAGGCTATCCGTGCTTCTTCTTTGGTCCCCTCAAATTCACAGTCCGGCATGAATTCCTACCCATCAGTAACTTGCCAAAATGGATCAGAGGAAATCCCCCGGTCCAGATGGAATATCAACTATATGTTTGAAATCCTATGCAGAGCAACTGTCTGTAGTACTCACTGATCTCTGTTGCAGATCTCCGGAGGAAGTTGTGGTTCCTGCAGGTCAACAATTATACCTGTAATAAAGTCATCAGTGGCAATAATGCCACTGGTCATGAAGATCTTCTAAAGCCTGTTGCTAACCTACTTGAAGGAAATCACAAAAAACTACTATGACCCCTTGCAACTGGCATATAGGACGAATTGGTCAGTGGAGGACGCAGTCAACCTAACCCCTCCATTGCTTGTAGGAGCATCTAGACCTCCCAGATCCTTGTTTAATACCTTTAAACCGAACACCCATTCAACAAGATGACCCAATATTCTAAGTATACAGTACGTCCTGCTCCAATATATAATACTTACACGTGGGTTATCCTCCGCCAGATGGTGCTGTGCACTGCAGACATGCAAAACAGGCTCCTCCCGGCCCTATATATACCCCGGGACCTCCCACAAATCCCCAGATTTCTCTGCAGTGCTGACTGCGAAGACATGAAGTATCACTCTCTCGCAGGTGAGCGGGGCTATTACAGCCCGCGGCCCTGTTGGACTACTCCCACCCGTCGTCCTTGTGATATGCCTCCCAGCCTGGGCTGCGCTGGTCGGGTGAAGGTAGGCAGCACCATGTGTGCTTAAGGAGCCATGCTCCACCGCAGTCCCCCCACCATAAGGTAGGCGGTATAGGCTGATGGTGAGCCTTCAGGGGATGCCCCTCCCGCATCATTGCCCCACGCCCCGTGTAGCGGTGGACCTTGTCCAAACGGTCACCTTCCTCCCTCGTTCCCTCCGTAGCTCAGGGGGAAAGAAGGGGGGGGATGGGGTGTGAGTGTGGCGGTCTCAGTGTACCCTGTTACACGCTTATGGCCTTAGTATTGTGTTGACAGGGATGGTATCAGAGCCGCGCTGTTCGCTTTTATTTGTTCTGATCGCCGCCGCGTCTTTCCCATGTGGTGTACTGCACGAGCGGCGGCGGTTTTCTCAGACGCTGCGGCGTCGCTGGTATGTGTGTAGTGGCTTTTTCTGTGGTAATTCCACTTGATCATTTCCCTTCAGGTATCACTGCCCTGCTGGATATTTAGGCTACGCGCCTTTTTGGAGCTTCGCGCTCTTCGGAGGGGGCGGGGCCCTGGCTTGGCGCGCTCCGCGTCACGGCCGGCTTTGGCCCGCCCTTCGAGGTTCGCTTGGCGCCATTTTCCTGCTCGCGCGCGTGTGGTGAAGAGCTTCTCCCCCTGACATCCTCGTTCCTTGTCCCTTTTTTGTCTTTCAGACCGTGGATCCCGGTGGCTTCTCCCGGCCTGTTGTAACTCCCGGTTTAGACTATTAAATTTACTCCCACTTCCCCGCTGGTTATTGGGGCATCCAGGGTAGCTTACAGTGTCAATCCCTACTGGCCCATTGTGCCGATTGAATCACCATATGGAGGCATCTCAGGATATTGTGAACGGGGTTCCTTCGGGACAAGCCTGGCTGTGTGTAGCTTGTGGGGTCTTACCTGGCAGCGGTGACGATGCACGGGTCTGTGTTCCTTGTGCACAGCAGCCGCTATCTGGTCTTCCCGCCTCTTCTGTGGCTGGGCCTGCACCTCGCCTTACTTCACCTACTCCCCCAAGCCTGAGTCTAACCCCCAATAATAGTGGGGATTCTCATCCTGATATGGCCGCTAGATTGGCCAGTGTTGAAAAGATTATTGCTAATTCCTTAGCGCGTAAGTCCACCGCCAAGAGTCGGCATTTGAACCCTGACTCTGCTCTGTTCCCTATGGAATCTGATGAGTTATCGCTTCCTTACGGCCATACCCCCTCGGACGAGGGGGAGCTGTTCTCTGACTCTGGGTCATACGATGAGGAGTCAAGGGGTCATGACGAGGCTGGTTCCGAGCACTGGACCTCGGATGATATTGACAGATTGTTGGTTCAGATCTTTGAGGTTTTGTCCCTCTCTCCCCCCGCTGCGGCTCCCAGACAGAGGGGTGACCTTTTTCATACTGCTAAGGCTCGTCTGGAATTTCCTGAGCAAACTCATTTCAATAGCATCATGCTTAAAGAATGGGAACATCCCAGTAGGCTTCCCGGGATGCCTAAGAGTGTGGATAGGAAGTATCCCTTTCCGGCTGATGTGGTTAAGTGCTGGTCATCGCCCCCCGAGGTCGATGTTCCTATTCTAGGGCTGTCCAACACCTCTATTATGCATTCCCCTGACACTACTACGCTGCGGGACTCTGAGGACCGGCGTATTGACCAATTGGCATGTCATGCCTTTGCATTTGGGGGTGCGACCTTGCGCCCGGTTTGCGCCTTAGCCATCACGGCAGTTGCGCTCAGGACCATGGTCAGGAATGCACTTGATGGCACAGACGAGTTGCCACCTGATACTATCACTGCACTGTCTAACTGTGATGTGTTTGTGAACTTTATCCTGTCTGCATCGGATGATGCTGTTAAGATGTGTGCCAGATCTTCTGCCCTGGTGGTAGCTATACGCCGCGCGGTTTGGTTGCGCCAATGGGCTGCTGACAAGGCGGCTAAGAAAGCCCTTACTGGGCTCCCCTTTAAGGGGCTGCGCCTGTTTGGAGAATGCCTAGACCTCTTCGCCAAAGGAGGAAAGTTACCCCAGCGCAGGCGGTAGATTCTGCCCTTTCGAGGCCAGGGCACCTCTTCAACCCCCTACCGTGGGGCTAAACAGGGGAAAGAGGTGTCTGCAGCACTTCGAACATGTCTGGAAGCGCCATGTCTCAGACCGATGGATTCAGGAGCTAGTGTCCTCCGGATACAAGATAGAATTTGCTGTACGGCCCCTCACCAGATTCATCGGGTCTCGGATTCCACAGGACCCTGCCTCAGCTCAGGTCTTGTGGCTGGCTGTGCAGGGTCTTCTGGATCTAGGGGTCATTTGCAAGGTCCCCTTAAGAGACAGGGGCATGGGGTTCTATTCCAACCTCTTCACAGTACCCAAGAAAGATGGGTCAGTCAGGCCCATTCTGGATTTAAAAATCCTCAACAAATTTGTCAAGAACAAGCACTTTCGCATGGAAACACTGCGCTCGGCCATTGGCTCTCTGCGCCCAGGGGACTTCATGACGTCTGTGGACATCAAAGATGCTTACCTTCACATCCCGGTGTTTCCAGGACACCAAAGGTTTCTCAGATTTGCACTGGAAGATCAACATTACCAATTTGTGGCTTTGCCATTCGGCCTCACTTCGGCTCCCAGGGTGTTCACCAAGGTGCTGGCAGGGGTGATGTCCCTGATATGGTTAAGGGGCATACGTGTGCTTCCCTACCTGGACGATATACTCATCGCCTCTCGGTCTCTGCGGCAAGCAGAGCTGGACACTCAGCTGGTGGTGTCTACCCTGGAGTCTTTCGGCTGGGTAATCAACTACCCCAAGTCCTCCCTGTCCCCCTCCTCGGTGACTCCGTTTCTGGGAATGATTCTGGATACGGTTCGGTCAAGGATATTCCTTCCTCAACAGAAGGTGGAAGCTCTGACTGCGCAGGCGAGGTTCCTGCTATCGTGCCCGCAGCCCTCCATCAGGAAGGGGAATGCAGCTGGTGGGCCTGATGGTGGCGAGCTTCGAGGCGGTGCCTTTTGCTCAGTTCCATTTGAGACCTCTGCAGCTTCACCTTCCGTCAGTGTGGGACAAGAACCCGGCGTCCTTGGATGTCTGCGTGCTTCCCCCCTCAGTCAGACAGTCCCTTGCGTGGTGGCTGGACCACAGGATCTTGACAGGGGGCAGGTCATTTCTGGCCCCTTCCTGGGAGACAGTCACAACGGATGCCAGTCTGTCCGGATGGGGGGGGATTCTGGAACTCCCTGCGTTTCCAGGGGAGGTGGGGCCCTCAGGAGGCCCATTTACCCATCAACATTCTGGAATTGCGGGCAGTCAGGTTGGTACTGGAGCGGTTGACCCCACACCTGAGGGGTCTGGTGGTCCAGGTACGCTCGGACAACAGAACGGCGGTTGCCTACATCAACCATCAGGGAGGGACCCGGAGCAAGGGTGCCCTCCAGGAGGTGTCTCAGATTCTGTCATGGGCGGAGGCCAATGTCCAATGCATCTCAGCTGTGTACATTCCGTGGGCGGAGAATCTGCTTGCAGATGCTCTGAGCAGGGGGTCGTCCTGTCAGGGGGAGTGGTCCCTCTGCAACAGGGTATTCCAGTCCCTGTGTCACCGTTGGGGTCTACAGCAAGTTGATCTGTTTGCGTCCCGTCACAATCACAAGCTCCCGGCCTTGCCCGGGCTCTGGCCACGGATGCCCTGTCCATGTCATGGAAGGAGTTTCAGCTTCTGTATGTCTTTCCACCGTTTCCCCTTCTGAGCAGGGTGCTACGCAAGATTGCTCTGGAAGGGGTATCTGTGATTCTGGTGGCCCCCAGGTGGCCAAGAAGAGTGTGGTTCACAGACGTGGTTCAAATGGCAGTAGACCAGTACGACCTGCCAGGGGTACCAGATCTGCTAACTCAGGGCTCCTTACGCCATCCCAATTTACCAACGCTGGCTTTGACGGCCTGGCTGCTGAAACCTTCATCTTGATGGAAAAAGGTTAATCTGCCTCTGTGGTAGGTACTATGGTGCAGGCTAGGAAGAAGACTTCTTCTGCTATCTATTATAGAGTATGGCGTACCTACATTGACTGGTGTGAATCTAGATCTCTTCCCTGCAGGGAATTCTCAGTCCCTAGGGTTCTGGAGTTCTTACAGCATGGTTTGGATTTGGGTCTAAAACTCAGTACTCTGAAGGGTCAGGTTTCTGCCCTGTCCGTCTTCTTTCAGAAGTCTTTTGCTCAGCATCACTTGATTAAGACTTTCTTTCAGGGGGTCACTCATGTGCCTCCCCCTCGTAAACCTATGGTCCCTGTTTGGGATTTGAACTTGGTTTTGTCTGCCTTGCAGGGTGCTCCCTTTGAGCCTATTCATGATGCTGCTCTGGCTGTTCTTACACTCAAGGTTGTCTTTTTGGTGGCTATTTCCTCGGTTAGGCATGTGTCTGAACTGGCTGCTCTGTCTATTCAGCCTCCGTACTATGAGAGACACCAGGACAAGGTGGTGTTCCGCTTCAAGCCGGACTTTCTGCCTAAGGTGGTGTCTGCCTTTCATTTGAATCAGGATATAGTTCTTCCTTCTTTGTGTCCCCAATACTAGCAACGATAAGGAAAGGGTTTTGTATTCCTTGGATGTGGTCAGGTGTTTGAAGTATACGTATAATACCAATTCTACAGGTGAGTATTTCACAGAATTGTATTTTCAACATCCCTTACAATATATGTGCATAGATTAGGAATCTTTTTACGGGGAGGACGCACCAAGTGAAACCGATTAGATTGGTGGTTTTCACACTGGACCAAAAAGATCTCAGTCACTTCTCGTGAATGTGTTCTCTCCTCACTGCTTTTCTGGAATCCAGCACGGGTTGCTTCATCTTTAAATTTTTTACATTTGGGTAATCCGCCACCAGGTGGCGTAGTCGACTACAGGAAGACTTGTGGCTCCTCCCGGCCCATAAAAGGGCAGGAATTACCCAGAAGACCCAGAGTTTTTCTGCAGTCCTAACTGCGAAGACAGAAGATTTTCTCTCTCTGGTTATTCACAGGAGAGCGGGGCATCCCAAGCCCGTCGGCCCTGCAAGCCTATTCCTACCTGTTCCGGACCCATTCTGCCTCCCAGCCTTGTCTGTCGGTTCAGGTGAAGGTAGGGGAACACCTAGGGTCGGGTGTTCATAGAGCTATGCTCTGGGCCGCAGACCCTGTATCCAAAGGGTAGCCAGCCATAGGCTAATGGTGAGCCTAGATGGGGGAAGGGAGAAACTTTTTGTTTATCCCACATGCTTTATTGATTGTCATGATGGCTTGTGTGCACTTTTGTATGTCTGCCTTTCTCATAGAAGGTTGATGGCAGAAGGAGACCATACGGTCCATCTAGTCTGCCCTTATGTGTATACTGTATGTACTCTTTATCTTAGGATAGATGTGTGCTTATCCCAGGCATGTTTAAATTCAGTGACTGTTGATTTTTCAACTACGGAGCCAATCATGCTCCACTTGTTTGCCATCTGGCTGTGTGTGTGTGTGCTCCCATTCCTCTGGCCTCCCCCCCCTCCCCTTCTTTCTCATGGGAGCGGGGACTCTCCCATGCCGCGGGCGCATTGTGCTCCGCGGAAGGGGCTGCTGAGGAGGGGTGTTCGGCCCTCCTCTGTCCCCTCCGGGTGTCCTTTTTTGCCTCCCTGGTGCCCGGAGATTTCGCGCGTTGCAGGGGGCGGGGCCATGCGATGACGCGATTCACGTCATCACTGCGCGGCCCGCCCCTCGAGGTTCTCGGCGCTCTCAGCCATTTTACCTCTCCTGCGCTCTGCTGCAGATCCATCTGCTGGGACTCAACGCCTCCTGGCTCCTGCCTACTTCTGCTGCGGTCTTTCCTGGCTAGGATTCGGAAGCCCCCCCCCCCTGCTGGTCCGTGAGTCCGGTCCTGGGTCTTTTTACTGTATTTTCTGTGGTTCAGAGGCTGTGCATGTGCTGTGTGATGCTCATTGCCTCTTTTTCTTATGTTTTTCAGACGGGTCGCCTTCTTTTGCCTGCTTGTGGTTTCTCTCGGTCCAGTATTCCCCCCCCCTCTTTTGTTAAGGGATCCTGTGGGGGCATCCCGGGTGGGGTCTTAGCCCGAATCGCCTGTGTGTTGGCTTATTCTTGCTATTGCTATAATCACCATAGGGAGGCTTCTGGGGATAGCGAGCTTGGGGGCCCTCCGGGGCGCGCTCAGCTGTGTCTCATGTGCGGGGCATCCCCTTTGAGCGGTCGCAGCGCAGTTTGTGTCCCCTGAGCCCAGAGCGTCATTGCGGATCAGGATGGGGCTAACGCTACTCTTGCCAGTCCTATCCTGCCTGCAGCATCACCTACTCCCCCACGCCTGCACTTAGCTCCCAGCGAGGGGAAGGCTAGTAGGGGGTCCCAGTCTGATCTGGCGCTGCGTGTGGCTAGCCTTGAGCGGCAGTTGGGCCGGCAAGGCCTCTAGTAAGAGGAGGCATTTGGAACCAGCTTATCCTGCCTTTGCCTATGATGATGATGCTTTTGATACCTTCGACGGTCGTGACTCCATGGAGGCGGGTGAGTTATTCCATGACTCCGACTCCTCTGGGGGACGTCCGGGCATTTTTGACAGTGACATTGGGTTGTCCTCTAACGAGGAAACTTGGCTCCCTGATGATACGGATAGTTTGTTGTCTGCGGTCTTTGAGACCTTGCACATTGCTCCTCCTAAGACGGCAAAAAGGAAGCAGGGGGAACTTTTCCGCCCTGATAGGCAACGCCTGGTGTTTCCGGAGCAGGGACATTTTTCCAAGATGGTCCTGAAAGAATGGGAAAGGCCCAACAGGTTACCTTCAGTGCCCAAGGGCCTGGATAGAAGGTATCCCTTTTCGGAGGATTTGGTCCGTCTTTGGTCTTGTGCCCCAGGGGTGGATGCTCCTGTCCTGGGGCTCTCTAATACCTCTGTCATGCCATCTCCCGACACCACTACCTTACGGGATAATGCTGATCAGGGCATGGATCAACTCGCTTGCCATGCTTTCACCTTTGTGGCAGCTGGTCTGCGTCCGATCTGCGCCGCGGCTATTTTCGCCATTGCTATTAAGAAGAAGGTTAAACGCCTTATTGAGACTGCCAGATCCTGCAAGCGAGCGGATAAGGAGCTTCTGCTTTGCACTGACTTTATTGCCTTTGTGCTTTCTGCCATGGATGACGCTGTCCGGCTTGGCGGTAGGGCGTCGGTCTATTTGGCTGCGACAGTGGGCGGCTGACACTGCTGCTAAAAAGTCCCTCACCGGGCTTCCCTTCCTGGGAGAAAGTCTTCTTGGCCTTTTCGGGGGTCTTCTTCCTTTCGCCCCTCCCGAGGGGGACGTGGCTCTTCCTTCCGTGGCAGTCGTAGAAATCCCTGGGGACGAGGTAGATCCCATGGTCTGTGACAGACTCTCTGCCCCTTTGGACTTTACACAGGTTCATTACTTTCCTTTTCTTAAGCATGTTACAGACTGCCAGTGTATTGATTGATTACGTTATTCATTGTTCTGACTGCCATTGTATTGATTGATTACGTTATTCATTGTTCTGACTGCCATTGTATTGATTGATTACGTCACAGACAATGGCATTGTTCGGATTGAGTGTATTACAGACGTCTAGTGTATTGCTGATTGCGTCACCGGCAGAGTTGAGGGATTGTGTGCCCTGCTGCTATTGGTCGGTGTGTGTGTCATGCAATGGAGACTTGTGTATATAAGGCCCAGTGTGGCACTAATAAAGTTCACTTCACCTTCACCCTCAATACTGAAGTTCTGTCTCTTATTGGGGGAAACGCTATATTACAATTCACTAGCCCTTGTAAGGGCTGTTCCTGTTTCCTCACGGACGACTCTGGGATTCCTGCAGCACCTCTTACGATTGGGAAAAGGACGTCTCGGGCGGTGAAGCCCTCCGGCGATAAGGGTTATCGCTACAATTGGTGGCAAGCGGTGGGATGGTCCTTTTCTACCCAGAGAGAGTGCTACCCTGATGGAGAGTCAGTAGGACAAGTTGAAAAGGCTGACCCTGAAGGATCTACTCGAGAGCCGGGGAAGGTCAGCTAGCAACCGCCCACGTCAAGAACTGATAGCCGAGCTGATCGAAATGGATCGTGCAGCAGTGAGGACCGAAACCAATATAGAGATCGATGAAGACGCTGCTCTTGTTCAAGCGGTTCGGAACAGATTGTCGGTCTATGGCCCGAATCCATCACAGGAACTGATCGACCGAGTCTTCGCCGCAGCGGAGGCAGAGGTCAGTAAGCGAAGGGAAGATCGACGACTTTCAACCCAGCAGCCTCTCAGCCTCAGTTACACTGGGGGGAGAAAGATTCCATTTGCAGCATTTAAGTCCTTCCAGGAAAGTGACGACGAGATTGACGGATTTTTGGCTGATTTTGAACGCCAGTGCGCTTTACACCGGGTACCCACGGAGGAATGGGTCACCATATTATCAGGGAAACTATCTGGGAAAGCTTCCGATGCTTTCCGGGCCATCCCTGATGCGGACTTACCACACTACCATCTGGTAAAGGAGGCTTTGTTAGCCTGGTACGCTGTCACCCCGGAAGCCTACAGGCGACGATTTCGGGAATCCCAAAAGAAGGGAGGGGATTCTTACACGGAGTGGGCATGTTGCCTCCATCGTACAGCATCACACTGGGTCACGGGATGCAAAGCCACGACCGCTGAGGATGTACTACAGTTGTTTTTACTAGAACATTTTCTCAATGCCCTGCAACCAGAGCTAAGAGAGTGGGTACGTGACCGGAGGCCTCTAACGCTACCTGAGGCTGCTTGTCTAGCCGACGAGTACACCGATGCGCGCCGGACAGAACAGTCCGCTCCAAAACCACAACCTCCCATCAAATTTCAAGCACCTGTGGCTTCAGCGCCAACTCGTGACTCTGGGCCACATAGGCCAGCGCAGCAACCGAACCTCTCCACGGTTCAGTCCCATCGTTGCAAACAATGGGGACATTATCGCAGTGATTGCGCCCTAGAGCCTCCCCGAAACACGTGGGGGCAAAAGCAACCGTCCACCTCCCGTACTCCTGTGGCACACTGTTTGGAAGCTGAGAGCAGTTCGGAAGATCTGGGGGTACTGTATGAAGCTGATCCCGTACAAGCGGCCACCCAAGACAACCGACAGCACCATTGCCAGGAGGTACGATTCAATGGGCGCACCGCGCAAGGATTACGCGGCACCGGAGCCACACTTACATTGCTCCAACCTCATTTGGTCAAGAACAAAGACCGCACTGGACACACCGTTGCAGTAAGGGTGGCGGGGGGAGCTGTGTTTCGACTCCCCACCGCCCGAGTACATCTTGACTGGGGCGCTGGATCCTGCAGGGTACAGGTGGGACTTATGGACAACTTACCAGCAGAAGTACTATTGGGAAATGATCTAGGACCAATGACTTCTGCCTACGCTACCTCTGGGCCAGCCAGCGTCAACCCTGTTACAACCCGGTCTCCAGCCCGAGCTGCCGACTCCAGCCCACTGGTCGGGGAGACCCAGGGGTTTCGTCTGCATCACGTCATGTCTGTTACAAGAAGCCAAGAAGAGGATCAGCCATCAGGTTACGTCCTTCCAGAAGGGAAACGTATGCCAAACACTATATTCTTGGTGTGCCACACACCCCGCTTCACTTCTAAATATTCATCACTTAATGGGTTAACTCGCCGCCAGGTGACGTAGTGCAGAGAGGAAGTCTTGTAACGAGCCCCCTTCCGGCCTATATATACCTGGTACCTCCCTTCAATCACCAGTATTTTTCTCTCTGCTTGACGACAAGACAGAAGTTTGAAGTCTCCTGCTTACAGGTAGGCCGGGGTTTTCTTACCCCGCCACCCCCCTTTTGGTCTATTTCTGCCCGGTTTGAGTGTGTATACCTTAATGGTGGAATGGAAGCCTCCCAGCCTAGGCTGCTCACCGGGCAAATGGTAGATGGCCTAGGAGCTTATCTCCTACCGCTCGACCTCATGCGTGGGGCAATGCGGCTATCCGGCATGGTGATCCGGAAATGGGATGCCCCTGTCCCGAGGGTCCCGTAGCCCCTTTCTCTCCCGTTACGGTCCCTTCTCCCTTCACTATGGGGGGGGGGGGGGTTTGAGGGTGTGCTTTTAGTATGTGTGTTTCACTTGTATCACTTTATTTCTACATGTGTGTATGTTCATGTTATGCATTAAGTTTATTCAGCATGTGTATACTTTTAGGTCTGCTTGAATGGCAGACCGCGCTGGGTAGGTGGCTGGCCGCCTTTTCAAAGCAGACTATTTCGTTCTTTATTGTCCTCCCCCCTCCGCTGCCTGGGCGCACGTGTAGTGGCCCATCTGGTGTAATCCCCAGCTGAAAGGCTGTACTGATCGGCGTAGGGGGCGGGTCCCGGTGACGCGGCATCGGGGGCGTGGCGGCGTTGTGCGGCGGGCCCAGCATTCACTTCCCTTCAAAGGGGGAAGTCACGTGGGCGCGCGGCCGCACTTGGTCTTCTGTGCTGTGGTGCTGGCTGCGGTCTTGCTCTCCGGCTGCTGCCTTCGCTTGGTCCAGGTAAGCGGCCCCACCTGGTGGGGCCGTTAAGTGGGAAGTGCATATCTTTCTGTGTTGGATATGGTGGGGAGTCATATTTTATTAGGGGGCATGATTTTGCTCATTTTTAAAGGCTTTTTTGTGCTATGCCTATATGATTCTTATACACATGTGAGGATCTGATTGTGGTTTCTTTTGCCTTACAGATCCCGGGATCCCTGCTTATGGTGGCCCTCCGGCTCTATGTTGCCTGGCTATTTATTGGGATATTTATTAATGCTTGTATATATATAATCTATATATAGATATATATAGTTTATTAAAGGGGACCTTAACTTAAATTAAAGAAAAAAAAATCCTCCCTTCCGGGACATTTACAAATAAAGGGGCATCCCGGGTTGGCTTATGCCTTAAAAGACCCAAGTATTGCGAATACCATAAATCACCATATGGAGGCTTCCGTTTTTGCCGGAAACGGTTCTGCTGAACCCTTCGGAGGGTGCGTAGGTTGTGGGGCCCTACTCCCAGCTGATGATGTCTTTATTTGCATCCCTTGTGCAAAACAGACTATTGCACGCCAGTCCGTGGCTTTGGCGGCGGGCCCATCGCATCCTTCATCATCTCCTACCTCTCCCTCCCTGTTCCGGACCCCGCATGACACTGTCAAAAGTGGGGATTCGCATTCCGAGGTGGCGGCACAGCCCAGCCCCCGGAAAGTAGTGCCCGTTAAAGCAGCGTTAAAGGCCGCTGCAAGACGGAGGCACCTGACTCCGGTACCTTCGGCTCCACAGGACGAGCTATGTGAGCCTGTGGAATGGTCCGATGGTTCCCCGGACGAGGATGAATTCCTGTTGGAGTCAGATGAGCCTGCAGGTCAGCTTGAGGCTGATGTGATTGGCGATTGGTCGGAGGGGGTTGTTTTTGACACCCCCTCCATTCTAACTCAAATGTTTAAAATTTTGAATTTAGATCCACCTGAGGCGGCCGCCCTGCCAAAGGGCAGTTGTTTAAGGAGCCTCAGCCGCGTTGGGTTTTTCCCAGACAACACCACTTTGAGAGGGTGGTTCTTAAGGAATGGGAACATCCCACGCGGTTATCTGGAATTCCTTCCAGTTGGGAAAAGCGTTATCCTTTTCCGCCAGAGTTGGTAAAGCTTTGGTCTGTCCCTCCTGACGTCGATACCCCTGTGCTAGGGCTCTCCAGCACGGCTATGGTACAGTCTGCTGAGACCACTGTCCCTAAGGATGGGGAAGATCGTCGGATTGACCAATACGCTCGCCATGGTTTTATTTATTCCGGGTCAGCGTTGCGCCCGGTGTGTGCTTCAGCCCTTCTTCTATTGGCAATTAAGTCTTTAATTCAGGGGCTATATGAGGATCTTAATCCCGCTTGTTCACTGCGCTTAAGCAGTGTGAATCTTTTGTGTCTTATGTCCTGGCCGCTCAGGACGATGCGCTGGCTATGAGTAGCAAGGCAGCGGCTATGCTGGTGGCTATTCGCAGGTCAGTATGGCTCACAGCTCTCCCCTTTTTGGGGTTGCGTCTGTTTGGGGAGAAAATTGATTCAGTCGCAAAGGGTGGTAAGATGCCACAACGCAAGAGGCCTCGTGTCCCCTTTAGGGGGGCAGGTTCCGGTAGGCCCTCCTTTCGAGGATTCAGAGTGGGCAGGGGTGCTTCCTTTCCCGCTACCAGAGGTACAGGTTGGACTCGGGGGAGGGGCCGTGGCCGGTCCGCTCAGTCCTGGGGCACCAAGCCCAAACCTGCTGATAAGCCCACTCAGCAATGAGGTGCTGCCCTCACCTGTGCGGGTGGGGGGACTATTGCGACACTTCTCCCAGATTTGGAACCAAGTGGTTCCAGGCAGATGGATCCAGGAGGTAGTGTCGGCCAGTTACGACCTGGAATTCGAGTCTCGCCCTCCTTCACGGTTCGTTCGGTCTCGGGTGCCCATCGTTCCTTTGGCCACGCAGGGGCTCCTGGCGTCGGTAAGGAATCTGTTGGTAAGGAATCAGAGATAGCGGTCATCCGGCCAGTGCCGCGCTTAGAGATGGGCCTCGTTTTCTACTCCAGTCTTTTCGCAGTCCCCGAGAGAGATGGGTCGGTTCATCCCGGCCTGAACTCTCATCAACACAGAGTGTTTCTTCCTTTTGCCCAGGTTCACACGAGAACGCTTCAGCTTTTTCTGTTAGCGTCTTGGGACCAGCAACCTCAGTCGCTGGTTCAGTCCTTCCAGTTGTCCTCCCGTGTACGGCAGTCCCTCCTGTGGTGGTTGGTCTCGACCAATCTTGTGTAGGGCAGGTCGTTCCTGACCCCCCTTTGGGGAATTGTCACCACGGACGCCGGTCTGTCGGGATGGGGCAGATTCTGGAAGGAGCTGCAGTTTCAGGGGCAGTGGGGACCTCAGTGGCCCCACTTACCCTTCAATATTCTGAAGCTGAGAACCATCCGTCAGGTGCTTGCTCTCCTGACTTAGCACGTTCTGGGCCTTCCGGTCCAGATGTGTTCAGACAATCAAACAGCGGTTCCTTACATCGGTCTTCAGGGAAGGACTCGCAGTCTGAGTGCTCTCAGAGAAGTGTCCCTGATCCTGACCGGGGCGGTGTTCCATGTTCCTTGTCTCTCGGCGGTTTACATTCCAGAGGTGAAGAAACAGGTAGCGGACCGGTTGAGCAAGGGCTCTCCCCGTCTGGGAGAATAGGCTCTCCATCCTCGGGTGGGTCGCTCACTGTGTCTCCAATGGGGGACCCCAGAGGTGGACCTGTTGGCCCCTCATCACTATCACAGGCTCCCGAGCTTCGTGTCGCTCTCCCAGGATCCTCTGGCTCTGGCAGTGGACGCCATGTCCCTGGGCTGGGGAGTTCTGGGATTTCTATACCTGTTTCCTCCGATACCCATGCTGAGCAGGGTGCTTCGGAAGTTGGCTCTGGAAAAGGTGTCCGCCGTTCTCGTGGCCCCAAGGTGGCCAAGACGAGTGAGGTTCGCAGACATCGTTCGGCTGGCAGTGGACCAGTTCGTTCTGCCTCTTTGGCCCGATCTGCTCACTCAGGGTCAATTGTGTTACCCCAATTTACCAGCGCTGGGTTTGATGGCCTGGCTGCTGAAACCTCCATCCTGAAGGAGGAGGGTCTTTCTGATTCAGTCATTAAGACTCTGATCAGTGCCCGGAAGAGGTCTTCTTCCATCACCTACTATAGGACTTGGAAAGCCTATATTGCTTGGTGTGAGATGAGATCTTTTCCTTGTAGGGTCTTTTCGATATCCAGGATTCTGGAGTTTTTACAATCAGGGCTGGACTCTGGTCTCCAGCTAAGTACGTTAAAAGGGCAGGTCTCTGCCTTATCTATCTTTTTTCAGAAGCGGGTTGCGCTTAAACCTTTAGTTAAAACTTTTTTCCAGGGGGTCTCGCATGTGCGGCCTCCCAGGAAACCATTACTCCCTGTTTGGGATTTGAATTTGGTTCTTTCTGCTCTTCAGGCTCCTCCTTTTGAGCCTTTGCAGGATATTGCTTTGTCTACCCTGACTCAGAAGATTGTCTTCTTGGTAGTGATCACGTCGGTCCGGCGTGTCTCAGAGTTGGCGGCCTTGTCTATCCAGGCGCCTTACTTTGAGAGGCATCAGGATAAAGTGGTCTTTCGGTTCAAGCCAGACTTTCTTCCTAAGGTTGTTTCTGCTTTTCGTTTGAACCAAGATATTGTTCTCCCCTCCTTGTGTCCTAATCCTAAGAATGACAAAGAGAGGGTTTTGCATTGTTTGGATGTTGTACGCTGTGTTAAGTACTACTTGATTATCACGTCTCCTTTTCGTAGGACGGATTCCTTTTTTGTTGTGCCCCATGGGCCTAAGAAGGGTTTGGCACCAGCCAAATCTACCATTAGCAAGTGGATAAGTCAGGCCGTTACTGCGGCCTATTCTGCTAAGGGAAGAGTTCCCCCTTTTCGTATCACTGCTCATTCCACTTGCGCCATTGGGGCGTCTTGGGCTTTTCAGCACCAAGCTTCTGTTGAACAAGTTTGTAAGGCCGCCACTTGGTCTTCTGTTCATACTTTTTTCTACGTTTTACAAAGTTGATGTGCGAGCCTCAGCGGATGCTGTTTTTGGCCGCAAAGTTCTGCAGACTGCAGTCATTTAAGTTATGCTTCACCTGGCCTTGAGATGCCCTTCCCTTGTGGACACTGCTTTTGGATGTCCCATTAAGTGATGAATATTTAGAAGTGAAGCGGGGTGTGTGGCACACCAAGAATAATACCATTTTGTGAGTACTCACCTGAAAAATGGATATTGTTGGTGTGCCACACACCCCGCTTCACTCCCACCCTTTTTGGTATTACCGAAGCCTTTATATGGTGAAGCCTTTTTATTTATATCAAAATTGATTTTGAGGTTACCGGTGGAATACTGGTACCTTGTCTTTCTGCTTTTTAATATACTGGTGATTGAAGGGAGGTACCAGGTATATATATGCCGGAAGGGGGCTCGTTACAAGACTTCCTCTCTGCACTACGTCACCTGGCGGCGAGTTAACCCATTAAGTGATGAATATTTAGAAGTGAAGCGGGGTGTGTGGCACACCAACAATATCCATTTTTCAGGTGAGTACTCACAAAATGGTATTTTTTGTTGGGGGCATTGACCGTCGGATTGATCAGCCTGAAATTAAGGATGTTTTTTCAAAGTATGGCGCTGTAAAGAATGTCAAAATTATTAGGGATGCCTCTGGCGTTTCTAAGGGTTATGGTTTTGTCTACTTTTACGATGATGTAGATGTGCAGAAGATTGTGGATTCTCCGATCAGCTTCCATGGAAAGAGATTGAAACTTGGACCAGCTATAAGAAAGCAAAGCACCTGTGCACACATCCAACCAAGGACTTTGGTGCTGAACTCACCAACGCCACAATATCCCAATGTTTGGACCCCACCCATGACCGATTCCTATGTACAGCCCACGTCAAAGTTTAGTCCGGTTACTCACTATTTGCAGACTTGTCCTTACACAGAACTCTGCCCATAGCAAGAGTCCGGACAGCCCCACGTTAACCCGAACAGGGTCAATCCGGGTCTGCCGGGTGTTCCACAAAAAGGGGGCATTGTGACAGACTCTCTGCCCCTTTGGATTTACACAGGTTCATTACTTTCCTTTTCTTAAGCATGTTACAGACTGCCAGTGTATTGATTGATTACGTTATTCATTGTTCTGACTGCCATTGTATTGATTGATTACGTTATTCATTGTTCTGACTGCCATTGTATTGATTGATTACGTCTCAGACAATGGCATTGTTCGGATTGAGTGTATTACAGACGTCTAGTGTATTGCTGATTGCGTCACCGGCAGAGTTGAGGGATTGTGTGCCCTGCTGCTATTGGTCGGTGTGTGTGTCATGCAATGGAGACTTGTGTATATAAGGCCCAGTGTGGCACTTATAAAGTTCACTTCACCTTCACCCTCAATACTGAAGTTCTGTCTCTTATTGGGGGAAACGCTATATTACAATTCACTAGCCCTTGTAAGGGCTGTTCCTGTTTCCTCACGGACGACTCTGGGATTCCTGCAGCACCTCTATGATTGGGAAAAGGACGTCTCGGGCGGTGAAGCCCTCCGACGATAAGGGTTATCGCTACATGGTCGTCCTGGTCTCTCCTGGGGGTCCAAGCCCAAACCCCCCACCAAGCCCCCTCAGGCATGAGGAAGCGCCCTCACCCATCCGGGGGGGGGGGGCGGCTTCTGCTCTTTGCTCACGTCTGTAGACAGCACGTCTCGGACCGGTGGATTCAGGAGGTGGTGTCCTCCGGCTACAAGATAGAGCTGGAACTTGGCCGCCCCCAAGATTCCTTCGGTCCCGGATCTCCCAAAACCCCTTGACGACGCAGGGCCTGAGGTTAGCTGTCCAACGACTTCTGTCGTCTGGAGTGGTTTGTCCTGTTCCCCTTCTGTAACAGGGTCGGGGATTCTACTCCAATCTTTTCACGGTGCCCAAGAAGGACGGTTCCCTGAGACCCATCCTGGACCTAAAGGGCCTCAACAGATTTGTCGGGTTCAAACACTTCCGCATGGAGACCTTGAGGTCGGCGGTGAGATCTCTTCGGCCAGGCGATTTCATGACCTCGGTGGACATCAAGGATGCCTATCTGCACGTTCCTATCTTTCCAGGACATTAAAAGTTTCTGAGGTTCGCCCTGGAGGATCGACACTACCAGTTTGTGGCCTTACATTTCGGTATCACTTCGGCCCCTCGAGTATTCACCAAGGTGCTGGCGGGTGTCATGGCCCTTCTGAGGAGCCAGGGCATTCGCATTCTTCCTTACCTGGATGACTTGATTGCTGCTCAATCTTTTCATCAGGCCGAGAGGGATACTCAGAGGGTAGTGTCTACCCTCGAGTCCTTCGGTTGGGTGATCAATTATCCCAAATCTTCACTCACCCCGTCATTGGTGAGGTCCTTCCTGGGCATGACGCTGGATACTTCTCAGGTCAAGATGTTTCTTCCTCAGCATAAGGTGGAGGGTCTTCAGACGCAGGCGAGGGCACTGTTGTCGTGCCCTCATCCCTCCATCCGTCTGGGGATGCAGTTGGTGGGACTCATGGTGTCTTGCTTCGAGGCTGTGTCCTGTGCTCAGTTCCACAGGAGACCACTTCAGTTGAATCGTTTGTCCGTTTGGGATCAGACTCAGGAGCTGGAATATGCTCTGTCTCCTCTGGCCAGCCAGTCCCTCTCGTGGTGGTTGGACTCGAGAAATCTGCTAGTGGGCAGTTCCTTTCTACCTCCGTGCTGGGAGATAGTCATCATGGATGCCAGCCTGTCCGGTTGGGGAGAGTTCTGGCAATCGCTGAAGTTCCAGGGCCAGTGGGGCCCACAGGAGGCTCATTTGCCTATCAATCTCCTGGAGCTGAGAGCGATCAGGTTGGTCCTCTCTTAGTTGACTTCTCACTTACAGGGTTGGGCGATCAGTACTACATGCCCGACGATCCAGAGCTCCTCACTCAGGGACAGCTGCACCATCCCAATTTACAAACGCTGGCTTTGACAGCTTGGCTGCTGAAACCTCCATCCTGATGGATAAGGGTTTGCCGGCTTCGGTCGTCAGTACTATGATTCAGGCTCGGAAGAAGTCGTCTTCTATGATTTATTATAGAGTCCGGCATGCTTACATTGCCTGGTGTAAGGCTTTTCCTTGTCGCACTTTCTCCCTTTCCAGGATTTTGGAGTTTCTACAGCATGGTCTAGAGTCGGGTCTACAACTGAGTACCCTCAAAGGACAGGTTTCGGCCTTGGCAATTTTTTTCCAAAGATCCTTCGCTAGCCATAGGCTTGTCAAGACTTTTTTTTCAGGGAGTTACTCATGTGCATCCACCGCGTAAGCCTCTGCTGCCGGTGTGGGATTTGAACTTGGTGCTTTCTGCTCTTCAGGGTCCCCCCTTCAAGCCTTTGTGCGATACTGCTCTGTCCATTCTGACTCTTATGGTGGCCTTTTTGGTTGCTATCACTTTGGTGCGTCGCGTCTCTGAGCTGGTGACACTTTCCATGAAACTTATTTTGAGCGGCATCAGGATAAGTTGGTGTTTTTGCCCAAGGTTGTATCTGCCTTTCATCTCAATGAGGACATTGTCTTGCCTTCCTTGTGTCCTGCCCCTTCTAATTCTAAGGAATGGACCCTTCATTCTCTGGATGTGGTCAGGGCGCTCAAATATTGTTTGGTCGCCACTGAGTCTTTTCGGATGTCGGATTCTTTGTTTGCCCTCCCTGCCGGGCCTAGGAAGGGCTTGCCTCCAGCCAAGTCCACTATCAGCAAGTGGATCAGACAGGCGGTGGTGCAAGCGTACTCTGCCAAGGGGAAGGTCCCCCCTTTTCGTGTTACTGCTCACTGCACTATGGCTATCAGTGCCTCTTGGGCTTTTCAGCACCAGGCTTCAGTTGAGCAGGTTTGTAAGGCCGCTACTTGGTCTTCAGTTCATACTTTCTACACAATTTTACAAGGTTGATGTTAGGGCCTCGGCTGATGCTGCTTTTGGACGCAAAGTGCTTCAGGCAGTAGTGGCTTGAACTTCCTGCCGTTGCTCACTGGGGATCCCACCCTTCTTCATGGACACTGCTGTTGGATGTCCCAAATGTCAAGAATTTACAACCCGTGCTTGATTCCAGAAAAATACAATTCTGTGATTACTGTAGAATTGATTTTATGGTAATCCAGCATGGGTTGCTTCATCCCACCCTTGTTATCGTTATCCTCTTTTGTCTTTTTATGGTGATTTTGTTGAGAGAGTTCTTGTTTAGTTGGCTATGTTTTCCTATCATGGTATTGCCTCCTGGCGTCTTGCATTACTGCTTTTCAAACACTGGATCTTCTAGGTAATTCCTGCCCTTTTATGGGCCGGGAGGAGCCACGAGTCTTCTGCAGTCGACTGCGCCACCTGGTGGCGGATTACCCAAATGTGAAGAATTTACAGATGAAGCAACCCGGGTTGGATTACCATAAAATCAATTCTACAGGTGAGTAATCACAGAATTGTATTTTTCTCTCTATGTACAGTTTGTAAATATTAAGGAGGGTTGAAGTGATTACATTCCTTGGATCCATCATAATATATGATGTACGTATATAACCTGCCATCCTACAGAGAGGAACAGCAGTATTCTAGTATTCCAGGATGATTTGAAGAGCAAAAATATCCATTTCTAATTCTGCACACTAAGTGTATCCACATGGGCTTCGACCAAATGTATTTTACATGCTCAGTGGGTTTTGGTCTGCTTTAAAATGTTATTCCACTTACAATGGCATTTTTAAAAGTTTCCTTTATTGTGTGACAATATGATGTAATCCATGTGCTATTTCTTTTCTGTGTGTTTGCAACTACATGTTATAAGAGAAAACTGTTTTCCGAAGCAACATGTTAGCAATGTAGACCAAAGTGATGTGTTAAAAGTACAGATCAGATACTTCCTCACTTTGGCTTGCTAATAATCTGATTTGCTGAGGCAGAGTCAATAGAATTAACCCCTTCTGCTCTAATTTAACCTCTGCTGATGAGCTCCGCTGTTATAGTGGAAGTTGTAGTCAGAAAGCATACGAACCACTTTACTAAAGGCAAGAAAGCCACTCCTGCTTTACCAAGTCAGAGAAATATAAGAAACTTGGACACAGCATTCTGATAAATAAATCACAGGTCTGGTGGCACAATCCTAACACGTAGGTTTATTTTACATCCCAGAAGAGAAAAAACAATTAGGCAAATCACAAAAAGCCTGACAAAAAGACAATTCTGTGAGTACTCACCTGTAGAATTGCTTTTACTATGCATGGCCTGCTTCATTAATTCCTTAAATCTGGGTAGTTCGCCACAAGGTGGCGCAGTGTACTGTAGAAGAGTTGTGGCTCCTCCCGGTATCATAAAAACAGGATCACCAATAGACCAATCCAGCGTTGACAAGCAGTTATTCAAGAAACCGGGAGATAATAAAGGTAAAAAAGGTAACAAAAAAACCAACTAATCTTGGAACAATCACCATAAAGAGGCAACCAAGAATAATAACAAGGGTGGGGTGAAGCAGGCCGTGCCATGCATAGTAAAAGCCATTCTACATGTGAGTACTCACAGAATTGTCTTTTTCTGTTACATGACACGGCCTGCTTCATTAATTCCTTACATCTGGGACATCCAAAAGCAGTGTCCGTAAGGTAGGGTGGGATCCCCAAAGAGTAACAGGCAGTTCAAACCACTACCGCCTGAAGTACCTTGTGGCCAAAAGCAGCATCAGCTGAGGCCTTAACATCAACCTTGTAAAACTTGGAAAAAGTATGAACAGAAGACCAATTTGCGGCCTTACAAACTTGTTCAACAGAAGCTTGGTGCTGAAAAGCCCAAGATGCAACAATAGCACGAGTGGAATGAGCAGTAACCCTAAAAGGGGGAACCTTCCCCCTGGCAGAGTAGGCCTGCTCCACCGCCTGACGGATCCACTTGCTGATAGTGGATTTAGCCGGAGGCAAACCCTTCCTAGGTCCAGCAGGAAGAACAAAAAGAGCGTCAGATTTCCTGAAAGACTCAGTAGCAACCAAATAAAACTTCAGAGCCCTGACAACATCCAAAGAGTGAAGGGTCCGCTCCTTGGAATTAGCAGGGTTAAGACACAAAGAAGGCAAAACAATGCCCTGATTGAGATGAAAAGCAGACACAACCTTAGGCAAGAAATCCGGCTTTAGCCGAAACACCACCTTATCCTGATGCCGCTCAAAATAAGGAGGTTTGATGGAGAGCGCCGCCAGCTCAGAAACTTGCCTGACCGAAGTAATGGCCACCAAAAAGGCCACCTTAAGAGTCAGAATTGGCAAAGCAGCCCCACGGATAGGCTCAAAGGGAGGACCCTGCAGAGCAGACAGCACCAGATTCAGATCCCAAACCAGTAACATAGGCTTACGCGGCGGACGCACATGAGTAACTTTAACAAAGCGGTGTTGGGAAAGGATCTTTGGAAAAAAATTGCCAGCGCTGACACCTGTCCCTTGAGGGTACTAAGTTGAAGGCCCGAATCCAAACCTTATTGCAAAAATTCCAGAATCCTGGGGATAGAAAACACCCGACAAGGAAGAGACTTGGACTCGCACCAGGCAATGTAAGCATGCCAAATCCTGTAGTAGATAAAGGACGAGGACTTCTTCCTAGCCCTAATCACGGTATCAACAACAGAAGCCGGCAAGCCCTTATCCATCAGGATGGAGGTTTCCGCAGCCAAGCCGTTAAAAGCCAGCGTTTGTAAATTGGGATGGCACAGTTGTACCTGAGTGAGCAGATCTGGATCCTTGGGCAAGACATACTGATCCACTGCCAACTGCACGACATCTGCGAACCACACGCTCCTTGGCCAACAGAATGGCTGGTACCCCTTCCTGAGCTATCTTGCGCAGCACCCTGCCCAGCAGAGGAAAGAGAGGGAACACATACAGAAACTCTGTCCAAGGCATTGCTAGCGCATCTGTGGCGAAGGGAGACAAACCTGGGAAGCTTGTGATTGTGGCAGGACGCAAACAGGTCCACATCCGGATGACCCCAGCGGTGACACAGGGAGTGAAATACCTTGTTGCTGAGGGACCATTCCCCCAGCCAAGACATCCCCCTGCTCAGGGAGTCTGCCTCCTGGTTCTCCACCCCCGGAAAGTAAACCGCCAAGATGCAAGGGACATTCTCGGGCTCGCTTGCTCCCAGTCCCTCCCTGATGATTGATGTAGGCAACCGCCGTCTGGGTGTCTGGGCGGATCTGAACAGCCCGACCCCGAAGATGTGAGGTCAGCTGAGAAAGAACCAACCTTATCGCCCTAAGGTTCCAGGACATTGATGGGAGCATGGGCCTCCTGGGGGCCCCACTGACCCTGGAACTGCTGAGACTTCCAAAAGTCCCCCCCCACCGGTCAGACTGGCATCTGTGGTGACAGTCTCCCAGCACTGGGGCAGAAATGTCCTGCCCACTAGAAGGTTCCTGGAGTCCAGCCACCAAGAGAGGGACTGTCTGGCCTGGGGGGACAGAACAAATTCCTGATCCAGGGACACAGGGTTATGATTCCAAACAGACAAGAGGTGCAACTGAAGAGGTCTCATGTGAAACTGAGCAAAGGGGACCGCCTCGAAGCAGGACACCATCAGGCCCACTAACTGCATCCCTTGATGGATGGAGGGATGGGGACACAAGAGCAGAGTCCGTGCCTGCTTCTGAAGGCCCCCCACTTTCAGCTGAGGCAGGAATACCTTGACCTGAGAGGTATCCAGAGTCATGCCCAGAAAGGACCTCAACAAAAACGAAGACGGTGAAGACTTGGGGTAGTTGATCACCCAGCCGAAGGACTCGAGAGTGGAGGTCACCACCTGAGTATCCTTCTCGGCCTGATGAAGAGACTGAGCCGCAATCAGAATGTCATCCAGGTAAGGAAGGATGCAAATGCCCTGATTCCGAAGCAGAGCCATCACGCCCGCCAGCACCTTGGTAAACACCCGAGGCGCCGAGGTGATACCGAACGGTAAAGCCACGAACTGGTAATGCTGATCCTCTAGATCAAACCTGAGAAATCTCTGATGACCTTGAAAAATTGGCACATGAAGATAAGCATCCTTGATGTCCACGGAGGTCATGAAGTTGCCCAGGCGAAAGGTACTGACAGCCGAGCGTAGCGTCTCCATGCGAAAGTGCTTGAACCTGACAAACCTGTTGAGACCCTTCAGGTCCAGGATGGGCCTCAAAGACCCGTCTTTTTTGGGGACCGTGAAAAGATTGGAGTAGAACCCCTGACCCCATTCCTGGGGAGGCACCAGGCAAATGATTCCTGACTCCAACAGACGGTGAACCACAAGGCGCAAACCCTGAGCTGACAGAGGGTTTCGAGACATCCGGCATCTGATGAATCTTGGGGGCGGCCAGGCTGCAAACTTTATCTTGTAACTGGAGGACACCACCTGAATCCACCGGTCTGAGACGCGGAGCCTCCAGACGTGAGCAAAGAGCCGAAGCCGTCCCCCCACCCGAGTGGGTGAGGGTGCCTCCTCATGCCTGAGGGGGCTTGGGAGGAGGTTTGGACTTGGGACCCCATGAGAGACCGGGACGACCACGTGATCTGACACGGCCACAAGAATCTCTGCGGGTACCTGAGAAGAGGGAGCCTCGACCTCCTCTGGGAGCACGAAAGAAGGAGAGGGAAACGGAGGGCACTCGAAAGGTCCGAGGCTGCCTCTTACGCTGAGGCAGCCTACCATCCTTGGCTAGAACATCCAGGCGCTCACCAAAGAGTCGCAGCCCCGCAAAGGGAAGCCCAGTGAGAGCCTTCTTAGCAGCAGCGTCAGCTGCCCACTGGCGCAACCAGACAATGCGGCGCATAGCTACCAAAAGGGCAGAGGCCCTACCACTTAGCTGTACCACATCATCCATGGCAGTAAGGATAAAGGCAACAAAATCAGAGCAAATCAAGAGAGCCCTATAATCCTCCCCCTCCTACCAGCTGTAGTGCCATCAAGGAGACGCTTGAGCTGTTTCTTAAGGGCAATAGCTGTTATGGCAGCGGCGCAGGACGGATGCAGCCCAGCCCCCACAAATGTAAAAGCATGGCAGGCCAGCTGATCCATACGCCAGTCCTCGCTGTCTCGCAGAGTAGTAGTGTCAGGGGAAGGCATGACTGAGGTGTTGGACAGCCCTAGAACGGGAGCGTCCACCTCAGGGGGACCCGACCATCGCTTAACCAGGTCAGCAGGAAAGGGATACTTCTTATCCAACCCTTTGGGCACTGTGGGCAACCTACTAGGACGTTCCCACTCCTTGAGCACCATATTAGTGAAATGGCTCTGCTCGGGGAACTCCAGACGCTGCTTATCCAGACGAAAGAGCTCACCCTGCTTCCTCTTAGCCACCGCAGGGGGGACAGTGTGCAAGATTTCGAAAACGTGAGACAACAGACTCGCAGTTTGCTCGGGGAACCATGAATCCTCCCCAGACTCAGACCCAGGGTCACTGTCGCAGCCCACCTGCTGGTCCCCAGAGGAGTCAGAGCCCGGGAAAATCTCCCCCTCCTCTAGGGAGTAATGGTCACCAAAGACATCAATTTCCTCATACTCCTCAGTAAAGAGGGAGGACGTGGGAGCCAGGTGCCGCTTCTTGCTAGAGGCCTTACGTGGAACAGGCCTGGCAAGCTGCCTGTCAATGTTGGCCACACGAAGTGCCAGATCAGATTGTGACCCCCCTGCTAGTATCCCCCTCACTGGGGGCTTAATGCAGGCGCGGAGGGGTAGGCGATGCCGAAGGAGGCGCAGAACTGGGGAGAGAAGCGGGCAGCCCAGCCTGGAGCGCAAGGATACCTTGGGCGCATGGCACGCACACCGTGACACTGTTACTCACAGGGGATACCCCACACATGGAACACAGCCATGGTTGCCCCGAAGGACCCCCGAGCATGCTATCCCCAGAAGCCTTCATATGGTGATTAACACAGGCGCAATAGGCCAGCACAGGGTAAGGGCTAATAAAAAAGCCACCTGCGATGCCCCCCACAAGGGATGCCCCCAGAAGCCGGTAAGGAGCAGGACCGGGAGAAACCACAACCCACAGTTGTCCCACCTGAAAGACATAAGTAAAAACACGTAAGCATCCCGCAGCCCATGCCCATAGGAAGCAAAACCCCCAAAGGAGACTCACGGACCAAGCAGGACAAGTATCACCAAGCCGCCAGACTACAGGAGGAAGCAACACAGGCAGAGATCACCGCCACAGCCCAGGGATGAAGAGGGCCCCAGACACGCAGCAAAATCAAGATGACGTCGGCAGAGGAACCTTCAGGGGCGGGCACCCCCCCCCCCCGAAGAAAACCGTGCTCACGTGACCGCGCCGACGTCCTCAACACAGCGAAAAACACCTCACAGATATAGCGGCGCCCGCCACGGAGCGTAGTACAAAGCAGCGAAAACAGTTTAAAACAGTCTAAAAATAGCTTAAAACACTCGCCGCTAGAACCCGCAACCCCTCCCCCCCAAACACCCGTCGGGGAGGAGAGCGAGCAGGCAGCGGTGAGAGCCCAGGCCAGGGATGGGGGGGGACCCCAAACACCAGAAAAAGGCCACATAATCCCCAAAACACTCACCCTCTCAGAAGCTAGGACAGGAACTCTGCATCCCTAGTAGGCTCACCATAAAGCCTATGGCCGGCTACCCTTGGAGCAGCGCTCCTTGAGTACTTGACCCTAGTGCTCCTCTACCTTCACCCAATCCGTCAGCCAAGGCACAGAGGGCCCAGAAGCGGGTGGAAATAGACATGCAGGGCTGCAGGCTTGGTTGCCCCGCTCACCTGCGCAATATAAAGAGCCATCTTCTATCTTCGCAGAATCACTGCAGAGAGAACACGGGATTGGTCTATTGGTGATCCTGTTTTTATATGGTACTGGGAGGAGCCACAACTCTTCTGCAGTACACTGCGCCACCCAGATGTAAGGAATTAATGAAGCAGGCCGTGCCATGCAATAGGAAAAAGGGAGTTTTCCTCTGTCCCTCATAGTTCACCATGAAAATGGGTTCCCCTGTAAGCAGAGTGGCAGCCTGGCACATGCCTACCTGGACCCTGGCAGTATTTTGTGAAATGTAATGCATGCTGTCACATTCACATGGCCAAAGTAAATTTGTGTATATTTATAGCAGATAACGATTTTGTATTGAACAACAATGTCGACTGGTCTTGGGTTGGGGCAGAGATTTGCAAGGTCACATAGGCACTGACATTATGACATTTGGCATTATAAAAAAAAAATCTTTTTTTTTTTCAGGATTAAAAAACACATTTGGCCCAATGTTCCAGATCCATCGAAAAGTAACATTGCACAATGGTCTCCCCAGACGCCAACAAGGGTAAGATGCTTGGATAATTTCTGTTGGGTAAACTTCCTCTTACAATACTGTATATGGAAAAGCTTTACAATGGCATTACCAAAACCCAGGACTATATTTTCCAGGATGTATAGAAAGCTGATATATACAAAATAGTATATATGAGCTAATATCTAATGGTATACAGTATTGCATACATTTACACAGAACACCATGTATCAAACAACAGGACCTATAGAGATTGTAGCTGGACCAAGGAAACCCTCTCCCAAGTCCCTGTGTTCCGGGCTTGTATCCTTTTTCAAAGGAGAGCAGGTACCTGTCCAAAACACTGGGGCACTTGCTATAAACTATTTATTTTTTGATGTACTCTATTGGCCCCATCGTTTGTTACATGGTGTTCTGCAATAGCTTTCTATACATACTTACTTTTAATAGAAACTTATGTAACTGTTCGGCCTTTAAAAATTTATGTGCATATAACATTTCCTCGCAATGCTACCTTGTGGGCATTTACTATTACTACCTCTATACAAACTACTCTTACACTCCACAACATTCTAAAAGTGCTCTTAATATTCACCTGTTCAGGAGAACCTATCATTTGGCCTAAGATATACACTTCTTAATCTCCACAACCTTCCAAGCACTTGCCACCATGCTTAGTACAATACTATTTGCGACCCAACGTTCTGTCTCCACACTTACCCTGTTACATCTCAGAACTGACCCATAATTATTTTGGTTTTACTCCGTCTGCAATTTCTAGCTTTTACAGTGCTGCTAGAGATGGTATTATATATAAATAAACAGTAATAATAATAAGGCGTGGTCCCTGAACATGTATCAGGTTGCCTAAGGGCTGACCTTATCCAAATTTGAACATTTTACTTCCCATCAATTAGTAGCTTTAGAACATTAGTGGTGAGGCATTTAACAAGTTAAGAACACTTGGGCAATTGTTAACCACCATGGATTGTTTTGGTGTGAGGTGGCCCCTGGGCTGCAGGTTTTAGGAAGCAAATATCTCCCAGGTCCCTGATCTTTGTAGACCCTTGCTCTATTCTACAGTATTTTACCTTGTGGGGTACATGGGTCTTTGAAGGTTCTCATTCATCTAGGTCATAGTATATAGGAACACATTAAAGTGCTGCCCAGGCTAATTGTGAAAACAAATCCTTGTTTGTTTAGCTGCCATGCAGAGATTTCCTCCTGGTGTTCTTCTAAATGAAGCTGTTGTTTAAATATCGCCCCTTTCCTTTGGCACTGCCCCTGGCTTTTATTTATTTATGACCACCTTTATCTGTCTTTTCTCTGCCTTTTTGTATATATCCACCTTTCAGTGCTAAAAAATGGTAGTCTAAAATAAATAAAATGTAGGGTCTCTGCTACAGAAAAGGGGCTGAATCTCAGCACCAACACCTTTATTCAGCAGTTCACCAGAATTATGTTATTCTAAGTATACAGTACGTCCTGCTCCAGATATAGTACTTACCCTTGGGTTATCCTCCGCCAGATGGCGCTGCACTGCAGAGACATGCAAAATAGGCTCCTCCCGGCCCCTCAAATACCCGGGGACCTCCCACAAATCCCCAGATTTCTCTGCAGTGCTTACTGCGAAGACATGAAGTATCACTCTCTCGCAGGTGAGCGGGGCTATTAAAGCCTGCGGCCCTGTTGGACTGTTCCCACCCGTCCTCTTTGTGATGTGCCTCCCAGCCTGGGCTGCGCTGGTCGGGTGAAGGTAGGCAGCACCATGTGTGCTTAAGGAGCGCTGCTCCACCGCAGTCCCCCACCAAAGGGTAGGCTGATGGTGAGCCTCTATGGGATGCCCCTCCCGCATTATTGCCCCATGTAGCGGTGGGCTCTGTACGAAGGGCCGCCAGTCTCCCTTGTTCCCCCCGTAGTCGGGGGGGGGGGGGGGGGAAGAAAGGGGGGGAGGGGGGTGTGTGCCTGTGGTGTCAGCGTATTGTGATTGCACGTATATGGCTTTTGTTCTGTCTTTGGACTTGTGTATTGGTGTCAGCCGCTGCGTCTTTCTTTATTTTTATTCATATAACTTTTTCCTTCGCTGGATGTTCGCGGCGGCGTTACCTCAGACGCTTCTGTGGCCTCATTGGCTGCTGGTTGGGCTTTGCGCTCTTCGGGAGGGCGGGGCCTGGCCTGGCGCGCTCCGCATCATGGCACGCTCTGGCCCGCCCTTCAAGGTACACGGCGAAATTTTGTCTGTTCGCGCGTGACGTGTGTGACGCTCCTGCTTACCACGGTCCGTAAGTGCCCTCGCGGGCAGCCTTATACTCATTGTTGAGTTATTTCATTCTGACACCCTTCTCTTCTCATTGTGTCTTTCAGACTGTTGAATCCATTGGCTTCTCCCGGCCCGGTGTATTGGATAGCGGGCCTTGTAAAATTCTCCCACTTCCCTAGCGGGTCTTTGGGGCATCCAGGGTTGCTTATAGCGTCAATCCCTGCTGGCATATTGAGCCTAAAAAATCACCATATGGAGGCATCTCAGAATAATGTGACTGGGGTCCCCATGGGAACTGAGGAGTTTACTACTCCGTGTGGCTATACCCCTTCTGATGGAGAGCTCTTCTATGACTCAGGCTCAGCTGATGAGAGGCCGAGGAGTCAAGACGATTCTGGCCCTGAACACTGTGCCCAGAGTGACACTGACAATTTGTTGATCCAGGTTTTGGAGGTTTTGTCTATCTCTCTCCCTGGTGAGGCTCCCAAGCAGAGAGGGGAGTGTTTCCATACAGCAACTGCACGTTTGGAATTCCTGGAGCAAGCTCATTTCCAGACCCTTGTGCTCAAGGAATGGGAGTGCCCCAGTAAACTTCCAGGGGTCGCAGGGGACTGGGATAGGAAGTACCCTTTTCCCCCTGAGGTGGTTAAATGTTGGTCATCCCCCCCCCCCCCGAGGTGGATGCCCCGATCATAGGGGTTCCTAACCCCCCCTTTATTACAGCCCCTGCTTATGCTACCCTTCGGGATGCTGAGGACCGGCGCATTGACCTGCTGGCCTCCCACGCCTTTGCATGTGCAGGGACGGCGCTGCGCCCGGTCTGTGCCTCGGCTATTACTGCCGTGGCCGCTAGAACCCTCATCGGACAAATGCTTGATCGTCCCCCTGATGATCTCCCCTGGGATGTGTTTAATGCACTCTCCAGTTGTGATGTGTTTGTAAAGTTTATCTTATTAGCATTAGATGACACCTATCTTATTAGCATTAGATGACACCATTAGAATGTGTGCAAGAACTTCTGCCCTTGTGGTGGCTATATGTCGCTTGGTCTGGCTGCGACAGTGGGGTGCTGACGATGCTGCTAAGAAGACTCTTACCGGGCTTCCCTTTAAGGGGCGACGCCTGTTTGGGGCCCGCCTAGACCTGATTGGTAAGAAGGGTAAGTCACCCCAATGCAGGCGGCCGTCTCGGCCCCTTCGGGGCCGGGGCACCCCTCCTTCCCCCTACCATAGTGTTAAACAAGAACCAGGGGTGTCCTTAGCGGGGGCTCGCGCAGATTCCTGCCCCAGCATGAGCAGACAACGCCCTGGCTCCTCCGGTGGGGCTAAACCCAAATCTTCCACCAAGCCCCCTCAAGCATGATGGGGCGCCCTCGCCCGTTTGGGTGAGGGGACGGCTGCGGCACTTTGCTCTTGTCAGGAGGCATCACGCCTCAGACTGGTGGATTCAGGAGGTAGTGTCCTCCGGATACAAGATAGAGTTTGCTGCGCAGCCTCTCCCAGGATTATTAGGTCCCGGGTGCTTCTGGTCCCTGCCTCTGTTCAGGTGCTGGTGCAGGCCATGCAAAGCCGGCGGGGTCTGGGGGTCACTTGCAGATTGCCCTTAACAGGCAGAGGCAGGGGCCGCTACACCAACCTTTCTACAGTTCCCCAAAAGGATGGGTCAGTCTGGTCCATTCTGGATTCACAGATTTTCGGCAATTTGTCAATTGCAGGCAGTTTCTGCATGGATACTCTTAGATGGGCCATCAGCTCCTTGCGCCCAGGGGGCTTCTTGCCATCTGTGGGGAGATCAAAGATGCTTATTTTCACTTTCCTGTGTCTTCTGGACACCGAGGTTCTACAGGTTCGCGTTGGAAGACCAACACTGCTAATTTGTGGCCTTGTTATCAGGCTTCCCTTCAGCTCCCAGAGTGCTCACCAAGGTGCTGGCGGGGGTGATGTCTCTGATGAGACCAAGGGGCGTCCGTGCAATGACCTACCTGGACGTCCTTATACCTTCCCAGTCTCTACGTACAGGTTAAGTTGGATACTCGGCTGGTGGTGTCCATTGGGAGTCATTTGGACGGGTGATCAATCACTCCGGGTCCTCATTGTCCCCTTCATTTGTAACTCCTTTCCTAGGAATGAATCTGGATATGGTTCAGGCGAGAATCTTCCTTTTAGCAATAAAGTGGACAATCGAGTTGCATGGGCTCAGTCCCTCATAGCTGTCCCTGTCCCTTCACCAGGCAGGGATGCAGCTGGGGGGCCCGTTGGTGGCTGGCTCCGAAGCGGTACCTGATGCTTAGTCCCCCTGGGGCCCTTCTGCATCTGTTCCTATGGTTAGTACAGGACAAGGATCCAGCATCCCTGGATCAGGGTCTGTGTGCCTTCCCCCCTGGTTAGGAGATCCTCTTGGAGTGGATGAACTCAAAGGATCTGTCTGGGGGCATTCCCCCTTCTTGCCCCTTCCTGGAGACGGTCACCATGTATGCCAATCTATCAGGGTGAGGGGGGGAGTTTTTTCTTCCAAAACTCCCTGTGATTCCAGGGGAGGTGGGGCTCTTAGGAGGTCCATACACCTTTCAATGTTTTCAATGCGCGTTCAGATTAGTTCTAACTTGCTTGACTACTCCTCTTCAGGGCCTGACTGTTCAGGGGTGCTTGGTCTGTCTGACGGCAGTGGCCTACATTATTCATCTGGGAGGGTCCTGGAGCAGGAGGGTCCTCCAGGAAGTGTCTCTGATCCTGATCTGGGTGAAGGACAATGTTCCCTGCATATCAGTAGTATTCGCTCCGGTGGGGGTCCCTCTGCGACAGGGTGTGCTAACCCCTGTGTCTCTATAAAGGGGTCTAACCAGTTGTGGATCTGTTTGTGTTCCGTCACTATCACTAGCTCTCAGCCCTTATTCCCTGTCCCAGGATCCTCTGGCCGTGGTCATGATGCCTTAGTTACGTTATGGCAGGACATTCTGTTATGTATGTCATTTCTCCATTTCCCCTGCTTGGCAGGGTTCTGCGCAAGATTGCTCTGGAAGGGGGCTTGTGATTCTGGTGGCCCCCGGGTGGCCAAGCAGAGTGTGATTCAGGACGCTGTCTGGCTGATTCTTACCTTCAAGGTTGTCCTTCTGGTTGCTGTTACTTAAGTCAGATGTGTGTCTGAGCTGACGGCTCTGTCCAGCTAGCTCCTTTCCTTGAGATACACCTGGATTGGTGGTGTTCCGCTTTAAGCCGGACCTTCTGCCTAATGTGGTGTATTATGTTCATTGTTTTCAAGATATTGTTCTTCCTTCTGTGCCTTACTCCTAGCAACGCTGAGGAAAGGGTTCTGTATTCCTTGGACAAGTGTTGGAAGTTTTCCTTGGTAGTCGCTTGTCCTTTAGGAGAACTGATGCTCCTTGGGCCTGCGGCCGCTCCATCCTGAATGCGTCTGATCTCGGGGGCTGGGCGGCGTTGGGCCTGGTCATTACTTGGATGGGATGGTTCCTTCTGGTCCTAGGAAAGGTTTTTGGCTTGGCCAAATCTATTATTAGCGAATGGATTCGTCAGGCTGTGACTCAGGTCTATTCCACTAAGGGGAAGATTCTTCCCTTTCGCCTTGCTTCTTATTCTACTCGTGCTATTGGTGCCTCTTGGGCCTTCCAGCACCAGGCTTCTATTGAACAGGTTTGCTAGGCCGCTACCTGGTCTTCTGTCATGCCTTTTCAAAGTTTTACAAGGTTGATGTTAGGGCCACAGTTCTTGCTGTCTTGGCCGCAAGGTTTTGCAGACGGCAGTGGTTTAAACTGTCTGCCGTTACCTTTTTTTTTTGTTGGGGATCCCACCCTACTTTATGGACACTGCTATTGGATGTCCCAAGTGTAAGTACTATATCTGGAGCAGGACGTACTGTATACTTAGAATAATACAATTCTGTGAAATACTCACCTGTAGAATTGGTATTATACGTATACAGTACGTCCTGCTCCACCCCACCCTGGTTTTTGCATTATTCTGGATCCCCTGTATGGTGATTGTTATCATTGTTATAGTTACCAGTTTTTGGTGGTTAAAATTCTCCCGGCTTCTTGTTACTGCTTTTCAATGCTGGGGATTTGTGGGAGGTCCCCGGGTATTTGAGGGGCCGGGAGGAGCCTGTTTTGCATGTCTCTGCAGTGCAGCGCCATCTGGCGGAGGATAACCCAAGTGTAAGTACTATATCTGGAGCAGGACGTACTGTATACGTATAATACCAATTCTACAGGTGAGTATTTCACAGAATTGTATTTTTGCAGGTAAGCAAACAATGATTGTTTTTTACACTTCACCTGGACAAAGGTTTCAGCATTTTGAAGCAAACCCATGTGCACAACCTTTTTTGGTCTAAGGGTTACATTGTCTTAATATTCCACCTCAATGGGTCACAATAAAATCTAAGATGAAAAAATGCAAACCGCTTAATGCATTAAAGCTGTAACCTTAAATAATTGTACATTATTTTATGTATAGGTAGGGGTGGGCAGAGGGAAGGTAGGAGGAAGAAGTGGGCTGAGGTGAAGCAGGAAAAGGTGAGCAGAGCAAAGATGAGTTAGAATTGT
Organism: Gastrophryne carolinensis; assembly: GCA_027917425.1. NCBI lineage: Eukaryota > Metazoa > Chordata > Amphibia > Anura > Microhylidae > Gastrophryne > Gastrophryne carolinensis. The sequence goes on from CM051234.1 coordinate 590,576,625, forward strand.
GGAATGGGGGGGGGGGTAAGTCAAGGTGGGAAGAGATAAGCAGCAGTGAGGCATAAAAAGGTCAGGGGGTGGGAAGTAGTGGGCAAGAGGTGAGGGGGTTAATGTGTAGTGGGCAAGAGGTGAGGGGGTTAATGTGTGGTAGGAAGTAGTGGGCAAAAGGTAAGGCGGTTAATGTGTAGTGGGCAAGAGGTAAGGGGGTTAATGTGAGGTGGGTAGTAGTGGGCGAGAGGTGAGGGGGTTAATGTGTGGTAGGAAGTAGTGGACGACATGAGGGGGTTAATGTGAAGTGGGCAAGAGGTAAGGGGGTTAATGTGCGGTGGGAAATAGTGGGTGAGGGGTGAGGCAGGGTATAGTGGGCAAGAGGTAAGGGAGGTAGTGGGCAAGAGGTGAGGGGGTTAATGTGTGGTGGACAAGAGGTGAGGGGGTTAATGTGTGGCAGGAAGTAGTGGACAAGAGGTGAGGGGGTTAATGTGTGGCAGGAAGTAGTGGACAAGAGGTGAGGGGGTTAATGTGTGGCGGGAAGTAGTGGACAAGAGGTGAGGGGGTTAATGTGTAGTGGGCAAGAGGTGAGGTAGGATGCAGTGGAAAGGCGGAGTGGGCAGAAAAAAGGTGATTTTGGCTGAGGTGGGAAGATGTAAGATGAGTAGAGGTGAGGCAGAGGTGGATAGAGATGAGCAAAATTGCCCGGGGGGCAGAAATCTCAGATCTATAGGTATAAATCTGCAGCAACAGGCTGTTTTATTTTTTTTTTTTTTTTAGAGAGACTTTGGCTTTCTTAATTCAAATGTCTTTGGAAAGATAACAGCCAGTAGCTTATACTTGTGTATAGCTATACTTGTGGGGTACACATAGAATTGCTTTACCATGCTGGAGCTTTTTTTATAAAGCCTTTATAAAATATAGTACCGGTAAATCCTAGTCTGTCAGGATTACTAAATGTTGTTGAGTTCCTAAGATTGCTGAAATTTGATTGCTCTGTTTTTTATATGTATATCACTGTTTATCTGAACTTGTTGGGATAGTAGAGTTCTTTACACGTTGAGCACCTATCAAAGAATTCCTATTGATTTATAATACTAACTTTGAAACAACAGCGCGGATCTAACTTATTTCTTTATTTGTCAGGATTACTAGTGACATTAATAAGACAGGTGCCTTTTGCATAGCTAATATTTTTTTATGATTTTCTTCAGCATGACCCAAAAAGGCATCCGTTCAAAGAGGACAGTCTCACTGATGTCAGTGTGGTGGAGATAACCACCGATGAGAAGAAATCGTACAGTGAACAGGACCTGAAGTCTGAAGACATGATCAAGAAAAACACCTCAGAGTGTCTCAGTAGTGGCATTGGCGGCTCCTCCTGCTTGTCCTCCCCACGGCTAAGCTTGTCTGACACCGACGATGTGGAGTCTGCCCAGAACACATCCAGCACTGTTCAATATTCTACAGTCATCATTAGTGGATATAGAGGGCAGCAACCGACTGCTGCCATCCAACCAACCTTCTCCAGGTCGGAGTCCACACAACCGCTCCTTGAGTCTGAAGAGAGGCCAGACGGGCAGCCAGGCTTAGAGATGCCAAACCAGTATTTTAAACAGAACTGCACTCAGGAGGATTCTGCGGGCAGGTTTCCAACCTCTCAGCAGGAAAACTTCCACAGCCATCAGCTCGGGCAGGACAAGAATCCTGAAATGGACCTTCAGGATGCTGGTGCTGCACATTTTGGAGGTGACTCAATGCTCTCAGATTTGGACAGTGGATGCTCGGACATCAAGAGCTATTTACCACAAACTGTGAGACGGGGAGGTTATATGCCCCAGTAAACTGTGAGCAATATGATAATGGACTCGTTATTGGAGCCATTTGTTTTGGATTATGGTGGAAACTTGACAGAACCTGGTGCATCTTTAGAATTCACTCACGAAAGAAACGGCCGACTTACATTTCAGTTTCATCCAATATAGTGTGGTCTTTAGTTCTTGGTAATGAGAAGACCATAGGCACTAGTAATACCGTGACATAAGATGGTTTAAGAAGTAAAGGTTCACTTTTAACACCTTTTCTAGTTTCCCCTTTCAATGTACAGACCAGAACTAGGTTGGGTTTGCCGCAGTACCTATAGGTGACTTTGATACTCACCTAATCTAGGCTTCCCACTGAACAAGTAAGCTAAGCTCTTAGCAAGTGACCTCAGATCACACAGTATTACGTTTAGTAGCCATATGGTCTTTATGGGAATTAAAATGAATCTGTACTGTTACAACCCCCATTTGAACCTATTTATTACATTTCCAACCCTGTTTTCTCAGCATTCAATGCTTAAAAATCCTCCTTGTGCCACTTCCCTCCCCTCCCCATCCCTCTCAACTGCCACTCTAGTTAACTGCTGGTTTTAAAAATCTGCTTTGCAACTTTTAACTCTCCATTTTCATAGCCAGCACAATACATTTAAATAGGTGACATAGCATCTATATGGTATATGGATGGCTTAAAGCAGACCAAAACCCAGATTTTTAACTAGAATCCCCTGACTTGCTACCCCTATGCAGAGTACATTTTGCCAATTTTCAGTACTCATGCTTCACTCTAACCCCCATATACCCCTGCCCGCTTCAGCTGTAAAGTTCCGCCTCCTCCATTCATTGCTACTGTTGAGTGTGGCAATGATGTAATTGCCACAACTATGCAATCCTTCAGAGAGGGACAGCAAAAAAACAAGTGAGTATCCACATGGGCTTCAACCAAATGTATTTTACAAGTTTAGTGGGTTTTGGTTTTTGTTCCGCTTTAAGTGTTGGTACCACAGCATAGTTGATGAACCTTGACTTCAGCTTTTGTCATGTTTTTAGGCAACAAGTGATTTTATGATAAACATCCGAAAGCTTCTTTACAGATGCTTTTCACTGATCCCATTGCGGTATCTTTAAGGGAATCTAGTATACAGTTCATCCGCATACTTGCCCTGTAGCCTCTGTTACACGTTTAAAAATCCTGTTTAAATTTGCATGACATTCACAGCACGTATGAACACGGGGGTAGCAAATGTGTACATGTGCCCTATATGTGGTATGCAATTATCCCTCCAAGATGTCCAGTGGTCTGCCCTCATCTAAGCAAACATCAGACATCCTTTATGTCTTTGAAGACAATGAAGTTGTAGGTGCTTGTATGTCCAAAGAATATCGGGACAATTGAGTTAGGTGCTGGTATGTCCCAGGGTAAGGAACAGAACCCTGGATAGTGAAAATCCCAGGTTGGCAGGGACATGTATGTATATACATACATATATACTCAGCTGCTTTACCAGACCTTGTTTTTTATTTTATTTTATTTTTTTTTGCATTGTGTCCCCTTGCAATTCTTCATTTAGCATCTGAAATAGGTAATACCTATGGTGATATCCTGGTGCAATGCAGACACCAATTTAACCTGTAAACACTGCACACTAGGTCCCTTTACAGGGAATCTGAGCTGGATTTAATAGTTCAGTAAACTAAAAAACCCTATACTATTTAACTTACATTAATGTAAAAAAAAGGCATTCTATGCAATAAAAGACTTGTAACAAAATATAAAGGATGCACATTACAGAGAGTATAAATGTACCGTATATACTCGAGTATAGGTCGATCCGAATATAAGCCGAGGCACCTAATTTTACCACAAAAAACTGGAAAAAGTTATTGACTCGAGTATAAGCCTAGCGTGGGAAATGCAGGCTGTGGATGTGATGACAGCAGCCATTAGGGACTCGGGTATAGGGGTCCAAGGGATGAAAAGGGGGCCCGGCTAGGTGGCCCTAATAATGGCCACTCTGACCTGAGACATGCAGGTTGGCACACTATTACTGCTGGTGTTGCTTATAAATGAGAGTGCCTGCCTCCCCCCCCCCCCCAGGAAAACAGATCATAATAAATGTGGCAACAGTACAAATTAATTAAGCACTAGTGTTGGGCCTATCTTTAATTTTTTGTTCAAGTTCAGGTCCCAACACTATTCAAATTTATGTGGCAGAATGTGAATGAACTTTCCTCTCTCCCATCACTGCCTGCAGCTGAAGCTGCTTCTCAATCTCCATATCTGCCTTATAGCAAACTTGAGCAGCGAATGTTACAACTATATCCAGAAAGTTCTATGTTTATCCGGAGATAATAAAACAAAATGAAGGAACTATATAATACTAACATCCTGGGTTATATTCAGAAATGGAAGGAGAATAAGTACGCAAACCTGTATGTACAATATATGCAGTACAGGGTCATTTGAGGAAATCCAGTGAACTAGTCTGGATATATTTTGATGTGTTGCCATGTTTTCATTACAAACAAAATACAGACCGCATGTGACTTGAAAAGGTGGATGGGTGGGGGATTCACATAGTTGCTTCTGCATAGCTGTAGATAAGGAAAACATGACATTCAAATGGAACACTGCTGGCTAAAAAAAACCCAGTGGTCCCCCCCACACTTACCTGTTGTTGCGCGCTGGCCACCTCCGTTCCCTCTGCCTCCGCCGCCGCTCTCACAAACGCGTGCTGGCCACTGCCTCCGCCGCCGCCGCTCTCACAAACGCGCGCAGGAACTTCCTGGTTGTTGCGCGCCAGTTGGTGGGCGTGCCCCATGTGGTTGGCGTCCAATAGAAACAATGGACGCCTCCCACCAACCTGCGCGCAACAGCCAGTAAGTGTCAGTGTGTGTGAGAGCGGCCACTGACTCGAGTATAAGCCGAGGCGGCTTTTTTCAGCCCAAAAAGTGGGCTGAAAAACTCGGCTTATACTCGAGTATATACGGTAAGTAATTAAGCTGGAAAATAAAATGAGGAATACCTCCCAAGTTATTAACCTTTTTAAATGTCCCTTTAAGGCAGAGGTCCTCTTCAAGGCCTGCCAACTGCTCTGTGGATTTCCACATAGCCAGCTTTATAGCACTGCTGCACTAATTACTTAAGTCCATGTTTTGGACTCTACATAGAAGTTGTTGGCAGGTATTGAGGAGGAGGGTTGGAGAAATTCTGCCTTAAAAGTGGACCAAAACCCAGTCAGCGAAGCCCTGGAATCTATATATCTATATTAAAATCATGGGTTTTGGTCCAAGGATCTTGCAGGTATTTAAAGTGGACCAACTTTATAATTTTTTTTTGTTACTTAAAAAAAAAAAAAAAAAAAAAAACATCAATAAGCATGCAAACCGCTCAATGCCTTTTAATGACTTGCTCACTTTACCTGCCCGGATTCAGCAGCTCCATGAACCTGGAAGTGGCTTGCAGAAGCAGCCGGTCGACTGTGTGGTTGCAGGGACATTCAGACCTGTGCGGGAAAGGTAGGTCCTCTGGGCCTTTTATATTCTAAGTATACAGCACGTCCTGCTCCAAAGATGATTCCTTACGGTTGGGATTACCTCCGCCAGATGGCGCTGGACTGCAGAGACAGCAAAAAAGAGGCCTTTTCCGGTCCCTTATATACCCGGGACCTCCTACAATTCCCCAGATCTTCTCTGCAGTCGGCTGTGAAGGACAAGAAGATGGCTCTCTCTATTCGCAGGTGAGCGGGGCTTAAGAGCCTGTGGCCCTGTAGGACTATTCCCACCCGTTCCATTTCTTTAAACTGCCTCCCAGCCTTGGCTGCACTGGACGGGTGATGGTAGGCAGCACCGCTGCCAGATGCTTTAGGATCGCTGCTCCAACCGCAATCCCCCACCAAAGGGTAGGCGGTGCAGGCTTATGGTGAGCCTTACTTGGGATGCCCCCCGCCCCGGTCTTGGTGGGTCCCTGTTTAGCTGACTGCCACCCTCCCTCGCTCTCCCCGGTCTTTCGGGGGGGGGGGGGGGGTGTATTGTTGCATGCTATGCTTATACTGGTCTTGGGGTTCTGGACCCTCGTTAGCACTGTCATTCTCTGGTTTTACTGTGTGCGCTAACGCGCGCACCTGCTGGCGTTCTACGGTCGGCAGCGACATTACCTCAGGCACTGCTGCGCTGGTATTGGCTGTTGGTCACATGGGTGACTTCGCGCTCTTCGGGGGGGGCGGAGCCTCTTGGTTGGCGCGCTCTGTGTCACCTTCCCTGCGGCCCGCCCCTCGGCGCCATTTTGGTTCCTCGTGCTCTGTGATTGGTGTCTCTCCTCCGCGGTCCGTGAGTGCCCCAGCGGGCTTATCTCATCTTTTGTCTTGATGTTTATTGCTGTACGCTTATGGGTTTCAGACGGGGAAAAAGGTTTCTCCCGGTCCTACCCCCTCTATTAGTTTTCAAAAACTTTATTAGAGGCCTAATTGCTAAAATCCTCCCACTTCCCTGGCGGACTATTGGGGCATCCCAGGTTGCTTTTATAGCGTAATTCCTATTGCCTAACTGTGCCACTATAATCACCATATGGAGGCTTCCCAGGACATTGGGCTCGGGGTTCCTTCGGGACATTTGACTCCCAGTGAGCTGAATACCAGTGGGGAGTCTCAACCTGATGTGTCTTCTAGATTGGCTAGCATTGAGAATTTGATTGCTAATACTATTGCCCATAAGGCCTCTGCTAAGAGGCGGCATTTGGCGCCTGGTGTGTCTATTTTCCCTATGGAGGCAGAGGAATTTTTTGATCTGGCTGGTTATGCCCCCCTTGAAGAGGGGGAATTGTTCTCGGATTCAGAGTCATCTGATGAGCAGCCTAAGGGTTATGCTGATTCTGGCTCTGACCCATCGGATTCAGATGACACTGACAGACTTTTGGCTCAGATTTTTTATGTCCTTTCTATCTTCCTTCCTGCTGCGGCCCCAAGGCAGCAGGGGGAATTGTTTCATACCGCTAAGCCGCGGTTGGAGTTCCCCGAGCATTCCCATTCCAATAATCTCATTCTTAAGGAATGGGAACGTCCCAGCAGACTTCCCGGAGTACCTAAGAGCTGGGATAAGCGATATCCTTTTCCCGCCAAGGTGGTCAAACGTTGGTCAGCCCCTCCTGAAGTGGATACTCCAGTTTTGGGGTTGTCTAACACCTCTATTGTACATTCCCCTGATTCTACTACCCTGAAGGATGATGAGGACCGGCACATTGATCAGCTGGCTTCCCATGCCTTTGTCTGTGCTAGGACTGCTCTGCGCCCTGTCTGTGCTTCTGCTATCACGGCCGTGGCTGTTAGGACTCTGCTCAATAATGTGTTGGATGGTGCCCCTGATGAGACTTCTAGTGCAGATTTCCGGGCCCTTTCACATTGTGAGGTTTTTATGGCTTATATCCTTTCTGCCTTGGATGATACCATTAGGATGTGTAGTAGAACCTCTGCCTTGGCGGTTGCTATCTGCCGCTCGCCAGTAGGCAGCTGACAACACTGCCAAGAAGGCTCTCACTGGTTTTCCATTTAAGGGGCTGCGTTTGTTTGGTGATCGCTTGGATCTGTTTGCTAAAGGTGGCAGGCTGCCTCAACGTAAAATACATTCCCGGCCCTTTCGGGGCTCGGGTTCCTTTCATCCCTCCTACCGTGGATCCAGGTCGGGGAGAGGGGTTTCCTTTGCAGGGCACAGGGGGGACTTCTGGGGAAGAGGCAGAGGGCGTGCACGTCCAGGATCCTCCTGGGGTTCCAAGCCTAAGTATTCTCCCAAGCCCCCTCAGGCATGAAGGGGTGCCCTCACCCATCAGGGTGGGGGGGCGGCTGAGGTTCTTCGCTCATGTCTGGAGGCAACATGTCTCAGACCGGTGAATTCAGGAGGTTGTGTCCTCCGGTTACAAGATAGAGTTCGCTGCCTGGCCGCCCCCAAGATTCATCAGGTCCCGGATGCCTCAAAACCCCCTGTCAGCTCAGGGTCTGGTCCTCGCGGTGCAAAGCCTTATGGAGATGGGGGTCGTCTGTCAGGTCCCTCTGTCAGAAAGGGGCAGGGGTTATTACTCCAATATTTTCACAGTACCCAAGAGAGATGGTTCTATCAGGCCCATTCTGGACTTAAAGCTTCTCAACAAATTTGTCAAACCCAGGCACTTTCGCATGGAGACTCTGCGCTCAGCTGTCAGCTCGCTGCGCCCAGGGAACTTCATGACCTCTATAGACATCAAGGACGCTTACCTTCATGTTCCAGTTTTTCCGGGGCATCAGAGATTCCTCAGGTTCGCGCTGGAGGATCAGCACTACCAATTTGTCGCTCTGCCTATCGGTCTCACATCAGCTCCCAGAGTTTTCACCAAGGTGCTGGCAGGAGTGATGGCTCTACTCAGATCTCAGGGTATTCGCATTCTTCCCTATCTGGACGACCTTCTCGTTATTTCTCAGTCTCTCCAGCAAGCGGAGCTGGATACTCAGAGGGTGGTGACAGTTCTGGAGTCATTCGGCTAGGTGATCAACCATCCCAAATTTTCCCTGTCGCCCTCCCTGGAGGCATCCTTTCTGGGCATGAATCTGGATACGGTTCAGGCCAGGATTTTTCTTCCTCAGCAGAAGGTGGATGCACTGCAAGCTCAAGTCCAGTTCCTTCTGTCTTGCCCCAATCCCTCCATCCGCCAGGGGATGCAGCTGGTGGGGCTGATGGTGTCCTGCTTCGAGGCAGTTCCCTATGCACAGTTCCACATGAGACCTCTTCAGCTCCACCTCTTGTCAGTGTGGGACAAGGACCCTCTGTCTCTGGATCAGGCCTTTGCCCTTTCCCCTCTAGCCCGGCGGTCTCTCTTGTGGTGGCTGGACTCAAGGAACCTGTTGGGGGCAGATCCTTTCTGGCCCCCTGTTGGGAGACAGTCACCATGGATGCCAGTCTGACGGGTTGGGGAGGTTTCTGGAAATCCCTAAAATTCCAGGGGCTGTGGGGACCTCAGGAGGCTCACGCCCCTATCAACGTCCTGGAACTAAGGGCGGTCAGGTTGGTTCTGGCCCACTTGACTCAACACCTTCGGGGCCGGCCGGTCCAGGTACGCTCGGACAACCAGACGGCGGTTGCCTACATCAATCATCGGGGGGGACCCGAAGCAAGGGTGCCCTCGAGGAAGTGTCCAAGATCCTGTCCTGGGTGGAGGACAATGTTCCCTGCATCTCAGCCATGTATATCCCAGGGGTAGAGAATCTGGAGGCGGACTTTCTGAGCAGGGGGACTTCTCGCCTGGGAGAATGGTCCCTCAGCAACAGAGTGTTTCACTCCCTGTGTCGCCGTTGGGGGCTGACGGACGTGGATCTTTTTGCGTCTCGCCACAATCGAAAGCTCAGTCTTTGTCTCTCTGTCCCAGGACCCCCTGGCTCTGGCGGTGGATGCTCTGTCCCTGTCTTGGCAGAGCTTCCACCTCCTGTATGTCTTCCTGCCATTCCCCCTGTTGGGCAGGGTTCTGCGCAAGTTGGTTCAGGAAGGGGTGCCAGCAATTCTGGTGGCCCCCCTGTTGGCCAAGACAGGTGTGGTTCGCAGACATCGTGCAGTTGGCAATAGACCAGTACGCCCTGCCCCTGGACCCAGACCTTCTCACTCAGGGGCGGCTACAGCATCCCAATTTACAAACGCTGGCTTTGACGGCCTGGCTGCAGAAACCTCCATCTTGATGGAAAAGGGGCTGTCTGCTGCTGTGTTCAACACCTTGATCAGGGCTAGAAAGAAATCTTCTTCCTCCATTTACTATAGGATTTAGCGGGCCTAAATTGACTAGTGCGAGTCCAAGTCCCTTCCCTGTCGTGTGTTTTCCATCCCTAGGATCCTGGAGTTCCTTCAACATGGTTTGGATCTGGGATTTCAGCTTAGCACTCTGAAGGGTCAGGTTTCTGCCTTGGCTGTTTTCTTCCAAAGGTGTTTTGCTCAACATGAGCTGGTCAAGACCTTCTTCCAGGGGTTACTCATGTGCGCCCCCCTTGTAAGCCTATGTTACCTGTCTGGGACCTGAACTTGGTCCTATCTGCCTTGCAGGTGTCTCCTTTTGAGCCTGTGCAGGAGGCTGCTTTGTCCATTCTTACTCTTAAGGTTGTCTTTTTGGTGGCTATCAACTCTGTTAGGCGTGTTTCGGAGTTGGCGGCGCTTTCCATCCTGGCCCCCTACTTTGAGAGACACCAGGACAAGGTGGTGTTTCGCTTTAAACCAGATTTTCTGCCTAAAGTGGTTTCAGCCTTTCATCTCAATCGGGACATTGTACTTCCTTCCTTGTGCCCTAATCCTGGTAACTCAAAGGAGAGGACTTTGCATTCCTTGGATGTGGTCAGGAATTTGAAGTTCTACTTGGTGGCTACTGAATCTTTCAGAAAGACTGATGCCTTGTTTGTGGTCCCTTCTGGGCCCAGGAAGGGTCTGGCTCCTGCTAAGTCTACGATTAGCAAATGGATTCGTCAGGCAGTGTGTCGGGCCTACTCTGCTAAGGGAAGGAATCCTCCCTTCCGTGTTACTGCTCATTCTACTCGTGCTATTGGTGCCTCCTGGGCCTTTCAGCACCAGGCTTCTGTTGAACAAGTTTGCAAGGCCGCTACTTGGTCTTCTGTTCATACCTTTTCCAAGTTTTACAAGGTTGATGTTTGGGCCTCAGCTGATGCTGTTTTTGGCCGCAAAGTTCTGCAGGCGGCAGTGGTTTAAACTGCGCGTTGTTGCCTTTTTGGTGATCCCACCCTATCTTACGGACAATACTATTGGATGTCCCAACCGTAAGGAATCATCTTTGGAGCAGGACGTGCTGTATACTTAGAATAATACAATTCTGTGTTTACTCACCTGTAGAATTGGTATTATGAGTATACAGCACGTCCTGCTCCACCCCACCCTGGTTTCTTTATCCTTTGGATCCTCTTTATGGTGATTGTTGTACTTGCTAAAGTTTTTTAGTTGATCTTTTAGCTTCTCCCGGTTCTCTTTGACTGCTTTTCAATACTGGGGAATTGTGGGAGGTCCTGGGTATATAAGGGACCGGGAGGGGCCTCTTTTTTGCTGTCTCTGCAGTCCAGAGCAATCTGGCGGAGGTAATCCCAACCGTAAGGAATCCTCTTTGGAGCAGGACGTGCTGTATACTCATAATACCATTTCTACAGGTGAGTAAACACAGAATTGTATTTTTTGACTGTTGGTCCACTTTAAGCGTAGGTAAAAAGTTGTGTTTTGATGTTGTACCACAGATAGATTACTAATTAAGAAGTCAAACTAATTCCAAAACTGAACAAATACAAAACCAAAAGTGGTGTTGAGCTTTTGCAGGTTGCATTATTGACTAGATCGCCACATGCTCAGCCATGATGTAAAAGGAGGAACCAAGTGCAACTAGTAGAGAATCACTTCAGTTACCCTACATTCTATTCAGACTCATTTTAACAATCAGAAATGAAATCTGAATTAACTGTAGCCTATTGTACATTATCAAAGGTCATTATTTTGCTTGGAAATCCTAAACCCAGCAATAGCTTATGCAGCCTTACATAGATCTGGTGCCTGCTTTCCTTTCTTTGCATCCTGGATCACGCTCACTGGTTCAAGATCAAATGCTGCAACAGAAGGGGTTTTGTATCGGATGTAAGATTTTACAGTTTTGGCACGGTTTCAAATGATGAAGCCCCTGTGTGAAAGCCGTATTGGACTAAAGGGCTGTTCTGTCCAATTATACAACCTAACCAAAAGAAACAACCTATGAAAAGAGCCAAACTATCAGCTTAAATGCATAACAGGACCTCTTATCCTACAATGTTTTGTTACGATTGCAGTTAGATTGTGAGGTGTGTTTAGTCTAAGTGGAGCAGTCATGTTGCAGTCTTTTATACTACAAACATCCCCATTTACCATATAGCATTATATGATTTCATCAAATAAACGCCTAACACGTTAAAGCTCATCCATGTCTCATATGTGTGTGTATGTATATATATATATATATATATATATATATTTATTAGTGTACAGTACGTCCTGCTCCAGATGAAGATTCTTTACTTCTGGGTATTACTCCGCCAGATGGCGCTGGACTGCAGAGACAGCGAAATTGGCTCCTCCCGGCCCCATAAATACCTGGGACCTCCCTCAAATTCCCAGATTTTCTCTGTTATCTGGACTGCGAAGAGTACAAGAAGATGGCTCTCTACTCTCAGGTGAGCGGGGCTATTAGCCTGCGGCCCTGTAGGACTATTCCCACCCGTTCCATTGTTAATTTGCCTCCCAGCCTTGGCTGAGCTGGTTCGGGTGATGGTAGGCAGCACCGCTGTCAGGTGCTTAGGAGCGCTGCTCCACCACAGTCCCCCACCAAAGGGTAGGCGGTGTAGGCACATGGTGATCCTTTATGGGATGCCCCTCCCGCACTATTGCCCCTCGCCCCTGTCTATCGGTGGGCCCCATGTTAGGTGGCCGCTGCCCTCCCTCGCTCTCCTTTGTAGTTCTCGGGGGGGGGGGGGGGTGTGAGTGTGTGTGTTTTGAACATTCACTTTTTGTATGGTTTGCCTTTCCCTGGCACCGCACAGCTTTGGTTGCATTGGTTGCTTTTTTTAAATATGCCGCCACCGTGCGTGCTTGTACGGCGCTCCGCAGTCGGCGACGACATTACCTCAGGCGCTGCTGCACCATCATTGGTTGATTTTGTGACGTGTGCGACGGGTCAAACTCAATTGCTTTCTCCCGGTCCTATCCCCTCTATTAGTTTATTACTTATTGAGGCCTAGTGTGCTAATTCCTCCCACTTCCCTAGCGGGCTATTGGGGCATCCCGGGTTGCTTTTTACAGCATGAATCCCTGTCGGCCGATTGTGCCGCTATAATCACCATATGGAGGCGTCTCAGGATAATGTGCTCGGGGTTCCTTCGGGACAAGCCCGGCTGTGTGTAGCTTGTGGGGTGTCCCCTACAAGTGATGACAATGTGCGGGTTTGTGTACCTTGTGCCCAGCAGGTTCTTGCGCTGCAGCCTGGTTTACCAGCAGCTGGGCCTGCGCCCCATATGGCTTTGCGTACTTCCCCACGCTTAAATTTGACTCCCAGTGAGCTGCATACCAGTGGGGAGTCTCAGCCTGATGTGTCTACTAGACTGGCTAGTTTTGAAAAGTTGCTTGCTAATACTATGGCGTGTAAGGCCTCTGCTAAGAGGTGGCATTTGGCACCTGATGTCACTCTTTTCCCTATGGAGGCTGAAGAGTTCTTTGATCTGTCTGGCTATACCCCCCTGGAAGAGGGGGAATTGTTCTCTGACTCAGAATCATGTGGTGAACGGCCTAAGGGTTATGCTGATTCTGGCTGTGATCCCTGGGCCCCAGATGATACTGATAGGCTTTTGGCTCAGATCTTTAAAGTGCTTTCTATCTCTCCCCCAGTCGCTGCTCCTAAGCAGCAGGGGGAATTATTTCATCCTGCTAAGTCACGATTGGAATTCCCTGAACAATCTCATTTTAATAATCTCGTGCTTAAAGAATGGGAGCGTCCTAGCAGGCTCCCCGGAGTCCCTAAGAGTTGGGATAAGAGATATCCTTTTCCTGCTGATGTGGTTAAACGTGCTCATCCCCTCCCGAAGTGGATGCCCCAATTCTGGGTTTGTCTAACACCTCTGTCATGCATTCCCCTGACTCTCCTGCCCTGAAGGATGGGGAGGACCTGCGTATTGATCAGCTGGCTTGCCATGCCTTTGCCTGTGTGGGGACTGCACTACGCCCGGTTTGTGCCTCTGCCATTACAGCTGTGGCTATTAGGACTCTGCTCAAGAGTGTCCTAGATGGAGCTCCTGATGATGTTTCTAGTGAAGTGTATAATGCACTCTCGCGTTGTGAGGTATTTGTTGCTTATGTCCTCTCTGCCTTGGATGATACCATTAGGATGTGTGGCAGAGCCTCTGCCTTGGTGGTGGCTATACGCCACTCGATTTGGCTGCGCCAGTGGGGTAAGTTACCCCAGCACAGAAGACAGTCTCTGCCCTTTCGGGGTTCAGGCTCCTTTTCTTCCCCCTACCGTGGACCCAGAGCGGGGAGAGGGGTCTCCTTTACAGGGGCCCGAGGAGATTTCTGGGGTAGAGGCAGAGGACGTGGCCCATCCTGGGGCTCCAAACCTAAGCCTTCCTCCAAGCCCCCTCAGGCATGAAGGGGCACCCTCACCCATCCAGGTGGGGGGACGGCTTCAGCTCTTTGCTCACGTCTGGAGGCAGCATGTCTCAGACCGGTGGATTCAGGAGGTAGTGTCCTCCGGTTACAAGATAGAGTTTGCTGCCTGGCCGCCCCCAAGAATCATCAGATCCCAGTTTTCTCAGAACCCCCTGTCAGCTCAGGCTCTGATTCTTGCGGTGCAAAGCCTTCTGGAGCTGGGGGATCATCTGTCAGGTCCGCTTACGAGAAAGAGGCAAGGGCTTTTATTCCAACCTTTTCACCGTGCCCAAAAGAGATGGGTCAGTCAGACCCATCCTGGACTTGAAGATTCTCAACAAGTTTTTGTCAGATGCAGGCGCTTTCGCATGGAAACTCTGTGCTCAGCTATCAGTTCACTGCGCCCAGGGGATTTCATGACCTCTGTGGACATCAAGGATGCTTACCTTCATATCCCCATCTTTCCAGGTCATCGAAGATTCCTCAGGTTCTCTCTGGAGGATCAGCACTACCAATTTGTGGCATTGCCCTTCGGTCTCACTTCAGCTCCCAGAGTGTTCACCAAGGTGCTGGCAGGAGTGATGGCTCTGCTCGGGTCTCAGGGCATTCACATTCTGCCCTATTTGGACGACATTCTCATCACTTCTCAGTCCCTCCAACAGGCAGAACTGTATACTCGGCGAGTAGTGTCCACACTGGAGTCATTCGGCTGGGTGATCAACCATCCCAAATCTTCCCTGTCTCCCTCCTTGGTGATGCCATTTCTGGGAATGAATCTGGATACAGTTTAGGCAAGGATCTTTCTTCCTCAGCAGAAGGTGGACAGTCTGCTAGCGCAGGTCCAGTTCCTTCTATCTTGCCCTCATCCCTCCATCAGGCAGGGAATGCAGTTGGTGGGCCTGATGGTGTCGTGCTTCGAGGCAGTTCCTTATGCCAAGTTTCACATGAGGCCTCTGCAACTCCACCTCTTGTCAGTATGGGACAAGGATCCTGCTTCCCCGGACCAGGTTCTTGTTCTGTCCCCCCTAGCCAGGCGGTCCCTCTCGTGGTGGCTGGACTCCAGGAACCTGTTGGCGGGCAGATCCTTTCTGGCCCCCTGCTGGGAGACAGTCACCACGGATGCCAGTCTGACAGGTTGGGGGGGGCTTCTGGAAGTCCCTACAATTCCAAGGGTGGTGGGGCCCTCAGGAGGCCCACACCCCTATCAACGTTCTGGAACTGAGGGCGATCAGGTTGTTCTGGCTCACTTGACCCAACACCTTCGGGGCTGGCCTGTTCAGGTACGCTCGGACAACCAGACGGCAGTTGCCTACATCAATCATCAGGGAGGGACCCGGATCTCTGATCCTGTCCTGGGTGGAGGACAATGTTCCCTGCCTGTCAGCTCTGTACATTCCGGGGGTGGAGAATCTGCAGGCAGACTCTCTGAGCAGGGGGACCTCTCGCCTAGGAGAATGGTCCCTCAGCGACAGGGTGTTTCACTCTCGCCTTGGTCACAGATGCTCTAGCAATGTTGTGGCAGGGCTTTCAGCTTCTGTATGTTTTTCCCCCTGTTGGGCAGGGTTCTGCGCAAGATAGCTCAGGAAGGGGTGCCAGCAATCCTGGTGGCCCCCCGTTGGCCAAGAAGAGTGTGGTTTGCAGACATCGTGCAGCTGGCAGTAGATCAGTACGCTCTGCCCAGGGTTCCAGACCTGCTCATTCAGGGACAGTTACGCCACCCCAATTTAGAAACGCTGGCTGCTGAAACCTCTATCTTGGAAAAGGGGTTGCCTGCCTCTGTTAACACCATGCTCAGAGCTAGGAAGAAGTCTTCTTCTTCCATTTACTATAGGGTTTGGCGTGCCTACATTGACTGGTGTGAGTCTAGGTCTCTTCCCTGTCTTGTGTTCTCTATCCCCACGATTCTGGAGTTTCTTCAACATGGTTTGGATCTGGGGCTTCAACTCAGTTCTCTGAAGGGTCATGTTTCTGCCCTGGCTGTTTTCTTCCAAAGATCTTTTGCTCAGCATTCTCTGGTCAAGACTTTTTCCAGGGGGTTACTCATGTGCGTCCCCCACGTAAGTCTGTTACCTGTCTGGGACTTGAACTTGGTCCTTTCTGCCTTGCAGGGTGCTCCCTTTGAACCTGTGCAGGATGCTGCCCTGGCCATTCTTACTCTCGAGGTTGTCTTTTTGGTGGCTATCACTTCTGTTAGGCGCGTTTCTGAGTTGGCGGAGCTTTCCATCCAGCTCCCTTACTTCGAGAGACACCAGGACAAGGTGGGGTTTCGCTCCAAACCAGATTTTCTGCCTAAGGTTGTGTCTGCCTTTCATCTTAATCAGGACATTGTTCTACCTTCTTTGTGCCCTAATCCTAGTAACCCTAAGGAGAGCGTTTTGCATTCTTTGGATGTGGTTAGGTGTCTGAAGTACTATCTGGTGGCTACTTCACCTTTCAGGAAAACTGATGCTTTTTTTGTGGTCCCTTCTGGTCCTAGGAAGGGTTTGGCTCCTGCCAAGTCTACTATCAGCAAATGGATCCGTCAGGCTGTGATTCAGGCCTACACTGCTAAGGGGAAGAATCCTCCCTTCCGCCTTACTGCTCATTCCACTCGTGCTATTGGTGCCTCTTGGGCTTTTCAGCACCAGGCTTCTGTTGAACAAGTTTGCAAGGCCGCTACTTGGTCTTCTGTTCATACCTTTTCCAAGTTTTACAAGGTTGATGTTCGGGCCTCAGCTGATGCTGCTTTTGGCTGCAAAGTTCTGCAGGCGGCAGTGGTCTAAACTGCCCGTTGTTGCCTTTTTGGGAAACCCACCCTACTTTACGGACACTGCTATTGGATGTCCCAGAAGTAAAGAATCTTCATCTGGAGCAGGACGTACTGTACACTAATAATACAATTCTGTGATTACTCACCTGTAGAATTGATATTATGAGTGTACAGTACATTCTGCTCCACCCCACCCCTGGTTTTCATTATTCTTAGATCCCCTGTATGGTGATTGTTATCATTGTTAGTTTAGTTGGTGGTTAGTTATGTTATCATTCTCCCGGCTTCTTGTTAACCGCTTTTCAATACTGGGAATTTGTGGGAGGTCCCGGGTATTTATGGGTCGGGAGGAGCCAATTTTGCTTTCTCTGCAGTCCAGCGCCATCTGGAGGAGTAATACCCAGAAGTAAAAAATCTTCATGTGGAGTAGGACGTACTGTACACTCATAATATCAATTCTATAGGTGAGTAATCACAGAATTGTATTTTTTCTATATAGATGTTGATTTGTCTTTAATTTATTTAAAGTTTTAGAATGGCCAGGCCATGGCCCCCTACTGTTGCTGAATAAATGTGACTAAAACTATAAACCATTAAAGCAGCAACCACTACTGCATGATTACCATGCACATTGTAGAATTGTATGCCACACAATTAAAATGAAAGCAATGTATATACACCACATCCCAAAATATTATGCAGATATTTTTTCTGACTTTCCTGAATGGTCAATGCTAATAAAGTAATATTTTCATGTCAACCACTGAGTCCAGAAGATATTTTATTGAAGAAACCTCCCAATGGTAAATTAAAATAGAGTATTTTTTGCCCAAAGTGTGTATGGGGGTGGGGCGGGGGGTAGAGCACTTTGGAGGACTCGGCAGACGGGGAACAAGTTTAACTGCTTCCTGCCCACCGGTCCTCCATTTTTCTCCCTCCTGGGGTGATTGGGAGAAGGGTATAATAGAAAAAAAATTCTGAACCACTTGTGCTTTTACTCCTCCAAATCCTGGCTGCGTCTTATGGGGCAAAAATATGCTCCAAAAGTTTGTTTCAATACATTTTATATAGGTTGTAAAGAACTGAAATTGGTCAATTGTTGAATGCTCCATCTAGTCTGCCATTTGTGTATATTGTATGTTCTCCTTACCTTAACATAGATTTATGCTTATTCCAGGCATGATTACATTTACTTACTGTTTTTCCCACCACTTCTACTGGGAGTTTGGGTGAAGAAAAATATTTTACTGAAAGCAAAACATAGTCGCAAGCTAGTATGTGGAGAGACCCATGTTAGGCTTAATATAGGGGGGCTAAAGAGACCAAAAACCCTCTACTTAGGTAAAGGATGATTTGCAATGCTCCACCTACTGCAAGGGTAGATGGGTAATGCCATCTGTCCTTGGACTGTGCAAATACTTTCCGTTCTAGGAAAGCTCCTCTTTTCCTTTACCTAAGTAGAGGGTTATTCTAAGCATACAGCACTTCCTGCTCCATCTATAATAATAACACATGGGTAATACTCCGCCAGAGGGCGCTGTTCACTGCAGACATGCAAAAACGGGCTCCTCCTGGCCCTTCATATACCCAGGGACCTCCCACAAATCCCCAGATTTCTCTGCAGTGCTGAACTGCGAAGACATGAAGATATCACGCTCTCGCAGGCGAGCGGGGCTTTACAGCCCGTGGCCCTGTGGGACTATTTCCAACCATCCTGTATGCCTCCCAGCCTGGGCTGCGTTGGTCGGGTGAAGGTAGGCAGCACCTTGTGTGCTTAACGGAGCCATGCTCCACCGCAATCCCTCACCATAGGGTAGGCGGTTAGGCCGATGGTGAGCCTCTAGTGGATGCCCCTCCCGCATTGTTGCCCGTGACCCTCACAGAGTTAGTCCCTGGACGCTGGTCCGCTTCTCCCTCGCTTCATCCCGTAGCTCGGGGGAAAATAAAGGGGGGGGGTATGTGTGGCAGTCCTAGTGCAATATAACACATTAAGGCCTTTGATCGTTTATTATACTTGGGGTGTCAGTGTCGCGCTCCTTGCTCCACAGTTGCGAGCCTGTTTGTCCTTTCATTAACATTAACGTACTGCCCAGACGGCAGCATCATTTTCCAGCGTGACAGCAATGTATGCGCTTTCTATCCACTACTGTCTTTCTTTTTTCTGTTGGTTAGAGCTTCGCACTCTTTGGGGGAGGCGGGGACTCCGGGGGTGGAGTAAGTGCCCTCCGGGGCGGCATTGTTCTACGTGTTTATTCGGCTGCGCATGGCACTAACACCACCCCTCTTGTCCCATTATGTCTTGCAGACGCCAGGACTTCGGTGGCTTCTCCCGGTCTCACATATATTACAGCGGGTCCACATAACAAATTCTCCCACTTCCTAGCGGGTCTTGGGGCATCCAGGGTTGCCTACTGCGTAAATCCCTGCGGGCATACTGCTCAGATAATCACCATATGGAGGCATCTCAGAATTATGTACCCGAGGTCCCTCTGGGACATGACTGGCTGTGTGCGGTGTGTGGTCAGCCCCATGCTGATGCTGACAGAGCACGGGTCTGCGGACCGTGTGCTGAACAGGCACTGACCCTGCAATCAGGTTTGCCAGTGGCTGCACCTCCCTTCAATACACCCGTCTCCCCGGACCTAAACCTCACTCCTGATGAGTCTCACTCGAGCGGGGATAACCTGCAAGCCGTGCTGCCTACGGCGGAGCAGGTGCTGTCTGGATTGGCGGAGCGTATGGGCCCTGGAAAGAAGCGGTCCCTGACGCCTCCTGGCTCTCCGGTTCCTAACGATACCGATGACTCTGCTGATATGCAGGACCTTGATCCTTCTGAGGAAGGTGAGCTATTCTCAGATTCGGGCTCCTCGGATGAGATGCCCGGGAGCTGTGATGATTCTGGGCCCGGTTCTGGGGGCCTGTGTGACACAGATGAAATTCTTATAAAGATCTTTGAGGTTTTGTCAATCTCCCCTCCTGGAGAGGCTCCCAAGCCTAAGAAGGAGAGTTTCCACACAGCGCCGCCGCGCTTGGAGTTCCTGGAACAGGAGCATTTCCAGAATCTTATATCCCAAGAATGGGAATCGCCTTGTAAACTTAAAGGGGTCCCAGGGGTCTGGGATTGGAAGTACCCTTTCCCTCATTATAGGGGTTACTAACCCCCCCCTTCATGACGGCTCCTTATTACCGAACCCTTCGGGATGCTGAGGACCGGCGCATTGACAGACTGGCTTCCCACGCCTTTTCGTGTGCAGGGACGGCTCTGCGCCCGGTCTGTGCTGCGGCCATCACTGCGGTGGCCGCCAGGACTCTTGTTAGAAAAGTACTTGACCACCAGCCTGAGGACCTCCCCTGGGGGGTGTTTAATGCGCTATCAGACTGTGATGTGTTTGTGAAGTGCATCCTCTCAGCGCTGGATGACACCATTAAGATGTGTGCTAGAACCTCTGCCCTTGTGGCTATTCGCCGCCTGGTCTGGCTGCGACAGTGGGGTGCTGACGATGCTACGAAAGAGGCTCTCACTGGCCTTCCCTTCAGAGGACGGCGACTATTTGGGGCCCGTTTGGACCTTTTTGGGAAAAAGGGTAAGGCACCCCTGCGCAGAAGGCCGCTCCGGCCTCCCCGGGGCAGGGTCACCCCTCCACCTCCCTACGTTAGTGTCAAACGCGAACCTGAGGTGTGCTTCCAACTGTTCGGTGTGGATTTCCACCATGGGGTGGGCAGGCAACGCCCTGGGCCCTCTGGCAGGACTAAGTCCAAATCTGCCAAGACCTCCCAAGCATGAAGGGACGCCCTCGCCCTTCGGGGTGAGGGTACTGCTGCAGCAGCTGTCTCCCATCTAGAAATGTACCTTCTCCTTCTGGTGGTTCCAGGAGGTAGTCCCCCTGGACACAGGATAGCCTTTGCTGGGCGGTCCCTCTCAGTGGTTGCCAGGGTGCTTCTAGCCCCTGTTTTTCCCTCAGTAATAGGTGCAGGCTGTACTGGGCCTACAGAGTTTGGGCTTACTTACAGGTTGCCCTTAACAGTATGGGGCTATGGCCTCTATATTAACCTTCCTCCTTCCCTCAACAGTATGAGGCAGTCTGGGCCACGCTGGCCTATGGTAGGCCTGGCAATTCTTCTCTCACAGGTAGTCCCTATATGACATCTCTGTCTTGGGACACAGGCGCCCTGTGCAAAGGGGGGCTTCCGACCTCCTGAGGAGTTCTAGATCTTCTTAGTTCCCCCTGTGTCTGCTGGACACCAAGACCGTTACTAGGCGGTGTGGCAGGACCAACCCTGCGACTTGAGGCATTGTTGGTGGCCTCTCTTTCGCTCCCAGGCTACTCGCCATGGCGCGAATGGGGGTGATGTCTCGGACATGCCTGGGGGGGGGCGTCCGCATTAGGACCTACCGGGTCGTCTTTCCTTACTCCCCAGTCTCTACGTCAGGCCGAGTGGATTGGTTGGCCGCCGGTGTCCCCTGGGAGTTACTGGATGGGTGCTCAGTCACCTCAATCCCTCTTGGCCCTTATCTGCTATCTCCATTCCTTGGATTCGGTTCAGGCTTGAGCCTTCTTCCTTGGCAACAAGTGGACTCCTGGTTACGGGGGCTCTGCCCCCCTTTGCTGACATCTTACTTTCACCAGGCAGGATTGCAGCTGGTGGGCCCGTTGGTGGCGTATAAGATGACGTCCCCTATATACCGAGCCCTTGGGCTCTTCGGCACAGTAGGTTATTGATCCTACATGGGGTTCCAGCACCCCTGGGGCTTGGTCTGTGCTCATTCCCCCTTGGTAAGGAGGTTCCTCTTGAGCTGATCATATTCAAGGCCCTGTTAGGGGGCACCCCCTTCTTTGCTTGCATCTTCCTGTGAATGGTCACTTTTGGTACCAAGTCTCGCAGGTAGGCGGGGGGGGGGGACTTTCTTCCAAAGCCCCCCGTAATTCCTAGGTAGGGTCCCTTAGAGGGTCCATCTTACCTACTGGTTGTTGCAACAGTGAGCCTTCCGTTGACTCTATACGGCTGGACTTCTCCTCTTTTAAGACCTGTCTATTTGGGGACTCTTGTTCTGTTGGAAGACAACGGTCTGTTTTATTATTGGTCTGGAGCTTGAAGCAGGATGATCCCTCTGGAGGGTTCCTGATCCCGATCTGGGCGGGGGTCTACGCCCCCTGCTCCTCAGCGGTATTCGCTCCAATAGATGCCTTTCAGGGGCAGGTTATGCTATCCTGGTGGCGCTCTGAGAGCCAACTAGGGTGGCTCTGTTGGGTCTCGCTCATACCACAGGGGCTCCGCCCTTGTTTTTACTGTCCCAGAATATTCTGGCTCTGGTCATGGGGGCTTAGTAAAATTATGCATAGACTTTCTATTTTATATGCCTTCTCTTCGTTCACCCTACTATGTGGGGTTCTGCGCACAGTTGTGCTGATAGAGAGACCCGTGAGATTGATGGCCTGGGTGGCCTTGTGAACTGTGGTTCGCAGATGCTTCTGCTGAGGTCTGCTGACCTGTACGCTCTCTCAGGAGTGCGGTTCCGCCCTTGTCAGGCCCCTTCTTTTGTCGTCTCACTCTACAGACTCTTGTCTGGGGCTTGACAGCTGATTCATTCACCCCTTGGAGACGGGCTTATTATCTGGGTGACTTGGTATATGGTGGGCTAGGAGCAAGCTTCCTTGGCTTCCTCTTCCTCCGTCTATTGTGGTTCATGGTGTACCCATACTGATTGGCATGAGTTTTGGTCTCTTACCTGTTTGGACGTTCTTGGTTCCCAGGGTTCTAGAGTCTTTACAGCATAGGTTGGGGTTGGCTCCCCATCTAGGTACTCTGAAGGTCCAGGTTCTGTCCTGGCTGTCTTCCTGTAGGAGTCTGGTTCTGTCTTCCTTGTGAGGAATTCTCTTGGGGTTTGCTCATGGGCATCTCCCAAGTAGTTTCTGTGGTTCCTGTTGGGATCCATTTTTCATTCTGTTTGCCCTGCGGATTTTCCCTTGGGACTTATTCTGGATGCTGTCTGAGCTGCTTTGTAGTCCAAGTCGCTTCTCTGGGGGTTCCTGCCTCAGTCAGACGTGTGCCTGAGAAGGTGGATCCGATTACTTAGCCTTGGCTCGATATATATATATATATCTATATGCACACCATGCCGTGGTGGTATTCCGTCTTATGCCGGACCTCTGTGCCTAAGTGGTGTTTTATGATCATTGTTAAGTCCTTTTAGTCTAACTACGGACCTTATTCTTAATAATGCTAATGTTGAGGGTCTACATTCCCTCAACAGGTGTTGCAATTTTTCCTGGTTTCTTGTCCCTTAGGGGGACTGATGCCCTTGGGGTCTGCGGGCGCCTCCTTATGTATGCGCCTGATATCGCTTGCTTCCAGGGCCACTGCGCCCTTAGGATTGATCTTACTTGGATGTCTTCTGGTCCTGAATAAAGCTTTCGGCTTCTTGCTAATGAAGGGGTCAGTATTCCCGCCTTTTAACGGGTGACCAGTTCTCATTCCCCTTGGGAGAGTTCTAAGTTTTCCACGAGGCTTCTGTTGCCTGTGGGCTGGTTGGGCCGTTACACTGGCCTATTCCTTTAAGGGGGAAGAATCTCCCTTTTTCATTTTATTCCGTTATATTGGTGTTTGGGTACCATTGGCCCTTCAGCACCAGGTTTTTTCTGTTGAAAAAATTACTAGACTGTTGCTTGTCTCTGTTCATACCTTTCAAAGGTCTTGTTTTGAGATTGACGTTAGAGCCTCTGCTCATGTCATACCTGGTTGCAAAGTTTTGCAGGTGACAGCGCCTTTACTGTCCGCTGTGCCTTGTTTTTGGGGATCCCACCCTACTTTATGGACACTGCTATTGGATGTCCCATGTGTTATTATTATAGATGGAGCAGGACGTGCTGTATGCTTAGAATAATACAATTCTGTGAAATACTCACCTGTAGAATTGGTATTATACGCATACAGCACGTCCTGCTCCACCCCACCCTGGTTTTACATTTTTCTGGATCCCCTGTTTGGTGATTGTTATCATTACTGTTGTTACCAGTTGGTGGTTGGTTTCTCCCGGCTTCTTTTCTCACTGCTTTTCAATACTGGGGATTTGTGGGAGGTCCCTGGGTATATGAAGGGCCGGGAGGAGCCTGATTTTGCATGTCTGCAGTGAACAGCGCCCTCTGGCGGAGTATTACCCATGTGTTATTATTATAGATGGAGCAGGATGTGCTGTATGCGTATAATACCAATTCTACAGGTGAGTATTTCACAGAATTGCATTTTTTCTGGTGTACAGCACGGTTTGCTTCATTTCAATTCTTCACATTTGGGTAATCCGCCACAAGGATATGTCCCACAATCTATTTATACCCCGGAGTGTAAATATAACCCGAGGGCATCCACTAAGGTTAGAGGAAAGGTGCTTTCTCCACCGACGTAGGAGGGGATTCTTCTCTGTAAGAGCTGTGAGACTATGGAACTCGCTGCCAGAGGAGGTAGTAATGATGGATACAGTAAAAACGTTCAAAAGTGGCCTTGATGCCTTCCTGGCATGTAATAACATTTCCAGCTATGGCTACTAGACCACTGGAAGGAGTTAAACAGGCTGAACTGGATGGACTAAAGTCTTTATTCAGCCTTACATACTATGTTACTATGTAAGGTGGCGCAGTTGACTGCAGAAAGACTTGTGGCTCCTCCCGGCCCATAAAAAGGACAGGAATTACCCAGAGACTCCAGAGTTGTTCTGTAGTCCTGACTGCGAAGACAGAAGATTTTCTCTCTCTGGTTATTCGCAGGAGAGCGGGGTATCCCAAACCCGTCGGCCCTGCAAGCCTATTCCCACCTGTTCCGGACCCATCCTGCCTCCCAGCCTCGGCTGACGGTTCAGGTGAAGGTAGAACACCTGGGGCGGGTGTTCACAGAGCTCTGCTCTGGGCCGCAGACCCTGCACCCAAAGGGTAGCCGGCCGCAGGCTAATGGTGAGCCTGGATGGGGGGAGGGAGAAAGCGTCTTTTTTGGAGCCTTCCTACATGCCTTAGTGTTGGTGACTGTGTTCACTCTGGCTGTTTTTTTGTGCTGGCGACTTTCTCTCTTGCCTTATGTTATGTGGTGTTTTCCCCTTTATTTCCACCTCTCCCCCCCCCCCTCCCCTTAACTCCGTTATGGGAGTGGGGTCTCTGCCTTTTTCTGTCCGGGGGGGCATTGGCGCTCAGTCGGCCGTCTCTGATCTGCCCGGCCGCTGCGGGCACATCGCGCCCCGCGGTTGGGGCCTCTGAGGAGTTCCTCCTTGATCATCCGGGCGCCATTTTTTGCCTCTTGGCGGCCGGAGTCTTCGCGCATCTCTCACCTCTCGCGGCCCGCCCCTCGAGGTTCCACTTGCGGGCGCCATTTTGGGCCCAGAGCTACTCCTGCTGCTGCGAACTGCGCCGGCCACGCACCTGGACCCTCCTCGCCTGCTGCTCCGTTGCTGCATCTCTTAAAGGAGGCTCCTGGGGATACTACTCCTGCTGGTCCGTGAGTCTGCTCCCTTTTTTCTTCTCCGTGTGACTCTTAATGGCTTGTGCATGTGCTGTGGGATGCTCATTTTTTCTTCTTTTATTAGGTCTTTCAGCCTGGCCTACTGTGCTTGTGGTTTCTCCTGGTCCTGTACCCCCCTCAATTTTTTTTTTGTCAGGGGATCTCTTGGGGGCATGCCAGGTGGGGTCTCTATGCCCGTTCTCCCGTGCTGGCCATTGTGCCCTTCAGTAATCACCATATGGAGGCTTCTGGGGATAGCGAGCTTGGGGGCCCTTTGGGGCTGGCTCGGCTGTGTGTCATGTGCGGGTCATCACCTTTGAGCGGTTGCAGTGCAGTCTGTGTCCCCTGTGCCCAGAGTGTCATTGCGGAACAGGTTGGGGCGAGTGCTACTCTCCCCAGCCCTATTCTTCCTGCAGCGTCACCTACACCCCCACGCCTGCATTTAGCCCCTAGCGAGGGGGAGGCCAGCAGAGGGTCTCACTCTGACCTGGTGCTGCGTGTGGCCAGCCTTGAGCAGCAGTTGACTCGCCCGGCCACGGGAAAGGCCTCTAGTAAAAAGAGGCACTTGGATTTGTCCCTCTTTGCTGATGAGGATGACGTTTTTGATACCTATGGCGGCTGTGACTCCATGGAGGAGGGGGAATTGTTCCATGATTCTGACTCCTCTGGGGGATCACCATGGCGACTGAGTGACCCCGGGTCCTCTTCCGACGAGGGCACGTTGCTCCCTGATGATACTGAAACTGTTGTCGGCGGTGTTTGATACCTTACACATTGTCCCCCCTAAGGTGGCAAAGAGGAAGAAGGGGGAGCTTTTCCGCCCTGACAGGCAGCGCCTGGAGTTCCCGGAGCAGGGACACTTTTCTAAGATGGTCCTTAGGGAATGGGAACAGCCCAACAGGTTGCCCTCGGTGCCTAAGGGACTGGATAGAAGGTATGCCTTCTTGGCCGATTTGGTCTGCCGCTGATCTTGTCCCCCCGAGGTGGACGCGCCCATCCTGGGGCTGTCCAATACTTCTGTTATGCCGTTCCCTGACACCTCTACCTTGCGCGATAATGCCGATGGGCGCATGGATCAGCTATCTTGTCACGCATTCACCTTTGTGGGGGCTGGCCTGCGCCACGGCTATTGTTGCCATTGCGATTAAGAAGGTCAGGAGCGGCTAGAAGCAGCTAGATCTCGCAAGCGAGCGGATGACTAGAAGGATCTCTTGCTTTGCTCTGACTTTATTGCCTTTGTGCTATCTGCCATGGATGATGCTGTCCGCTTGGTGGTAGGGCCTCGGCCCTGTTGGTTGACATGCATAGGTCTGTCTGCGTCAGTGGGCGGCTGACGCTGCTGCGAAGAAGTCCCTTACCGGGCTTCCCTTCACGGGACTCCGTCTCTTTGGGGAGCGTCTTGATGCATTGGTCAAGGACGGTCGGCTCCCTCAGCGTAGAAAGCATTCCCGGCCCTTTTGGGGAGGCCCCTTCCTTTCGCTCTTCCCGTGGAGACGCGGCTCCTCCTTCCCAGGTAGCCACAGAGACTTTTGGGGACGAGGCAGATCCCGTGGTCGTCCCAGTCCCTCCTGGGGGTCCAAGCCCAAACCCCCTGCCAAGGCCCCTCAGCCATGAAGGGGCGCCCTCACCCATCCGGGTGGGGGGACGGCTTCGGCTCTTTGCTCACGTCTGGAGACAATGCGTCTCAGACCGGTGGATTCAGGAGGTGGCGTCCTTCGGATACAAGATAGAGCTAACAGCTTGGCCACCCCCAGGATACCTTCGGTCACGGATCTCCCAAAATCCAGTGATGGCGCAGCGCCTAAGGTTGGCCGTCCAACATTTTCTGTCATCTGGAGTGGTTTGCCCTGTGCCTCTTCAGGAACAGGGCCAGGGGTTCTACCCCAATCTGTTCACGGTGCCCAAGAAGGACGGCTCCCTGAGACCCATCCTGGATCTAAAGGGTCTCAACAGATTTGTCAGGTTCAAACAGTTCCGCATGGAGACCTTGCGGTCGGCGGTGAGCTCCCTTCAGCCAGGCGACTTCATGACCATGGTGGACATCAAGGATGCCTACCTGCACGTTCCTATCTTCCTGGGACATCAGAGATTCCTGAGGTTCGCTCTGGGGGATCAACACTACCAGTTTGTGGCCTTGCCGTTCTGTATTACCTCGGCCCCTCATGTGTTCACCAAGGTGCTGGCGGGTGTCATGGCCCTCCTGAGAAGCTAGGGCATTCGCATTCCTCCTTACTTGGACGATCTGTTGATTACTGCTCCATCTTTTCATCAGGCCGAGAGGGATACTCAGGTCCACCCTCGAGTTCTTCGGTTGGGTGATCAATTATCCCAAGTCTCCACTATCTCCGTCTTTGGTGAGGTCCTTCCTGGGCATGACGCTGGATACTTCTCAGGTCAAGGTGTTTCTTCCTCAGAAGAAAGTGGAGGGCCTTCAGATGCAGGCGCGAACCCTGCTGTCGTGTCCTCATCCCTCCATCCGTCTGGGGATGCAGCTGGTGTGCCTCATGGTGTCTTGCTTCGAGGCTGTACCCTTCGCCCAGTTCCACATGAGACCTCTTCAGTTGAATCTCGACTGTCTGGGATTGGAGTCAGGAGTCCTTGGAGCAGGAGTTCGCTCTGTCCCCTCTGGCCACAGTCCCTCTCGCGGTGGTTGGTCTCAAGAAACCTTCTGGTGGGCAGGTCCTTTCTGCCCCCGTGCTGGGAGATTGTCACCACGGACGCCAGTCTGACCGGTTGGGGAGGGGTTTGGCAATCGCTGAAGTTCCAGGGCCAGTGGGGCCCTCAGGAGGCCCACGTGCCTTTCAACCTCCTGTAGTTGAGAACGGTCAGGTTGGTTCTCCTCCAGTTGACTCCCCACCTACGGGGTCGTGCGGTCCAGGTCTGCTCGGACAATCAGACGGCTGTCGCTTACATCAATCATCAGGGTGGGACTGGGAGCAAACGAGCTCTCAAGGAAGTGTCCCTGATCCTGTCTTGGGCGGAGGAGAATGTTCCCTGCATCTCGGCGGTTTACATTCCAGGGGTGGAGAACCAGGAGGCGGATTCTCTGAGCAGAGGGACGTCTCGTCTGGGGGAATGGTATCTCAGCAACAGGATCTTTCTCACCCTGTGTCGCAGCTGGGGTCAGCCAGACGTGGACCTCTTTGCATCCCGTCACAAGCTTCGCTAGCAATTCCTTGGACGGAGTTTCGACTCCTCTATGCCTTTCCTCTGTTGGGTCGCGTGCTACGCAAGATAGCCCAGGAGGGGGTACCGACCATTCTGGTGGCCACCTGCTGGCCGAGAAGGGTATGATTCACGGATGTCGTCCAGATGGCAGTGGATCAGTACGTCATGCCCGACGATCCAGAGCTTCTCACTCAGGGTCAGCTGTTCCATCCAATTTACAAACGCTGGCTTTGATGGCTTGGCTTCTGAAACCTCCATCCTGGCGGATAAGGGTTTATTGGCTTCGGTAGTCAGTACTATGATTCAGGCTCGGAAGAAATCCTCTTCCATGATTTATTACATGCTTACATTGCCTGGTGTGAATCTAAGTTTTTTCCTTGTGCTTTCTCCATTTCCAGGGTTCTGGAGTTTCTTCAACATGGTCTGGAATCAGGTCTACAGCTGAGTACTCTCAAAGGCCAGGTTTCAGCTTTGGCAATGTATTCTCAGTGTGCCACACACCCCGCTTCCCCTTTAATTCTTACGATCGGGTTACTCCACCAGCAGGTGGCGATGTTGCAGAGAGAAGTCTTGAAAACGAGCCCCCTTCCGGCCTATATATACCTGGGACCTCCCACTTAACACCAGTGTTTTCTCTCTGCATGAGGCGACAAGACAGAAGAAAGAAGTCTGCTTGCAGGTAGCCGGGGTCTTAACCTGGCACCCCCTTTGGGTCTATTTCTGCCCAGTTTTGATTTGTTTACCTAGATGGTTAATGGAAGCCTCCCAGCCCAGGCTGCTCACTGGGCAACGGTAGATGGCACTATAGGTGCCTAGGAGCTTATCTCCTCCGCTCGACCTCACACGTGGGGCAATGCGGCTATCTGGCATGGTGATCCGGATTTGGGATGCCCCTGTCCCGTGGTTCCCCTTTGGCCATTTCTCTCCCGTTACGGTCCCTTCACTATGGGGGGGGGGGGGGGGTGGTTTTTGGGGGGTACTTATACTGTGTGCATGTTGTTTTTTAATGTTACTGTGCTATGAAGAGTTATGGCAGTCTCAGGCACAGCACCGCGGGTATGCGCTCACGTGGCCTGAACTGCTAGGGCTGTGTTGTGTGTTACATGTTTCCCCCCCCCCACTGACTCCGAGGGCGTCCTCTCTGCATGCGGCTCCGCCATTTGGCGGGCCACGCTGTTTGAATTGAAGGGGGCGGGGCCTCGGCCCGCGTTTCGATGGCGGGGGCGTGGCTTGGGCGCGTTGTCTCGCAGCTCGGCCCCGCCGCACTTCCTCCTTCTAATCAAGGAGTCAGGTGCGGGGGACTCGGCTGGAGGAAGCTGTGTGACTAGCTGGCTGCTGCTCTTCATGGTTGGTCAGGTAAACGGTCCCCACCTCGCGTGTGGGGCCGTCTTTTTTGTTATAAGTTTGCTTCAGCATGTAAAAAAAAGTGTATGTTTGCTGACCTTCAGTTTAACTCTTAAAGCACTTTGGGGCTTTGCTATTGATATATATGCTCCTTTTATTCTGTAATGAATGAATATGCTGCATGCTGCCTTTTTTTCTGGAGGTCTGACTGTTGTCTCTTTCTCCCCACAGATCCTGGGATCCCCTCATTGCAGTGGCTCTCCCGGTTCTGTTATACCTGGCTAGTCTTAGTACTCTAAATTGGTTTTGTCCTAAGGTTTTTTTTTGGAAAAAAAAAAAAAGTTTAAATTTAAATCCTCCCTTTCCCGGGACATTAATTATAAAGGGGCATCCCGGGTGGCTTAATGCGTAAAACCCTGGGTTGTTGCGAATACCATAAATTCACCTTATGGAGGCTTCCGACAATACCGGAAACGGCTCTTCGGGGCTATCCAGGCTGTGTGGGGGTTGTGGGGCTCCGCTCCCAGGCGATGATGTCATATTTTGCATTCCATGTGCAAAGCAGAACATTGCGCGCCAGTCCGTTGCTCCGGCTTCTGGCTCCTCGCAACTTCCGTCATCTCCTACCCCCCCTCCCTTATTCCAGACCCCATGTGACATTGTCAAGGGTGGGGATTCGCAATCCGAGGTGTGTGCACGATTGGCCAACCTCGAGAAAATAATTTCCACCAAAGTAGCTCAGAAGGCTACAGCAAAGCGCAAACACCTTTCTCCGGCAGCACCTGCTTCGGAGGATGAGATGTGTGAAATAGTGGATTGGTCCGATTGTCCCCCTGATGAGGGGGAACTCCTTGAGGAGTCGGATGAGCCTGCAGACCAGCTAGGGATTGACGCTGCTGGCGCGATCAGGCTACGGGGGTGTCCCTTGACACCCCATCCATTTTGGCTCAAATGTTTGAAATTTTGAATTTGGATCCGCCTGAGGCAGTCGCCCTGCCAAAGGGTGAGTTATTTGATGTTCCCCAGCCGCGTTTGGTTTTTCCCAGGCAACAACACTTTGTGAGGGTTGTCCTTAAGGAATGGGAACAACCCACGCGACTGGCTGGAATTCCTCCTAGTTGGGATAAACGCTATCACTTTCCGGAGGATTTGGTGAAGCTTTGGTCAGTTCCCCCTGACGTCGATACCCCTGTGTTCTAGCACGGCTGTGTTACACTCTTCTGACACCACTGCCATTAAGGATAGTGAGGATCGTCGGATTGATCAATTTGCTCGCCATGGTTTTATCAGTGCCGGATCGACACTGCGGCCAGTGTGTGCTTCGGCGCTTCTTCTGTTGGCAGTTAGGTCCATGATTAGGGATCTGTACGCAGGTCTTGATCCCGCTTGTGATGAGTTTTGTACTCTTAAACGGTGTGAGTCGTTTATTTCCTTAGTCATGACCGCTCAGGACGATGCTCTGGCAATGAGTAGCAGGACAGCGGCTCTGCTGGTGGCAATTCGTCGGTCAGTGTGGCTGCGCCAGTGGACGGCAGACTTTGTCTCTAAAAAGGTGCTTACAGCGATCTCTTTTTTGGGTTTGTGCCTGTTTGGTGATAAAATAGATTCAGTGGCAAAAGGTGGTAAATTACCTCAACGCAAGAGGCCTCGTCGCCCCTTTCGGGGTGCGAGTGCCTTTAATCCTTCCTTTCGGGGAGTCAGAGCGGGTAGGGGGGCTTCCTTTCCCGCTACCAAAGGTACTGGCCGTCCCGGTCAGTGCTGGGGCGCCAAGCCCAAACCTGCTGGTAAGTCCGCTCAGCAATGAGGGGCTGCCCTCACCCGTGCGGGCGGGGAGGCGATTGCGACACTTTTCCCTGGTCTGGGACCAGGAGGTTCCGGACAGATGGATCCAGGAGGTGGTGTCGTCCGGTTACAAACTGGAGATCGAGTCTCGCCCTCCTTCACGGTTCTTTCGGTCTCGGGTGCCCACCGATCCTTTGGCCGCACAGGGGCTCCTGGCGTCGGTAAGGAATCTTTTGGAAATGGCGGTCATCCGGCCGGTGCCGCGCTTAGAGGTGGGCCTCGGTTTCTACTCCAATATTTTCACAGTCCCCAAAAAGGACGGGTCGGTTCGTCCCGTCCTGGACCTGAAATTGCTCAACAGGTTCATCCGTACTCGGAAGTTTCGCATGGAAACTTTGCGTTCGGCCATCGGTTCTCTTCGGCAGGGGGACTTCATGACGTCCATAGACATCAAGGATGCTTATCTTCATGTTCCCATCTGCCGGGCTCATCAGCGTTTTCTTCGGTTCGTGATGAAGGACCAGCATTTTCAATTCGGCTCCAAGAGTGTTCACCAAGGTGCTGGCAGGGGTGATGGCCATTTTCAGATCTCGGGGCATTCGTGTCGTACCTTATTTGGACGACCTTCTCATCATGGCTCCGTCCCTCAATCAATCAGAGACAGACACCAGGATGGTGGTCTCCACGCTGGAAAGCTTTGGTTGGGTGATCAACTTTCCCAAGTCCCCCCTTGCTCCGGCCAGGGTGGTGTCCTTTCTGGGAATGCAGTAGGACTCTTGTCAACACAGGGTGTTTCTCCCTCAGTCCAAAATTTATCTGATTCAGGAGTTGGCTCAGTTCCTTCTTTCCAATCCTCGGCCGTCCATCCATCTGGGGATGAGGCTGGTAGGGTTGATGGTTGCCTCGTCTGAGGCAGTTCCTTTCGCTCAATTTCACACGGGGACGCTGCAGCTTCATCTGTTGGCGTCCTGGGACCGGCAACCACGGTCGTTGGATCGGCCCTTCCAGTTGTCCTCCCGGGTCCGGCAGTCCCTCCAGTGGTGGTTGGTCTCGACCAATCTCTCGAGGGGCAGGTCTTTCCTGACTTCTCTTTGGGAAATTGTCACCATGGACGCCAGTCTTTCGGGATGGGGGGGATTCTGGAAGGATCTTAAGTTCCAGGGGCAGTGGGGACCTCAAGAGGCCCACTTACCCATCAATATTCTGGAACTGAGAGCCATCCGTCTGGTTCTTGCTCTTCTGACTCGTTCTGGGCCTTCCGGTCCAGGTTCGTTCAGACAATCGAACAGCGGTTGCTTACATCAATCATCAGGGAGGGACTCGCAGTCTGGGTGCTCTGAGAGGTGTCCCTGATCCTGTCCTGGGCAGAGGCCCATGTTCCTCGTCTCTCGGTGGTTTACATCCCAGGGGTGGAAAACCAGGAAGCGGACCTGTTGAGCAGGGGCTCTTCCTGTCTGGGAGAATGGGCTCTCCATCCTCAGGTTTTTCGGTCACTGTGTCTTCGGTGGGGGACGCTGGAGGTGGACCTGTTTGCCTCTCGTCAAAATTGCAGGCTCCCGAACTTCGTGTCGCTCTCCCAGGATCCTCTGGCTCTGGCAGTGGACGCCATGTCCCTGAGCTGGGGGGATCTGGGTTTTCCGTACCTGTTTCCTCCGATACCCATGCTGGGCAGGGTGGTACGGAAGCTGGCTCTGGAAAAGGTGTCCGCCATTCTCGTGGCCCCAAGGTGGCCAAGGCGAGTGGTTCGCAGACATCGTTCGGCTGGCAGTGGAACAGCTCGTTCTGCCTCTTCGGCCCAATCTGCTGAGGGTCGGCTGTGTTACCCCAATTTACCAACGCTGGGTTTGACAGCTTGGCTGCTGAAACCTCCATCTTGGAGGAGGGTCTTTCTGACTCGGTCGTTAAGACTCTGATCAGTGCCCGGAAGAGGTCTTCTTCTATCATCTACTATAGGACTTGGAAAGCCTATATCGCTTGGTGTGAGATTAGATCTTTGCCTTGTAGGGTCTTTTCGGTCTCCAGGATTCTGGAGTTTTTCCAATCAGGGCTGGACTTCAGCTGAGTACTCTGAAAGGGCAGGTTTCTGCCTTATCTATCTTTTTTCAGAAGCGTTTTGCGCTCCATCCTTTAGTTAAAACTTTTTTCCAGGGGGTTACTCATGTGCGGCCTCCCAAGAAACCATTACTCCCTGTTTGGGACTTGAATTAGGTTCTTTCTGCTCTTCAGGCTCCTCCCTTTGAGCCTTTGCAAGATATTGCTTTGTCTACCCTGGCTCAGAAGATTGTCTTCTTGGTAGCTATCACTTTGGTTCGGCGTGTCTCGGAGTTGGCGGCCTTGTCTATTCAGGCGCCCTACTTTGAGAGGCATCAGGATAAAGTGGTCTTTCGGTTCAAACCGGACTTTCTTCCTAAGGTTTTTTCTGCTTTTCATTTGAATCAGGATATTGTTCTTCCCTCCTTGTGTCCTAAGCCTAAGAATGACAAGAGAGGGTTTTGCATTGTTTGGATGTAGTACGCTGTGTTAAGTACTATTTGATTATCACGTCTCCTTTTCGTAAAACTGATGCCTTTTTTGTTGTGCCCTGTGGGCCTAGGAAGGGTTTGGCGCCGGCCAAATCTTCCATTAGCAAATGGATACGTCAGGCCGTTATTGCGGCCTATTCTGCTAAGGGGAAAGTTCCCCCTTTTCGTATCACTGCTCATTCTACTCGCGCCGTTGGAGCGTCTTGGGCTTTTCAGCACCAAGCTTCTGTTGAACAAGTTTGTAAAGCTGCTACTTGGTCTTCTGTTCATAGTTTTACAAGGTTGATGTGCGGGCATCAGCGGATGCTGTTTTTTGCCTCAAAGTTCTGCAGACCGCAGTCGTTTAAGTTATGCTTAATTTTGTCTTCGGATACCCATCCCTTGTGGACACTGCTTTTGGATGTCCCGATCGTAAGAATTAAAGGGGAAGCGGGGTGTGTGGCACACTGAGAATAATACCATTTTGTGAGTACTCACCTGAAAAATGGATATTGTCAGTGTGCCACACACCCTGCTTCAACCGCCCTTTTCGGTATCCCGGTTCCTTTATATGGTGAAGCTTTTTCTTTATTTTGAGGTTACCATTGGATTTCCTGGTACCTTGTCTTTCTGCTTTTTAAATCACTGGTGTTAAGTGGGGGGTCCCAGGTATATATAGGCTGGAAGGGGGCTCGTTTTCAAGACTTCTCTCTGCAACGTCGCCACCTGCTGGTGGAGTAACCCGATCGTAAGAATTAAAGGGGAAGCGGGGTGTGTGGCACACTGACAATATCTATTTTTCAGGTGAGTACTCACAAAATGGTATTTTTTTCCAAAGATCCTTCGCTAATCATAGGCTTATCAAAACTTTTTTCCAAGGAGTTACTCATGTACGTCCGTCGCGTAAGCCCTTGCTACTGGTGTGGGATTTGAATTTGGTGCTTTCTGCTCTACAGGGTCCACCATTTGAACCTCAATGCTGAATGCTGCTCTTCCCATTCTGACTCTTAAGGTGGCATTTTTGGTTGCTATCTCTTCGGTGCGTCGCGTCTCTGAGCTGGCGGCGCTTTCCATTAAAGCTCCTTACTTTGAGCGGCCTCAGGATAAGGTGGTGGTCCGTCTTAAACCAGAATTCTTGCCCAAGGTTGTATCTGCCTTTCATCTCAATGAGGACATTGTCTTGCCTTCCTTGTGTCCTGCCCCTTCTAATTCTAAGGAACGGACCCTTGATTTCCTGGATGTGGTCAGGGCTCTCAAATTTTATTTGGTTGCCACAGAGTCCTTTAGGAAGTCTGATTCTCCGTTTGTCCTTCCTGCCGGGCTTTGGAAGGGCTTGCCTCCGGCCAAATCCACTATCAGCAAGTGGATCAGACAGGCGGTGGTACAAGTGTACTCTCCCAAGGGGAAGGAACCCCCCTTTTCGTGTTACTGCTCATTCCACTAGGGCTAATGGTGCCCCTTGGGCTTTTCAGCACCAGGCTTCTGTTGAACAAGCTTGTAAGGCTGCTACTTGGTCTTCCGTTCATACTTTTTCTAAGTTTTACAAGGTTGATGTTAGGGCCTCAGCTGACGCTGTTTTTGGCCGCAAGGTGCTTCAGGCGGTTGTATCTTGAACTGCCTGCTGTTGCTCTTTGGGGATCCCACCCTTCTTCATGGACACTGCTGTCGGATGTCCCAAATGTGAAGAATTGAAATGAAGCAAGCTGTGCTGTACACCAGGAAAAATACAATTCTGTGATTACTCACCTGTAGAATCGTTTTTACGGTGTACAGCACAGCTTACTTCATCCTTCCCTTGTTATCATTATCCTCTTTTGCCTTGTTATGGTGAATTTTGTTGAGGGGCTGTGTTTTTTGTTAACATGGTCTTGCCTCCCAGCTTCTTGCATCACTGCTTTTCAAACACTGGAGTCTCTGGGTAATTCCTGCAGTTTTTATGGGCTGGGAGAAGCCACAAGTCTTTCTACAGTCAACTGCGCCACCTTGTGGCGGATTACCCAAATGTGAAGAATTGAAATGAAGCAAGCTGTGCTGTACACCTTAAAATCAATTCTACAGGCGAGTAATCATAGAATTGTATTTTTTGGTCTCTTTAGCCCCCCCCCTATATTAAGCCTAACATAGGTCTCTCCACATACTGGCTTGCGACTATGTTTTGGTACTCACCAAGTCTCACCCCCCATACAGCCAGAAACATCTGCCCTAGTGCTGATGAGAGCCTAAAGCTCGAAACACATGTCCACTAGTTGGATGTGTCTGGCTGTGTAAAATGTAAAAGCTAATCTTTGGCATTGAACCTTGACGTTTCTAAGGGCCTTGGATGGCACACACAGATGATTTCCATAGCTCCAACTACTGCAAGGGTAGATGGGTAATGCCATCTGTCCTTGGACTGGGTACTGTGCAAATACTTTCCGTTCTAGGAAAGCTCTTTTCCTTACTGAAAGTAGTAAATGCTGGCAACACATTCCTTACCATACGGTAATATTCCTGTCCCTAGGAATGACAGACAATACTGGAAGAGTTAAAACTGAAGAGTACCTCCTCCCCCATTAATGTTCGTCCCATAACTTTCTCTTCCGGTAGGAGTGCAGATGCTGGAAATATTTTTGTATTTCTAACTTTTTTGTTTTTAGGATTTATTTTTTTAAGGATGTCAGGGCCAGGTACATATGCATAACTGTGCACATTGCCCGCTTGCTCAAGACCCTCTCTCACCTGGACAAAGCGCAAGATCCTGCTGTTGCAAGAAGAGTATTAAGCAATGAAGGCAAGTGACCTAGTATGGAGGCCACTACCTTGGTCTGACCCACCTCCCTTTTATGGTGCCCTTACCAACAGCCCATGGGGGCTTGCTGTGCATCAGGTGCTAACAGAGAACAGTGTTCCCTGCAATAGCAGCTGGACGGCGCTTTTCTCTTTCTCCTCCTGCCGCATGGGTAATTTATTTGGGGGGGGGGGGGGGGCGCAGTGGGCCACGCCTAGCACAGTGTGTGTGACATTTCCTTACTGATCAGCAGCAGGGGATGAGCATAATGCTAGTGCTGTGGTTGGCCACAGGGAGGCCAAGCACCAGCTAGAGGCACTACGTCACCATTTTCAATACGATGGCAAGACGTTTCTTAGTTCATGAACACTACACATCCTTTCCTAGATAGGCTTCTTGATTGGCAGAGGAAGAAAAAGCAGGCTATTTCTACCTATTGGGTGCAGGGAGGAGCAAGAAAGCCAACCCACCCAAGCTCTAGACCTATTAGGTAAAAGGGTGGGTAATATTCCCGCATTCCAAGTCCTGGTCATCAGATCCAGAAAGTGCCCACACTGGCAAAATCCCTGCCACAAGAGTCTGCTACTGTCAATCTCAAGGCAGAAGATATTGAAGAACCTGATTGAGGCTGTAGCAGCAGACTTTAATATGTCTGGGTAGGACTCTGCTTAGTTCCCCCACAGTTGCAGTTGAAAAAGGAGGGGGGGGCATCAATAATTCAGTACTGAATGGTTAACGCAACCGCATGAAGTGGACTGCAAGACAGGTGTGGATCTTCCCAGCCTATATACTTCCAGCTGCACCTCCACAATCCAGTAATTGAAAAGCAGTAGACAGCTGCCCTGGAGGATAAGGCATCCTAAGAAGCCCCTATGAATTATTTGGAGACAAAAATAGAGACAAGATAAGTTCCCCCTCTTTATTTTCCTTTTTTCTGATGCTGAACAACTATTTACATATTTACAAGCTCCACAAGGACCCTATAGGCATCCTGAAGAATTAATATAGTAACCCAGCAGACAGGGAGGGTCTGACACCCTGAAGTGGAAATAGAAGAGAAAGCAATTCTACAGGCGAGACTCACAGAATTGTATTATCTCTCCAGGCCGCCAGGAACTCAGTAACAAATAGCATTTTGTGAGTACTCACCTTTAAAACTCCGCTTCCATAATCATGACATCTGGGTAGTCTCCAGTAGAGGACGATCTTTAGTAGAGATTAATGCAAAAAAGGAGCTCCTCCCAGTCCATATACACCTGGGACCTCCCACCAATTCTCCAGTGTATGATAGCAGTAAGAGGACCAGGAAGAACCCATATAACAACTACAAAATTAACAAAGGTTCACCATATAAATGATCCGGAATACCACAAGGGTGGGGGAAGCGGAGTGTATGACACACTTGGAATAATACCATTTTGTGAGTACTCACCTTTAAAATGGGTATTATAAGTGTGTCATACACTCCGCTTCCCCCACCCTTGTGGTATTCCGGATCATTTATATGGTGAACCTTTGTTAATTTTGTAGTTATATGGGTTCTTCCTGGTCGTCTTACTGCTATCATACACTGGGGAATTGGTGGGAGGTCCCAGGTGTATATGGACTGGGAGGAGCTCCTTTTTTGCATTAATCTCTGCTGGAGACTACCCAGATGTCATGATTATGGAAGCGGAGTTTTAAAGGCGAGTACTCACAAAATGGTATTATTCCAAGTGTGTCATACACTCCACTTCCATAATCATGACATCTGGGACATCCAATAGCAGAATCCGTCATGGGTGGGAACCGAAAACAGTAAAAACAATGCACCAACTTAAACCACTGCAGCTTGCAGAACCTTGCGGCCAAAAACAGCATCCGCTGAAGCCCGCACATCAACCCTGTAAAACTTGGTCTTCTGTTCATACTTTTTCCAAGTAGCAGCCTTACAAACTTGTTCAACAGAGGCCTGGTGCTGAAAAGCCCAGGATGCCCCAACAGCACGAGTAGAATGCGCAGTGATCCTAAAAGGGGGAGTCCTCCCCTTAGCAGAATAGGCCCCAACAATGGCCTGACTAATCCATTTACTAATGGTAGACTTGGCCGGCGCCAAACCGTTTCTGGGCCCACAATGCACCACGAAAAAAGCGTCCGTCTTGCGAAAGGGGGAAGTAGCCACCAAATAGTACTTCACACAACGAACCACATCCAAAGAATGCAAAACTCTCTCCTTGTCATTGCTAGGCTTAGGACACAAAGAAGGAAGAACAACATCCTGATTGAGGTGGAAGGCAGAAACAACCTTAGGAAGGAAATCTGGTTTGAAACGAAAAACCACCTTATCCTGATGCCTCTCAAAGTAAGGCGCCTGAATAGACAAAGCCGCCAACTCAGAGACACGCTGGACAGAGGTAATGGCCACCAAAAAGGCAACCTTTTGAGTGAGCACAGAAAGAGCAATATCCTGAAGCGGCTCAAAAGGAGGCGCCTGTAGAGCCGAAAGAACCAGATTCAAATCCCAAACAGGCACCAAGCCCTTCCTAGGAGGCCTAACATGAGTAACCCCCTGGAAAAAAAGTCCTGAACAGTGGGTGCAAAGCAAAAGACCTTTGGAAGAAAAAAAGGCAGATACCTGCCCCTTCAAGGTACTAAGCTGAAAACCTTGATCCAGACAGTGTTGAAGAAACTCCAAAATCCTAGGGATAGAGAACACCCTACAAGGTAAGGCCCTGGCCTCACACCAGTCAATGTAGGACAGCCGCAGAGAGACCTTCCTCCTTCAGAATGAAGGTTTCAGCAGCCAAGCCGTCAAAGCCAG
This sequence comes from Gastrophryne carolinensis, assembly GCA_027917425.1. Classification (NCBI taxonomy): domain Eukaryota; kingdom Metazoa; phylum Chordata; class Amphibia; order Anura; family Microhylidae; genus Gastrophryne; species Gastrophryne carolinensis. The sequence continues at coordinate 590,616,175 of CM051234.1, forward strand.
CGTTTGTAAAATAGGGTAAAGAAGATGACCCTGAGAAATCAGGTCCGGAAACAGAGGCAGCCTGTAATGATCTACCGCTAGACTTACAACGTCTGCGAACCAAACCTTTCTTGGCCACCTTGGGACCACCAGAATCGCTGGTGCCCCTTCCAGAACCAGCTTGCGAACCACCTTGCCCACCATGCAGAAGGGTGGGAAAAGATACAGGAAACCCAGATCCTTCCAAGCCAGGGCCAGAGGATCCTGAGAGAGAGACACAAAGGAAGGAAGTTTGGGATTGTGCCTGGAGGCAAAGAGATCCACATCCGGAGTCCCCCACCTGTGACACAGGGAGCGAAACACCCTGGTGTTGAGGGCCCACTCTCCTCGGCGAGAGAAGCCCCTGCTCAGAGCATCCGCCTCCGTGTTCTCCACTCTTGGAATGTAAACTGCTTAGATGCAAGGGACGTTGCTCTCCGCCCAAGTAAGGATCAGAGAGACCTCCCTGAGGGCACTCCTGCTGCGTGTCCCTCCTTGGTGATTGATGTAGGCCACCGCCGTTCGGTTGTCCGAGCGAACCGAAACCGGTAGGTCCTGTAAGTGTGGAGTCAGCCGTGACAGAACTAGCCGGATGGCTCTGAGCTCTAGGACATAGTTCAAGGGGTTGTGGGGTCCTCAGGAGGCTCACACCCCCATCAAACAATTCTTCCAGAAACCTCCCCAGCCTGATAGGCTGGCATCCGTGGTCACCGTTTCCCAACAAGGGAAAAGAAAGGACTTGCCCCTCAACAGATTGCTTGACTCCATCCACCACTGAAGTGACTGGCGAACCCGGAGACACATCTGGAAGGACTGATCCAAGGGCTGCGGACATCTGTCCCAATGCCTCAGCAGATGGAGCTGAAGCGACCTCATATGGAACTGAGCGAAGGGTACTGCCTCGAAGGACGCCACCATCAAACCTACCAGTTTCATCCCCAGCCGGAGAGAGGGGCAACGAATGGTCAGGAGAAGGCGAATCAGATCCTGAACAGCCCTTACCTTGGGCTGAGGAAGCAACACTCTGGCTTGAGTGGTATCCAGAGTCATGCCCAGAAATGAAATCCCCCTGGAAGGAGACAAAGAGGATTTGGGGTGGTTGATCACCCATCCAAACCTTACCAGAGTAGACAGCACCGCCCTGGTGTCCATCTCCACCTGTAGTCCCAAGAAGATAGACAGCTCAGAAATCCCCTGAGATATTTCACCTGGGAGCACGGACAGACCTCTGTAAGTCCCAATTGTAGTAATGTGCTGCAGGTCCAGCTCACCAAGAGTGATAAAACATAACATTTAATGTAACATTTTAAAATATAGCATGACCTGTGTGGAGTGAATATCCTGGGCTCCCCATTCAAAGGTAACGCGTTTCGGGGTTACCTCACCCCTTAATCCTACCTTGATGGATTAAGGGGTGAGGTAACCCCGAAACGCGTTACCTTTGAATGGGGAGCCCAGGATATTCACTCCACACAGGTCATGCTATATTTTACAATGTTACATTAAATGTTATGTTTTATCACTCTTGGTGAGCTGGACCTGCAGCACAGTCCATCTCCGCCTGCCAGAGGGAAGAGGCTGAAATCAGTAGGTCGTCCAGATACGGCACAATGCGAATGCCCTGGGCTCTGAAAATGGCCATTATGCCCGCCAGAACCTTTGTGAAGACCCTTGGAGCTGAGGTCAGCCCGAATGGTAGGGCCACAAACTGAAAATGAAGATCCTGAACCGCAAACCTGAGGAATCTCTGGTGCGCAGGAAAGATAGGAACATGCAGGTAAGCATCCTTGATGTCTATTGACGTCAAAAAGTCCCCTTGACGAAGGGAAAGAATGGCAGAGTGCAGGGTCTCCATGCAAAACTTCCTGGTTCTGATGAACCTGTTGAGAATTTTTAGGTCCAGAATGGGTCTGACAGAACCATACTTTTTGAGGACTGAGAGAGGCAGGGGTTACTACTCCAACCTCTTTACGGAGGGAGGCACCGGGCATATGACTCCCATATCCAGAAGACTTTGGACCGCCAACAGGAGCCCCTGTGCAGCCTGAGGGTCTGAGGGCACCCGAGACCTTAAAAATCTTGGAGGGGGCCAGTACTCGAACTCCAGTTTGTACCCGGACGAAACAACTTCCAGGATCCATTTGTCTGTGACCTCCTGTGCCCAGACCTGGAAGAAGAGCCGCAGCCGTCCCCCCACCCTAGTGGGTGAGGGTACCCCCTCATAACTGAGCGGGTTTAGCGGGGGGCTTAGGCTTGGAACTCCAAGCAGATGCTGGATGGGCCCGTCCTCTGGTGTTAGAGGCTCCTCCTGGAGCAGGGGCAGAGTAGGTGAATCCTCTGACGGCTCTGGCACCCCGAAAGGAAGGATTGAAGGAGCTTGCCCCCCGAAAGGGACAACGCCGTTTCCTACGCTGAGGTAGCTTGCCACCCTTAGCCACCACATCCAACTTATCTCCAAACAGCTTAGTGCCCAGGAAGGCAAGAGCGGTGAGCGATTTCTTGGCCGCAAAGTCCGCCGCCCACTGGCAAAGCCAGACCGATTGACGCATGGCCACCAATAAGGCCGAAGTTCTGCTACACATAATAGCGTCCTCCATAGCAGCCAGTACAAAGTTCATGAAAAGCTCGCACCTTTTAAGGGCAGCGAACTCCACGCTGGATGGGTCAAAAAGGGCACCATTCAAGAACTCCCTAACCGGGGATCTGTTAGCCACTGCCGCAAGCGCAGATGCGCACACCGGCTGTAAGACTGAACCCACACTAGTGAAGGCATGACATGCCAACTGATCAATGCGCTTATCCTCACTCACCATCCTTGAGGGTAGTGGCATCAGGGGTATGGACCACAGAGGTGTTGGACAACCCCAAAACAGGCGCATCGACCTCGGGCGGGGAAGACCAACGCTTCACCGCATCCACCGGGAAGGGATACTTTTTATCCCAACCCTGAGGAACTCCGGGAAGCCGACTCTGTTTTTCCCATTCCGTAAGGAACAGAGCGTCAAAATGACCCTGTGTAGGGAACTCCAAGCAAAGCCTGGCGGCCCCAAAGAATTTCCCTTTTTTAAGAGGGGGTGCCTCAGGCGGCGCAATGTCCAAAACCTCAAGGAGATGGACCAGAACCTTGGAGGTGTCAACGGCATCCCCCAGCGCCTGCCCAGCATCAGTGTCACGAAAAAACACACCCTCAGTATCAGATTCTCCAAACAGTTCCCCCTCCTCTAGCGGGGAATACTCAGACCAATCATCATCAAACTCCAAAGCCAGCCCTGCCGGCGACAGGTGTCCTTTATTAGCCTGGGCCTTACAGCCCACAGTGCCAGAAAGGATCCTCTCGATGCTGGCCAGGCGAGCAAAAACAGAGTGCGACTCCCCACTAGCGACAGCGTCACTTGGGGTACGTAACAGGCGGGGTGGTGTAGGCGATGAAGCGGGTGGTGCTGACCCAGAAACCTGGGAAACCGCCTGCCGCGTTATGGCCTTTTGTGCACAAGGAATACAAATGAGCACATCCTCCCCCGCAAGGGATACCCCACAACCAACACACGGCCGGGATTGTCCTGAGGGAAGCCCCAGCCTGGTATCCTGCGGAGCCTCCATATGGTGATTTTTTGGGTAGTCGCAGTGACCCTAGGGAATTAAGCTGGTAAGTAACCCTGGGATGCCCCTTTAATGTCCCTGTGGGGGGATTTAACGGAAAATGCTAAGGAAGGGCCTAGGACCGGGAGAACCCCCTAATATTGCAACAGGGGAGACCCCTGCTGAAAGACACAATAAGGGAGGCCCATAAGACAAGCACACAAAATGATTGAGATATATATATATATATACACACACCAAAGCATACAATCAAGAGAAAGCAAGCAGCCCCCCTGCGGAGAGGGAGGCAGCCTAAGAGAAGAAACACTGGGCACTCACAAAACACACAGGTCCGCAGTAGGATCGGCAGCAGCACTTCTAAGATGGCCAGCACCGCAGGAGAGAGTGAGGAAGAAGGGGGGCGGGCCAGCGCAGAACGCACGCTCGCTAGGCCCCGCCCCCTCCCTGCCAGACCAGAAACGCGGATCCAAGCCGTGGGCTGGGACTCCAAACGGCGCCAAAAGGAGGGGGAGGGGAGGCCGCGGTGCGTGAGGGCCCGGCCCCGCCCCCCCCAAACACAGCCTGAGGGGGAGAAGCTCCCCTCGTGAAAACTGCCAACAGAGCAGGTAAGGCACATCAGCCACATGTAAAAGCATACACACACACACACACACAATAGTGAATCACCAGACACTGAAAATCAGTAAGGGACAAGCCAGACCCCCCCCCCCCCCCCCAGGGGCACGGAGGAGAACCGCCATCCAGTACAGGGGAAGCGGATAAGGCTGAAGGGACAGGGCATCACAAACCGGGATCACCAACCCAGAAACCGCCTACCCCTTGTAATGGGGTCTCACTGAGGAGTCATGCTCCTTAAAACACCTAGGAAGGTGTTGCCTACCCTCAACCAGGACCTACAGCCGAGGCTGGGAGGCTCATAAGGGGACATATGAATAAAGGTCCAGGCAGAAATAGGGACAAAAATGGCCGGGCGCCCGGCTTACCTGCAAGGAATAGAAGGCTTCATCTTCTGACTTGCTCGTCATCTAGCAGAGAAGGAACTGGGGAATTGGTGGGAGGTCCCGGGTGTATATGGACAGGGAGGAGCTCCTTTTTTGCATTCATCTCTGCTAAAGATCGCCCTCTACTGGAGACTACCCAGATGTCATGATTATGAAGCGGAGTGTATGACACACTTGGAATAGTTCACCTTCTGATAACCTATCCACAATATCCTGGTGGACACTATAACCCTGGTTGTCCTCGTGGGGCTGAGCTGTTGAAGGAGCTGTAGGTTCCGAAGGTCCAGTGCCAGAAGTCTCTCCAGGAACCCTCTCTACAGGAGATATTTGTCCCCCAAACTTAGCAGATACTACATTCAGCACAAATAGTACTGTCCTCATCCAGAGGCCTTTGCATGCATACTGGACATGGGATGACCCTGCCTGCTAATGTACCAGACCCAATTACCACAGATGCTTCGATCCTGGTAAAACAAAATATGAATGTCCCTGAGGGCCTAAGACCAAAGTATATACAAGTACTCAAAAACCTTAGGGGTGAACCACAACCAATATATCTCTTTCCTACAAACCGGAGGAACACCCCGCTGAATGGGCCACGGCAGAGTACGGGCCGCAGCCTGAGCCTGAAGAGTGGTGGCGGAGCACAAGCCACAGCAACCCTGGAGCAGGTAAATAAATCCAGGTACATCTGCGCAGTCCAATCCAACTGCAAAAATGAAACTAGATTGTGGAGGTGCGGCTGGAAGTATATATAGGCGGGGAGGAACCACACCTTCAGTCTTGCAGTCCACGCCATTCCTTACTGAATTCCTGACGGCCTGGAGTGAAATAGAAATTTTTATCAATGAGCATGAGCAATTTGGAGTAACATATCGCAGATGAGTGGGATCACATGGAGAATGCCCCAGCCATCCCAAGGCATAGACCTACTCTGCTCATTTAAAGAGTATACCCTGAAGTGGTGGGCTGTGTCACCGGACAAATATGTCTTCATTACTTCTGGAGCAGCGCATTGCTCAAGGATGCCAATGACAAGAAAGTGGAGACAATCTCCAGAAAGATCTTTAGTGTAGCAGGAGAAGCTCTCTGCCCCGTCTTTGCTGCAAATTTAGTTTCCACAGCTTCAGGCCTTTGACACTATTTGGCTGAAGCAATGGTCAGGGAGTGACAGGTGGTTAGTCCACCAAGTTTCCACTAACGTGGAGAGACAGGCCTTCCTTCTCGCACGTCACAGCAAGACAATAAGGACAGGCTCCATCAGGATTGGGTTGATTAGGATACACTGGGCGCCCTTGGTGTATGATTATGTGCTATTTTTAGCACTTATTAAATGCATTTTCCTGAGGCAGTATTATGTTAGGATCTTTTCTCTCTGCATGATCCTGTATTGGACTTTTATTGAAATGTTTCACCTAGAATTACTCTTCAGGAGTTTCCTTTCTCTCTGCATGATCCTGTATTGGACTTTTATTGAAATGTTTCACCTAGAATTACTCTTCAGGAGTTTCCTTTGCATCTACTGGAAATCTGTTGGAAATGTTCCCCTGGGTTTGAGCATTTTGTGGCATTGTATATTCCTATAATCATGCTTGAGAGTTTACTTAGGTTGGATTATTCATGGCTCTATTTAGTTTTTAAGCCAATGCTGGCAAATTCAGAATGACTATATTTGGACAATAATTTTGCTATATCTTGCTTTGTGCATACTGTGAACACCGATATTTTGAAACATTTTTGTGAAGTTTCAGCACGTTGAGCATTAAATAGCAATTTTCTCACCTGCTATAGCATTATTTATTTTACTATTAGCGAGGCATTTTATTGTTTTCTTTGCACAGCAGAGCGTGCCTTTGTGATGCGGTGGCGTGGGACTGGAGCATTTTTTTGCCTGCAGAATGTATTTAAAGCAGAACCAAAACACTGTGCAGCTGGGCATCCCAATTTGGGTTGCCCTGCTGTGTGAACCCTCCCAGATCACCAGTGACAGCTTACCTTTCCCTGCTCCAACAGCACAAGTGGGCTCTCATCCAAACAGGGCAGTTTGCTGTGCCTAGGTCAATCCGCAATCAGCACTGATTGCTTGCAATCAGGAACACAAGCAGCTGCATCCCCAGCAACTTCGGACGCTCTCTCACCCTAGCCATTCAGAGGTGGAGGATGTGCCCACTTGCAAACCATATTGCAGGCTATCCAATCAGTTTACAGAATTACATAGATATGGTAAACAGCTCTGGACGAAAGCCAGTGCATGCTCAGTTCCACCGGGAAAGGTATTTACAAAGGATAAAATCTTTTACCTTATCCAGGGGTCCGGGACGCTCCTCTGGAGCTCCTGATTCTGGGTGCCACCATCTTGGGAGTAAAACACAGAGCTAAATCCCCCAGCTCTGTGCACGCTCCCGTCCACCCATTCAAGTGGCTGAAGTTCCGCTTTAAGAGACTGCAATTGCTCTACCATGTCTCCAGGATTAACCCAAGTTCACGTTTAGAAACCGCAATGCATTTTCACCCAGTTCAAGAAAAGTGAAGATCCAACAGCTCACCCCAGGCTGTAACATGTTATGCTCAGAAGAGGGTCTTGGCTCCCAATACAAGAAAGTGTAACAAGGAGGTATCCAGCACTCCCCGGGTCCAGTGCCTCAAATTAAAACAGAACTTACTTGCTTCATTAAAAACACCACAAGCTCCATTGAGCTTAGTGACACGTTTCAAGCATAATGGTGTTTTATTTTGAGCCAGTTGCCAGACAGCTGCATGGGACAGTTGAGCTTTTGCTTTGGCTACAGTAAATGTAAGTTTAACATGACATTTTATACTTTGTGCCAGGCTGTAAAAAGGAAGTCCAGTGAAAATCAACTGCATTTTCTTTGATTATTACAATCCCTTAAAAAGGAATGCCTTCAGTGTTGCATTTTAAAGGGACAGTATTCCAAACTGCCATGCCCCAGCGCCACAAGGATCTGAGTAGGTTTAGTAAGCTTTGACTGGACTTCCTTTTACACAGACAAGCATAGTACTGTAGGTAAAATAATCTGCTTAAGACTTTCATACAAAACTTGAATAAGGTAAACTTTATTTTCTGCAGAGCTTTTTTTATTCTTTACAAGCATCTAAAGAAACCAGAAAAGGCCAAACTTTAATAGCCATGCAGCAACTTAACAGTTCACAGAGAACTAAAACAAACCCACTATATCTTTATAGTCGCTTTTTATGTCATCTAACCCCAATCTTCCTCTTCTGCTGGACCCCCAGACTGGGTTTGAGAAAATCCTGAAGTACTGTAATCATTATTTCGAAAGCCTCCTCTCTGCATTGTTAAAAGAGAAAAAAATTAAACTCATAGCTAAAAAAACAAATTTAGTAAGTTAGTTTCAATTTCCTCTATACCATCAAAGTCACCTTGCATCAGTTCAATGCGGGCACTCATCCAATGAGAGCAGTTTAACTTTAATAGGGAGCATGCGCTGCCGCATACCCGACGTGTGCAACGCTGTCACCCTGACTATTGAGATAGGCTGGGAAAATAGCGCTGTGCTCAGGCGCTCCATAGTGAACAAGAGCAGTCTGACGAAATTGCATAGGGACTGCCATCATTGGACGAGAGCCCATGCATGAGCCGATGGATCTGATGACTTCAGCTGGTCCTGGAATATTTTAGATTGCAGGCCGGCCGCTGCTGGGTTTTGTTCAAGTACTATAGAAAGCATTTCATTTCTAACATGCTATATAAAACTCCAAAACCCAGAAAACTGCCCTCAAAACTGGAGCTCCCGCAATGAAAACTTCTACTGGACTGGGTCAGCGTTGAGGCTCCGAGCTGTAGTAGATATGGGTTTGTGCTGAATACCTGGATGCAACCGAGCTTCTAAGGATACAGCTTACAAATGACCGATTGTTGAAACAATTTATTACTTAATGAAAAATTCTTCCTTTTCAGAAATTGTGCAAAGGGCCCACTCCCATGTGGACACACTGCAGAACCACCACTCCCCTCGACTGCAGAAAAAGTCCAGTAAAGGGCCTAGACTAAGGCATATGCCAATTTAAAGCCCCCCTGGGCTTTTATAGTGTACCAAACTTGGGATTTTGACTATCTTGGGTTTTGGTCATTGCGAATCCCCCCCCCCCCGCCACCCCCCCCGCTGTGTGGAGCCTCCCAGGTCCTCCACTAAACTGACCTTTCGCCAATCTTATGGAGCATTGTACGAGCACTCATTCGATCACCGTTTTTTCCCACCGCCAAAGCCACACCTAGCAGCACTTTTCAGGTTGCCAATTGGTTGATCTCAAAGGTGCCAAAGCGACAAGGTGCAGCCGGCCGCATCCCCAGCATGCTGGTCGTACGTGCATGCGCTCCCTCGCCCAACCATTCAGGAAGCTTGATTGCAGGAGCACGCTCGGCCGCAGGGAAGCAAAGAATGCGACCCGCAGAGATAGCGTCCCCAGGATAAGAATACCGGTGCCCCAGGGGGTTTCACACATCGGAGCATCTTATGTAGGATGCCCCAGGGGCAAGCTAGCGGCCGGGCAGGGAATCTTTTAGATTCCACTACCCGGATGCATGGGTTTTGACATGCTTTAAGCATGTTTATTTGCTTGTAATCCCTAGGTTAGCAGTACTAAAATCGTCCAGTAAAAAAAATGAAGCACCATCACAAAATATTTAATTCTGTCTCAGGAGCCAAGCCTGAGAAGTGCCAATGCAAGCATCAGATAGGGAAGCGATGGACATGTTTCCAGAGGCCTCTCAGGATAGATTTTTATGGTATCTGGTGAAGACAGGGAATTTCACATGGGGGCATCCCAAATCAGAGGTTTTGGCTCACTTTTAAGAGGACAACCACCTGAGAAATTCTGTTCCTCTCTGGCGTGGCATCCTGATTTGGGATACCCCGCTGTGTGTATACCTGGTAAATCAAGATTTCCCACACATTTACTGGGACCGCACAGGTATGGGTGGGACCGGCATTAAGTGCAACATCCTGCATTCAACTTCTGCAAGCATCTCCCATCCAGCTGTAGGCACAGCTGTGCCATACCAACAAGGCCAATGTTCCTCTATCTACCGAAAACCAAATGGGTTTCCAGTATCCGAGGTACCTAGCAATTTACCTTTCGATCATCTGTGGAAGCAAATGTTTTTCCCCGTGGATTGAAGCTCATTGCCTCAGGATTGTTGTAAGCAACCTCTTCAAGCCAAGCCGGTACCTCCTGATGAGCCTATGCAAAATATTACCATAAAGAAACCGATGAGATCCAAGTACTATTTCTTCCACAAAAAAGGAAAAACAGATTGCAACTTACATCAGCTAAAATCTTCACAAGTGAACCAGCAATTTTGCGTTCTTCACCATTTTTATCAAAAAACGAGATTGCCTTCCCTGTATTGCCACAGCGTCCTGTGCGTCCAATTCTGTGAACATATTCATCAACATCTTCTGGGGTGTCGAAATTGATTACATGAAGGACATTTTCAATATCAAGGCCTCTGGCAGCAACAGAAGTGGCTACGATTACAGGACAACGGCCTGTGCGAAAGTCATTTAGGGCTATCTCTCTTTCCCTCTGTTCTCTGTCACTGGAGTAAGCAAAGTGTGTGAGGGGGTAAACATAAAACAATAGAGTAACATTCATCAAATCTGCATATGAATTACATTTCTTATGAATGATCAGGGGAGAAATACAAAAACATTGAACATCATAAGCCCCTCTACTATGGAATAGTTTCTCAATTTTTAAATATATTTTATATTACTTCTCTTGATCAAGCTCTCTTCTCACGTGACCCCAACCTGGCTTGTATACAAAGACTTCATAAGTTACATAAGCAAGGGATCACTCAGAGCAATTCTCAGTGGAACCAAATCTGAATATGCACCGTGTACACAGGCTGAACAGAAATTCTCCTCCTCCTCCACTCTCCTCAGTGGTAGCAAGCTGTGTAGGGGTGAGCTGCTGGAAGGGACATCTCACACACATTATAGATTACAGAGATCAACCACAACCAATGTAATCACAACAGAGTGGAAGCTACATCCAAGAAAGATCAGGAGAGACATTTTAAAGTGATCCTATAGGAAGCAATATGGCAGACTGTATCCGGCTTATGTTATGAATATTGGGCAAAGGCTTAGTAAAAAGAAAAGAAACCGGCAATTTTGGGGCACTGATCTGGGGATAGAAGACAAATTTCCTTTCTGGGTATTGGATCACTTTAAGCGTATTTCAGCACAATACGAGGGCGCAAATCCATGCAAGAAGATTTGCAATCACCAGATTCAGCAGACTCTGTATGTACAGGACTATAACCAGAGAAAATGCAAATAAGATATGCAAACCGTGGTGGTTCTTCTGAAAACCTCTCAAAGTCAGTCGAGTGTTTAATCTCATCTCAATCTAATGCCTTTAAACAGCCACGATGGCAACACATTGAGTTTCAGGCTGCCTGCAGACAGGAAGTGTCTTCTGACTATGCCATTCTGCATCATGGGATTGCTGTCTTTTGCTGACTCCAGCTCTGCTCTGTCTGTGCAAAGCCCAGCTATAACCCTGCTCCCCCTCGAACTTTTGCCCCCCTCTCCTCAATATGTGATGTTTCTGAGGCAAGATGGCGGCACCCATATCCTAGAGTCCTGAACAGAGTTGCAGACCAGTGGGGGAAAGAATAATAAGTGGCTAAAAAAGTAAAATTAATTTTAGATGCTGGGGAATAGTTTAAGGATTTTGGCTTTTCATTAAATGATGCTGAAGGCCCGGTTTCACAATCTTGCATGTTTTTTCACTGAAAAAAGCCAAGCCACAAATAACAATTCTGTGATACTCACCTGTAGAATTGGTTTTGCTTTCAATCCATTCCAGGCCATCCCTTAACCATTACACCTGGGTAATTCCTGCCTGTAGGGCATGACTGCAAGATAAAAAAAAAAAGTGTGACCCCTCCCGGCCCCATAAATAGCAGCTGCCTCTAATCAAGTCCAGTAATTAAAAAGCAGTAAATAATATACCCAGAGGCAAGGCGGGGAGGCCCAAGCCTAGGAGACAATGTTAACTCACACCACTCGCGTGATTTCTCTCGAAAAAAAAATGTCTTTTCTTTTTCTCCTTACAATGCCAAATGATATAATAAATGGAATAACCACCATAAAAAGGCATCAAGGACAATGAACCCCAAAAAAGGGAGGGTCGGACGGCATGGAATGGATTGAAAGCAAAACCAATTCTACAGGTGAGTATCACAGAATTGTGTTTTTTCTTCCAATCCATTCCAGGCCGTCCCTTAATCTTTATACCCGAGACATCCAACAGCAGTGCCTATATATGGGCGGGATCCCCAACACGGAACAGCAGGTAGTTCAAATCACTACTGCCTGAAGAACCTTACGACCAAAAACAGCGTCAGCTGAGGTGACCTTTATAACCTGTTCCACCGAGGCCTGATGCCGAGTTGTGGAATGAGTTGTGACCCGAAAAAGGGGGCTCCTTCCTCCTGGCAGAGTAGGCTCTACCACTGTACCTGTCTAATCCACTTGCTGATAGTGGATTAGCTGGTGGAAACCCCTTTCTAGGGCCTTCCGATATGACAAAAAGAAAAACCGAGAATCCGAAAGGATTCTGCAGCAGCCATGCAATATCTTATGGCTCTGACTACGTCCAAAAAAGAAGAGCCCCTTCCTTAGAATTGATCAGAACTGGGCATAAGAGAGGTAGAACTACCTCCTTGTTAAGGTAAAAAGGAAAAAACGACCTTAAGTAAATATTCAGGCCTAAACTGAAAAACTACCTCGTCTCTGTGTAACTCAAAATAAGGCGGCTAATTTGGAAACTTGACGCACAGAGGTGATCGCCAAAGAAAAAAATCACCTTGAGGGCCAAAATGCTCAATGGAGCATCAAAGTTTCTGGTAAGTCTATTGTCTGGCCGAAACATGACCCTTGAGGGTGCTCAACTGGAGGCCCAACTCTAAACCATTCTGCCGAAATTCTAAAATTCTGGCGACAGAATATTCTCTGCAAGAAAACTTCCTGGACTCACCCCAGGAGATGAAAGCCCACCAGACCCTGTAGTCAAACTAGGAAGATGTCTACTTCCGGGCCTGGATCATGGTGTGCATAATCTTGGCCGATAAACCCTTGGATCCAAGCACGATGATTGGACGAGTGACAGCGCATGTGCCATAGCACATGGAAGAGGTGAGCCCGTTTAGGGACCTGGGGAGTTTCACACAGCGGGGCACCCCGGTCGGGTTGCCGCCAGGGCAAGGGCCAAAACCCAGGACACACAAAATCCTGGGTTTTGGTCCACTCTTGAAAGGTACCCCCACCTTGGCAGCTTGTGATTGTGCCTGGGTGCAAAGGGGCCCCCTCCGGACAACCCCAACGGGGGCAAAGAGCTTGGAAGATCCTCTGACCTTCCTGAAGGAGTACTTGACAAATTACTCCTGCCTGAAAGATGCAGAACAGAAGTTCTCAAGGCTTCTGTTTCTGCAGACTTTGGGGATGCCCTTGACCAAAAAGAACCTTGTGGGTGGTCTGGCTGCAAACTGCCGGAGCTGTCCCCCCACCCGCCCAGGTGAGGGCGACACTTCATGCCTGGGTGGACTTAGTTGGGGGCTAAGGCTTGGCCCCCCAAGTGGCACCCGGCCAGTTCCGGGCCCTACCTCTGCCCCAAAAATCCCCTTGGGAACCTGAATGAAAGGAACCTCTACCACCCCGAAAGGACTGGTATGATGAGGGCTTCCAAAAGGGCAAAGAACTCCCCCTCTGAGGAAGCTTGCCATCCTTGACCATGAGATCAAGCCGTTCCACAAAAAGCCGGCTCCCTAAAAAGGAAAGATCCTTAAGTCTTCTTGGTGGCAGCATCAGCAGACCATTGCTTCAGCCATAGAGAGCGGCGTAAGGCAACCAGAAGAGGTTCTGGCACCTAGCTTGACCACATCATCCATATCAGTGATAACAAAGTTATTAAAATCTAAGTAAGCTATGAACTCCTTGGAATCCTGAGCATGTCTGCTAGATTTAGCCCTGACCATACGTTGTTTTACCTTTTTCACCAAAGCCAAGGAAACAATAGAAGCGGCACAAGCAGGACGCAAGAGCGAACTCACCATGGCAAAGGCATGGCGAGCCAACTGATCCATTCGCCTTTCAGTAGGATCTCTTAAAGAATCAACCGATGGCATGATAGTGTGGACAGGCCCGAAATGGGTGCGTCCACATCAGGAGGAAGTGACCATAATTTAACCATGTCAGAAAGGAAAGGATACCTAGCATCTAGGATCCTAGGGACAGAAGGCAATTTGTTAGGTTTTTCCCATTCCTTTAACACTATCCTGGAAAAATGGGATTGTTCAGGAAAAACCCACCTCTGTTTCTCGGGCCTATATAAATCACCTTTCCTCATCTTAACAGCCTCAGGAGGGGAAATATGTAAGATTTCAAACACAGAGGAAAGTAAGCCCTCTTCATCCGATGAGGATTCTTTGCTCCCAGAGGAAACAAAGATATTAGAATTATTGTCCTCACCGGAGTGTAACTCACCTTCTGAGAATGGTATTTGTTTCTCCAGGTTAGCCATTCTGAGTGCCAGGTCTGACTGAGCCCCAGTGCCTTCCCCTTCCCTAGGGGCTGACTGAGGAGGCTGAGCTTCAGAAGGGGCCATATTTAATGAAGTACTAGATACTGTAGTAATAGTCCCATTATGATCGGAAACAATTCCATTGGCGCAAGCGGAACCGCCCAGGGGATTTCGCCTGCACAAAGGGCAGAGCCTGTTTTGTCCGAGTGGGAGACCCGACTCACCACCCCCTGATGCCTCCATTATGGTCATTTTTTTTCTTTTCAGTAAGCCAAAGAGGTTTTTAAAATCTAGTATAAAATCAATCCCCCAAAAAGGGACTGGGAGGAACCACAACCCCTCTTATCCTTCCCACAATCTAAAAAACAAAAAAGGGATAAAATCCTATTTTATTACACTTAAAACATTTTTTTTTTTTTTTAACACAAATTTGGTTAAAATCATAAAGAAATAACATTAAAGCATGAAAAAGAAAAACCGACGATCCACTTACCCCTCCGTGGAAAACCAGAACACGAACCGTGACCCAAAGCCCTGGGGAGCGACCTGCCTGAGCCTTAGAGCTAAGCAGGGACCCGCGGCCCGAGCCGCGGAGCTGATCCAAGCTGCGGACCCGCCGCAGTCCCGGGGAGCGTCTGGCTGGACCGCGGTAGAACGATCTGAGCATCGCCCCTGCATGCTGCAGCGGCTAGAGAGTGGCCCAGCGGCCCAGGGCCGCATCGCCGCTCTCAAGTACCTGTAAGCCAGGACAGGACAGGACACCGGCGGCGGCAGTGGAGACCTCACTGCTGCCTCTCTCATGGCGGAGAGAGCATAGTGAAGCTGGAAAGTTGGCTCAGCCCCCAAAATGACGTCACAATAGAAAAACACGCCCCCTTAAAGCAAAGGCGCAAAATTTAAAAGTTGAAAATGACAAAGTAAAAACACATGTGGGAAGAAGGGAGGGTAGTACATAAAAATATACACAGTTCCTCAGCAGGTTCCCCAGACAAAAACCTTCGGCTGACTTGCTTTTTAAAGAAAGCCTGCAGCCCTGAGCGTATAACAATCAGAAAGCGTCCCAGACCCTGGCGCTTCACCTTACCTTCACGGACCGCAAAACAGCAAAAGCTGGGGAGGCATAGAGATAGGTCAGAGGGATCCGTGGGAATAAGGCTGTGCAGGAAGCCAACAGGGTGTTGCTGCCAATAACTAGCCTGAGAGAGAAATCCATGCGATCTTCACAGTCTACATCAACTGCAAGGATGAAACTGGACTTGATTAGAGGCAGCTATTTATGGGGCCGGGAGGGGCCACACCTTTTTATCTTGCAGTCACGCCCTACAGGCAGGAATTACCCAGGTGTAATAATTAACCCTTTGAGTGCCAGCCTACCTAGATTTTTTGTCACACTCTGTTGCCAGACTACTTTTCACATTTTTGCGCTACACGTGGATTTTTGAAGGGATTTCCAGGGATTTTCCAGAAAAATTATATACTGTTTTTTTCAGCAGAGTCTGGGCTTCAACATGAAATGTCTTGTTTGGCCTTTTTTTTAGTGTATTCTCAATACTTTTGGGTGAAATATGTGCAAAAAAATTAAAAAAATCTATTTTTTACAACTTGTAGTGTTTTTTTTTATTAAAAATTGTAAGTTTGTTAATAAAATATTATTGCGTGTGAAAGCCCTATTTCTACCGGTTACAACGGTACCACATATGTGTTGGTATACACCCTTTTCTGCCCAGGAGACTCCCCTAAACTGAAACAGCAGTTTAGGAGATTTCAGATAGGATACAACTATGCAATATGATTGCATAGTTGTAAGGGGTTAATTTAAAAAAAAATTCCCCCCCAAAAATGACATAGGGTCCCCCTTACCCAGCTATGGGGGCTTGTATAACAGGGCGCAGGGGCCAGCGTTTGTGGCCCCTGGCCCTGCAGGCTACTGGCCCACATAGCCACGTGGCCCGGGCCCTTCTGCCCCCCCCCGGCCATTGGGGAGGCAGGTAATGGGGGGCTGGGGGTTTTGGCAAGTCACCCGCTTGCTGCAGGTGACTTGCCATACCTAGAGAGTCACGTAGCTGGCACTAGAAGGGTTAAGGGATGGAATGGAATGGATTGGAGGGAAAACTGGCATTTTTTCCTCTTACAATGATATGGACATACAGTATAGTATCTAATGCAGGAGCCACTACAGGCCTCTGCTCCTTCCTGGCTCCCATAAAGGAGAAATAGCCCGGACCTGGGGGGTAGATAGGTTCAGAGGCAAAGCCTATGTGAAACTTCCCCACCATGTTACAACAAGGGATATTGGGGGGGAGGGGGGGGGGAACCCCAGGGAGGAGCAATCCACCTGAACTATTTAAACCTACCTCCCCGATTCCCGGCATTAGTCATGGCTGGAAGCAAGGAAATAAAGGGAGGAGGGGGAGGACACAGTGTCAACCCCATAGCAGTTTAGAGGTTAAGGGGGCTATCATGCCACCTGCCGGAACCTCTCTTTACTCTAGGGATGTGGAAGAGCCTGGTGCCAATCGTGCACCTATGGAAAACCACCAGACATGTTTTAAAGGGCATAGGGGCTAGTTAAAAAGCAAAGAAAAAAGTAAACATTACAGCATGAATTTTTCAATAACGATTGTCCTCTTGCTAATGCAGGAGTAAAATAAAAAGTTGCAAAAATCTCCCATGCAGTTATTAACACAGAAAGCCTAAGACCTGTGCCTCGGGGTTAGCAGTACCTGTACTCCCGAGTGTAGAAGAAGAAGATATTAACTTTTAATTGAAGTGGATTTTTTTTTTAAATGACACAGAATACAGTCAGTCAGTACATTGCCCAGAATGCAGTACTTTATGTACAAAACGTGATATTTCACAAGAACCTGCCCTTACCCGTGAATACTGGTTGTGGGAATGTCCTCTTGACACAGAAGTGTAGCAATAAAGTCTGCCTTCTTTTTAGTTTTTACAAACACCATTGTGCGTTCATGACCTATATGCAAAGAGAAACAGGTCAACACTGTAAAAAACAAAAAATACAATTCTGCAATTACTCACCTGTAGAATTGAGTGTACAGTACGTCCTGCTCCAGATGAAGATTCTTTACTTCTGGGTATTACTCGGGCAGATGGCGCTGGACTGCAGAGACAGCGAAATTGGCTCCTCCCAGCCCCATAAATACCTGGGACCTCTCACAAATTCCTAGTATTGAAAAGCAGAATGATAACATAACCAACCACCAACTAAACAAACAATGATAACAATCACCATACAGGGGATCCAAGAATAATGAAACTAAGGGTGGGGTGTAGCAGGACGTACTGTACACTCATAATATCAATTCTACAGGTGAGTAATCACAGAATTGTATTATTCTCAGTGTACAGTACGTCCTGCTCCAGATGAAGATTCTTTACTTCTGGGACATCCAATAGTGTCCATAAAGTAGGGTGGGATCCCCCAAAAAGGCAACAAGCAGCAGTTTAGACCACTGCCGCCAAAAGCAGCATCAGCTGAGGCCCGAACATCAACCTTGTAAAACTTGGAAAAAGTATGAAGAGAAGACCAAGTAGCAGCCTTGCAAACTTGATCAACAGAAGCCTGGTGCTGACAAGCACAAGAGGCACCAATAGCACGAGTGGAATGAGCAGTAAGGCAGTAGGCCTGAATCACAGCCTGACGGATCCATTTGCTTATAGTAGACTTGGCAGGAGCCAAACACTTCCTAGGACCAGAAGGGACCACAAAAAGAGAATCAGTCTTCCTGAAAGGTGCAGTAGCCACCAGATAGAACTTCAGATTCCTGACCACATCCAAAGAATGCAAAACCCTCTCCTTAGGGTTACTAGGATTAGGGCACAAAGAAGGTAGAACAATGTCCTGATTAAGATGAAAGGCAGACACAACCTTAGGCAGAAAATCTGTAGAGGGGCTGGATGGAAAGCGCCGCCAATTCAGAAACACGACTAACAGAAGTGATAGCCACCAAAAAGACAACCTCGAGAGTAAGAATGGCCAAGGCAGCCTCCTGCACAGATTCAAAGGGAGCACCCTGCAAGGCAGAAAGGACCAAGTTCAGGTCCCAGACAGGCAAAATAGGCTTACGTGGGGGACGCACGAGTAACCCCCTGGAAAAAGGTCTTGACCAGAGGATGCTGAGCAAAAGATCTTTGAAAGAAAACAGCCAGGGCAGAAACATGACCTTTCAGAGTACTGAGTTGAAGCCCCAGATCCAACCCATGTTGAAGAAACCCCAGAATCCTGGGGATAGAGAACACACGACAGGGAAGAGACCTAGACTCACAAAAGTCAATGTAGGCACGCCAAACCCTATAGTAAACCCTATAGTAAATGGAAGAAGACGACTTCTTCCTAGCCCTGATCATGGTGTTAACAGGGGCAAGCAACCCCTTTTCCGAGATGGAGGTTTCTGCAGCCAGGCCGTCAAAGCCAGCGTTTGAAAATTGGGGTGGCGTAACTGTCCCTGAGTGAGCAGGTCTGGAACCATGGGCAGAGCGTACTGATCTACTGCTGCCAGCTGCACGATGTCTGCGAACCACACTCTTCTTGGCCAACGGGGGGCCACCAGAATTGCTGGCACCCCTTCCTGAGCTATCTTACGCAGAACCCTGCTCAACAGGGGGAATGGGGGAAAGACATACAGAAGCTGGAAATTCCTGCCACAACATTGCTAGAGCATCTGTAGCCAAGGCTAGAGGATCCTGGGACAGGGAGACAAAGGCTGGAAGCTTGTGATTGTGACCGGATGCAAACAGATCCACATCTGGCTGACCCAAACGGTGACACAGAGTGTCGCTGAGGGACCATTCTCCTAGGCGAGAGGTCCCCCTGCTCAGAGAGTCTGCCTGCAGATTCTCCACCCCCGGGATGCACACAGCTGAGATGCAGGGAACATTGTCCTCCGCCCAGGACAGGATCAGAGACACTTCCTTGAGGACCCCCTTGCTCCGGGTCCCTCCCTGGTGACTGATGTAGGCAACCGCCGTCTGGTTGTCCGAGCATACCTGAACAGGCCGGCCCCGAAGGTGTTGGGTCAAGTGAGCCAGAGCCAACCTGATTGCCCTCAGTTCCAAAATGTTGATAGGGGTGTGGGCCTCCTGAGGGCGCCACCCCCCTTGGAATTGTAGGGACTTCCTGAAGCCCCCCCAACTGGTCAGACTGGCATCTGTGGTGACCGTCTCCCAGCAGGGGGCCAAAAAGGATCTGTCCGCCAACAGGTTCCTGGAGTCCAGCCACCACGAGAGGGACCTCCTGGCTAGGGGGGACAGAACAAGGACCTGGTCCAGGGACGCAGTATCCTTGTCCCATACTGACAAGAGGTGGAGTTGCAGAGGCCTCATGTGAAACTTGGCATAAGGAACTGCCTCGAAGCACGACACCATCAGGCCCATCAACTGCATTCCCTGCCTGATGGAGGGATGAGGGCAAGATAGAAGGAACTGGACCTGCGCTAGCAGACTGTCCACCTTCTGCTGAGGAAGAAAGATCCTTGCCTGAACTGTATCCAGATTCATTCCCAGAAATAGCGTCACCGAGGGAGACAGGGAAGATTTTGGATGGTTGATCACCCAGCCGAATGACTCCAGTGTGGACCCTACTCGCTGAGTATCCAGCTCTGCCTGTTGGAGGGACTGAGAAGTGATGAGAAGGTCGTCCAAGTAGGGCAGAATGCGAATGCCCTGAGACCTGAGCAGAGAAATCACTCCTGCCAGCACCTTGGTGAACACACTGGGAGCTGAAGTGAGACCGAAGGGCAATGCCACAAATTGGTAGTGCTGATCCTCCAGAGCGAACCTTTGATGATCTGGAAAAACAGGAAGATGAATGTAAGCATCCTTGATGTCCACAGAGGTCATGAAATCCCCTGGGCGCAGTGAACTGATAGCTGAGCGCAGAGTTTCCATGCGAAAGCGCCTGCATCTGACAAATTTGCTGAGAATCTTTCAAGTCCAGGATGAGTCTGACTGACCCATCTCTTTCGGGCACGGTGAAAAGGTTGGAATAAAAACCCTTGCCTCTTTCCCGTAAGGGGCCCTGACAGATGACCCCCAGCTCCAGAAGGCTTTGCACCGCAATAATCAGAGCCTGAGCTGACAGGGGGTTCTGTCATCCGGGATCTGATTAATCTGGGGGGCAGCCAGGCAGCAAACTATCTTGTAACTGGAGAACACTACCTCCTGAATCCACCGGTCTGAGACATGATGCCTTCAGACGTGAGCAAAGAGCTGAAGCCGTCCACCCACCCGGATGGGTGAGGGCGCCCCTTCATGCCTGAGGGGGCTTGGAGGAAGGCGTAGGTTTGGAGCCCCAGGATGGGCCAGGGCGTCCACGTCCTCTGCCTCTACCCCAGAAATCTCCTCGGGCCCCTGAAAAGGAGACCCCTCTACCCACTCTGGGTCCACGGTAGGGGGGAAGGAAAGGAGCCTGAGCCCCGAAAGGGCCGAGACTGTCTTCTGCGCTGGGGTAACTTGCCTCCCTTAGCAAACAGGTCCAGGCGGTCCCCAAATAGGCGCAGACCCTTGAAAGGAAAAACCAGTGAGAGCCTTCTTGTTGGCGTTGTCAGCTGCCTACTGGCACAGCCAAACCGAGCGCCGTATAGCCACCACCAAGGCAGAGGCTCTGTCACACATCCTAATGGTATCATCCAAAGCAGAGAGGACATAAGCAACAAATACCTCACAACTGTTCACTAGAAACCTCATCAGGAGCTCCATCTAGGACACTCTTGAGCAGAGTCCTAATAGCCAGAGCTGTAATGGCAGAGGCACAAACCGGGCGCAGTGCCATCCCCACACAGGCAAAGGCATGAGAAGCCAACTGATCAATACACCGGTCCTCCCCATCCTTCAGGGTAGTCGAGTCCTGGGTTTGTCTAACACCTCTGTCATGCATTCCCCTAATTGGGGCATCCACTTCAGGAGGGGATGACCAACGTCTAACCACATCTGTTATCCCAACTCTTAGGGACTCCGGCGAGCCTGCTAGGACGCTCCCATTCTTGGAGCACAAGATTATTAAAATGAGATTGTTCAGGGAACTCCAACGTGATGAAATAATTCACCCGGCTGCCTAGGAGCCACGACTGGGGGAGGGATAGAAAGTACTTCAAAGATCTGAGCCAACAGCCTATCAGTATCATCCGGGGCCCAGGGATCAGAGACAGAATCAGCATAACCCTTAGGCCGCTCATCAGATGATTCTGAGTCAGAGAATTCTCCCACTCCCAGGTGGGTATAGCCAGACAGATCAAAGAACTCTTCAGCCTTCATAGGGAAAAGAGTAAGCGTCAAATGCCACCTCTTAGCAGAGGCCTTCCGCGCCATAGTATTGGCAAGCGACTTTTCAACGCTAGCCAGTCTAGAAGACACATCAGGCTGAGACTGCTGGTAGACCAGGCTGCAGCGCAAGCACCTGCTGGGTACAAGGTACACACATCCGCACATTGTCATCATTTGTAGGGGACACCACACATGCTACACACAGCCGGGCTTGTCCTGAATGAACCCCGAGCACATTATCCTGAGACGCCTCCATATGGTGATTATAGTGGCACAATCGGCCGATAGGGATTCACGTTGTAAATGCAACCCGGGATGCCCCAATAGCCCGCTAGGGAAGTGGGAGGAATTAGTATACTAGGCCTCAATAAGTTAAACTAATAGAGGGGATAGGGCCGGGAGAAACCAATGACACGCCTGTAAGACATAAGGTAAAGACCCTGTAAGCGACAATCATACACGACAAAGATATGAACAAAACAGCCTGCAGGGGCTACTCACGGACCGCGGTAGGTAGGCGCCAGCCACGCAGCACGAGGCAGCAAAATGGTGCCGAATATATCTCGAGGGGCGGGCCGCGGAGACAGTGATGCGGAACGCGCCATCCGCAGAGCCCCCCGAAGAGCGTGAAGCCGCACACGTGATAGAATCAACCAATGATGGCGCAACAGCGCCTGAGGTAATGTCACCGCCAACCGCGGAACGCCGTACAAGCGCGCGCGGCGGCATATTTAAAGAAGCAACCAGTGCAACCAAGCTGTGCGGTGACAGGGAAAGGCAACCAAGCACACAATACAAAAGGTGAATGTTGAAAACACACACTCACACCCCCCCATCTCCCCCCCCCCCCCCGAGAACTACAAGGGAGAGCGAGGGAGGGCAGCGGCCACCTAACATGGGGCCCACCGATAGACAGGGGCGAGGGGCAATAGCGCGGGAGGGGCTTCCCATAAAGGTTCACCATGTGCCTATACCGCCTACCCTTTGGTGGGGGATTGTGGTGGAGCAACGTTCCTAAGCACCTGACAGCGGTGCTGCCTACCATCACCCGAACCAGCGCAGCCAAAGCTGGGAGGCAAATTAACAATGGAACGGGTGGGAATTGAACTACAGGGCCGCAGGCTAATAGCCCCGCTCACCTGCGAGTAGAGAGCCATCTTCTTGTACTCTTCGCAGTCCAGACTGCAGAGAAAATCTGGGAATTTGTGGGAGGTCCCGGATATTTATGGGGCCGGGAGGAGCCAATTTCGCTGTATCTGCAGTCCAGAGCCATCTGGCGGAGTAATACCCAGAAGTAAAGAATCTTCATCTGGAGCAGGACGTATTGTACACTAAGAATAAACAAAAAACACAAGTACATTTTTGCAGGTGGTTCATGGTCCAACACACACCACTATTCTTTGAGGCAAGTTAGATAGAGTGACAGACATTTTTGCACATACCTATTAACATGGTTTTCCCAGCGTTGTCCATAAAGTGACACCGCTTAATTGTGATTGGGTATTGCTCGGGGCCAGAGGCGGAACTCGAGCAGCAAGAGACCTACCCCATCTGCAGGAATAAGGCAGCACACTGGTAGCTTTCATAGTACACAAGCAGTTGTGGCCGGGTTATTAGGTAGGAAAGGCCAAAGTAAGAAAAAATGAATAAAAAAAGGTGTAGGAAAATAAACAACGGCCTAAGACAACCTATCAATGGACCAGGACTAGGTACAGTTGCAACACATTTGAGCATGTCCAGCGTCTCTGTATGGACAGGAGGAGCCATTTTACAAGGCAAGTATAAAAATACCATTTTGGGAGTACTGGCCTGTAAAATGGATATTGTCAGTGTGTCACACACCCCGCTTCCCCTTTAATTCGGACGATAGGGTTATCCTCCAGCAGGAGGCGACATTGCAGAGAGAAGTCTTGAAAACGAGCCCCTTCCGGCCTATATATACCTGGGACCTCCCACTTAACACCCAGTGAATTCAAACATCAGGTACCAGGAAATCCAATGGTAACCTCAAAATAAAATAAAGGAAAGCTTCACCATATAGAGGATCCAGGATACCAAAAAAGGGCGGGTGAAGCGGGGTGTGTGACACACTGACAATATCCATTTTACAGGTGAGTACTCACAAAATGGTATTATTCTCAGTGTGTCACACACCCCGCTTCCCCTTTAATTCTGACGATAGGGACATCCAAAAGCAGTGTCCACAAGGGGTGGGTATCCGACAGCAAAATGAAGCATAACTTAAACGACTGCAGTCTGCAGAACTTTGCGGCCAAACACAGCATCCGCTGAGGCCCGCACATCAACCTTGTAAAACTTAGAAAAAGTCTGAACAGAAGACCAGGTTGCAGCCTTACAAACTTGTTCAACAGAAGCTTGGTGCTGAAAAGCCCAAGACGCTCCAACAGCACGAGTAGAATGAGCAGTGATACGAAAAGGGGGAACCTTCC
Organism: Gastrophryne carolinensis; assembly: GCA_027917425.1. Taxonomy (NCBI): domain Eukaryota; kingdom Metazoa; phylum Chordata; class Amphibia; order Anura; family Microhylidae; genus Gastrophryne; species Gastrophryne carolinensis. The sequence goes on from CM051234.1 coordinate 590,640,101, forward strand.
CCTTGGCCGAATAGGCCCCAACAACCGCCTGACGAATCCATTTGCTAATGGAAGACTTGGCGAGAGCCAAACCCTTCCTAGGCCCACAGGGCACAACAAAAAAGGCATCAGTCTTACGAAAAGGAGAAGTAGTAATCAAATAATACTTAACACAGCGTACCACATCCAAACAATGCAAAACCCTCTCCTTGTCATTCTTAGGCTTAGGACACAAGGAGGGAAGAACAATATCCTGATTCAAATGAAAAGCAGAAACAACCCTAGGAAGAAAGTCCGGTTTGAAACGAAAGACCACCTTGTCCTGATGCCTCTCAAAGTAGAGCGCCTGAATCGACAAGGCCGCCAACTCCGAGACACGCCGAACCGAAGTGATAGCCACCAAGAAGGCAACCCTCTGAGTCAAGGTAGACAGAGCAATATCCTGCAAGGGCTCAAAGGGAGGAGCCTGAAGAGCAGAAAGAACCAACCCCCTGGAAAAAAGTTTTGACTAAAGGATGAAGCGCAAAAGGCTTCTGAAAAAAGATAGACAAGGCAGAAACCTGCCCTTTCAAAGTACTCAGCTGGAGACCAGAGTCCAGCTCCGATTGCAGAAAATTCCAAATCCTGGAAACTGAAAAGACCCTACAGGACAAAGATCTAACCTCACACCAAGCAATATAGGCTCTCCAAGTCCTATAGTAGATGGTAGAAGAAGACCTCTTTCGGGCACAGATCAGAGTCTTAACAACCGAGTCAGAAAGACCCTCCTCCTTCAAGATGAAGGTCTCAGCAGCCAAGCCGTCAAACCCAGCGTTGTTAAATTGGGGTAACACAGCCGACCCTGAGTGAGCAGATCGGCCCGAAGAGGCAGAACGAACTGATCCACCGCCAGCCGAACGATGTCTGCGAACCACACTCGCCTTGGCCACCTTGGAGCCACGAGAATGGCGGACACCCTTTCCAGAGCCAGCTTCAGTACCACCTTGCCTAGCATGGGTATCGGAGGAAAAAGGTACAGAAACCCCAGTTTCCCCCAGCTCAGGGACATGGCGTCCACCGCCAGAGCCAGAGGATCCTGAGAGAGCGACACGAAGGTCGGAAGCCTGCAATTGTGACGAGAGGCAAACAGGTCCACCTCCGGTGTCCCCCACCGGAGACAGCGACCGAAAAACTTGAGGATGGAGAGACCATTCCCCCAGACGGGAAGAGCACCTGCTCAACAGATCCGCTTACCTGTTTTCCACACCCGGAATGTAAACTGCCGAGAGACAAGGAACATGGGCCTCCGCCCAGGTCAGGATCAGGGTCAGGGTCTCCTCTCTGAGGGCACCCAGACTGCGAGTCCCTCCCTGATGATTGATGTAAGCAACCACTGTTCGATTGTCCGAGCGAACCTGAACCGGAAGGCCCAGAACATGCTGAGTCAAATGAAAAAGAACCAGACGGATGGCTCTCAGTTCCAGAACATCGATGGGCAAGTGGGCCTCTCGAGGCCCCCACTGCCCCCGAAACTGAAGATCCTTCCAGAACCTCCCCATCCCGAAAGACTGGCGTCCGTGGTGCCAATTTCCCAAAGAGGGGTCAGGAAAGACCTGCCCCTCAAGAGATTGGCCGAGACCAACCACCATTGAAGGGACTGCCGGACCCGGGAGGACAACTGGAAGGGCCGATCCAACAACCGTGGTCGCCGGTCCTAAGACGCCAACAGATGAAGCTGAAGAGTCCTTGTGTGAAAGTGAGCAAAAGGAACTGCCTCGAAAGAGGCAACCATCAACCCTACCAGTCTCATCCCCAGACGGATGGATGGTTGAGGATTGCAAAGAAGGAACTGAGCCAATTCCTGAATCAGAAAAATCTTGGATTAAGGATAAAAAAAACTCTGTGTTGACAAGAATATAACCACATTCCCAGAAAGGACACCACCCTGGCCGGGGCAAGGGATGACTTGGGAAAGTTGATCACCCAACCGAAACTCTCCAGCGTGGAGACCACCGTTCTGGTGTCCGTCTCCGATTGATTGAGAGAAGGAGCCATGATGAGAAGGTCGTCCAGATAAGGCACTATGCGAATGCCTTGAGATCTGAGAATGGCCATCACCCCTGCCAGCACCTTGGTGAACACTCCTGGAGCTGAGGTAAGGCCAAACGGAAGTGCCACGAATTGAAAATGCCGATCCTTCATAACAAACCGAAGAAAACGTTGATGAGCCTGGCAGATGGGAACATAAAGGTAAGCATCCTTGATGTCTATGGACGTCATGAAGTCCCCCTGCCGAAGGGAACCGATGGCCGATCGTAGAGTTTCCATGCGAAACTTCCGAGTACGGATGAACCTGTTGAGGAACTTCAGATCCAGAACGGGGCGAACCGACCCGTCTTTCTTTGGGACTGTGAAAAGATTGGAGTAATACCCGAGGCCCACTTCCAAGTGTGGCACCGGCCAGATGACTTAGAAAAAGTATGAACAGAAGACCAAGTAGCAGCCTTACAAACCTGTTCAACAGAAGCTTGGTGCTGTAAAGCCCAAGACGCTCCAACGGCGCGAGTAGAATGAGCAGTGATACGAAAAGGGGGAATTTTCCCCTTAGCAGAATAGGCCGCAATAACGGCCTGACGTATCCATTTGCTAATGGAAGATTTGGCCGGCGCCAAACCCTTCCTAGGCCCACAGGGCACAACAAAAAAGGCATCAGTTTTACGAAAAGGAGAAGTAATAATCAAATAGTACTTAACACAGCGTACTACATCCAAACAATGCAAAACCCTCTCCTTGTCATTCTTAGGCTTAGGACACAAGGAGGGAAGAACAATATCCTGATTCAAATGAAAAGCAGAAAAAACCTTAGGAAGAAAGTCCGGTTTGAACCGAAAGACCACTTTATCCTGATGCCTCTCAAAGTAGGGCGCCTGAATAGACAAGGCCGCCAACTCTGAGACACGCCGAACCGAAGTGATAGCTACCAAGAAGACAATCTTCTGAGTCAGGGTAGACAAAGCAATATCTTGCAAAGGCTCAAAGGGAGGAGCCTGAAGAGCAGAAAGTACCAAATTCAAGTCCCAAACCGGGAGTAATGGTTTCCTGGGAGGCCGCACATGCGTAACCCCATGGGAAAAAGTTTTAACTAAAGGATGAAGCGCAAAACGCTTCTGAAAAAAGATAGATAAGGCAGAAACCTGCCCTTTCAGAGTACTCAGCTGAAGACCAGAGTCCAGCCCTGATTGTAAAAACTCCAGAATCCTGGAAACCAAAAAGACCCTACAAGGCAAAGATCTAACCTCACACCAAGCGATATAGGCTTTCCAAGTCCTATAGTAGGTGATAGAAGAAGACCTCTTTCGGGCACCGATCAGAGTTTTAATAACCGAGTCAGAAAGACCCTCCTCCTTCAAAATGGAGGTCTCAGCAGCCAAGCCGTCAAACCCAGCGTTGGTCAATTGGGGTAACACAACCGACCCTGAGAGAGCAGATCGAGCCGAAGAGGCAGAACGAGCTGGTCCACTGCCAGCCGAACGATGTATGCGAACCATACTCGTCTTGGCCATCTTGGGGCCACGAGAATGGCGGACACCCTTCCCAGAACCAGCTTCCGTACCACCCTGCGTAGCATGGGTATCAGAGGAAACAGGCACAGAAACCCCGGGTCCCCCCAGCTCAGGGATATGGCGTCCGCCGCCAGAGCCAGAGGATCCTGGAAGAGCGACACAAGGATCGGGAGCCTGCAATTGTGACAAAGGCAAACAGGACCACCTCCGGTGTCCCCCACCGGAGTGGACTGCAGACTGCCGACAGACAAGGAACATGTGCCTTCGCCCAGGTCAGGATCAGGAACACCGTACTGAGGGCACCCAGACTGCAAGTCCCTCCCTGATGACCGATGTAAGAAACCGCTGTTTGATTGTCAGAGCGAAGCCGAACCAGAAGGCCCAGACCATGTTGGGACAAAAGAGCAAGAACCAGACGGAAGGCTCTCAGTTCCAGAACAGACGCCGAGGATTAGAAAGAAGGACCCAAGTCAACTCCTGAATCAGACAAATTTTGGACTGAGTGAGAAACACCCTGTGTTGACTGGAATCCGACCGCATTCCCAGAAAGGACACCACCCTGGCTGGAGCAAGGGAGGACTTGGGAAGGTTGAAAAACTTCAGATCCAGGATGGGGCGAGCCGACCCGTCCTTTCTGGGGACTGTGAAGAGATTGGAGTAAAAACCGAGGCCCACACCTAAGCGCGGCACCGGCCGGATGACCGCCATTTCCAGGAAAAATCGTGAAGGAGGGCGAGACTCGAACTCCGGATTGTAAACAGACAACACAACCTCCCGGATCTACGTGTCCAGAATCTCCCGGTCCCGAACCAGGGAGAAGTGTCGCAATCGTCCCCCCACCCGCACGGGTGAGGGCAGCCCCTCATTGCTGAGCGGGCTTACCAGTAGGTTTGGGCTTGGCGCCCCAGGACTGACCGGGGTGGCCACGACCCCTTCCCCGGGACCAACCTACACCCCCGGTAACGGGAAACGAAGCCCCTCTGCCCACTCTGGCTCCTCGAAAGGAGGGACTAAAAACTCGCACCCCGAAAGGAGTGACGAGGCCTCTTGAATTGAGGCAACTTACCATCCTTGGTAACTGCATCCAATTTCTCTCCAAAAAGGCGTAAACCTAAGAAAGGTAGCGCTGTAAGCGGTCTCTTAAGAGTTAAGGTCCGCCGTCCACTGGCGCAGCCAAATAGACCGACGAATAGCAACCAGCAGTGCCGCTGTCCTGCTACTCGTCGCAAGAGCATCGTCCTGAGCGGTCAGGACAAAGGAAACAAACGACTCACACTGCTTGAGAGAACAAAACTCATCACAAGTGGGATCAAGACCTGCGTACAGATCCTTAATAATGGACCTAACTGCCAACAGAAGAAGCGCCGAAGCACAAACTGGCCGTAGTGTCGACCCGGCACTGATAAAACCATGGCGAGCCAATTGATCAATCCGACGATCCTCACCATCTTTTATGGTAGTGGTGTCAGAAGAGTGCAACGCAGCCGAACCAGTCAGCCCTAACACAGGGGTATCGACGTCGGGGGGCACTGACCAAAGCTTCACCAAGTCCTCCGGAAAGGGATAACGCTTATCCCAATTAGGAGGAGTACCAGCCAGGCGCGCGGGTTGTTCCCATTCCTTAAGGACAACCCTCTCAAAGTGCTGTTGCCTGGGAAACACCAAACACGGCTGGGGCACATCAAACAACTCACCCTTTGGCGGAGGAACCACCACGGGCGGATCCAAAGCCAAAACTTTAAATATTTGAGCCAAAATGGAAGGAGTGTCAAGGGACACCACCACAGCCTGATCACCAGCAGTGTCAAACAATAGCTGGTCTGCAGGCTCATCCGATTCCTCAAGGAATTCCCCCTCCTCATCAGGGGGACAATCGGACCAATCCAAAAATTCAGGTACCTCACCCTCCGAAGCAGGCACTGCCGGAGAAAGGTGCTTCCGCTTTGCCGTAGCCTTCTGAACTACCGAAGCGGAAATTATCTTCTCGAGGTTGGCCAACCGCGCATGCACCTCGGAATGCGAATCCCCCTTCTTGACAATGTCACGCGGGGTCCGGAATAAGGAAAGGGGGGTAGGAGATGACGGAAGTTGCGAGGAGCCAGAAGCCGGAGCGACGGACTGGCGCGCAATATTCTGCCTTGCACACGGAACGCATAATATGACATCGCCTGGGAGCGGAGCCCCACAACCCCCACACGGCCTGGATAGCCCCGAAGAGCCATTTCCGGTAACGTCGGAAGCCTCCATATGGTGAAATTATGGTATTCGCAACAACCCAGGGTTTTATGCATTAAGCAACCCAGGATGCCCCTTTGTAATTAAAGTCCCGGAAGTGGGAGAATTTTTTTTTTTTTTTAAAGCCTAGAAAAATCCCAATTTAGAGACTTCGACTAGCCAAGTATAAGACCGGGAGAGCCACTGCAGTGAGGGGATCCCAGAATCTGTGGGGGAAAAGAGACCACAGCCAGTCCCCCAACCAGTATGCATATATATATCTACACATACCTACACATACACACCTATATACAAGACAATTAAATCCAAACACAAAGAGCAAAGTGTCCTCAGGAAAACGCTAGGCATGGCAGGCAAATACAAAGTACAAGGACGGCCCCACATGTGCGATGGTGGGGACCGTTTACCTTTACAGTTAGAGCCGCACTGAACGCGTCCTCTTCCCCCACCGGCTGCAGCACACCTGTCTCTGATGAGACAGAGGAAGTGAAGGGCAGGCCCGGACACAGCGCGCCCCGGCCACGCCCCCTAATCACCGAGCGAGGCCGCACCCCTCCAGTGACGCGGCTCGCCCAATGGCAAAAGGGGGGAAATTTGAAAAGTGAAAAAGAAAAGGCCCCAGCAGTCCAGGCCACGCACCGCCACCGCGGCGCTGACCCTGCCAAAGCACTTCCTATACATAAACACACACAAGTAAAACACCTCATGCAAACAAGCACCCCCCCCCCCCCCCCAGCGAAGGGAGAAGGGACCGAGCGGGAGAAGGTGGCCAAGGGGAACATCGGGTCAGGGGCATCCCAAATCCGGATCACCATGCCGGATAGCCGCATTGCCCCACACGTGGGGTCGAGCGGAGGAGATAAGCTCCTAGGCACCTAAAGTGCCATCTACCTTTGCCCAGCCAGCAGCCTAGGCTGGGAGGCTTCCGTTTAACTAGGCATACAAGAACACAAAAGACTGGGCAGAAATAGACCAAAAGGGGGTGCCGGGTTTAACCCCGGCTACCTGCAAGCAGGAGACTTCTTTCTTCTGTCTTGTCGCATCTTGCAGAGAGAAAACACTGGTGTTAAGTGGGAGGTCCCAGGTATATATAGGTCGGAAGGGGCTCGTTTTCAAGACTTCTCTCTGCAACGTCGCCACCTGCTGGTGGAGTAACCCGATCGTAAGAATTAAAGGGGAAGCAGGGTGTGTAGCACACTGAGAATATAGACCATGGGGGGATGCTGGGGTTTAACCCCGGCTACCTGCAAGCAGGAGACTTCTTTCTTCTGTCTTGTCGCATCTTGCAGAGAGAAAACACTGGGTGTTAAGTGGGAGGTCCCAGGTATATATAGGCCGGAAGGGGCTCGTTTTCAAGACTTCTCTCTGCAACGTCGCCTTCTGCTGGAGGATAACCCAATCGTCAGAATTAAAGGGGAAGCGGGGTGTGTGACACACTGAGAATATAAGTATTTTCCCTGTCAAGATGCCCATACAGAGACATTGCTTCAATACGAGTGGGATGTACAAGCGCAGTGCCCAACAGGGAGAGAGCCGTCTCACCAGACAGAACTAAAACACAACTTACGCAAACTTGTACAAGAGGTGCCAATAAGGACTCAGGTCCTGGTAGGGGAATGAACTGCTGCCACATTCTGCTTGATCCACCTTGACCCTGTTAAAGGAAGTACGCTACCACATTTAGGGCCCCCTTTATGTGGATAGTTTGAATGGATCTTACGCTGTTCTACAAATTAAAGTGGACCAAAACCCAGGATTTTGACCGATCAGGGGTGCCCCACTGTGTGAAACCCCCCCGATCGCCACAGCCAACTGACCTCACTGCGGTCCTACAGTGCATGCATGGCCGCTCCTCCAATCAGCACGCTTGGAGCCGCTGAGCTATGGGCATCTAAGCGGCGTCTAAGCTCAGCGGCTCTGAGCGCGCTGGAGGCTGCATCTCGCGCTTCCCTCTAACTGGGAGCGTGCCAGCACCGGCCATTCACAAATAGAGGGATACTGCTAGAGGGATAGCGGGGATGTGGGCGCAGCCTGCGCATGCGCCGTTGTCCCGGGAAAGAATGTGAGTTCATGGGCGATCTGGGGGGTTTCACACAGCAGGGCATCCCGATTTTGGATGCCCCGTGGGCAGGGAATGGATCGGCCCGCTGATCCAGCTGGGTTTTTGTCCACTTTAAGTATCGAACTGGTCACTCTGATGCTCTCTGGAGCTTGTGCCCCCCCCCCCCCCCCCCGATGATTTAGATTAGCCATCACTGTGATATTGTCTGATACATTCTGATTGTCTGTGTCCTGCAGGGACTCGTCTAGACAAAGGAGAGCCATTTTCACTGTCATGAACTCTTCTAAACTGGACGATTTTCTTGACATTGCTGCAGTACCCTGAGACTGACGTCCCAGGCAGCGAGCCCCCCACCTGAATGGCCTTCGTCCGTGATAGTGGTGACTAGGAGATCTTTCTGCTGCCAAAGCCTGCCCCCCACCAGGCTTTGAGTCCACCAAGAAAGGCTTTGCCTGCCACTCAGAGCATCACAATCCGATCCAGAGACAGAGGACACCTGTCCCATGCTCCCAGAAAAAAAAAAATTGACAGCCCTTGCATGAAGCTGTGCCCAAACTACTCCCGGCTTTGCTGAAGTCATGAGACCCACCAAGGCTAGGACACTACCAAGTTCAGCTGAAGATGTGAGACAGTCCCTAATAACTTATTTATCGTGGACTGTGGAAGAAAGATATTTTGTAACCAAGTATTAATCTCGTATCCCAGGTAAGCGCATCTGCAACTTGGGAGGAGATTCAATTTCTCTAAATCCAGGACCCATCCCAGTCTGGGCAAGAACTGCATAGTCTTTTGCAGTCCAGCTATAAGTGAAGATCGATCTACAGCTATCAGGAGCAGATTGTCGTAGATAGGCAATGAGGTCTATATGCTTCAATATTATATAAGCCATTGCCTCCACCAGAATGTGTGTGAAGATCCGAGGTGCCCAGTAGAACGCAAAGCGCATTGCTCAGAACTGCCAATAGGAAACCTTCCTGTCCAGCCAGACTGCGAACCTTAGAAACCTCTGGTGAGAACGATGGATAGGAAAGGAATATAAAGTTAAGCATTCTGAAGGTCTAAAGAGACCATCAAGGGCATCCATTAAGAGAATGTTTCAGATTGTTTAAATCTTTTCCATTCTGAAGTTTTTTGTATTTTAAGCTGCGACTTAAAAATCATACGGAATTTTCCTTTAGACAGCTGCTCTAAGAATACATGGAAGTAAATCCCCTCCCCTCAGAAGTCCTGGAACCGGCTTGATCACTGTCTTGTATCTTGGAAATGACACCCGGAAAAGCTTCTTTTAACTTTGTCTCCGGGTCAACAAAAATCGTCGTGCGGCCATTGTGCAAATTCCAACTTGTATCCCTCCTAGCTGTCCGAGACACAAAAGGGACTTCTGAAGAAAAAAACGTCCATTTAACAGTCCGGAGTGGTGGGTTGAAAGTAACATTCCTTTGCCCTTATGCTTCTGTGCCTGCCAGGGCTTCATGATTTCTGGTCTACTAAATCTCTCAAGAGTACCTGGGATTCTTAACATCTGCCCTCTGAAGTGGAATGGGTGCCTTTTTTACTGGGAAGTGGTTACACCTTTCGGAAGATCAAGCAAGAACAGCCTCGATTTCTAGACCAAAAAGCCAACTCCCCTTGAACGGTCCCCCTGCCAAGTCTTCAACCACAGCACTCACAGAACACAGTTGTTAAAAGCAATACTTTTAGCATTGCTCCTGATGGTTTCCGGCAAAGATTGGATAATGAAGGCCACCTATTAAGCTATGAATGGGAGCACATCCAAGATTTCCCCCTTAGGGGCATCTGTAATCAAATTCTTAAGGTTGTCCAATCACATCTCAAGTATCTGCCTCATACAATCTGTGGCTATCAAGGGTTTAGCCATGCTCCTCTTAAAGTGGACCAAAACCAAGGATTTTGACTACCCTGGTTTTTGGTCCTTGCTCCCAGGGCATCCCCGATCTCTCACCCTTCCCCGGTCCTAAAGGGCATGCACAGCCAACTCGTCCAATCGGCATGCTCGGATACGCTTCCGCCCCTTTCATCTAATAGCTCGTCAAATGCCGGCCATTCACAGATGCCTGGAACGGGCACATTGCTAACCCTGCTAAAGGGATAGCGGGGGGGATGTAGCCCCAGCTTGCGCATGCGACACTGCACCGGGAAAAAAGGTGGGTTTCTGGCCGACCTGGGGGGTTTCACAGTGGGGCATCCCGATGTTGGATTCCCTGGGGGGGGAGGGAATCCAGCCACCCTGGAATCTTATTGGGCCAGGGGTTTTGGTCCACTTTAAAAGGATATTCGCCCTCTTATCCATAGGGTCCCAATGTCCTCAAAAATACAATTCTGTGAAATACTCACCTGTAGAATTGGTATTATATGCATACAGTACATCCTGCTCCATATATAATACTTACACATGGGTAATCCTCCGCCAGATGGCGCTGTTCACTGCAGACATGCAAAAAACAGGCTCCTCCCGGCCCTTCATATACCCAGGGACCTCCCACAAATTCCCAGCATTGAAAAGCAATGAGAAAAAAGAAGCCGGGAGAAACCAACCACCAAACTGGTAACAATAACAATGATAACAATCACCATACAGGGGATCCAGAACAAGGTGAAACCAGGGTGGGGTGGAGCAGGACGTACTGTATGCATATAATATATAGCAGGTGAGTATTTCACAGAATTGTATTATTCTAAGCATACAGTATGTCCTGCTCCATATATAATACTTACACATGGGACATCCAATAGCAGTGTCCACAAAGTAGGGTGGGATCCCCAACAACAAAGGCAACGGCACGTAGTTCAGACTACAACCGCCTGCAAAACCTTACGGCCAAAGGCAGCATCAGCTGAGGCCCGAACATCAACCTTGTAAAACTTTGAAAAGGTGTGAACAGAAGACCAAGTAGCGGCCTTACAAAACTTGTTCAACAGAGGCCTGTTGCTGAAAAGCCCATGAGGCACCAATAGCACGAGTGGAATGAGCCGTAAGACGGAAAGGGGGAGGCCGCCCCTTAGTAGAATAGGCCTGAATCACAGCCTGACGGATCCATTTACTGATGGTAGACTTGGCGGGAGCCAAACCTTTCCTAGGCCCGGAAGGTACAACAAAGAGAGCATCAGTCTTCCTGAAGGCCTTAGTGACAACCAGGTAATACTTCAAGCACCTGACTACGTCCAAGGAATGCAGAACCCGCTCCTTATCGTTGCGAGGATTGGGATACAGAAGGAAGAACAATATCCTGTTTCAAATGAAAACGAAACAACTTTAGGCAAGAAATCCGGTTTGAAGCGGAACACCACCTTGTCCTGGTGTCGCTCATAGTATGGAGGCTGAATAGATAGAGCGGACAGCTCTGACACACTTCTAACCGAAGTTATAGCCACCAAGAAGACAACCTTGAGAGTGAGAACAACCAGAGCAGCCTCTTGAATAGGCTCAAAGGGAGCACCCTGCAAGGCAGACAAAACCAAGTTCAAATCCCAGACAGGGACCATAGGTTTTCTAGGGGGACGCACGTGCGTGACCCTTTGAAAGAAGGTCTTAATCAGGTGATGTTGTGCAAAGGTCTTCTGAAAGAAGACAGGGCAGAAACCTGACCCTTCAAAGTACTAAGTTTGAGACCCAAGTCCAAACCATGCTGTAAAAACTCCAGAACCCTAGGGACGGAGAATTCCCGACAGGGAAGAGACCTGGACTCGCACCAGTCAATGTAGGAACGCCATACCCTATAATAGATAGCAGAAGAAGTCTTCTTCCTGGCCTGCACCATAGTAGCCACCACAGAGGCAGACAAACCCTTCTCCATCAAGATGGAGGTCTCAGCAGCCAGGCGTCAAAGCCAGAGTTTGTAAATTGGGATGGCGTAAGGACCCTTGAGTTAGCAGATTTGGCACCTTTGGCAGATCGTACTGATCTACCGCCATTTGAACCACGTCTGCGAACCACACTCTTCTTGGCCACCTTGGGCCCACTAGAATCACAGGTACCCCCTTCCAGGGCAATCTTGCGCAGAATCCTGCTCAGAAGGGGGAACAGTGGAAACACATACAGGAGTCGAAACTCCCTCCAAGACATGGACAGAGCATCCGTGGCCAATGCCAGAAGATCCTGAGACAGGGAGACGAAGGCCGGGAGCTTGTGATTGTGGCGGGAGGCAAACAGATCTACATCCGGTAGACCCAAACGGCTACACAGGGACTGAAATACCCTGTTGCAGAGGGACCACTCCCCCTGACGGGACATCCCCCTGCTCAGGGCGTCCGCCAGCAGGTTCTCCGCCCCCGGAATGTAGACAGCCGAAATGCATTGGACATTGGCCTCCGCCCAGAATCTGAGACACCTCTTGGAGAGCACCCTTGCTCCGGGTCCCTCCCTGATGGTTGATGTAGGCAACCGCCGTCCTGTTGTCCGAGCGTACCTGTACCGACAGACACCTCAGGTGTTGGGTCAATCGCTCCAGTACCAACCTGACTGCCCGTAATTCCAGAATGTTGATGGGCAAATGGGCCTCCTGAGGACCCCACGTCCCCTTGAAGCGTAGGGACTTCCAGAATCCCCCCCAACCTGACAGACTGGCATCCGTTGTGACCGTCTCCCAGCAGGGGGCCAGGAAGGACCTGCCCCCTATCAAGTTCCTGTGGTCCAGCCACCACGCAAGGGACTGTCTGACCGAGGGGGGAAGCACACAGAACCTGTCCAAGGACGCTGGGTTCTTGTCCCACACTGACAGAAGGTGAAGCTGCAGGGGTCTCAAATGGAACTGGGCAAAGGGCACCGCCTCGAAACTCGCCACCATCAGGCCCACCAACTGCATTCCCTGCCGGATGGAGAACTGTGGGCTCGAGAGCAGGAACCTCCCCTGCGCCGTCAGAGCTTCCACCTTCTGTTGAGGAAGGAATATCCTTGACTGAACTGTATCCAGAATCATCCCCAGGAAGGGAGTCACTGAGGAGGGGGACAGGGAGGACTTGGGGTAATTGATCACCCACCCGAAGGACTCCAGGGTACACACTACCAGACGAGTGTCCAACTCTACCTGCCGCAGAGACAGAGAGGTGATGAAAATGTCGTCCAGGTAGGGCAGCACGCGTATGCCCCTTAGCCTTATCAGGGACATCACCCCTGCCAGCACCTTGGTGAACACCCTGGGAGCCAACGTTAGGCCGAATGGCAGGGCCACAAATTGGTAATGCTGATCCTTTATAGCAAACCTGAGAAACCGTTGGTGTCCTGGAAACACCGGAACGTGAAGTTAAGCATCCTTGATGTCTACTGACGCCATGAAGTCCCCTGGGCACAGTGAGCCAATGGCCGAGCGCAGAGTTTCCATGCGAAAGTGTCTGTTCTTGACAAATTTGTTGAGGTTTTTTAAATACAGAATGGGCCTGACTGACCCATCCATTTTGGGTACTGTGAAAAGGTTGGAGTAGAACCCCGTGCCCCTGTCTCCAAGGGGGACCTTGCAAATGACCCCTAGATCCAGGAGACCCTGTACGGCCAACAATACCTGAGCTGAAGCAGGGTCTTGAGGGATTCGAGACCCAATGAATCTGGTGGGGGCCGTACAGCAAATTCTATCTTGTAGCCGGAGGACACAACCTCCTGAATCCAACGGTCTGAGACGCGGGGCCGCCAGACGTGCTCGAAATGCTGTAAACGTCCCCCCACCCTGACGGGTGAGGGCGCCCCCTCATGCCGGAGGGGCCTTGGGAGGGGCTTTGGGTTTGGGTCCCCAGGAAGAGCCGGTACGGCGCCCTCTGTTCCTGTGCCAGGAATCTGAGCGGGCCCCAGCGAAGGACACCCCTCTTCCCTGCTTGGCCCCACGGTAGGGGGTTGAGAGGGAGCCTTGGCCACGGAAAGGCCGAGTCTGCCTCCTGCGCTGGGGTAACTTGCCTCCCTTGGCAAAGAGGTCTAACCGATCCCCAAACAATCGCAGCCCCTTAAAGGGGAGCCCCGTGAGGGCTTTCTTGGCGGCATTGTCTGCGGCCCACTGGCGCAACCAGACCGCGCGGCGTATAGCAACCACCAGGGCAGATGACCTGGCACACATCTTAATAGCATTGTCCGATGTGGACAGGATAAAGTTCACAAACACATCACAGCTGGACAGAGCGTTGACAGTATCAGGAGGCAGCTCATCTGTGCCATCGAGAGCATTCCGCACCACGGCCCTGAGCGCTACCTCCGTAATGGCTGAGGCGCAGACTGGGCGCAGAGTCGCTCCCCCAAATGCAAAGGCATGACATTGGTCAACACGCCGGTCCTCCGAGTCCCGTAGCGTAGTAGTGTCAGGAGAGTGCATAATAGAGGTGTTGGACAACCCTAGAATAGGAGCATCGACCTCAGGCAGCGATGACCAGCACTTGACCAAGTCAGCAGGGAAGGGATATTTCCTATCCACGCTCTTAGGGACCCCATGAAGTCTGCTGGGATGTTCCCATTCTTTAAGCACGAGGCTATTGAAATGTGTCTGCTCTGGAAATTCCAATCGAGCTTTAGCGGTATGAAAAAGATCACCCCTTTGCCGGGGAGCCGCAGCAGGGGGAGAGAGGGACAGAACATCAAAGATCTGAACCAGCAGTCTAAATATCATCCGAGGACCAATGCTCGGAGCCAGACTCTTCCTGACCCCTGGACTCATCGTCATATGACTCTGAGTCAGAGAACAGTTCCCCTTTGTCCGAGGGGGTATGTGCATAGGAATGCAACAAATCATCAGGTTCTAAAGGGAAGAGTGTAGATTCAGGGTTCAAGTGCCGCCTCTTGGCGGTGGCTATACGCGCTAATGAATTAGCCAGTAAGTTTTCAACACTAGCCAGCCTCGTGGCCAGATCAGGATGAGAATCACCACTGGTATTGGGGGTCAGACTCAGGCTTGGGGGAGTAGGTGAAGTGCGGCGGGGTGCAGGCCCAGCCTCAGAGGAGACGAGAAGCACCGATAGCGCCTGCTGTGCACAAGGAACACAGACCCGTGCATTGTCACCGCTGCTAGGTAATACCCTACCCTGGATCCCCCAATAACCGGCTGGGAAGTGGGAGTAATTTTTTATGGTCACGACCGGGAGCTACGCTGGGCCGGGAGAAGCCACTTGTTGAAATCCGCGGTCTGAATGACATAAGGGGGAACAGGATGTCAGAGCCATGCGCAATGGAATAGAAGTAAAGAAGAGTTGCCCGCAAGGGCACTTACATACAGAGAGGAGAGGACGATCTTCACCACACGCACGGGAGAAGAAAATGGCGCCAAGTGAACCTCGGAGGGCGGGCCTGAGCCGATCGTGATGCGTATCGCGCCAAGCCGGATCCACGCCCCTCTCCAGCGAGCGCAAAGCTCGTAAGGCATCAAGCCCATGAGGGCACAGAAGTAGAAATAAAGAAAAGCCTAATGTAAATGGCGCCGGAGCCAGGATAGGCACAGCCGAGAGCAGTACTCGGGCTCTCCTGCGGCTCCCCGTCGGGGAACGAACCCCGGTCTGTGACAGAATACTGAATAAGGACAGGCGCTCAAGCCAGCGCAAACTAGGAAGAGCCACTAAGGTTAAGAAAGTGAAGGAAGGAATAAGACGACGCCGAGGCGTCCGCAAGCCACCGCGGTATGAGCGGTGCGAGCAGACTAATGGTGCTGCGGTTGACAGTAAGGTAAGAGCGCGGCTCTGATCCCCGTTCCCAGTGAAGCACAGCCAAGCCATAAGCGTTTAAGTATACACTGAGGCCGCCATAGACACAACCCCCCCCCCCTTTCTTTTCCCCCTAACTAAGGGGGAAACGAGGGAGGAAGGCGACCCGTTGACATAGGGTCCACCGCTACCTGGGGAGTGAGGCAATGATGCGGGAGGGGCATCCCCTGAAGGCTCACCATCGGCCTTGACCGCCTACCCTATGGTGGGGGATTGCGGTGGAGCGTTGCTCCGTAAGCACCATGGTGCTGCCTACCTTCACCCGACCAGCACAGCCCAGGCTGGGAGGCACATCTTGCACGGAAGAGGACGGATGGTAGTAGTCCTGCAGGGCCGCAGGCTGTAATAGCCCCGCTCACCTGCGAGAGAGTGAAATTTCATGTCTTCGCAGTGAAGCACTGCAGAGAAATCTGGGGATTTGTGGGAGGTCCCTGGGTATATGAAGGGCCGGGAGGAGCCTGTTTTTGCATGTCTGCAGTGAACAGCGCCATCTGGCGGAGGATTACCCATGTGTAAGTATTATATATGGAGTAGGACGTACTGTATGCTTAGAATAAGGATGGGTCTGATCTTCTGGACACCTGAGCTAATGAGGCATCCAGTTTTTTTTTGGACATTTTGGCCAGGACACCACATCAGCCTCCTCGAAATGAAACCACCTTTTCTAGTACCTTGGAATCAAAAGCTTCCAGGGTTTTCCAATCTCTTGCTATAATGTCTTTGATTGTGTCATGAACAAAAACGGAGACCTGGGTTCCGGCAGACCCTCATACAAGGCATCTCTAAACCGGACCTTCAGCATGACGTCATGAAGTCACTTATTCGCTCTCCCACTGGTCGGTTCAGTACTCCAGGATAGGGAGCCGCCATCTTGACTCAGAAGCATCACACATACCGAGGAGAGTGAGGGGTGCAGGAGGGGGTTTCAGCTGTGCTTTGCACAGACAGCAGAGCTGGGGTCAGGGAAAGGACAGCAATCCCAGAATGCAGAGTGACACAGTCAGAAGACACTTCCTGTTTGCAGGCTGCCTGATGCTCCATGAGCCACTGTCATCTTGGATGTTTAAAGGCTCATAACGTGCAGTAGATGCAGGTGAATGATTTTAAATGCGAGCAATCTGTATGTACAGGGTGTGGGAAACATAAGATAAGCTCTTATTTAGGGTGAAGGTCCGCTTTAAGTGACAGGCGCTTGGAAACAATGTTAAGAGTGGTAAAGATGGCCTGGATAATGGTCACGGGTATATTTCTACAACAAATCTGAACTGGGAACTTTTGGACTTTTCCTCTTCTAAAAGTACCCCAGTGAACCGATACATCCAAGGTAGCCAGGGCCTCCTCTATAGAGCTCTAGGGGCGGAACGTTTCCCCGACTGACCTGATTATTTCCCAAACCACTGGCTTGGGCACCCTGTAAATTTCAATCCCCACTACCCTGTGAACTGGGTGCCATCAGAAAAGCTGGCAAGTACTGATTCAGGCTAGATCTGTACACAACAAAGGTCTCATCCAAGCCGTTCGTCAAATAGTTTATGAAACCAGAAATAACTGCATTAAAATTGAAGTTAGGGACTGCAAGGACCTCCAGACAGAGGGCATAGAGAGGTTTATTCCATCTATGTGCGGAAGGTATGCGGCAATTTGGGCAGGCTTTAACGCACAGCTTTTTCTTAAAATCATCAGGTAATTTAGGCTCTTTAGCACTCTCAGGATCTTTATGCTTAGTCTGCTTTTCCTTCTATTTTTCCTTACAATCTCTCAAAAAAAACAGTAAATGCAAAGACATACCCCCATAAATTAAACTAATAGATTGTGTGCTAAGGGAGGATCACCTATCCCCGGAACAAATCTAATGGCATATGGTACAGGGCAAAAGACTGACTCGCCTCCTCCTGCAAATCTGCGCCGACCAACTCCGCTTCTGTCTGGTCAGTTGCGGTGCCGTTCGCCTAGCCAGCAGACCTGTAGCTTGGGCCCAGAATCGCGCTTTCCGCCATCACAGGGCACCCGGAAATGACATCATGCGCCCCCCGGTGCGATTAAATCGCCGGAACCTGAAAGTCTTGTCTCAGACTGGGCCAAAGCCATGATCTTTCCTGCAGCCTAGAGCCTGCCCGACATGCTCTCTCTCTCTGAATGCGGGCGATACCAGACTTGCCCCTGAGCGATGACATGACATACACCCCCAGCATTCCCTGAAGCCGGTCACCAGACAAGGACACGGAAAGAGGCCTGCAGAACCTTGGACATTAGGAACAGAACCCCACCCGCCCCCGACATTTTTGTTTGAGGTTATTAAATCAAAAATGCTTAACTGTTTGTAGTGTATTATATATACCTATATTGTGAAGAATTTCCATCAATTTCTCTTTTTTCGAATACTCATCAACATCAAGGATCTGCTGCTCCACATCACTGCAGGCACCACCGACTTGGCCAACTACTAAAAACAAGTAGTCTGGCTTAAGAAATTCTTTTGCAAGACTATTTAAGGGAGAAGGAAAAAAAAAAACACTGAACAATTTAGCCAAACTGCAACAGAATACAGGTGAAATTACCAAATGCTTGTTTCAAATGGAAAAATGAACTTTCAATGGCAATTCTGAAAAATTATGTTTGTGTATGTTTGCCAATATAAAGGCCAAAAGGTGCTGAGCTGAATATTTTGTTTTATTTATACTTAAACCAGACGGTCACATGGACCACCAGCAGGACCTGCCCACGTGACCACCCGGCAGCCAATCGCGGGGCTCCGTTCTCGCCCCTGGCTCGTAATGGAGGCGTGTATTAAAAGCTTTGTGTGCGGTTCTCTGCGAGGTGGGCTCCAGCATTCTGGAAGCCCCCGAGCTTCTTACAATCGCCAGACAGCAGGTGTTGGTCCGGTTTAAGAAGTGAACCCTCCACGCACTGCTGCTATGGCCGCTGCTGACAAGAGGGAGCGCACTCAAACTCACACATGCCCAGCAGCAGCATTCTGTATATACAGGGCTCACGTCTCTTCTTTAAGATCTTGGTGTACAGTTTCCAAAAGCAACAAATTGTTTGATGAACAAATTCTAGATGAGCTCAATACCTTGAGGAAATAAATTTAGCACACACACAAAAAAAAAAAAAAAAATACTTTCAAACAATTTTTTTTATTGAAAGTGGACTTTCCCTTTAAGCAAACTTTTCACATACAATAACGGAGAACGGATATTGCAGTCACGAATGAAGGTAATCTTTGTTGCAACTTGAATGTAATGCATTCTGTAGGGTTTTTGTTTTGTTTAATTATTGCAAATTTTTTTTAAAACCTAGAAAGGTGCTCCGATCCTTCTTGAAAGTGGATTAAAACTGTGGGCGGTGGCAGCATCACTCGCAAGTGTAAACAAACCAATACAGTGCACAATCAGCAGGTACGCAGCTTATTGCATGCCTTATTCATATACACTTATCAAAAAATAAAAAATACAAATAAAGGCAGGACTAGAGTAGAAAATTGCCAAAATCAAAGACTGAGTATCCAATGATTGTCCATTTCCAGCTTCACAAATGCAACCATCCGCAAGATCACAGGGGCAGATTGCTGTTCAGTATGTTATGGAGAACTTAAATAAGCACTATCATTAAATCATCTTATAAAGACCAATTTAAATGCCAAGGTGTATATAGTGTCAACCTAAGTAAATGTGGCCAGGAAAAAAAAAAATACAACTTTGTGATTACTCACCTTGTAGAATTGGTATTATAAGTATGCAGCACGTCCTGCTCCAGATAATGATTCATAACATCTGGGAAATAGTCCACAAGAGGGCGCTTTACTGCAGAGATGGCAAAAAAGAGGCCCCTCCCGGTCCATATATACCCGGGACCTCCCACTAATTCCCCAGTATAACAAAGCAGTAAGGGAACCAGGAGAAGCCAGTAACAAATTTAACCATGTTAAGGAACAAATCACCATAAACAGGATCCAAGAATAAAGTAATCAGGGTGGGATGGAGCAGGACGTGCTGCATACTTATAATACCAATTCTACAAGGTAAGTAATCACAGAATTGTATTATTTTAAGTATGCAGCACGTCCTGCTCCAGATAATGATTCATAACATCCGGGACATCCAATAGCATTGTACACAAAAAAGGGTGGGGATACCAAAAAAGGCAACAACGCGCAGATTAAACCACTGCCGCCTGCAGAACCTTACGGCCAAAAACAGCATCCGATGAGGCCCGAACATCAACCTTGTAAAACTTGGAAAAGGTATGAACAGAAGACCACGTAGCAGCCTTACAAACTTGTTCAACAGAAGCCTGGTGCTGGAAGGCCCAGGAAGCCCCAACAGCAGGGGTAGAATGAGCAGTAACATGGAAAGAATAGGCCCTAACAATGGCCTGATGGATCCATTTGCTAATAGTAGACGTAGCAGGAGCCAACCCCTTCTTGGGACCCAATGGAATCACAAACAAGGCGTCCGTCTTTCTGAAAGGAGCAGTAGCCACCAGGTAGTATTTTATAATTCCTGACAACATCCAAAGAGTGCAAGGCCCTCTCCTTGGGATTACCAGGATTAGGGCACAAAGAAGGAAGCAAAATATCCTGATTGAGATGGAAGGCAGAGACAACCTTAAACAAGAAGTCTGGTTTAAAATCGGAAAACCACCTTGTCCTGGTGTCACTCAAAGTAGGGGGCCTGAATCGACAGCCGCCAACTCAGAAACACGCCGGACAGAGGTGATAGCCACCAAAAAGGCAACCTTCAGGGTAAAGAGAGACAAGGCAGCCTCATGCACAGGTTCAAAAGGAGGACCCTGAAAGGCAGACAAAACCAAATTCAAATCCCAGACCGGTACCATGGGTTTGCGGTGGGGAGGGGGAGGGGCAGGCGCACATGAGCGACCCCCTGGAAGAAGGTCTTGACCAGAAGATGTAGAGCGAAGGACCTCTGGAAGAAAACAGCCAAGGCGGACACATGACCCTTCAAGGTGCTGAGCTGCAAGCCCATATCCAAACCATGTTGCAGGAACTTCAGGATCCTAGGAATGGAGAACACACGACAGGGAAAGGCCCTAGACTCACACCAGTCAATGTAGGTCCGCCAGGTCCGATAGTAAATAGTGAAGGTGGACTTCTTCCTAGCGCTGACAAGAGTACGAACCACCGAATCAGACAGACCTTCCTCCTTCAGGATGGCGGCTTCAGCAGCCAGGCCGTCAAAGCCAGCGTTTGTAAATTGGGATAACAGAGCTGTCCTTGAGTGAGAAGGTCCGGAACCAAGGGTAGAGCGTACAGATCCACTACCAGCTGCAGGACGTCGGCGAACCACACCTGTCTTGGCCACCTGGGGGCCACCAGAATGGCTGGCACCCGCTCCTGAACCAACTTGCGCAGAACCTTGCTCAGAAGCGGAAACAGAGGGAAGCGGTACAGGAGACCGAGACCCTGCCAGGACAGAGAGAGAGACAGAGCCAGGAGATCCTAGGACAGGGAAACAAATGCTGGCAGCTTGTGAATGTGGCGAGAAGCAAACAGATCCCTGTCTGGCCTCCCCCACCGGTGACAAAGAGATGGGAAGACCTCGCTGTTGAGGGAACATTCCCCCCAGCGAGCGGTCCCCCTGCTCAGGGAATCCGCCTCCAGATTCTCCACACCCGTAATATAAACTGCTGAGATGCACGGGACATTGTCCTCGGCCCAGGACAGAATCAACGACACCTCCTGGAGGGCACTCTTGTTCCGAGTCCTTCCCCGATGATTGATATAGGCGACCGCCGTCTGGTTGTCGGAATGAACCTGTACCAGCAGACCCTGAAGGTGAGGAGTCAACTGTGCCAGTACCAACCAAACCGCCCTCAGCTCCAGGACGTTGATCGGAGCGTGAGCCTCCTGAGGGCCCCACAGCCCCTGGAATTGGAGGGTTCTCCAGTAGCCCCCCAACCTGACAGACTGGCAACCGGAGTGATAGTCTCCCAACATGGAGTCAGAAAGGATCTGCCCCCCAGAAGATTCCTCGAGTCCAGCCACCACAGGAGGGACCACCGGACCAGAGGAGAGAGAACAAAGGGAAGTGCCACAAATTGGTAGTGCTGGTCCTAAAGGGCGAACCTGAGGAACCACTGATACCCTGGGAAGACTGGCACATAAAGATAAGCATCCTTGATGTCTATGGAGGTCATGAAGTCCCCGGGGCGTAAGGAGCTGATTGCGGAGCGCAGGGTCTCCATGCGAAAGTGTCTGGTTCTGATGAACCTGTTGAGAAGCCCTAAGTCCAGGATGGGCCTGATGGATCCATCCCTTTTGGGTACTGTGAAAAGATTGGAATAATAACCTTGACCTCTCTCCCCCCGAGGGACCGGACAGATGACCCCCCATACACAATACGTTCTGTACAGCCTGAAATAGACCCTGAGCGGCCAGGGGGTCTAGAAGAATCCGAGACCTGAGAAATCTTGGAGGGGGCCGTGCCGCAAACTCTGAGACCTGTTGTCCCCAGACATGAGCGAAGAGCCGCAGCCGTCCCCCGTAAGGGTGAGGGCGCCCCTTCATGGCTGAGCGGGCTTAATGATAGATTTGGGCTTAGAGCCCCAGGAGGATCCGGGACGGGCACGGCCTCTACCCTTGCCACAGAAATCACCCCTGTGCCCCGCAAAGGGTACCCCCCTCCCTGACCTGGATCCATGAAAGGAGGGGGTAAAGGACCCCGAACGGGCCACAGTTGTCTTTTGCATTGGGGCAACCTACCTCCTTTTGCAAAAAGGTCCAACCGGTCACCAAAAAGGCGCAGCCCCTTAAAGGGTAGCCCTGAGAGCCTTCTTAGCAGCATTGTCAGCTGCCCACTGGCGCAGCCAGACCGAGCGGCGAATAGAAAAAACCAGAGCCGAGGACCTGCAGCACATTCTAGTGGTGTCATCTAATGCAGAAAGAATATAAGCAATAAACATCTCACATTGTGATAAGGCTCTAAATTCAGCACTGGAAGTATCATCAGGATAGCCTTCTAACAGGCCCTGCACCAGAGTCCTAATGGCCACACCAGTAATAGCAGAAGCACAGACCAAGCGCAGGGCCGATCCCGCACAAGCAAAGGCATGGGAAGCCAGCTGGTCAATACGTCGGTCCTCACTATCCTTCAAGGTAGTGGAATCAGGGGAATGCACCACAGAAGTATTAGACAACCCCAAATTGACCAACATTTAACCACATCCGGGGGAAAAGGGTACCTTTTATCCCATCCCTTAGGGATACCAGGGAGCCGGCTAGGCCTCTCCCATTCCTTGTGAACCAGATTATGGAAATGAGCCTGTTCTGGAAATTCCAAACGTGGCTTTGTAGTACCAAACAATTCCCCCTGTTGCCTGGGTGCCACAGCAGGGAGAGAAATGGAAATTACTTCAAAGATTTGAGTCAAAACTCTATGGGTGTCATCAGCATTCCAATACTCTGAACCGGCATCAGCGCCAGGGAAATGCTAATGATCGGAAAATTCAGAATCTGAGAATAATTCCCCCTCCTCACGCGGGGTACAGTCAGACAAATAAAGGAATTCTTCCGTCTCCATAGGGAAGGCAGACGCTGCAGGCACCAAGTGCCGTCTTTAAGCTGGGGCCTTAAGGGCCACAGATCTAGCAATCAACCTCTCAATGTTGGCCAGCCTGGAAGACACATCAGGTTGAGACTCCCCACTAGTGTTAATCTCACTGGGGGTCACGATCAACCGAGGGGGCATGGGAGAAGACATGGTGGGCGCAGGCCCAGACAAGTGCAGCCCAGAGTGCAGCAGGGTACACAGACCCACACATCATCACTTACAGGGGATGCCCCACACACCGCCGGGCTTGCCCAGATGGGACCCAGAGCACATTATCCTGAGAAGCCTCCATATGGTGATTTTTGGGGTCACAATGACCAATGGGAATTACGCTGTGCAGCTACCCGGGATGCCCCTTAACTGTCCGCTAGGATAGTGGGAGGATTTTATTGTGTTTTAGGCCTCTAATATAGTAACTAGACTAATAGAAGGCACAGGACCGGGAGAAACTTCTAATTAGTTTTCCCGCCTGAAAGACATAAGACGACAATACCCGCATTAATTAAACAGGAGTGAAAGGCCATTAAAATATAAAAAGGGAGCCCGCAAGGGTACTCACAGACCGCCGAAGAGCTTACAATCGATCCGGCAGGAGAGACAAGATGGCGCTGCAGGGCTCTGAAGGGGCTGGCCGCATGAGGAAGCACCGCGGAGCGCGCCCAGCGTTAAGCCACGCCCCCTCCAGGAAGAGCGGGGTTACAGGCTGAAGACAGCCACCCCGCAGCCATCAGGTCCCTGAGTGACGTTGCCGCGGACGCCGCGCGAGTCAGCGGCGGGAAATTCAAAACTGAAGGGGAGAGGAGCAGAGCCGAGGAGAGTGCCAGCGAGACATGGGAAAAGGCATCACACACAACAGTAATGTCAAAATGGCAAAACACATTTACACTAACAGGCACTCCTCCCCGACGAGCAGTATAATGGGATAAGGGGGAGTAAGGAGCCTATTAAACATTAATAAATGTAAGGCAGGGCAATAGCGGACGGCGCATCCCAAGTCAGGATCACCAGTAACCTGAAAACCGCCTACCCTTTGGTGGGGGATTTGCGGTGGAGCAAGCTCCAATGAAGCACCTCTAATAGGTGCTGCCTACCATCATCCGGCCACGCAGCCAAGGCTGGGAGGCAGAATAAAAGTGGAACGGGTGGGAAAAGTCCTACAGGGCCCAGGGCTGTGAAGCCCAGCTCACCTGCGAGAAGAGAAGCCATCATCTTGTCCTTCGCAGCCCACTGCAGAGAAGAAACTGGGGAACTAGTGGGAGGTCCCGGGGATATATGGACCGGGAGGGGACTCTTTTGCCATCTCTGCAGTAAAGCGCCCTCTTGTGGAGGTATATCTCAGCTGTTATGAATACTATCTGGAATAGGACGTGCTGCATACTTAGAATAATTACATTATTATTGTTAATTTATATAGCGCCATCATCTTCCGTAGCGCTTTACAAAGTAGTAATTACAGACAGGGTAGAAACATACGGTACATATACTATTTCAAATGCAGTTTTACAGATTTGACAGTGGATATTCTGAGTACAAGATACAATAGGGGAGAGAGCCCTGCCCTTGCGAGCTTACAGTCTAAAGGAAGAGGGGTGAAGGCCAGAGGGAAGGATCACAAACAGTCAGTATTGAGCTTTGTGGCGTATGCCCTTTAGAAGATTGGTTAGGCCAGATTATATGCTTGTCTGAATAAGTGAGTTTTAAGGGCGCCTTTGAAGGTTTTGAGGGTTGTGGAGTGGCGGATTGGGTGCGGGAGGGCATTCCAGAAGATTGAAGTTGCACGTGAGAAGTCCTGGAGGCGGGAGTGAGAGGAGGTGACCAGGGTGGAGGACGGGAGAAGGTCAGCAGCAGAGCGGAGGCTGCGTCTAGGTTGCAATTTTTGGATGATGAGATGTAGGGAGGGGCCTGGCTGGAGAGAACTTTGTAGGCGAGAGTTAGAGTTTTGAACAGGATTCGCTGTGGGGCTGGCAGCCAGTGAAGGGATTGGCAGAGAGGCGCAGAACTGGAGGAGCGAGAGGAGAGATCGATGAGGCGAGCAGCAGAGTTCAGGATAGATTGGAGTGGTGCCAGTCTGTTAGTTGGTAAGCCGCAAAGAAGGATGTTGCAGTAATCCAGACGGGATATGACCAGGGCATGCACTAGCATTTTAGTGGTGTCAGGTGAGAGGAAAGGACGGATGCGGGAGATGCTTTTTAAGTTGGAGGCGACAGGAGGTGGCCAGGGAGTGAATATGTGATTTGAAAGAGAGGGCAGAGTCCAGAGTGACTCCCAGGCACCGAGCTTGGGGAGTTGCTGTTATTGTGTAATTGTTGACAGAAATAGACATGTTAGAGGGGGGAGGGGAGTTAGAAGGTGGGAAAAATACAATTTTGTGAATACTCACCTGTAAAATGGGTATTATAAGTATGTCACACACCCCGCTTCAGATAGTCATTACACTTGGGTTATACCGACCTGTAGAGGGCGATCTTGCAGAGATGTCATGAAAAAAGGGAGCCCCTCCCGGTCCATAAATACCTGGTACCTCCCACTCATTCCCCAGTATTAAGACAGCAGTAAAGGGACCAGGAAAAGCCAAAATAACCAACAACCGTAAAAAAGGTTCACCATAGAAAGGATCCAGACTACCAAAGGGCGGGGTGAAGCGGGGTGTGTGACATACCCATTTTACAGGTGAGTATTCACAAAATGGTATTATTCCCAGTATGTCACACACCCCGCTTCAGATAGTCATTACACTTGGGACATCCAATAGCAGTGTCCATAAAGGGCGGGGATCCAAAACAAGGCAACAAAGCACAAACTTAAACCACTGCAGCTTGCAGAACTTTGCGGCCAAAAACAGCATCCGCTGAGGCCCGCATGTCAACCTTGTAAAACTTGTAAAAAGTATGAACTGAAGACCAAGTAGCAGCCTTACAAGCTTGCTCAACAGAGGCCTGATGCTGGAAAGCCCAGGACGCCCCAACAGCACGAGTGGAACGAGCAGTAACACGAAAAGGGGGAACCTTCCCCTTGGCAGAATAGGCCCCCAACAATGGCCTGGCGATCCATTTACTAATGGAAGACTTGGCGGGAGCCAAACCTTTCCTAGGCCCAGAGGGCACCACAAAAAGGAAGGAAATCTGTCTTGAAACGGAAAACAACCTTGTCCCCTGATGCCTCTCAAAGTACGGAGCCTTAATGGACAATGCCGCCAACTCCGATACACGCAGAACGGAAGTGATGGCAACCAAAAACGCAACCTTCTGAGTAAGCGTGGAAAGAGCAATATCCTGCAAAGGTTCAAAAGGAGGACCCTGAAAAGCAGAAAGAACCAAATTCAAATCCCAAACTGGGAGCAAAGGCTTCCTAGGAGGCCGCACATGCGTAACCCCCTGTAAAAAGGTCTTAATCAGAGGATGAAGAACAAAAGACCTTTGAAAGAAAACCGCCAGGGCAGAAACATGCCCTTTCAGCGTACTAAGCTACAAACCCAGGTCCAGACCATGTTGCAGAAATTCCAAAACCCTAGGGATAGAAAACACCCTGCAAGGCAAGGCCCTGACCTCACACCAATCAATATAAGACCTCCAAATCCTATAGTAGATGGCAGAGGAAGACTTCTTTCTAGCTCTAACCAGAGTCTGAATGACAGCATCAGAAAGACCTTCCTCCTTCAAGATGGAGGTTTCAGCAGCCACGCCGTCAAAGCCAGCGTTGGTAAATTGGGGTAGAGCAGTGGCCCCTGAGTGAGCAGATCCGGCAGAAGGGGCAGATCTAACTGATCCGCTGCCAACCTTACCACGTCTGCGAACCAAGCCTGTCTTGGCCATCTTGGAGCCACCAGGATTGCTGACGCGCCCTCTAGGGCCAGCTTGCGCATCACTTTGCCCACCATGGGAAACGGAGGGAACAGGTACAGAAACCCCAGATCCCTCCAGTTCAGAGACATGGCATCCGCTGCCAGAGCCAGCGGACCCCGCGAGGGAGACACAAATGCCGGAAGCTTGTGATTGTGAAGAGAGGCAAAGAGGTCCACCTCCGGAGTCCCCCACCGGTGGCAAAGCGACCGAAACACCTTGGGGCTGAGCGACCATTCCCCCCGGCGAGATGAACCCCTGCTCAGGGAGTCCGCCTTCGTGTTTTCCACTCCTGGAATGTACACTGCCGAGATGCATGGGACATTACCCTCTGCTCAATCCAGTATCAAAGACATTTCCCTGAGGGCACGCCTGCTGTGAGTCCCTCCCTGGTGATTGATGTAGGCGACCGCCGTCCGATTGTCCGACCGAACTTGAACTGGTAAGCCCTGTAACTGATGAGTCAAGTGAGCCAGAACCAACCTGATGGCTCTCAGCTCCAGAACATTGATGGGATCGTGAGCCTCCTGAGGCCCCCACAGTCCCTGAAACTGAAGATCTTTCCAACCCCCCCCCCCCCCCCCCAACAGGCTGGCATCCGTTGTGACTGTCTCTCAACGAGGGGTCAGAAAGGATCTGCCCCTCATCAGATTGCTTGGTTCCAGCCACCACCGAAGGGAACGCCGAACCCGGGGGTACATCAGAAAAAACTGATCCAATGACAGCGGGGACCCATCCCAGACCGCCAAGAGATGGAGCTGGAGCGTCCTTGTGTGAAACTGGGCAAAGGGAACCGCCTCAAACGAAGCCACCATCAGTCCCACCAGTCGCATTCCCAGCCGGATGGACGGGCGAGGGATGGATAGGAGAAGCTGAGTCAATTCCAGAATCAAAAGAACCTTGGGCCAGGGGAGGAACACCCTAGACTGAAGTATCCAGAGACATTCCCAGGAACACCACCACCCTGGACGGAGAGAGGCAGGACTTGGGATAGTTGATTACCCAGCCGAATCTCTCCAGGGTGGCTACCACAGTCCTGGTATCTAGCTCCGCCTGGCTGAGAGAGGATGCCATAATAAGAAGATCGTCCAGATAAGGCACGATGCGGATTCCCTGGGCTCTGAGGAGGGCCATCACCCCCGCTAGCACCTTGGTGAAAACCCTTAGAGCTGAGGTAAGGCCAAACGGAAGGGCCACAAACTGAAAATGATGATTTTCTACAAAGAACCTGAGAAATCTCTGGTGTGCCGGAAAGATTGGAATATGCAGGTAAGCATCCTTGATGTCTATGGACGTCATGAAGTCCCCTTGAAGTGAGTAGACGGCTGAACGCAGAGTTTCCATGCGGAACTTCCGGGGACGGACGGACGAACCTGTTGAGCAACTTCAGATCCAGAATGGGACGAACGGAACCGTCCTCCTTGGGCACCGTGAACAGATTGGAATAGTAGCCCAGGCCCCGGTCCGAGGGGGGCACCGGGCAAATGACAGCCATGTCCAGAAGATTTGCTACAGCCGCCCGGAGCCCCCACGCGGCCAGAGAATCTGAAGGCACCCGAGACCTGAAGAATCTGGGAGGGGGCCGGAACTCGAAACTCCAGGTTGTAACCGGAAGAAACCATTTCCCGAATCCATCTCTTGGTCCCAGACCCGGGAGAAGAGTTGCAGCTGTCCCCCCACCCGCAAGGGTGAGGGCGCCCCCTCATTGCTGAGCCGGCTTGGCAGCGGCCTTAGGCTTAGAGCCCCAGCTGTGTCCTGGACGGGCACTGCCCCTGTCCCGGTTCCAGGAATCACCTCTGGAGGAGGAGAAGGCCACTCCCCTGCCAAATCTGGCCCTACGAAAGGAAGGAGTGAAGGAAGCTGCCCCCCGTAAGGGACTATGCTGCTTCTTACGCTGAGGTAACTTACCACCCTTTGTAACCGAATCCAATTTTTCTCCAAAGAGCCGCAACCTCACGAAGGGAAGGGCCGTAAGCGACTTTTTGGACACAAAATCAGCCGCCCACTGGCGCAACCAAACCGACCGCCGGATAGCCACAAGCAAGGCCGAAGTTCTACTACACATCACCATTGTGTCATACAAAGCAGCCAGCACAAATGACAAAAACAACTCACATTGCTTAAGGGCGGTGAACTCCTCACTAGCCGGGTCAAGCCCGGAAGAGGTCAACAGTCCTAACAACTGACTTAGCAGCTATTAATAAAAGCGCCGAAGCACAAACAGGCTGCAAGGCCGACCCAACACTGGCAAAACCATGACAAGCCATCTGGTCAATGCGTTTACCCTCACCATCCTTGAGAGTAGTGCAGTCCGGAGATGGAGGTGCTGGACAACCCCAAAACAGGAGCATCCACCTCGGGAGGGGACGACCAGTGCTTCACCGCGTCCACCGGAAAGGGATATTTTTTGTCCCAACCCGGCGGAACACCTGGAAGTCGAGTAGGCCTCTCCTATTCCTTGAGAATAATGCCATCAAAATGCTTTTGATAAGAGAATTCCAAGCGCGGCTTGGTCACGGCAAAGAACTCCCCCTTTTGCGGAGGAGCCGCTTCAGGAGGAGAAATAGCCAAGACCTCAAACATATGAGCCAGGACCTTAGAGGTATCCAAGGAATCCCCCTGACCCAGCTCGGTATCAGCACCAACAAACTGCTGATCATCAGACCCATCTACCTGCAAGGAGGAGACATCCATCTTCTGACTTGCTCGCTGTCTGCAGAGATGAAAGACTGGGGAATGAGTGGGAGGTCCCAGGTATTTATGGACCGGGATGGTCTTCCTTTTTTTATTGACATCTCTGCCAGATCGCCATCTACAGGTCAGTATAACCCAAGTGTAATGACTATCTGAAGCGGGGTGTGTAACATACTTAGAATATATAGACTAAAAAGCTGCTCACAGTTTGTAATAGAGTAAATATATAAAATCAATAGGGCCCCTGCAGTCTTGGCAACACCTTATATGGCGTTAGGTAAGTGGCCACCAAGGTGAAGGTAAGGATATTGGGCGTTCTGGGGGCTCCTGAATGAATGCCCCATCCCCAGCTTAACGGTAGGCATGAAAAAAGCAGATTTTTATCTTAGCTGAAGGAATGCATTTTTGGGCTTCCACAACATCTCCCAGGCTTATTTGGTTATTGTCAGTACAATGGTCTGAACGTGTGGGTTTTAAGTTTCCACATTTTTGTTGAGGTTTCACGTATAGTTTTTAGAAGCATCACGCACAGCTTCCAGGCTATGGGATAACCAACTGTTTGCACTTTTGGAACTAATAGCTCAGCAGTAGTATCCTGGGATAAAGTTAAAGATAACAGGGATCTGTATTTTACATTTTACAACAGCAGAAGTTGTGACTGGGACCCAAGAATCATACCCACCTGGAGTTAAATTAAATACAAAAAATACCATTTTGTGAGTACTCACCTGAAAAATGGATATTGTTGGTGTGCCACACACCCCGCTTCACTTCTTAAATATTCATCACTTCATGGGTTAATCCACCGCAGGTGACGTAGTGCAGAGAGGAAGTCTTGTAACGAGCCCCCTTCCGGCCTATATATACCTGGTACCTCCCTTCAATCACCAGTATATTCAAAAAGCAGTAAAACAAGGTACCAGTATTCCACCAGTAACCTCCAAAATTAATTTTGATATAAATAAAAAAGGGCTTCACCATATAAATGCTTCGGTAATACCGAAAAGGGCGGGTGTGAAGCGGGGTGTGTGGCACACCAACAATATCCATTTTTCAGGTGAGTACTCACAAAATGGTATTATTCTTGGTGTGCCACACACCCCGCTTCACTTCTTAAATATTCATCACTTCATGGGACATCCAAAAGCAGTGTCCACAAGGGAAGGGCATCTCAAGGCCAGGTGAAGCATAACGTAAATGACTGCAGTCTGCAGAACTTTGCGGCCAAAAACAGCATCCGCTGAGGCCCGCACATCAACTTTGTAAAACTTAGAAAAAGTGTAAACAGAAGACCAGGTGGCGGCCTTACAAACCTGTTCAACAGAAGCTTGGTGCTGAAAAGCCCAAGACGCCCCAACAGCGCGAGTGGAATGAGCAGTAATACGAAAAGGGGGAACTCTTCCCTTAGCAGAATAGGCCGCAGTAACGGCCTGACGTATCCACTTGCTAATGGCAGATTTGGCTGGTGCCAAACCCTTCTTAGGCCCATGGGGCACAACAAAAAAGGAATCCGTCCTACGGAAAGGAGACGTGATAATCAAGTAGTACTTAACACAGCGTACAACATCCAAACAATGCAAAACCCTCTCTTTGTCATTCTTAGGATTAGGACACAAGGAGGGAAGAACAATATCTTGGTTCAAATGAAAAGCAGAAACAACCTTAGGAAGAAAGTCTGGCTTGAACCGAAAGACCACTTTATCCCGATGCCTCTCGAAGTAGGGCGCCTGGATAGTTAAGGCCGCCAATTCTGAGACACGCCGGACAGAAGTGACCGCTACCAAGAAGACAATCTTCTGAGTCAGGGTAGACAAAGCAATATCTTGCAAAGGCTCAAACGGAGGAGCCTGAAGAGCAGAAAGAACCAAATTCAAATCCCAAACAGGGAGTAATGGTTTCCTGGGAGGCCGCACATGCGTAACCCCCTGGAAAAAAGGTTTAACTAAAGGTTTAAGCGCAACACGCTTCTGAAAAAAGACAGATAAGGCAGAGACCTGCCCTTTCAATGTACTTAGCTGGAGACCAGAGTCCAGCCCTGATTGTAAAAACTCCAGAATCCTGGGGACCTAAAGGACCCTACAAGGAAAAGATCTTATCTCACACCAAGTGATATAGGCTTTCCAAGTCCTATAGTAGGTGACGGAAGAAGACTTCTTCCGGGCACTGATCAGAGTCTTAATGACTGAATCAGAAAGACCCTCCTCCTTCAGGATGGAGGTTTCAGCCGCTAGGCCATCAAACCCAGCGCTGGTAAATTGAGGTAACACAATTGACCCTGAGTGAGCAGATCGGGCCGAAGAGGCAGAATGAACTGGTCCACTGCCAGCCAAACGATGTCTGCGAACCTTAATCGCTTTGGCCACCTTGGAGCCATGAGAACGGCGTACACCCTTTCCAGAGCCAACTTCTGAAGAATTCTGCCCAGCAAGGGCCACGGAGGAAACAGGTATAGAAATCCCAGAGCTCCTCAGTTCAGGGACCTGACGTCCACTGTCAGAGCCAGAGGATCCCGGGAGAGAGACACGAAGCTCGGGAGCCTGAGATAGAGATGAGGGGCCCACAGGTCCACCTCCGGAGTCTCCCATTGGAGACACAATAAGAGAACCACCCGAGGATGGAGAGCTTATTCTTCCAGACGGGGAGAGCACTTGCTCAACCGGTCCGCTACCTGTTCCATCACCTCTGGAATGTAAACCGCCGAGAGACAGGGAACATGGAACACTGCCCATGTCTGGATCAGGGACATTTCTCTGATGGGTAAGTGGGGCCTCCACTGCCCCTGAAGCCGCAGCTCCTTCCAGAATCTGTCCCATCCCGACAGACCGGTGTCCGTGGTGACAACTCTCCAAGGGAGGGTCAGGAAAGACCTGCCCTATACAAGATTGGTCGAGACCAATCACCACAGGAGGAACTGCCGTACACGGGAGGACAATTGGAAGGACTGATCCAACAACAGAGGTTGCTGGACCCAACACGCTAGCAGAAATAGCTGAAGTGTTCTTGTGCGAATTTGGGCAAAAGAAAGACACACAGCGTCTTGATGAGAGTTCAGGCCGGGATGAACCGACCCCTGAATGGACCGCGAGGGAGGGTGAGACTCGAATTCCAGGTTGTGACCTGTCGACACTACCTCCTGGATCCATCTGCCTAGAACCACATGGTTCCAATGGTAGAAGTGTCGCAATAGTCCCCCCACCCGCACGGGTGAGGGCAGCCCCTCATTGCTGAGTGGGCTTATCAGCAGGCTTGGGCTTGGTGCCCCAGGACTGAGTGGGCCGGCCACGGCCCCTCCCCCGAGTCCAACCTGCGCCACTGGTAGCGGGAAAGGACGTACCTTTTCCCGCTCCGAACCTTTGAAAGGAAGGCCTACCGGAACTTGTCCCCCTGAAGGGACCACGAGGCCTTTTGCGTTGTGGCATCTTACCATCTTTTGCGACTGAATCAATTTTCTCCCCAAACAGACGCAACCCCAAAAAGGGGAGGGCTGCGAGTACCTTTTTGGAAGCCGTGTCTGCTGACCACTGACGCAGCCATACTGACCTGCGAATAGCCACCAGCATAGCTGCCGCCTTGCTACTCATAGTCAGCGCATCGTCCTGAGCGGCCAGGACATAAGCCACAAAAGATTCACACTGCTTAAGTGCAGTGAACTGTTTGCAAGCGGGATCAAGATCCTCATATAGCCCCTGAATTAGGGACTTAATTGCCAATAGAAGAAGGGCTGAAGCACATACCGGGCGCAATGCTGACCCGGAATAGATAAAACCATGTCGAGCGTATTGGTCAATCCTGCGATCTTCCCCATCTTTGGGGACAGTGGTCTCAGCAGATTGTACCATAGCCGAGCTGGAGAGTCCTAGTACAGGGGTATCGACGTCCGGAGGGACAGACCACAGCCTCACCAATTCTGGTGGAAAAGGATAACGCTTTTCCCAACTGGAAGGAATTCCAGATAACCGTGTGGGATGTTCCCATTCCTTAAGAACCACCCTCTCAAGTGGTGCTGTCTGGGAAAGACCAAACGCGGCTGAGGCTCTTTAAATAACTGACCCTTTGGCGGGGCGGCCGCCTCAGGCGTATCTAAACTCAAAATATTAAACATTTGAGCCAGAATGGAGGGGGTGTCAAAAACAACCCCCTCTGACCAATCGCTGATCTCATCAGCCACATGCTGACCTGTCGGCTCATCTGACTCCGACGGGAGTTCATCCTCGTCAGGGGATCCATCGGACCATTCCACAGGTTCACAAAACTGGTCCTGTGGAGCCGAAGGTACCGGAGTCAGGTGCCTTCGTTTTGTAGCGGTTTTAAACGCTGCTTTAACGGGCATCATTTTCCGGGGGCAGGGCTGTGCTGCTGCCTCGGAATGCGAATCCCCACTTTTGACAGTGTCATGCGGGGTCCGGAATAGGGATGGAGAGGTAGGAGATGATGAAGCATGCGATGGCACCGCAGCCGAAGCAACGGACTGGCGCGCAATAGTCTGTTTTGCACAAGGGATGCAAATAAAGATATCATCAGCTGGGAGTGGAACCCCACAACCTACGCACCCCCCAAACGGAACAGCAGAACCGTTTCCGGAATCTACGGAAGCCTCCATATGGTGATTTATGGTATTCGCAATAATGGGACTTTTAAGGCATAAGCCGACCCGGGATGCCCCCTTTATTTTAGTAATGTCCCGGAAGGGAGGATTTATATATATATATATATATTTTTTTTTTTAAGTTTAGGTCCCCTTTAATAGAAACTATATATATATATATATATATATATATATATATATACTTATATATAGTCTATGTATATAAACATTCAAATCAATCCCAATAATTAGCCAGGCACATAGAGCCGGAGGGCTAGCATAAGCAGGGATCCCAGGATCTGCAAGGCAAGAAAACAACCATCAGATCCTTCACATGTGTATAACATATAAGTATGGCACCAAGTGCCCTTAAATGACGCCCCCTTGATAATAGTGATTTCTCACTGTATTATTAAACCATATCTCCCATTTAACGGCCCCAACGGGAGGGGCCGCTTACCTGTACCGCAATCAGCCGGTAAGCCTGCAGCCAGCAGCCATGAGCCGGCAGAAGACAAAGTGCGGCCGTGCGCCCACGTGCCTTCCTGTTTTGAAGGAAGCTGGGACGCTGGGCCCGCCGCTGACGCCGCATGACGTTGGCGCCGCGCCCCCGGCGCCGCATCAGCGGGCCCGCCCCCCCCCCCCCCCACGCTGATCAGCTGGAACACTTTACAGCTGATCCAGCACGCGTGTCCAGGCAGCGGAGGGGGGAGGGTAAAAACCGCATGTGCTGACAAAGCTCAATGAATGCCAGGCGAGGAGAGGGGAGAGGGGGTAGGGGGCCACAAGCAACCAACTGCCAGAGAGGTGGCCAGCCCATACCCAGCGCAAGCTGCCCTAAAGCAGACCCAAAATATACACATGCTACAGTGAATGTATAAACATGACATATGTTAACATGCAGTGATACAGTGAAACACACATACTAAAGCACACCCTCACCACCCCCCCAACAGGAGAGAAAGGGGCTACGGGGACCCTCGGGACAGGGGCATCCCATTTCCGGATCACCATGCCGGTCGCCGCATTGCCCCACGCATGAGGTCGAGCGGTAGGAGATAAGCTCCTAGGCACTTAAAGTGCCATCTACCATTTGCCCGGTGAGCAGCCAAGGCTGGGAGGCTTCCTATTTCACCATAAAGGTATACAAACTCAAACCGGGCAGAAATAGACCAAAAGGGGGGTGGCGGGGTAAGAATACCCCAGCCTACCTGTAAGCAGGAGACTTCCAACTTCTGACTTGTCAGCAAGCAGAGAGAAAAAATACTGGTGATTGAAGGGAGGTACCAGGTATATATAGGCCGGAAGGGGGCTCGTTACAAGACTTCCTCTCTGCACTACGTCACCTGCGGTGGATTAACCCATGAAGTGATGAATATTTAAGAAGTGAAGCGGGGTGTGTGGCACACCAAGAATAATATATTAAGTTAAATTGAATAGTAAAAAAGCAGAGTGATAAATAAAAATGTATAGTAAAACGCACAGTAGTAGTAATCTAGTCAGTCCTGGCTCAGAAATTCTTCAAAAATCTTCCAATAGTCACACATGTGTAGAAAATTACAATACTGGTTCTTCCCCCGCATCACACGGAGAAAGGCTTGATTGCGCTGAGTTCACTCCTCAGTAGGTGGGCAGCAACAGAGGATTGAATGCCGCACTCTCAAACCTCTCTTTATCTGGACTCCGTGCCTTTCCCTCCTAGTGAGTGTGTTGGTAGGAAACTACTAGGATGACGCTGGATGAGTGTGTATGTGTATAGTGTTTTTTTTTTCTTTTTTAGGTTGAATGTAAATTATAAACATTTTTATTAAACTGTGGAGTGGTTTTTACTGGATTACGCAATGCGGTTTGTGTTCCATTGCCTTTATGCCTTCCCAGGGAGCGCACCTGATTCGTGGATTTGGAAGCAGCACTGGAAGTTTTCGAATACATTTTTAAATGGGCCTTCTGGCTGGTGGTGTGAATTTTAAAATGGAACAGTCTTTACAGTGGCAGAGGTTTCCTTGTATTTCATGCGGACTGAATTTATGATCTGGTAAGCGGGCCTCCATGTGATGTTGGGATGCACCTGTATTGTAATAATCTATACACAGGTGGGCTCAATATTGGTGGAATTATCTGAAGATTTTTTGAAGGTTTTCTGAGCCAGGAGTGACTAATCAATTGCTGCTCAATGCTTTTTAAATGAACGACTGCAATGCAGGTATTGAGCATCTGAATTATTGATAAAAAGTTAGCAATATGGACGAATATTTTTTGTACATTAGTGCAGCATATTTGGTTGTAATTTTTTGTAAATATAAAGAACGGTTACAGTATGCCGTTTTCAGGCAGCATGTCCTGCCATCTACGAAACCATAATAAAAAAGATGGGGAAGGAGATCCTTTGTATAGGCATAAAACATATCCAATTAACGGAATATTTTTTTTCTCCTACCCCCCAGGAAAAGTAGCAAAAGGCAAAACTACTGGCAATGCTTTAAACTTAAAGCGGACCTTCACTCTGAATAAGAGTATCTTATATGTTTCCCACACCCTGTACATACAGATTGTCCACATTAAAAATCATCCTACCTGCATCTACTGCATGTTATGAGCCTTTAAATATCCAAGATGGCGGCTTATGGAAGCCGCCATCTTATCAGGCAGCCTGCAAACAGGCCTCCTGATTGTGCTGCTCTGCATTCTGGGACTGCTGACCTTTACCTGACCCCAGCTCTGCTCTGTCTGAGCAAAGCACAGCTATAACCCGCCCCCCTGTACCTTATCCCACTCTCCTCTCCTCAGTAAGTGTGATGCTTCTGAGTCAAGATGGCGGCGCCCGTATCCTAAACTCCTGAACAGAGTTGCAGCCCAGTGGGGGAAAGAATAATAAGTTAGTGACTAAAAACCTAAAATATATTAATTTTAGATGCTGGGGAACCGTTTTTTAAGAGTTTGGGCTTTTCATTAAATCACGCTGAAGGTCCGGTTTAACTAAATTAAATAACAATGAAGGGAAAGTTGTCATTTTAACAGATAAGATTTTAAGTTACACCAGTGGAACATTTGGCATTTCAAAAACTGTTAGGAAGAGGAGTTACCCTTGAACTTCGGGAGGAAATGTAGCACTGAACATGAGAGTTTGTCTGTTCTCTTTGGGTGGTATTCCTTGGCTTTTCAACAAACTTTCAATGTCTCCTTTAAATCCCATATCCAACATACGATCCGCTTCATCCAAGACAAGGTATTGCAGATTGCCTAAACCAATCTTGGGGTGATAAAAAAAAAAACACAAACAAAAACACCACATTTAAAACAACGCATGTTACAGATTGACACCAAAAACGCCTTAAGGCGGACATGCTTGCCCCAGTACCAGGGTCTCCGGTCGGTGAAGCAGTGATCCATTTACTGCCCCCCTTTTGACTTCAGCACTGGAGAAAAAAATACAATTCTGTGAAATACTCACCTGTAGAATTGGTATTCTACGCATACAGCACGTCCTGCTCCATCTATAATAATAACACATGGGTAATACTCCGCCAGAGGGCGCTGTTCACTGCAGACATGCAAAAACAGGCTCCTCCCGGCCCTCCATACACCCAGGGACCTCCCACAAATCCCCAGTATTGAAAAGCAGTGAGAAAAGAAGCTGGGAGAAACCAACCACCAACTGGTAACAATAGTAATGACAACAATCTCCATACAGGGGATCCAGAAAATGTAAAACCAGGGTGGGGTGGAGCAGGACGTGCTGTATGCGTATAATACCAATTCTACAGGTATTTCACAGAATTGTATTATTCTAAGTATACAGCACGTCCTGCTCCATCTATAATAATAACACATGGGACATCCAATAGCAGTGTCCATAAAGTAGGGTGGGATCCCCAAAAACAAGGCACAGCGGACAGTAAAGGCGCTGTCACCTGCAAAACTTTGCAACCAGGTATGACATGAGCAGAGGCTCTAACGTCAATCTCATTACAAGACCTTTGAAAGGTATGAACAGAGACAAGCAACAGTCTAGTAACTTATTCAACAGAAAAAAAACCTGGTGCTGAAGGGCCAATGGTACCCAAACACCAATATAATGGAATAAAATGAAAAAGGGAGATTCTTCCCCCTTAAAGGAATAGGCCAGTGTAATGGCCCAACCAGCCCACAGGCAACAGAAGCCTCGTGGAAAACTTAGAACTCTCCCTAAGGGGAAAGAGAACTGGTCACCCGTCAAAAGGTGGGAATACTGACCCCTTCATTAGCAAGAATCCGAAAGCTTTACTCAGGACCATCCAGGTAAGATCAATCCCAAGGGCGAAGTGGCCCTGGAAGCAAGCGATATCAGGCGTATACCTAAGGAGGCGCCCGCAGACCCCAAGGGCATCAGTCCCACTAAGGGACAAGAAACCACCAAGAAAAATTGCAACACCTGTTGAGGGAATGTAGACCCTTTACATTAGCATTATTAAGGATAAGGTCCGTAGTTAGACTAAATGGACTTAAAATATGATCATAAAACACCACTTGGCCAAAGAGATCCGGCGTAAGACGGAATACCACCACGGCATGGTATATTATATATATATATATATCTCATCGAGCCAAGGCTAAGTAATCAGATCCACCTTCTCAGGCACACGTCTGACTGAGGCCGGAGCCCCCAGAGAAGCGACTTGGACTACAAAGCAGCTCCGACAGCATCCCGCATAAGTCCCAAGGGAAAATCCGCAGGGCAACAGAATGAAAAACGGATCCCAACAGGAACCACAGAAACTACTTGGGAGACGCCCATGAGCAAACCCCAAGAGAATTCCTCACAGAGAAGACAGAACCAGACTCCTACAGGAAGACAGCCAGGACAGAACCTGGACCTTCAGAGTACCTAGATGGGGAGCCAACCCCAACCTATGCTGTAAAGACTCTAGAACCCTGGGAACCAAGAACGGCCAACAGGTAAGAGACCAAAACTCATGCCAATCAGTATGGGTACACCATGAACCACAATAGACAGAGGAAGAGGAAGCCAAGGAAACTTGCTCCTAGCCCCCCATATACCAAGTCACCCAGAAGATAAGCCCGTCTCCAAGGGGTGAATGAATCAGCTGTCAAGCCCCAGACAAGAGTCTGTAGAGTGAGACAACAAAAGAAGGGGCCTGACAAGGGCAGAACCTCACTCCTGAGAGAGCGTACAGCTCAGCAGACCTCAGCAGAAGCATCTGCGAACCACAGTTCCCAAGGCCACCCAGGCCATCAATCTCACGGGTCTCTCTATCAGCACAACTGTGCGCAGAACCCCACATAGTAGGGTGAACGAAGAGAAGGCATATAAAATAGAAAGTCTATGCATAATTTTACTAAGCCCCCATGACCAGAGCCAGAATATTCTGGGACAGTAAAAACAAGGGCGAAGCCCCTGTGGTATAAGCGAGACCCAACAGAGCCACCCTAGTTGGCTCTCAGAGCGCCACCAGGATAGCATAACCAGCCCCTGAAAGACATCTATTGGAGCGAATACCGCTGAGGAGCAGGGGGCATAGACCCCCACCCAGATTGGGATCAGGAACCCTCCAGAGGAATCCTCCTGCTTCAAGCTCCAGACCAATAATAAAACAGACCGTTGTCTTCCAACAGAACAAGAGTCCCCAAATAGGTCCTAAAAGAGGAGAAGTCCAGCAGTATAGAGTCAACGGAAGGCTCACTGTAGCAACAACCAGTAGGTAAGATGGACCCTCTAAGGGACCCTACCTAGGAACCACGGGGGGCTTTGGAAGAAAGTCCCCCCCACCCCTGCCTACCTGCGAGACTTGGTACCAAAAGTGACCATTCACAGGAAGATGCAAGCAAAGAAGGGGGTGCCCCCTGACAGGGCCCTTGAATATGATCAGCTCAAGAGGAACCACCTTACCAAGGGGGAATGAGCACAGACCAAGCCCCAGGGGTGCTGGAACCCCATGTAGGATCAATAACCTACTGTGCCGAAGAGCCCAAGGGCTCGGTATATAGGGGACATCATCTTATACGCCACCAACGGGCCCACCAGCTGCAATCCTGCCTGGTGAAAGAAAGATGTCAGCAAAGGGGGGCAGAGCCCCCATAACCAGGAGTCCACTTGTTGCCAAGGAAGAAGGCTCAAGCCTGAACCGAATCCAAGGAATGGAGATAGCAGATAAGGGCCAAGAGGGATTGAGGTGACTGAGCACCCATCCAGTAACTCCCAGGGGACACCGCCGGCCGACCAATCCACTCGGCCTGACGTAGAGACTGGGGAGTAAGGAAAGACGACCCGGTAGGTCCTAATGCGGACGCCCCCCCCAGGCATGTCCGAGACATCACCCCCATTCGCGCCATGGCGAGTAGCCTGGGAGCGAAAGAGAGGCCACCAACAATGCCTCAAGCCGCAGGGTTGGTCCTGCCACACCGCCTAGTAACTGTCTTGTTGTCCAGCAGACATAGGGGGAACTAAGAAGATCTAGAACTCCACAGGAGGTCGGGAGCCCCCCTTTGCACAGGGCGCCTGTGTCCCAAGACAGAGATGTCATATAGGGACTACCTGTGAGAGTAGAATTGCCAGGCCTACCATAGGCCAGCGTGGCCCAGACTGCCTCATACTGTTGAGGGAAGGAGGAAGGTTAATATGGAGACCATAGCCCCATACTGTTAAGGGCAACCTGTAAGTAAGCCCAAACTCTGTACGCCCAGTACGGCCTGCACCAATTCCTGAGGGAAAAACAGGGGATAGAAGCACCCTGACAACCACTGAGAGGGACCGCTCAGCAAAAGCTATCCTGTGTCCAGGGGAACTACCTCCTGGAACCACCAGAAGGAGAAGGTACATTCCTAGATGGGAGACAGCTGCTGGGAGAGGGCGTCCCTTCATGCTTGGGAGGTCTTGGCAGATTTGGACTTAGTCCTGCCAGAGGGCCCAGGGCGTTGCCTGCCCACCCCATGGTGGAAATCCACACCGAACAGTTGGAAGCACACCTCAGGTTCACGTTTGACACTAACGTAGGGAGGTGGAGGGGTGACCCTGCCCCAGGGAGGCCGAAGCGGCCTTCTGCGCAAGGGTGCCTTACCCTTTTTCCCAAAAAGGTCCAAACGGGCCCCAAATAGTCGCCGTCCTCTGAAGGGAAGGCAAGTGAGAGCCTTTTTCGTAGCATCGTCAGCACCCCACTGTCGCAGCCAGACCAGGCGGCGAATAGCTACCACAAGGGCAGAGGTTCTAACACACAACTTAATGGTGTCATCCAGCGCTGAGAGGATAAACTTCAAAAAACCATCAGTCTGATAGATCACCATCCTGAAGACCTCCCCTGGAGGGTATTTAATGCGCTAGTACTTTTCTGACAAGAGTCCTGGCGGCCACCGCAGTGATGGCCGCGGCACAGGCCGGGCGCAGAGCCGTCCCTGCACACGAGAAGGCGTGGGAAGCCAGTCTGTCAATGCGCCGGTCCTCAGCATCCCGAAGGGTACGGTAATAAGGGGCCGCCATGAAGGGGGGGTTAGTAACCCCTATAATCGGTGCATCCACCACAAGAGGTGCCGACCAGGAATTAACCACATCAAGAGGGAAAGGGTACTTCCAATCCCAGACCCCTGGGACCCATATATGTTTACAAGGCGATTCCCATTCTTGGGATATAAGCTTCTGGAAATGATCCTGTTCCAGGAACTCCAAGCGCGGCGGCGCTGTGTGGAAACTCTCCTTCTTAGGCTTGGGAGTCTCTCCAGGAGGGGAGATTGACAAAACCTCAAAGATCTTAAGAATTTCATCTGTGTCACACAGGCCCCAAGAACCGGGCCCAGAATCATCACAGCTCCTGGGCATCTCATCCAAGGAGCCCGAATCTGAGAATAGCTCACCTTCCTCAGAAGGATCAAGGTCCTGCATATCAGCAGAGCCATCGGTATCGTTAGGAACCGGAGAGCCAGGAGGAGTCAGGGACCGCTTCTTACCAGGGCCCATACGCTCCGCCAATCCAGACAGCACCTGCTCCGCCGTAGGTAGCACGCGCGGCACGGCTTGCAGGTTATCCCCGCTTGAGTGGGACATCAGGAGTGAGGTTTAGGTCCGGGGAGACGGGTGTATTGAAGGGAGGTGCAGCCACTGGCAGACGTGCCTGTTCAGCACACGGTCCGCAGACCCGTGCTCTGTCAGCCTCAGCCTGGGGCTGACCACACACTGCACACAGCCGGTCATGTCCCAGAGGGACCCCGGGTACATAATTCTGAGATGCCTCCATATGGTGATTATCTTGAGCAGTATGCCTGCAGGGATTTACGCAATAGGCAACCCTGGATGCCCCAAGACCCGCTAGGGGAGAATTTGTTATGTGGACCCGCTTGTAATATATGTTAGGCCGGGAGAAGCCACCGAAGTCCTGGCGTCTGAAAGACATAATGGGACAAGAGGGGTGGTGTCAGTGCCATGCGCAGCCGAATAAACACATAGAACAATGCCGCCCCGGAGGGCACTTACATGACCAAGGGAGGAGGCGGACCGCACCACGCGCGCGAAGATTGTCAAAATGGCGCCAAGCGAACCTCGAGGGGCGGGCCAGACCAGGCTGTGACGCGGAGCGCGTCATGCTGAGTCCCCGCCTCCACCAAAAGAGCGCGAAGCTCTAACCAACAGAAATAAGAAGGACAGTATTGGATAGAAAGCGCATGCATAAAGATGCTGTCACGCCGGAAATGAGGCTGTCTGGGCAGTTAATGAAAGGACAAACGGCTCGCAACTGTATAGCAAGGAGCGCGACACTGACACCCAATTATAATAAAAACCAAGGCCTTAATGTGAAATGTTGCACTAGGACTGCCACACATACCCCCCCTTTCTTTCCCCCCCCCGCCGAGTTACGGGAGGAAGCGAGGGAGAAGCGGACCAGCGTCCAGTGGACTAAATCTGTGAGGGGCACGGGCAACAATGCGGGAGGGGCATCCACTAGAGGCTCACCAACGGCCTAACCGCCTACCCTATGGTGGGGGATTGCGGTGGAGCTGCCTACCTTCACCCGACCAACGCAGCCCAGGCTGGGAGGCATAGTCTTCATAAAGCGGACGGGTGGAAATAGTCCCACAGGGCCACGGGCTGTAAAGCCCCGCTCGCCTGCGAGAGCGTGATATCTTCATGTCTTCGCAGTTCAGCACTGCAGAGAAATCTGGGGATTTGTGGGAGGTCCCTGGGTATATGAAGGGCCGGGAGGAGCCTGTTTTTGCATGTCTGCAGTAAACAGTGCCCTCTGGCGGAGTATTGCCCATGTGTTGTTATTATAGATGGAGGACGTGCTGTATGCTTAGAATAAACCTTCTGTTTTTTTTTTTTTTTTAACTGTTTACAAGATCCACCAAGGCGAACTAGGAGCAGAGGGTGAGATTTTGAATGTATTGTAAGGGACTGGTTACACCCAGTTGATGGGGATGCAGCGTGGCTGAGGGCCACAGCAGGATGTACATTTGCTTTAAAGCCTATATGCAGAAAAAAAACAAAACCGTAAAACCACTTCCGTGTGGTTTTAACAACACTAGCTTTATTAAAGGGGGGGGGGGTCCACTTTTAATCAAATTTTTGAAAGTGTATATTTTGTGGATATGGATTTTTTAAAAAATTTTCTTTGGTTAGCAAATGTGTGTTTTATGGAAGCAGTTTTCATTATTTGCAAAGTGCTGGCAATGGACACAGATATACACAGGAGAGATGCAAGTCCTGTGTACAGGACTCACTCCTCTCATCTTGATATACAGACTTCATGTATTTTGTCAATAGCAACAAAT
This sequence comes from Gastrophryne carolinensis, assembly GCA_027917425.1. NCBI lineage: Eukaryota > Metazoa > Chordata > Amphibia > Anura > Microhylidae > Gastrophryne > Gastrophryne carolinensis. The sequence goes on from CM051234.1 coordinate 590,684,044, forward strand.
TTCACGTAGTGTACAAACCTGTTCAACAGAAGCCTGGTGCTGAGAAGCCCAGGAGGCAACAATGGCTCTAGTAGAATGAGCGGTAATACCAAAAGGGGGTTCCTTCCCCTTGGCAGAATATGCCTGCACCATCGCCTGTCTGATCCACTTACTGAGAGTGGACTTGGCTGGTGGCAAACCTTCCCTAGAGCCCTCTGTTAGGACAAAGAGCAAAGCAGATTTCCTGAAGGATTCAGTCGCAACCAGGTAATACTTAATGGCTCTGACCACATCCAAGGCATAGAGGGTCCTTTCCCTAGAATTAGTCTGTGCTGGACACAAGGAAGGTAAGACAACTTCCTCATTTAGGTGAAAGGGAGAAACGACCTTAGGCAAAAAATCAGGTTCAAAGCGAAAAACCACTTTATCCTTATGCCGCTCAAAGTAGGGAGGCTTCATACAAAGCGCGGCCAGCTCTGACACGCGACGCACCAAGGTGATCGCTACCAAAAAGACCACTTTGAGAGTTAAAATAGACAATGCATCATCGCACAAAGGCTCGAAGGGAGGACCCTGAAGAGCAGAAGGTACCAAATTCAAGTGCCACACCGGTATTACTGACTTACGCGGTGGACGGACATGGGTGACACCCTGAAAAAAGGTCTTGATCAACCTATGATTGGCAATGGATCTCTGGAAAAAGATGGCTAAGGCCGAGACCTGGCCCTTGAGGGTGCTCAGCTGGAGACCCAAGTCTAAGCCGTGTTGTAAAGACTCCAGAATCCTAGAAATAGAGAATGTGCGGCAAGGGAGACTCTTTGACTCGCAACAAGCAATGTAGGCGTGCCAAACTCTGTAGTATATCATGGAAGAAGACTTCTTCCGTGCCTGTATCATGGTATGCACAACCGTGGCCGACAGCCCCTTCTCAGTCAGGATTGAGGTTTCAATATCCAGACCGTCAAAGCCGCAGCGACCCATGAGTGAGAAGCCCTGGGTCGTGGGCATGATGTAGTGGCTACTGACATCTGAACTATGTCCGCAAACCAACTACTTCTCGGCCAGCGAGGAGCCACCAGGATGGTTAGTACCCCTTCCTGGGCTATCTTGCGCAGCACTCTGCCCAGGAGTGGAAACGGAGGGAATGCATAAAGGAGCCTGAACTCTGTCTAAGGAATTGCCAGAGCGTCTGTGGCAAAGGCCAGAGGATCTCTTGAAAGGGAGACGAATCTTGGGAGCTTGTGATTGTGTCTGGACGCAAACAGGTCCACGTCCGGCTGACCCCAGCGAAGACACAGAGCGTGAAAGGTCTTGTTGCTGAGAGACCATTCCCCCAGGCGTGAAGCACTCCTGCTCAGGGAGTCTGCCTCCTGGTTTTCTACCCCGGGGATGTAAACCACTGAGATGCAGGGAACATTCTCCTCTGCCCAAGTCAGAATCTGGGTCACCTCCTTCAGGGCTTGCTTGCTCCGAGTCCCGCCCTGGTGATTGATGTAGGCGACAGCCGTCTGATTGTCCGAGCGAACCTGGATCGCACGACCCCTTAAATGGGGAGTCAAGCGAAGAAGCACCAACCGGATCGCTCTCAGCTCCAGGAGATTTATGGGTAAGCAGTTCTCCTGCGGACCCCACTGACTCAGGATCTTCTGCGTCTGCCAAATGCCTCCCCAGCCGGTCAGACTGGCATCCGTGGTAACTATCTCCCACCGGGGAGTCAGAAAGGATTTGCCCACCAATAGGTTCCTGGAGTCCAGCCACCACAAGAGGGACTGCCTAGCCAGTGGGGACAGTGAAAATTCCTGTTCCAGCGACTCCTGTATCCAGTCCCAGACAATCAACAGGTTCAACTGAAGAGGTCTCATGTGAAATTGGGCGAAGGGCATGGTCTCGAAGCATGACACCATTAGGCCCACCAGTCTCATCCCCAGACGGAACGATGGCCGCTGACAAGACAGCAAGGCCTGCACCTGCGTCTGGAGGCCTAAAACCTTCTGCTGTGGCAGAAAGACCTTGACCTGAGGTGTGTATCGTCATGTCCAGGAAGGACCTCACTGTTGAGGGAGTGATAGAAGACTTTGGGTAGTTGACTACCCAGCCGAAATCCTCGAGCGTGGACAACACCGTCCGGGTATCGCTCTCGGCCTGCTGAAGAGACTGAGCCGCAATCAGCAAATCGTCCAGATAGGGCAGCACACAAATGCCCTGGTTCCTCAGGATAGCCATGATGCCTGCCAGCACCTTGGTGAAGACATGGGGGGCTGAGGATATCCCAAATGGCAGTGCCACAAACTGGTAATGCTGATCCTCCAGAGCAAACCTCAGGAACCTCTGATGCCCCTGGAATATCGGGATGTGCAGATAAGCATCCCTGATGTCCACCGTGGTCATGAAGTCGCCGGGCCGAACCAAGCTCACCGCGGACCGTAAGATTTCCATGCGGAAATATCGGACTCTGACAAACCTGTTAAGACCCTTCAGGTCCAGGATAGGCCTCAACAACCTGTCCTTCTTGGGAACCGTGAACAGATTGGAGTAGAAACCTTGACCCGGTTTCTGACGAGGTACAGGACAAATCACACCGAACCGCAGGAGGTGTTGCACGGCCATTCTCAGGCCCTGTGCCTTCAACGGGTTCTGGGATATCCGAGACCGCAGAAATTTTGTGGGCGGCCTGACTGCCAGCTCTATTGTGTAACCGGAGGGCACCACCTCCTGAATCCACCGATCCGAGACGAGCCGTCTACAGATATGAGCAAATAGCAGAAGCCGCCCCCCCACTCGGATGGGTGAGGGCACCTCCTCATGCCTGAGGGGACTTGGCAGGGGGCTTAGACTTGGCTCCCCAAGCGGGATTGGGTCAGCCGCGGGACCTAGCTCTACCCCAGGTATCTCTGCGGCCACCTGAGAATGAAGAGCCTCTTCCTCCTCGAAAAGGAGCGATGGGCAGATGAGCTCCGAAAGGGCCGCGCAGGCTTCCTTCACTGAGGGAGTCTTCCGTCCTTGACCAGGAGGTCCAGACGCTACACGAACAACCTGTGCCCCACGAAGGGGATACTAGTGAGCGACTTTTTGGCCGCAGCATCAGCCGACCACTGCAGCAACCAGAGCGAGCGGCGAAGTGCAACAAGCAGGGCCGAAATCCTGGCACCAAGCCGGACGCCATCGTCCATGGCAGAGACAACAAAGGCAATGAAATCTACGCAAGCCTTGAGGTCCTTATACTCCTCCGCCCGCTTGCGAGTCTTAGCGCTATCCACAAGGCGTCTCACCTTCTTTCTGATGGCCAGGGAGACGATAGCCGCGGCACACACAGGACGAAACAAGGCACCAGGAAAGGTGAAGGCATGACAGTCCAGTTGATCCATGCACTTGTCAGCTGGATCACGTAAGGAAGCGGTATCAGGTATAGGCATAACAGTAGTGTTGGACAACCCCCACACAGGGGAATCCACCTCAGGAAGACAAGACCATAGCCGCCAGCTCCTCAGGGAAGGGATACTGCCTATCCAGGCACTTAGGCACCGATGGTAGCTTGTTAGGCTTTTCCCATTCCTTGAAAAACATATTAGAAAAATGGGCCTGCTTTGGAAAATACAATTCTGTGTGAGTACTCACCTGTAGAATTGGTTTTGAATGTGTTCGGTCCTGGCTGTCCCAATCCATATACGTGTGGGTATTCCGTCACCAGGTTGTGCCAGTTACTGCAAGATCCAGAGCTGTAACTCCTCCCAGCCTCCTATAAAAGCATGGCCCCATAGAGTTCCCCAGAATGTCAAAAAGCAGAAAATGAGACAGGCCGGGAGGCCAAGAAAACATGTTAACATGCTACAGCATGTACTCTCTCCAAACAAGGCAAGGACAACGGTCCAATACAAAAGACAATCACCATAAAAGGCAAACAGAGAAAATGAACCAAGGGTGGGGTGGGACAGCCCGGACTGAACACAGGCAAAACCAATTCTACAGGCGAGTACTCACAGAATTGTATTTTTCCCTGTGTTCGGTCCGGGCTGTCCCAATCCATATACGTGTGGGACATCCAAAAGCAGTGTCCATAATAGGGCGGGATCCCCAGAGCGGAACAGCATGTAGTTAATTTCACTACCGCCTGAAGCACCTTTCGGCCAAAAGCAGCATCAGCTGAGGCCCTAACATCAACCTTATAAAACTTAGTAAAAGGTATGAACCGAAGACCAGGTAGTGGCCTTACAAACTTGTTCAACAGAGGCCTGGTGCTGAAAAGCCCAGGAAGCACCAATAGCTCTAGTAGAGTGATCCTTCCCCTTGGCAGAGTAGGCTTGCACCACCGCCTGGCTAATCCACCTACTAAGAGTGGACTTAGCCGGAGACAAACCCTTCCTAGCACCTTCAGAGAGAACAAAAAGAGAATCAGACTTCCTGAAGGATTCAGTCGCAACCAGGTAGTACTTAATGGCTCCGACCACATCCAAGGAATGAAGGGCCCTTTCCTTAGAGTTAGATGGTTCCGGACACAGAGAAGGCAAAATAACAACCTCATTAAGATGAAAGAGACGCGACCTTAGGCAAAAAAATCAGGTTTAAAGCGAAAAACCACCTTTTCCTTATGCCGCTCAAAGTAAGGGGGCTTCATACAAAGGGCGGCCAGTTCTGACACCCGGCGCACAGAGGTGATGGCTAGCAAAAAGACCACCTTTAGGGTCAAGATAGACAATGCAGCGTCGCACAAAGGCTCAAAGGGCGGAGCGCAGAAAGCACCAAATTCAAATCCCACACCGGTAGTACAGGCTTACGCGGTGGACGAATATGGGTAACACCTTGATCAGCCTATGCTTGGCAAAGGATCTTTGGAAGAAAATGGCCAACTGTTGACCCAAGTCTAAGCCGTGTTCTAAAATCCTAGAAATGTAAGAAAAGTACGGCAAGGAAAACTCTTGGATTCACACCAAGAAAGGTAAGCACGCCAAACTCTGTAGTAAATCATGTAAGAAGACTTCTTCCGTGCCTGAAGCATGGTCTGAATAACCGTGCCCGACAGCCCCTTCTCCGTTAGGATTGAGGACTCAATAGCCAGGCCGTCAAAGCCAGCATCTGTAAATTGGGGTGCCGTAGCGACCCCTGCGTGAGAAGCCCTGGGTCGTCGGGCAAGACGTAACGATCGACTGACATTTGGATTATGTCCGCGAACCAACTCCGCCTCGGCCAGCAAGGCGCCACCAGGATGGTCGGCACCCCCTCCTGGGCTATCTTGCGCAGCACTCGTCCCAGGAGAGGAAATGGAGGGAATGCAAAAAAGGAGCCGGAACTCCGTCCACAGGATTGTCAGAGCGTCCGTGGCAAAGGCCAGAGGATCTCTTGACAGGGAGACGAACCTTGGAAGCTTGTGATTGTGTCTGGACGCAAACAGGTCCACGTCCGGCTGACCCCAGTGGAGACACAGAGCGTGAAAGATGAAAGACCATTCCCCCAGATGAGAAGTCCCCCAGCTCAGGGAGTCTGCCTCCTGGTTTTCTACCCCGGGGATATAAACTGCCGAGATGCAGGGAACATTCTCCTCCGCCCAAGACAGAATCTGAGATATTTCCTGAAGGGCTCGCTTGCTCCGAGTCTTGCCTTGGTGATTGATGTAGGCGACAGCCGTCTGATTGTCTGAGCGGACCTGGACAGCCCGACCCCTTAGATGAGGAGTCAAACATGAAGAACTACCAACCGAATCGCTCTCAGCTCCAGGAGATTGATGGGTAGTTGAGCCTCCTGTGGGCCCCACTGACCCTGGAACTTCAGTGCTTGCCAAAAGCCCCCCCCAACCGGTCAGACTAGCGTCTGCGGTAACAATCTCTCACCGGGGAGTCAGAAAAGACTTGCCCATCAGCAAGTTTCTGGAGTCCAACCACCGCAAGAGGGATTGTCTGACCCTGGGGGAAAGCAAAAATTCCTGATCCAGAGACTCCTGCGTCCGGTCCCAACCGGTCAACAGATTTAATTTAAGAGGTCTCATGTGGAACTGGGAGAAGGGCACCCCCTCGAAGCAGGACGCCATGAGGCCCACCAGCTTCATCCCCAGACGGATCGAGGGCCGCTGACAAGCCAGTAGGACCTGCGCCTGGAGGCCATCCACCTTCTGCTGGGGAAGAAATGCCTTGACCTGAGGGGTGTCCAACGCCATGCCCAGGAAGGACCTCACCATTGAGGGAGTGATACACGACTTGGGGTAATTGATTACCCATCCAAAATCCTCGAGAGTGGCTAACACAGTCTGGGTATCGCTCTCGGTCTGCTGAAGGGACTAAGCCGCAATCAGCAAATCGTCCAGGAAAGGTAGAACCCGGATGCCCCGGTTCCTCAGAATGGCCATGACGCCTGCCAGCACTTTGGTGAACACACGGGGAGCAGAAGCTATCCCGAACAGTAGAGCCACAAACTGGTAATGCTGATCCTCCAGTGCAAACCTCAGAAACTTCTGATGTCCATGAAAAATCGGGATGTGCAGATAAGCATCCTTGATGTCCACCGTGGTTATGAAGTCGCCAGCCGAAGCGAGCTCACCGCGGACTGTAAGGTTTCCATGCGGAACTGTCTGACCCTGACAAACTTGTTGAGGCCCTTCAGATCCAAGATGGGTCGCAGCATTCCATCCTTCTAGGGCACCGGGAATAGATTGAATTGGAAACCTCACCCCCATTCCTGGCGAGGCACAGGACAAATCACGAATGACCGTAGAAGGCTCTGAACGGCCATCCTTAGGCCCTGCGCAGTCAATGCGTTCCGGGGAAATCCGCAACCGAAGAAATTTTGGGGTCGGCCAAAATGCCAGCTCTATCTTGTACCCGGAGGACAACACCTCCTGAATCCACCGATCCGAGACGTGCTGTCCCTAAATGTGAACAAAAATACCATTTTGTGAGTACTCACCTGTAAAATGGATATTGTCAGTGTGTCACACACCCCGCTTCCCCTTTAATTCTGACGATAGGGTTATCCTCCAGCAGGAGGCAACGTTGCAGAGAGAAGTCTTGAAAACGAGCCCCTTCCAGCCTATATATACCTGGGACCTCCCACTTAACACCCAGTGAATTCAAACAGCAGTAAGACAAGGTACCAGGAAATCCAACGGTAACCTCAAAATAAAATAAAGGAAAGCTTCACCATATAGAGGATCCAGGATAGCAAAAAAGGGCGGGTGAAGCGGGTGAAGTGTGTGACACACTGACAATATCTATTTTACAGGTGAGTACTCACAAAATGGTATTATTCTCAGTGTGTCACACACCCCGCTTCCCCTTTAATTCTGATAGGGACATCCAAAAGCAGTATCCACAAGGGGTGGGTATCCGACAGCAAAATGAAGCATAACTTAAACGACTACAGTCTGCAGAACTTTGCGGCCAAACACAGCATACGCTGAGGCCCGCACATCAACCTTGTAAAACTTAGAAAAAGTATGAACAGAAGACCCGGTTGCAGCCTTACAAACTTGTTCAACAGAAGCTTGGTGCTGAAAAGCCCAAGACGCTCCAACAGCACGAGTAGAATGAGCAGTGATACGAAAAGGGGGAACCTTCCCCTTGGCTGAATAGGCCCCAACAACCGCCTGACGAATCCATTTGCTAATGGAAGACTTGGCCGAAGCCAAACCCTTCCTAGGCCCACAGGGCACAACAAAAAAGGCATCAGTCTTACGAAAAGGAGAAGTAGTAATCAAATAGTACTTAACACAGCGTACCACATCCAAACAATGCAAAACCCTCTCCTTGTCATTCTTAGGCTTAGGACACAAGGAGGGAAAAACAATATCCTGATTCAAATGAAAAGCAGAAACAACCCTAGGAAGAAAGTCCGTTTTGAAACGAAAGACCACCTTGTCCTGATGCCTCTCAAAGTAGAGCGCCTGAATCGACAAGGCCGCCAACTCCGAGACACGCCGAACCGAAGTGATAGCCACCAAGAAGGCAACCTTCTGAGTCAAGGTAGACAGAGCAATATCCTGCAAGGGCTCAAAGGGAGGAGCCTGAAGAGCAGAAAGAACCAAGTTCAAGTCCCAAACAAGGAGCAATGGCTTCCTGGGAGGCCGCACATGCGTAACCCCCTGGAAAAAAAGTTTTGACTAAAGGATGAAGCACAAAAGGCTTCTGAAAAAAGATAGACAAGGCAGAAACCTGCCCTTTCAAAGTACTCAGCTGGAGACCAGAGTCCAGCCCCGATTGCAGAAAATCCAAAATCCTGGAAACTGAAAAGACCCTACAGGGCAAAGATCTAACCTCACACCAAGCAATATAGGCTCTTCAAGTCCTATAGTAGATGGTAGAAGAAGACCTCTTCCAGGCACAGATCAGAGTCTTAACAACCGAGTCAGAAAGACCCTCCTCCAAGATGAAGGTTTCAGCAGACAAGCCGTCAAACCCAGCGTTGGTAAATTGGGGTAACACAGCCGACCCTGAGTGAGCAGATCGGCCCGAAGAGGCAGAACGAACTGATCCACCGCCAGGGGAAACGAGGTCTGCGAACCACACTCGCCTTGGCCACCTTGGAGCCATGAGAATGGCGGACACCCTTTCCAGAGCCAGCTTCCGTACCACCTTGCCTAGCATGGGTATTGGAGGAAAAAGGTACAGAAACCCCAGCCCCCCCCCAGCTCAGGGACATGGCGTCCACCGCCAGAGGATCCTGAGAGAGCGACATGAAGGTCGGAAGCCTGCAATTGTGACGAGAGGCAAACAGGTCCACTTCCGGTGTCCTCTCCAGAGGCCGGGAGGAGCCACGATTTTCATATTGCAGTCACTGCGCCACCTTGTGGCGGATAACCCACTTGTCAAGAATGGAGCGACCTTAACAGGACACCAGGAAAAAATTGGTATGCAGGTTACAAGGCACTGACGGCCCAAACCTAATTATCCCTCTTGTATAATCCCTCTTAATAAAAAGGGAGAGGGGGCGGGGGACCAGGAGGAACCAAAAACTTAAATCAATGGGCCCACCTAAAAAACACAAACAAGAGTGGCCATCAGTATCCCACAAGCACATGCGCAAATCAAGATCATCAAGAGCAGACCTGGGCAATGTACGGCCCGCGGGCCGTATACGGCCCTTTGCTAGGCTCTTACCGGCCCGGGCTGAGCTGGCCAGTAAGAGATGCAGAGGAAGGGAAAACATGCCAGACTCGACGAGCCGAGTGACCAATCGGCTGCTGCTTAACTTAGGTGATCGCCTGTGTACAGTGCGAGAGGCTTAGGTTAAGCAGCAGCTGATCGGCCGCTCGGCTCGTCGGGTCTGGCACATTCTCCCTTCCTCTGAGGAATGAGCAGGTGATAGAGACCTGGGGACTTTGAAAGGGCAGAGTAGGAGCTCCAGAGCATCAGTAAGTCTGCTCAGAAAGAATATGTCGTTTGCTTGTGTTTTCCCTTCCTACCTGCTGTCTCTTTTTCACCATGTACCTGTCCACCATGCTCTCACCATGCCCCCTTCCTGCTGTCCACCATGCTCTCACCATGCCCCCTTCCTGCTGTCCACCATGCTCTCACCATGCCCCCTTCCTGCTGTCCACCATGCTCTCACCATGCCCCCTTCCTGCTGCCCACATGCTCTCACCATGCCCCCTTCCTGCTGTCCACCATGCTCTCACCATGCCCCCTTCCTGCTGTCCACCATGCTCTCACCATGCCCCCTTCCTGCTATCCACCATGCTCTCACCATGCCCCCTTCCTGCTGTCCACCATGCTCTCACCATGCCCCCTTCCTGCTGTCCACCATGCTCTCACCATGCCCCCTTCCTGCTGTCCACCATGCTCCCCAAGCTGCCCACCATGCCCCCTTCCTGCTGCCCACATGCTCTCACCATGCCCCTTCCTGCTATCCACCATGCCCCCTTCCTGCTATCCACCATGCTCTCACCATGCCCCCTTCTTGCTGTCCACATGCTCTCACCATGCCCCCTTCCTGCTATCCACCATGCTCTCACCATGCCCCCTTCTTGCTGTCCACATGCTCTCACCATGCCCCCTTCCTGCTGTCCACCATGCTCTCACCATGCCCCCTTCCTGCTGTCCACCATGCTCTCACCATGCCCCCTTCCTGCTGCCCACCATGCTCTCACCATGCCCCCTTCCTGCTGTCCACCATGCTCTCACCATGCCCCCTTCCTGCTGCCCACCATGCTCTCACCATGCCCCCTTCCTGCTGCCCACCATGCTATCACCATGCCCCCTTCCTGCTGCCCACCATGCGCCCACCATGCCCCCTTCCTGCTGCCCACCATGCTCTCACCATGCCCCCTTCCTGCTGTCCACCATGCTCTCACCATGCCCCCTTCCTGCTGTCCACCATGCTCTCACCATGCCCCCTTCCTGCTGTCCACCATGCTCTCACCATGTCCCCTTCCTGCTGTCCACCATGCTCTCACCATGTCCCCTTCCTGCTGCCCACCATGCTCTCACCATGCCCCCTTACTGCTGTCCACCATTCTTACACTTTGCCCCAGCTGATCTGAACTTTCCTTCCAGACTGCCAGAAGCCAAGGGCTTCTCTGATTGGCTGGGAAATTATCACATCAGAACGTTTGAAGTGGACCAAAACCCTGCTTTATCAGCCCGGAAATCTTATAGATCCCCTCCCTGCGGGGCATCCAAAATCGGGATGCCCCGCTGTGTGAAACCCCCAGGTCGCCCATAAACTCACCTTTCCCAGTTCAACGGCGTATGCACGAGCTGCGGCCGCATGCCCGCTATCCCTCTAGCAGGGCGCGTGCCTGTGTCGGCCATTTGAGAATGGCCAGCACGGCGCGCTCCCTGTTAGAGGGAAGCTCGAGATGCAGCCGCCAGCGCACTCAGAGCCGCTGAGCTTAGACGTTGCTTAGACGCCCATAGCTCAGCGGCCCTCCACAATATTTTTAGTTTCTCATGTGGCCCCATGGAAAAAATAATTGCCCACCCCTGATCAAGAGGGACTCATGACACCGACAGTAGCCAGCAGCAACCGGAGGGGACCCAGGCAGGAGGCAGTAACAGCAGCAGGGCAAGATGGTGCAAAGCCGACCACGCAGCAATGCGTTCGAGGGGCGTGCCGCACGGCGGTGACGCAAAAAGAGTCATCGTGCTGCCCCGAAAACGAGCACCCGCCCACCAGTAAGGGAAGGCCTGCCCAAGACAATGGTGGGGACAAGACCGCAAATGTCTCAGGGCGGCCCGCAACGGGGCGCCGGCACCAGACCGTGCAGCGCGCACAATGCGCCCGAACCTCCGCCGCCTGTCAGGCAGACTGCGCGAGCGGCGTCCTCCCCCCCCCCCCCCCCCCCCCCCTCACAGCACAAGAGCCGCAAGATGGAGGGGAGAGGGAAGCTGGAGCCAGACTCGAGGGAGCAAGAGAGGCAAGTATAAGAGTCCGCAAACAGTAAAATTAAAGTGAGAACACACACACAGCACAATAAAGCTTGTGGGAATAGGGAGGGGTATGAAGCCAGTAGGAAAATACCATTTTGTGAGTACTCACCTGTAAAATGGGTATTACGAGTATGTCACACACCCCGCTGCCAACATTCTTGACACTTGGGAAACTGGCCTGTAGAGGGCGATCTTGCAGAGATGACATGAAAAAAAGGTAGCCCCTCCTGGTCCATAAGTACCTGGGACCTCCCACTATTCCCCAGTCCTTAAGAAAGCAGTGAGAAACCAGGAAGAGCCAATTATATAGTAAAATTGAAAACAACAAGTACACCATATAAAGGATCCCAGAACAAAAAAGGGCGGGGGAAGCGGGGGGTGTGACATACTCTTAATACCCATTTTACAGGTGAGTACTCACAAAATGGTATTATTCCTAGTATGTCACACACCCCGCTTACAACATTCATGACACTTGGGACATCCAATAGCAGTGTCAATAATGGGTCAGGATCCAACAAGGAAATAAGGCATAACTTAAATTACTGCAGCTTGCAGAACCTTGTGGCCAAAAGCAGCATCCGCTGAGGCCCGCACATCAACCTTGTAAAACTTAGAAAAAGTATGCACCGAAGACCAAGTAGCAGCCTTGCTCAACAGAAGCCTGGTGCTGAAAAGCCCAAGACGCTCCAACAGCACCAGTAGAATGAGCAGTAACACGAAAAGGGGGTACTTTCCCCTTAGCAGAATAGGCCCCAATAATGGCCTGACGTATCCATTTACTAATGGAAGACTTGGCGGGCGCCAAACCCGTCCTAGGCCCAGAAGGCACAACAAAGAAGGCATCCGTCCTACAGAAGGCCGAAGTAGTAACCAAATATTTAACGCAACGAACTACATCCAAAGAATGTAAAACCCTTTCCTTGTCATTACTAGGATTAGGGCACAGTGAAGGAAGAACTATATCCTGATTTAGGTGGAAAGCAGACACCACCTTAGGAAGGAAATCCAGTTTAAAACGGAAAACCACCTTGTCCTGATGCCTCTCAAAGTAAGGAGCCTGGATTGACAGGGCCGCCAATTCTGAAACCCGACGGACAGAGGTAATAGCAACCAAAAAAAGCAACATTCTGAGTAAAAATATGAAGAGGAACATCCTGCAATGGCTCAAAAGGAGCAGCCTGTATAACAGAAAGCACCTGCGTGACCCTCTGGAAAAAAGTCTTAACCAAAGGATGAAGAGCAAAAGATCTTTGAAAGAAAATAGCCAAAGCAGAAACCTGCCCTTTCAAAGTACTAATCTGGAACCCCAAATCCAGACCACGTTGCAGAAACTCCAAAACCCTAGGGATGAAAAATACCCTGCAGGGCAAGGCCCTAGACTCTCACCAAGCAATATAGGACCTCCAAGTCCTGTAGTAAACAACAGAGGAAGATTTCTTCCTAGCTCTAACAGGAGTCTGAATGACAGCATCAGAAAGACCTTCCTCCTTTAAGATGGAGATTTCAGCAGCCACGCCGTCAAAGCCAGCGTTGGTAAATTGGGGTAACAGAGTTGACCCTGGGCGATGAGATCTGGAAGAGGAGGCAGATGGAACTGATCCACTGCCAGCCTTGTGACGTCTGCGAACCACAGGCGTCTGGGCCACCTTGGAGCCACCAGAATTGCTGGCGCCCCTTCCAGAACTAACTTGCGCACCACCTTGCTTATCATGGCGAATGGAGGAAACAGATACAGGAACCCCAGATCCTTCCAGGCCAGAGGCATGGCATCCGCTGCCACTGCCAGAGGATCCTGGGATAGAGACACAAAGGCTGGAAGTTTGTGACAAGAAGCAAACAAGTCCAACCGGAGTCCCCCACTTGTGACAAAGGAACTGAAAGACCCTGGGATTGAAAGACCACTCCCCCTGGCGAGCGCATCCTCTGCTCAGGGAGTCTGCTTCCATGTTCGCTACCCCCGGAATGTAAACTGCCGATATGCAGGGAACACTGATCTCTGCCCAGTGGAGGATCAGAGACACTTCCCGGAGGGCACCCCAACTGCGAGTCCCTCCCTGGTGATTGATGTATGCAACCGCTGTTCGATTGTCTGACCGAATCTGAACAAATCTGAAAAATACCATTTTGTGAGTACTCACCTGTAAAATGGGTATTACGAGTATGTCACACACCCCGCTTCCAACATTCATGATACTTGGGTAACCAGCCTGTAGAGGCCGATCTTGCAGAAATGACATGAGAAAAAAGGAGCCCCTCCTGGTCAATAAATACCCGGGACCTCCCACTATTCCTCAAAAGCAGTGAACCAGGAAGTGCAAATTATATAGTGAAAAATAATAAGAAACACCATATAAAGGATCCCAGAACAAAAAAGGGCGGGGGAAGCGGGGTGTGTGACATACTCGCAACACCCACCCCACAGGTGAGTACCCACAAAATGGCACTATTCCTAGTATGCCACACACCCCGCTTCTAACATTCATGACACTTGGGACATCCAATAGCAGTGTCTATAATGGGCGGGGATCCCACAAGGAAAATAAGGCATAACTTAAATTACTGCAGCTTGCAGAACCTTGCGACCAAAAGCAGCATCCACTGAGGCCCGCACATCAACCTTGTAAAACTTAATAAAAAGTGTGAACCGAAGACCAAGTAGCAGCCTTGCAAACTTGTTCAACAGAAGCCTGGTGCTGAAAAACCCAGGACGCACCAACAGCACAAGTAGAATGAGCAGTAACACGAAAAGGGGGAACCTCCCCCTTAGCAGAATAGGCCCCAACAATGGCCTGACTAATCCATTTACAAATGGAAGATTTGGCGGGTGCCAAACCCTTCCTAGGCCCAGAAGGCACAACAAAAAAAGGCTTGTGACAAAGGAACTGAAAGACCTCGGAGTTGAGAGACCATTCTCCCTGGCGAGCGCATGCTCTGCTCAGGGAGTCTGCCTCCACATTCTCTATCCCCGGAATGTAAACTGCCGATATGCAGGGAACATTGATCTCTGCCCACTGAAGGATCAGAGACGCTTCCCGGAGGGCACCCCAACTGCGAGTCCCTCCCTGGTGATTGATGTATGCAACTGCTGTTCGGTTGTCTGACCGAATCCGAGCCGGCAAACCCCGCAAGAGAGGAGTCAGTCGGAGCAGCACAAGACGAATGGCCCGAAGTTCCAATAAATTGATTGGGGAGTGAGCCTCCAGAGGCCACCACAACCCCTGAAACACGTGTCTCCTCCAGATGCCCCCCCAGCCCGTAAGGCTGGCATCTGTGGTGACCAACTCCCAACAAGGGGTCAGAAATTATTTGCTGTCCCTGAGATTGCTCGAAATCAGCCACCACTGGAGGGACTGCAGGACGAGGGGAGACAACAGACAAGTCCGATTCAAAGACAACGGGCGCTTATCCCACTTTGCCAGGAGAAAGAGCTGAAGCATCCTCATGTGGAACTGAGCAAAAAGAACCGCTTCGAGTGTGGCCACCATCAACCCCACTAATCTCAACCCCAAGCGGATAGGCTGATGAGGATTGGACAGGAACAGATTAATTAAATCCTGAATCAGAACAATCTTGGACTGAGGAAGAAATACCTGGGCCTGAAGGGTATCCAGAATCAAGCCCAGAAAGGGAATCTCCCTTACGGGACAAAGAGGATTTGGCATGGTTTATCACCCAAGCAAACCTCTCTAGTGTAGTCACCACTGTTCTGGTGTCCAATTCCATCTGATTGAAAGATGACGCTGTGATGAGCAAGTCATCCAGCAATGGCACGATGCGAATGCCCTGGACCCCGAGAATAGCCATTACTCCTGCCAGGACCCTGGTAAACACTCTTGGGGATGGAGTGAGACCGAATGGAAGAGCCGCAAACTGAAAATGGGGGTCTTCTACTGTGAATCTGAGAAACCTTTGGTGAGCGGCAAAAATAGGAATGTGCAGATAAGCATCCTTGATGTCTATGGACGTCAAAGTCCCCCTGGCAGAGAGCGTCGATCGTTGAACACAACGACTCCATGCGGAACCTTCGGAAACTAATAAACTGAGTTGTCTCAGATCTAGAATAGGCCAAACAGAGCAGTCCTTTTTTGGGAACCGTAAATAGGTTGGAGTAAAACCCCAGACCTCTTTCCGCTGGAGGAACCTGGCGGATAACATCCATGTTTAAAAAGTTCGCCACAGCTGCCCGGAGCCCCTGTGCGATCACCGGATCTGCGGGCATCCGAGACCTGAAAAATCTGGGAGGAGGCCGAACCTCGAATTCCAGTTTGTAACCGGAGGACACTACTTCCAGAATCCATCTGTCTGATACCTCTTGACCCAAGCCTGGAAAAAAGAATCGCAGCCGTCCCCCCACCCGTACAGGTGAGGGCGCCTCCTCATTGCTGGGCAGGCTTGGAAGTGGACTTGGGCTTAGATCCCCAACTCTGACCTGGACGGCCACGTCCTCTTCCTCTGTTCCATGCAGTCCCCCTTGGGGCTGAAAAGGGCCGATCCCCTGCCCGTTCTGGAACCACGAAAGGAAGGGTTAAAGGAAGCCGATCCCCGAAAGGAACGACGTTGCTTCTTATGCTGAGGCAATTTGCCTCCTTTAATGACAGAATCCAACTTCTCACCAAAGAGGCGTAATCCCCCAAAGGGAAGTGCTGTAAGCGACTTCTTTGCCACCGTGTCAGCCGCCCACTGGCGTAGCCAAATAGACCGCCGAATCGCAACAAGCAAGGCAGAAGTTCTGCTACACAAGACCATGGAGTCATCTAAAGCAGAAAGTACAAAATACACAAATCACATCGCTTGAGAGCGGAAAACAGAGGCTGGATCAAGCCCTGATGTATTAAATAGGTCTCTAATAACAGACCTAATAGCGACTGCCATAAGTGCCGAGGCACCCACAGGCCGCAAGGCCGAGCCAATGCTAGCAAACGCATGGCAAGCCATTTGATCAATACGTTTGTCCTCCCCATCCTTAAGGGAAGTAGATTTCGGAGAATGCAAAACAGAGGAATTGGACAAACTGAGCACAGGTGAATCCACCACAGGGGGGATGACCAACGCTTACAGTGTCTGCAGGAAAGGAATATTTTTTTTTTTTTATTTAATCCCAGCCCAAAGGAATGCCAGGAAGCAGCGCAGGCTTTTCCCATTCCTTAAGAATATCTTCAAAATGTTTCTGATTTGGAAATTCAAAATGAGGCTTGGAGGCAGCAGGGACTGCTTCTGGAAAATCGATAGCCAAGGCCTCATAATTGAGCAAGAGCTTTAGGGGTGCCAAAATTCTCCCCTTCACCTTGTTCAGCGTCAATACCCACAAATTGCTGAACATCCGAAACATCAGATTCTTCAAAGAATTCTCCTTCTTCAAACGGAGAACAATCAAAAATGCTCGCTACAATCAAGCTCATTTGCCTCAACGGCCAGAGCTAAATGTTTTCTTTTAGCTGAGGCCCTCTTGGCCACAGAGCTAGACATTTTTCAATGTGAGCCAATCAGGCACATACATCAGAAAGCGACTCTCTACCCATGACAATATCACTGGGGGTATGGACAAGACAAGGCGGTGTGGTGGGAAGAGGCAGGAGCCAGCGACCCTGAGGCTTGGGCCCCTGACTGCTGCATTATAACCAATTGAACACAAGATACACAAAAAAAAAATGCGTTATCCCAAACAAGGGATGCCCCACATCGCAAACACTGCCGAGTCTGTCCCGCAGGTACTGAAAAGCCAGTATCCTGAGATGCCTCCATATGGTGTTTATTAAAAAAAAAATTTTTATAGGTCGCCAAGTATATGGGATTTTTACAGCCGAAGCTACCCGGGATGCCCCTTAATAGTCCCTAGGTGGAAGGATTTTAAACAAGGACCAGGAGAAACCCCTATTAAGAGAGTTTCCCCCTGGAAGATAGAGAAAACACAATGAGCCTTATGCATATGCAAGAAAGAAATAACAGTAAATAAAAAAAGATTTCCCTTTAGTATAACTAAAGGGTACTCACAGTGACCACAACGGCTCAGCGTCAGCCCTGCGACCAATCGATATAAGAAAAGCCCAGCAGCAGCACCAACGCAGCAGCCAGGACCAGTGGAGGCCAGCACCAGAACAGGAACCAGCAAACCACATGTCAAACAGGAAGAGGAAGCAGAAATGCGACGCCGACTCGAAGCCCCGCCCACCACCTAGCACTGCTCATAGAGCGGGTCAGCCAAGGACAATAGCATGACATCATAGAACGGGGCCGAACGAAAAAAAGAGAGGGAAATTTAAAAAACCCAAAACAGGTATGTCACTTTCTTATCTTTTCCCTTTTTTTCAAAAGAAAAAACAAAAAACAAATGCATAGGCCAAAAGATACTCCCTAAAGATCCCCCCCCCCCCCCCAGCAGGGTCCAGGAGGGCCAAAAGGGGGGAAAACAATAAGCACAAGGAGATTTAAAGGGACGGGCATCCCATGCCGGGGAACACCAACCCGGATTCCACCTACCCCTTATTTGAGGTCTCATGGAGGGAGCAAGCTCCCATATACACCCAAGGGTGTATCTACCTTTGCCCGAGCCCATCAGCTAAGGCTGGGAGGCATAACAAATATCACAATGCAAAAATGTGGCTTCAGGCAGAAATAGAAAAAGGCCAGGCGTAACCCGGCTACCTGCAGGAAGGAGAGTCATCATCTGAATGCTTCGCCGACTGCAGAGACGAAAAGACGAGGAATAGTGGGAGGTCCCGGGTATTTATGGACCAGGAGGGGCTCCTTTTTCTCATGTCATCTCTGCAAGATCGCCCTCTACAGGCTGGTTACCTAAGTGTCATGAATGTTGGAAGCGGGGTGTGTGACATACTAGGAATAAGGCCGATCCTCTACCAGGTCTGGACCCACGAAAGGAAGAGTTAAAGGAGGTCAGTCCCCGAAAAGAACGGCGTTGTCTCTTACGCTGAGGCAATTTCCCCCCTTTAATGACAGAATCCAACTTCTCACCAAAGAGGCGCAAACCCACAAAAGGAAGTGCTGTAAGCGACTTTTTGGCCACAATATCAGCCGCCCACTGGCGTAACCATATAGACCGCTGAATAGCAATTAACAAGGCGGAAGTTCTGCTGCACATGGCCAAGGTATCATCCAAAGCAGAAAGTACAAAAGACACAAATAATTCACATTGCTTGAGGGCGGAAAACTCATCAGAGGCTGGATCAAGCCCTGAGGTATTCAATAGGTCTAACAACAGACCTAATAGCCACTGCCATAAGTGCCGAAGCACCCACAGGCCGCACCAACACTAGCAAAAGCGTGGCACGCCATTTGATCAATACGCTTGTCCTCCCCATCCTTAAGGGTAGTGGATTCAGGAGAATGCAACACAGAGGAATTGGACAAATTGAGCACAGGGGCATCCACCTCAGGAGGGGATGACCAACGCTTAACTGTGTCGGCTGGAAAAGGAAATTTTTTATCCCAGCCTAAAGGAATGCCAGGAAGCCGTGCAGGCTTCTTCCTTAAGAATGATATTCTCAAAATGTTGCTGTTTAGGAAACTCTAAACGAGGCTTGGAGGCTCCAAAGAACTCCCCTTTTTGAGGAGGGGCTGCTTCTGGAGGTGTGATAGCCAAAACCTCAAACAATTGAGCAAGAGTTTTAGGGGTGTCAAAAACATCCCCCTCTCCTTGTTCAGTCCCCACAAATTGCTGAGCATCAGATATATCAGATTCCTCACAAAATTCCCCTTCTTCCGACCAATCAAGAAACGAAAAGAAAAGAAAACTTGCCGGAACGGCTGGAGCTAAATGTTTCCTTTTAGCTGAGGCCTTTTTGGCCACAGAGCTAGACATTAATTTTTCAATGTGAGCAAACCTGGCACATACATCAGAAAGTGACTCTCCACCCATGACAACATCACTGGGGGAACGGACAAGACAAGGTGGTGTAGGAGAAGAGACAGGAGCCGCAGACCATGAGGCTTGGGCCCCTGACTGCTGCATTATAGTCAACTGTGCACAAGAAATGCATTATCCCCAACAAGGGATGCCCCACATCCTAAACACTGCCGAGTTTGTCCCGAGGGAACTGAAAGCCCAATATCCTGAGATGCCTCCATATGGTGTCTGTTTAGATACTTAATTATTTATAGTCGCTAAGTATGTGGGATTTATGCAATAGCTACCCGGGATGCCCCTAAGAATCCCTAGTGGGAGGATTTGATTAAGGACCAGGAGAAACTCCTTAACTGAAGAGTTTCCACCTGTAAACCTATGCACCAATACAATAGAGCAAAATAGCAATAAAGCATCCCTTTAGCCAAGCTAAAGGGTACTCACAAGACCAGCGACGGGACTCAGCACGCAGCGAGAGCAAATCGCGTAGGGAAGAGCTGAAATGCCCGATAAATGCGACGCAGACTAGCTCCGCCCACCACGTACACAATTTGAGCAGCGCTGAAGGAATCAGAGGAGCGAGGCCAGACGTCGCGCGCCAAACCCCGACCACATCCGGGACCCACATGCTGCTCCGAAAAAGGGAGGGAAATTCAAATCCCTCAACAAAAATGAAGACAACGAACAGGTATGCCAAACGCTGCAAACTCAAAAATAAAAAGGAAAATCTTCCTTCATTTGCCCCCCCCCCCTTTTTTATTATATATATATATACCCCGTTTCCCCGAAAATAAGACACTGTCTTATATTAATTTTTCCCCGGAAAAAGGCACTTGGCCTTATTTTCGGGGGATGTCTTGACAGAAGACAGGCAGCGTGCGTCTCCTCCACCTCCCTGGAGCTCCCCCCTTACGTGCCCCGTCATTACGCCCCCTAGTGGTTACAATACCAGGCTGCACAGAGCATCAGGCTGCTCAGCTGTGCTAGTTGAGTATGCCTGCTATAGCCTGTGAGAGTCTCACGGGACCCGCACGGCAGGCGCCGGGCGGCCTATTCGGGCCATGTTTGCAGGCTGCTTGGCCTGTTTTAACGTAGGGGCCTGGAGCGGCAGCTCCGTCCGCCCCTACGTTAATCCAGGCCTGCTTACCGTTACCGTATTGTCTCGGTCCAGGTCTCGCTGGGGCACACTCGGCGGCGCGGTCACAGGGAGCAGGCGGCGGCAGCTTTTCCTCAGGTTCGCGCAGGCTCTCTGACATCCCCCTGCGCACCGTCCCTCAGCAAATACCCGGCCGAAGTCTCGCGTTGCTCCACAGCGCTGCAGCCAATCAGTGAGCTGCGAGGCGCCACCGCCCCAACGGTCTCTACGGTAGAAGCTCCGGATCCTTCTGCAACATTTCGTGGACGGAACAGTACCAACGGTGAGGCCCTATTTTCGGGGGGAGGATTTATTTTCGGGTAGGAATTATTTTCGGGGGATGACTTATATAACGATATCCTCCGAAAGCAGGCACTAGGCCTTATTTTCGGAGGATGTCTTATTTTCAGGGAAACAGGGTATATATATATATATATATATATACACACACATGGGACATAAATGGCAACACTCCCTTCCAATAGTAGCACCCCCCCTCCTTTTCCCCCCTGCAGGGCAAGGAGACAAAGGGGAGAGGTACAGGAAAGCCCATAAGGCCTACCCCTTATTTGAGGTCTCACGGGGGGAGCAAGGTCCCATGCACACCCGAAGTTGCATCTACCCTTGCCTGAGCCATTCAGCCAAGGCTGGGAGGCATATAGTAAGCATTACAAATAAGGGGGTTCAGGCAGAAATAGAAAAAAAGGCCGGGAGTCATCCCGGCTACCTGCAGAAAGGAGAGTCATCTTCTGAATGCTTCGCCGACTGCAGAGACGAAAAGACTGGGGAATAGTGGGAGGTCCCAGGTACTTATGGACCAGGAGGGGGCTACCTTTTTTTCATGTCATCTCTGCAAGATCTTCATGAATGTTGGAAGCGGGGTGTGTGACATACTAGGAATAAAGGTGGTTCCCCCATCCCCCAATAGGCTCACCATCAGCCTATGGCCGGCTACCATTTAATCAGGGTCTGCGACCCAGAGCCTAGCTCTGCCAAACGCCTGACCCCGGCGTTCTCCCTGTCACAGTACCGATCAGCCGCGGCTGGGAGGCAATAGTGGATCTCACGGGATCAGTGGTAATAGGGTCCGCAGCGGCCGACGGGCTAGGAGGCCTCGTTGAGCTGCCAAAATCCAGGAGAGAATACCCAACAATCTTCAGCAAACACTGGGAAATGATAGAGACACACCTGCTTTTATAGGGGGCTGGGAGGAGCGACAGCTTGTAATCTTGCAGTCGAGCGCCCCCTGGGGGCAGAATACCCGCATGTCATCACTTTGGGACAACCTGGACTGGATATAGGGAAAATCACCCTCCCCATCAGTTCCTGGGGCGTGGCTGGGTGACGTCACACGGCTTCTCTCACCCTCACCCGAGACGATCAGTCCTGCCGGTTGCTCAGAGGAGAGAGGTTGGAGGGGTGAGAAGGCTGTGATCCCTGCCCCCACCCAGCCGCCCTACATCGAGCACCCAGCAGCTGTCATCGGGGATCGCCGGGGGACAGAGGAGGATCGGAGGTGAGTAAAAAAAAAAAATGTCACTTTCATTATGTGTGGGTTTATTTTTACATTTAACCCTTTGTGAACTGGTAAGGGATCCATTAGACCCTTATACCAGTTCACAAGGCTGGGGATTGGCAAATCACCTGCAGCTAGGGGGTGACTTGCCATTAACCACCGGCACCCCCAATTACCTGCCTCCCCAAAGCCGGGGGGGGGGGGGGGCAGAAGGGCCTGGGCTCACAGAGGGTATGTGGGCTTGTAGGCTACAGGGTGGGGGGACACAAAATCTGGCCCCTGCACCCTGTTCTACAAGCCCCCACAGCTGGTCCTCAGGCTGGTTATGCTGGGTAGAGGGAACCCCATGTCTATTTGGACTTTTAAGGGTTTTTAACCCTTAAAATTCCTCAAAAAAATGGGGGGGGGGGGCGCCCTATGTCTTTTTAATTAACCCCTTATGCTGTCGCCCAGCAGCTATAAAAGGCTTCCAGCAGCAGCAGGAGAGCAGAAGCCAGAGTGATCAGCGTGGGACTCAGTGGCGGAGGATGGGTGGGAGGTAAGTATATAAAAAAAAATATAGCGGGTGACTTGACATTAACCCCCGGCATTCCCAATTTCCTGCCCCCCCAAAGCCCGGGGGGGGGGGAGGGGGGGGATGCAGAAGAGCCCGGCTCACAGAGCTTGCAGCCGGCAGGGGCCACCGAAGCTAGCCACTGTGCCCTGTTCCTACAAGCCCCTAAAGCTGGTCCCGGGCTGGTTATGATGGGTAAGGGGGACCCCATATCATTAACCCTTAAAAGTCCCCCAAAAATGGGGGGACCCAATGTCTTTTTTAAATTAACCCCTTATGTTTATAGTGTGGATAGCAGTTGTATTTTATTTGTAAATGTTACAAAGTGCTCTTTTCAGTTTGGGGATCTCATGGGCAAGAATGGGGGGCTACCAATACATATGTGGTACCGTTGTAATCGGGAAAAAATACCAATTTTGTGAGTACTCACCTGGAAATTGATATTGTCTGTGTGTCACACACCCCGCTTCCCCTTTAATTCTTACGATCGGGTTACTCCACCAGCAGGTGGCGACGTTGCAGAGAGAAGTCTTGAAAACGAGCCCCTTCCGGCCTACATATACCTGGGACCTCCCACTTAACACCCAGTGAATTCAAAAGCAGAAAGACAAGGTACCAGGAAGGATCCAAGGATCCAAGATACCAAAAAGGGCGGGTGAAGCGGGGTGTGTGACACACTGACAATATCCATTTTACAGGTGAGTACTCACAAACATATTCTCAGTGTGTCACACACACACACCCCGCTTCCCCTTTAATTCTTACGATCGGGAAATCCAAAAGCAGTGTCCACAAGGGATGGGTATCCGAAGGCAAAATGAAGCATAACTTAAATGACTGCAGTCTGCAGAACCTTGCGGCCAAACACAGCATCCGCTGAGGCCCGTACATCAACCTTGTAAAACTTAGAAAAAGTATGAACAGAAGACCAGGTTGCAGCCTTACAAACTTGTTCAACAGAAGCTTGGTGCTGAAAAGCCCAAGACGCTCCAACGGCGCGAGTAGAATGAGCAGAGATACGAAAAGGGGGAATTTTCCCCTTAGCAGAATAGGCCCCAATAACGGCCTGACGTATCCATTTGCTAATGGAAGATTTGGCCGGAGCCAAACCCTTCCTAGGCCCACAGGGCACAACAGAAAAGGCATCAGTTTTACGAAAAGGAGAAGTAGTAATCAAATAGTACTTAACACAGCGTACTACATCCAAACAATGCAAAACCCTCTCCTTGTCATTCTTAGGCTTAGGACACAAGGAGGGAAGAACAATATCCTGATTCAAATGAAAAGCAGAAACAACCTTAGGAAGAAAGTCCGGTTTGAACCGAAAGACCACCTTGTCCTGATGCCTCTCAAAGTAGGGCGCCTGAATCGACAAGGCCGCCAGCTCAGAGACACGCCGAACCAAAGTGATAGCTGAAGGGTGAAATGCTTAGCCTAATGGCGGCCATGTTGAAAAGAAGACAACATTTTGTATTCTATAATCTGATATTAAACTTAGCTATATAGATATACATGTAATATGTTAAATTCTGGGCATAAAGCTAACAGACGTTTTAGTGTGTAGGAATGTCCTTCTCTCAGTGATTTATCTAAATGTAGGTCACGGGAATCTCTTGAACTTCATTATCAGCAAATGTATAGGAAAATATTTCACATAGGAACCATGAGATTTATTTCCAACCTTGTCTGAAGGTTTTTAGTTATGTTACAAAGGTGAGGGCTAAGTACTCCTTTTTTGTGTGTCATTTTGTATAAAAATGCAAGCTGGTTTTGAATAAAGCAGAGTCATGTGTTGAACTGTCTTGCTGTATATGTCTCTTGATTCAATCACATGATTCTCCAACCGGTTGCTAAGGAAGAACGATACAGAGGTTGGGCGAGAGCGGCCATATAGACTTATCTGGGTCAGAGTTACCCCCTAACAGAACTGGTGTCAGAAGTGTGGCTGCCCTGCATGTCACGGTAAGTTTTTTAATTTGTATACTTATAGTGACCTCCGCTATATGGCAGGTTCAAGAATCCTAGGAAGATAAGTCTTTAGACCGTCCTGAGTGACGGCAGACCGTCCCGAGAGGCGGCAAGGCTCTGAGTAGCCTAGTAAGATATTTTGAAAAGGCTCTCTGACAACCTGTATCGTTATTCCTTTAAAAACTTTTGCTTTTCCTTTCTGTCGCATAGAAGTGTAAGATAATTTGTCTTTGTTGTGTGGGACTGATAGGTGTGAAGGTGAGCACGCCTTAAACCACTGTTGCTGCTAGGTGTGAAGGTAAGCACACCTTGAATTTCTGTTTAATATGGGACAAAGTGATAGCAAATGTAAACCCTTGATAGGGGAAACTTGTAAGGAGTTTGTACTCAGTGTCAGGATCAGACCAATATGTAGATCCCTGGGTAAACTGTATGGCAGGCTGGACAGAATGTCTGGGTAGTTCCAGTCCATTCCCACGGGATGGAGATAATGACAGGTTTCACATGGATAGGACTAAAGGCTTATGTTTGGGGGATCAAGAGGCATTCCCTTATTATCAAGGAGACCCAAATTGGGAAAAAGATTATATGCAGAAGGGTGGTGAAAACTGGTTAAAATATGCCCCCTATTGGTTTAGAAGGATGACTAAGAGTGCCAAAAGGACATCCAATGCAGGGGACAAAGAGACCCCTGGCCTGCATGCCCTGGAACATAAATTAGGTCTGAATTTAAAATGTAAACTCAGACTCAAACTAAACTTAAACCACCTAAGGTCCCCACTGCCCCCCCGCCTTATGTACCACCTAAGAAAAACAGCCTCTATCCCTCCTTTACTGAGGAAGAGATAGAAGTCATAATAACCCCATGGGTTAGGCAACAGATGCATGATAGAAAACAAGAAGATGACACCTCGGATAGTGAGGAAGAAGGCGTAGAATTTAGACCTAAATTATCAAAGGAACAATTTAACCCTGATGAAGAACCAAAATGTGATGAGGGGATGATTTCTCCCCCGCGTCAAGTTAGTACTATATCTCTCGTCTTGGGCTCTAGTTCTAGCCAGCGTGTTGTAACTAGGAGCCAAGCAGGAGGAGAGACAAAAAGGGATACCAACGTAATGGCCCCATTTTTGACAGCAGGAAATGTATTAGTTAAGAAACCAATTGACATTAGGGATATAGACCATATAACCGAACACTGTCCAAAACCCACCACTAGTCCCCGAGGTACAGTGGCCTATTTAAAACGAGCTTGCAAAGGAAGGAATTACACACAAGAAGATATGAAACTAATTATAGATGCCATTATAGGTCCAAGCACCACATGGGATTGGAATCATGTAAAAATCAGTCATGTTCAGGAGGCAGATGTAAATCCCAAAGAATATGCCTTTTTAACTGACAGGGGTCAAAGGCTAATGTGGGAAGAGCTAGAAAGGGAATTTGATATAGTGTTCCCTGGCAAATCTTCCCTGGCCACCGCATGTAAACAAAAGAAAGGAGAATCAGTAGTAGAATTTTGGAAGAGATTTAATGACATTTGGGTTCACGACAGTGGACTGGGTCTGAGCTGGGAAATGCAAACCATCCTTATCCAGACCTTTTTAGCAAATCTAGATAGTAGATATAGCCTAATAGTGAAGCAATTAATTTCTGACTGGACTGTTCTAAGCCAGCATCAATTTCAGGAAGCCCTTATGGGAAAGGAAGCTGCGGGATGTTTTGACATCCCCACAGCTAAAACCTCCACTCAACTCCACTGGCAAGGACAGGGCATTAGGAGGGGTGGGGGAGGCTTTAAAAATAGAGGAGGCTTCCGTGGAAGAGTTTTCAGAGGAAGGGGAATGAATAGAGGAAATTTCACACAGAATACAGGTTGTTTCAGGTGTGGTGCTCCTGACCACTGGAAGGCGCAATGCCCCTTCTCAGATGTGGACTTACAACAACAGGGGATTAGAACACAGCTCCAAATCCAACCACAGGCATACAACCAGAGACAGCAGCCACAAGGGACACAACAGGGTGTGACTGTCAAGTACCCCATTAATTGGTCACAACAGAATCACCAGTGACGGTGCCCTGGAGGTGGTATCCCAGCATTTCCTATGGTCTCCAAAAATTTCAAAGAAGCTCCACTAGTCGTTTTAGAAATCAATGATGAAATTATGCCAATGTTGGTGGATAGTGGAGCTACGTGCAGTGTGTTATGTAGAGATTACTACAGGGGACCAATGACTGATGCTGAGCCTTCTATGGGGATAAATGGGATACTAACCAAGACTTTCCAGACCCCCCCTCTGACTGTTAAAAGTGTACAAGATGTGGGCAAGTGGGTGCAACATTCCTTCAAAATTGTGCCCAATTGCCCTATTAACTTACTAGGCCGAGACCTAATGGGTAAGTTGGGAATTAGTATAGACCCAAATAAGCAGGGAGGGCTGATTGTTAGATCACAAATTCTGCCTCTCAAAGGAAACAAGGGACACATTTTACACTTGTATGCCAGCTTCCCCCGAACAGTTAGATGTGGATGACAAACTTTGGGCCAAGGGTCCATGGGATGTGGGTTTTGTGGACTGCACCCCATACAAGGCCACCTTAAAACCAGGTGTAGGCCCTGTGTATCACAAACAGTACTTGTCAAAGGAAAAAGAGGAAGGCATAGAGCCCATTATTCAGCACTTCCTCAAAGAAGGCATATTGGAAAGAGTGATTTCACCTTACAATACGCCTATCAACCCTGTAAGGAAAGCAGATGGCCAATTCAGGTTTGTACAAAATTTGAGGCCCATCAATAACTTGGTAGTACCCATTGCTCCCGTGGTCCCTGATGTGCCTACCTTGTTGACCTCCATACCTCACGATGCCGAGATATTTAGTGTTCTGGATTTGAGGAATGCATTTTTTAGTGTGCCCATTGATAAAGAGACTAGGCTCCTCTTTGCTTTTTGTTACAAAGGAGAACAGATCTGTTGGAATCGATTACCACAGGGATTTATCGATTCCCCCGTAGTTTTTGCCATTGTCCTCCGTGAAACTCTTAGGTCATGGACACCCAGGTTTGGTTCGGTTCTGGTGACTTACGCGGATGACCTCCTACTTTGCAGCAGAACCGGGGAGGCCGGCCAGCAGGATGGTACTGGGTTACTGCAAACCCTATGTGCAAGTGGTTTTAAAGTGTCTAAAGAGAAAATGCAATGGTGTCAGGAGAAGGTTGAATATCTTGGTTTTGTGTTGTCTAAAGGCCAGAGAGAAATGAGCCATAAGAGAATTGCTGCCATTGTGGGTCTGCCCTGCCCACAGACCAAGAAAGACATGCTAACCTTTCTTGGCATGATTGGTTACTGCCGCCAATGGATACCTGATTGTTCTTTTTATGACAGCATCTTGCGAGCCCACACACGTTGATCAGCCTGACACCATAAAATGGTCTGAGGAAATGTGTAATGCCTTTGTGTATTTAAAAAATGCTCTTGTATGCATACCTGGACTTGGTCTCCCAGATTATGGAAAAATGTTTCATTTGTTTGCTAGGGAAAATTGTAAAACCATAGCTGGGGTCCTGGCTAAGGAACACGGAGGCAAATTACGCCCAGTGGCATTTTTCTCTAAGGTCATGGCTACGCAGGTTCAGGGCATGCCTGCGTGTCTCAGGGCACTGGCATCGTGTGCTATGGTGGTTGAGATGGCTAGCACCCTGACCTTAGGTCACCCAACAACCCTACACACGTCTCACAATGTGTCATACCTCCTGAAGAATGTACATACCCAACACATGTCCGCACAGAGGTTAAGTGGGTACGAGGTGATTTTACTGTCAGACCCCAAACTGATAATCAAATACGCGGCTGCTACAGCAGGCCCAGCGCCCTTTCTTAATGCCTTATTGGGAATTAAAGGGGAACAGGACGAGTTGGTGCCCCCTCATGACTGTGTTACTGCCATTGACCAAGACACCTCTCCCAGACACGACTTATCTTCAACACCTTTACCAGACGCCATAGATGTTTTTGTAGACGGTTCCTGTTTCAGGCCCAATGATAACACATACCAAGCAGGCTATGCTGTTGTACGCCTGCCAGATATTGTGGTGGAGGCTAAATCCATTCCTTACAAATCAGCTCAGGCAGCAGAACTCATAGCCCTGACTAGAGCATGTGAGATATTCGCTGGACAAAAGGTAAATATTTACTCTGATAGTCGTTATGCAAATGGTGTTGTCTTCGATTTTGGGTTGATTTGGAGCAGGAGAGGATTTGTAGGAGCAGATGGGAAACAAATCTCTCACACGACACTCATTCAAAATTTGTTGCACGCCCTCCAGTTACCAGAGAAAATAGCAATCATCCATTGCAGAGCACACACAGGGGAACAAACTGATATTGCTAGAGGGAATGCCTTTGCAGACCAAGTTGCTAAAGCAGTTGCTAGCTCCACCCCTTGGTCTGACACAACCTCAGAAGGTCTGATGCCTATGCTCATACCAGACCCATCCTTTCCTGATCACACTCTACAGACATTACAAGACCATGCAACACCACAAGATTTAGCAGACTGGGAAAGGATAGGTGCACAAAAAAATAATGTAGGTCTTTTGTGCAAAGAGGGGAAGCCTTGTATACCAGAAGCTAGTGCCCCTCTATTTATTGCACACTATCATGGCCTAGGACATAAGGGCTGGAAAACTACCTTTCAGGCCCTACAGCAAGATTTTTACATCACTAATGGCAAGGAATTGACTAAACAATGTGTCTCCAGATGCATTATTTGCATTAGAAACAATTCGAGCAACCCGAATAAGGCCAAACATGATCAGTTGATATACCCAACTACTCCGTTCACACATCTGCAGATTGATTTTACACACATGCCCAAGTTGGGAAGGACACAGGAATACCTGCTGGTGCTAGTGGACATGTTTTCCAGATGGGTAGAATGTTTTGTGACTACCAGAGAGGATGCTAAGACCGTGGTAAAACTACTCCCACAGGAGATCATACCGCGTTGGGGCTGCCCCTTGCAGATAAATAGTGACAACGGCCCCGCCTTCACAGCAAAAGTGTGTCAAGAGCTAGTAAAAACTCTCAGGATAGAGTGGAAGTTCCACATCCCATACCACCCTCAAAGTTCAGGGATAGTGGAAAGAATGAATAGGACAATCAAAGACAAAATTAGAAAAGCCACAGGAGGGACATTTGTAAATTGGAAAAGGATCCTTCCACTAATCTTGGCTGAAAAAAGAAGGACCCCTAATAAGACAACAGGATTTTCTCCATTTGAGGTGTTAATGGGAAGAACTTTCCCCACACCTTAGGGGAGGGCGCACAGGGTCATAGAGCAGGGAGATCTAGACATAATCAGAGATGAATATGTGCGAAATTTAATTGCGACTCTGGATTCCTTGGAACAAAAAGTCTCTCGGACCTCTCCTTTCTTTTCACAGGTACCCCTGCACTCATTCCAGGTCGGTGACCGTGTTGTGGTGAAACAGCTGAACCCCACCAAGAAGCAGGAGTTTCCATTTGGGCCCGTGACCAGAGTGATAGCGGTGACACGCACAGCCATACTTGTGGAAGACTGCCAATCGTGGATACATGCTTCGCGAGTGAAAAAGGTGCCCGAGGACAAGCAGACACTGCTACCTAGAGTAGAGGAGAAGCAGACCGTGCTACCTAGAGCACAGGAAAAGTATGAAGCAGACGCCCCATCTAAAGAGCCAGGAAGTCGTGAAAGACCCCGAGAGGAAGCTCACAGGCCGGCCAATGACGTGGTTGCTGAGTTCTGGACATCTGTGGAAGATCATGGGTGTGGCAGCAGTGATGTTCTTGATCTTATGGGTTTCTCTACATTGTCACTATGATAGACATTTGATGGGCCCCCTGGAAGCTGTTTGCTATCCCAGGGGCCCTAATACCACTGCCACTACCGCTAATAATATCCAGAGACGTGAACTGAACACTTTCCACCCTGAGTCACTCTTGCTGAAATTCAAATATGCTTATGTCCGCATATCAGGTTATGAAAAATGCTGGGTTTGCAGCAAATTGCATCCTAGTTCAGCCAGGATACCTCTTGTTGCGGCCCCTGTGAATTTTATCCCTTTATTGACAGGAACCCCTAAGATTGTTTTTCAAAATGTTACACGAACCAGTAATGAGAGCATAGAATTCCCCATAATAGCAAGAACACACTTTCCTGATTGGTGTTTCCTGTTGGGAAGAATGAATGCAAGAGGGGGCGAAGTGTGTAGATATAGTGAATTGAATATCTCCTACACTGATAATGTCTTTAATAAATCTGCTATACAATCTAATAATGAAACCCTTAGAAATTTAACCAAAGATGTCATTTTTTAAACAAAGTTACAGTTCAGGAACACCTAAACAAAGTGCCATCTCCAAACTACTTACTGTATTACCAATGGCCGACGAAAGCAGTGAGATACAATATTCTTTTAGCCAGGTGCCCATATTTCTGGGAAATAATATATATGTTTGTTGTGGGAAAACCTGTTACCCATGGATCCCCCCAGAACCCCAGGGATGGTGTTATTTGGCCTCCCTGATCCCAGCTATGGGAGTAGTAGGCACTGTGGATGGTGGAAGGTTATTTGAAGCTAGCAAATACCCACGTTACCCTCTTAAATCCTTAGTATGGAAAAGGGAAATTTTCACCCAGGACGATATGGCTTGGTCATGGTTTCCATCATGGTCCGGCTGGGGAATAAAATTTAATGAAGAGATTAAATAATTTTACAGGATTAATGACAGATATGATAGCAGATAATTCAGAGGACATTAACAGTCTTAATGAGGAGGTAATGGCTATCAGGAAGAAAGTAGGTTTACATGATTTAGCTATAGAGAGCATGAGCGCGGCCTTAACAGGCATATGCGAAATGACAGAGGAATATGAATGCTGTACCTGGGTTCATAATACTAGTGTAGAGATTCCTGATTATTATGAAGTGATTAAAGGACACAGGGAAGAGGTTAAAAGAATCCAGGAGAAAGTAAGAAATTTTGCCCAAGATTGGAGCCCTTTTGGTAATCTAGGTAACTTGAGGAATTTTCAAATGGTTAAGAGATATGGCCATCAATGTTCTTGTAGTCATTTTTGTGATTATTATGCTCCTTCAAACTTATTATGTGCCTGATTGCAAGCTGTAGGACAGAGAGCCCAGCTGCTACATATATGGCTTACCTAGCCCATAGGCGCAGAACGTGAATTAAGGAGATCATCCAGAAGATGATCTAAGAGGGGATTGAAGGGTGAAATGCTTAGCCTAATGGCGGCCATGTTGAAAAGAAGACAACATTTTGTATTCTATAATCTGATATTAAACTTAGCTATATAGATATACATGTAATATGTTAAATTCTGGGCATAAAGCTAACAGACGTTTTAGTGTGTAGGAATGTCCTTCTCTCAGTGATTTATCTAAATGTAGGTCACGGGAATCTCTTGCACTTCATTATCAGCAAATGTATAGGATAATATTTCACATAGCAACCATGAGATTTATTTCCAACCTTGTCTGAATGTTTTTAGTTATGTTACAAAGGTGGGGGCTAAGTACTCCTTTTTTGTGTGTCATTTTGTATAAAAATGCAAGCTGGTTTTGAATAAAGCAGAGTCATGTGTTGAACTGTCTTGCTGTATAGGTCTCTTGATTCAATCACATGATTCTCCAAACGGTTGCTAAGGAAGAACGATACAGAGGTTGGGCGAGAGAGGCCATATAGACTTATCTGGGTCCGAGTTACCCCCTAACAATAGCTACCAAGAAGGCAGTCTTCTGAGTCAAGGTAGACAAAGCAATATCCTGCAAGGGCTCAAAGGGAGGAGCCTGAATAGCAGAGAGAACCAAGTTCAAGCCCCAAACAGGGAGTAATGGTTTCCTGGGAGGCCGCACATGTGTAACCCCCTGGAAAAACGTTTTAACTAAAGGATGAAGCGCAAAACGCTTCTGAAAAAAGATAGATAAGGCAGAAACCTGCCCTTTCAAAGTACTCAGCTGAGTCCAGCCCTGATTGTAAAAACTCCAGAATCCTGGAGACCGAAAAGATCCTACAAGGCAGACCTAACCTCACACCAAGCGATATAGGCTTTCCAAGTCCTATAGTAGGTGATAGAAGACGACCTCTTTCGGGCACCGATCAGAGTCTTAATAACCGAGCCAGAAAGACCCTCCTCCTTCAAGATGGAGGTCTCAGCGGCCAAGCCATCAAAACCAGCGTTGGTAAACTGGGGTAAGACAGCCGACCCTGAGTGAGCAGATCGGGCCG
Source organism: Gastrophryne carolinensis (assembly GCA_027917425.1). Classification (NCBI taxonomy): domain Eukaryota; kingdom Metazoa; phylum Chordata; class Amphibia; order Anura; family Microhylidae; genus Gastrophryne; species Gastrophryne carolinensis. The sequence continues at coordinate 590,716,695 of CM051234.1, forward strand.
AAGAGGCAGAATGAGCTGATTCACTGTCAGCCAAAAGATGTCTGCGCACCATACTAGTCTTGGCCATCTTGGGGCCACGAGAATGGCGGACACCCTTTCCAGAACCAGCTTCCGTACCACCCAGCCTAGCATGGGTATCGGAGGAAACAGGTACAGAAACCCCGGGTCCCCCCAGCTCAGGGATATGGCTTCCGCCGTCAGAGGATCCTGGGAGAGCGACACAAAGATCGGGAGCCTGCAATTGTGACGAAAGGGAAACAGGACCACCACCGGAGCGGACTGCAGACTGCCGAGAGAACAGTCTGCAGTCTTCGCCCAGGTCAGGATCAGGAACACCACTCTGAGGGCACCCAGACTGCAAGTCCCTCCCTGATGACTGATGTAAGCAACCGCTGTTTGATTGTCCGAGCGAAGCTGAACCAGAAGGCCCAGACCCTGATGAGACAAAAGAGCAAGAACCGGACGGAAGGCTCTCAGCTCCAGAACAGACGGCCGAGGGTTGGAAAGAAGGACCCAAGCCAACTCCTGAATCAGACAAATTTTGGACTGAGTGAGAAACACCCTGTGTTGACCGGAATCCGACCGCATTCCAAGAAAGGACACCACCCTGGCCGGAGCAAGGGAGGACCTGGGAAGGTTAAAAAACTTCAGATGCAGGACGGGGCAAGCCGACCCGTCCTCCTTGGGGGCTGCAAAGAGAATGGAGCAAAAACCGAGGCCCACCTCTAAGCGCGGCACCGGCCGGATGCCCGCCATTTCCAGGAAAAAACGTGAAGGAGGGCGAGACTCGAACTCCGGATTGTAACCGGGCGACACCCCCTCCCAGATCCATGTGCCCCTCATTGCTGAGCGGGCTTAGCAGTAGGTTTGGGCTTGGCGCCCCAGGGCTGACCGGGACAGCCACAACCTCTTCCCCGGGACCAACCTACACCCCCGGTAACGGGAAGGGAAGCCCCTCTGCCCGCTCTGGCTCCTCGAAAGGAGGGACTAAAGGAACTCGCACCCCGAAAGGAGCGACGAGGCTTCTTGAATTGAGGCAACTTACCATCCTTGGTAACAGCATCCAATTTCTCGCCAAAAAGGCGTAAACCGAAGAAAGGTAGCGCTGTAAGCGCCCTTTTAGAGTTAAGGTCCGCCGTCCACTGGCGCAGCCATATAGACCGACGAATAGCCACCAGCAATGCAGCTGTCCTGCTACTCGTCGCAAGAGCATCGTCCTGAGCAGTCAGGACAAAAGAAACAAACGACTCACACTGCTTGAGAGAACTAAACATATCACAAGCGGGATCAAGATCTGCGAGCAGATCCCGAATAATGGATCTAACTGCCAGCAGAAGAAGCGCCGAAGCACAAATCGGCCGTAGTGTCGACCCGGCACTGATAAAACCATGGCGAGCCATCAACCCGACGATCCTCACCATCCTTAATGGTAGTGGTGCCAGAAAAGTGCAAAGCAGCCGAGCCAGTCAGCCCTAACACCGGGGTATCGACGTCGGGGGGGCACCGACCAAAGCTTCACCAAGTCCTCCGGAAAGGGATAACGCTTATCCCAATTAGGAGGAGTTCCAACCAGGCGCGTGGGTTGTTCCCATTCCTTAAGGACAATCCTCTCAAAGTGCTGTTGCCTGGGAAACACCAAACGCGGCTGGGGTACGTCAAACAACTCACCCTTTGGCAGAGGGACCACCGCAGGCGGATCCAAGGCCAAAACTTTAAACATTTGAGCCAAAATGAAAGGAGTGTCAATGGACACCCCCACAGCCTGATCACCAGCAGTGTCAAACAATAGCTGGTCTGCAGGCTCATCCGATTCCTCAAGGAGTTCCCCCTCCTCATGAGGGGGACAATCTGACCAATCCAAAAATTCAGGTACCCCACCCTCCGAAGCAGGCACTGCCGGAGAAAGGTGCTTCCGCTTTGCCGGAGCCTTCTGAGCCACTGAAGCGGAAATTATTTTCTCGAGGTTGGCTAACCGCGCATGCACCCCAGAATGCAAATCCCCATTTTTGACAATGTCACACGGGGTCCGGAATAGGTTGGTGGGTATAGGAGATGACGGAAGTTGCGAGGAGCCAGAAGCCGGAGCAATGGACTGGCGCGCAATGTTCTGCCTTGCACATGGAACGCATAATATGACATCGCCTGGGAGCGGAGCCCCACAACCCCCACACAGCCTGGATAGCCCCGAAGAGCCATTTCCGGTAACGTTGGAAGCCTCCACATGGTGAATTTGTGGTATTCGCAACAACCCAGGGTTTTACTCATTAAGCAACCCGGGATGCCCCTTTGTAATTAAAGTCCTGGAAGTGGGAGGAATTTTTTTTTTAAGCCTAGGAAAATCCCAATTTAGAGACTAGCCAGGTATAACAGACCAGGAGACTAGCCAGGTATAACAGACCAGGAGAGCCACTGCAGTGAGGGGATCCCAGAATCTGTGGGGGAAAAGAGACCACAGTCAGTCCCCCAACCAGTATGCACCACATTCATACATAACAAACAAGGCAAACATATATGAATAGTGTAAACATCATGAATAAAATATATATGACACAAGCTATTTCAAGGCAAAGCCAGAGAGTGCATCAATAAAAAATAAGTATATACCTGCATAAATATATATATATATACATATAACCACACATACACACACATACCCAAAAACAGGCATTTGACCCATACAAGGAAAAAACGCTATACATGGCAGGCAATATAGTACAAGGACGGGCCCATGTGCGCGATGGTGGGGACCGTTTACCTCTACAGCTCAAGCCGCACTGGACCTCTTCCCCCACCGGCTTCAGCACACCTGTCTCTAATGAGACAGGGGAAGTGAAGGGTGGGCCCGGACACAGCAAAAAAAAGGGGGGAAAGTGCAACACAAAGGCCCCAGCAGCCCAAGCCACGCACGGCCACCGCAGCGCTGCCCTGCCAAAGCACTTCCACACATAACACTAAGTAAAGCACCTCATGCAACACGCACCCCCCCCATTTAGCGAAGGGACCGAGCGGGAGAAGGTGACCTAAAGGGAACATCGGGACAGGGGCATCCCAAATCCGGATCACCATGCCGGATAGCCACATTGCCCCACAAGTGGGGTCGAGCGGAGGAGATAAGCTCCTAGGCACCTAAAGTGCCATCTGCCTTTGCCCAGCCAGCAGCCTAGGCTGGGAGGCTTCCGTTTAACTAGGCATAAACACCACAATAGAACTGGTCAGAAATAGACCAAAAGGGGATGCCGGGTTTGACCCCGGCTACCTACAAGCAGGAGACTTCTTTCTTCTGTCTTGTCGCTTCATGCAGAGAGAAAAAAACTGGTGTTGAGTGGGAGGTCCCAGGTATATGTAGGCTGGAAGGGGCTCGTTTTCAAGACTTCTCCCTGCAACGTCGCCACCTGCTGGTGGAGTAACCCGATCGTAAGAATTAAAGGGGAAGCGGGGTGTGTGGCACACTGAGAATATTTCAAGTAAAATTACTGTTATGCGCATGCTTTACTTTGTGGTGTTTGGCAACTCTTCCCTTGACAGTACCTATGCATGCTGGGTATTCTGTTCGGAGCATGCTGCTTTTTGAGATTTTACTTGTTTTTCCTTGTTTGCATATTGTGTTTTTTTTTTTATATAGGAAAAGGTGGCTTGATTCTTCCTTTTTATTCTTTTTTAGGGAAACTCTGTGCAACCAAAGAATTGATTGAGGGATTACAGAAAGCTACACCTACATAAGCTACACCCACATAAACAAGCCTGGTACCGCCTAGAAAGCTTAAGGCGTGTACTTCCAGAGAATATATAGTTTGTGGGGGATATTTCAAATGTAAAGGGTTGTTTTTCTGAAAAAACTGCAAGGTGCACTTAACACATATCACAGTTGTATTTTATCTGAAAATCTCCTAAAGCGCTGTTTCAGTTTGGGGGAGTCTCCTGGTCAGAAAAGGGTTTCTACCAATACATATGTGGTACCGTTGTAAACGGAAGAAATTGGGGTTTGACACGCAATAAGATTTTATTGACAAACTTAAATTTTTTATTACAGAAAAACACTACAAATTGCAAAAAATAGATTTTTTTTTTGCACATATTTCACCCAAAAGTATTGAGAATACACTAAAAAAAAAAGGCCATACAACACATTTCATGTTGAAGCTGAAAAAAAACAATATATTTTCCTGAGAAATCCCTTAAAAGTTGAACATGTCTAGCGCATAATAGTGAAACATGGTCTGGCAACAGAGAGTGACAAAAGCTCCAGGTAGGCCGGCTCTTAAAAGGTTAAACCAGACCAACACCCATTCATTCATTACGGGTGTTGGTCCCACAGACAGCTAATAAAAACAAGCTCGGGGTGCTGGAGCCCCCCCACCCCAACATAACCCCTCCAGAATGCCAATACCCTTACCTTCACTATGAGCCAGTGCTGTGGAGGGGCCCTGAGATTGGCCAGACGGTCACACCGGGGGCCAATCTCAGGACTTCTTTCCCAGCACTGGCTCGTAGTGAAGGCAAGGATATCAGACATGGTTTGGGAGGGGGGGGGGCGGGTTCGGCTGTAACAACCTGTCCTCCTTGGGGTTGATGAATAGTGTTGAGTAGAAGCCACAGCCCCGCTGAGGGGGGACACAGGTACTACAATTTCCCAGTTCAGCAAGAGCTCTATCACAAGGTCATGAGCCATTGTCCTGTCCGCGATGTGGTGAACAGCAAGGCAAGCCCCCTAGCCAACAGACACACCAAGTCTTAAAACCCTGGCACAACGTATCTGTAGACCACCATAGCAAATAAGTGCCGAAGTGTGTGAACCTCCATGTCGCAAACGCCTCCTTTGCTGCTTCATCCAGACCTTGCCGGCTGTAGCCGTGACAGACATGGCAAAGCTGGATGCATGGCCAACCCCAATATGGAGAATGCATGTCTGGCCAGTTGGTCCAATCTCCTATCTGCCGGGTCTCTCAAGGCCGAACTATATGAACTAGGGATAGAGGGGTGTCAAAGCCAGACCCGACACCAGTTCGTCTACCTCAGGTGGCGAAGACCAAACCCTGAGCACCTCCTCTGGAGAAGAGTACTTGTCGTCTAGGACCTTAGGAAGAGATGGAAGTCTATCAGGTTACTTCCGCTCCTTTGCCACAAGCCTGTCGAAATGGGTAAGCCTGGGAAAAACCTGCCTGAACTTCTGGCGCTTGTAGGGTTCACCCTTCTGCCACCTCGGCAGAGGAGCAGCGAGGTGCAGCACCTCCAGTATTGCCTCAATAAGCTCTTCAATCTGATACATCGATCTGAACCTCCTCACAGAACATATACAGCATATAAATAAAGGCTGTATCACTGTGCTCACTGTTTGCATATATGCAGAAAAAGGGGTGTCAATGGAATGCTTTTAAGTGGGCCAAAACCAAGGATTTTGAATATCCCGGGCTATGGTTTTCGCCCTTCCCCCTAAGCAGGATGCCCTGCTGTGTAAAACTCCCCCTGGGTTGCCCAATCTAATGCACCTTTCCCCAGTCCCAAGGCGCATATTCAGCCACTTGTTCAATCAGTGCTCTCTGATCCGCTCCCACAATGGAGCAATCCTGAATCTGGATAGCCCGGGTTTTGGTCCACTTTAAGAACAAGATGTCTGACTAGAGAGACTTATTGAGTATAAGTCTCTTTATAGTCAGCAAAATTTAAGAGCATCTAAATATAAAAACAGTCTACAAAAAGATGCATATTCAGAGAGTGAGTCAACGCACTGGTATCCTCTTCTCTGCCCTTGCGGACATTCTCCTTCCTGGGGAAATTTAACAATTTGTTAGCAGTACCAAACATTACAATGTATGAATTTGTTTACTTTAGGTCAACCAAACAACACGTTTTTTGCAGCTGTGGCCTAGACAGGAGAAATTGCTACATGTCATTCATTAGAGGTATAGCAATACACATTTATGGTATTGAGCAGATTTAAAGTGGAACAATACCTTCCCTGGTATCTATGAGACTCCATGACTGGTTTACTCCCTCCTCCCGGGGCAACCCAGACGCATGCACAGCCAGCATCACTTGCCTCCCTTCATTACTGTGCGCGGCCCCACCCACCACAACAGAATGGCTGTACATTGCTGTGCACAGGCAAAGGTAAAAAGTGATGCCGTGTGCTGTCGTGAATGTGTGAGGCTGGGAAATCAATTCAGCTTCCCCAGCTGCACATTAATATGCGTGTTGGGAGAAGCGGATTGTATGAGCAGGCACGCCTGCACTGTGGGTTCGAGGCGAGTTTTGTGGGGGTTCACACAGCAGGGCACCTGAAACCTGGGTGGGATGGGTGCACGGAAGGACCAAAAAGCAAGTGAAAATCTAGAGTTTTGGTCCAGCTAAACACATAGTTTATGCAAAAGTAGGCGGTAATGTGACCTCTGATCTTTTACCGGTGAATCCCACAGAATCACCGGTAAAACCACCTTGCCAGAAAATTCCACCACACATGCCGAATCTTCGTTACCCCGATATGGGATGCACCTGCAGGGGTACGAGGAGGTGCGTCCAGCAGAGCATACATCATTCAGCTTTGCTTGCCACTCTGAGCGTAAAGCCAAAGCAGAATATAACGTGAGCTAGTGATTGACCAACAGTCTGCAATACTGCCATGAGATTGAAGGAAAGGTGAGTTAATGGATGGATAGGTATCCCAAATTGGGAAGTTCCAGACAGAAGGTACAAACCAACGCTGTAGTGAAAATACTGTGTTTTGTACCAGCACCTCTTTAAAACTGAACAAAATGCTGGGAGCTAGACTATCCCAAGTGTTGTTCTGTACCCAGGTTCGTCCCAATAGGATTAGATTCCAGGGCAGGCTCACAGTGCGTCTTGCTCCACCTCAAGTATCAGCACTGATTAAGGTGCGCTCACCAATTGGTTGGCACACTGACGTCAGCCATTTACAGGACGAGCACTTCTCACTGGTTACTAAAATGAATGAATGATATATCCCTATAGGTAAAAAGATTTTATTAAAAAAACATTTCACCCGCAGACAGGCTTTACATTTGAAAACTGTTCTTAAATTGTCCAGGCACACACAAAAACATTCACATTGTGCAGGGAGCCTCACAGCAAGGTTCTTTTTCCTTTTTTGAAAACAAAGCTATATTGCCAGACTATTTCTTAAATACATTTTCACCTCATGTTGGTCTGGCCTTTGATGGGAGTGGCAGGGCTGAGTGATGCATCGGACTGAGCTGGGCTTCAGTGACCATGTGGAAGGCTCCATTTTAGCCAATCACTAACAGAAGCGTGGTGCTTGAGGCCACATGAAGGAGGGAGAAATTCCGCTTCCCTTCTGTGAGCAAAGCAAAATGGCATGAGCGCAATCTTGCATTAGGTGAGCTGGCAAGCAAATTGTGTCAATCCCTGCCACAGGAAATATGGCACACCCTCTCCTCCATTCACTGCAATAGTGGAAATGTTCAGGGTCCTGACATGCCTGTTCCATTGCATTGAATGAAGGATTTACCATAGTCCCCATGACGGATTGATGTCAAAAGCATGGAAAGCGGATGATGGGGCCAGGGATGGCGTTGTGGAACACGGATCTGCCGAACAGCTAAAAGTCAGAGCGCTGGACTAAGACCTTGTCCAGGCAGTAAAATCAAAGCTATACTTACCCTTTAACTCCCGCATGGTCTTAGTGGGACAAAAAAATTAGGGAGGCAAATTACCTTTTCCCTTCGGATGACATCCAATAATCTTCCAGGAGTGGCACAGAGAATATTGCAACCTTGATAAATCTGCTTTAATGAGTGAAAAGTCTGTGTTCCTCCATATATCACAACTGGACGGACTACAGTTCTGTAAGCAACATGTATATTCAATGTTAAACATTTGTAGGGCCTATATAGAAAATATAATCTTTATACTTAACTATGTAAAAATTAACGAACTGGGCCTAATACCAAATGGACTAAACCTTGTTCATTGTGTCCAGCAAAAGCATATCATCTCCTAACCTAATGTGCCTGGACAGATGAGGAAACTGTTAAATGCTTGCCTCCAGATGTGGCTGAAATGCTATGATTTTTCAGATATAATTCAGAAGTCCAATAACCTTATCCAAACGGAGTCAGGGGTGGCCAAGTGGAAAAATACAATTCTGTAATAACTCACCTGTAGAATTGGTATTATATGTATACAACACGTCCTGTTCCAGAATATTCTTTACTCCTGGGTAATACATCCACAAGATGGTGCTGGACTGCAGAAAGATTGTGGCTTCTCCCGGCCCCATATAAGCCAGGGACCTCCCACAAATTCCCCAGTATTGATAAGCAGTTAAAAAGAAGTCGGGAGAACTATAATAAGACATATAAAAAGACATTATTCAAATAGAACGTGTCCAAAGGCGGGCAACGAAAATGGTGGAAGGACTTAAACTTAGTAGTAGATGCTTGGAACAAACTTCCAGCAGAGGTAGTTGAAAAATCAACAGTCACATAATTTAAACATGCCTGGGATAGGCACACATCTATCCTAAGATAAAGAGTACATACAGTATACACATAAGGGCAGACAAGATGGACCGTATGGTCTCCTCCTGCCGTCAACCTTCTATGCGTCTATGTTTCTATAATAACCATAATTCAAAATGAACATCAGAACAATCACCATACAGAGGTAACTAAAAATAATGATAACAAGGGTGGGATAGAACAGGGCATGCTGTATACATATAATACCAATTCTACAGGTGAGTAATCACAGAATTGTATTATTCTAAGTATACAGCACGTCCTGTTCAAGAATATTCCTTACTCCCGGGACATCCAATAGCAGTGTCCGCAAGGTAGGGTGGGATCCCCAAAAAGTAACAGCGGGCAGTTTAAACCACTGCCGCCTGCAGAACTTTGCAACCAAAAGCAGCGTCAGCTTAGGCCCTAACATCAACCTTGTAAAATTTAAAAAAAAGTGTGAACAGAAGACCAAGTAGCGGCCTTGCAAACTTGTTCAACAGAAGCCTGGTGCTGAAAAGCCCAAGAGGCACCAATAGCACAAGTAGAATGAGCAGTAAGGCGGAGGGGAGATTCCTTCCCCTTAGCAGAACAGGCTTGTATCACAGCCTGACGGATCCACTTGCTGATAGTGGACTTAGCTGGAGCCAGACCCTTCTTAGGTCCAGACAGGAGCACGAAAAATACAATTCTGTGAAGTACTCACCTGTAGAATTGGTATTATACGTATACAGTACGTCCTGCTCCAAATATAATACTTACACTTGGGTTATCCTCCGCCAGAGGGCGCTGTGCACTGCAGACATGCAAAAACAGGCTAAACCCGGCCCTTCATATACCCAGGGACCTCCCACAAATCCCCAGCATTGAAAAGCAGTGAACCAGAAGCCGGGAGAATCCAACCACCAAAAAACAACTGGTAATGATAACAATAACAATCACCATACAGGGGATCCAGAATAATGCAAAAAAACTGGGTAGGGTGGAGCAGGACGTACTGTATACGTATAATACCAATTCTACAGGTGAGTACTTCACAGAATTGTATTATTCTAAGTATACAGTACGTCCTGCTCCAAATACAATACTTACACTTGGGACATCCAATAGTGTCCATAAAGAAGGGTGGGATCCCCAACAAAAAGGCACAGCAGGCAGTAGAGACACTGTCACCTGCAACCTTGCCACCGAAAGCGACAGGAGCAAAAGGCCCCAGTGTCGTAACGTAAAAACCCTTGAAAGGGTATGAACCAAAAAACCAAGGTAGCTGTTTAGCAAACATGTACAACAAAACCTGGTGATGAAAGGCCAAAGGATACCTACTCACCAGTAGAGTCAGAATAGGGCGAGAGAAGCTCAGCACCTCAAGTAATAGGCCTGAGTAACAGCCTGACAAAATCAAACGCTAACAATTATTCCAGGAAAAAGCCAATCTTCCCTAGGACCAGAAGGGAAACCCATCCAAGTAAGGCTAGGCCAAAGGCCGCGTAACCCCTGGAAGCAGACAGGATCAGGCACATACAGAGGTAGGTGCCCACAAACCCCAAGGGGCATCAGTCCCCCTAAGGGACCAGAAACAATCCAGGAAAAAAAAATTCCAGCACCTGACGAGGGAAAATAAATCCCCTTGCCTCAGAGTTACTAGGAATAAGGCACAGAAAAAAAGCGCTGTCTTAACCATATGAGCCTAAGCCACCACCAGAGGTAGAAGGTCCAGCGTAAGGCGGAGCACCACCTTATCCCAGTGCATAACAAAGAACGAGGGCTAGCGAAACAGAGCCACCTGCCCAGACACACGTCTGACTGAGCCAGCAGACCCAAGGGACAACGACGAAGGCGAAAGACAGCCAGACAGCCTCCTGAATCGGTCCAACGGAACGTCCCACAAGGCAAAAGAAATACAACTCCCAACAGGGACCATAGAATTAAGTGGGGCACGCAATGAGCAACCCCCGAAAGAAAGCTTGGCTGAGGGAAATAAGCAAAAGACTTCTGCCGGAAGGTGGACAGGGTAGAACCTGACCCTTCAGAGTACTGAGTTGGGGAGCCAACTCCAAGCCATGCTGTAATAACTCTAGAGCCTTGGTAACAGAGAATGCCCAACAGGGAAAAGACCTAGGCTAACACCAATCCATATGGGTAAGCCATACCTCATAAGAATGGAAGAAGAAGAAGAGCGCTGCTCTTAGACTTCCATCAGTCAAAAACGCAGAGGAGAGACTCCCGTCTCCATAAGGACGGAAGGACCAGCAGTCAGGCCGGCTAGGCCAGAGACTGTAGAATTGGAGTGACTTAACGGAGGCCCTGAGCGAAACAGGGCAACACCCCTAGCAGAACATACAGAACTACTACCCTAAGGTATCACGTCTGCGAATCCACACTCCACTAGGCCACCAGTATCAATGGTCCCCCTACCAGAGTGATTCTGCACAGAAAAACCCACCTAGCAGGGGGAAGGGAGACAAGGCATACAGGCCAGAGGAGCCAGGGACAGGGAAACGAGTGGCAAGAGCTTGAAAAAGTGACGGTGCACCAAAAAAATCCATACGGGTTGAACTTCATAGTGATCCAAGAATTAGCACAAACCCGTCACAGAGGGACCTACACAGGAGCGAATACCAATGATAAGCAGATAACATTATCCTCCACCCAGAACAGGAACATACACCTTCCTTTCCTGGGGAACCATCCTGCACTAGGTCCCACACAGATGATTAAGGTAGGCCACAGTCGTCAGACAGACCGAACATCGCCCAACAGGTAGGCCGGGAAGAGGAGAAGACAGGCGAGATAACGTCAGCCTGAAAACTCACCGTTTCAATACCAATAGGTACAAGGACCTCCTAGAAGTGCCCCACCTTCCCCACACCCGCATTGGGTTACAGAAGAAAAACCTCCCCATCACCCGATAGGTTGGCATCCACGGTGCTCATCTGTGGAAGAGGCAAGAAGGAACAGGGACTCCTAACCAAGGGGAAAGGCACACATGATCCCGCTCCAGGGATGCTGGGTCCCAATCCAGTATTAAGAATAGAAGTTGCAGAAAAACCCCCCGGGAGAGGAATATAAGGAACTTCATCTAAGCAAGTCACCAAACGGGCCCACCAGCAGCATTCCTGCCTGGTGAAGGGACTGGAACAACAGGTAGGGACTGAACCCACACAACCAGATTGTCCACCTTATTGTAGAGGGAAGATTCTAACCTGAACCGAATCTTAGATTCATCCCTAGGAATGGAGATACCAATCAAGAGGACAAGGAGGACTTGAGGTGAACACCCATCCAAATGACTCCCAACGGACGTCACCAGCCGAGTATAGCTAACTCGACCTGACAGAGATTGGGAAGAGAGAAGGACCACCTGGCAGGCCTCACGCGGACGCCCCTTGGTCTCATCAGAGACATAACTTCCATTAGTACCTTGGTGATCACTGTGAGGCAGAAGAGAGGCCAGATAACAAGTGTTGGCCATCCAACACAAACCAGAAGAGCCTAGGTGTCTAGAAGACACGGGGAAGTGAGCATAAGCGTCCTTGATCTCCCCGAAAGGTAAGGACCCACTAGGCGCAAGGCGCTAGTGGCCCATCCCAGATGTTTCATGCAGCAACTGCCTAAATAGTAGAATTGGCCGACAACCTGTGAAAACAGAAGGGCAGACTGACTCATCCTTTTGGGAGGATGTGATGGGGTTGGTGTAGCGGCACCTGCCTCTGATAAGGGCAAACTGCAAGTGACCTCCAGACCCCGCAGGCTGTGTATGGCTTGCACCAGCACCTGGACAGAGGCAGGGATACCCTGACAATCATGGGGGAGGCTGAGCAGCAAACTTTATCCTGTATCCGGAGGAAACTACCTCCTGTATCCACCAGAAAAAAGGCAAAATGCCTCCTGATAGGAGCAAGGTGCTGCAGTCATCCCCTCGCCCAGGCGGGCGAGGGCGCCCCATCATACATGAGGGGATATGGTGGAAGATTTAGGTTTAACCCCGCCAGAGGGCCCAGAGCGCTGTCTGTTGCTCGTGGGGCAGGGGTCTGTACTAAGACTCCGGGAGGACACCTCTGGTTCTTGTTTAACGCTATGGTATGGAGGGGGAGGGGTGTCCCTGTCCCGAGGGGAGGTGACTTGCCCTTTTTTCCAAACAGGTTCAGACGGGCCCCAAACAGGCGATGCCCTTTAAAGGGGAACCTGGTAAGAGTCCTTTTAGCAGCATAGTCAGCCCCCCACTCTCGCAGCCAGACCAAGCGACGCATAGCCACCACAAGGGCGGAAGTCCTCGCACACATTCTAATGGTGTCATCCATAGCTAAAAGGATAAATCTTACAAATACATCACAACTGGAGAGTGCATTAAACACCTCCCAGGAGAGATCGTTAACATGATGCTCAAGCATCTGTCCGATGAGGGTTTCGGCGGCCACTGCAGTGATGGCCGCGGCACAGACTGGGCACAGCGCCGTTCCTGCACAAGAAAAGCTGTGTGAAGCCAGCCTATCCATGCGCCGGTTCTCTGCGTCCCGAAGGGTAATGTAAGCAGGAGCTGCAATAAAGGGGGGGTTAGGAACCCCAATGATCGGTGCGTCTACCACAGGGGGTGATGGCCAACAATCAACCATTTCAGGGGGAAAAGGGTATTTCCAATCCCAGTCCCCAGGGGTACCTGGAAGTTTACCGGGGTGTTCCCATTCCTCGAGTACGAGAGCATGGAAGTGAGCCTGCTCTAGGAATTGCAAGCGCGGTGTCGCTGTATGGAAACGCTCCCCTCTCGGCTGGGGAGCCTCGTTAGGGAGGGAGATAGACAGGGTCTTAAAGATCCTAATCAACAATCCAACGGTATCAAACTGGTTCCATTCCTTGTGGTTAGAATCGTCATGACTCCTCGGCTCCTCATCAGATGAGCCCGAACAACCCTCCGTCATCAGAAGTGGTAAAGGCACGCGGAGTAGCAAACTCCTGCGACCACTTAGCAGAAGCAGAAACAGGGGGCGTCGAGGACCGCTTCTTATCAGGGCCCGAGCGTTTTGTCGACCCTGTAATAGTCTGGTCAGCCGTAGGCAGTCTAGGAGATGCAGCCAGCTGTAACTCCCCACTCGTAAGCAACTCAGCAGAAGCGAGATTTAAGCCTGGGGGAATAGGAGTGTTAGGGCGAGGAACAGCCCCTGGCGATCCTGGTTGCCGGACCAGTACTCGCTCGGCACAAGGTACACAGATCGGTGCGCTGTCAGCACCAAAGTGGGGGTAGCCACACGTTATACACCGCCGGTCTTGTCCCAGAGGGACCCCGGGCACAAAATTCCAAGATGCCTCCATATGGTGATTATCAATGCAATATACGTCGGTAGGGATTTACGCAATAGGCAACCCTGGATGTCCCAAAGGCCCGCTAGGAATGTGGGAGAATGTTTTGTAAGCCCGCCACGAGTTATGTTAGGCCGGGAGAAGCCACCGGAGTCTTTGACGTCTGAAAGACAGAAGGGGAACAAGAGGTGTCAGGGCAAAGCGCAGCAGAATTAATAAAGAAGAAATCGACAGCAACGGCACTTACTGACCAGGGGAGGAGAAGGACCGCCAACACGCGCGAAGAACCACAAAATGGCGCCGACCGAACCTCGGAGGGCGGGTCTGATCTGGGCGTGACGCGGAGCTCGCCACGCCAGGTCCCCGCCTCCCCCAAAGAGCGCGAAGCTCTGAAGCAGCCGTTAAGGCTTGACAAGCCAAGCGTATAGTATGCCAGTAAAGGCATCTGCTAGTGGATCTTCCAAAGACGCCGCCGCCATTCTGACGCCCGTAGGCGTGTACAAGAATTAGTTAACTGCCCAAGTTGCAGGATAATAAGGCAGGACATGCTGTACACGATTGCATAGTGTATTGAGAAAGTCAAAGACAAAAGGCGGCGACCAGAATAAAGGGAGCAAGGGGGGGGGTGAAAGTGCGGCCATAATCATGACAATAGAGTACACTGAGACCGCCACAAACACCCCCCCCCCCTCTTTTCCCCCGAATACGGGGGAAAGCGAGGGAGGATGGTGACCCTTTAAACAGGGTCCACCTCTACACGGGGAATGGGGCAATAATGCGGGAGGGACATCCACTATGAGGCTGACCATCAGGCTAACCGCCTACCCTTTGGTGGGAGACTGCGGTGGAGCATGGCTCCGTTAAGCACGCATGGTGCTGCCTACCTTCACCCAACCAGCGCAGCCCAGGCTGGGAGGCACATCACAAGGAGGATGGGTGGGAATAGTCCCAACAGGGCGCAGGCTGTAATAGCCCCGCTCACCTGCGAGAGAGTGATACTTCATGTCTTCGCAGTCAGCACTGCAGAGAAATCTGGGGATTTGTGGGAAGTCCCTGGGTATATGAAGGGCCGGGAGGAGCCTGTTTTTGCATGTCTGCAGTGCACAGCGCCCTCTGGTGGAGAATAACCCAAGTGTAAGTATTATATTTGGAGCAGGACGTACTGTATACTTAGAATAGAGCATCAGTCTTCCTGAAGGATTCAGTAGCCACCAAATAGAACTTCAGGGTCCTAACCACATCCAAAAAGTGTAAAACCCGCTCCTTAAGAGTTACTAGGATTAGGGCACAGAGAAGGCAGAATATCCTGATTGAGATGAAAGGCAGACACAACCTTAGGCAGAAAGTCTGGCTTAAACCGAACCACCTTGTGCTGGTGTCTCTCAAAGTAAGGGGGCGAGATAGAAAGCGCTGCCAACTCAGAAACATGCCTAACAAGTGATAGCCACCAAAAAGACTACCTTGAGTGTCAAAATGAACAGAGGAGCCTCACTCAAAGGCTCAAAAGGAGCAAAGCAGATAAGACCAAATTCAAATCCCAGACTGGTAACAAAGGCTTACGTGAGGGACGCACATGAGTAACCCCCTGGAAGAAGGTTCTAACCAGACGATGGTGAGCAAAAGATCTCTGGAAAATAAAATAGCCAAAGCAGAAACATAACCTTTGAGGGTACTAAGTTGAAGACCCAAATCCAAACCTTGTTGCAGAAATTCCAGAATCCTAGGAACAGAAAACACCCGACAGGGAAGCAACTTAGACTCACACCAGTCAATGTAAGTATGCCATACCCTATAGTAGATGGAGGAAGAGGACTTCTTCAAAGCCCTAATAATGGTATTAACAACCAAGGCAGGCAACCCCTTTTCCTTTAAGATGGAGGTTTCAGCAGCCAGGCCATTAAAGCAAACGTTTGTAAATTGGGATGGCATAGTGAGTGAGCAGATCTGGCACCTTGGGCAGGGCGTATTGGCACCCCTTCCTGGGCTATCTTGCGCAGCACCCTGCCCAGCAGAGGAAACAGGAGGGAACACAGAGGAGCTGAAAGCTCTTCCAAGACATTGCCAGTGCATCCACGGCCAAGGCCAGAGGGTCCTGGGACAGAGAGACAAAGACTGGAAGCTTGTAATTGTGACGGGACGCAAACAGATCCACATCCGGCCAACCCCAATGGTGGCACAGGGAGCGAAACACCCTGCTGCTGAGGGACCACTCCCCCAGACGATACATCCCCCTGCTGAGGGAAACTGCCTCCAGATTCTCCACCCCCGGGATGTACACAGCTGAGAGACAGGAGACATTCTCCTCCGCCCAGGACAGAGACAGGAGACATTCTTCTCCGCCCAGGACAGAGACAGGAGACATTCTTCTCCGCCCAGGACAGAATCAGGGACACTTCCTTGAGGGCCCTCTTGCTCCGGGTCCCTCCCTGATTGATGTAGGCAACCGCTGTCTGGTTGTCCGAGCGGACCTGAACAGCCCGACCCCGAAGGTGTGGAGTCAACTGAGCGAGAACCAAACTTATCGCCCTTAGTTCCTCAAAGCAAAACACCATCAGGCCCACCAGCTGCATCCCCTGCCGGATGGAGGAATGAGGGCAAGACAGAAGAAGCCGGCCCTGCGCTTGAAGACACTCCACCTTCTGCTGAGTGAGATGGATCTTGACCAGAGATGTATCCAGAGTCATGCCCAGAAAGGACCTCACCAATGACGGGGCACAGGGAAGACTTGGGGTGGTTGATCACCCAGCCGAAAGACTCCAGTGTGGACACCACCCTCTGGGTATCTAGCTCTGCCTGCTGAAGGACTGAGAAGTGATGAGAATGTCGTCCAAGTAAGGAAGGATGCGAATGCCCTGAGATCTCAGCAGAGCCATTACTCCCGCCAGTACCTTGGTGAAAACCCTGGGAGCCGAGGTGAGACCGAAAGGCAAGGCTACAAACTGGTAGTGCTGATCTCCCAGAGCGAACCTGAGAAATTTTTGATGACCTGGAAAAATTGGTACATGAAGGTAAGCATTCTTGATGTCTACAGATGTCATGAAGTCACCCGGGCGCAGTGAATTGACAGCTGAACGCAGAGACTCCATGCGAAAATGCTTGAATCTGACAAACTTGTTGAGACGCTTCAAATCCAGGATGGATCTGAGGGACCCGTCCATTTTGGGGACAGTGAAAAGATTAGAATAGAAGCCTCTGCCCCTTTCCCTGAAAGGCACCGGGCAGATGACCCCCAACTCCACAGCAAGGCACAGACCGAGCTGACAGGGGGTCTTGGACCATCCGGGATTTGATGAATGTTGGGGGTGGCCAGGCTGCAAACTATCTTGTACCCGGAGGACACTACCTCCTGAATCCACCGGTCTGAGACGTGAAGCCTCCAGACGTGAGCAAAGAGCCGAAGCCGTAGGCTTAGGACCCCAGGAGGGGCCAGGGTGGCTACGTCCTCTGCCCCTTCCCCAATAATCTCCGCGGGCCCCAGCAAAGGAGGCTCCTCGACCAATTCTGGAACTACGGAAGGAAGGGAGAAAGGCACCTGTACCCCGAAAGGACCGGGACTGCCTTCTACGTTGAGGTAATCTGACGCCCTTAGCAATCAAGTCCAAGCATTCACCAAAGAGGCGCAGCCCCTTAAAGGGAAAGCCAGTGAGAGCCTTCTTGGCAGCGTTATCAGCTACCCACAGATGTAGCCAGACAGAGCAGCGTATAGCCATCAGCAGAGCAGATGTCCTCCCACACATTCTAATGGTATCATCCATGGCAGACAGAACATATGCAACAAATTCATAGCAAAGCAGGAGAGAACTGTACACTTCTCCTCCCGCGTCATCAGAGGCCCCATCTAAGAGACTCTCGAGCTGGCCATTAATAGCAACAGCTGTAATGGCACAAACCGGGCGCAGCGTGGTCCCCACACAGGCAAGAGCATGGCAAGCCAGCTGGTCCATGCGCCGGTCCTTACCATCCCTCAGGGTAGTAGTGTCAGGGGAATGCATGACGGATGTATTGGACAGCCCCAGAACAGGTGCATCCACTTCGGGAGGACATGACCAACGCTTAATGTGGACCAACACCCTCCCCTGATCGGCCCGGGAAGCTATAATATTCCCGGACCGATCAGCTCCCTGACTGCGGGGCGCTCTCTTGTCAGTCGCTGCCTCCCGCTTGTCCGTTGGCGGGGATTGGCTGCAGCGGTCACGTGGGAGCGGGGAGAGGTGAGTTTTTGGGGCTTTCTGGGGGGTTTCACACAGCGGGGCACCCCCGATCGGGGTGCCCCACCGAAGTGGACCAAAACCCAGGAGTCAAAATCCTGGGTTTTGGTCCACTTTAACCACCTCAGCAGGAAAGGGATACCTCTAATCCCAACACTTTGGCACCCCAGGAAGCTTGCTAGGCCGTTCCCATTCTTTGAGCACCAGATTATTAAAGTGAGTTTGTTCAGGAAACTCCAAGCATGGTCTAACCGTATGAAAAAGCTCGCCCTGCTGCTGCGGAGCCACGGCAGGAGGGGAAATACAGAGCACTTCAAAAATATGAGCCAAAAGCCTGTCAGTGTCATCTGAGGACCATGGGTCAGACCCCGACCCGGTATCACCATAAATCTTAGGCTGTTCCTCAGATGATTCTGAATCAGAGAATAATTCCCCCTCCTCCAGGGGAGAATAACCGGTAATGTCAAAAATTTCCTCGGCCTCCATAGGAAAGAGACACACAGCGGGTGATAAATGCCGCTTCTTAGCGAAAGCCTTACGTGGAGCAGACCCAGCAATATGCTTTTCAATGCTGGCCACCCGTGCAGCCAAATCAGGTTGAGACTCCCCACTGTTATGCACCTCACTAGGAGTCAGATGGAAGCGTGGGGGGGCAGGCAATGCCAGAGGGGGTGCAGGCCCAGCCACAGGTAACCCAGACTGCAGCGCAAGCACCTGCAGGGCGCAGGGTGCACACACCCTGACATCACTTATAGGGGATACCCCACACGCAATACACAGCCGGGCTTGTCCCGAAGGAACCCCAAGAACATTTTTCTGAGAAGCCTCCATATGGTGATTAACGTGGCACCGCAGGCCAATATAGGATTTATGCTAAATATAGCTACTCGGGATGCCCAAAGAGCCCGCTAGGGAAGTGGGAGATATATAAATACAATAGCCCTCCAATATAGGAGAAACCACAAAAAGTTTGACCTGCCTGAAAGACATAAGCAGGGTTCCCCGTAAGAAGACAATCAAAATATAACAAATACAAAAGAAGGGCCACCCCCACAGAGGCACTTACGGACCGCGGTAGGTAGAGAGCAGCCATGCAGCACAGGAGTCAAGATGGCGCCCGCATATACTTCAAGGGGCCACGGAGAAGTGATGCGGAAAACGTCATCCGCAAGGCTCCCCCCCCCCCCAGAAGAACGTGAAACGCGCCCACGTGATTAAGCCGTCCAATGATGGCACAACAGCGCCTGAGGCGAAGTACAAGCGCGCGGCCGGCGATATTAAGTAAAAACAATGGCAACGCACATCGAGGGATTACTACCAGATGCACCACATCAACAGCCCCCCCCCCCCGGGAGAGTGAGGTGGGGGAGCAGCAGCCAACCTAAGACGGGCCCATCTAAGGGGACAGGGGGTAAAGGGGACCCCAGAGAGCGGGAGGGGCATCCCATAAGGCTCACCACGGGCCTATACCTCCTACCCTTTAAGGCAGAGACTGTGGTTGGAGCAACGCTCCTTAGCACCTGACCCCGGTGCTGCCTACCTTCACCCGAACCAGTTCAGCCTAAGCTGGGAGGCAGTGGGTGCGGAACGGGTGGGAATAGTCCTACAGGGCCGCAGGCTAATAAGCCCCGCTCATGCATGGCTGTTCGATAAATCAGCTTCTACGGCTGCACATGCTAATGTGCGGATGGAGAAGCCGAATGGAATCCCCTGCCACACATGGGCGGCCAGGCACCTCTGCTTACAATAGGCTTGATCAAATCTCTACTGAAAAACCCTCCTGTGTGGTTTACAATCACACTCAGACATCTGCTCAGAACATGTTGTCTACTTAACCTTTTTTAGTGCTTTCCCGTCTGCCTCTCCATTGGCTGCACAGCCGGCCCTAGAATCTAAAAGATTTCAGGGTCAACCACTGGCCTTTCCTTGCCTCTTCGGGCAGTGCATGTGCTTTCTCCCTCTCCACCAACCCCCGCCCCCCAATTCCGATAGACTGGGGCAGGAGCGCCCACTGCTGCAGATGCGGCCGCTTGCGCTACCCATTGCAGACATAAGCAGAGCAAGCGACTGACTGGACAAGAATGCATGCACGTGCCAATGTCTGCTGGAAAGGTAAGCTGTTCCTGCCGATCTGGGGGGTTTCACGTCTCAACAGCTACGTCTCAACAGCAACGTTCTGTGTGAACAGAGCTCACACATCTATTCTTGGTGTACAGTCGGCAATAACAGATTGGAGGTATTAAAAACGGCTTAAAAAAACTAGATAAGCACATCATCTTGGGGTGATCCATTTAGTATGGACAAAAATAAACACTTAAAAAGATCAAAAGTAGACTTTCCCTTTAAGTAAAATGTTAATTCTCAATTACAAATCTCACTCCGGCCAGGCTCATGTGTGCATTAATAGAAACATACAGATTGATGGCAGAAGGGGACCATAAGGTCCATCTATCGTCCCGTATGTGTGTATGTTCTACTTAACTTAAGGATTAATGTAGGCTTATCCCGGGCATGTTTAAATTCACTTACTGTTTACTATTAAACTACTTCTGCGGGAGGTTTGTTCTAAGCATCTACTACTCTTTCGGTAAAAATTTTTTTTAACTCTGCTCCTGCTGAAATGCGGGGCTCGCCGATTGTGTGAGGGGGTAATTATGTTACTTTATTGTCCCTATGTACTATGGACCCATCCTGACACCTGCAAGGTGGAGTGTAGGTTCACTTTAATACTGAAGAGTCTCAGGCACTATAAATAAGGACCTTGGGACCTCATGAAGATATTTTCTACAAAGGGAGAGTGCATTCTCTGAAGAAGCAGCCATTGAGTTAGCAAAATGGAATTAGCTTAATCTTGGATTTCCTGTGTACATATAAACTATTTTGTAAATAGTTTCATATGTACATTTTTATTAAAATGCATAAATGAATATATACACATACACAATTTGAATAAACCAAAAGTAGTAAGGAAGAAAACATACCCATAAGCAAATTTTCGAGCTTCTAAGTAGATCTGATTGATCAGTTCTCTTGTTGGAGCAATAATAATTGCTTCAGGCTCCTGGAGTTCTTTAAATGCACTTGATGAAACCCCATTATTCATCATATGAGCCAAGATTGGCAAAAGAAAAGCAGCCTTAAAGGAAAAGGAGGAAACAAGAAATTAGTACTTCCTTTTTTTCATGCAACTGTTTGATATAACGACCATTCAGATACTTGCAGGTTAATAGAAACACACAGAAGATTGGCACCAGCTTCATCAGAGAGCTCCATTTTCTGACAAGCAGTATCACCCAAAGATCCAAATGAGTCTCGGAGGGAGATTGCTATACTGCTTTATGTAGCATCCTGAATTGGGATACCCCCGTGTAAAACCCTCTAGATCACCCAATCTACTCCCTGGACCATCAAACCAGTGCCACGTTTCGATGCCTTTGAAATCTGAATGGAATGAACGTCTCAGTTTGGCTGAGCGCCTAATGTGGGAATCAAAAGGATGTGAGTGTTCAGGCAATCTGTAGGTAAACAGGAAATTTTAAAAAAAGATTGATTTATGGCCAAATGTGGTGGGTGCCACAAGATCTGAATAAATGTTTCAGTGTCGAATGCACTGCAAATCTAAACATATGCTATACTATCCTAATCCCTAAGGAGCATCCCCACTTAAGAAGTTTAAATTCAATTGCAGAGCAGCTACATCTCCCCACTTGGAGAGTTCAGGCCGCTCAGCAGCAGCATCTACTAATGACGCACTTCATTGTGGAAAACCAGGAAAGGTGGCCCTTGATATTTGTTTATAGTTTAAAAACGGACGCATCCTAAAAGCTTGATGCCCGCTCAGCATTTAGGGTCAATGTATCAAAGTCAATATAGAACTGAAAAAAGGTTCTAGTACACACGGTAAAGGCATGTGGAGGATGCAGTGGTTTTTATTCAATTCATCTGGGATGTCCCAAGTCGTAAAAAACATGGACCAATCATCAGGATTTTCACTGTCCGGTCCTTAGCCCGCAGCCATCCTGGTTTGGGGTGCCCCACTGTATGAAGCCCCCTCCATCACTACTAGGTAAGTTCCAAGCATTGCATCACACAGCGAATGTCCCAACTGGGTTCTGCACTTCCCCAGGGCTTAAAGCGGACCTTCACCCTGAATAAGAGCCTATCTTATATGTTTCCCACATCCTGTACATACAGATTGCTCATATTAAAAATCAACCTACCTGCATCTATTGCATGTTATGAGCCTTTAAACATGCAAGATGGCGGCTCATTGAGCATCAGGCAGCCTGCAAACAGGAAGTGTCTTCTGTGTCACTCTGCATTCTGGGACTGCTGACCTTTTCCTGACCCCAGCTCTGCTCTGTCTGTGCAAAGCACAGCTATAACCTCGCCCCCTGTACTGTATCCCGATCTCCCCTCCGCAGTATGTGTGATGCTTCTGAGTCAAGATGGCGGCTCCCGTATCCTGGAGATCTGAACAGAGTTGCGGCCCAGTGGGGGAAATAATAAGTAAGCAACTAAAAACTTAAATACAATTCTGTGAAACTCACCTGTAGAATTGTTTTTGGAGTATATCCCGTCCAGGTCGTCCCAGTGAGGACATGTGGGTAATCCGCACCCAGGGGGCGCTCGACTGCAAGATCAAAAGATGTAGCTCCTCCCGGACCCCTATAAAGCCAGGTGTCCCTCTATCATTTCCCAGTGGTTAAAAAGCAGTAACAAAAGGACAGGCCGGGAGGCCAAGAAACCATGTTCCTTCACATAGCTTCAGCTTGTACTCTCTCTAACAAGACTTAAGGATACAAATCCAAAGATGGTAATCACCATAACAGGCAAACAAGAGATAACGAACAAAAGGGCGGGGTGGGACGACCTGGACTGGATATACTCACAAACAATTCTACAGGTGAGTTATACAGAATTGTATTTTTCCCTATATCCATTCCAGGTCGTCCCAGTGATGACATGTGGGACATCCAAAAGCAGTGTCCATTTGGGCGGGATCCCCAGTGAGGAACAGCATGTAGTTGATTTCACTACCGCCTGAAGCACCTTTCGGCCAAAGACAGCGTCAGCTAAGGCCCTAACATCAACTTTGTAGAATTTTGTAAAAGTATGAACTGAAGACCAAGTGGCGGCCTTACAAACTTGTTCAACCAATGCCTGGTGCTGAAAAGCCCAAGAGGCACCAATAGCTCTGGTAGAATGAGCAGTCATCCGAAAAGGGGGTTCCTTCCCCTTGGCAGAAAATGCTTGCACCACAGCTGTCTGATCCACTTACTGAGAGTTGACTTGGCCGGTGGCAAAACTTTCCTAGTAATGGCTCTGACCACATCCAAGGCATGGAGGGTCTTTTCCTTAGAATTAGTTGGTGCTGGACACAAGGAAGGCAAGACAACCTCCTCATTAAGGTGAAAGGGAGAACCAACCTTAGGCAAAAAGTCAGGTTTAAAGCGAAAAACCATCTTATCCTTATGCCGCTCAAAATAGGGAGGCTTCATACAAAGCGCGGCCAACTGATACGCAACGCACCGAGGTGATCGCTACCAAAAAGGCCAGTTTGAGAGTCAAAGACAGCACTAAATTCAAGTCCCACGCCGGTAAAACAGACTTACGCGGTGGCCGGACATGAATGACTCCCTGGAAAAAGGTCTCGATCAACCTATGATTGGCAATGGATCTCTGGAAGAAGATGGCTAAGGCCGAAACCTGGTCCTTGAGAGTGCTCAGCTGAAGACCCAAGTCTAAGCCGTGTTGTAAAAAGTCCAGAATCCTAGAAATAGAAAATGTGCGGCAGGGGAGACTCTTGGTCTCGCACCAAGCAATATAAGCGTACCAAACTCTGTAGTATATCATGGAAGAAGACTTCTTCCAAGCCTGAATCATGGTATTTACAACCGTTGCCAACAGCCCCTTCTCAGTCAGGATTGAGGTTTCAATAATCCGGCCATCAAAGCCAGCGTTCGTAAATTGGGGTGCCGTAGCGACCCCTGTGTGAGAAGCCCTGGGTCGTCGGGCATGATGTAGCGATCTACCGACATCTGAACTATGTCCGCAAACAAACTCCTTCTCGGCCAGCGAGGAGCCACCAGGATGGTTGGTACCCCTTCCTGGGCTACCTTGCGCAGCACTCTGCCCAGGAGTGGAAACGGAGGGAATGCATAAAGGAGCCTGAACTCCTTCCTAGGAATCGCCAGAGCGTCTGTGGCAAAGGTCAGAAGATCTCGAGAGGGAGACGAACCTTGGGAGCTTGTGATTGTGTCTGGATGCAAACAGGTCCACATCCGGCTGACCCCAGCGGAGACACAGGGCGTGAAAGGTCTTGTTGCTGAGAGACCATTCCCCCAGGCGAAAGGCGCTCCTGCTCAGGGAGTCTGCCTCCAGGTTTTCTACCCCGGGAATGTAGACCGCCGAGATGCAGGGAACATTCTCCTCTGCCCAAGTCAGAATCTGGGCCACCTCCTTGAGTGCTCTCTTTCTCCGAGTCCCGTCCTGGTGATTGATGTAGGCGACAGCCGTCTGATTGTCCGAGTGAACCTGGATCGCACAACTCCTTAATTGGGGAGTCAAACAAAGAAGCACCAACCGGATCGCTCCCAGCTCCAGGAGATTGATGGGAAGCGGTTCTCCTGCGGACCCCACTGACCCTGGATCTTCTGCGTCTGCCAAACGCCTCCCCAGCCGGTCAGATTGGCATCCGTGGTAACTATCTCCCAATGGGGAGTCAGCAAGGACTTGCCCACCAGCATGTTCTGGGAGTCTAACCATCACAAGAGGGACTGCCTGGTCAGGGGGGACAGCGAAAAGTCCTGTTCCAGAGATTCCTGCATCTGTTTCCAGCTGGTCAACAGGTTCAATTGAAGAGGTCTCATGTGAAATTGGGCGAAGGGCACTGCCTTGAAGCATGATACCATTAAGCCTACCAATCTCATCCCCAGATGAATTAATGGCCGCTGACAAGACAGTAAGGCCTGCACCTGGAGGCCTTAAACCTTCTGCTGTGGCGGTCTCTATCGTCATTCCCAGGAAGGATCTCACTGTTGAGGGATTGATAAAGGACTTTGGGGGGGCGTGTCCCGGCATGTACGAGGAGAGACGTGGGTGAGAGATCTCCTGCTCTCCCTACCTGCATTTTCGGCACCTACCTGGCGGCTGGAGCCCGGAGAGGCAGATGGCTAAGAAGCCTAAGCGACAGAGACGACCGAGGAGCGGTGGAGGGACCCCGGCGGGACGTGGCGAGTCTGCCAAGGTCCGGAATCGTGAGGTGGCGGAGGCCACCAAGATGGCGGCCGAGGAGCTGTCCGGCTGGCGCGGTGGAGAGGGACTGGAGCAGGCGTCCCTCTCATCCATGGAGGAATCAAGCGGAGAGAGCGGGGAGTCCCCGCGGAGGACTGTTGCCGGCGGGACCGCGCGGCGAGGAGACGGCTGTGGACGCAGACTGCGGTGAGCTGGGGGAGCTGCGGGAGACAGAGGCCGGCGGGAGGACCAAGATGGCGGCCGGCGCCCGCCCGGCGGCCCGTGTAAGCGCAGAGTGCGGGGGCGGAGGGGGTCGCCCCGATGTTAGTGCCAGCTGGGTAGAGGCAGCGGGTCCCCCGGGGGACACTGGAGAGGATAACGCCCGAGCACAGGCGGAGGAGCCGCATAGCAGAGCCTCTGGGTGGAGCAAGATGGCGGCCGCTGCCCCTGCTAGGTCTCACATCAGCTGCAGCCTCTTAAAGTCACAGCACACCATATGGGGAGAGACCCATGTACAGCCCTATGGATCAGGAGGCCCTGACGGGAGAAATAAAGGCTGGGTCCTGGATATGGAGGGGATCCCCCCGGACTGCCACGATGCTGCCCAGTGCGTGCCCCCTGCCCTGCTCCCGCATACCCTGACCACACCTCCCACGGGACTCGGGGGTGAGACCCCCGCGGCTGGGGCGTCACAGGTGGATGAAGCAGGGGTTGAATATCGGCGGCCACATGATGGGGAGCGCACCGCCGGGCCCCGCCAGGGGCTCCCAACAAGCCTCAGCAGATTTGCCTACAAGCCTGCGGTGGAGCGGCGGTCGGCCTGTACTCCCTGCTCCCCTGCGAGTGAAATGGAGCGTGCCCCTGAAACCCAAAGCACCAAACTTCAGCAGAGGCCAGCGAAGCAGAGATCAGGGAGAGGGGATGCCCTCGAGTCGCCGGGGAATTTGGATGAAAGGTCGAGATCGCCTCTATCCCCACTCCAACCCTCTCCAGAAAAAAGTCTATTTACTCGGGCGGATGACCCCTCGCCGATGACCCCGGCGACGTCCCCGGGAGCCCCGGCTGCTGAGGTGCCTAGCGAGTGGATCACGGATACCCAGGTGGAGGTTCCCGCGGAGGAGAAGCTGCAAGAGAGCCAGATCCATTTGGAGACCATCTCGCTCCTGAGGGGTATCCCCTCCAGGGGGGAGATCGAAAATCTGATCGCGAAATATGAAGCAAGCTTCAAGCGTGAGGTCCTCGCCGTGCGTCATGAGGTGGCCGGAGTTGAAACTAGAGTTCGGGCCTTGGAGGTGGAGGGGCCTTCTTACGCCTGCCGTCTGCGGGCATTGGAAGCGAGATGCGACTCCCAGGAAGCAATGTTGTCGGCCTGCCAGCTGCACCTTGACGACCTCGAGAACCGCAATAGACGGAACAACTTGAGGATCAGAGGTATCCCGGAGCCGCGAGACACAGAGGACGTTAAGGCTATAGTCACCGCAATATTCAACGAAGTGTTGGACAGGGAACCCTCGACCCCTATAGAACTTGACAGAGCGCATAGGGCCTTGGGTCCTAAGAGGGCAGACCCCGCTTATCCCAGAGACATTGTGTGCAGGATTCACCTTTTTTCATTGAAGGAGGAAATCCTGAGGAGAGCGTGGAACAAGGGCACCCTACGCTTCAGAGGAGCGCCGATCAAGATTTTGCAGGATCTGTCTGGGCGGACTCTCCAGATGCGTAGAATGATGAAGCCTCTCCTTGAAACCATTATCAGTCAGGGAGCAACGTATAGATGGGGTTTCCCTTTTCATCTGATAGTGAAGAAGGCGGCTGGGACTTTCATCTTGAAATCTCATCGTGAACTTGAGGATCTGTTTGCATTCCTGGGGTGTGACCCAGTGGACATTCCAGACTGGCTTGTCTCGAGTGGGACCCCGCTCCCAGGGGACCCTCCCAGGAGAAGGAAGAGGAGTTTGAAGAGCTTTCGAGATCTGGGGCGCCTTGGGGGTCCCTCCGGGGGGTACTCGGCGGGCTCCGGGCCACTGCCCCGGGCGTTGAGTCCCGGGGGTGGTCCTGGTGCCGTCGGTCGGGGGCGCGCGCGGCCCGGCCCCCGTCCCCCCCCTCGGCCTACCTCGCCGGGGGGGGGGTCGGGTCGGGCGCGTCCCTGATTGACTCGTGTCCCCTTGAGGCCCCTAGGGTCATCAACCCCCTGCTAATAGGTCATAATGTGTTATGCATGTCCTCTGTTCTGCTTTATTTAGAAACTTATTCTGTTTTGGTTTAGTCGCCTAATCCTTTTTGGACGCGGGCTGGCGCCCTGCTTGCGGAACCCTTGGCTTCCGCGGGTGGGGCCCCCTCCCGGCCGCCTAGTGGTTGATGGTGAGGCGTCAGCATGACTTGGGAGGGCCTGGAATGATTCCCCCTTTGCGTCTCCCGACTCTTGTCGGACACTGCACCCCCAATAGGTCGGTCTTCTGGGCACACGTGGCCCTAGTTGACTGTATTCACCCCGGTTGTGGGGAACCTTAGTGTTTGTTTCTTCTAGAGCGTGAGCGTGCACCTCCGCACTAGACTTGTTCCCTTTCCTTTGGTCTTGGTTCTTTTTGGCGGCCTCCGACCGGGAGTGGGAGAGCGGGTGATCCTGCGCGCTCTCCCCCCTGGTTCGGACGCAATTCCCCTGAGGGTGGACCTGGTAGACCCCGGTGGTTGATTGGACTCACTCTGTCCCCTTGGTTTAGGGGTGTTCCCCCCCCCCCCTTTTTTCTTTCCCGGTAGTTTTTGGAAGCCGGGGTCTTTCTTCCCCCCCCCCCCCCCCCCCCCCGTTCCCGTTTTCTCCCCTCCTTTCTTGCTCACCCCCCCCCCTCTCCGTTCATCTGCCTTCCCCCCCCCCCCTGTGTTCAGGGGCGGATACCCCAAAACCACTTCCCCCCGTACAGCTTAGCAAACCATAATAATGCAGGGAAAGCCCATCTCCGAGGTCAACGTGGTCTCCCTCAATGTGAAGGGCTTAAATAGTCCGGAAAAGAGAGCCCTGATTTTGAGGAACCTTAGAGGGTTGAAGGCGCAGGTTGCCTTCCTCCAGGAGACTCATTTCAGGGCGGGCGGCTCCCCCTCATTCGGCAACAAGTACTACCTTAGAGGCTACCATAGCCTTTCTCCAGACTCAAGATCCAGAGGGGTTAGCATCGTGTTAGACGCTGCCCTGCCCTGGGAATTGATTGACTATCAGACGGACCAGGAGGGGAGGTGGATCTTCCTCAAGGGGAGGATTGCATCTCACCTCTTCACCTTCGCAAACATATACGTGCCGAATGTGGGTCAGTCAACCTTCTTGGAGGGAGTCCTCGACACCTTGGACACATTTAGGGAGGGCGAACTGTTGATAGGCGGTGACTTCAACGTGGCACTTGATCCACTAGTAGATACCTCCAGGGGGACCCCGCACGAGTCATACGCCAAATTGAGGCGGCTTAAAAAGGTACTTGCCCAACACCAGTTGATAGACCCCTGGCGCATTCAACACCCGACCGAGAGGGACTACACTTTTTTCTCCCCCCCGCATAGGTCATACTCGAGAATTGACCTATTCCTTGTACCTCACGCCTCGCTCTCTAGAGTGGTGGATTCCTCCATTGGGAATATTACCTTATCAGACCATGCCCCGGTCTCTCTATCGGTCTCTCTGCCCCGCCCCATCCCCAGGGGTTGGTCCTGGCGCCTGAATACCTCTCTCCTAGATGATCAATTAATAGTAACTGAGGTCCAAGAGGAAATTAAAAAGTACTTTGAGTGTAACTCGTCGCCGGAGACCAGCCCAGGGGTCATCTGGGAAGCGCATAAGTGCGTAATTAGAGGCTCCCTAATTAGCATTGGATCTACAATTAAGAGGGAAAAGGCAAAACTCATTAAAGACCTCTTGGCAGAGATAGGGAAAGCAGAAAAGTTACACAAGAAGTCCTTAGCAGCGGCCCACCTGGCAACCCTAACGTCGCTGAGAGAGAAGCTCAAATCATTGTGCTGCGATAGAGTGAAGGCACAGTGGACCAAATGTAGGAAACGGTTCTATGAAGCGGGGGACAAATGCGGGAAATTACTGGCAAGGGCACTCAGAGTGGAAAGAGTGAGATCTTATGTCCCAAAGATAGTAAACCAGGAGGGTCATAGCGAGCATCTAACAGAGAGAATAGCGGAAACCTTCCGCAAATTCTATGAATCCCTTTACAATATTCAGGGAACAGAGAGGCAGGACTTGGATTCTCGCATAACAGAGTACATAAGGGACTCGGGGCTGCCAAAGTTGCCGGCAGAGGTGGTAGAGAGGTTGGAGGACCCCATCTCCCTGTTGGAGTTGCAGAAGGCGGTAGCGGAGACAGCTAGCGGAAAGGCCCCGGGGCCTGATTGTTTCCCCTCCCAGTATTACAAAAAAATGTTCCCCCTCCTGGCCCCCAGTCTTCTCAGGGTCTTTAACTCGCTCAAAGATGGGGAGGCCTTCCCCTCGGACTCCCTCAGAGCATACATCACAGTTTTGCCCAAGGAAGGAAAGGACCCCACGCAGTGCGCTAGCTACCGGCCCATCTCACTCTTGAACACAGATGTCAAGATCTTTGCAAAGATCCTGGCGTCTAGAATTGCCCCCCAACTCCACCACATAATCGCCCTAGACCAGGTGGGGTTCATGCCCCATAGGGAGGCTAGGGACAACACTGTCAAAGTGTTGAACCTGGTGCACCTTGCCCAAACTGCTAATAAGCCTTCCCTGTTGCTTGCAACCGACGCCGAGAAGGCCTTTGACAGAGTCAATTGGCAATTTATGTACTCCACCCTTAGCCATATTGGACTCGGTTCAAACCTTATGAACTGGATCGCAAGCCTCTATAGGAAGCCCTCGGCGTCGGTGCGAGTCAACGGGGTAATCTCAGAACCCTTCGGGATCAACAATGGGACACGACAGGGTTGCCCGCTTTCCCCCTTGGTCTTTATCCTGACCCTTGAGCCCCTGCTGTGCTACATCCGCGGAAACCCTGACATCAAAGGATTGGAGGGCCCCAAAACCCATTACAAAGTCGCAGCTTATGCAGATGATCTAATCTTCTGTCTCTCTACCCCAGAGGTTTCGTTACCCAATCTGATGCTAGAGCTTAAAAGATACGGAGATATGTCGGGATACAAAATCAATTGTTCCAAATCCGAAATCTTAAACATCAACATCCCTGAGCGGCGCTTTGCGGGGATCAAGGAGGCTTTCCCCTTTAAGTGGGCAAGGGAAGGGGTCACTTACCTTGGGACCAAGATAGGGAATGACCTGTCCAAGATCTTCAATATGAACTTCCCCCCCGCTACTGAAAAAATTCTCAGATGACATCGCTAGATGGTCTATGGGTAGGATCTCCTGGTTCGGGCGTACAAACGCGGTCAAGATGAACCTCCTTCCCCGCCTTCTCTATCTACTCCAGGCTCTGCCAGTTGTGGTCCCGCCAGCCTTCCTCCAGAAGGTCAGAGCCTTATTCACTGGGTTTATATGGAAGGGAGAAAAACCCAGATTAAGTAGAACTATCTTAGCCAGACCAAAAGAGGAGGGAGGGCTGGGATTCCCAGATCCGGTGTTGTATCATGCTGCCACTCACCTGGGCAGAGTGGTGGATTGGTGCCGGCACTCGGGACATAAGCAGTGGGTTGGGCTGGAGCGAGGCTCCGGGGGGCCCCCGCTGGCCAACTTACCTTGGCTAGAGGGGAAAGACATCCCGGAGGCACTAAAACACCCCACGGTTGGGGCTACCATACGCATCTTTAGGAGATTTAAGGAGCTCCCGAATATCTCCCCATCCCCATCTCCGATGTTCCCGGTGCTGGGAAACCCACGATTCCCCCCCGGGTGTAGCGGTCCCAAGGCGAGAGAGTGGCGTGAGGCTGGACTGTACAGAGCCAAACACTTCTGGACACAGGCGGGCTGGGCTAAGACTGATGACCTGGCACTGAGGGGCTCCGTTCCGAGGTGGTCAAAATGGGAACAATCGCAGATAGCACATTTCCTTCAGTCCTTACAGGAATTTTCGACGGGTTTGCGCCCGGGGACCCGGTTTGAGGAGCTCTGCTCCGGCCCTAACGTGGAGAGGCACGTGCTCTCATCCATTTATAAGCTGTTGATCACCCCCCAGGATGCAGAGGAGCTTCACTTTGTTAAGTATTGGGAGGGAAGCTTGGGGGCCCCATTTACGCCAGAACAGCGGAGGAGACTCCTCGCGGCGCCGCATAAGACCTCCATTTGCACCCGGACTCAAGAATGTAATTACAAAATTCTTACCGGGTGGTACAGGGTCCCGGCGACTCTGCACAGATGGTTTCCTGACGAACCAGATAACTGCTGGAGATGCGGTGCTGCAGGAGGCGACCTTATCCACATTTTCTGGTCCTGCCCTAAGCTTCGGCCTTACTGGGACTCAGTGAGGAAAGTGATAGGGGAGGTCACCGGGGAAACTGTACCAGCCGATCCAGGAACATGTCTGCTCCACTTGGGAAAGACCCCTCTGAAAGTGTATAAGAGATCCCTTATGTGCCACCTTCTCAATGCCGCAAAAACCTGCATCCCTCTGATGTGGAAGAGGACCTCCCCCCCCTCATTGGCCAGCTGGGTCCTGAAGGTCAATGAAACCATGCGTTTCGAGGATTTAGCACTGAATAAGGAGGGAGGGTTCGAGAAATACACAAAGACCTGGTACGATTGGATGGTCTTCTCGGATTCAGACAAGTGCAGGGCACTGCTTCAGGATACTTGAACAGACGTGCCTCCCTTGACCCCCCCCCCCTTCTCTCCCCCCCCCTCCCACCCATCCCCCCATCCTCTAAGGCGTTATTTTCATATCTGTTGGTTTATAGAGCTGTACGATTCATTGCACTGGTTTTTCACTTTCTCTGTGTTTTTTGGAACGTGCTTAAGAATGTTAGACAACGCACAAAATTGCTTATCTTCTACATTTTATTGTGGTCTTGTTTCTATGATGTATACAAAAATGTAATAAATAAAGAATTAAAAAAAAAAAGATAAAGGACTTTGGGTAATTGACAACCCAGCCGAAGGCCTTCAGGGTTGACAACACCGTCCGAGTATCGCTCTCGGCCTGCTAAAGGGACTGGGCCGCAATCAGCAAGTCATCCAGATAGGGCAGCACACGAACGCCCTGGTTCCTCAAGATAGCCATGATGCCCGCCAGCACCTTGGTGAATACGCGGGGGGCTGAGGAAATCCCGAATGGAAGAGCCACAAACTGGTAATGCTGATCCTCCAGAGCAAACCTCAGGAACCTCTGATGCCCCTGGAATATCGGGATGTGCAGATAAGCATCCCTGATGTCCACCGCGGTCATGAAGTCATCGGGCTCACCGCGGACCGTAAGGTTTCCATGCGGAAATGTCTGACTCTGACAAACCTGTTGAGACCCTTCAGGTCCAGGATACGTCTTAACGTTCCGTCCTTCTTGGGAACCATGAACAGGTTGGAGTAAAAACCTTGACCCCTGACGAGGTACAGGACAAATCACACCTAACCGCAGGAGGTGTTGCACGGCCATTCTCAAACCCTGTGCTTTCAACGGGTTTTGGGATATCCGAGACTAAAGAAATTTTGTGGGCGGCCTGACTGCCAGCTATATTTTGTATCCGGAGGAAACCACCTCCTGAAACCACCGATCCGAGACGTGCTGTCTCCAGATTTGAGCAAATAGCAGAAGCTGTCCCCACACCCGGATGGGTGAGGGCGCCTCCTCATGCCTAAGGGGGCTTGGACTTGGCTCCCCAGGTGGGATTGGGTCGGCCGCGGGACCTACCTCTACCCCAGGTATCTCTGCGACCACCTGAAAATGAAGAGCCTCTTCCTCCTCGAAAGGAGCCATAGGCAGAAGAGTTCCGAAAGGGCCGAGCAGGCTTCAGTCTCTGAGGGAGTCTACCATCCTTGACCAGGAGGTCCAGATGCTCCCTGAACCACCGGTGCCCCACGAAGGGGATACTAGTAAGCGACTTCTTGGCCACGGCATCAGCCGACCACTGCCGCAACCAGAGTGAGCAGCGAAGTGCAACAAGCAGGGCCGAAATCCTGGCACCAAGCCGGACGCCATCGTCCATGGCAGAGACAACAAAGGCAATGAAATCCACACAGGCCTTGAGGACTTTATACTCCTCTGCCTGCTTGCGAGCCTTAGCGCCATCCACAAGGCGTCTCACCTTCTTTCTGATGGCCAGGGAGACAATAGCCGCGACACACACAGGACGAAACAAGGCACCAGCAAAGGAGAAGGCATGACAGACCAGTTGATCTATGCGCTTGTCAGCTGGGTCATGTAAGGAAGCGGTATCAGGTGAAGGCATAACAGTAGTGTTGGACAACCCCGAAACAGGGGAATCCACTTCGGGAGGACGAGACCATAGTCGGACTAGCTCCTCAGGGAAGGGATACTGCCTATCCAGGCCCTTAGGCGCCGACTGTAGCTTGTTAGGCCTTTCCCATTCCTTGAAAATCATATTAGAAAAATGGGCCTGCTCCGGAAAGACCCGCCTCTGTCATTCGGGCCTAAACAAACCACCTTGCTTCTTCTTAGCCGCTCTGGGAGGAACAATGTGTAATGTCTCAAACACTGAGGCAAGGAACTTCTCTGTATCAGGGAGCAACGCATCCTCATCCGAGGAAGAACCAAACTGTCATCGGCAGCAGAATAATCCGCCGTGGAGCGGTCATCTGGCAACCCCCTTTCCTCCGCAAAGCCCAGATCATCAAAAAGATAGTCATTGTCTGAGTAAACGGGCTCGATGTGCCGTCTCTTACTCATGGCCTTCTTAGGAGCCGCCCGCGAGATCTGTCTCTCCCTATGAGCCACCCTATGCGCCAAATCCACCTGGGACCCCCGGCTGGCTTCCCCCTCGCTAAGGGCTGAGTGTAGCAGCAGAGGGTCCGGAGAGGAGGCCGCAGCTAGTGAAGGGCTAGGGGCGGGGATGCCTGCCCAGTCATGGTCCAAAATGATGTTCCTGGCGCAAGTGGTGCAAACAGTGCTGAACCCGCAGAGAGGAACCACAACCCTCAATCACTAGGTCCAACCTAAACAAAGAAAATACCATTTTGTGAATGCTCACCTGTAAAATGGGTATTCTAAGTATGTCACACACCCCGCTTCAGAATAGTCATTACACTTGGGTTATACCGACCTGTAGAGGGCGATCTTGCAGAGATGTCATGAAAAAAAGGGAGCCCCTCTCGGTCCATAAATACCTGGGACCTCCCACTAATTCCCCAGTATTAAGACAGCAGTAAGGAAAAAAGGGACCAGGAAGAGCCAAAATAACCAGTAACAGTAAAAAAGGTTCACCATATAAAGGATCCAAAATACCAAAGGGCGGGGTGAAGCGGGGTGTGTGACATACTTAGAATAATACCATTTTGTGAA
Organism: Gastrophryne carolinensis; assembly: GCA_027917425.1. Classification (NCBI taxonomy): domain Eukaryota; kingdom Metazoa; phylum Chordata; class Amphibia; order Anura; family Microhylidae; genus Gastrophryne; species Gastrophryne carolinensis. Next base: position 590,751,318 of record CM051234.1, read on the forward strand.
TACTCACCTGCTTCAGAATACACTTGGGACATGTCATTACACTTGGGACATCCAATAGCAGTGTCCATAAAGGGCGGGGATCCAAAACAAGGAAACAATGCACAAACTTAAACCACTGCAGCTTGCAGAACTTTGCGGCCAAAAACAGCATCCGCTGAGGCCCGCACATCACACTTTTTTCCAAGTTTTACAAGGTTGAACAGAAGACCAAGTAGCAGCCTTACAAACTTGATCAACAGAGGCCTGGTGCTGGAAAGCCCAGGATGCCCAAACAGCACGAGTAGAATGAGCAGTAACACGAAAGGGGGGAATCTTCCCCTTGGCAGAATAGGCCCCAACAATGGCCTGGCGAAATCCATTTACTAATGGAAGACTTGGTGGGTGCCAAACCTTTCCTAGGCCCAGAGGGCACCAAGAAAAAGGCGTCAGTCTTACGAAAAGAGGAAGTAGCCACCAAATAGTACTTCACACAGCGAACCACATCCAAGGAATGCAAGACCCTCTCCTTGTCATTGCTAGGCTTAGGACACAAGGAGGGTAGAACAATGTCCTGATTAAGATGAAAGGCAGAAACCACCTTAGGAAGGAAATCTGGCTTGAAGCGGAAAACAACCTTGTCCTGATGCCTCTCAAAGTACGGGGCCTGAATGGACAAAGCCGCCAACTCCGATACACGCCGAACGGAAGTGATGGCAACCAAAAAAGCAACCTTCTGAGTAAGCGTAGAAAGAGCAATTTCCTGCAAAGGCTCAAAAGGAGGACCCGGAAGAGCAGAAAGAACCAAATTAAAATCCCAAACTGGGAGCAAAGGCTTCCTAGGAGGTCGCACATGCGCAACCCCCTGAAAAAAAAAAAAAGTCTTAACCAGAGGATGAAGAACAAAAGACCTTTGAAAGAAAACCGCCAGGGCAGAAACATGCCCTTTCAATGTACTAAGCTGCAACCCCAAGTCCAGACCATGTTGCAGAAATTCCAAAACCCAAGGGATAGAAAACACCCTGCAAGGCAAGGCCCGGACCTCACACCAATCAATATAAGACCTCCAAATCCTATAGTAGACCTTCCTCCTTCAAGATGGAGGTTTCAGCAGCCACGCCGTCAAAGCCAGCGTTGGTAAATTGAGGTAGAGTAGTTGACCCTGAGTGAGCAGATCCGGCAGAAGGGGCAGATCGAACTGATCCGCTGCCAACCGCACCACGTCTGCGAACCAAACCTGCCTTGGCCATCTTGGAGCCACCAAGATTGCTGACGCGCCCTCTAGGGCCAGCTTGCGCATCACTTTGCCCACCATGGGAAACGGAGGGAACAGGTACAGAAACCCCAGATCCCTCCAGCTCAGAGACATGGCATCCACTGCCAGAGCCAGCGGATCCCGCCAGAGAGACACAAATGCCGGAAGCTTGTGATTGTGATGAGAGGCAAAGAGGTCCACCTCCGGAGTCCGCCACCGATGGCAAAGTTACCAAAACACCTTGGGTCTGAGAGACCATTCCCCCCGGCGAGATGAGCACCTGCTCAGGGAGTCAGCCTCCTGAGGCCCCCACAGTCCCTGAAACTGAAGATCCTTCCAACCCCCCCCCCCCCCCCCCCCAACCTGACAGGCTGGCATCCGTGGTGACCGTCTCCCAACGAGGGGTCAGAAAGGATCTGCCCCTCATCAGATTGCTTGGTTCCAGCCACCACCGAAGGGAACGCCGAACCCGGGGGGACATCAGAAAAGACTGATCCGATGACAGTGGAGACCTATCCCAGGCCGCCAAGAGATGGAGCTTCCTTGTGTGAAACTGAGCAAAGGGAACGGCCTCGAAAGAAGCCACCATCAATCCCACCAGTCTCATCCCCAGCTGGATGGACGGACGAGGGAGGGACAGAAGAAGCTGAGTCAATTCCTGAATCAAAAGAACCTTGGGCCAAGGAAGGAACACCCTGGTCTGAGAAGTATCCAGAGACATTCCCAGAAACAACACCACCCTGGACGGAGAGAGGGAGGACTTGGGGTAGTTGATCACCCAGCCGAATCTCTCCAGAGTGGATACCACAGTCCTGGTATCTAGCTCCGCCTGGCTGAGAGAGGATGCCATAATGAGAAGATCGTCCAGATAAGGCACGATGCAGATACCCTGGGCTCTAAGGAGGGCCATCACCCCTGCTAGCACCTTGGTGAAAACCCTTGGAGCTGAGGTAAGGCCAAAAGGAAGAGCCACAAACTGAAAATGCTGATCTTCCACCATGAACCTGAGAAATCTCTGATGTGCCGGGAAGATTGGAACATGCAGATAAGCATCCTTGATGTCTATGGACGTCATGAAGTCCTCCAGGCGAAGTGAATTTATGGCTGAACGCAGAGTTTCCATGCGGAACTTCCTGGGACGGATAAACCTGTTGAGGAGCTTCAGATCCAGGATGGGACGAACGGAGCCATCCTTCTTGGGCACCGTGAACAGATTGGAATAGAATCCCAGGCCCCGGTCCGAGGAAGGGTGAGGGCGCCCCCTCATTGCTGAGCCGGCTTGCAGCGGCTTTGGGCTTAGAGCCCCAGCTGTGTCCTGGACGGGCACGTCCTCTCCCCCTGTTCCAGGAATCACCTCTGGAGGAGAAGGCAGCCAATCCCCTGCCAGCTCTGGCCCCACGAAAGGAAGGAGCAAAGGAAGCCGCCCCCCGAAAGGGGCGACGTTGCTTCTTTCGCTGAGGTAACCTACCTCCTTTTGCGACCGAATCCAATTTTTCTCCAAAGAGCCGCAACCCCAAAAAGGGTAGAGCAGTAAGCGAATTTTTGGACACAAAATCAGCCGCCCACTGGTGTAACCAAACCGACCGCCGAATAGCCACAAGCAAGGCTGAAGTTCTATTACACATCACCATGGTGTCATCCAGAGCGGCTAACACAAATGACAAAAACAATTCGCACCGCTTAAAGGCGGTGAACTCATCACCAGCCGGGTCAAGCCTGGAAATAGACAACAGGTCCCTAACAACTGACCTAGAAGCCACTACTAAAAGCGCCGAAGCACAAACAGGCCGCAAGGCCGACCCTACACTGGCAAAAACATGACAAGCCATCTGGTCAAAGTGTTTATCCTCACCATCCTCGAGAGTAGAACAGTCAGGAGAATGCAAAACGGAGGTGCTAGACAACCCCAAAACAGGGGCGTCCACCTCGGGAGGGGACAACCAGCGCTTCACCGCATCCACCGGAAAGGTATATTTCTTATCCCAACCGGAGGAACACCTGGAAGGCGAGTAGGCCTCTCCCATTCCTTAAGAATAATGCCATCGAAATGCTTTTGATTAGGGAATTCCAAGCGCGGCCGCCTCAAAGAACTCCCCCTTCTGCGGAAGAGCCACTTCAGGAGGAGAAATTGCCAGAACCTCAAACATATGAGCCAGGACCTTAGGGGTATCCAAAGAATCCCCCTGACCCTGCTCGGCATCGGAGCCAACAAACTGCTGATCCTCAGAACCGTCCAACTCCTCAAATAGCTCCCCTTCCTCTAGCGGGGGGTAATCGGACCAGTCCAGTGAATCAAACTCATCAAAATCAGAAGCCGGCGTGGCTGGAGACAAGTGCTTTCTCTTAGCCGGGTCCTTTCTGGCAACAGCGCTAGAAAATAATTTTTCAAGATTGGCCAATCTGGCACACACCTCTGATTGCGACTCCCCACCCATGACAGCGTCATATGGGGTACGGATCAAGCGGGGAGGGTAGGTGAAGAGACCGGCGGCGCAGAACCAGACGCATGGGATCCGGACTGCCGCGTAATAGTCTGCTGCGCACATGGTATGCAAAGGAATACATCATCCCCAGTAAGGGGTACCCCACACCCCAAACACTGCCGGGGTTGCCCCGAGGGGAGCCCGAGCCAGGTATCCTGGGAAGCCTCCATATGGTGATTTTATCGGTAGTCGCAATGCCCAAGGGAATTACGCAATATAAGCGACCCGGGATGCCCCTTCTGTGTCCCGAGTGGGAGGATTTATAGGGAGCCCTAAACTAAACCAGGGACCCTAGGACCGGGAGGACCCTTTAACCGCCAGCCTACCTTGAGATTTTGTCACCCTTTGTTGCCAGACCATTTTGCGCTCTACATGTTCAACTGTGATTTTTGAAGGGATTTCCCAGTATTTCGCTGGACAATTATATATTGTTTTTTTCAGCACAGTCTGGGCTTTAACATGAAGTGTCTTGTTTGTAAGATTGTCAGTGTTTTTTAAATATTTTTATGGAAAATATGTAAAAAAAACCCCCAAAAAACATTTTTTTAACAATTTTAGTGTGTTTTCCTAATAAAACATGCAAGTAGTATCAGGAAATCATATTGTGTGTAAAAGCCCTATTGCTCCCGATTGCAACAGTACCACATATGTATTGGTAGACATCCTTTCCTGCCCACGAGACACGTAAAACTAAAAAGAGCGACTGAGCTAATTTTCAAAGAAAATACACCATTTTGCTCTCCTTGCGGTTTTTCAACCAAAACACCACTTTGCAATTGAAATACCCACCACAAACCATATGTTCCCTGAAAGTACACAGCTCAAGCGTTCTAGGCGTACCAGGCTTGTTGTTGTAGCTGCAGCTTTCTGGGCGCAAGCCTTCCCGAAACTCACTGGTTGTACCTGATTTCCCTAAAAAAATTGCAAAAATGCAGCATTAAGACCAATTTTTTCTATAAAAAACATGCGCTAACCAAAAAAAACTAATCAAATCTGAAATGTCAAGGTCTTCTGAACAGAACAATACCCAACATGCATAGCTACCTCCAAGGGTAGGGTTGCCAATTACCCCAAAGCAAAGCGTATGCATAACAGGCATTTCACTTGAAATTTCCTGCTCTGCAGACAAAGTGCGCACCTAGCGCTTTTTCAACCAAAACATCACTTTTCAATAAAAATACCCCCCACAAACCACATGTTCCCTGAAAGTACACACCTCAAGCGTTCTAGGCGTACCAGGCTTGTTGTTGTAGCTGCAGCTTTCTGGGCGCAAGCCTTCCCGAAACTCACTGGTTGTACCGGATTTCCCTAAAAAAATAGCAAAAATGCAGCATTAAGACCAAATTTTTCTATAAAAACATGCGCTAACCAAAAAAACTAATCAAATCTGAAATGGCAAGGTCTTCTGAACAGAACAATACCCAACATGCATAGCTACCTCCAAGGGTAGGGTTGCCAATTACCCCAAAGCAAAGCGTATGCATAACGGGCATTTCAATTGAAATTTCCTGCTCTGCAGACAAAGTGCGCACCTTGCACTTTTTCATCCAAAACATCACTTTTCAATAAAAATACCCCCCACAAACCACATGTTCCCTGAAAGTACACACCTCAAGCGTTCTAGGCGTACCAGGCTTGTTGTTGTAGCTGCAGCTTTCTGGGCGCAAGCCTTCCCGAAACTCACTGGTTGTACCGGATTTCCCTAAAAAAATAGCAAAAATGCAGCATTAAGACCAAATTTTTCTATAACAAACATGCGCTAACCAAAAAAACTAATCAAATCTGAAATGGCAAGGTCTTCTGAACAGAACAATACCCAACATGCATAGCTACCTCCAAGGGTAGGGTTGCCAATTACCCCAAAGCAAAGCGTATGCATAACGGGCATTTCAATTGAAATTTCCTGCTCTGCAGACAAAGTGCGCACCTTGCACTTTTTCATCCAAAACATCACTTTTCAATAAAAATACCCCCCACAAACCACATGTTCCCTGAAAGTACACACCTCAAGCGTTCTAGGCGTACCAGGCTTGTTGTTGTAGCTGCAGCTTTCTGGACGCAAGCCTTCCTGAAACTCACTGGTCATACTGGTTGTTGTGGAGGTTGGTCTTCCCCTGGGGAAGAGCGCCGGAACCACCGAACTGGCCAGATTTACTTGTTGGTCATGGGGCACGGGCGCCCCTATGGGCATGCGCTCGGGAGCCCCGTGACCAAACTGGAAAAAAAAAAACACACATATACACACACACACTCCCTCTCCAAAATCAACATCTATTTTTTTTTTTTTTTAAATACCTTTTCTTCCGGGGTCTCTTCCTCAGTACTTCAGTCAGTCACACGTCCCTGACCCAGCAGGTGGGCGGAGTCCGGCGGCCTGCTCTCATGTCCCGCGCCGGCAATGCTCTGTAACCAATGGCTGAGGCGGGGCAGGCAGGGCGAGGAGGCCAATCAAGATGCCGGCTGTCAGAGCCGACCAAGATGGAGGCCAGGTGGGTGCGAGCGCGGCCGCCAGGGAGCACATGATCGCCTGGGGGGATAGGATGGATGGCTGCATGGGGGTGACAGGATGGATGGCTGCATGGGGGTGACAGGATGGATGGCTGCATGGGTGTGACAGGATGGATGGCTGCATGGGGGTGACAGGATGGATGGCTGCATGGGGGTGACAGGATGGATGGCTGCATGGGGGTGACAGGATGGATGGCTGCATGGGGGTGACAGGATGGATGGCTGCATGGGGGTGACAGGATGGATGGCTGCATGGGGGTGACAGGATGGATGGCTGCATGGGGGTGACAGGATGGATGGCTGCATGGGGGTGACAGGATGGATGGCTGCATGGGGGTGACAGGATGGATGGCTGCATGGGGGTGACAGGATGGATGGCTGCATGGGGGTGACAAGATGGATGGCTGCATGGGGGTGACAGGATGGATGGCTGCATTGGGGGTGACAGGATGGATGGCTGCATGGGGGTGACAAGATGGATGGCTGCATGGGGGTGACAAGATGGATGGCTGCATGGGGGTGACAAGATGGATGGCTGCATGGGGGTGACAAGATGGATGGCTGCATGGGGGTGACAAGATGGATGGCTGCATGGGGGTGACAAGATGGATTGCTGCATTGGGGGTGACAGGATGGATGGCTGCATTGGGGGTGACAGGATGGATGGATGGCTGCATTGGGGGTGACAGGATGGATGGATGGCTGCATGGGGGTGACAAGATGGATTACTGCATTGGGGGTGACAGGATGGATGGATGGCTGCATTGGGGGTGATAGGATGGATGGATGGCTGCATGGGGGTGACAAGATGGATGGCTGCATGGGGGTGACAAGATGGATGGCTGCATTGGGGGTGACAGGATGGATGGCTGCATTGGGGGTGACAGGATGGATGGCTGCATTGGGGGTGACAGGATGGATGGACGGCTGCATTGGGGGTGACAGGATGGATGGATGGCTGCATTGGGGGTGACAGGATGGATGGATGGCTGCATGGGGGTGACAGGATGCATGGCTGCATGGGGGTGACAGGATGCATGGCTGCATGGGGGTGACAGGATGCATGGCTGCATGGGGGTGACAGGATGCATGGCTGCATGGGGGTGACAGGATGCATGGCTGCATGGGGGTGACAGGATGCATGGCTGCATGGGGGTGACAGGATGCATGGCTGCATGGGGGTGACAGGATGCATGGCTGCATGGGGGTGACAGGATGCATGGCTGCATGGGGGTGACAGGATGCATGGCTGCATGGGGGTGACAGGATGCATGGCTGCATGGGGGTGACAGGATGCATGGCTGCATGGGGGTGACAGGATGCATGGCTGCATGGGGGTGACAGGATGCATGGCTGCATGGGGGTGACAGGATGGCTGGATTGGGGGTGAGAGGATGGATGGATGGATTGCTGCATGGGGGTGACAGGATGGATGGCTGCATGGGGGTGACAAGATGGATGGCTGGATGGCTGCATTGGGGGTGACAGGGTGGCTGGATTGGGGGTGAGAGGATGGATGGCAGCATTGGGGATGGATGGATGGATGGCGGCATGGTGGTGAGCGGGGAGCTGGGGAGCCGTCGGGCGCGCGTCGCGTGTATAGCCAGCTAATAGGGGCGGGGGGCGGGCAGGCGGAGGCTAGGCTGGTGGAGGGCGTTTTGCCGGCGATCGGCCTTATCGTCGCCCTGGGCTCCAGAAACGATGCTGCGCCGGATGAGGTAAGCAGGGGGCGCCGGCTGATGACAGCTGCCGTGCGCCCCCTGCTGATTGGTCAGGGGAGCGATCGGGTGACTTGGGTCACACCCAGGTCACCTCCCCCTGACCCCTGGACTCCATGCAAGCTGCAAAGACAGCAACTGGCCCGCTGATGCCCCCCGATGGCCCGGAAGGTAAGGGAACGCTAGCTACGTAAAATTCACGTAGCTGGCGTTTAACGACAGGAGAGGCAGCTACGTGAATTTCACGTAGCTGGCGCTAGAAGGGTTAAGATCCAACAAGGGTCTGCCTGAAAAAAGAGGGACTATCACACACATCACACAATATGCTGCGCACAAAAACAGAAAAGGCCAAAAGAGCACATATACATATATATGTATCTATATCAATCTTGCGAACTATCAAGCAGAAGTATAGCCAAAAAAAGAATGGAGCCCACTGGGCGCTTACAGTAATGGCGTCCACACAAGCCAGCACGATGCGACGGGAAAGAAGCAAGGATGAAGAAGGGCGGGTCGTCGCGGACCGTGTGCTGCGCCCGACCCCGCCTCTCTCCCCTGACACAACGCGGCTCCCGGCCAGTGGCCGGGCTCCACAGCGGCACCAGCAGCACGGGGGGAGGGAGGGGGCGGGCCGCAGGATCCCGCCCCGTACCCGGGCCCGCCCCCCCTAAACCACACCGGAGGGGAAGAAGCTCCCCCGAAGGCTGCCAGCAACGGCCGGCGCCGGTCAAGGGACAATAAAACAAACATGTTGCGCATAAATCATGCCTCTAAGAATTAAACTAAAAGGGAATAAGCACCCCCCCCCCCCCCTAGCAGTAGGGAACAATAGGTGACCGGGAAAGGGGGAAAAACACTACCAAGGTGTAAGGACAAGGACAGGGCATCCCAACCGGGATCACCAACCCGGAATACCGCCTACCCCTTAGTATGGGGTCTCACGGTGGAGCATGGCTCCTAAGCACCGTAAGGTGCTGTCTACCCTTGTCCGGATCCGCAGCCTAGGCAGGGAGGCTCTATTTAAAAACAAAAAGGGGGATAACAGTAGATCCAGGCAGAAATAGACCCAAAGAGGGGGGCCGGGAGTTACCTCGGCTACCTGCAAGGAGGAGACATCCATCTTCTGACTTGCTCGCCGTCTGCAGAGATTAAAGACTGGGGAATGAGTGGGAGGTCCCAGGTATTTATGGACCGGGTGGGGCTCCCATTTTTCGACATCTCTGCAAGATCGCCCTCTACAGGTCGTTATAACCCAAGTGTAATGACTATTCTGAAGCGGGGTGTGTGACATACTTAGAATAAAGGAGAGAGCCATCAGACTCCCACAAGCGTATGCAGAGTAAGCAAAAACAATCGTTAGCAAGAGGGACTCACGACACCGACAGGGGAGCGACATGCAACCAGCAAAAGGCAGCTGCAAAGTCTGAAGAGAGGAGCCGTCCACACACCGCACGCACAGCTTCTGGCGTGTTCCTCAAGGGGCGGGCCGCGATGACGCGAGGGAGATAAGAAAGAAGCTCAAAGATCAGCCCAAGTAAAGTTGCACACAAGGCACAGCACACAAAATAAAGCTTGTGGGATGGGAAGGGATATAAGACACATCTAGCCTGTAAATGTGGTTCTCCCAGTTAGGCTCACCATCAGCCTATGGCCGGCTACCCATTAAACAGGGTCTGTGGCCCAGAGCATAGCTCTGCCAAAAAGGGCCTGACCCCAGCGTTCTCCCTACAGTCACAATCCCGAGTCAGCCAGCGGCTGGGAGGCAAGAGTAGGTCTCACGGAATCAATGGAAATAGAGTCCGCAGCAGACGGGCTAGGAGGCCCCCTCTCAGCTGCCAAAATCCAAGAGAGTATTCAACGATCTTCAGCAGCCAGACTGCAAGATGAACACCTGCAAGGGACACCTGCCTTTATAGGGGGCCGGGAGGAGCTACATCTTTTGATCTTGCAGTCGAGCGCCCCCTGGGGGCGGAATACCCACATATCACTGGGACAACCTGGACTGGATATAAGGAAAATAATTTTAGAAGCTGGGGAATTTTTTTTTTTTTTTTTTTAAGGGTTTGGGCTTTTCATTAAATGATGAAGGTCCGGTTTAAGTTTCCAACAAGGGCAGCCACACCTTACCAGGCCAGCACTTCTCTTGGCCTCCCACAGGCCCAATAACAGGTGGCTCCATCTCTGTTTGGCACCCTAATGGGACCTATTAGGAAAATCCTATCCCCCTTCTCTCTGGTTTAAGACTAACTCCTTCGCAATATAAGAACACTGCGCACTTGTCTGTTTGTAGAGGGCAGCAGCCCCTCCCACCTCCTTTTCACCTACCGCCACAATGTAACAAGGGCAGGGGGCTGTCCGCCAGTGCAAACTCCACAGAGCAAGGCTACCCGCTACACTCAGACCAGACACCCCAGAGGAGCAGGCCAAACTGGGAAGGACCGAGGGATCCCAGCGCTCCAAGTCAAGAACACCATGTCGCAAAGACGCCACTCAACCCCACCCGGCGTCACGAGGGCCCCGCAGCTTAAAGCCAACAGGGAGGCCACACTGCACAAGGAATCCCCATACCACAAACCCATCCAAAATCTGGGCGGCCTCAATATTAACCCCTCCTATACTTCCTACAGAAGTCCTGGTGAGATTAACCCGGGGACGCCCAAGGCCGCAGAGAAAGGCTGCAACTCCTCCGGCTGTCTGGAGCACCAATGTCCAGGGTCTACAGCTTCCTTGTGTGCGCGCACACAAATCCAACTATCTGGTAAGGGGACCACAATTACCATTTTTGGGGATGCCCCTTGATAGACAATACATTTGTTCCTTAAGTAAAGGCATTCTCCAACCCTTCTTCCCTACCAAGACCCAGAGGGGGCAACCCACCTGGATTCTGTTAACCCTTTACTTCCTGTTCCCAATAAATCCCCCTTCTATGCAAAACTTGTGGGGGTGTTTTTATTGTACCATACAAGGTTCAGATATGCATGCCATGCTCTTCTTGGCCAAACTGGAGCAATGAGGGTCAGATTTTTCTATGTTCCATACGCAACACAGAAGTCAGTGCATAAGCGGTAGAGAAGGGAATTCATAGACCATGTTGAACTGAAACCAGAGTCACTAGGATGGCCACTCTCCAGGCTAGAAGATCTCATATTATACCCACTAAATTCTTAAAACTTTTCTGTCATTTATTGATGCAAACATATCCATTCACACACTGGAAAATAAGGCATAACTTAAATTACTGCAGCTTGCAGAACCTTGCGACCAAAAGCAGCATCCGCTAAGGCCCACATGTCAACCTTGTAAAACTTAGAAAAAGTGTGAACCGAAGACCAAGTAGCAGCCTTGCAAACTTGTTCAACAGAAGCCTGGTGCTGAAAAGCCCAGGACGCACCAACAGCACGAGTAGAATGAGCAGTAATACGAAAAGGGGGAACCTTCCCCTTAGCAGAATAGGCCCCAACAATGGCCTGACGAATCCATTTACTAATGGAAGATTTGGCGGGTGCCAAAACCTTCCTAGTCCCAGAACGCACAACATAAAAGGCATCTGCCTTACGGAAAGCAGAAGTAGTAACCAAATAATATTAAACACAACGAACATCATCCAAAGAACGTAAAACCCTTTCCTTGTTATTACTAGGATTAGGGCACAATGAAGGAAGAACTATATCCTGATTTAAGTGGAAGGCAGACACCACTTTAGGAAGAAAATCTGGTTAAAAACGGAAAACCACCTTATCCTGATGCCTCTCATAGTAAGGAACCTGTATTGACAGGGCCGCCAATTCAGAAACCCGATGGACAGAGGTAATAGCAACCAAAAAGGCAACTTTCTGAGTGAGAATATTAAGAGGAACCTCCTGTAAAGGTTCAAAAGGAGCCGCCTGCATAGCAGAGAGCACCAGATTAAGATCCCAAACTGGAAGTAGGGACTTTCTAGGAGGCCGCACATGCGTGACCCCCTGGAAAAAAGTCTTAACCAAAGGATGAAGAGCACATGACCTTTGAAAGAAAATAGCCAAAGCAGAAACCTGCCCTTTCAAAGTACTAATCTAGAAGCCCAAATCCAGATCCCGTTGCAGAAACTCCAAAATCCTAGGGATAGAAAATACCCTGCAAGGCAGGGACCTAGACTCACACCAGTCAATATAGGACCTCCAAGTCCTGTAATAAACCACAGGGGAAGACTTCTTTCTAGCTCTAACAAGAGTCAGAATGACAGCATCAGAAAGGCCTTCCTCCTTCAAGATGGAGATTTCAGCAGCCACGCCGTCAAAGCCAGTGTTGGTAAATGGGGGTAACAAAGTTGACCCAGAGTTAAGAGATCTGGAAGAAGAGGCAGAGGCAACAGATCCTCTGCCAGCCTTGTGACCTCTGCGAACCACAGGCGTCCTGGCCACTTTGGAGCCACCAGAATTGCTGGTGCCCCTTCCAAATCCAACTTGCGAGAAGAGAATGAGGGAAAGAGATACAGGAACCCCAGATCCTTCCAGGCAAGAGACATGGCATCCACTGCCAGAGGATCCTGGGATAGAGACACAAAGGCTGGAAGCTTGTGGTTGTGGCGAGACGCAAACAGGTCCAACCGCGGACTCCCCCACTTGTGACAAAGGAACTGAAAGACCTCGGGGTTGAGAGACCATTCTCCCTGGCGAGCGCATGCTCTGCTCAGGGAGTCTGCCTCCACATTCTCTATCCCCGGAATGTAAACTGCCGATATGCAGGGAACATTGATCTCTGCCCACTGAAGGACCAGAGACGCTTCCCGGAGGGCACCCCAACTGCGAGTCCCTCCCTGGTGATTGATGTATGCAACTGCTGTTCGGTTGTCTGACCGAATCTGAGCCGGCAAACCCCGCAAGAGATGAGTCAGTCGGAGCAGCACAAGACGAATGGCCCGAAGTTCCAATAAATTGATTGGGGAGTGAGCCTCCAGAGGCCCCACAACCCCTGAAACCGGGGTGTCCTCCGTAAGGCTGGCATCTGTGGTGAACAACTCCCAACAAGGGGTCAGAAATGATTTGCCGTCCCTGAGATTGCTCGAAATCAGCCACCACTGGAGGGACTGCAGGACGAGGGGAGAAAACAGACAAGTCCGATTCAAAGACAACGGGCGCTTGTCCCACTTCGCCAGGAGAAAGAGCTGAAGCGTCCTCATGTGGAACTGAGCATAAGGAACCGCTTCGAGCGTGGCCACCATCAACCCCACTAATCTCATCCCCAAGCGGATAGGCTGATGAGGATTGGACAGGAACAGGTTAATTAAATCCTGAATCAGAACAATCTTGGACTGAGGAAGAAATACCCTGGCCTGAAGGTTATCCAGAATCAAGCCCAGAAAGGGAATCTCCCTTACAGGACAAAGAGGATTTGGCATGGTTTATCACCCAACAAAACCTCTCTAGTGTAGTCACCACTGTTCTGGTGTCCAATTCCATCTGATTGAAAGATGATGCTGTGATGAGCAAGTCGTCCAGCAATGGCATGATGCGAATGCCCTGGACCCTGAGAATAGCCATTACACCTGCCAGGACCCTGGTAAACACTCTTGGGGATGCAGTGAGACCGAATGGAAGAGCCGCAAACTGAAAATGGTGGTCTTCTACTGTGAATCTGAGAAACCTTTGGTGAGCGGCAAAAATAGGAATGTGCAGATAAGCATCCTTGATGTCTATAGACGTCAAAGTCCCCCTGGCGGAGAGCGTCGATCGTTGAACGCAACGACTCCATGCAGAACTTTCAGAAACGAATAAACTGAGTTGTCTCAGATCTAGAATAGGCCGAACAGAGCTGTCCTTTTTTGGGAACCGTAAATAGGTTGGAGTAAAACCCCAGACCTCTTTCCGCTGGAGGAACCTGGCGGATAACATCCATGTTTAAAAAGTTCGCCACAGCTGCCCGGAGCCCCTGTGCGATCACCGGATCTGCGGGCATCCGAGACCTGAAAAATCTGGGAGGAGGCCGAACCTCGAATTCCAGCTTGTAACCGGAGGGCACAACTTCCAGAATCCATCTGTCCGATACCTCTTGACCCAAGCCTGGAAAAAAGAATCGCAGCCGTCCCCCCACCCGTACGGGTGAGGGCGCCTCATTGCTGGGCAGGCTTGGAAGTGGACTTGGGCTTAGATCCCCAACTCTGACCTGGACGGCCACGTCCTCATTCCTCTGTTCCATGCTGTCCCCCTTGGGGCTGAAAAGGGCCGATCCTCTGCCCGTTCTGGAACCACGAAAGGAAGGGTTAAAAGGAAGCCGATCCCTGAAAGGAACGACGTTGCTTCTTACGCTGAGGCAATTTGCCTCCTTTAATGACAGAATCCAACTTCTCGCCAAAGAGGCGTAATCCCTGAAAGGGAAGTGCTGTAAGCGACTTCTTTGCCACCGTGTCAGCCGCCCACTGGCGTAGCCAAATAGACCACCGAATCGCAACAAGCAAGGCAGAAGTTCTGCTACACAAGACCATGGAGTAATCTAAAGCAGAAAAAAGACACAAATAAATCAAATCGCTTGAGAGTGGAAAACTCATCAGAGGCTGGATAAAGCCCTGAGGTATTCAATAGGTCTCTAATAACAGACCTAATAGCGACAGGCCGCAAGGCCGAGCCAACGCTAGCAAACGCATGGCAAGCCATTTGATCAATACGTTTGTCCTCCCCATCCTTAAGGGAAGTAGATTCCGGAGAATGCAAAACAGAGGAATTGGACAAACTGAGCACAGGTGAATCCACCACAGGGGGGATGACCAACGCTTACAGTGTCTGCAGGAAAGGGATATATATATATTTTTTTTTTTATCCCAGCCCAAAGGAATGCCAGGAAGCCGCGCAGGCTTTTCCCATTCCTTAAGAATGATATCTTCAAAATGTTTCTGATTAGGAAATTCAAAACTAGGCTTGGAGGCTCCAAAGAACTCCCCTTTCTGAGGAGGGACTGCTTCTGGAAAATCGATAGCCAAGACCTCATATAATTGAGCAAGAGCTTTAGGGGTGTCAAAATTCTCCCCTTCACCTTGTTCAGCGTCAATACCCACAAATTGCTGAACATCCGAAACATCAGATTCTTCAAAGAATTCTCCTTCTTCAAACGGAGATCAAAAATGCCCGCTACAATCAAACTCATTTGCCTCAATGGCCAGAGCTAAATGTTTTCTTTTAGCTGAGGCCTTCTTGGCCACAGAGCTAGACATTTATTTTTCAATGTGAGCCAATCAGGCACATACATCAGAAAGCGACTCTCTACCCATGACAATATCACTGGGGGTATGGACAAGACAAGGCGGTGTGGGGGAAGAGGCAGGAGCCACCGACCCCGAGGCTTGGGCCCCTAACTACTGCATTATAACCAATTGAACACAAGATACACAAAAAAAATGCGTTATCCCCAACAAAGGATGCCCCACATCGCAAACACTGCCGAGTCTGTCCCGCAGGTACTGAAAAGCCAGTATCCCGAGATGCCTCCATATGGTGTTTATTAAAATAATTCATTTTTTTTATAGTCGCCAAGTATATGGGATTTTTACAGCCGAAGCTACCCGGGATGCCCCATAATAGTCCCTAGGTGGGAGGATTTTAAACAAGGACCAGGAGAAACCCCTATTAAGAGAGTTTCCCCCTGGAAGCTAGAGAAAACACAATAAGCCTTATGCATATGCAAGAAAGAAATGACAATAAAAAAGATTTCCCTTTAGTATAACTAAAGGGTACTCACAGTGACCACAACGGTCCAGCATCAGCCCTGCGACCAATCGATATAAGAAAAGCCCAGCAGCAGCACCAACGCAGCAGCCAGGACCAGTGGAGGCCAGCACCAGAACAGGAACCAGCAAACCACATGTCAAACAGGAAGAGGAAGCAGAAATGCGACGCCGACTCGAAGCCCCGCCCACCACCTAGCACTGCTCAGAGAGCAGAGGGCGGGCCAGCCAAGGACAATAGCATGACATCATAGAACGGGGCCAAACGAAAAAAAAAGAGGGAAATTTAAAAAAAACCCCAAACAGGTATGTCACTTTCTTATCTTTTCCCTTTTTTTAAAAAAACAAATGCATAGGCCAAAAGATACTCACTAAATAAAGATTCCCCCCACCCCCCATCACCCCAGCAGGGTCCAGGAGGGCCAAAAGGGGGGAAAACAATAAGCACCCAATAAGCACAAGGAGATTTAAAGGGACGGGGCATCCCATGCCGGGGACACCAACCCAGATTCCGCCTACCCCTTATTTGAGGTCTCACGGAGGGAGCAAGCTCCCATATACACCCAAGGGTGTATCTACCTTTGCCCGAGCCCATCAGCCAAGGCTGGGAGGCATAACAAATATCACAATACAAAAATGTGGCTTCAGGCAGAAATAGAAAAAGGCCGGGCGTAACCCGGCTACCTGCAGGAAGGAGAGTCGTCTTCTGAATGCTTCGCCGACTGCAGAGACGAAAAGACGAGGAATAGTGTGAGGTCCCGGGTATTTATTGACCAGGAGGGGCTCCTTTTTCTCATGTCATCTCTGCAACATCGCCCTCTACAGGCTGGTTACACAAGTGTCATGAATGTTGGAAGCGGGGTGTGTGACATACTAGGAATATTGGCTTAGTGGGCTTTCAGGGGGGCATCAAAATTCGGATTTTGTTCCGCTTTAAATATAAATATTTACAATCTTTTCCTAGCAGATGTATAAGAAAGGGTTTATGTCCACTTCCATGAAAAAAAATGCACGTGACAAAGGATGCCAACGGCTGATCCATAATTATTGTTGCCAAAAAAATTACTTGACAACAGCAGATAAATATTAAACATGGCACACAAACCCCAAATACTCACAGTTTTCCCAGATCCTGTCTGGGCACAGGCCATTAAGTCACGACCTGCTAAGATAATAGGAATACTGTGCTTTTGTACTGGCGTTAGCTTTACATATCCAGCCTTGGAAACATTCTTTCTTAGCGTTTCACAAAGATTGGCTTCATCAAAAGTCTAGAAAAAAAAAAAAAAGAAAAGATAGTCAAACTTGAAAAGGAAAGTTTTCATAAAAAGATTTGGCATATTAATTGTTCGACACAAACAAAAAAGGTTTTAGTACTTTTTACTGTTTTTACTTTTGATTCTGAACAGCGGGTTTTGATGTAGAGCTCACATGAGAAATTTGGACAATGTTAAATGTTTGCCTCAATTCTGAACATATTCATATTAGCCAGTTCATAAAAAGTAGTACATTAGTAACTTTCATAAAAACAAGAACAAAAAAAAAAAAAAAAACGGTCCACCACAGGACCTGAAGAGTGAATCATTACAGTGAAAACTAACTGGTACGCGGTGTCACGACTTCTCACCGCTTTGATACTTTCCACTGTTCTGAGTAAACAGAAGTTGGGTGGGCATGTAAAAAAAAAAAAAAAAAAACTACATGCGTAACTGCATGAGCCGATGCCCATATATCAATTTTTCAAGATCTTGTGAAACTTATCTAACTTACCAAGTAACAGCCTTGAAAATGTGTTCTACTGAGGCTTGGTGATGAAACACATAAAGTTCCTACTGAACTAGAGTGTATATTTTAAGGAGGTGGCTTTCTCAAAAAGGAAGACAACGAAGATGATGAAGAATTTAGAAAAAAAGGCGGCATTAACAAAGCTTTAAAATATTAACCTTAAGGACTGCATATGGGCTGGGGCGGATTACATCATTTATGACTACACCCTGCATCTGGCATTTATCTACCTCCCCGAGAGACTCAGTTGCTCTGGGTGACCAGGAGGGGGAAGCCCCCTCCACTGATCACCGGCAGCTGTCATCAGAAATGATCGCCAGGGGACAGCGGAGGGTTAGTAGTAAAGAAAATAAAAATACAATTCTGTGAGATACTCACCTGTAGAATTGATATTATGAGTATATAGTACGTCCTGCTCCAGATATAGTACTTACACTCGGGTTATCCTCCGCCAGATGGAGCTGCACTGAAGAGACATGCAAAACAGGCTCCTCCCGGCCCCTCAAATACCCGGGGACCTCCCACAAATCCCCAGCATTGAAAAGCAGTGAACAAGAAGCCGGGAGAATTTAACCACCAAAAGACTGGTAACTATAACAATGATAACAATCACCATACAGGGGATCCAGAATAATGCAAAAATCAAGGTGAGGTGGAGCAGGACGTACTGTATACTCATAATATCAATTCTACAGGTGAGTATCTCACAGAATTGTATTATTCTTAGTATACAGTACATCCTGCTCCAGATATATTACTTACACTTGGGACATCCAATAGCAGTGTCCATAAGGTAGGTTGGGATCCCAACAAAAAAAGGCAACAGCAGACAGTTAAAAACACTGTCACCTGCATAACCATGCGGCCCAGACAGCATGAGCTGAGGCCCCAACATCAACCTTGTAAAACCTTGAAAGGTATGAACAGAAAACCAAGTAGCGGCCTAGCAACCAGTTCAACAGAAGCCTGGTGCTGAAAAGCCCAAGATGCACAACAGCACGAGTAGAATAAAAAGCAAGGCGAAAGGAAGATTCTTCCCCTTGTTGGAATAGGCCTGAGTAACAGCCTGCCGAATCCAATCGCCAACAGTAGACTTGGCAGAAGCCAAAAACTCCTTCCCTAGGACCCGAAGGAAAACATCCCATTGAAGAGATGACCAGAGCCAAGGCCGCCGAACTCCCCGATAACAGACGAGATCGGACATTCAGGACGGAGTGACCGTAGGTCCATAGGAGCATCAGTTCTCCAAAGGACACCGTGACTACCAAAGAAAAGTTCCAACATCTGTTCAAGGAATGGAAAAATACAATTCTGTGAAGTACTCACCTGTAGAATTGGTATTATACGCATACAGCACGTCCTGCTCCAGATATAGTAATAACATGTGGGTAATCCTCCACCTCCGGCGCGGTGCACTGCAGACATGTAGAAAACAAGCTCCTCCCGGCCCTACATATACCGAGGGACATCCCACAAATCCCCAGCATTGAAAAGCAGTGAGAAGGAGAAGCCAGGAGGAACCAACCACCCAGAAACAGGCAATAATATCAATGATAATAATCACCATACAGGGGATCCAGAACAAGTGAAACCAGGTTGGGGTGGAGCAGGACGTGCTGTATGCGTATAATACCAATTTTACAGGTGAGTACTTCACAGAATTGTATTATTCTAAGCATACAGCACGTCCTGCTCCAGATATAGTAACATGTGGGACATCCAATAGCAGTGTCCATAAAGTAGGGTGGGATCCGCGTGAAAAAAGGGCACAGCCAACAGTAAAAGCGCTGTCACCCGCAACCATGCTACCAAGAGCAACGAGAGCAAGGCTCTAACCTCAACCTTTGAACCTGTAAAGGGAGAACTGAACACAAGCAGCGGACAAGCCAGCATGCTCAACAGAAGTTAGTGCTGAAAGGCCCAGGCCAAGCACAAGTAGTAAGAGAGCAAAACAACCGAGAGAGAAGAGTAATCTTCCCTTAAAAAAACAGGCCAGAGAAAAGGCCTAACCACGCTCATGCAAGGAGAGTAGCCGTGGCAACCTTAGAAGTCTCCCCAGTGGGGAATATGAACCCTGGTCTCAAGCGAGACCTGCAGGAATCTTGAAAACGAGATGAAACGTTTACTCTAGGCTCAGAAGGACAAAACCAACCAAGCGATGCCTATCCGAGGGCACCTACACCCGTGGAGGCAACCAGATCCAGTACTAAAGGATGGAGACCCATAAGCCCCAAGGGCATAATCCCTACCAGGGACAAGAAACGGACCAGGAAATCTCCAACACCTGGAGGGGAAGACAGATCCCCTTAGCTCAAAGTATATCAAGACAGTAGACCCGAGACCGGAGGATCTGTAATAAGGGAGAATCAAAAACACCACCTGAAGCCGAACTCTGCGTAGAGCGGAGCATCCCCCTCTCATGGAGTACAGATATGTAAACCATGTATAGATATATATAATAGATATATATAAAATATATATATAATATATAAAATATATATATATATTATATATATATATATATTATATATATATATATATATATATATATATATATATATATATATATATATATATATATATATATATATATTACTGACCATGACCGTTAACAGAGCAACCGCCCCAGAAGAGCGATATGGTTTAAGGAACAGGTCAGAAGAACCTGAATAAAACCCAAGGCAACCCTTAGCAGGCGATCAGGTTAAGTAAACCCCCTAGAGGAGGCAAGAATTCCTCAAGGAATGTACCTGAGCAAACCCTGATGAATGCTCAACACAGAAGATTGGAATATACCTCTGTAGTAGGCCAACAGGGCGAGCCCTGAACCTTCACAGAACTAAGTTGGGGTGCAAACACCAAACATGCTGTAATAATTCAAGAGCCCCGGGAACAGAGAACTTCCAGCAGGGGAGAGACCTAGACCCCGCCAAGCAATACAGGTACAACATACCCTAAGATAGATGGCAGGAATAGAAGAAGAGGAAGAGGAGGAAGCTAAATCCTAGCTCTCCTGGAAACAAGACACCCAGAGATATGCCATCTCCGGCAGGGCGAGGAACCAAACTGGTCTAACTCCAAATTAGACCCTGAAGATAGGGGCGAAATGGAAAAGAGCCTGACTATGCGGAACAAACCTCGTGAGAGAGCGTACAGGCCCACCGTCCTCAGCAGAAGCCTCCGCGGACGACAACCTCCTGGGCCACCCAGGCCCCCGGCATGACGGCTCCCCCTGCCTGGCAGGGCGAAGAAAATAAGCCATATCAAGTATAATGTCCAGCCAGAGCCTACTAGGCCCCAAAGGACAAGGTTAGGCCAATCTAGGCAATACTAAAAGGGCAGAACCACTGTGATCGTGACAGAGCCCAACAGGTCCATACCAGTAGGAACTCATAGGGCCAATAGATTACCTCCTACCAAAGGAGGGCATCCATCAGAGACTAAAGCGATAAAAAGCAAGGGATGTTAATTCCCACATAGATCAGAATCAGAGCCTTCCTGGAAGTAACCACTAGTCCCGAGACTTTACCAGGAAGAAGGAGACAGGCCACTGTCCTACGGCAGACCACGAATCCCCAAATGGATAGGCCCTGAAACTGAGAAATCCAGCAAGATAGAGCCCGCTGAAGGCTCGCTGTGGCAACACCACAATAGGTAAATGGACCCCCTTTTAGGGGCCTACCTAGGAACCACTGGGGGTTTCAGAAGAAACAAGCCCCCCCAGTCAACCTGCACGATTTGGTACCCAAGGTGACCACCAACAGGTGAGCAGCAAGAAAGGAGGGAATGCCCCCCGAGGGACTTTTTTTTAAAAATACCATTTTGTGAGTACTCACCTGAAAAATGGATATTGTTGGTGTGCCACACACCCCGATTCACCTTTAATATTCTTCACGATTGGGTTAACTCACCGCCAGGTGACGCTGTGCAGAGAGGAAGTCTTGTAACGAGCCCCCTTCCGGCCTATATATACCTGGTACCTCCCATTTATCACCAGTGTATTAAAAAGCAGAAAGACAAGGTACCAGTAAATTAACGGTAACCTCAAAATAATACCATTTTGTGAGTACTCACCTGAAAAATGGATATTGTTGGTGTGCCACACACCCCGCTTCACTTCTAAATATTCATCACTTAATGGGTTAACTCGCCGCCAGGTGACGTAGTGCAGAGAGGAAGTCTTGTAACGAGCCCCCTTCCGGCCTATATATACCTGGTACCTCCCTTCAATCACCAGTATATTAAAAAGCAGAAAGACAAGGTACCAGTATTCCACCGGTAACCTCAAAATCAATTTTGATATAAATAAAAAGGCTTCACCATATAAAGGCTTCGGTAATACCGAAAAGGGTGGGAGTGAAGCGGGGTGTGTGGCACACCAACAATATCCATTTTTCAGGTGAGTACTCACAAAATGGTATTATTCTTGGTGTGCCACACACCCCGCTTCACTTCTAAATATTCATCACTTAATGGGACATCCAAAAGCAGCGTCCACAAGGGAAGGGCATCTCAAGGCCAGGTGAAGCATAACTTAAATGACTGCAGTCTGCAGAACTTTGCGGCCAAAAATAGCATCCGCTGAGGCTCGCACATCAACTTTGTAAAACTTAGAAAAAAGTATGAACAGAAGACCAAGTGGCGGCCTTACAAACTTGTTCAACAGAAGCTTGGTGCTGAAAAGCCCAAGACGCCCCAACGGCGCGAGTAGAATGAGCAGTGATACGAAAAGGGGGAACTCTTCACTTAGCAGAATAGGCCGCAGTAACGGCCTGACGTATCCACTTGCTAATGGTAGATTTGGCTGGTGCCAAACCCTTCTTAGGCCCATGGGGCACAACAAAAAAGGAATCCGTCCTACGAAAAGGAGACGTGATAATCAAGTAGTACTTAACACAGCGTACTACATCCAGACAATGCAAAACCCTCTCTTTGTCATTCTTAGGATTAGGGCACAAGGAGGGAAGAACAATATCCTGATTCAAATGAAAAGCAGAAACAACCTTAGGAAGAAAGTCTGGCTTGAACCGAAAGACCACTTTATCCTGATGCCTCTCAAAGTAAGGCGCCTGGATAGACAAGGCCGCCAACTCTGAGACACGCCGGACCGACGTGATCGCTACCAAGAAGACAATCTTCTGAGTCAGGGTAGACAAAGCAATATCCTGTAAAGGCTCAAAAGGAGGAGCCTGAAGAGCAAAAAGAACCAAATTCAAATCCCAAACAGGGAGTAATGGTTTCCTGGGAGGCCGCACATGCGTAACCCCCTGGAAAAAAGTTTTAACTAAAGGTTTAAGCGCAACACGCTTCTGAAAAAAGATAGATAAGGCAGAGACCTGCCCTTTTAACATACTTAGCTGGAGACCAGAGTCCAGCCCTGATTGTAAAAACTCCAGAATCCTGGAGACCGAAAAGACCCTACAAGGAAAAGATCTTATCTCACACCAAGCAATATAGGCTTTCCAAGTCCTATAGTAGGTGATGGAAGACGACCTCTTCCGGGCACTGATCAGAGTCTTGACAACTGAATCAGAAAGACCCTCCTCCTTCAGGATGGAGCTTTCAGCAGCCAGGCCATCAAACCCAGCGCTGGTAAATTGGGGTAACACAATTGACCCTGAGTGAGCAGATCGGGCCGAAGAGGCAGAACGAACTGGTCCACTGCCAGCCGAACGATGTCTGCGAACCTCACTCGTCTTGGCCACCTTGGGGCCACGAGAACGGCGGACACCTTTTCCAGAGCCAACTTCCGAAGCACCCTGCTCAGCATGGGTATCGGAGGAAACAGGTATAGAAATCCCAGAACTCCCCAGCCCAGGGACATGGCGTCCACTGCCAGTGCCAGAGGATCCTGGGAGAGCGACACGAAGCTCGGGAGCCTGTGATAGTGATGAGGGGCAAACAGGTCCACCTCTGGGGTCCCCCACTGGAGACACAGTGAGCGACCCACCCGAGGATGGAGAGCCTATTCTCCCAGACGGGGAGAGCCCTTGCTCAACCGGTCCGCTACCTGTTTCTTCACCTCTGGAATGTAAACCGCCGAGAGACAAGGAACATGGAACACCGCCCCGGTCAGGATCAGGGACACTTCTCTGAGAGTACTCAGACTGCGAGTCCTTCCCTGAAGACCGATGTAAGCAACCGCTGTTTGATTGTCTGAACACATCTGGACCGGAAGGCCCAGAACGTGCCAAGTCAGGAGAGCAAGCACCTGACGGATGGTTCTCAGTTTCAGAATATTGAAGGGTAAGTGGGGCCTCTGAGGTCCAGACTGCCCCTGAAACTGCAGCTCCTTCCAGAATCTGCCCCATCCCGACAGACTGGCGTCCATGGTGACAATTCCCCAAAGGGGGGTCAGGAACGACGTGCCCTACACAAGATTGGTCGAGACCAACCACCACAGGAGGGACTGCCGTACACGGGACGACAACTGGAAGGACTGAACCAGCGACTGAGGTTGCTGGTCCCAAGACGCTAAAAGAAAAAGCTGAAGCGTTCTCGTGTGAACCTGGGCAAAAGGAAGAAACACTCTGATGATGAGAGTTCAGGCCGGGATGAACCGACCCATCTCTCTCGGGGACTGCGAAAAGATTGGAGTAGAAAACGAGGCCCATCTCTAAGCGCAGCACCGGCCAGATGACCGCTATCTCTAACAGATTCCTTACCGACGCCAGGGGCCCCTGCGTGGCCAAAGGAACGATGGGCACCCGAGACCGAACGAACCGTGAAGGAGGGTGAGACTCGAATTCCAGGTCGTAACTGGCCGACACTACCTCCTGAATCCATCTGCCTGGAACCACTTGGTTCCAAATCTGGGAGAAGTGTCGCAATAGTCCCCCCACCCGCACGGGTGAGGGCAGCCCCTCATTGCTGAGTGGGCTTATCAGCAGGTTTGGGCTTGGTGCCCCAGGACTGAGCGGGCCGGCCACGGTCCCTCCCCTGAGTCCAACCTGTACCTCTGGTAGCAGGAAAGGAAGCACCCCTGCGCGCTCTGAATCCTCGAAAGGAGGGCCTACCGGAACCTGTCCCCTAAATGGGACACGAGGCATCTTGCGTTGTGGCATCTTACCACCCTTTGCGACTGAATCAATTTTCTCCCCAAACAGACGCAACCCCAAAAAGGGGAGAGCTGTGAGCACCCTTTTGGAAGCCGCGTCCGCTGACCACTGACGCAGCCATACTGACCTGCGAATAGCCACCAGCATAGCCGCTGCCTTGCTACTCACAGCCAGCGCATCGTCCTGAGCGGCCAGGACATAAGACACAAAAGATTCACACTGCTTAAGCGTAGTGAACCGTTTACAAGCGGGATTAAGATCCTCATATAGCCCCTGAATTAAAGACTTAATTGCCAATAGAAGAAGGGCTGAAGCACACACCGGGCGCAACGCTGACCCGGAATAAATAAAACCATGGCGAGCGTATTGGTCAATCCGACGATCTTCCCCATCATTAGGGACAGTGGTCTCGGCAGACTGTACCATAGCCGTGCTGGAGAGCCCTAGCACAGGGGTATCGACGTCAGGAGGGACAGACCAAAGCTTTACCAACTCTGGCGGAAAAGGATAACGCTTTTCCCAACTGGAAGGAATTCCAGATAACCGCGTGGGATGTTCCCATTCCTTAAGAACCACCCTCTCAAAGTGGTGTTGTCTGGGAAAACCCAACGCGGCTGAGGCTCCTTAAACAACTGACCCTTTGGCAGGGCGGCTGCCTCAGGTGGATCTAAATTCAAAATTTTAAACATTTGAGCCAGAATGGAGGGGGTGTCAAAAACAACCCCCTCCGACCAATCGCCAATCACATCAGCCTCAAGCTGACCTGCAGGCTCATCTGATTCCAACAGGAATTCATCCTCGTCCGGGGAACCATCGGACCATTCCACAGGCTCACATAGCACGTCCTGTGGAGCCGAAGGTACCGGAGTCAGGTGCCTCCGTTTTGCAGCGGCCTTTAACGCTGCTTTAACGGGCACTACTTTCCGGGGGCTGGGCTGTGCCGCCACCTCGGAATGCGAATCCCCACTTTTGACAGTGTCATGCGGGGTCCGGAACAGGGAGGGAGAGGTAGGAGATGATGAAGGATGCGATGGGCCCGCCGCCGAAGCAACGGACTGGCGCGCAATAGTCTGTTTTGCACAAGGGATGCAAATAAAGACATCATCAGCTGGGAGTAGGGCCCCACAACCTACGCACCCTCCGAAGGGTTCAGCAGAACCGTTTCTGGCAATAACGGAAGCCTCCATATGGTGATTTATGGTATTCGCAATACTTGGGTCTTTTAAGGCATAAGCCAACCCGGGATGCCCCTTTATTTGTAAAGGTCCCCTTTAATAAACTATATATATATATATCTATATATAGATTATATATATACAAGCATTAATAAATATCCCAATAAATATTCAGGCAACATAGAGCCGGAGGGCCACCATAAGCAGGGATCCCGGGATCTGTAAGGCAAAAGAAAACACAATCAGATCCTCACATGTGTATAAGAATCATATAGGCATAGCACAAAAATGCCTTTAAAGATGAGCAAAATCATGCCCCCTAATAAAATATGACTCCCCACCATATCCAACACAGAAAGATATGCACTTCCCACTTAACGGCCCCACCAGGTGGGGCCGCTTACCTGGACCAAGCGAAGGCAGCAGCCGGAGAGCAAGACCACAGCCAGCACCACAGCACAGAAGACCAAGTGCGGCCGCGTGCCCACGTGACTTCCCCCATTGAAGGGAAGTGAATGCTGGGCCCGCCGCACAACGCCGCGCCACGCGCCCGATGCCGCATCACCGAGACCCGCCCCCTACGCCGATCAGTACAGCCTTTCAGCTGGGGATTACACCAGATGGGCCACTACACGTGCGCCCAGGCAGCGGAGGGGGGAGGACAATAAAGACGGCACAGCGCAGCCTATGCGAATAAATTACATACAGTGCCAGCGGGGAAGGGGGGAGGGGAGTAGGGGGCCACTAAAGCAAAAGTCTGCGGCCAGCCACCTACCCAGCGCGGTCTGCCATTCAAGCAGACCTAAAAGTATACACATGCTGAATAAACTTAATGCATAACATCAACATACACACATGTTGAAATAAAGTGATACAAGTGAAACACACATACTAAAAGCACACCCTCAAACCCCCCCCCCCCCCCCATAGTGAAGGGAGAAGGGACCGTAACGGGGGAGAAAAGGGGCTACGGGGACCCTCGGGACAGGGGCATCCCATTTCCGGATCACCATGCCGGATAGCCGCATTGCCCCACGCATGAGGTTGAGCGGTAGGAGATAAGCTCCTAGGCACTTAAAGTGCCATCTACCATTTGCCCGGTGAGCAGCCTAGGCTGGGAGGCTTCCATTCCACCATTAAGGTATACACACTCAAACCAAGCAGAAATAGACCAAAAGGGGGGTGGCGGGGTAAGAAAACCCCGGCTTACCTGTAAGCAGGAGACTTCAAACTTCTGTCTTGTCGTCAAGCAGAGAGAAATACTGGAGATTGAAGGGAGGTACCAGGTATATATGGGCCGGAAGGGGGCTCGTTACAAGACTTCCTCTCTGCACTACGTCACCTGGCGGCGAGTTAACCCATTAAGTGATGAATATTTAGAAGTTAAGCGGGGTGTGTGGCACACCAAGAATAAATCAATATAAATAAAAGCTTCACCATATAAAGGATTCGGAATACCGAAAAGGGTGGGAGTGAAGCGGGGTGTGTAGCACACCAACAATATCCATTTTCCAGGTGAGTACTCACAAAATGGTATTATTCTTGGTGTGCCACACACCCCGCTTCACCTTTAATTCTTCACGATTGGGACATCCAAAAGCAGTGTCCACAAGGGATGGGCATCTCAAGGCCAGGTGAAGCATAACTTAAATGACTGCAGTCTGCAGAACTTTGCGGCCAAAAACAGCATCCGCTGAGGCCCGCACATCAACTTTGTAAAACTTAGAAAAAGTGTGAACAGAAGACCAAGTGGCGGCCTTACAAACTTGTTCAACAGAAGCTTGGTGCTGAAAAGCCCAAGACGCCCCAATGGCGCGAGTAGAATGAGCAGTGATACGAAAAGGAACTTTCCCCTTAGCAGAATAGGCCGCAGTAACGGCCTGACGTATCCATTTGCTAATGGCAGATTTGGCTGGTGCCAAACCCTTCTTAGGCCCACAGGGCACAACAAAAAAGGCATCCGTCTTACGAAAAGGAGACGTGATAATCAAGTAGTACTTAACACAGCGTACTACATCCAAACAATGCAAAACCCTCTCTTTGTCATTCTTAGGATTAGGGCACAAGGAGGGAAGAACAATATCCTGATTCAAATGAAAAGCAGAAACAACCTTAGGAAGAAAGTCTGGCTTGAACCGAAAGACCACTTTATCCTGATGCCTCTCAAAGTAAGGCGCCTGGATAGACAAGGCCGCCAACTCTGAGACACGCCGGACCGAAGTGATCGCTACCAAGAAGACAATCTTCTGAGTCAGGGTAGACAAAGCAATATCTTGCAAAGGCTCAAAAGGAGGAGCCTGAAGAGCAGAAAGAACCAAATTCAAATCCCAAACCGGGAGTAATGGTTTCCTGGGAGGCCGCACATGCGTAACCCCCTGGAAAAAAGTTTTAACTAAAGGCTGAAGCACAAAACGCTTCTGAAAAAAGATAAGGCAGAAACTTGCCCTTTCAACGTACTTAAGTGAAGACCAGAGTCCAGCCCTGATTGTAAAAACTCCAGAATCCTGGAGACCGAAAAGACCCTACAAGGAAAAGATCTCATCTCACACCAAGCGATGTAGGCTTTCCAAGTCCTATAGTAGAGGATAGAAGAAGACCTCTTCCGGGCACTGATCAGAGTCTTGACAACCGAGTCAGAAAGACCCTCCTCCTTCAAGATGGAGGTTTCAGCAGCCAGGCCGTCAAACCCAGCGCTGGTAAATTGGGGTAACACAACCGACCCTGAGTGAGCAGATCGGGCCGAAGAGGCAGAACGAACTGGTCCACTGCCAGCCGAACGATGTCTGCGAACCACACTCGCCTTGGCCACCTTGGGGCCACGAGAACGGCGGACACCCTTTCCAGAGCCAACTTCCGAACCACCCTGCCCAGCATGGGTATCGGAGGAAACAGGTATAGAAATCCCAGATCCCCCCAGCTCAGGGACAAGGCGTCCACTGCCAGAGCCAGAGGATCCCGGGAGAGCGACACGAAGTTCGGGAGCCTGTGATTGTGACGAGAGGCAAACAGGTCCACCTCCGGTGTCCCCCATCGGAGACACAGTGAGCGAAAAACCTGAGGATGGAGAGCCCATTCTCCCAGACGGGGAGAGCCCCTGCTCAACCGGTCCGCTTCCTGGTTCTCCACTCCTGGAATGTATACCGCCGAGAGACAAGGAAAATGGGCCTCTGCCCAGGTCAGGATCAGGGACACCTCTCAGAGCACTCAGACTGCGAGTCCCTCCCTGATGATTGATGTAAGCAACCGCTGTTCGATTGTCTGAACGCACCTGGACCAGAAGGCCCAGAACGTCTTGAGTCAGGAGAGCAAGAACCCGACGGATGGCTCTCAGTTCTAGAACATTGATGGGTAAGTGGCCCTCTTGAGGTCCCCACTGCCCCTGGAACTGAAGCT
This sequence comes from Gastrophryne carolinensis, assembly GCA_027917425.1. Classification (NCBI taxonomy): domain Eukaryota; kingdom Metazoa; phylum Chordata; class Amphibia; order Anura; family Microhylidae; genus Gastrophryne; species Gastrophryne carolinensis. Next base: position 590,780,362 of record CM051234.1, read on the forward strand.
CCTTCCAGAATCCGCCCCATCCCGACAGACTGGCGTCCGTGGTGACAATTTCCCAAAGAGGGGTCAGGAAAGACCTGCCCTTCACAAGATTGGTCGAGACCAACCACCACTGGAGGGACTGCCGGACCCGGGAGGACAACTGGAAGGGCTGATCCAGCGACCGAGGCTGCCGGTCCCAGGACGCCAACAGATAAAGCTGAAGCGTCCTCGTGTGAAATTGAGCAAAAGGAACTGCCTCGAAAGAGGCGACCATCAACCCTATCAGCCTCATCCCCAGACGGATGGACGGCCGAGGATTGGAAAGTAGGACCTGAGCCAACTCCTGAATCAGATGAATTTTGGACTGGGGGAGAAACACTGTGTTGAAGAGAGTCCAACTGCATCTCCAGAAAAGACACCACCCTGGCCGGAGCGAGGGAGGACTTGGGGAAGTTGATCACCCGACCAAAGCTTTCCAGCGTGGAGACCACCATCCTGGTGTCTGTCTCCGATTGATTGAGCGACGGAGCCATGATGAGAAGGTCGTCCAAATAAGGTACGACACGAATGCCCCGAGATCTGAAAATGGCCATGACCCCTGCCAGCACCTTGGTGAACACTCTTGGAGCTGAGGTAAGGCCAAACGGAAGTGCCACGAATGATAATGCTGATTTTCCATCACGAATCGAAGAAAATGTTGATGAGCGTGGCAGATGGGAACATGAAGATAAGCATCCTTGATGTCTATGGACGTCATGAAGTCCCCCTGCTGAAGGGAACCGACGGCCGTACGCAAGGTTTCCATGCGAAACTTCCGAAAACGGATGAACCTGTTGAGTAATTTCAGGTCCAGGACGGGACGAACCGACCCGTCCTTTTTGGGGACTGCGAAAAGATTGGAATAAAAACCGAGGCCCATCTCTAAGCGCGGTACCGGCCGGATGACCGCCATCTCTAACAGATTCTCTACCGACGCCAGGAGCCCCTGTGCGGATCGATGGGCACCCGAGACCGAAAGAACCGTGAAGGGGGGCGAGAGTCGAATTCCAGCTTGTAACCGTTAGACACTACCTCCCGGATCCATCTGTCCGGAATCTCCTGGTCCCAAACCAGGGAGAAGTGTCGTAATCGTCCCCCCACCCGCACGGGTGAGGGCAGCCCCTCATTGCTGAGCGGGCTTACCGGCAGGCTTGGGCTTGGTGCCCCAGGACTGAGCGGGATGGCCACGGCCCCTCCCCCGAGTCCAACCTGCACCTCTGGTAGCGGGAAAGGAAGCCCCCCTACCCGCTCTGAATCCCCGAAATGAAGGCCTACCAGAACTTGCCCCCCTAAAGGGACGACGAGGCCTCTTGCGTTGCGGCATTTTACCACCTTTTGCGACTGAATCAATTTTTTCACCAAACAGTCGCAAGCCCAAAAAGGGGAGAGCTGTGAGCACCTTTTTAGAAGCTGAGTCCGCCGACCACTGGCGCAGCCACACTGACCGACGAATAGCCACCAGAATTGCAGCTGTCTTGCTACTCATAGCCAGCGCATCGTCCTGAGCGGATAGAACATAGGAAACAAAAGACTCACACTGAGCGCAGTAAACTCTTTACAAGTGGGATCGAGATCCACACACAGCTCCTGAATTACAGACCTAACCGCCAATAGAAGAAGCGCCGAAGCACACACCGGGCGCATCGTTGACCCAGCATAAATAAAACCATGGCGAGCGTACTGGTCAATCCGACGATCCTCCCCATCCTTAGGGGCAGTGGTCTCAGCAGACTGCACCATAGCCGTGCTGGAGAGCCCCAGCACAGGGGTATCGACGTCAGGAGGGACCGACCAAAGCTTCACCAATTCTGGCGGAAAAGGATAACGTTTTTCCCAACTGGAAGGGATTCCAGTTAACCGCGTGGGATGTTCCCATTCCCTAAGCACCACCCTCTCAAAGTGATGTTGTCTGGGAAAAACCCAACGCGGCTGAGGCTCTTTAAACAACTGACCCTTTGGCAGGGTGACAGCCTCAGGCGGATCTAAATTCAAAATTTCAAACATTTGAGCCAGAATGGAGGGGGTGTTAAGGGAAACCCCCGCCGACAAATCGCCAATAGCATTAGCCTCAAGCTGATCTGCAGGCTCATCTGACTCCACCAGGAATTCTCCCTCCTCGTCCAGGGAGCCATCGGACCATTCCACAGGCTCACATACCTCATCCTGTGAAGCCGGAGGTATCGGAGTCAGGTGCTTTCGTTTTGCAGTGGCTTTTGACCCTGCTTTAACGGACACTATTTTCTCGAGGCTGGCCAACCGTGCCACCACCTCGGATTGCGAATCCCCACTCTTGACAGTGTCACGCGGGGTCCGGAACAGGGAGGGAGAGGTAGGAGATGATGGAAGTTGCGACGGGTCAGCAGCCGGAGCAACGGACTGACGCGCAATACTCTGCTTTGCACAAGGAATGCATACAAAGACATCATCAGCTGGGAGCGGAGTCCCACATCCTGCGCACACCCTAGATGGCCCAGAAGAACCATTTCCGGTAATATCGGAAGCCTCCATATGGTGATTTATGGTATTCGCAAATTTTTGGGTTTAAGGCATAAGCCACCCGGGATGCCCCCTTATTGTAAATGTCCCGGAAGGGAGGATTTAATTTATAATGAAGATCCCCTTAATAATCTTTGTATAAATATAGATATATTTTTTTTTAATAATATATATATATATATATATATATATATATATATATATATGTATAAATATGTCCCAATTTTATTTTTTTTTAAAAGAAGGACTAGCCAAGTAATATAGAACCGGGAGGCCGCTTTATTCAGGGATTCCCAGGATCTGTAGGGTAAGAAAACCAACAGTCAGACCCCCAGACAACATGTGGCAACATGCAACAATACTTATGCACAGCACCAAGGTGCTTTTAAATAAGCAAAGGAAAAACTTTGCCCTCTATTTAATCCATAATAATAAAAAACATCCTCTTAAAAATCTTCCCCCTTTTGTCTTATAAAATTATAATTATTATAACCTTTTAACAAACACTAGACGGCCCCACACAAGGTGAGGCCGCTTACCTGAGCAATGATCAGAGAGCAGCAGCAGCATGAACGAAAAAACGCAGCAGCAGGAGGCCAAGAGTAAACAGACCCATGCGCGGCAGCGAGCCCCCCCCCCCCACGTGTCTTCCTTTAAGACAGGAAGGAAGGAAGTGGGGCTGGGGCCGGCCGCATGACGCTGCCGCCGCTGCCACGCCCCCGTTCCCACGTCACCGGGGCCCGCCCCCTTCAAGCCCGATCAGTGCGGCCAATTCATCAAGGGATTACTTCCAGATGAGCCACTACAACAGGCAACCACAGCAGGGAAGGGGGACTTACAGCGCAGCCGACGCTGATAACGCGGCCCGCCAAACGGCGGCTGTACAGAGAGGAGACCAGGGGGGAGGGGGGAAGGGGGCTGTAATACACAAAGGCTCAGGCAGCCAAGCCAGCCTGCCACAGCGCAGCCCGCCCCGGCCGCCCCAAATTCTGGCCATGCCGGGCAGCAGCTATTTAAAAAACCTGCCCGAGGAAGCTCTATGAGGAGGATTAATCAGACCAAGTGCACTCTTGCGGTGCAGTCTGACAAGTGTACAAAAGTAAAACACACATGCAATAAAAACATACAGTGAAATACACACGCAATATACATCCCTCTAACCCCCCCCCCCCCCCATAGTGAAGGGAGAAGGGACCGAAAACGGGAGAGTAAGGGGCTAAGGGGACCCTTGGGACAGGGGCATCCCATTTCCGGATCACCATGCCGGATAGCCGCATTGCCCCCAAAAGAGGGGGTCGAGCGGAGGAGATAAGCTCCTAGGCACCTATAGTGCCGCCTACCAATTGCCCAGTGAGCAGCGTAGGCTGGGAGGCTTCCATTCCACCATAAAGGTACAAACAATCAAAAACCGGGCAGAAATAGACCAAAAGGGGGTGCCGGGGTAAGACCCCGGCTACCTGTAAGCAGGAGACTTCAATCTTCTGTCTTGTCGTCAAGCAGAGAGAAAAACACTGGTGATAAATGGGAGGTACCAGGTATATATAGGCTGGAAGGGGGCTCGTTACAAGACTTCCTCTCTGCACAGCGTCACCTGGCGGTGAGTTAACCCAATTGTGAAGAATATTAAAGGTGAAGCGGGGTGTGTGGCACACCAAGAATATAACTCTCAGAAGATCAGCCACCTCGACTAGGAGGAAGGTGCACAGACTTAGGTCCACACTGCTGGACCCCTGTCCAGAATAACAACCTAAGGTGCTGCAGAACCTAAGGGCACTGAGAATAAGGGACGTCATCTGCACAGCCACCAACGGCCATCCCAGGAGCAATACTGCCAGGTGACAGTAAGGAGATAGCAAATAATGTCAGAGACCTTACCCCAGAAAAGCCTTAAGGGGGAATGGGGGGCGAACTGGTGTAGAGGCCTCTGCCTCTATCCGTTAAGGGCGTCCAGCCAAGGAGCCCAGGCATAGCAGACCAAGGAAGGCCTGCACCCATACATGAAGAAAAACAGGGAACCTGAGGCCCCCTGACCTACTCAGGGACGGACACCCAGCAAACACTGTCCCACATCCGGAGGAACTACCTGCTAACTCCACCAGAACGAGGCAAGAAGCCTCCCGATAGGAGCAAGGTGCTGTGGCCATCCCCTCACCCAAGCGCGTGAGGGCGTCCCATCATGCTTGTGGGGTTTCGATGAAGGATTTGGACTTGGCCCGGCCGGAAGGCCCCGGGCGTTGTCTGCCACTCCCGGGACAGGAGACTGAACCAGACCTCGCAAAGGGCATCCCTGATTCCTGTTTAACACTATGGTATGGAGGTGGAGGGGGTATCCCTGCTCCGAGGGGGCCTGGACGGCCACTCCGGATTGGGTGAATTGTCCTCTTTCCCGAATAGGTCCAGACGGGCCCCAAACATGCGATGCCCTCTAAAGGGGAGCCCCGTCAGTCCTTTTAGCGTCATCGTCTGCCCCCTACTGTCGCAGCCAGAGCAGGCGGCGAATAGCTATCATTTGGGCTGAGGTCCTTGCACACATTTTGATGGTGTCATCCAGAGCTAAAAGGATAAATTTAACAAAAATGTCACAGCTGGAGAGTGCGTTAAACACCTCCCAGGTAAATCTTCAGGTTGATGCTCAAGCATCTTCCTTATGAGGGTCCTAGCGGCCACTGCAGTAATGGCCGCGGCACAGACAGGACGTAGCGCCAATCCTGCACAAGCAAAGGCGTGGGAAACCAGCCTATCAATGCGCCGGTCCTCGGCGTCCCGCAGGGTGCTGTAAGCCGGAGCTGTAAGGAAAGGGAGGTTAGGAACCCCAATAAATTGGGGCGTCTACCACTGGAGACGAAGCCCAACAATCAACCATCTCTGGGGGAAAAGGGTATTTCCAAACCCAATCCTCTGGGGCCCCTTGAAGTTTAGTGGGGCAATCCCATTAAGTACAAGAGCATGAAAGTGGGCCTGCTTGAGAAATTCCAAGCGCGCAGGCGCCGTATGGAAGCGCTCCCCTCTCGGTCTGGGGACCGCACCCGGGGGCGAAATAGATAGGGCCTCAAAAATCCTGAGCAACATACCACAGACGTCAAGCTGGTCCCAGTCATCATGACCAGCTTCATCCTGACACCTCTGCCTCTCAACAGAGGAACCCGGGTCAGAGAACAGGTCTCCATCTTCATATGGAGCACTATCACACAGAGAAGAGGACTCCTCCGAGCCCATAGCACAGGCCAAAGCCGGGGGAGTCCAGGGCCGTTGTCTGCCAGGACCCACACGCCCGGACAACCCTTCAACAATCTGGGTAAGCGTGGGTCGTCTAGAAGAGACGTCTATTTGTAACTCCCCGCTTGTACATGACTCAACGGGAGTGAGATTTAGGCAAGAGGAAAGGGGAGAGAGGGAGCGAGGTGCAACCACAGGTGCCGCTCACAGGTCCAGCGTCTTCTCGGCACATGGCGTGCAGACCCGTGCCCCGTCAGCATCAGCATGGGGGAGACCATACGCTACACACAGCCGGTCTTGTCCCAGTGAGACCCCGGTAACACAATCCTGAGATGCCTCCATATGGCGATTGTCAAGACACAGTATGCCCGTAGGGATTTATGCTATAAGCAACCCTGGATGCCCCAACGACCCGCTGATCAATGTGGGAGATCTGTAGTAAGGCCCGCTAAATCCTTATTAATATATAAAAAAAAAATGTATATATGAGGCCGGGAAAGCCACCGGTGCTCAGCGTCTGAAAGACAAATGGGAAAGAGATGTCAGGGCCATGAGCAGCTGGACAGAACATAAAAAAAGGGAGTCGCCCGCGAGGGCACTTACAGATCAAGTGGAGAGGAGGAGACCGCCACCACGCGCGCGAAGCTCAGCAAAATGGCGCCCAGCGAACCTCGAAGGCCAGGCTAGATGCTCTGCCGTGACGCGGAGCGCGCCGAACCAAGGCCCCGCCCACTCCAAAGAGCACAAAGCTCTGAGGTAAAAGTAAAAGGATACAACCACACGCTTAAGGATTCGTAGAGAACCATTTCATCCAATAAAGTAATGGCACCACAGCATCTAGACGACGTAGCAAACTACGTAGAAGCATACGGCGGCGGCCGGAAAAAACGGAGTAAGGAGCAAGCAGCGCGGCTCTGACATCACGGTTAATAAAGGGCAGGAATAGGGCCATAAGCATGACATACCGGTACGCTGGGACCGTCACACACACACATACCCCCCCCCCTTTCTTTTCCCCCTACTAGGGCACAGGGTCCAGCGCTACTCAGGGTAGGGGCAAAAATGCGGGGGGGGCATCCACAAGAGGCTCACCATCGGCCTAAACCGCCTACCCTATGGTGGGGGATTGCGGTGGAGCATGGCTCCGTTAAGCACCAAGGTGCTGCCTACCTTCACCCGACCAACGCAGCCCAGGCTGGGAGGCATATTCTTACACAAGAGGACGGGTGGAAATAGTCCCGCAGGGCCTTGGGCTGTAAGCCCCACTCGCCTGCGAGAGCGTGATACATCATGTCTTCGTAGTTCCAGCACTGCAGCGAAATCTGGGGATTTGTGGGAGGTCCCTCGGTATATGTAGGGCTGGGAGGAGCTTGTTTTCTACATGTCTGCAGTGCACCGCGCCGGAGGATTACCCACATGTTATTACTCTGGAGCAGGACGTGCTGTATGTTTAGAATATCCTTTCCTCAGCGTTGCTAGGAATCAGGCACAGAAGGAAAAACAGTCTTGAATCAATGAACATAAGACACCACCATAGGTAGAGAGCTCCAGGCGGACCACCACCTCATCCTGGTGTATCTCAAAGAATGGGGGCTAGGAAGACAGAGCTGCCCGCCAAAAACCCACGTCTGACCGAAGTAACAGCCACCAGAAGGGCAACCTTCACGGTAAGAACAGCCAGACAGCATCCTGAATAGGACCAAGGGAAAACCCCGCAAGGCAGACCGAATCAATTCAAATCCCAACAAGGACCAAAGGAATACATGGGGAACACACCTGAGTACCCCCTGAAAGAAATCTTAACCAGGGAAAACTGAACCAAAGACTTCTAAGTAAGGTAGACAGGGCAGAACCTGACCCATCAAAGCACTGAGTTGGAGAACCAAAACCAACTCATGCTGTAATAACTCTATAGCCCTGGGAACCGAGAACGCCCGACAGGGAAGAGAACTAGACTCACACCAATCAATATGGGTATGCCATACCCTATACCAGATGGAAGAGGAAGAAGAAGAAGCTTGCTCCTAGTCTTCCCATAGTCTCAACCATCGAGACAGATAAGCCTGTCTCCATCAAGATGGATGTTTCAGCAGTTAGGCCGACTAGGCCAGAGTCTGTAGATTGGGGTGACGTAAAGGGGCCCTGAGTGAGCAGAGCTGGCACACCTGGCAGAACGCACAGAACTACTGCCCTCAGTACCATGTCTGCGAACCCCACTCCACTAGGCCACCCGGGGGCCACCAGAATCCCTGGTCCCCCGTCGAGAGCAATCTTGCACAGAAGCCTGCATAGCAGGGGAAAGGGAGAAATGACATACAGAGCAAAATGTCCAGCCATAACATTACCAAAGCATCCTGACCCCGGCCAGAAGATCCTGGGACAGGGAAACGAGGCCCGAGAGCTTGTGATAGCGACGGGACACAAACAGATCCACAACTGGTTGGACCCCATAGTGACACAGGGATTAGCACATCCTGTCGCAGAGAGACCCTACCGGAGCGAAACCACTGGTATGCAGGGAACATTGTTCTCCACCCAGATTAGGATCATAGACATACCCTGGAGGACCCTCCTGCTCCAGGTCCCTCCCAGAAGATAAATGTAGACTACTGTCGTCAGACAGAGCGAGCGCCCCCGAACAGGCAGGCCCTGAAGAGGAGCAGCCAAGCGAATCAGAACCAACCTGAACGCTCACTGTTTCAACATTGATAGGTGTATGGACCCTCTAAAGGCCCCACCTCCCCCAGCACCGCAGGGAGTTTCAGAAGAAAATACCCCCTCTAACCTGAGAGATTGGCATCCATGGTGACCGTCTCCAGGAAGGGGCAAGAAGGGAACTGCCCCCCAGACAGGTTCCTCGAGTTCAACCACTCCAAGAGGGATCTCCTCACTAGTGGGGAAGGCACACAGACCCTGCTCCAGGGATGCTGAATACCTGTCCTGTACTAGCAATGGAAGTTGTAGAAGGCCCCAAGGGGAACTGAGCATAAGGAATAACTTCTGAGCAAGCCACCAACGGCACGCCTGCAGTGGGGGACGGGGACAGCAATGAGGAACTAAGCCCATGCAACCAGATTGTCCACTTTATTGCTGAGGAAGAAAGGTTCTCGCCCGAACCAATCCAGATTCATTCCTAGGAATGGAGTTACTAATCGAGGGGACAATGAGGACTTGGGGTGATGATCACCCATCCAAACGACACCCAGTGGACACCACCAGCCGAGTATCAAACTTAGCCTGACGTAGAGACTGGGAAGTGAGAAGGACGTCCAAGTAATTCTCACGCGGACGCCCCTTGGTCTCATCAGAGACATCACCCCCGTCAGCACCATGGTAGGCACTCTGGGGGCTGAAGAGAGGCCAGATAACAAGGCCACAAATTAGCAGTGTTGGACCTCCAACACGAAACTGAAGAGCCTCGGTGTCCAGGGAACACAGGGAAGTGAACAGAAGCGTCCTTTGAGCTCCACAGACGGCGAGAAGCCCCTTGAGCGCAAGGCGCTGATGGCCCAACCCAGAGTATCCATGCAGAACTGCTGTAACTGGAGAATTGCCACAAACTTGTGAATCCAGAGCGGACCAGACTGACCCATCCTTTCGGGGGAGTGTGGAAAAGGTTGGTGTAGCCGCCCCTGCCTCTGCCTGTTAGGGGCAATCTGTAAGTGACCCGAAGACCCCATAGGCCCTGCAAGGCCTGCACCAACGCCTGAACAGAGGCAGGGACAAAGAGTACCCTAATAAACTTGGAGGAGCCCACGCAGCCGACTCTATCCTGTATCCGGAGGACACTACCTCCTGAATCCACCAGAATGAGGCGAGATGTCTCCTGATAAGAGCAAGGTGCTGCGGCCATCCCCTCACCCAGATGGGCGAGGGCGCCCCATCATGCTTGAGGGGTTTCGGTGGAAGATTTGGGCTTAGCCCCGCCGGAGGGGCCAGGGCGTTGTCTGCTGCTCATGGGGCGGGAGTCCGCAAGAAACGCCAGGAAGCACATCCCTGGTTCCTGTTTAACATTAAGGTGGGGGGGGGGGGGGGAGGTCTTGCCCATGCCCCGAGGGGGCCGAAACTGCCGTCTGCATTGGGGTGATTTGCCCTTTTTACCAAACAGGTCCAGACGGGCCCCAAATAGGCGTTGCCCTCTAAAGGGAAGCCCAGCAAGAGAGTCTTTTTAGTAGCATCGTCAGCACCCCACTGTCGCAGCCAGAGCAAGCGACGTATAGTCACCACAAGGGCAGAAGTTCTCGCACACATTCTAATGGTGTCATCCAGCGCTAATAGAATACATTTTACAAATACATCACAACTGGATAGTGCATTAAACACCTCCCAGGGGAGATCCTCAGGGTGATGATCAAGCATCTTTCTGATGAGGGTTCTAGCGGCCACTGCTGTAATAGCTGCGGCACAGACCGTACCTGCACAAGAAAAGGAGTGGGAGGCCAGCAGATCAATGTGCCGGTCCTCAGCATCCTGAAGGGTACTATAAGCAGGGCCCGTAATAAAGGGGAGATTAGGAGCCCCTATGATCGGCGCATCCACCACGGGGGGGGGGGGGGGGGGGTGATGAACAACAATTAACCACCTCAGGGGGAAAAGGGTATTTCCTATCCCAGTCCCCTGGAAGTTTACTGGGGGATTCCCATTCCTTGAGCACAAGAGCGTGGAAATGAGCCTGCTCTAGAAATTCCAAGCGTGCTGTCGCAGTATGGACACTCCCCTCTAGGCTTGGGGACCTCAGCGGGGAGAGAGAGACAGTGCCTTAAAGATCTTAATCAACAGATCGTCAGTGTCACACTGGGCCCAGAATTCAGGGCCAGAATCTTCATGACTCCTCGGCCTCTCATCAGATGAGCCTGAGTCAGGGAACAACTCCCCTTCATCAGAAGGGGTATAGTCACACGGAGTAGTAAACTCCTCGGTTCCCATAGAAAATACAGAAACATGAGGCGACAGGTGCCGCTTTCTACCAGGGCCCATGCGCTCTGACAACCTCGCAATAATCTGTTCAGCTGTATGCAGTCTGGAAGGCCCTGTAGGCTGCAATTCCCCACTTGTATGCGACTCAGCAGGAGTGAGATTTAAGCCTGGGGTGATAGGTGAATTGAAGCGAGGTGCATCCACTGGCAGACCTGATTGCAGGGCCAGCGCTTGCTTGGCACAGGGTCCGCAGTCCCGTGTCCTGTCCGCATCAGCGTGGGGGTATCCCCACGTTATACAGCGCCGGTCCTGTCCCAGAGGGACCCCGGTCACATAATTCTGAGATGCCTCCATATGGTGATTATTTAGGCATATGCCAGCAGGGATTTACGCAATAGGCAACCCTGGATGCCCCAAGACCCGCTAGGAAAGTGGGAGTAAATTTACAAGGCCCGCTATAATTACACCGGGCCGGGAGAAGCCAATGGTGTTCACCAGTCTGAAAGACATAATGGGAATAAAGGGTGTCAGAACCATGCGCAGTAATCAAGGATCATGAAAATCGCCCGCGAGGGAGGAGGACCGCTACCACGCGTGCGTGCGACTAGCATCAAAATGGCGCCAAGCGAACCTCGAAGGGCGGGCCAGAGCGGGCTGTGACGCGGAGCGCGCCAAATCAGGTCCCGTCCCCCCCCCCCGAAGAGCGCGAAGCTCTGAGGTAGTTTCAACGTTGTCATGAGGAGCGAAGTGTATAACACACTTAGAAAAATGATTTGCCAATGAAGACGCTGCAGCGTCTGAGGTGCCGCCGCCGCACCCTGCGCAGCACATCCAGTAAAGGAAAGAGGTGCGCACGGTGGCGACAGACACACAATAAAACTACAAACAGCGTGGCTCTGACACCAGGAATACCAGTAAAAGGACAATACTAAGGCCATAAGCGTGAAAACACCATACACTAAGACCCCCCCCCCCCTTTCTTTCCCCCCGGACTACGGGGGGGGGGGGAACAAGGGAGGATGGCGACCCTTTGTACAGGGCCCACCGCTACACGGGGCATGGGGCAATAGTGCGGAAGGGGCATCCACTAGAGGCTCACCATCAGCCTAAACCGCCTACCCTTTGGTGGGGGACAGAAGAGCCTGGGCTCACAGAGACTATGTGGGCTTGTAGCCTGTAGGGCGGGGACCACCAAAGCTGGCCCCTGCACTCTGGTCTACAAGCTGGTCCTGGGCTGGTTATGCTGGGTAGGGGGAACCCCATTTCTTTTTGGGGATTTAACAGTTTTTAACAGTTCTCCCCCACAACCACTTTAAAGCAAGACACCATCAGACCCAATAAGCGCATTCCTTGATGGATTGTCGGGTGAACGCAGGTCAAGAGCCTGTACTCAGGCCTGAAGGGAAAGTCTCCATGGTTCAGCTGGCCTGAACCATGTCTAACGTCATTCCCAGGAAGGAGATAACTCTTGAGGGAATGATATGAGATTTTGGAAAGTTGACTATCCAGCCAAAGCTTTCATTGGGAGGTGTGCGCACCACACTGTGTGGTTGAGACCCAGTTGCCAGAGTAACAAAGTAAAAAAAAGTATCAGTCCTACAAAGGTTTTTTTAAAGCACCGATTTGTTAAAGCAAGTGATTTAGCAGGCAAAAAAAATACCATTTTGTGAGTACTCACCTGAAAAATGGATATTGTCAGTGTGCCACACACCCCGCTTCCCCTTTAATTCTTACGATCGGGTTACTCCACCAGCAGGTGGCGACGTTGCAGGGAGAACTCTTGAAAACGAGCCCCTTCTGGCATATATATACCTCGGACCTCCCACTTAACACCAGTGATTTAAAAAGCAGAAAGACAAGGTACCAGGAAATCGAACGGTAACCTCAAAATAAAGAAAAGCTTCACCATATAAAGGATCCAGGATACCAAAAAGGGCGGGTGAAGCGGGGTGTGTGGCACACTGACAATATCCATTTTTCAGGTGAGCACTCACAAAATGGTGGTATTCTCAGTGTGCCACACACCCCGCTTCCCCTTTAACTCTTACGATCGGGACATCCAAAAGCACAAGGGATGGGTATCTGAAGGCAAAGTGAAGCATAACTTAAATGACTGCAGCTTGCAGAACCTTGCGGCCAAACACAGCATCCGCTGAGGCCCGCACATCAACCTTGTAAAACTTAGAAAAAGTATGAACAGAAGACCAAGTAGCAGCCTTACAAACTTGTTCAACAGAAGCTTGGTGCTGAAAAGCCCAAGACGCTCCAACGGCGCGAGTAGAATGAGCAGTGATACGGAAAGGGGGAACTTTCCCCTTAGCAGAATAGGCCGCAATAATGGCCTGACGTATCCATTTGCTAATGGAAGATTTGGCCGGAGCCAAACCCTTCCTAGGCCCACAGGGCACAACAAAAAAAGGCATCAGTTTTACGAAAAGGAGAAGTAATAATCAAATAGTACTTAACACAGCATACTACATCCAAACAATGCAAAAACCCTCTCCTTATTAGGCTTAGGACACAGGGAGGGAAGAACAATATCCTGATTCAAATGAAAAGCAGAAACAACCTTAGGAAGAAAGTCCGGTTTGAACCGAAAGACCACTTTGTCCTGATGCCTCTCAAAGTAGGGCGCCTGAATAAACAAGGCCGCCAACTCCGAGACACGCCGAACCGAAGTGATAGCTACCAAGAAAACAATCTTCTGAGTCAGGGTAGACAAAGCAATATCTTGCAGAGGCACAAAGGGAGGAGCCTGAAGAGCAGAAAGAACCAAATTCAAGTCCCAAACAGGGAGTAATGGTTTCCTGGGATGCCGCACATGCATAACCCCCTGGAAAAAAGTTTTAACTAAAGGATGAAGCGCAAAACTCTTCTGAAAAAAAGATAGATAAGGCAGAAACCTGCCCTTTCAAAGTACTCAGCTGAAGACCGGAGTCCAGCCCTGATTGTAAAAACTCCAGAATCCTGGAGACCGAAAAGACCCTACAAGGCAAGGACCTAACCTCACACCAAGCGATATAGGCTTTCCAAGTCCTATAGTAGGTGATAGAAGAAGACCTCTTTCGGGCACCGATCAGAGTCTTAATAACCGAGCCAGAAAGACCCTCCTCCTTCAAGATGGAGGTCTCAGCGGCCAAGCCATCAAAACCAGCGTTGGTAAACTGGGGTAAGACAGCCGACCCTGAGTGAGCAGATCGGGCCGAAGAGGCAGAATGAGCTGATTCACTGTCAGCCAAAAGATGTCTGCGCACCATACTCGTCTTGGCCATCTTGGGGCCACGAGAATGGCGGACACCCTTTCCAGAACCAGCTTCCGTACCACCCAGCCTAGCATGGGTATCGGAGGAAACAGGTACAGAAACCCCGGGTCCCCCCAGCTCAGGGATATGGCTTCCGCCGCCAGAGGATCCTGGGAGAGCGACACAAAGATCAGGAGCCTGCAATTGTGACGAAAGGGAAACAGGACCACCTCCGGTGTCCCCCACCGGAGCGGACTGCAGACTGCCGAGAGACAAGGAACACGTGCCTTCGCCCAGGTCAGGATCAGGGACACCACTCTGAGGGCACCCAGACTGCAAGTCCCTCCCTGATGACTGATGTAAGCAACCGCTGTTTGATTGTCCGAGCGAAGCTGAACCAGAAGGCCCAGACCCTGATGAGACAAAAGAGCAAGAACCAGACGGAAGGCTCTCAGCTCCAGAACAGACGGCCGAGGGTTGGAAAGAAGGACCCAAGCCAACTCCTGAATCAGACAAATTTTGGACTGAGTGAGAAACACCCTGTGTTGACCGGAATCCGACCGCATTCCCAGAAAGGACACCACCCTGGCCGGAGCAAGGGAGGACCTGGGAAGGTTAAAAAACTTCAGATGCAGGACGGGGCAAGTCGACCCGTCCTCCTTGGGGGCTGCAAAGAGAATGGAGCAAAAACCGAGGCCCACTTCTAAGCGCGGCACCAGCCGGATGCCCGCCATTTCCAGAAAAAAACGTGAAGGAGGGCAAGACTCGAACTCCGGATTGTAACCGGGCGACACCCCCTCCCAGATCCACGTGCCCCTCATTGCTGAGCGGGCTTAGCAGTAGGTTTGGGCTTGGCGCCCCAGGACTGACCGGGAAAGCCACAACCTCTTCCCCGGGACCAACCTACACCCCCGGTAACGGGAAGGGAAGCCCCTCTGCCCGCTCTGGCTCCTCGAAAGGAGGGACTAAAGGAACTCGCACCCCGAAAGGAGCGACGAGGCTTCTTGAATTGAGGCAACTTACCATCCTTGGTAACAGCATCCAATTTCTCGCCAAAAAGGCGTAAACCGAAGAAAGGTAGCGCTGTAAGCGCGCTTTTAGAGTTAAGGTCCGCCGTCCACTGGCGCAGCCATATAGACCGACGAATAGCCACCAGCAATGCCGCTGTCCTGCTACTCGTCGCATCGTCCTGAGCAGTCAGGACAAAAGAAAAACGACTCACACTGCTTGAGAGAACTAAACATATCACAAGCGGGATCAAGATCTGCGAGCAGATCCCTAATAATGGATCTGCCAGCAGAAGAAGCGCCGAAACACAAATCGGCCGCAGTGTCGACCCGGCACTGATAAAACCATGGCGAGCCAATTGATCAACCCAACGATCCTCACCATCCTTAATGGTAGTGGTGCCAGAAAAGTGCAAAGCAGCCAAGCCAGTCAGCCCTAACACCGGGGTATCGACGTCGGAGGGCACTGAACAAAGCTTCACCAAGTCCTCCGGAAAGGAATAACGCTTATCCCAATTAGGAGGAGTTCCAACCAGGCGCGCGGGTTGTTCCCATTCCTTAAGGACAACCCTCTCAAAGTGCTGTTGCTTGGGAAACACCAAACGCGGCTGGGGTACATCAAACAACTCACCCTTTGGCAGAGGGACCACCGCAGGCGGATCCAAGGCCAAAACTTTAAACATTTGAGCCAAAATGGAAGGAGTGTCAATGGACACCCCCACAGCCTGATCACCAGCAGTGTCAAACAATAGCTGGTCTGCAGGCTCATCCGACTCCTCAAGGAGTTCCCCCTTCTCAACAGGAGGACAATCGGACCAATCCAAAAATTCAGTTACCTCACCCTCCGAAGCAGGCACTGCCGGAGAAAGGTGCTTCCGCTTTGCCGTAGCCTTCTGAGCCACTGAAGAGGAAATTATTTTCTCGAGGTTAGCCAACCGCGCATGCACCCCGGAATGCGAATCCCCATTTTTGACAATGTCACACGGGGTCCGGACTAGGTTGGGGGGGATAGGAGATGACGGAAGTTGCGAGGAGCCAGAAGCCGGAGCAATGGACTGGCGCGCAATGTTCTGCCTTGCACATGGAACGCATAATATGACATCATCGCCTGGGAGCGGAGCCCCACAACCCCGACACAGCCTGGATAGCCCCGAAGAGCCATTTCCGGTAACGTTGGAAGCCTCCATATGGTGAATTTGTGGTATTCGCAACAATCCAGGGTACTACGCGTTAAGCAACCCGGGATGCCCCTTTGTAATTAAAGTCCCGGAAGTGGGAGGATTTTTTTAAGCCTAGGAAAATCCCAATTTAGAGACTAAGACTAGCCAGGTATAACAGACTGGGAGAGCCACTGCAGTGAGGGGATCCCAGAATCTGTGGGGGAAAAGAGACCACAGTCAGTCCCCCAACCAGTATGCACCACATTCATACATAACCAACAAGGCAAACATATATGAATAGTTTAAACATCATGAATAAAATATACATGCCACATGCTATTTCAAGGCAAAGCCAGAGAGTGCATCAATAAAAAATAAGAGTATATACCTGCATAAATATATGTATATATACATATAACCACACATACACACACATACCCAAATACAGGCATTTGACCCATACATAAGCAGAAGTGCCCCAGGAAAAAACACTATACATGGCAGGCAATAACAAAGTACAAGGACGGCCCCACGTGCGTTTACCTCTACAGCTCAAGCCACACTGGACCTCTTCCCCCACCGGCTTCAGCACACCTGTCTCTAATGAGACAGGGGAAGTGAAGGGCGGGCCCGGACACAGCAAAAAAGGGGGGAAATTTCAAAGTGCAACACAAACAAAGGCCCCAGCAGCCCAAGCCACGCGGCACCACCGCAGCGCTGCCCTGCCAAAGCACTTCCACACAACACTAAGTAAAACACCTCATGCAACACGCACCCCCCCCCTCACCCATTTAGTGAAGGGAGAAGGGACTGAGCGGGAGAAGGTGGGCAAAGGGAACATCAGGACAGGGGCATCCCAAATCCGGATCACCATGCCGGATAGCCGCATTGCCCCACAAGTGGGGTCGAGCGGAGGAGATAAGCTCCTAGGCACCTAATGTGCCATCTACCTTTGCCCAGCCAGCAGCCTAGGCTGGGGGGCTTCCGTTTAACTAGGCATAAACACCACAATAGAACTGGGCAGAAATAGACCAAAAGGGGATGCTGGGTTTGACCCCGGCTACCTGCAAGCAGGAGACTTCTTTCTTCTGTCTTGTCGCTTCATGCAGAGAGAAAAAATACCATTTTGTGAGTACTCACCTGAAAAATAGATATTGTTGGTGTGCCACACACCCCGCTTCACTTTTAAATATTCTTCACTTATTGGGTTAACTCACCTCCAGGTGACGCTGTGCAGAGAGGAAGTCTTGTAACGAGCCCCCTTCCGGCCTATATATACCTGGTACCTCCCTTCAATCACCAGTATATTAAAAAGCAGAAAGACAAGGTACCAGTATTTTACCGGTAACCTCAAATAAATCAATATAAATAAAGGCTTCACCACATAAAGGCTTCGGAATACCGAAAAGGGTGGGAGTGAAGCGGGGTGTGTGGCACACCAACAATATCCATTTTTCAGGTGAGTACTCACAAAATGGTATTATTCTTGGTGTGCCACACACCCCGCTTCACTTTTAAATATTCTTCACTTATTGGGACATCCAAAAGCAGTGTCCACAAGGGATGGGCATCTCAAGGCCAGGTGAAGCATAACTTAAATGACTGCAGTCTGCAGAACTTTGCGGCCAAAAACAGCATCCGCTGAGGCTCGCACATCAACTTTGTAAAACTTAGAAAAAGTATGAACAGAAGACCAAGTGGCGGCCTTACAAACTTATTCAACAGAAGCTTGGTGCTGAAAAGCCCTGACGTATCCACTTGCTAATGGCAGATTTGGCTGGTGCCAAACCCTTCTTAGGCCCATGGGGCACAACAAAAAAGGAATCCGTCCTACGAAAAGGAGACGTGATAATCAAGTAGTACTTAACACAGCGTACTACATCCAAACAATGCAAAACCCTCTCTTTGTCATTCTTAGGATTAGGACACAAGGAGGGAAGAACAATATCTTGGTTCAAATGAAAAGCAGAAACAACCTTAGGAAGAAAGTCTGGCTTGAACCGAAAGACCACTTTATCCTGATGCCTCTCAAAGTAAGGCGCCTGGATAGACAAGGCCGCCAACTCCGAGACACGCCGGACCGAAGTGATCGCTACCAAGAAGACAATCTTCTGAGTCAGGGTAGACAAAGCAATATCTTGCAAAGGCTCAAAAGGAGGAGCCTGAAGAACAGAAAGAACCAAATTCAAATCCCAAACCGGGAGTAATGGTTTCCTGGGAGGCCGCACATGCGTAACCCCCTGGAAAAAAGTTTTAACTAAAGGCTGAAGCGCAACACGCTTCTGAAAAAAGATAGATAAGGCAGAAACTTGCCCTTTCAACGTACTAAGCTGAAGACCAGAGTCCAGCCCTGACTGTAAAAATACCATTTTGTGAATACTCACCTGTAAAATGGGTATTATAAGTATGTCACACACCCCACTTCAAACATTAATAATTACACTAGGGTTAACGCACCGCTAGGTGGCAGCATTGCAGAGAATCTCCAAAAAACTTCAACAGGCCCCTCCCGGTCTATACATACCTGGTACCTCCCAAGAACCTCCCAGTATTAGAACAGCAGTAAGACAAGGTACCAGAACCAAAACAATGTAACCCTCAACGTAAAGAACTAAACTTCACCAAATAGAGAGCCAGGATACCGAAAAGGGCGGGTGAAGTGGGGTGTGTGACATACTTATAATACCCATTTTACAGGTGAGTATTCACAAAATGGTATTATTCTAAGTATGTCACACACCCCACTTCAAACATTAATAATTACACTAGGGACATCCAACAGCAGTGTCCAGAAAAGGGTGGGTATCCGAACAGGCAATAACGCAGAAAAAACTCAAACCACTGCAGCCTGCAAAACCTTGCGGCCAAAAACAGCATCCGCTGAGGCCCGCACATCAACCTTATAGAACTTAGAAAAAGTATGAACAGAAGACCAAGTTGCAGCCTTACACACTTGTTCAACCGAAGCCTGGTGCTGAAAAGCCCAGGACGCACCAACCGCACGAGTAGAGTGAGCAGTAACTCGGAAAGGAGGATCCTTCCCCTTAGCCGAATAAGCACCAACAATGGCCTGACGAATCCATTTACTAATGGAAGATTTGGCCGGAGCCAAACCCTTCCTAGGCCCACATGGCACAACGAAAAAGGCATCAGTCTTACGAAAAGAAGACGTAGCATGTAGATAGTACCTGACACAACGTACCACATCCAAGCAGTGCGAAGCACTCTCCTTGACATTGTTCGGCTTAGGACACAAGGAAGGAAGAACAATGTCCTGGTTAAGATGAAAAGCAGAGACCACTTTAGGGAGAAAATCTGACTTGTATCGAAAAACCACTTTGTCCTGATGATCCTCAAAATAAGGAGCCTGAATAGACAAGGCTGCCAACTCCGAAACACGCCGAACCGAAGTGATGGCCACCAGAAAGGCAACCTTCTGAGTAAGAATGGACAAAGGAACATCCCGCAAAGGCTCAAAAGGAGGAGCCTTAAGAGCAGAAAGAACCAAATTCAAATCCCACACTGGGAGCAAAGGCTTCCTAGGAGGCCGCACATGCGAAACCCCCTGGAAAAAGGTCTTGACCAAAGGAATGACTAGCAAAAGACTTCTGGAAAAAAATAGACAACGCAGAAACCTGCCCCTTCAAGGTACTCAGCTGAAGACCGGAGTCCAGCCCTGACTGAAGAAACTCCAAAATCCTAGACACAGAAAAGACCCGACAAGGCAAAGACCTAGCCTCACACCAATCAATATAAGATCTCCAATACCTGTAATAGATGGAAGAAGAAGATCTCTTCCTGGCACTAATAAGAGTCTGAATGACCGCATCCGAAAGACCCTCCTCCTTTAAGATGGAGGTTCTTCGGAGGTACCAGGTATGTATAGACCGGGAGGGGCCTGTTGAAGTTTTTTGGAGATTCTCTGCAATGCTGCCACCTAGCGGTGCGTTAACCCTAGTGTAATTATTAATGTTTGAAGTGGGGTGTGTGACATACTTAGAATAACTCCAGAATCCTGGAGACCGAAAAGACCCTACAAGGAAAAGATCTTATCTCACACCAAGCGATATAGGCTTTCCAAGTCCTATAGTAGATGATAGAAGAAGACCTCTTCCAGGCACTGATCAGAGTCTTAATGACTGAATCAGAAAGACCCTCCTCCTTCAGGATGGAGGTTTCAGCAGCCAGGCCGTCAAACCCAGCGCTGGTAAATTGGGGTAACACAATCGCCCCTGAGTGAGCAGAAGAGGCAGAACGAACTGGTCCACTGCCAGCCGAACGATGTCTGCGAACCACACTCGCCTTGGCCACCTTGGGGTCACGAGAACGGCGGACACCCTTTCCAGAGCCAACTTCCGAACCACCCTGCCCAGCATGGGTATCGGAGGAAACAGGTATAGAAATCCCAGATCCCCCCAGCTCAGGGACAAGGCGTCCACTGCCAGAGGATCCCGGGAGAGCGACACGAAGTTCGGGAGCCTGTGATTGTGACGAGAGGCAAACAGGTCCACCTCCGGTGTCCCCCATCAGAGACACAGTGAGCGAAACACCCGAGGATGGAGAGCCCATTCTTCCAGACGGGGAAAGCCCCTGCTCAACCGTCAGCTACCTGGTTCTCCACTCCTGGAATGTATACCGCAGAGAGACAAGGAACATGGGCCTCCGCCCAGGTCAGGATCAGGGACACTTCTCTGAGAGCACTCAGACTGCGAGTCCCTTCCTGAAGAAAGATGTAAGCAACCGCTGTTTGATTGTCTGAACGCACCTGGACCGGAAGGCCCAGAAGGTGCTGAGTCAGGAGAGCAAGCACCTGACGGATGGTTCTCAGTTCCAGAATATTGATGGGTAAGTGGGCCTCTTGAGGTACCCACTGCCCCTGAAACTGCAGCTCCTTCCAGAATCCGCCCCATCCCGACAGACTGGCGTCCGTGGTGACAATTTCCCAAAGGGGGGTAAGGAAGGACCTGCCCTACACAAGATTGGTCGAGACCAACCACCACAGGAGGGACTGCCGGACCCGGGAGGACAACTGGAAGGACTGATCCAGCGACTGAGGCTGCTGGTCCCAAGACGCCGACAGAAAAAGCTGAAGCGTCCTCGTGTGAATTTGAGCAAAAGGAAGAAACACTCTGTGTTGATGAGAGTCCAGGCCGGGACGAACTGACCCATCTTTCTTGGGGACTGCGAAAAGATTGGAGTAGAAACCGAGGCCCATCTCTAAGCGCGGTACCGGCCGGATGACCGCCATCTCTAACAGATTCTTTACCGACGGCAGGAGCCCCTGCGCAGCCAAAGGATCGATGGGCACCCGAGACCGAAAGAACCGTGAAGGAGGGCGAGACTCGAATTCCAGCTTGTAACCGGACGACACCACTTCCTGGATCAATCTGTCTGGAACCTCTTGGTTCCAAACCTGGGAGAAGTGTCGCAATAGTCCCCCCACCCGCACGGGTGAGGGCAGCCCCTCATTGCTGAGCGGGCTTATCAGCAGGCTTGGGCTTGGTGCCCCAGGACTGAGTGGGCCGGCCACGGCCCCTCCCCCGAGTCCAACCTGCACCTCTGGTAGCGGGAAAGGAAGCCCCCTTACCCGCTCTGAATCCTCGAAAGGAAGGCCTACCAGAACTTGCCCCCCTAAAGGGACCACGAGGCCTCTTGCGTTGTGGCATCTTACCACCCTTTG
Source organism: Gastrophryne carolinensis (assembly GCA_027917425.1). Taxonomy (NCBI): domain Eukaryota; kingdom Metazoa; phylum Chordata; class Amphibia; order Anura; family Microhylidae; genus Gastrophryne; species Gastrophryne carolinensis. The sequence continues at coordinate 590,802,098 of CM051234.1, forward strand.
GGACGGAATCAATTTTCTCCCCAAACAGACGCAACTCCAAAAAGGGGAGAGCTGTGAGCACCTTTTAGAAACTGCGTCCGCCGACCACTGACGCAGCCATACTGACCGGCGAATAGCCACCAGCATAGCCGCTGCCTTGCTACTCATAGCCAGCGTATCGTCCTGAGCGGATAGGACATAGGACACAAGATTCACACTGCTTAAGCGCAGTAAACTCTTTACAAGCGGGATTGAGATCCTCATATAGCCCCTGAATTACAGACCTAATCGCCAACAGAAGAAGGGCTGAAGCACACACCGGGCGCATCGCTGACCCGGCATAAGTAAAACCATGGCGAGCGTACTGGTCAATCCGACGATCTTCCCCATCTTTAGGGACAGTGGTCTCAGCAGACTGTACCATAGCCGTGCTGGAGAGCCCTAGCACAGGGGTATCGACGTCAGGAGGGACAGACCAAAGCTTCACCAACGCTTTCCCAACTGGAAGGTTTCCAGATAACCGCGTGGGATGTTCCCATTCCTTAAGGACCGCCCTCTCAAAGTGGTGCTGTCTGGGAAAAACCCAACGCGGCTGAGGCTCTTTAAACAACTGACCCTTTGGCAGGGTGACAGCCTCAGTCGGATCTAAATTCAAAATTTTAAACATTTGAGCCAGAATGGAGGGGGTGTCAAAAGCAACCCCCGCCGACCAATCGCCAATCGCATCAGCCTCAAGCTGATCTGCAGGCTCATCTGACTCCAACAGGAATTCTTCCTCATCCGGGAATCCATCGGACCATTCCACAGGCTCACATAACTCGTCCTGTGGAGCCGAAGGTACCGGAGTCAGGTGCTTCCGTTTTGCAGGGGCCTTTAACCCTGCTTTAACGGGCACTACTTTCCGGGGGCTGGCCGACCGTGCCGCCACCTCGGATTGCGAATCCCCACTTTTGACAGTGTCATGCGGGGTCCGGAACAGGGAGGGAGAGGTAGGAGATGAAGGTCGCGACGGGCCAGCAGCCGAAGCAACAGACTGACGCGCAATGCTCTGCTTTGCACAAGGGATGCAAATAAAGACATCCTCAGCTGGGAGCAGAGCCCCACAACTAATGCACCCCCCGAATGGCTCAGAAGAACCGTTTCCGGCAATAACGGAAGCCTCCATATGGTGATTTATGGTATTCGCAATTTTTTGGGCTTTAAGGCATAAGCCAACCCGGGATGCCCCCTTATTTGTAAATGTCCCGGAAGGGAGGATTTTTTTTTTTTTTTGTTTTTAAAGGAAGGTCCCCCTTAATAATATATATATATATATATATATATATATATATATATATATATATATATATATATTCTTAAATATAAAAATATCCCAATATTCTTTTTTTTTTTTTAAAAGAAAGACTAACCAAGTAACAGAGCCGGAGGGCCACCATAAACAGGGATCCCGGGATCTGTAAGGAAAAGAAAAACCACAATCAGATCCCCACATGCGTGTAACAAGCCAAAAAATTTATGTATGCATGGCACCAAAGTGCCTTTAAATGAGCAAGAAAAGACCACAACCCTGCCCCTTAATAAATTCAAAACATGATGCCTCCTTAAAAACACTTGCCCCCATATCTACATATTATAGATATTTAACTCCCACTCAACGGCCCCACCAGGGTGGGGCCGCTTACCTGAAAGGACCGAGAGCAGCAACCGGAGGGACGAAGCAGCAGCCAGCAGCAGCACAGGTAAATACAACCATGTGCGGCTGCGCCCCCCCCCCCCCATGTGACTTCCTTTTAAACTTGAAAGGAAGGAAGTGAAGCTGGGGCCGGCCACATGACGCTACCACCGGCGTCACCGGGCCCCGCCCCCTAAGCTCGATCAGTGCGGCCAAATCTAGGAATTAAAACCAGATGAGCCGCTACACGCGCACAACAAGGCAGGAGGCGGCGGAGGGGGGAGACGAAGGAGGGGGGAGGAGGAGAGGAAAACAGCATAGCGCAGCCATACCGACAGAAGACCTGCCATACAGTGGCCGCAAGGAGACCAGCGGGGAAGGGGAGAGGCGGGAGGGGGCTGTGGAAACTCAGGCGGCAAGCCAACCTGCCCAGCGCGGTGCGCCCAACCGCCCCCAAACCTGACCTAAACACACAAACCGGCCAGGACTATAAAAAACATACCTGGCCGAAAGGGAAAAGAGTGCACACATGCTGTGCAGTCTGCTCAATGCATAAAGTAAAACACACATGTTATAAAGTTATACTGTGAAAAACACACACACAAAATACACAACCCTCTAAACCCCCCCCCCCCCCCCCATAGTGAAGGGAGAAGGGACCATAACGGGAGAGTAAGGGGCTACGGGGACCCTCGGGACAGGGGCATCCCATTTCCGGATCACCATGCCGGATAGCCGCATTGCCCCCAAAAGAGGGGGTCGAGCGGAGGAGATAAGCTCCTAGGCACCTATAGTGCCATCTACCATTTGCCCAGTGAGCAGCCTAGGCTGGGAGGCTTCCATTCCACCATCAAGGTATAAACACTCAAACCGGGCAGAAATAGACCAAAAGGGGGGTGCCGGGGTAAGACCCCGGCTACCTGTAAGCAGGAGACTTCAATCTTCTGTCTTGTCGTCAAGCAGAGAGAAAAAATACCATTTTGTGAAATACTCACCTGTAAAATGGGTATTATAAGTATGTCACACACCCCGCTTCAAGATATCCATAACATGTGGGTAATACCGACCTGAAGAGGGCGTTCCTGCAGAGATGATAGCAAAAAGAAAGCCCCTCCCTGATCCATAAATACCTGGGACCTCCCACTCATTACCCAGTATATAGAAGCAGTAAGGTAAGGGACCAGGAAGAGGCAAATATAAACCAAAGCAACGCAAAGTTCACAATATAAAGGATCCAGAATACAAAACGGGCGGATGAAGCGGGGTGTGTGACATACTTATAATACCCATTTTACAGGTGAGTATTTCACAAAATGGTATTATTCTAAGTATGTCACACACCCCGCTTCAAGATATCCATAACATGTGGGACATCCAATAGCAGTGTCCATAAAAAGGGGCGGGGATCCAAAAACAAGGCAACAAGGCACAACTTAAACCACAACAGCTTGCAGAACTTTGCGGCCAAAAACAGCGTCCGCTGAGGCCCTAACATCAACCTTGTAAAACTTGGAAAAAGTGTGAACAGAGGACCAAGTAGCAGCCTTACAAACTTGTTCAACAGAGGCCTGGTGCTGAAAGGCCCAGGAAGCCCCAACCGCACGAGTAGAATGAGCAGTAACACGAAAAGGGGGACTCCTCCCCTTAGCAGAATAGGCCCCAATGATGGCCTGACGAATCCATTTACTAATGGAAGATTTGGCAGGAGCCAAACCTTTCCTAGGCCCAAAAGGCACCACAAAAAAAGCATCAGTCTTACGAAAGGAAGACGTAACCACCAGATAATATTTCACAACACGAACTACATCCAAGGAATGCAGCGCCCTTTCCTTGTCGTTGCTGGGATTAGGACATAGAGAAGGCAGAACAATGTCCTGATTCAGATGAAAGGCAGAGACCACCTTCGGAAGAAAATCCGGCTTGAAACGAAAGACAACCTTGTCCTGATGCCTCTCGAAGTACGGAGCTTTAATGGATAAAGCTGCCAACTCAGAAACACGCCTAACCGAAGTGATAGCCACCAAAAAGGCCACCTTTTGAGTAAGTGAAGACAAAGCAACCTCATTCAAGGGCTCAAATGGAGGACCCTGAAGAGCAGAAAGAACCAAGTTCAAATCCCAAACTGGAACAAAGGGCTTCCTAGGAGGCCGTACATGCGTAACTCCTTGGAAAAAGGTCTTGACTAAGGGATGAAGTGCAAAGGACCTTTGAAAGAACACCGCCAGGGCAGAAACCTGCCCCTTCAAGGTACTAAGTTGAAGCCCCAGATCCAGACCATGTTGAAGAAACTCCAGGATTCTGGAAATGGAGAACTCCCGACAAGAGAAAGACCTACTTTCACACCAGTCAATATAGGACCTCCAAGTCCTATAGTAAATAGTAGAAGAAGAGCGCTTCCTGGCGCTAATAAGAGTCTGAATCACCGCGTCAGAAAGACCTTCCTCCTTCAAGATGGCGGTTTCAGCAGCCACGCCGTCAAAGCCAGCGAAGGTAAATTGGGATAGCGTAGCCGACCCTGAGTGAGCAGGTCCGGCAGTAGAGGCAGAACGAACTGATCCTCTGCCAGTCTTACCAGGTCTGCGAACCAAACCTGCCTTGGCCACCTTGGTGCCACCAGAATCGCCGACGCGCCCTCCATGGCCAGCTTGCGCATCACTCTGGCTACCATTGGAAACGGAGGGAACAGGTAAAGAAACACCAGATCCCTCCAGCTCAGGGACATGGCATCCACCGCCAGGGCCAGTGGATCCTGCGAGAGAGAAACAAATACCGGAAGCTTGTGATTGTGACGAGAGGCAAAGAGGTCCACCGTCGGGAACCCCCACCTGAGGCAAATCGAGCGAAACACCTGAGGACTGAGAGACCACTCCCCCTGACAAGAGGAGGCCCTGCTCAGAGAGTCCGCCTCCGTGTTCTCCACTCCCGGAATGTAGACTGCTGAGATACACGGGACGTGGCTCTCCGCCCAGTCCAGAATCAAAGACACTTCCCTGAGGGCACTCCTGCTGCGAGTCCCCCCCTGGTGATTGATATAAGCAACCGCCGTCCGGTTGTCCGACCGGAGCTGAACCGGCAGGCCCCGCAACTGATGAGTCAAGCGAAACAGAACCAAACTGATGGCTCTCAACTCCAGAACATTGATGGGCTCGTGAGCCTCCTGTGGGCCCCACAGACCCTGAAACTGGAGGTCCTTCCAAACACCCCCCCAACCTGACAGACTGGCATCCGTGGTGACTGTTTCCCAACACGGAGCCGGAAAAGATCTGCCCTTCAACAGATTGACCGACCCCAGCCACCATTGCAGGGATCGACATACTCGGGGAGTCATCAGGAAGGACTGATCCAACGATAGAGGGGACTTGTCCCAAACCTTCAACAGATGAAGCTGAAGCGTCCTTGTATGAAACTGCGCAAAGGGAACTGCCTCGAATGAGGCCACCATTAACCCCACCAGCCTCATCCCTAGCCAGATGGGCGGACGAGGGACCGACAAGAGAAGCCGAACTAACTCCTGAATCAAAAGAATCTTGGCCTGGGGCAGAAACACCCTGGCCTGCGAAGTGTCCAGAGACATTCCCAGAAAGGTCACTACTCTGGACGGAGAAAGAGAAGACTTGGGGTGGTTGATCACCCAACCGAACCTCTCCAGAGTGAACACCACCACTCTGGTGTCCAACTCCGCTTGGTTGAAAGAAGAGGCCATGATCAGAAGATCGTCCAAATAGGGCACAATGCGGATACCCTGAACTCTGAGCAGAGCCATCAGCCCCGCTAGCACCTTGGTGAACACCCGAGGAGCCGAGGTGAGACCGAAAGGGAGTGCCACAAACTGAAAATGCCGATCCTCCACCACGAACCTGAGAAACCTCTGGTGTGCTGGAAAAACCGGAACGTGTAGATAAGCGTCCTTGATGTCTATGGACGTCAGAAAGTCTCCCTGACGAAGAGAGTGAATAGCCGAACGCAGCGTTTCCATGCGGAATTTCCGCGGCCGGATGAACCTGTTGAGAAACTTCAGATCCAAGATGGGTCGGACCGATCCGTCCTTCTTGGGTACCGTGAACAGATTGGAATAAAAACCCCTGCCCTGATCTGAGGGGGGCACTGGGCAAATGACAGCCATGTCCAGAAGATTCTCTACTGCCACCAGGAGCCCTTGCGCCGCCAGAGGCTCCGAAGGCATCCGAGACCTGAAAAATCTGTAAGGGGGGCGGAGCTCGAACTCCAGCTTGTAACCGGAAGACACCACTTCCCGGATCCATCTGTCCGAGACCTCTTGATCCCAGATCTGGGATAAGTGTCGCAGCCGTCCCCCCACCCGCATGGGTGAGGGCGCCCCCTCATTGCTGAGCTGGCTTAGTAGCCGGTTTCGGCTTAGAGCCCCAACTGTATCCTGGACGGGCACGTCCTCTGCCCCTGCTCCCAGAATCCCCTGCCAGATCTGGCCCCACGAAAGGAGGGGGTAAAAGAAGGCGCCCCCCCGAAAGGGACGGCGTTGTTTCTTGCGTTGAGGTAACCTACCACCCTTGGTGACAGTCACGCGCGTGACGCCAAGCTCCGCCCCCCTCCTATGCAAAGCATTAGCTCCTCAGCGGCGCCGGAGATAAATGGGGGCGGGCTGCGGTGACGCGCCACAAGACCGGCCCCGCCCCAAGAGAAGTCGTGAGGGAAGATTCCCCTCAGAAAAAGAGGCGCCAAAACCGGCCGGCGCCGCAGCGAATGTGCGGCCGCGGCGCTTGGCCGGTTAAAGACAGTAAAAGTAAAACATGTCATCCTTTACAACTCACCTACTGTTCAATCACCGCAGCACACAATACAAGGAGGGACGGACCCCGGCACCGCGCCGAAGGTCCGGCCCCGCCCCACCCACTACATTCCTGATACAGTGCATGAGGTAAACTACCTCCGCCATTATGAGAGAAATAGAAAAGCCCAGCACAGAGGCCTCCACAAGAACGGCCGCGGCGCTGACATGACAGTTAAAGAGAGTGTGTACTACACCATAACTGTAGTAAAAGACCGCGCATGATAAAGAGAATAATAAAGAGGGGACCCACACCCCCCATCCCCACTGTGGAAAGGGATCCTGGGAGGGCCATTCCAATGTTAAAACTAAGGGACAGGGCATCCCAAGCCGGGGTCACCAACCCGGTATAACCGCCTACCCTCTTGTATAGGGTCTCACGGTGGAGCGTTGCTCCTGAGCACTTGAGGTGCTAATATACCCTCGCCTGGACCCGCAGCCACGGCTGGGAGGCATATGTATTCTAGGGAAAAAAGGGTCCAAACGGAAATAATTAAGTAGCGGGCCGGGAGGAGGAGGAGGAGGAGACATCATCTTCTGAGTAATGAGTGGGAGGTCCCAGGTATTTATGGATCAGGGAGGGGCTTTCTTTTTGCTATCATCTCTGCAGGAACGCCCTCTTCAGGTCGGTATTACCCACATGTTATGGATATCTTGAAGCGGGGTGTGTGACATACTTAGAATATACTGGTGATTGAAGGGAGGTACCAGGTATATATAGGCCGGAAGGGGGCTCGTTACAAGACTTCCTCTCTGCACAGCGTCACCTGGCGGTGAGTTAACCCAATAAGTGAAGAATATTGAAAAGTGAAGCGGGGTGTGTGGCACACCAAGAATAACTGGTGTTAAGTGGGAGGTCCCAGGTATATATAGGCCGGAAGAGGCTCGTTTTCAAGACTTTTCCCTGCAACGTCGCCACCTGCTGGTGGAGTAACCCGATCGTAAGAATTAAAGGGGAAGCGGGGTGTGTGGCACACTGAGAATAAGGGTACTAACATTTTGTCCTGCACAGCTGATTGGCACTAGTCCAGCGATCAGTAAATCTCCAAGCACAAGTCAATGTCGCCACATCCTGTGCCATACGGGGACAATACATGGGGTCGGGTCTGCGACCCCTCAATCAGTCAGAACACTGCAATGCCCCCTCCATTCAATGCCATGGAGGAGTGGACAATGCCTTGTAGTGAATGGAGATGGCATGGCAAGCGCAGAAATGGAGTTGTTTCCCCAGGGCTACACAGGATGCTGCAGCAAAGGCTCAGATTCAGCAATCGGGTTCATTACTGATCACCGTACTACACCCATCAGCTGGAGAAAAAAAAAAAGTACTCTGCTTTGTTTCATTGCTCGTTGAATGACTTCTTTAAGACGTGCTTTTACCACTTTCGATGGCTTTTGTGCAGCTTTAACTTGTTAAGCTAAGGATGCATCCAGATTGAGAAATTTAGTGATTTAATAGTGGACAGGCAGATGGAGGATATAATGAGCCAGTTAAATATTTATGCTTCAAGGTTTTATACCGGAAGTCAAATAAACATATTCGAGGGGTACAAACGCAAAAGTAAGAAACTAACCATAATTGCCGATGGAGAATCCGTTCCAGAGACATCAACTAAAATATCATCATATTTGTCGAAGTTAATACCAGTTTGGTAATGCCTAAAAATTTCTGTTTCATCTTGAGAAGGCTCAGGAGGAACATAAGTTACTCTGGGGCCTAAAGATAAAAATATTTTAATTAGAATGCATGTACAAAAATCAAAATATCTTTAAAAATCATAAGGAAAATATAGATACCTAGCTCTGTTCTTTCTATTCCATCTTGAGCTGTAAAAAAAAAAAAAAAAAAAAACTATTAAAAGAAGAATACACAATTCTGTGAAGTACTCACCTGTAGAATTGATATTATAAGTATACAGTACGTCCTGCTCCAGATATAGTACTTACACTTCGGTTATCCTCCACCAGATGGCGCTGCACTGCAGAGACATGCAAAACAGGCTCCTCCCGGCCCTTCAAATACCCAGGGACCTCCCACAAATCCCCAGCATTGAAAAGCAGTGAACAAGAAGCTGGGAGAATTTAACCACCAAAACTGGTAACTATAACAATGATAATCACCATACAGGGGGTCCAGAATAATGCAAAAACCAGGGTGGGGTGGAGCAGGACGTACTGTATACTTATAATATCAATTCTACAGGCGAGTACTTCACAGAATTGTATTATTATTAGTATACAGTACGTCCTGCTTCAGATAGATTACACTTGGGACATTCAATAGCAGTGTCCATAAACGGGGTGGGATCCCAACGAAAAGGTAACAGCAGACAGTTTAAACCACTGCCGCCTGCAAACCCTTGCGGCCAAAAACAGCATCAGCTGAGGCCCTAACATCAACCTTGTAAAACTTTGATAAGGTATGAACAAGACCAAGTAGCGGCCTTGCAAACTTGTTCAACAGAAGCCTGGTGCTGGAAGGCCCAAGAGGCACCAATAGCACGAGTAGAATGAGCAGTAAGGCGGAAGGGAGGACTCTTCCCCTTAGCAGAATAGGCCTGAATCACAGCCTGGCGAATCCATTTGCTAATAGTAGACTTGGCAGGAGCCAAACCCTTCCTAGGCCCAGAAGGGACCACAGAAAAACCAACAGTCTTCCTGAAGGCCGCAGTGACAACCAGGTAAAACTTCAGACACCTGACCACATCCAAGGAATGCAGAACCCTTTCCTTAGCGTTGCTAGGATTAGGACACAATAAAGGGAGAACAATATCTTGATTCAAATGAAAAGCAGACACCACCTTAGGCAGAAAGTCTGGCTTAAAGCGGAACACCACCTTGTCCTGGTGTCTCTCATAGTATGGGGGCTTAAGTAATAGTCACCAGAAAGACAACCTTGAGGGTAAGTAAAGCCAGAGCAGCATCCTGAATAGGCTCAAAGGGAGCACCCTGCAAGGCAGACAAAACCAAGTTCAAATCCCAAACAGGGACCGTAGGTTTACGTGGGGGAAGCACATGAGTGACCCCCTGAAAGAAGGTCTTAACTAAGGAATGCTGAGCAAAAGAATTCTGAAATTAGACAAACAGGGCAGAAACCTGACCCTTCAGAGTACTGAGTTTTAGACCCAACTCCAACCCATGCTGTAAAAACTCCAGAACGCTGGGGATTAAGAACTCCCTACAGGGAAGAGACCTAGACTCACACCAATCAATGTAGGTACGCCATACCCTATAATAGATGGCAGAAGAAGTTTTCTTCCTAGCCTGTACCATGGTATCCACCACTAAGGCAGACAAGCCTTTTTCCATCAAGATGGAGGTTTCAGCAGCCAAGCCGTCAAAACCAGAATTTGTAAATTGGGATGGCGTAAGGAGCCCTGAGTGAGTAGATCTGGCATCTCTGGCAGGACGTACTGATCAACTGCCATTTGTACCACGTCTGCGAACCACACCCTTCTTGGCCACCTTGGGGCCACTAGAATCACTGGCACCTTTTCCAGGGCAATCTTGCGCAGAACCCTGCCCAGCAGGGGGAACGGGGGAAATGCATACAGGAGCCGAAATTTCTATCAAGACAATGACAGAGCATCCGTGGCCACGGCCAGAGAATCCTGAGAGAGGGAGACAAAGGCCGGGAGCATGTGATTGTGACGGGATGCAAACAGATCCACATCCGGTAGACCCCAACGGTGACACAGGGACTGAAATACCCTGTTGCAGAGGGACCACTCCCCCTGACGGGAAGTCCCCCTGCTCAGAGAGTCTGCTAGGAGATTCTCCACCCCCCCGGGATGTAAACAGCCGAAATGCCAGAATCCGCAACACTTCCTGGAGGGCACCCTTGCTCCGGGTCCCTCCCTGATGATTGATGTAGGCAACCGCCGTCCTGTTGTCTGAGCGCACCTGAACAGACAGTCCCTGCAGGTGATCGGTCAACTGCTCCAGAACCAACCTGACCGCCCGTAGTTCCAGAATGTTCATGGGTAAATGGGCCTCCTGAGGGCCCTACCTGCCCTGGAACCTCAGGGACTTCCAGAATCCCCCCCAACCTGACAGACTGGCATCCGTGGTGACCGTCTCCCAGGAGGGGGCTAGAAAGGACCTGCCCTTTAGCAAATTCTTGTTGTCTAGCCACCACGAGAGGGACCTTATGACCAACGGGGGAAGCACACAAACCCTGTCCAGGGACGCAGGATCCTTGTCCCATACCGAGAGGAGGTGAAGCTGCAGAGGCCTCGAATGGAACTGAGCAAAGGGCACCGCCTCGAAGCTCGCCACCATCAGACCCACCAGCTGCATTCCCTGCCTGAGGGAGAGATGGGGGCACGAGAGCAGGGACCGTACCTGCGCAGTCAGGGCTTCCACCTTCTGTTGGGGAAGGAATATTCGTGACTGAACCGTATCCAGAATCATCCCCAGGAATGGGGTCACCGACGAAGGGGACAGAGAGGACTTGGGATGATTGATCACCCAGCCGAAGGACTCCAAGGTGGACACCACCCGCTGAGTGTCAAGTTCCGCCTGCTGTAGGGGCCATGAGGCAATGTGGATGTCGTCCAGGTAGGGCAGCACTCGTATGCCCCCTGACCTTAACAAGGACATCACTCCCGCCAGCACCTTGGTGAACACTCTGGGAGCTGAAGTGAGGCCAAATGGTAGGGCCACAAACTGATAATGTTGATCTTTCAACACAAATCTGAGAAACCTTTGATGTCCCGGAAACACAGGGATGTGAAGGTAAGCATCTTTGATGTCCACAGTCATAAAATCCCCTGGGAGCAGAGAGCCAACGGCCGAGCGCAGAGTTTCCATGCGAAAGCGCTTGTACTTGACAAATTTGTTGAGGATCTTTAAATCCAGAATGGGCCTGACTGACCCATCTCTTTTGGGTACTGTGAAAAGGTTGGAGTAGAACCCTTCTCCCAATTCTCTCAAGAGAACCTGGCAAATAACTACCAGATCCAGAAGGCCTTGCACTGCCTGCATCAGGACCTGAGCCGATATCGGGTCCTGGAGGATCCGGGACCTGATGAATCTCGAGGGGGGCCACACAGCAAACTATTTTGTAGCCAGAGGTAACTACCTCCTGAATCCACCGGTCCGAGACTTGGTGCCTCCAGATATGCGCGAAGTGCTGTAGCCGTCCCCCCACCCTGGCGGGCGAGGGTGCCTTATCATGCCTGAGGGGTCTTGGGAGGGGCTTTGGGTTTGGTCCCCCAGGAGGAGCCGGGGCATCGCCCCCTGCTCCTATGCCAGGAGTCTGCACGAGCCCCCGAAGGACACCCCTTTCCCCTGCTTAACACCTCTGTAGGGGGCCGAGGCAGCCGCCTGCGCTGTGGTAACTTACCTCCTTTAACAAAGAGGTCTAGGCGGTCCCCAAACAGGCGCAGGCCCTTAAATGGAAGCCCAGTAAGGGCTTTCTTAGCGGCATTGTCAGCCGCCCACTGGCGCAGATATACCGCGCGGCGTATAGCCACCGCCAAGGCGGAAGATCTGGCACACAGTCTAATAGCATCATCCGATGCAGACAGGATAAAGTTCACAAACACATCACAGTTAGACAGTGCATTAATAGCATCAGTAGGCAACTCGTCTGGGCCGTCAAGTGCATTCCTGACCATGGCCCGGAGCACCACAGAAGTAATAGCCAAGGCGCAAACCGTGCGCAGCGCCGCCCCCACAAATGCAAAGGCATGGCATGCCAATTGGTCAATGCGCCGGTCCTCAGAATCCCACAGCGTAGTAGTGTCGGGGGGGTGCATAATAGAGGTGTTAGACAGCCCTAGAATAGGAGCATTGACCTCGGGGGGCGATGACCAGCACTTGACCATATCAGCAGGAAAAGGATACTTTCTGTCCAAACTCTTAGGTATCCCGGGAAGTCTACTAGGGTGTTCCCACTCCTTAAGCACAAGGTTATTGAAATGGGTTTGCTCAGGAAATTCCAATCGAGCCTTAGCAGTATGAAAGAGCTCACCCCTTTGCCTGGGAGCCACAACAGGGGGAGAGATGGACAAAACCTCAAAAATCTGAACCAGCAGCCTGTCAGTATCATCCAGGGTCCAGGGATCAGAGCCAGAATCGTCATGACCCCTGGACCTCTCGTCAGATGACCCCGAGTCAGAGAACAGCTCCCCTTTGTCCGAGGGGGTATAGCCATAAAGATGCAACAACTCGTCAGACTCCGTAGGGAAAAGAGTGGCATCAGGGGTTAAGTGCTGCTTTTTAGCGGTGGTAGCACTTACGCGCTAAAGTATTAGCAATCAATTTTTCACGCCAGTCTAGCAGCCACATCAGGATGAGAATCCCCACTTGTATTGGGGGTTAGACTCAGGCTTGGGGGAGTAGGTGACGTGAGGTGAGGTGCAGGCCAAGACACCGGAGGGGCGGGAAGTACCATTAGCACCTGCTGCACGCAAGTAACACAGACCCGTGCATTGTCACCGCTGATAGGCGAGACCCCACAAGCTACACACAGCCGGGCTTGTCCCGAAGGAACCCCGGTCACATTATCCTGGGATGCCTCCATATGGTGATTAATAGGCACAATAGGCCAGTAGGGATTGACTTTGTAAGCTACCCTGGATGCCCCAATGACCCGCAGGGAAGTGGGAGTAATTATACTGGACCCAACTGGCAATTACACAGGGCCGGGAGAAGCCACTTGATTCACCCGTCTGAAAGACAATGAGAATAAGGGGTGTCAGAACCATGCACAGTAAGCAAGAAGCATAAAAAATAGCCCGCGAGGGCACTTACAGACCGCGGAAGGGGGGACCGTTACCCACTCGCGCGCCTACATCAAAATGGCGCCAAACGAACCTCGAAGGGCGGGTAAGAGCGGGCCGTGATGCGGAGCACGCCAAGCCAGGCCCCCGCCCCCCGAAGAGCGCGAAGCTCTAAGACAGCAACCAATTATGTCATGAAGATCGAAGTGTATGGCACACTTAAAATAGATGACTTGCCAATGATGACGCCGCTGCACCTGAGGCGACGCCATCGCCCGGCGCAGAACATGCAGGGAAGGAAAACGCGCACGGAGGCGGCAGTTACACAAGTAAAAATACAAAGCAGAGCGGCAGCTGAAACCCCATATACAAGTCCAAGGACATTACAAAGGCATTATGCATGTAATCACAATACACTGGCCCGAACTCACCCCCCCCTTTCTTTCCCCCCGAGCTACAGGGGGGAACAAGGGAAGATGGCGGCCCTTTGTACAGTGCCCACCGCTACACGGGGCAATAATGCGGGAGGGGCATCCCATAAAGGCTCATCATCAGCCTATACCGCCTACCCTTTGGTGAGGGACTGCGGTGGAGCATGGCTCCCTAAGCACGCATGGTGCTGCCTACCTTCACCCGACCAGCGCAGCCCAGGCTAGGAGGCACATCATCACAAGGGACAGGTGGGAATAGTCCAACAGGGCCGCAGGCTTTAAAAGCCCAGCTCACCTGCGAGAGAGTGACACTTCATGTCTTCGCAGTTAGCACTGCAGAGAAATCTGGGGATTTGTGAGAGATTCCTGGGTATTTGAGGGGCCGGGAGGAGCCTGTTTTGCATGTCTCTGAAGTGCAGCGGCATCTGGCGGAGGATAACCCAAGTGTAAGTACTATATCTGGAGCAGGACGTACTGTATACTAAGAATAAAGGGATCTGACTAGATAACAAATGTGACAGCGCTTGCTTTTATTCAGATACCCACGGGTCAACAACAAACATGCACAGGGAATGAGCCAATGGCTCCAATGGAAGCACCATTAATGAAGGTCCTAACCTAGAACACAGATTTATGAAAATACCATTTTGTGAATACTCACCTGTAAAATGGGTATTATAAGTATGTCACACACCCCACTTCAAACATTAATAATTACACTAGGGTTAACGCACCTCTAGGTGGCAGCATTGCAGAGAACTTCTCCAAAAAACTTCAACAGGCCCCTCCCGGTCTATACATACTTGGTACCTCCCAAGAACCTCCCAGTATTAGAACATCAGTAAGACAAGGTACCAGAACCAACAATGCAACCCTCAACGTAAAGAACTAAACTTCACCAAATAAAGAGCCAGGATACCGAAAAGGGAGGGTGAAGTGGGGTGTGTGACATACTTATAATACCCATTTTACAGGTGAGTATTCACAAAATGGTATTATTCTAAGTATGTCACACACCCCACTTCAAACATTAATAATTACACTAGGGACATCCAACAGCAGTGTCCAGAAAAGGGTGGGTATCCGAACAGGCAATAACGCAGAAAAAACTCAAACCACTGCAGCCTGCAAAACCTTGCGGCCAAAAACAGCATCCGCTGAGGCCCGCACATCAACCTTATAGAACTTAGAAAAAGTATGAACAGAAGACCAAGTTGCAGCCTTACACACTTGTTCAACCGAAGCCTGGTGCTGAAAAGCCCAGGACGCACCAACCGCACGAGTAGAGTGAGCAGTAACTCGAAAAGGGGGATCCTTCCCCTTAGCCGAATAAGCACCAACAATGGCCTGACGAATCCATTTACTAATGGAAGATTTGGCCGGAGCCAAACCCTTCCTAGGCCCACATGGCACAACGAAAAAGGCATCAGTCTTACGAAAAGACGTAGCACGTAGATAGTACCTGACCCAACGTACCACATCCAAGCAGTGCAAAGCACTCTCCTTGACATTCTTAGGCTTAGGACACAAGGAAGGAAGAACAATGTCCTGGTTAAGATGAAAAGCAGAGACCACTTTAGGGAGAAAATCTGACTTGTAACGAAAAACCACTTTGTCCTGATGATCCTCAAAATAAGGAGCCTGAATAGACAAAGCTGCCAGCTCTGAAACACGCCGAACCGAAGTGATGGCCACCAGAAAGGCAACCTTCTGAGTAAGAATGGACAAAGCAACATCCCGCAAAGGCTCAAAAGGAGGAGCCTTAAGAGCAGAAAGAACCAAATTCAAATCCCACACTGGGAGCAAAGGCTTCCTAGGAGGCCGCACATGCGAAACCCCCTGGAAAAAAGTCTTGACCAAGGAATGACTAGCAAAAGACTTCTGGAAAAAAATAGACAAAGCAGAAACCTGCCCCTTCAAGGTACTCAGCTGAAGTCCAGCTCCGACTGAAGAAACTCCAAAATCCTAGACACAGAAAAAACCCGGCAAGGCAAAGACCTAGCCTCACACCAATCAATATAAGATCTCCAATACCTGTAATAGATGGAAGAAGAAGATCTCTTCCTGGCACTAATAAGAGTCTGAATGACCGCATCCGAAAGACCCTCCTCCTTTAAGATGGAGGTTTCAGCAGCCAAGCCGTCAAAGCCAGCGTTTGTAAACTGGGGTAACATAGATGACCCTGAGTGAGAAGATCTGGCCGAAGAGGCAGATCGAACTGATCTACAGCCAGACGAACGATGTCCGTGAACCACACCCGCCTTGGCCACCTTGGAGCCACGAGAATGGCGGGAACTCCCTCCAGAACCAACTTTCGCAGAACCCTGCCTAGCATGGGAATCGGAGGAAACAGATAAAGAAACCCCAGGTCCCTCCAGCTCAGGGTCATGGCATCCACCGCCAGAGCCAGAGGGTCCCGGGACAGGGACACAAAGGACGGAAGCTTGTGACGAGAAGCAAACAGATCCACCTCCAGCGTCCCCCACCGGAGACAAAGTGACCGAAACACCTGGGGATGGAGAGACCACTCCCCCCGACGGGACGCACACCGGCTCAGAAAATCCGCCTCTGTGTTTTCCACTCCCGGAATGTAAACTGCCGAGATGCAAGGGACATGAGTCTCCGCCCAGACCAAAATCAGAGACACCTCCCTGTGGGCACCCAGACTGCGAGTCCCTCCTTGGTGATTGATGTAAGCAACCGCCGTCTGATTGTCTGAGCGAACCTGAACCGGCAGACCTTGTAAATGATGCGTCAAGCGAGACAGAACCAACCTGATGGCTCGCAATTCCAGAACATTGATGGGCAAGTGGGCCTCCTGAGGGCCCCACTGCCCCTGAAACCGAAGATCCTTCCAAAAACCTCCCCAGCCTGACAAACTGGCATCCGTGGTGACAGTTTCCCAAAGCGGAGTCAGAAACGACCTGCCCTTCAGAAGGTTGTCCGAGACCAACCACCACAGAAGGGACTGCCGAACCCGAGGGGACAACCGGAAGGACCGATCCAACGACCCCGGACACCGGTTCCAAGACGCCAAAAGATGAAGTTGAAGAGTCCTCGTATGAAACTGAGCAAAGGGAACTGCCTCGAACGAGGCCACCATCAACCCCACCAGTCTCATCCCCAGACGAATGGACGGATGAGGATGGGAGAGGAGCAGCTGGACCAATTCCTGAATCAACAGAACCTTGGCCTGAGGAAGAAACACTCTGTGCTGGTAGGAGTCCAATGACATCCCCAGAAAGGTCACCACCCTGGCCGGAACCAGCGAGGACTTGGGGTAATTGATCACCCAGCCGAACCTCTCCAACATAGACACCACCGTGCCGGTGTCCCCCTCTGCTTGACTGAAGGAAGGAGCCATGATGAGAAGATCGTCCAGGTAAGGCACAATGCGAATCCCCTGAGCTCTGAGCAGGGCCATCACCCCCGCCAACACCTTGGTGAACACTCTCGGAGCAGAGGTGAGGCCGAACGGAAGAGCCACAAACTGAAAATGCCGATCCCCCACCACGAAACGAAGGAACCGCTGATGAGCAGGAAAGATCGGCACGTGCAGGTACGCATCCTTGATGTCTATGGACGTCATAAAGTCCCCCTGCCGAAGCGAACCGATCGCAGACCGCAGGGTTTCCATGCGAAACTTCCGAGGACGAATAAACCTGTTGAGGAACTTCAAATCCAGAATAGGACGGAAGGACCCGTCCTTTTTGGGAACCGTGAAGAGATTGGAGTAAAACCCACGTCCCACCTCTGAAGGAGGAACCGGGCAAATGACAGCTAAATCTAGAAGATTCCTTACTGCCGCCAGGAGCCCCTGCGCGGCCAAAGGATCCAAAGACACCCGAGACCTGAAGAACCTTGGAGGAGGACGGGACTCGAACTTGTAACCGGCCGAAACCACCTCCCGGATCCATCTGTCCGGGACCTCCTGGTCCCACACCCGGGAGAAAAGTTGCAACTGTCCCCCCACCCGAACGGGTGAGGGCGCCCCCTCATTGCTGGGTGGGCTTGGAAGCCGGCTTGGGCTTGGCACCCCAGACGCGAGTGGGGCGGCCACGGCCTCTGCCCCTATTCCAACTGGCGCCCCTGGGGGCCGAGGAGCCCGCACCTCTACCGGCTCCGACTCCCCGAAAGGACGGATTGAACGAGACCATCCCCCGAAAGGAACGGCAAAATTTCTTGCGCTGAGGTAACTTACCTCCCTTGGCAACAGAATCCAGCCTCTCACCAAAAAGCCTCAAACCCAAAAAGGGCAGAGCCGTGAGCGATCTTTTTGAATTAAAATCGGCCGTCCACTGTCTCAACCACACACAGCGCCGGATAGCCACCAGCAAGGCAGTAGCCCTGCCACACATCAGCATGGCATCCTCCTGAGCGGCCAGGATAAAAGACAAAAAAGCATCGCAGCGCTTAAGCCCAAAGGAACTCATCACTGGTGGGCTCGAGATCCACCCCCAAGTCCCTGACAATAGACCTGACAGCAAAAGTCAACAGGGCCGAAGCACAGACAGGCCTTAAAGTGGACCAACACCCAGGGGGGATCGGCCCGGAAATCTATAAGATTCCCGAACCGATTAGATCCCTCCCCGCGGGGCATCCGAAATCGGGATGTCCCGCGGGGAGGAACCCCCCAGGAGGCCCACAATCCTCACCTTACCTGCGATCCAACGGCGCATGCGCGAGACGCAGCCGCGTCTCTCGCTTCCCTCTAGCAGGGCGCGCTCCCGCGCCGGCCGTTTTGTGAATGGCCGGCGCAGGAGCGCTCCCTGTTAGAGGGAAGCGAGAGACGCAGCCAATGACAGCGCTCTGGTATGCGCGTCCAAGCGGCTTTGGACGCGCATACCAGAGCTGCTCTGAGCGCTGTCATTGGCCGGACGAGGTCACGTGGGAGCGGGGAGAGGTGAGTTTTTGCGGCGATCGGGGTGCCCCACCTAAGTGGACCAACACCCAGGATAGTCAAAATCCTGGGTGTTGGTCCACTTTAACACCGAACCCGCACATACAAAACCGTGACGGGCAAGCTGATCAACCCGGCGATCCTCGCCGTCCCTGAGCGAAGTCGTGTCAGGGGAATGCACGACCGCCGTGTTGGACAGTCCCAGGACCGGAGTATCTACCTCAGGGGGAACAGACCAACGCTTCATCAATTCCGCCGGAAAGGGATACTTCCTATCCCAACTAGACGGCACACCAACAAGACGTGTAGGTTGCTCCCATTGCTTGAAAACAATTTCTTCAAAATGCTGTTGACTGGGAAACTCCAAACGCTGCTTGGACACCCCAAAAAGCTGACCCTTAAGGCCTAGGAGCAACAACCGGAGGCTCCAAATCCAAAACCTCAAACATCTGGCTCAGAATGGTAGAGGAATCGAGAGGGAGGCCATCATCCTGATCCCCCTCAGAACCCAGCAACTGCTGAACATCAGAATCTTCTTCCTCAATGAGCTCACCTTCTTCACGGGGACGATCCGACCACTCCAGATCTCCCACCACTTCCTCATCTGAATCCGGCGGAGGCAGATGCTTCCGCTTAGCTGAAACCTTCTGAGCGGCTATAGCAGAAAACCGCTTCTCAAGGCTGGTCAAGCGGGCACATACCTCAGACTGTGAATCCCCGCCCAGGACAACGTCACACGGGGTCCGGAATAAACGAGGGGGAGAGGGAGATGGCGCGGCTGAAGAAGTGCTAGGCACCGGAGTACTGGACTGCCGTGCAATGTTCTGCTGTGCACAAGGGATACACAAAATGACATCATCTCCCTGGAGCGGAGTCCCACAACCCCCGCACACCTTGGATTGTCCCGAAGAACCATTCCCGGTATCTGTGGCAGCCTCCATGTGGTGAAATTTATGGTATTCGCAGAACCCAGGGATTTATGCGGTACGCGACCCGGGATGCCCCTTAATAACCTAACAATTGTCTAAGGATAGTCACAAGATCCTGACCCAGGGGAACAGCATAAGACCCTTATAAAAGTATATAAAAAAATATGTATATAAAAATATATATATATATATATATATATATATATATATATATATATATATAGCAATGAAAAAACACCCCCCACGAGCCAGGTATATATGACCGGGAGAGCCCTGCCAGACGGGATCCCAGGATCTGAAAGACACAAAGGGAGAGGGACAGGCGTCAATCCAGCACCATATACCAGCATAACATACAAAACCCCCCTTACACCACCCCCCCCCCCACCCCCCCCATTAACCAGAGACACAGGAACTGGTTAATACAAAACCAGCACCATAAAGATGCGCCGGAGTGAGGAGGAAGGAGGAGGAGGAGAGGACGCAAACCGAGGGGCCATCGCAAGGAAAACTAAAACGCCCTACCTGAGAGAAAAACCGCGCAGCCAGGCACCGCAGAAGATGGCGGCCCGCACACAGCGCAGTGAAGGAGGAGAAGGCAAGCTCCGGGAGCCAAGAAGGCCCCGCCCCTCCGGGACATCCAATCAGTGCGCGGCCCGCACGTGCGCGACCCCGCCCCCCGGCAGCGTCAGCCGGCGGAGACCGCGCTCAGACCTCAAGGACGGGACCGGCGGAGCAACCCGCCGGTTCCCAGTGTGCACAAACACAGACCCACACACTGATAATCAGATCCCCCCCCCCCTGAGCAGACCGGACACGCAGGCTGCAAGCGCCGGACACAGCGCTCAGCCACAGCGCGCCGCGAGGCCCCGCCCCCCCCGGCTCCTGAGGGGAGAGGACAGACACACAGACAGGGGGGACAGAGGGACACCCAGGCAAAACTTGCAATAAAGGCAGTCACAGTAAAAATCACGAAAAGCCTCACAATGTAGCAGCGCAGCAGCCACACTCACACAGCATGTCACCGTCCCCAGCGCGCCCCACACCCCGGAATGTGAAATAACGATATCCCAGGGCTAGGCACATCCTGACCGCTAACCTCCTATTAAATGGGGCATCCCACATCCGGATCACCACTCCGGGCATCCCGCTATGCCCCGCAATGAAGGGTCGAGCGGAGGAGCTAATCTCCTAGGCACCAATGGTGCCGGCTACCTTTTTGCCCGGCCTACAGCCGAAGCTGGGAGGCTGCCATTAAATAGTATACTCTCAAACAAGAGCCGGGCAGAAATAGACCACGGGGGGGGGGGGGGGGGGCCGGGGGGGATACCCCGGCTACCTGCAAGCAGGAGACTTCTTTCTTCTGTCTTGTCGCCACCTTGCAGAGAACACTGGGAGGTTCTTGGGAGGTACCAGGTATGTATAGACCGGGAGGGGCCTGTTGAAGTTTTTTGGAGAAGTTCTCTGCAATTCTGCCACCTAGAGGTGCGTTAACCCTAGTGTAATTATTAATGTTTGAAGTGGGGTGTGTGACATACTTAGAATAGAATTGTTATGGCAAACAATTATCCTGCGTGCTGACCAATATCCCAGCAAACCTTTCTGGAGGAAGGCAAGAACTCTCTTCTGAGAATACTATTGGCAAGACACCCAAAAATAAATAAATAAATGATGTGCTGAAGAGGTTTTGCACAAAACAGCCAAGCATAGCTCATTGTCAACTAAAATATTAAGTTCAACTGCCACACTATCAAAGCAAAGCAGAGAGTGTGGAAATCTCCATCGCCATATTGCTTCTGGTGCTTTTTTTATTTGATGTAGCAAGGGCTCTCTGTGAACCCCCTCGGTAAAAATCTAAAAGCAAGCGGTTTCAAACTCTAGAATGTTGACAACTGTCATCTGCATCGAGACACCCTCCAAATATCTCCCCGTTGGGCTTGCCATTTAGCTTAATTTACCCCTTCTACATATGCCATCATCAGACTCAATACCTTCATGCATCCCTAAGCTAGGCACTTTGAAAAAATGTTTCCAACAATATGCCAAATCTGATCAAGGCAGTAGAAAAAATGTTGCATACTCCATAACCATTTCCATCTCTAAAGTGATCACGGATGACTTCTTGTGATGTACCAACCACCATCCTCAAGTAGTAGACAGGAAGATGGAAAATTCAGGAGCTTTTCTACTGAGGACAATCCCTTCAGTAATAGGCAGAAAAACTGGGCTTCCCCACTGCCGAAGCTACGTTGCAGGACCCACAGGGGTCGGGTAAGATCAGTGGCGTTAGCTAGGGCTTTTATATATTCCAAGGCCTGGTCACGTGGTTGTTGAACTGCTTTAAAGTAGAACAAAACCCACTGTGGAGGGACCTGGAATCTAAGATTCCAGGGCAGACCACTGGCCCTCCCATAAGGCATCATGATCGGGATACCGCGCCGTGTACCCCCCGAAGTGCGGCCAAACTGGCTTACTTAAAACGGACCAAAACCCATTAAGCTTGTGAAATACATTTGGCCAAAGCCCCTGATATTCCCTTCTTAGGGTGTAGAACTAGAAAATATAATTCTGTGATTACTCACCTGTAGAATTGGTATTATATGTATACAGTACGTCCTGTTCCAGAATATTTCTTACTCCTGGGTAATACATCCACAAGATGGGGCTGGACTGCAGAAAGATTGTGGCTCCTCCCGGCCCCATATAAGCCAGGGACCTCCCACCAATTCCCCAGTATTGACAAGCAGTTAACAAGAAGCCGGGAGAACTATAATAACCATAATTTAAAATGAACATAAGAACAATATCACCATACAGAGGTAACTAAGAATAATGATAACAAGGGTGGGATGGAACAGGGTGTGCTGTATACATATTACCAATTCTACAGGTGAGTAATCACAGAATTGTATTATTCAGCGTATACAGCACGTCCTGTTCCAGAATATTACTTACTCCTGGGACATCCAATAGCAGTGTCCGTAAGGTAGGGTGGGATCCCCAAAAAGTAAGAGCGGGCAGTTTAAACCACTGCCGCCTGCAGAACTTTGCGACCAAAAGCAGCGTCAGCTGAGGCCCTAACATCAACCTTGTAAAACTTAAAAAAAAAGTGTGAACAGAAGACCAAGTAGCGGCCTTGCAAACTTGTTTAACAGAAGCCTGGTGCTGAAAAGCCCAAGAGGCACCAATAGCACAAGTAGAATGAGCAGTAAGGCGGAGGGGAGATTCCTTCCCCTTAGCAGAACAGGCTTGTATCACAGCCTGACGGATCCACTTGCCGATAGTGGACTTAGCTGGAGCCAGACCCTTCTTAGGTCCAGACAGGAGCACGAAAAGAGCATCAGTCTTCCTGAAGGATTCAGTAGCCACCAAATAGAACTTCAGGGTCCTAACCACATCCAAAAAGTGTAAAACCCGCTCCTTAAGCATTACTAGGATTAGGGCACAGAGAAGGCAGAACAATATCCTGATTGAGATGAAAGGCAGACACAACCTTAGGCAGAAAGTCTGGCTTAAACCGAACCACCTTGTACTGGTGTCTCTCAAAGTAAGGGGGCGAGATCGAAAGAGCTGCCAACTCAGAAACATGCCTAACAAGTGATAGCCACCAAAAAGACTACCTTAAAGTGGACCAACACCCTGAGGTGATCGGCCCAGGAATCTATAAGATTCCCGGCCGATCACCTCACACACCGCGGGACATCCGAGATCGGGATGTCCCGCGGGGTGTAAACCCCCCAAAACCCCCGAAAAACCTTACCTCTCCAGCCGCTGCTTCCGCCGCCGCCTCACTCGCGCTCCTCTAGACGTGCGCGCGCCCGCCGTCTCTGAATGGCCGGCGCGGGCGCGCACACGTCAAGAGTGACGCGCGGGAGGCGCCGACGGCCAAGCTGCTTGTCCGTCGCTGTCAGCTTGTCCGTGGTGGGGAGAGGTGAGTTTTGGGGGCTTTCTGGGGGGTTTCACACAGCGGGGCACCCCCGATCGGGGTGCCCCGGGGAAGTGGACCAATACCCAGGATAGTCAAAATCCTGGGTGTTGGTCCACTTTAAGCGTCAAAATGGCCAAAAGGGGCCTTACGCAAAGGCTCAAAAGGAGACCCCTGCAATGCAGATAAGACCAAAATTAAATCCCAGACTGGTAACATAGGCTTACGTGGGGGACGCACGCGAGGAACCCCCTGGAAGGTCTTAACCAAACAATGGTGAGCAAAGGATCTCTGGAAAAAAATGGCCAAAGAAGAAACATGCCTTTTGAGGGTTCTAAGTTGAAGACCCAAATCCAAACCATGTTGCAGAAATTCCAGAATCCTAGGAACAGAAAACTGGCACCTTGGGCAGGGCGTACTGATCTACTGCCAACTGTACAATGTCTGCAAACTGGCGGACTGGCATCCGTGGTGACTGTCTCCCAGCACGGGGCCAAAAAGGATCTGCCCACCAAGAGGATCCTTGGATCCAGCCACGAGAGAGACCGTCTGGCCAGAGGGGACAGAACACCTGATCCAGGGACACATGGTCTCGATCCCATACGGACAAGAGATGAAGTTGAAGAGGTCTCATATGAAACTGAGCGTATGCAACGGCCTCGAAGCAAGATACCATCAGGCCCACCAGCTGCATCCCCTGCCGGATGGAGGGATGAGGGCAAGACAGAAGAAGCTGGGCTTGAGCTTGAAGACTCTCCACCTTCTGCTGAGGGAGAAGGATCTTGACCAGAGATGTATCCAGAATCATGCCCAGAAAGGACCTCACCAATGACGGGGACAGGGAAGACATGGGATGGTTGATCACCCAGCCGAAGGACTCCAGTGTGGACACCACCATCTGGGTATCCAGCTCTGCCTGCTTGGAAGGACTGAGACATGATGAGAATGTCGTCCAAGTAAGGAAGGATGCGAATGCCCCGAGATCTCAGCAGAGCCATTACTCCCGCCAGTACCTTGGTGAAAACCCTGGGAGCCGAGGCGAGACCGAAAGGCAAGGCTACAAACTGGTAGTGCTGATCTTCCAGAGCAAACCTGAGAAATTTCTCATGACCTGAAAAGATTGGTACATGAAGGTAAGCATCCTTGATGTCTACAGATGTCATGAAGTCACCCAGGTGCAGAGAATTGACAGCTCTCCATGAGAAAATGCTTGAATCAAACTTGTTGAGGCGTTTTAGATCCAGGATGGGTCTGACGGACCCGTCCTTTTTGGGGACAGTGAAAAGATTGGAATAGAAGCCTCTGCCCCTTTCCCTGAAGGGGACCGGGCAAATGACACCCATTTGGCCGTCCCCCCACCCGGATGGGTGAGGGCGCCCCTTCATGCCTGAGGGGGCTTGGGGGAGGACTTAGGCTTGGGACCCCAGGAGGGGCCGGGACGGCCACGTCCTATGCCCCTGCCCCAAAAATCTCAGCGAGCCCCAGCAAAGGAGGCTCCTCGACCAATTCTGGAACCACGGAAGGAAGGGAGAAAGGCACCTGCACCCCAAAAGGACCGTGACGGCCTCCTACATTGAGGTAACCTGCCACCCTTAGCAAACAAGTCCAAGCGTTAACCAAAGAGGTGCAGCCCCTTAAAGGGAAATCCAGTGAGAGCCATCTTAGCAGCATTATCAGCTAACCACTGACGCAGCCAGACAGAGCGGAGTATAGCCACCAAAAGTGCAGATGTTCTCCCACACATTCTAATGGCATCATCCATGGCAGACAGAATATATGCAACAAATTCATAGCAAATCAGGAGAGAACTGTACACTTCTCCCCAAGCGTCATCAGAGGCCCCATTCAAAAGAATCTTAAGCAGCCCTTTAATAGCAATAGCTGTAATAGCAGGGGCACAAACCAGGCGCAGCGCGGTCCCCACACAGGCAAAAGCATGGTAGGCCAGCTGGTCCATGCGCCGGTCCTCACCATCCCTTAGGGTAGTAGTGTCATGTGAATGCATGATGGATGTATTGGACAGCCCCAGAACGGGCGCGTCCACTTCGGGAGGATATGACCAACGCTTAATCACATCAGCAGGAAAGGGATACCTCTTGTCCCAACTCTTTGGCACCCCAGGGAGCTTGCTAGGCCATACCCATTCCTTGAGCACCAGATTATTAAAGTGAGACTGCTCAGGAAACTCCAAGCGTGGTTTAACCGTATGAAAAAGCTCACCATGCTGCTGTGGAGCCACAGCAGGAGGGGAGATACAGAGCACTTCAAAAATATGAGCCAAAATCCTGTCAGTATCATCTGAGGACCAAGGGTCTGCCCCAAGAGGGGACCCGGTACCACCATAACCCGTAGGCCGTTCCTCAGATGATTCCGAATCTGAGAATAATTCCTCCTTCTCCAGGGGAGTATAACCGGTAATGTCAAAAAATTCCTCAGCCTCCATAGGAAAGAGAGAAACAGCGGGTGATAAATGCTGCTTCTTAGCAAAATCCTTACACAAAGCAGTCCCCAGCGATATGTTTTTCAATGCTAGCCACCCGTGCAGCTAAATCAGGTTGAGACTCCCCACTGGCATGCACCTCACTGGGGGTCAGATGCAAGCGTGGGGGGGTAGGCGAAGCCAGAGGCGCAGGCTCAGCAACAGGTAACCCAGACTGCAGGGCAAGTACATGCTGGGCGCAGGATACACATACCCTGACATAATCACTGATTGGGGATACCCTGCACGCAACACATAGCCGGGCTTGTCCCAAAGGATCCCCAGGCCCATTATCCCTAGAAGCCTCCACATGGTGATTTGAATGGCACAACCGGCCAGAAAGGGTTAACGCAATTAAAAGCTACCAGGAACGCCCCAATGACCCGCTAGGGAAGTGGGAGGTAATGAGGGAAGATGGCACCCCCACCCCCGAGATCACCCAGAGGGAGAACGAGAGGATTCCTGGGGAGCCAAGTGCCCAGGGGACAATGGGAGAAGAGGGAGTAGGAGAACCTATGGGAAGGGATAAGGCACAGGAGGAGCCTGGCCAACCCGGAAAGTAGTGGAAGCATCCCAAAAGGCTGTCCATCAGCCTAAACCGCCTACCCTGTTGGAGCAGGGACTGCGGTAGGAGCCTAGCTCCTCAGCACCTTTTTTACTGGTGCTTGCTAACCTACCTTCACCTGAACCTTGTCAGCCGAGGCTAGGAGGCAGTATATATTACGGAACCGGTGGGAATAGTCCTGCAGGGCCGCAGGCTATAAGCCCCGCTCACCTGTGCCACAAGAGAGCTATCTTTATCTTCTCAGAGCAGACTGCAGAAATGAACTGGGGAATCTGTGGGAGGTCCCTGGCTTATATAGGGCCGGGAGGAGTCACAAGCTGTTTTCTGCAGTCCAGCACCCTCTTGTGAACGTATTACCCAGGAGTAAGGAATATTTTGGATCAGGACGTGCTATATACTTAGAATATGGATACTTTTGCTTTTCGAATTATCCTGGAACACTGATTTTTATGCTGTCCCTCTCTGTAAAATGGCAGGTGATCGGTCATTGCATAGGTGTGGCGATAACCTCATTGCCACAACCAACAGTGGCAATGAATGGAGGAGGCGGAGCTTTACAGCTAAACAGACGTCATTATCTAGGATTAGAGAAAAGCATGAGCAGTAAAAATTGGCAACCGATACTCTTCATGGGGGGAGCAATTCAGGGGATGCTACATTTGGCAATTACTATAAACTGAGCCATTTGCTGAACATTAAAAGCTTACACCATACTGTGTGTGCATATGAAACGCAAACTGCTCATTGTCCCAATCTGGTGGGGGAAACAAGGGATTGTAGAAGAAGCACAGTAGGTTCAAGCTTTCCCCAACAGATATTGCAGCACAGCGCATTCAGTATTTACACCCCCCTACCCCATTTCATTGACATGTAATTTTTACTTTTTTTCCCACTTGAATTTCCATGTGGTTAATAGGCAAGTATCTCACTACACCTATCTGCTGGGCCCTTATAGCTGACATCCCCATTATGAAACTTTTGAAGAGGCGCCAAGAATTACAACTTAGGGACCTTAACCAACTAATAATTAGGTTTGCCCCATGCATTATAAACATATCCAAAATTTCTGATATAAACCCTACCATTCCAGTTTTACAGGGGGAAACTGCTCACCCATATAGAAAAGGGACATTCAAAACCTATTGACCTCAATTCTATCTTCCAATAAAATCTATTTCCATCTAGCTTAATTGTGGACTTTCAATATTGGATTGTAGCAGGCAGTTGCAGCTTTGGCGCTCCATCTTGCTCAGATTGTGTGCTCAAATTGTGCCATAAACTTAATTAGGTATTTTTTGGGGGGGGGGGGGCTGCAGTAGGTGGTTTCCCCGTCTGTTCAAGGTAAATGAAACTTTCAAGGACAGGTCAAGTATCAGAGCCCTAAGAAGGCATTAATAGTAACAGACTGCTTCCCCAAAAGAGAACAGATTCCAAAATGGGTCTAGACATTGTACAAATGTATGTATCTGGATATACTGGTTGATGCTGGGTATCTGATACAGAATAGGTGCACAACTCTCTACTCAAGGGCTGAACAGTAATGACCTGTGTCACTGTGTGAAAATGTGCATAACCTAGCCTTTGGTGGCCCTAGAGGCAAGGGTTAAACATGTGCGATACAGGCACTGGCACAACTATAGTCGAAAATTCTAAAGAAAAAACACTTTTTGGGCAAGAATTCACTTTTATGGTCTACCTTGGGAGCAATTCAGCATCAGGTGAAAATTTACATACAGCTTCCGATCAGTCCCAGTGTAGACAATGAGTTAATGTCCATTTCTCTCCACTAAAATACCATTTTGTGAATACTCACCTGTAAAATGGGTATTCTAAGTATGTCACACACCCCGCTTCAAGACATTCATTACATGTGGGTATACTGACCTGTAGATGGCGATCTTGCAGAGATGTCAAAAAAAAGTAAGACCCTCCCGGACCATAAATACCTGGGACCTCCCACTCATTCCCCAGTATAAAGATAGCAGAAAACCAGAAAACCAAAGGGCAGGGTGAAGCGGGGTGTGTGACACACTTATAATACCCATTTTACAGGTGAGTATTCACAAAATGGTGTTATTCTAAGTATGTCACACACCCCGCTTCAAGACATTCATTACATGTGGGACATCCAATAGCAGTGTCCATAAAGGGCGGGGATCCAAAAACAAGACAACAAGGCACAAACTTAAACCACAGCAGCTTGCAGAACCTTGCGGCCAAAAACAGCATCCGCTGAGGCCCGCACATCAACCTTGTAAAACTTGGAAAAAGTGTGAACCGAAGACCAAGTAGCAGCCTTACAAACTTGTTCAACAGAGGCCTGGTGCTGGCAAACAGAAAGACCTTCCTCCTTCAAGATGGAGGTTTCAGCAGCCACGCCGTCAAAGCCAGCGTTGGTAAATTGGGGTAGAGCAGTGGACCCTGAGTGAGCAGATTCGGCAGAACTAACTGATCCTCTGCCAACCTTACCATGTCAGCGAACCAAACCCGTCTTGGCCACCTTGGAGCCACCAGGATCGCTGACGCACCCTCTAGGGCCAGCTTGCGCACTACTTTGCCCACCATGGAAAATTGAGGGAAACCCCAGATCCCTCCAGTTCAGAGACATGGCATCCGCTGCCAGAGCCAGCGGATCCCGCGAGAGACACACAAATGCCGGAAGCTTGCGATTGTGACGAGAGGCAAAGAGGCCCACCTCCGGAGTCCCCCACCGGTGGCAAAGCGATCGAAACACCTTGGGGCTGAGCGACCATTTCCCCGGGCGAGATGACCCCCTGCTCAGGGAGTCTGCCTCCGTGTTCTCCACTTGCGGAATGTACACTGCCAAGATGCATGGGACATTGCCCTCTGCCCATCCTTGATGTCTATGGACGTCATGAAATCCCCCTGACGAAGTGAGCGGATGGCTGAGCGCAGAGTTTCCATACGGAACTTCCGTGGACGGACAAACCTGTTGAGCCACTTCAGATCCAGAATAGGACGAACGGATCCGTCCTTCTTGGGCACCGTGAACAAATTGGAATAGAAGCCCAGGCCCCGGTCCGAGGGGGGCCCCGGGCAGATGACAGCCATGTCCAAGAGACTTGCTACTGCCGCCCAAAGCCCCTGAGCGGGCAGAGGATCTGACGGCACCTGAGACCTGAAGAATCTGAGGAGGGGCCGGAACTCGAACTCCAGCTTGTAACCGGAAGACACCACTTCCTGAATCCACCTGTCCGAGACCTCTTGGACCCAGACCCGGGAGAAGAGTTGCAGCCGTCACCCCACCTGCAAGGGTGAGGGCGCCCCCTCATTGTTGAGCCGGCATGGCAGCGGCTTTAGGCTTAGAGCCCCAACTGTGTCCTGGACGGGCCCAACCCCTGCCCCAGGAATCACCTCTGGATGAGGGGAAAGCCGAACCCCTGCCAACTCTCGCCCCACGAAAGGACTGAGTGAAGGAAGCCGCCAACCGAAAGGGGCGACACTGCTTCTTACGCTGAGGTAACTTACCTCCCTTAGCAACCGAATCCAATTTCTCTCCAAAGAGCCGCAACCCCACAAAGGGAAGGGCTGTAAGTGACTTTTTGGACACAAAATCAGCCGCCCACTGGCGTAACCAAACCGACCGCCGAATAGCCACAAGCAAGGCCGAAGTTCTGCTACACATCACCAATGTGTCATCCAAGGCGGTCAGCACAAAAGACAAAAAAAAACTCACATCGGCTTAGGACGGTAAACTCCTCACTAGCAGGGTCAAGCCCAGAACAGGTCAACAATCCTCTAACAACCAACCTGGCAGCTACCAATAAAAGCGCAGAAGCACAAACCGGCCGCAAGGCCGACACAACACTGGCAAAACCATGACAAGCCATCTGGTCAATGCATTTATCCTCACCATCCTTGAGAGTAGTGCATTTCGGAGAATGCAGGATTGAGGTGCTGGACAACCTCTAAACAGGAACGTCCACCTCAGGGTTTGGCGGAGGGGGGGGGGGGGGGGGGCGACCAGTGCTTCACCTCGTCCACCGTTAAGGGCCTCTCCCATTCCTTGAGAATGATGCCATCAAAATGCTTTTGATAAGGAAATTCCAAGCACGGCTTGGTCACCTCAAAGAGCCTGCGTGGCTGTATACAAATGTTTTCGCTTTGCCGTGGCCTTTTTGGCAACAGCACTGGAAAATACAACTATGTGAAGTACTCACCTGTAGAGTTGGTATTATATGCAGACAGCACGTCCTGCTCCAGACGTAGTCCTTACATGTGGGTATACCTCCGCCATCAGCGCCGTGCACTGCAGAACATGAAGAAAACAAGCTCCTCCCGGCCCTACATATACCGGAGGACCTCCCACAAATCCCCAGCATTGAAAAGCAGTGAGAAAGAGAGGCCAGGAGAAACAACCACCCAAAACTGTCAAAACAAAATATCAAGTATAACAACGACGTGCTGTCTGCATATAATAAAATAATATATATATATATATATATATATATATATATATATATATATATATATATCCAACTCTACATGTGAGTACTTCACAGAGTTGTATTATTCTAAGCAGACAGCACGTCCTGCTCCAGACGTAGTCCTTACATGTGGGACATCCAATACCAGTGTCCGTAAAGAAGGGTGGGATCCCCAACAGAAGGCAACAGCAAGCCGTTTAAACTACTACAGACTGCAACACCTTGCGGCCAAACGCAGCGTCAGCTGAGGCCTTAACATCGATCTTGTAAAACTTTGTAAAGGTGTGAACCGGAGACCAAGTAGCGGCCTTGCAAACTTGCTCCACAGAGGCCTGGTGCTGAAAAGCCCAAGAAGCCCAGACAGCTCTAGTAGAATGAGCAGTTAGACGAAAGGGGGGAGTCTTCCCCTTAGTAGTATAGGCTTGAACCACAGCCTGACGAATCCATTTACTGATGGTAGACTTGGCGGGAGCCAAACCTTTCCTAGGCCCGTGAGGCACAACGAAGAGAGTATCCGTCTTCTTGAATGCCTGCGTGGTAACCAGGTAAGACTTGACACACCTAACCACATCCAAGGAATGCAAAACCCTCTCCTTAGGGTTACTAGGATTAGGGCACAAGGAAGGAAGTACAATATCTTGATTCAAATGTAACGCAGACACAACCTTAGGCAGAAAGTCTGGCTTGAAGCGAAACACCACCTTATCCCGGTGTCTCTCAAATTAGCGAGGCTGAATAGACAAGGCAGCCAACTCAGACACACGTCTAACCGAGGTAATGGCTACCAGAAAGACCACCTTGAGCGTGAGAACAGCAAGAGCTGCTTCATGAATAGGCTCAAAAGGAGGACCCAGCAGGGCCGACAAAACCAAATTCAGATCCCAAAACAGGAACCATAGGTTTCCGAGGGGGGCGCACATAATTGACCCCCTGAAAGAAAGTCTTGATAAGAGAGTGCTGGGCAAAGGTCTTCTGAAAGAAGATAGAAAGGGCCGAAACCTGGCCCTTCAAGGTACTAAGCTTCAGACCCAAGTCTAGACCATGTTGTAAAAACTCCAGCACCCTGGAGACTAAATTCCCGGCAGGGAAGAGACCTGGATTCACACCAGTCAATGTAGGCACGCCATACCCTATAATATATAGCAGAAGAGGTCTTCTTCCTGGCTTGGACCATGGTAGCCACTACAGAAGCGGACAAACCCTTTTCCTTTAAAATGGTGGTCTCAACAGCCAAGCCGTCAAAGCCAGAGTTAGTAAATTGGGATGGCGTAGAGACCCCTGAGTTAGGAGGTCTGGAATCCTTGGTAGATCGCACTGATCTACTGCCATTTGAACCACGTCTGCGAACCACACTCTTCTTGGCCACCTTGGGGCCACCAGAATCGTGGGTACCCCTTCCAGAGCGATCTTGCGTAGCACTCTACCCAGAAGGGGAAGTGGTGGAAACGCATACAGGAGCCGAAACTCCTTCCAAGACATTGACAGGGCATCCGTGGCCAGAGCCAGAGGATCCTGAGACAGGGATACAAAGCTCGGGAGCTTGTGATTGTGACGGGACGCAAACAGATCCACGTCTGGGACACCCCAACGGTGACACAGGGACTGAAATACAGAGTTGGAGAGGGACCACTCCCCCTGACGGGACGACCCCCTGCTCAGGGCATCTGCTAGCAGATTTTCCGCCCCCGGAATGTAAACAGCCGAGATGCATTGAACATTGGTCTCTGCCCATGTTAGAATCAGACACACCTCCTGGAGAGCACCCTTGCTCCGGGTTCCTCCCTGATGATTGATGTAGGCCACCGCCGTCCTGTTGTCTGAGCGTACCTGAATCGCCAGACCCTTCAGGTGCTGGGTCAATTGTTCCAGCACCAACCTGACCGCCCTGAGTTCCAGGACATTGATGGGTAGATGGGCCTCCTGAGGGCCCCACCTCCCCTGGAACCGCAGGGACTTCCAGAATCCCCCCCAGCCCGAGAGACTGGCATCCGTTGTGACCGTCTACCAGGAGGGAGCTAGGAAGGATCTGCCCCTTGTCCAGTTCCCGTGGTCCAGCCACCACGCCAGGGATTGTCTGACCAAGGGGAGAAGCACCCAGAACTCGTCCAAGGACGCTGGGTCCTTGTTCCAAACTGACAGAAGTTGAAGCTGCAGAGTTCTCAAATGGAATTGTGCATAGGGCACCGCCTCGAAGCTTGCCACCATCGAGCCCACCAACTGCATTCCCTGCCTGATAGAGGGATGAGGGCTCGAGAGCAGGGACCTCACCTGCTTTGCCAGAGCTTCCACCTTCTGTGGAGGAAGGAATATCCTTGACTGAACTGAATCCAGAATCATCCCCAGAAACGGTGTCACTGAGGAGGGGGACAGAGAGGACTTTGGGTAATTGATCACCCAGCCGAAGGACTCCAGGGTGGTCACCACCAACCGCGTGTCCTGCTCTGCCTGCTGCAGAGACTGGGATGAGAGGAGTATATCGTCCAGGTAGGGCAACACTCGTATGCCTTTTAGTCTCAACAGAGACATTACTCCTGCCAGCACTTTGGTGAATACCCTGGGGGCCGACGTAAGACCGAATGGCAGAGCCACAAACTGGTAATGCTGATCCAGCAGTGCAAATCTGAGAAACTTTTGATGCCCTGGGAACACCAGAACGTGCAGGTAAGCGTCCTTGATGTCCACAGATGTCATGAAGTCCCCTGGGCGCAACGAGGCAATGGCCGAGCGCAGAGTCTCCATCCGAAAATGTCTGTTTCTCACAAATCTGTTTAAGATTTTTAAATCCAGAATGGGTCTGACTGACCCGTCCTTTTCGGGCACCGTGAACAGGTTGGAATAAAACCCCACGCCTCTGTCTTTTGAGGGGACCTAGCAAATGACCCCTAGGTCTAGAAGGTCCTGCACCGCTAGCATCAAGACTCGCACTGAGGCAGGTTCCTGTGGGATTCGGGACCCGACGAACCCCTGACGGGCGAGGGCGCCCCTTCGTGCCTGGGGGGTCTTGGGAGGGGCTTTGGCCCCCAGGAAGAGCTGGGGCGGCATCCTCTGTTCTTGGTCCAGGAATCTGAGCGAGCTCCGGCGAAGGACACCCCTCTTCCCTGTTTAGCCCCACGGTAGGGGGTCGAGTAGGAGCTTGGGACACGAAAGGACCGAACCTGACGCTTGCGCTGGGGCAGCTTGCCCCCTGTAGCAAAGATATCTAACCTTTCTCCAAACAGGCGCAGCCCTTAGAAAGGAAGCCCCGTAAGAGCCTTCTTGGCGACATTGTCAGCTGCCCACTGGCGTAACCAGACCGCACGGCGTATGGCTACCACCAGAGCAGAGGATCTAGCACTCAGCCGGATAGCATCGTCCGATGCAGACAGGACAACACTTGATCAGGTCAGCAGGGAATGGATACTTCTTATCCACAGTCTTAGGAACCCCCTGGAGTTTGCTGGGATGTTCCCACTCCTTTAAGACTAGATTATTAAAATGAGTTTGTTCAGGAAATTCCAACCGCACCTTAGCGGTATGGAACAGGTCACCTCTTTGCCGAGGATCCGCAGGCGGGGGAGAGAGGGATAACACATCAAAGATCTGGGCCAGCAATCTATCAACGTCATCCTGGGACCAAAGATCAGAACCAGATACATCCTGACTCCTGGACTCATCGTCGTAGGACCCCGAGTCAGAAAACAGTTCCCCTTCCTCTGAGGGGGAGTGTGCCTAAGACAAATGTAAATCAGATTCTACAGGAAGAATAGTGGCTTCAGGATTCAGGTGGCGCTTTTTAGCGGTAGCCTTGCGCGCCAAGGAGCCAGCGACTAAACTTTCCACGCTAGCCAGTCTAGCGGCAAAGTCAGCATGAGAGTCCCCTCTAGTATTGGGGGTTAGACTCAGGCTTGGGGGAGTAGGAGAGACAAGGAGAGGCGCGGGCCCAGCCTCGGAAGAGGTGGGTAGGCCAGCTAGCGCCTGCTGGGCACAAGGGACGCAGACCCGTGCATTGTCACCACTGCTAGGTGTGACCCCACAAGCTACACACAGACGGGCTTGTCCCGAAGGAACCCCGTTCACGATATCCTGAGATGCCTCCATATGGTGATTATTATATTCTATATGCCTGTAGGGATTGACGCTGTAAAGCAACCCTGGATGCCCCAAACAACTGCTGGGAAGTGGGAGTGATTTGTTAAAAGGTTCTGGACCGGACTCTACACCGGGCCGGGAGAAGCCACCGAAGACCGCGGTTTGAAAGACACAAGGGGAACAGGGATGTCAGAGCCAAGAGCGAAGAAGTCAAGTTAGGAAAGGGATCGCCCATGAGGGCACTTACAGAACAGCGAGGGGAGGACCGTCTTCACCACGCGCATGTGAGAAGGAAATGGCGCCAAGCGAACCTCGAAGGGCGGGCCAGAGCAGACGATGACGCGGAGCGCGCCAAACCGAACCACGCCCCCCCCCCCCCCCCTCCGGAGAGCGTGAAGCTCGAAGGCGCACAGCCAATTTAGAAGCGACAGATATTGTCAGGGAAACATCACCTCAGAGAGATCTGACAGGGTGAGTACAATGATAGAATGCCAAGCGTCAATTGAGTAAAACTGAAGCACGCGCCGAGTAATACATGAAAGCGCAGTAGGAAAGCAAAAGGCTGAGAGTGAAGCGCAGCTCTGACTCCAAGGACCAAATAAAACAATGGTTGACTAGTGTGATTAGGGCAAGGATTAGCCGTCGTACACATGACCCCCCCTCTTTTTTCCCCCACTAACGGGGAAATCTAGGGAGGAAGGTGATCCAATATACTGGGTTCACCGCTACACCGGGCGAGGGGAACTAGTGCGGGAGGGGCATCCAATAGAAGGCTCACCATACGCCTTAACCGCCTACCCTATGGAGGGGGATTGCGGTGGAGTCTAGCTCCATAAGAACACTAGGTGCTGCCTACCTTCACCCGACCCAACGCAGCCCAGGCTGGGAGGCATTAGTTCAAAACGAGGACGGGTGGAAATAGTCCCGCAGGGCCTCGGGCTGTAAGCCCCGCTCGCCTGCGAGAGCGTGATACTTCATGTCTTCGCAGTCCAAGCACTGCAGAGAAATCTGGGGATTTGTGGGCGGTCCTCCGGTATATGTAGGGGCCGGGAGGAGCTTGTTTTCTTCATGTTCTGCAGTGCACGGCGCTGAAGGCGGAGGTATACCCACATGTAAGGACTACGTCTGGAGCAGGACGTGCTGTCTGCTTAGAATAACAATTTTTCAAGATTGGCCAATCTGGCACACACCTCAGTTTGCGACTCCCCACCCATGACCACATCACATGGGGTACGTATCAAGCGAGGGGGAGACGGAGAAGAGACTGGCGGAGCAGAACCAGACGCCTGAGATCCGGACTGCCGCGTAATAGACCGTTGCGCACAGGGTACACAAAGAAATACATCATACCCCAAAAGGGATACCCCACACCCCAAACACAGCCTGGATTGCCCCGAGGGGGGCACAAGCCTTGTTATCGGGGGAAGCCTCCATATGGTGATTTTTTATAATTAGGCACAATGCCCAGAGGGAATTACGCAATAATGCTACCCGGGATGCCCCTTTAAGTCCCGCGTGGGAGGAATTTACAGACCCTTAAAGTGGACCAACACCCACGGGTGATCGGCCCGGGAATCTATAAGCGGGACATCCGAGATCCGCCCCGCCCCTCCCGGCCAGAGGGGGAAACCACACTAGAGTGGAAGGGCCAAGGGACAGGGCATCCCAAACCGGGATCACCAACCCGGTTAACCGCCTACCCCTTGTTATGGGGTCTCACGGAGGAGCGTAGCTCCTAAGAACCAAGGGTGCCATCTACCGTTGCCCGGACCAGCAGCCTAGGCTGGGAGGCAAGTACAATAAAGTAAGGGGATCCGGGCAGAAATAGATCAGATAGAGGGCCGGGAGTCACCCCGGCTACCTTGCAAGGAGGAGACATCTATCTTCTGACTTGCTCGCCGTCTGCAGAGATGAAAGACTGGGGAATGAGTGGGAGGTCCCAGGTATTGATGGACCAGGAGGGTCTTACTTTTTTTTTACATCTCTGCAAGATCGCCATCTACAGGTCAGTATACCCACATGTAATGAATGTCTTGAAGTGGGGTGTGTGACATACTTAGAATAAATTGTTTTTTAATCTCACAGACCCTTATGGCACAGTAACCCGATATAAATTTAATAGCCTTGTGCCTTGAAGCGCTCACCTATGCAGAAAGCGGTGGATAATGAGATGCCCTCCCTTACATTTCACACACTCGCCAAAGGAAACATCTTGAGCTCTGAGCAGCTGCTATAGCATAAAAAAGAGTGAAGAGGTATAGGCACAAGAAGAAAATGCTGTGATAATCCCCTGTAGAATTGATTTCTCGTCCATTATTACTTCAGGATATCAGAGAATTTCAGTAACTATTAGGTTAACTCCTTGGCCGAAGGGCGTGAACTGCAAGAATAAAAGGCGTGGATCCTCCCGGCTTATATATACTTATGACTGTCTCATCGCAAACCATTTTAATTGAAAAGCAGTAGATCCAGACACCTGGGAGGCAATCCTATATCTTTTGTTGAAGATAAAAGGGGAGACAAGACACATAGCTCCTCTTTAGGTTTAACTTTTTTTTTATTATTATTTATACAACCCTCCACTAGGACTTAGGCATCCAAGGAATGGATATTATAATCTAACAGACAGGGAGGTTCTGATGTCCTGAATAATGGAAGTGAAATCAATTCTACAGGTGAATACTCACAGAATTATCTTTTCTATTACAATTTACTTCAGGCCATCAGAGAAATTCAGAAACTATTGGGACCGTCAAAAGCAGTACCATTACTTCAGGGAGGGATCCCAGGTATTAACCTATAACTTTAAATGAAGAATAATCTATACCAGACAATATATACCTTTTAGCTTACTATTCAGCAAAGTAAAATCTCTGAGTAAATCATTGATAAAACAGTAGGTTCCATAGGTGAGGACGTCAACTCATACCTTAGAGGACTTTGAAGAGGATCTTTTCTTGTTCTGCCAGGAACCTCTTACCCTTACCCAGGGACTCTGGACCATTCCAAAAAATCTTTTAGGTACCCCGCAGAATGGAGGGTCTGACGGCCTGGAGTGGATGTAGAAGAGAAAACAATTCTACAGATTCAGAGTGTCACAGAATTGTATTTTCTCTCCCAATCCACTCCAGGCCGTTTGCTTCAGTAACAAAACTTTCAAAAGCAGTGCCCTTACGTCTGGGCGGGATACCGAAGCATAATAAGAGAAGCAAGCTAAACAACTTAACTCACTACTGTCAGTAAAACCTTTCTACCAAAAAACGGCAGCTGCCAAGGCTCTAAAATCTACCTTTGAACTTTGTAAATGTATTAACTGAAGACCAGGTAGCAGCTTTGCATACTTGTTTGACCAAACCCTGGTGATGAAACACCCAGGAAGCACCAATCGCTCGTGTGGAATGAGCTGTAACTCGAAAAGGAGGATCCTTTCCCTTGGCAGCATAAGCCCTTACAACCGCCTGTCTAATTAGACTAAGCCGGCAGAAGACCCTTTCAAGACCCACGGCTATAACAAATGGACAAAGGAGTTACGGAAGGACTTTTTTGCAGAGATATAACATCTTAAAGCTCTTACTATGTCCAAAAAATGAAGGACCCTTTTTTTGGGATTAGCTGGAGCCCGACATAAAACCACCTCTTCGTTAAGATGAAGAAACCTCCTTGGGCAGGAAATCCCAAACTGGCAGTATAAATTTACGTGGCGGGAGCACATGAATGACTCCCTGGAAAAAGGTCTTACGTCTATTCTCAGCAATGAGCTTCTGAAAAAATATGGATAAGGCAGATACCTGCCCCTTTACCGTGCTTAACTGAAGTCCATCCTCCAGACCCTTCTGTATAAATTCAAGAATTCTGGAGACAGAAATCCTCCTAGAAAAATTCCTAGATTCACACCAGGCGATGAAAACACACCACCAAACCCTGTATTAAATCTTTGAAGTGTGCTTTCGGTCCTGAATCATGATGTGAATAACTCTGGCATATAAACCCTTATCTGTTAAGAATGCAGTTTCAATAGCCAGGCTGTCAAAGCCAGCATTCGTAAATTGGGGTGCTGAAGAGGCCCTTGTGCAGAGATGCAAAGAGATCTACATCCGGAAGACGTCAGCGCATGCAAAGGGACTGAAGCGCCTTCTGACTGAAAGACCATTCCGCCTGGCGCAGGACTGTTCTGCTCAATCAGCCTGTCAGTTGTCCACTCTTGGAATGTGAATTGCAAAGATGCATGGAACATTCTTCTCGGCCCAGAGAATGATCCAGCTTACTTCCCTGAGAGCTCTCTTGCTCCTGGTGCCCCTTTGGTGGTTGATGTATGCCACTACCGTCAGGTTACAAAAGTCTTAAAGGAGCCACAGCACTCAACCCTGTTCGCTTGCAGACCAACCTAAATCTGTCTCTAAATCTGGTAAAAAACTCGGTCACAAACATCTGCAGAAGTATGCTTAAGCTGCACCACCAAGCGTCAAGGTGCCTCTGTGGGGTGCAGTCCTAACTCTAATCTCAGAGCCCCATTAGGGACATACAATGCAATAGATAAATTGGGAGCAGGCTTACCTGAGGTTGCCCTAAAACCTCGAGTGCAGCCCATGGGGTGGAAGGGTCGAAGACCTCGCAGTACGGCCTAAACCCCACACCCCATGTGCTTGCAGGTTATCGGACAATCCTGACAGGATGCCCTCTCAGGCTGGGAGTCCAATGTAAGGCGGCTAAAAGAACTGCTCTTAATTCTAGGATGTTTATGGGAAGCATGCTCACCCCCCCACCTCACTGTCCCTGGATAGTCTGTGACCTCCTGACACCTCCCCAACCCGTCAGGCTGGCATCCGTGGTGACTATCGCCCAAGGGAGCTGAAGAAATGATTTGCCTGCCAGAAAATGTTGGGGATCCAGCAAACACAATAGGGATTGTTTGACTGAAAGTGTCCGAACAAAAGTATGATCTAGAGACTCCGAGGACCGATCCCAGACTGAAAGCAAATCTGTATGCAG
The DNA here is from genome assembly GCA_027917425.1 of Gastrophryne carolinensis. Lineage (NCBI taxonomy): Eukaryota > Metazoa > Chordata > Amphibia > Anura > Microhylidae > Gastrophryne > Gastrophryne carolinensis. Next base: position 590,842,015 of record CM051234.1, read on the forward strand.
AGGCCTCGTGTGAAATTGCGCAAAGGGCACTGCCTCAAAGCAAGATACCATCAGACCCACTATCCACATCCACTGACAGCTTGTTGACCGGTGGCAGGCCAGGAGAATTCTGGTCTGAAGCAACAATCTCTTCTGCTCTGGTGTCTAATGACATCCCCAGAAAAGACCTCACTGTCAGTGGAATTATATGCGACTTTGAAAAATTGATTATCCAGCCAAACCTCTCTAGTGTCGACAAAACCATCTGTGTATCCCTCTCGGCCTCCTGATAAGATGGGGCCCTGATTAGTAAATCATCTAAGGATTATGTGTTTCCCCCGGCGACCTCAGCAAGGCCACGAGCCCTGCTAAAACCTTGGTAAACACTCATGGGGCTGAGGACAGAACGAAGGGCAGAGAAACTATCCCTCTTCCCACAATCTACAATAAAAGATAAAATAAAGATATTTAAAATTACATAAAAATGACAAAATGTAGGCAAATATAATAAAAATTAATGCACTCACAATCCAGGATGTCCAGGGTTGGAGTGTTGGCTCAATAGGATACCATAGCCATATGCAGACCCAGGAGGCAGGCGGCAGGGCTGTGGGACAGAGGCGGCCCAGCAGCAGCATTGGGCCCGAAGGCAGGAGCAGGGCTGTGACCCAAATGGAGAACCCCCCTGGCTACCGAAGTAGCGGTGGAGACCACAATCCCCGAGCAAAGGTAGAGAGCAAAGCCAGCTAGCAGCCCGCTTCACCCGCGGAGAAGAGAGCATCTTGCCGTCCGATCAGCCGTCGAAGACTGGATCGGCCGCGCACGCCGTCAGAAACTTCCTGGAGCAAGAATCCGCCCCCTGCAGAGATCCCATCACCTTAAAGCGAAAGCGCGAAATCTAAAAAAAAAAGTAAAAGTGAGAAAAAAAACGTGTGAGGGAGAAGGGGGGGGGGATATATAAATATATACCCAGGTTCCCCCAACTGGAATCTAACACCCTAAAGCACCCCAAGACTCCGATGCTTAACCTTACCACCAACATCCCATAATACAGCACAGCTGAGGAAGCCTAGAGGGTCCAAGCATCAGTGGGAATAAGGGGCCCTGGAAGACAGACTGTTAAAATCCGTCGCTTCCTGCATAAATCCTATAAATGAGTGAAAGAAAATCAATGCAATCTTTGCAGTCCAGTCCAAGAATCAAACAGAGTTGTGATGGGGCAACCGGTAGTATATAGGGCTGGGAGGAGCCACACCTTTCTATCATGCAGTCCATGCCCTCCAGGCAGGAATTAGCCCGTTCGTTACTGAACCTGACGGCCTGGAATGGATTGGAAAAGAAAAAAGGAAAATACTTAAAAACTGAATCCATCTACAGAATATAAATTCATACTTCTCAGTTAAACATTCGAAAATGCATCAGAATCTCAGCTATTTGCAGTGCACAGAACAGAAAATGTGCACAGTGTATTACCTTTTCCAGATTCAACGCCAATCTCTTCATTTCTACCTCTATATCCACCTGTAAAGAAGTTTTTAACTAGGTTTGTTTTCTTTCAATCATCACTTAAAATATTTATTTCTAATAAACTGCATGTCAAACCTTGGCTAGTTGAGCTCCATGAGTGTGAAGGGGTGTGCGTGGCATCATGCACCCCGTCCCACCACAAGGGCAAATCAGGATGTCACTGATGGTCATTTAAATAGCAATTCAGTCACAAACATTATTCATAAATTTATATTTTTCCGTCTTGCAGACAGCCTTCTCTTGATTGATTCTACCTAGTAGTTAAGACGACTACTATATGGTGAAGACCCCGTCTGCCAGCCTTTCTTAACACTGAGGCAGGACGTGAGACTACCAAGAAAGAAAACCCTTGCCACCAACCCCATTGCGTATAATGTCCCTTTTGGAATATCCTAGAACATATCACAATGAGAACAAGAGCAAATCCCTAAAACTGGCTGGGTCAAAGCACACGTTGGGAGCAAAGACCTGTGTTATTAAAGCACCGGAAAAAAAAAAAAAAAAACTGTCCACTGCTTCCAGGAATCCACCCTCCAGATGCAGGAAACACATAACTTCCTGTTCACGTGGATATCAGTATGGAGTCTTCCCAAAATCTAGCTCAAGGATCAGACTCCAACAACTGTATAACCGAAGCTCAATACTCGGGTGGAAAGAGTTAACAGATAAGAAATAACTTTTTTTTAAAAAAGAGTTTACCTAGTCATCCCCCAGGACAGCACCTACTAGGGCTATACCCATGATCACTTACTATTAGGGAGGGACCACTGCTTGCAGAACTCTGCCAAAGACCAAATCATGATTAGAATTCAAGACTTCACTTAATGCTTCACAAAGGCATTCACTGATGACCATGTGGCTGCTTTGCAAGCTTGTTGCAAACTCACGCCTGTCTTTTCTGCCCAAAACACAGCCGTAGCCCTTGTCGAGTGTGCTGTAATACCTACCGGAGGTGCCAAATTCGATGTCCGGTAGGCTAAAGATATAGCCTGTATAAACCATCTTGCGATAGCCTGTATAAACCATCTTGCGATAGTACTCTTCGATGCGCACAGTCCCCTTCTAGGACCTGACCATATAATAAACCCCTAAATATTGCAAAACACATCTTTGCACACCCAATTCTGAGATCCGGGAGAGGCAATGGACAAATAACTCTCAAATGGTAATGCACAGAGCCTGACTTAAACCGGACCTTCACCATGATTTAATGAAAAGCCCAAACTCTTAAACGGTTCCCCAGCATCTAAAATTAATATATTTTACGTTTTTAGTCACTAACTTATTATTCTTTCCCCCACTGGGCTGCAACTCTGTTCAGGAATTTAGGATACGGGCGCCGCCATCTTGACTCAGAAGCATCACACTTACTGAGGAGAGGAGAGCGGGATAAGGTACAGGGGGGCGGGTTATAGCTGTGCTTTGCTCAGACAGAGCAGAACTGGGGTCAGGTAAAGGTCAGCAGTCCCAGAATGCAGAGCAGCACAGTCAGGCGGCACTTCCTGTTTGCAGGCTGCCTGATAAGATGGCGGCTTCCATAAGCCGCCATCTTGGATGTTTAAAGGCTCATAACATGCAGTAGATGCAGGTAGGATGATTTTTAATGTGGCCAATCTGTATGTACAGGGTGTGGGAAACATATAAGATAGACTCTTATTCAGAGTGAAGGACCGCTTTAAGAGGAAGAATCGCCATTTCAAGTTCATAACCAAAGAGCTCGGCTGACAATTAACCAGAGCAGTCACTCTTGTCATCAGTCTGACAACTTCAGTGGAAGCATCAGTTAAACCGGACCTTCAGCGTGATTTAATGAAAAGCCCAAACTCTTAAAAAACGGTTCCCCAGCATCTAAAATTAATATATTTTACGTTTTTAGTCACTAACTTATTATTCTTTCCCACACTGGGCTGCAACTCTGTTCAGGAATTTAGGATACGGGCGCCGCCATCTTGACTCAGGAGCATCACACTTACTGAGGAGAGGAGAGCGGGATAAGGTACAGGGGGGCGGGTTATAGCTGTGCTTTGCTCAGACAGAGCAGAGCTGGGGTCAGGTAACGGTCAGCAGTCCCAGAATGCAGAGCAGCACAGTCAGGAGGCACTTCCTGTTTGCAGGCTGCCTGATAAGATGGCGGCTTCCATAAGCCGCCATCTTGGATGTTTAAAGGCTCATAACATGCAGTAGATGCAGGTAGGATGATTTTTAATGTGGACAATCTGTATGTACAGGGTGTGGGAAACATATAAGATAGACTCTTATTCAAAGTGAAGGTCCGCTTTAAGAAAGATGCCTCTCAATCATAGGCAAATCTACAATTGTTTGGGATGGAGAACTTGCCTCGAGACAGGCCTTCAACTGAGCAAACCAATCTCCCATATTCCTCGAGTTACAAGCGCCAAGGATTTCGACTATCCTGGGTTTTGTTCTTTGCCCCCCGGGTAACCCGATCGGAGATGCCCCACTGCGTGAAACTTTCTAGATCACCTGATCTCACCAACCCACTCTCGGTCATACAGTGCATGTGCAGCCTCTCGTCCAGTCAGGATCCATTCCTGCCCCTTCATTTAAGAATCTGTGTGAGCAGCTGACGCATCCCCCACTAGCCTTTAACAGGAAGCGTGCCAGCCATTCACAAATGCCTGGCACGGGCCATGCTAAAAGGATACCCTTGGACCAAGAAAGAAGGCGAGTTTTCGGGCGACCTGGGGAGGGGGGGGGGGGGGGGGGGTCGAGTGTGCCTGCCTTGGAATCCTCTACCCACCCTCTCTGTGATTGAGGGGGAACAAATCGGCCATTCAAGAATCAAAAGATTTAGGAAAAAAATAACATGCACCAATTACAGGGCAGTACTGAATGGGAGCAATTGATCAGGTGAGTTTCTGATCACTGGAAAGCACCGATCAACTGCGGGGGACAAAAGTAACTTTTTTTCTATCATTAAAGGTGGTCATTCACTTTAAACCTTTCCCAACATGTTCCAATAGTTTGGCAAATTGCAGAAGTACTTTTTTGAATATGTAAATTGTCACTGAGACACCAGATTTATGAAAGTTGACAGCTGTCCCCAACATCTAAACATCTTCCATGGCTTTTACAGATCAATATTCAACAAGCAATCAACCTACAGTGGGTTTCTATTCTAGTCAGGAACAGCCTGCAGAGTGAAATGTCTGAAGTCAGACTGCAACCCACAATTACAGCACTCACTTGCCAGGATGCTAATAATGATTCAGAGACCATTGCTCCAGGAACTTGCAGTCTGATAGGATAAAAGCTTGAGAACCTCGAAATCGCTTAAATTGAACCAACAACCTGGAACAGTCGGAATAAAACTCCCCCAAAACTCACTTGCCCCATCTGCATGCAGGATACTGAAGAATTGTCAGCACTTTGCTCCTGCACCCACTCAAAGCTTAAATACCACCTCACCGTTTTTCTAGTGTGTCGGGCATATTCATAAAAATGTAGAAATCAATGTATCATTTTATTCTGCTTAATAGGATCTGGCTCATGGCTCTGAAAACCAGAATGGGCTGGTTTTCTGTAGGCCTGGTCTTCTGCTGATGTCAACTTTACAATCTGGTTAACCTTAAAACAGATGTAAAAGTTTGTTGACCAAGATCATTGAATACAATAGAAGCTGATCAAGTAGAAAGCCAGCGGCTAAATTAGAAGACCGCATTGTGAAACTGGCAGCCAGTCCAGACAGGAGATGATAGCTGTAGGTTGGGAGGAAACCAAGACGAGAGCAGCGATGTTAGGTCAGCATGGCATTTAATGGTACGACTGAAGAATGGTTGTGGCAGTTCAGAGTTGACCAAGTGTCAAAAGTCTGATGAAAGTGGAGGTCAAAAATCAAGCAGAGTTTAGAGCTAGAAACTGGTAAATGTGAAGACTGGTAAGAACAGAGGAAAGCAGGGTCAGCCACTGATCAAGGGTCTGGTCTTCTAAAGCCAATAAAAAAAATGCCTTTCACAACACGCTTTTGAATACTTGCCTCTTCCCCCACTAGACTCTCCATCACCTACAAACCACAAAAATTTAGAAAATTACTAAAGCCATATTACGGTGTCCATTTTTCATTTAAATATCGTTCACAAAATATACTTGCCTCTTCCGAATCCTCTTCCCCTGCCAGACTCTCTCTCACCTACAAGCCAAAATTAAAAAAAGTTACTAAACTCATATTACCGGGTCAACTTGTAATTTAATTCACGTTCACAACATTTTAAGTGCCAGACCTTCTGAAGATTTGTTCACCCTCTGTTGCCAGACCATTTCTCAATATTTTGCTCTGTACATGTTAAACTGATTTTTGAAGGACTTCCAGGGATTTCCCAGGAAAATTATATATAGTTTTTTAAGCAGAGCCTGAGCTTTAAAATGTCTTGTAAAAAATAAAATAAAAAATCTAAAAATACATTTTGTACAATTTGTATTGGTTTTGTAAAAATACAACTCTGAAGTACTCACCTGTAGAGTTGGTATTATATGCATACAGCACGTCCTGCTCCAGTAGTAGTAATAACATGTGGGTAATCCTCCGCCGCGCACTGCAGACATGTAGAAAACAAGCTCTTCCCGGCCCTTCATATACCGAGGGACCTCCCACAAATCCCCAGCATTTAAAAGCAGTGAGAAATAGAGGCCAGGAGAAAGCAACCACTCAAAACTGGCAAAAATATCAAAGATAATCACCAACAGGGGATCCAGAACAAGGTAAAACAGGGTGGGGTGGAGCAGGACGTGCTGTATGCATATAATACCAACTCTACAGGTGAGTACTTCACAGAGTTGTATTATTCTAGGCATACAGCACGTCCTGCTCCAGTAGTAGTAACAACATGTGGGACATCTAATAGCAGTGTCCATAAAGAAGGGTGGGATCCCCAACAGAAGGCAACAGCAAGCAGTCTAAACTACTGCCGCCTGCAGAACCTTGCGGCCAAACACACAGCTGAGGCCCGAACATCAACCTTGTAAAACTTTGTAAATGTATGTACAGAAGACCGAGTAGCGGGCTTGCAAACTTGTTCAACAGAGGCCTGGTGCTGAAAAGCCCAAGAAGCCCCAACAGCTCTAGTAGAATGAGCAGTAAGACGAAAGGGGGGGAGTCTTCCCCTTAGCAGTATAGGCTTGAACAACAGCCTGACGAATCCATTTACTGATGGTAGACTTGGCGGGAGCCAAACCCTTCCTAGGCCCATGAGGCACAACGAAGAGAGCATCAGTCTTCCTAAAGGCCTGCGTGGTAACCAGCTAAGACTTGACACACCTGACCACATCCAAGGAATTTGGGCACAAGGAAGAAGTACAATATCTTGATTCAAATGAAATGCAGACACAACCTTAGGCAGGAAGTCTGGCTTGAAGCAAAACACCACCTTATCCCGGTGTCTCTCAAAGTAGGGAGGCTGAATACCCTGACAAACCCTTTTCCATCAAGATGGAGGTTTCAATAGCCAAGCCGTCAAAGCCAGCGTTAGTAAATTGGGATGGCGTAGAGACCCTTGAGTCAGAAGGTCTGGCAACCTTGGCAGATCGCACTGATCTACTGCCATTTGAACCACGTCCGCGAACCACACTCTTCTTGGCCACCTTGGGCCACCAGAATCGCGGGTACCCCTTCCAGAGCGATCTTGCTCAGCACTCTGCCCAGAAGGGGAATTGGTGGAAACGCATACAGGGGCCGAAACTCCTTCCAAGACATTGACAGGGCATCCGTGGCCAGAGCCAGAGGATCCTGAGACAGGGATACAAAGCTCGGCAGCTTGTGATTGTGACGAGATGCAAAGAGATCCACGTCCGGCACACCCCAATGGTGACAAAGTGACTAAAATACCCTGTCGCAGAGGGACCATTCCCCCTGACGGGACGACCCCCTGCTCAGAGCAGATTCTCAGTCCCCAGAATGTAGACAGCCGATATGCATTGTACATTGGTCTCTGCCCAAGTTAGAATCAGAGACACCTCCTGGAGAGCACCCTTGCTCCAGGGATGAGGGTTCGCGAGCAGGGATCTCGCCTGGGTTATCAGAGCTTCCACCTTCTGCGGAGGAAGGAATATCCTTGATTGAACCGAGTCCAGAATCATCCCCAGAAACGGGGTCACTGAGGAGGGGGACAGAGAGGACTTTGGGTAATTGATCACCCAGCCGAAGGACTCCAGGGTGGACACCACCAACCGAGTGTCCAGCTCTGCCTGCCACAGAGACTGAGAGGTGATGAGAATATCGTCCAGGTAGGGCAACACGCGTATGCCCTTTAGTCTTAAGAGAGACATCACCCCTGCCAGCACCTTGGTGAAGACCCTGGGGGCCGACGTGAGGCCGAATGGGAGGGCCACGAACTGATAGTGCTGATCCAGCAGCGCAAATCTGAGGAACCTTTGGTGCCCTGAGAACACCGGCACGTGCAGGTAAGCGTCCTTGATGTCCACAGGTGTAATGAAGTCCCCTGGACACAGCGAGGCAATGGCCAAGCGCAGAGTTTCCATACGAAAATGCCTGCTTCTGACAAACTTGTTTAGGATTTTCAAATCCAGAATGGGTCTGACTGACCCGTCCTTTTTGGGCACCTTGAACAGGTTGGAATAAAACCCCATGCCCCTGTCTCTTAAGGGGACCTCGCAGATGACCCCGAGCTCCAGAAGGTCCTGCACAGCCAGCATCAAGACCAGAGCTGAGGCAGGATCCTGTGGGATCCGAGACCCAACGAACCTGGTAGGGGGCAGCACAGCAAATTCTATCTTGTAACCGGAGGAGACTACCTCCTGAATCCACCGGTCTGGGACGAGGCGTCCCCAGACATGCTCGAAATGCTGTAGACGTCCCCCCACCCTGACGGGCGAGGGCACTCCTTCATGCTTGGGGGGGCTTTGGGCTTGGGCCCCCAAGAGGAGCCGGGACGGCGTCCTCTGTTCTTGTTCCAGGGTTCTGAGCGCGACCCAGAGAAGGACACCCCTCTACCTTGCTTGGTCCCACGGTAGGGGGTAGAATGGGAGCTTGGACCACGAAAGCGCCGAATCTCACGCTTGCGCTGGGGCAGCTTGCCCTCCTTGGCAAAGATATCTAATCTTTCTCCAAACAGGTGCAGTCCTTTAAACGGAAGCCCCGTAAGGGCCTTCTTGGCGACGTTGTCAGCAGCCCACTGGCGTAACCAGATTGCGCGGCGTATGGCCACCCCCAGAGCTGAAGATCTAGCGCTCAGCTTAATAGCATCGTCCGATGCAGATAGGATATAATTCACAAAGGTCTCACAGGTGGCCAGAGCGTTGGCGGCCTCCGAAGGCAGGTCATCCACCCCTTCCAGGGCAGTTTTAACCACCGTCCTGAGCGCCACCGCCGTGATGGCCAAGGCGCACACCAGGCGGAGCGACGCTCCCCCAAATGCAAAGGCATGACATGCCAATTGGTCAACTCGCCGATCCTCTAAATCCCGCAGCGTAGTAGTGTCAGGGGAGTGCATAATAGAGGTGTTGGACAGACTCAGAATCGGGGCATCGACCTCGGGCGGCGATGTCCAACACTTAACCAGATCGGCAGGAAATGGATACTTCTTATCCACGGCCTTAGGAATCCCCTGGAGTTTACTGGGATGTTCCCATTCTTTCAGCACTAGGTTATTAAAGTGAGTTTGTTCGGGAAACTCCAACCGCACCCTAGCGGTATGAAACAGATCGCCCCTTTGCCGAGGTGCCGTGGGAGGGGGAGAGAGGGATAAAACATCAAAGATCTGAGACAGCAGTCTGTCAATGTCGTCCTGGGACCAAAGATCAGAACCAGACTACTCCTGACTCCTGGACTCGTCCTCGTAGGATCCAGAGTCAGATAGCCGTTCCCCTTCCTCTGATGGGGACTGAGCATAGGAAAGCAGTAAATCATCAGATTCTACAGGGAGAAAAGTAGCTTCAGAGTTTAAATGACGCTTCTTGGCAGTAGCCTTGCGTGCCATGGAGCCAGCAATAAAGCTTTCCACACTGGCCAATCTAGAGGCCAAATCAGCGTGAGAATCCCCACTAGTATTGGGGGTTATGCTCAAGCTTGGGGGGTAGGGGAAATAAGGCGAGGTGCGGGCCCAGCCTCGGAAGAGGTGGGGAGACCGGCTAGCGCCTGTTGAGCACAAGGTACGCAGACCCGTGAATTGTCACCGCTGCTAGGTGAAACCCCACAAGCTGCACACAGACGGGCTTGTCCCTGGAGGACCCCGTTCGCGCTGTCCTGGGATGCCTCCATATGGTGATTATTAAATTCAATATGCCAGTTGGGATTGACGCTTTAAGCAACCCTGGATGCCCCTATAACCCGCTGGGAAGTGGGGAGTAATATCTGAAAAATGTTCTGGACCGGGCGCTACGTCGGGCCAGGGGAAGCCACCGATGACCGCTGTCTGAAAGACACAAGGGGAACAGGGATGTCAGAGCCGAGCGCGAGGAAACAAGCTAGGAAAAGGATCGCCCATGAGGGCACTTACAGTCTGCAAGGGGAGGACCGTCTTCACCACGCGCATGCGAGAAGGAAATGGCGCCCAGCAAACCTCGAAGGGCGGGCCAGAGCAGGCGATGACGCGGAAAGCGCCAGACCGAACCACGCCTCCCCCCCGGCGAGCGCGAAGCTAGAAGGCGCGCAGCCAATCAGGAGAGAATGTAGATACGTCAGCATCACTTCAGAGAAGAAGTCTGACGAAGCGAGTAAGGAAATTTGAAAAATGCCGTAGCTTCCCCAAACAGTGCTGCTGTATGCGCCTAGAGCACAGTAAAACGCTGCGGTCAGTTTAAAAATAAGCAAGTGAAACACGCTCTGACACCCAGTAGCGGTAAGCGTGTAAAGTGTACTTAGGACAAGGAGTAGGCCATCAACACACAGCCCACCCCCCCTCTTTTTCCCCCCACTAACGGTGGAATCTGGGAAGGAAGGTGACCCGAATAGAGGGTTCACCGTTAAATGGGGCATGGGTGCACTAGTGCGGGAGGGGCATCCACAGAAGGCTCACCATTCGCCTTAACCGCCTACCCTATGGAGGGGGATTGCGGTTGAGACTAGCTCCGTAAGCACACTAGACGGGTGGAAATAGTCCCGCAGGGCATCGGGCTGTAAAGCCCCGCTCGCCTGCGAGAGCGTGATACTTCATGTCTTCGCAGTTCCAGTACTGCAGAGAAATCTGGGGATTTGTGGGAGGTTCCTCGGTATATGAAGGGCCGTGAGGAGCTTGTTTTCTACATGTCTGCAGTGCACGGCACCGGAGAATTACCCACATGTTATTACTACTACTGGAGCAGGACGTGCTGTATGCCTAGAATATTAAGCTTTTGAATAAAATCAATGCTGGAATACATCCCATTTCTTCCAGTTACAACGGTGCAACATATGTATTGGTAGACACTCTTCCTGCTCAGGAGGCTCCCCCAAACTGAAACAGCTCTTTAGATTTTCAGATAAACTGCTATGCAAACCTTGCAAATGAAGAAAAACAACCCTTTATATTTGAAATACCCCCACAAACTATTATATTCTCTGGAAGCACACACCTCATGCTTTCTAGGCGTACCAGGCTTGTTGACGTGGGCACAGATTTCTTGAAGTAATCCTTCGATGAATTCTTTGGTTGCACAGAGGAAAAAAAGACTAAAAAAGCAGAGTCAATGGTAACTTTTCCTAAAAAAACTGTATGCAAATAAGAAAAAAACTGAAAAAGCAAGGACCCCTGAACAGAACAATACCCAACATGCATAGGTACTGTCAATGGTAGAGTTGCCAAACACCCCAAAGTAAAGCATGCGCAAGTTAAATTTCAGCCCTGCAGACAAACGGAGCAACTTTTAAACCAAAACAAGCCTTTACATGCGTCTTATGTACCTATTGCGTAGCTGCCATGACCACATCATGGGAATGCAGGTGTCGCTCCTTATGGCTAGGGGGGCGTGGGCACAAGGAGGGCAGCACTATCTCCTGATTAAGATGGAATGGAGAGGCAGTCTTGGGCAAAAAATCCTTCACATGAAACACCGCATTGTTTTGATGAAGCACCAAAAAGGGTGATCTGATCGAGAGCGCTGCCAGCACCGAAACCCGCAAAACGGTGGTGATCGCCACAAGAAAAGCCACCTTCAACATGAGCTTCAGGAAAGTCTCTGCCATAGGTTCAAAGGAGGGCCCCTGAAGTGCTGGTAAGACCAGATCCCCAGGCAGTAATATCGACTGCCGCAAAGGCTGAACATGCGCAGCATCCTGCATGAAAGTGCGGATTAAACTATGCTCCGCGATTGTCCACTGGAAAAATATGGACAAGGCCGAAACATGTCACTTAAGGGTGCTGGGCTGTAGGCCAGTGTGCAGACTTTGCTGGAGGAAGCATCAAGGTTCTAAATACTGTGGTGGACACACCCCTCTCCTCTAAAGATGCTGGCCTCAACAGCTAAGCCGCTAAAGCCAGCGCTGGAGAATTGGGGTGCTGCAGAGGACCCTGTTGCAGAAGCTCTGGGCGGTTGGGGACTCCGCAGGTTGACCAGATCAGCAAAGCACACCCTTCTGGGCCAGTGTGAGGAGATAAAGATGATCGGAATCTGTTCACAGTTGAACTTATTTAACACACGACCCCACAGTGACAAGAATGCGTAGAGCAGGCTGTACGCCAACAGGGAGTGGCCAGCACATTGACCGCCACAGCTACGGGGTCTGACACACTGGAAATGAACCTCTGCATCCGGATTGTGCAGAGATATGAAGAGGTCCATCTCCAGCACTTCCCACCGGTCGCATAGGGCTTGAAACACGTCCTCGTCTCCCACCTCAAAAAATCAGCCTGCAGGTTCTCCACCCCTGGAATGTGACCTGCCGAGATGCATGGATTGTGGATTTCCACCCAACTCCTGATGCGACTCACTTCCTTGAACGCCTGCCAGCTCCTGGTACCCCCTGATGATTTATGTAGGCCACAGCCATTGAATTGTGCGACTGTACCCTGACCAGAAGTCCAGCCAACAAATCAGGAATCGCCAGACATTCTCCATCAATCTGAAGCGACTGTCCAACGTCTACACAGTCCTGCGCCATTTCGATAGGAGCAGCATTTGAAGAGGCCTGGAGTGAACTGGGCATACAGGACTGCCTTGATGGTAGACACCATCAGGCCAAGGCGATTAATACACTGCCTGATCGTGTAATGTTAGTCCATCAGCAGCAACCTACCCGTCTCCTGAAGAGCCGTTAACCTCTGCCCTGGAAGAAGGACCTGTGCCTGTCGAGTATCAAATGTCATACGTAGATAGGTCGCCACCATGGAGGGAACCACCTGGGACACTGGGTAGTTGATCACCCAACCGAAAACCCAACCAGCGTGGATAGGACGATCCGAACATCCTGCAGTGCCTTTGCCAGAGATGGGATGATTGCCTCCACAGGAGTAGCATCACCACTACCAAGACTTTCATAAACACCCACAGGGCAGTGGACAGTCCCAATGGCAGTGGCACAAATTGGAAATGTCGGGCTTCCACGGCAAAGCACAGGTATTGTTGGTGACCAGGGAAGATTGGGACATCCTTTATATCCACCGGGGCCAGAAAATACCCCTGTTGCAGAGACATCATGACCGACCTTAGATCTCACATGCAGAAAACGCAATTCTGTGAGACTCGCCTGTAGAATTGGTTTTGATTCCTATCCATTCCAGGCCGTCCCTTCTCCATTACATCTGGGTCTTCTCCGCCCAAAGGGGCGTGGACTGCAAGATCAAAGATGTGGCTCCTCCTGGCCCCCTATAAATAGCAGCTGCCTCTTAACTAAGCCCAGTAATTAAAAAGTACCAGTAAAGTACCCAGTAACTCAAAAGCAAGAGGCAGGCCGGAAGGCCCCGAACATAGTTACTTCACATAGCCTCCGCTTGTATTCTCTTGAAACCTATAATCCTAAATGTGTATAACAAGTAATGGATCAATCACCATTAAAAAAGGCATGAAGGACAATAATAAACCTCAAGAGGGCGGGTTGGACGGCTTGGAATAGATAGGAATAAAAACCAATTCTACAGGTGTCTCACAGAATTGCGTTTTTCCTTCCAATCCATTCCAGGCCGTTCCTTCTTCATTACATCTGGGACACCCAAAAGCAGTGTCCAATATGGGCGGGATCCCCAATGCACTTTTCGTCCAAAAACAGTGTCAGCTGAGGCAGCCTTACAAACCTGTTCTACCGAGGCCTGATGCTGAAAGACCCAGGAAGCACCAATGGCTCTAGTAGAATGAGCTGTGATCCGAAAAGGGGGTTCTTTCCCTTTGGCAGTATAGGCTCATACCACCGCCTGTCTAATCCACCTACTGAGTGTGGCTGGTGGAAATCCCTTTCTAGAGCCTTTCGCTAAGACAAAAAGCAAATCCAATTTCAGTAGTCCGTAGCAGCCAGGTAATATCTTGTGGCTCTAACCACATCCAAAGCATGAAGAGTCCTTTCTTTAGGATTAGCTGGTGCTGGACACAAGGAAGGTAAGACAATTTCCTCATTAAGGTTAAAAGGAAATACAACCTTAGGCAAAAAAAAAAATCAGGCTTAAAACAAAAAAACACATTGTGCAATTCAAAATAAGGTGGTTTCATGCATAACGCGGCCAATTCCGATACTTAACGCACAGAGGTGATCGCTACCAAAAAAAAACACTTTGCATGTCAGCACAGTCAATGCAGCGTCATACAAGGGCTCGAAGGGGGCACCCTGGAGAACAGAGAACACCAGATTTAGGTCCCACATCGGTAAAACTGGTTTCCGCAGTGGGAGAACATGAGTGAGCCTCTGAAAAATGGTTCTGATCAATCTATGATTGGCAATAGACCTCTAGGAAAAAAATGGATAGGGCCGAGACCTAACCCTTGAGGGTGCTCAACTGGCGGCCCAAGTCTAGACCATATTGCAGAAACTCTAGAATTCTAGAAACAGAATATCTCCGGCAAGGAAGGTTCCTGGCCTCACACAAAGCTATATAGGCCCGCCAAACTCTGTAGTATTTCATGGAAGAAATCATCTTCTGTGTCTTAATCATTGTGTGAATAACCGTGGCCAATAAACCCTTCTCCGTCAGGATGGAGGTTTCAACAGCCAGGCCGTCAAAGCCAGCGTCTGTAAATTCGGGTGCCGAAGAGACCCCTGTGTGAGAAGCTCCGGATCATCGGACATGAGGCAGTGATCCGTTGACATCCTTACTAAGTCTGCAAACCAACTCCTCGGCCAACGTGGAGCCACCAGGATGGTTGGTACCCCCTCCTGGACTATCTTGCGTAGTACTCGGTCCAGGAGCGGAAACTGAGGAAAGGCATACAGAAGATTGAACCCTGTTCAGGGAATCGCCAGGGCGTCTGTTGCTATGGCCAGAGGGTATCTTGCGCCCCCGTTTGCGAGACTTAGCCTTAGCCACAAGCTGCTTAACCTTTTTCCTCGTGGCTAGGGAAACAATTGCTGTGGCACATGCAGGGTGTAAGAGGGAACCCACCAAGGCAAAAGCATGGCAAGCCAGGGTCTCTTAAGGAAGCATTGTCAGGTGACGGCATAATAGTGATGTTGGACAGACCTGAAACCAGAGGGTCCACCTCGGGGGGATGTGACCATAATTTAATCAACTCAGCAGGGAAGGGATACCGTCTCTCTAGGCCCTTAGGAACCAACGGCAGCTTGTTAGGCCTTTTCCAATCCTTAAGCACCATCTTAGAAAAATGCGGCTGTTCAGAAGAACCAAATCATCCTTCCGTCTCTTGGACACCTTTGGAGGAACAATGTGTAATGTGTCAAAAACCGAGGAAAGCAAGCTTTCTGTATCATCTGGGAGTAAGGAATCTTCATCCGAGGAATAACCATAGTTGCTGTCTTCTCCACCGGAGAGCAACTCACCTTCCGAGAGTGGTCCATCTGCCGACTCCTTCTCCTGCGGAACCAAAAGAAGCATACAAATCTTCGTCTGAGTAAACTGGCTCCAAGTGCCGCTTCTTACTCGAGGCATTTTTCGGGGCTGCCAATGAGAGCCGTTTCTCAAGGCTAGTCAGCCTCTGCGCCGGATCCGAGTGTGTCCCCCGGCCGTCTCCCCCTTCTCTAGGGGCTAACTGCAGCAGCGGAGGATCCGGAGAGACTGGAGCTGACGCCTGACTAGGGGCAGAAGCGACAGCCCTCTCATGGTCCGAAACAATGCATCTGGCGCAAGTGGAAAAAATTGTGCTGAACCCGCCCATGGGATTCCATCAGCACAAGGGGCAGAGCCTGTCTTGCCCAAGTGGGGTGCCCGGCTCACTATCCCCTGATGCCTCCATTATGGTGATTTTGGAATATGCAATATTCGTGAAAGGCAAAATAGACGCTAATGTCCTATAGCCGATCCCCTACAACAGGGACCGGGAGTAGCCACAACCCTCAAACTTATTCCCACAATCCAAAATTAAAAAGAGAGGAGACAGTAATCAAAATATGGCCCACACTGCCATAAAATAAACAGATATAAATGCATATACATATAAACGTAAAAATAATATATATATATTATATAACAATTCCCCTTCACTTTTCCATAAAAAAAAAAAAAAAATCCAAGCAACAAGAAAGTCACATTTAAAGAAAAGCAGGACTCACGGATACTGCGCCCCACCAGCGCTGCCAGCCTGTGCGCCGCTGCCAGCCTGTGCACCCCCCTCACCCGGCCAGCACCAATTGCGGCCTAACAGCGGTGGCTTCCGACCGCCGCTTGCCCCCCCCCCCCCCACCCGTGAGGAGCCCGCGTGCGGGCTACGCCCCATATCAAGAGCTCCTGCTGCTGCTATGGCGACGGCGCTCTCCGCTCCCCCATGCAGTAAGTAAACACAAGCACGAACACAAGATCAAAAATACATGTAGGAGAAGGGAGGGTGACATAAGAAAATATATCATGGTTTCTCAGCAGGTTCACCATAAAAGACCTGCGGCTGACCTGCTTGTTCTAAAGAAGCCTGCAGCCCAGAGCCATATGCCCTGACAAAAACGCCCCAGACCCCGGCGTTTCACCCTACCGTCAAAGACCCCAGAAAACAGCCAAAGCTGGGGAGGCATCAGATGGGCAAGAGGAATCCGTGGAAATAGGGTCATGCAGCAAGCCAACAGGCCCCGCTTTGCTGCAATAATCCCTGATAGAGAGCAAGCGATCTTCGCAGTTCCACTGCAAGAAGTAGACTGGGCTTGGTTAAGAGGCAGCTGCTATTTATAGGGGGCTGGGAGGAGCCACATCTTTGATATTGCAGTCCACGCCCCTTCAGGCGGAGAAAACCCAGATGTAATGAAGAAGGGATGGCCTGGAATGGATTGGAAGGAGAATTACGCAGAGAATTCTGGAGATCCAGGATCGGCCGAACTGACACGTCCTTGGGGATGACGAATATTATTGAGTAGAAGCCACAGCCCCGCGATGAGTGGGGCACAGATATTACAACTTCCCAGTCCAACAAGAGCTCAATCACGCGGTTGCGAGCAGCCGCCCTTTGTGACGCGGGAAGGCTTGGATGTTACAAACCTGTGTGGAGGCCTGGTCTAAAAATCTGGTTTCTGGAAGAAAACCTTCTGGGCACACCCACGCGTAGTGCAGAAGCTGTTTTCCCACCCGATTAGGTGATGGCGCCCCGTCAAATGCGAGAGGGCTTGGCTAGGGGCTTAGGCTCACTTATTGGGGTCTAGGTTTTCCACATGACTTTCGCTTACCCGAAAGAGTCAGATGAACCTCCGAACTTCTGGAAGGGATGAAAATTTGGTGACCTGCGAAATAAGGTCCTCCGTTTCTGTGGAAGACTAGTCGACTTCCCAGCCTTAGCCATCCAGACCAGGTCAACCAGAGGCTTACCGAAACAGTACGCCCTGCTCCAGATATAGTACTTACACTTGGGACATCCAATAGCAGTGTCCATAAAGTAGGGTGGGATCCCCAACAAAAAAGGCAACAGCAGACAGTTAAAATCACCTGCATAATCATGCGGCCAAGACAGCAAGAGCCGAGACCCTAACATCAACCTTATAAAAAAGGTATGAACAGAAGACCAAGTAGCAGCCTAGCAAACCAGTTCAACAGAAGCATGGTGCTGAAAAGCCCAAGAGGCACCAAAAGAACGAGTAAAATAAGAAGTAAAGCTAAAGGAAAGATTCTTCCCCTTGGAGGAATAGGCCTGAGTAACAGCCTGACGAATCCAAACGCTAACAGTAGACTTGGCAGAAGCCAAAAACCCTTTCCTAAGACCAGAAGAAACCATCCCATCCAAGTAATGACCAGGGCCAAAGCCGCCTAACTCCCGAAAGCAGACGAGATCGGGCACAATCAGGATGGAGTGGCCTTAGGCCCAAAGGAACATCAGTTCTCCTAAAGGACACAGTGAGTCACCAAGGAAAGAATTTCCAACACCTGTTCAAGGAATGCAGAACCCTTTCCTCAGCGTTGCTAGGAATAAGGCACGGAAGGAAGAACAATATCTTGAAAGAATGAACATAAGACACCACCTTAGGCAGAAAGTCCGGCTTCAGGCGGACCACCACCTATCCTGGTGTATCTCAAAGAATGGGGGCTAGGTAGACAGAGCCGCCCGCCAGACATACGTCTGACTGAAGTAACAGCCACCAGAAGGACAACCTTGAGGGTAAGAACAGCCAGACAGCATCCTGAATAGGACCAAAGGGAAAAACCCCGCAAGGCAAACAGAATCAAATACAAATCCCAACAGGGACGCACATAAGTAACCCCTGAAAGAAGTCTTAACCAAGGAAAACTGAACAAAAGACTTCTAAAGTAAGGCGTACAGGGCAGAACCTAACCCTTCAGAGTACTGAGTTGGAGAACCACCTCCAACTCATGCTGTAATAATTCTAGAACCCTGGGAACAGAGAATGCCCTACAGGGAAGAGACCTAGACTCACACCAATCAATATGGGTATGCCATACCCTATAACAGATGGAAGAAGAAGAAGCTTGCTCCTAGTCTTCCCATAGTCTCAATCACCGAGACAGATAAGCCTGTCTCCATCAAGATGGATGTTTCAGCAGTCAGGCCGTCTAGGCCAGAGTCTGTAGATTGGGGTGACGTAAAGGGGCCCTGAGTGAGCAGAGCTGGCACTCCTGGCAGAACGTACAGAACTACTGCCCTCGGTACCACGTCTGCAAACCACACTCTACTAGGTCACCAGAATCACTGGTCCCCCTTCCAGAGCAATCTTGCGCAGAACCCTGCCTAGCAGGGGGAATGGGGAAAAGACATACAGAACGTCCAGCCATGACGTTACTAAGGCATCCTGATCACGGCCAGAGGATCCTGGGACAGGGAAACAAGGGCCGAGAGCTTGTGATAGTGACGGGACACAAACAGATCCACAACTGGTTGGACCCCATAGTGACACAGGGATTAGCACATCCTGTCGCAGAGGGACCCCCACCGGAGCGAATACCACTGATATGCAGGGAACATTGTCCTCCACCCAGATTAGGTTCATAGACACTTCCTGGAGGACCCTCCTGCTCCAGGTCCTTCCCAAATGATTAATGTAGGCCACTGTCAGACAGACCGAGCGCCCCCGAACAGGCAGGCCCTGAAGAGGAGTAGTCAAGCGGGATAGAACCAACCGAAACGCTCACGTTTCAAACATCGATAGGTGTATGGACCTTCTAAGGGCCCCACCTACCAGAACCGCAGGAAGTTTCAGAAGAAACCCCCCCCCCCCCCCCCTTCAACCTGATAGATTGGCATCCATGGTGACAGTCTCCAGGAAGGGGCAAGAAGGGAACTGCCACCCAGACAGGTTCCTTGAGTTCATCCACTCCAAGAGGGACCTCCTTACCAGGGGGGAAGGCACACAGATCCTGCTCCAGGGATGCTGGATCCCTGTCCTGTACTTAACAATAGAAGTTGCAGAAAGGCCATGGGGGAACTAAGCGTAAGGGACCTCTTCTGAGCAAGCCACCAACGGGCCCACCAGCTGCACCCCTGCCTGGTGAAGGGACTGGGACAGCAATGAGGGACTGAGCCCATGCAACCAGATTGTCCACTTTATTGCTGAGGAAGGAAGATTCTCGTTTGAACCGAATCCATAGGAATGGAGTTACCAATTAAGGGGACAATGAGGACTTGGGGTGATTGATCACCCATCCAAATGACTCCCAATGGACACCACCAGCCGAGTATCCAACTTAGCCTGACGTAGAGACTGGTAAGTGAAAAAGGGCGTCCAGATAGGTCATCGCGTGGACGCCCCTTGGTCTCATCAGAGACATCACCCCCGACAGCACCTTGGTGAGCACTCTGGGAGCTGAAGAGAGGCCAGATAAGGTGTTGGACTTCAAACACGAACCTGAAGAGCCTCGGTGTCCAGAAGACACAAGGATGTGAACATAAGCATCTTAGAGCTTCACAGACGGCAAGAAGCCCACTGGGCGCAAGGCGCTGATGGCCCATCTCAGAGTTTCCATGCAGAAAACTGCCTGTAATTGGAGAATTGCCAAGAACCTGTGAATCCAGAATGGGACAGACTGACCCATCGTTTTAGGGGACTGTTGAAAGGTTGGGGTAGCGGCCACTGCCTCTGCCTGTTAAGGGAAATTTGCAAGTGACCCCCAGACCCCGTAGGCCTTGCATGGCCTGCGCCAGCGCCTGAACAGAGGCAGGGACCAGGAGTAGCTGGAACCTGATAATATTGTGGGAGGCCGCGCAGCAAACTATCTTGTATCCGGAGGACACTACCTCCTGAATCCACCCGTATGGGGCGTGATGCCTCCTGACAAGAGCAAAGTGCCGCAGCCTTCCCCTCCCCCAGACGGGCGAGGGCGCCCCATCACGCTTGAGGAGTCTTGGTGGAAGATTTAGGCTTAGCCCCGCCGGAGGGGCCAGGGCATTGTCTGCTGCTCCTGGGGCAGGAGTCTGCGCGCGCCCCCGCGAAGGACACCCCTGGTTCTTGTTTAAGACTATGTCAGGGGGGAGGAGGGGTGTCCCTGCACCGAGGGCGTTGTGGTGACTTACCCTTCTTACCAAACAGGTCTAGACGGCCCCAAACAGGCGTAGCACTCTAAAGGGAAGCCCGGTAAGAGTCTTTTTAGCAGCATCGTCAACACCCCACTGTCGCAGCCAGACCAAGCACACATTCTAATGGTGTCATCCAACGCTAATAGGATACATTTTAATAACACATCACAACTGGAGAGTGCATTAAACACATCCCAGGGGAGATCATCAGAGGGACGATCAAGCATCTTTCTGATGAGGGTTCTAGCGGCCACGGCAGTAATAGCCACGGCACAGACCGGGAGCAGCGCCGTACCTGCACATGTAAAAGCGTGGGAGGCCAGCAGATCAATGCGCCGGTCCTCAGCATCCCGAAGGGTAGTATAAGCAGGGGCTGCATTAAAGGGGGGGGTAGGAACCCCTATGATCGGGGCATCCACCACGGGGGCAGATGACCAACAATTAACCACCTCAGGGGGGAAAGGGTACTTCCTATCCCAGTCCCTGGGACCCCTGGAAGTTTACTGGGGCACTCCTCTGCCTGCTCCAGGAATTCCAAACGTGCTGTCGCTGTATGGAAACGCTCCCCTCTTTGCCTGGGAGCCTCACCAGGGGGAGAGATGGACAGAGCCTCAAAGACCTTAATCAACAAATCGTCAATGTCACTCTTGGCCCAGTATTCAGGGCCAGAATCGTCATGACTCCTCGGCCCATCAGATGAGCCTGAGTCAGAGAAGAGCTCTCCTTCCTCAGAAGGGGTATAGCCACACAGAGTAGTAAACTCCTCAGTTCCCATAGGGAAAACAGTAACATGAGGCGTCATGTGCCGCTTCTTACCAGGGCCCTTGCGCTCTGACAACCTCGCAATAATCTGTTCAGCCGTAGGCGGTCTGGAAGACACAACAGGCTGTAACTCCCCACTAGTATGCGACTCAGCAGGAGTGAGATTTAAGCATGGGGAAATAGGTGAATTGAAACGAGGTGCAGCCACTGGCAGGCCTGATTGCAGAGCCAGTGCTTGCTCGGCACAGGGTACGCAGACCCGTGCCCTGTCAGCATCAGCATGGGGTTGTCCACACGCTATACAAAGCCGGTCTTGTCCCAGGGGGACCCCGGTCACATAATTCTGAGATGCCTCCATATGGTGATTATTAGGCTCAATATGCAAGCAGGGATTGACGCTATAAGCAACCCTGGATGCCCCAATGACCCGCTAGGGAAGTGGGAGAATTTTACAAGGCCCGCTATCAAATACACCAGGCCGGGAGAAGCCAATGGTGTTCACCAGTCTGAAAGACACAATGAGAAGAGAATGGTGTCAGAACCGAAAAACTACAAGGAGTATAAGCTGCACGAGAGGGCACTTACGGACCGCGGTAAGCAGGAACGTCCCACGCGTTGCGAAGAGACAAAATGGCGCCATGTACCTCGAAGGGCGGCCCAGAGCGTGCCATGACGCGGAGCGCGCCAGACCAGACCCCGCCCTCGCAAAGAGCGCGAAGTCCAGCATTGGCCAATGAGGACACAGAGGTGTCTGAGGTAGCGCCGCCGCCCGGTACGGAATATCCAACGGAAGAAAAAACGCGCACAGCGGCGGCAGTTATACGAGTAAAACACAAAAAGGGGCGGCGGCTGACCCCCTTTCTTCCCCCCCCCCCCCCTCAGACTACGGGGGGGAACGAGGTAGGATGGCGGCCCTTCGTACAGGGCCCACCACTACACGGGACAAGGGGAAATAATGCGGGAGGGGCATCCCATAGAGGCTCACCATCAGCCTACACCGCCTACCCTTTAGTGGGGGACTGCGGAGGAGCAGCGCTCCATAAGCACGCATGGTGCTGCCTACCTTCACCCGACCATCGCAGCACAGGCTGGGAGGCACATCACAACGAGGACGGGTGGGAATAGTCCAACAGGGCCGCAGGCTTTAATAGCCCAGCTCACCTGCGAGAGAGTGATACTTCATGTCTTCGCAGTCAGCACTGCAGAGAAATCTGGGGATTTGTGGGAGGTCCCCGGGTATTTGAGGGGCCGGGAGGAGCCTATTTTGCATGTCTATGCAGTGCAGCGCCATCTGGCGGAGGATAACCCAAGTGTAAGTACTATATCTGGAGCAGGACGTACTGTATACTAAGAATATGGAGGGAACACAAAGGAGCCTGAAATCCGTCCAGTCTGTTGCAAAGGCCAGAGGATCTCTCGACAGGAAGACGAATCTCGGGAGCTTGTGATTGTGTCTGGACGCAAACAGGTCCACGTCTGGCTGACTCCAGCGGGGAGACAGAGCGTGAAAGATCTTGTTGCTGAGGGACCATTCCCCAAGGTGTGAGGCACTCCTGCTCAGGGAGTCGGCCTCCTGGTTCTCTATCCCCAGAATGTAAACCGCCGAGATGCAAGGAACATTCTCCTCTGCCCAGGTCAGAATCAGGGTGACCTCCTTGAGGGCTCGCTTGCTCCGAGTCCCGTGATTTATGTAGGCAACCGCCGTCTGATTGTCCGAGCGGACCTGGATCGCACAACCCCTTAAAAGGGGAGACAAGTGAAGAAGCACCAACCATATTGCTCTTAATTCCAAGATATTTATGGGCAAGTGGGCCTCCTGCGGCCCCCACTGACCTTGGATCTTCTGCGTCAGCCAAAATCCTCCCCCAGCGGGTCAGGCTGGCGTCCGTGGTGACAATCTCCCACCATGGGGTCAAGAACGACTTGTCTACCAGCAGATGTCTGGAGTCCAGCGACCACAAGAAGGATTGCCTGACCGGGGGAGACCGGGAAAAATCCTGTTTCAGCGACTCCTGCGTCCGATCCCAACCGGTCAAGAGATTCAATGGAACTGAGCAAAGGGCACTGCCTCGAAGCATGACACCATACCCACCAGTTTCATCCCCAGACGGACGGATGGAAGTTGGCAAGACAGCAAAGCCCGCACCTGCGTCTGAAGACCCGCCACTTTCTGTTGTGGCAGGAAAACCTTGGCCTGAGATGTGTCCAGTCTCATGAGCAGAAAGGACCTCACCATGGAGGGAGTGATAGCAGACATGGGATAATTGACCACCCAACCGAATCCTCGAGAGTGGACAACACTGTCCGGGAGTCGCTCTCAGCCTGATGAAGAGACTGAGCCGCAATAAGCAAATCATCCAGATAAGGAAGTACGCGGATGCCCTGGATTCTCAGGAGAGCCATGATGCCAGCCAGCCTGCAGACCGCAAGGTCTCCATGCGGAAATGTCTGACCCTGACAAACCTGTTGAGACCCTTCAGGTCAAGGATGGGTTCCGTCCTTCTTGGGCACCGTGAATAGATTGGAGTATAAGGCCTGAACACGTTCCAGGCGAGGCACGGGACGAATCGCACCTGACGGCAGAATTTGTTGGACAGCACACCGCAGGCCTTGAGACGTCTCAGTGTTCTGGGACACCCGAGACTGAAGTAATCTTGGAGGGCGGCCGGACTGCCAGCTCTATCTTGTAACCGGAGGACACCACCTCCTGAATCCACCGTTCCGAGACGCGCTGTCTCCAGACGTGACCAAACAGCAGAAGCTGTCCCCCCACCCACCCGAATGGGTGAGGGCGCCTCCCCGTGCCTGAGTGGGCTTGGCAGAGGGCTTGACTTGGATCCCCACGAGGGATTGGGTCGGCTGCGAGACCTACCTCGTCCCCAGAAGTCTCTGCGGGAACCTGAAAATGAAGAGCCTCTTCCTCGAAAGGAGCGATGGGCAGATGAACCCCGAAAGGGCCGCGCAGGCCTACGTCGCTGAGGGAGTCTCCCGTCCTTGACCAGGAGGTCCAGACGCTCCCCAAAAAGTCTGTGACCCACAAAAGGGATACTAGTGAGCGACTTTTTAGCAGCGGCATCAGCCGACCACTGCCGCAACCAAAGTGAGCGGCGAAGGGCGATTAGCAGGGCCGAGACTCTGGCACCGAGCCGGACGCCATCGTCCATGGCAGAGACCACAAAGGCAATAAACTCCACGCAAGCCTTGAGGTCCTTGTACTCCTCAGCCCGCTTGCGAGACATGGCAATATCCACAAGGCGTCTCACCTTTCTAATGGCCAGGGAGACAATAGCCGTGGCACAAACAGGGCGGAACCAAGCACCGGCAAAGGTGAAGGCATGGCAGACCAGCTGATCCATGCGCTTGGATCAGGTAAGGAAGCAGTATCGGGTGAAGGCATGACCGTAGTGTTCGACAGCCGCGACACGGTGGCATCCACCTCGGGAGGACGGGCCACAGTCGGGCCAGCTCCTCAGGAAAGGGATACCGTCTGTCCAGGCCCTTGGCACCGACGGCAATCTATTAGGCCTTTCCTATTCCTTGTATATCATGTCAGAAAAATGTGCCTGCTCAGGAAAGACTCGCCTGTGTCTCTCAGGCCGAAGCAAATCACCCTGACTCCTCTTAGCCGCTCTAGGAGGGACAATATGCAGCGTCTCAAAGACTGCAGTAAGTAACCGCTCTGTATCAGGGAGCCATGTATTCTCGGGCCCGCTGTCCAGGCCAGCAGTATAATCCACCGTGGAGATGGAGTTCTCATGCAACTCTCCTCCTCCACGGAGCCGTGGCCTCCAAAGAGATCATTATCATCTCCATCATTATCAGAAAAGACCGGCTCAATATGCCGCCTCTTACTGGTGGCCTTATTAGGAGCCGAACAAGAGATCTGTCTTTCCAGGCTAGCCACACGATACGCCAAAAGGAGCCACAACCCTGATATCAAGGGGCCCACCTGGAAGACACAATGGGAACAGACCATAAGCATCCCACAGCACATGCCCAGCGCATAATAAGGACAAGAAAAAAATACCATTTTGTGAGTACTCACCTGAAAAATGGATATTGTCAATGTGCCACACACCCCGCTTCACCTTTAAATTCTTCACAATTGGGTTACTCACCGCCAGGTGACGCTGTTGCAGAGAGGAAGTCTTGTAACAAGCCCAGTTCCGGCCTATAAATACCTGGTACCTCCCATTTATCACCAGTGATTTAAAAAGCAGAAAGACAAGGTACCAGTAATCTACCGGTAACCTCAAAATAAATAAAAGCTTCACCATATGAAGGATTCGGGATACCGAAAAGGGTGGGAGTGAAGCGGGGTGTGTTGCACACTGACAATATCCATTTTTCAGGTGAGTACTCACAAAATGGTATTATTCTCAGTGTGCCACACACCCCGCTTCCCCTTTAATTCTTACGATCGGGACATCCAAAAGCAGTGTCCACAAGGGATGGGTATCCAAAGGCAAGGTGAAGCATAACTTAAATGACTGCAGTCTGCAGCACTTTGCGGCCAAAAACAGCATCCGCTGAGGCTCGCACATCAACTTTGTAAAACGTAGAAAAAGTATGAACAGAAGACCAAGTAGGGGCCTTACAAACTTGTTCAACAGAAGCTTGGTGCTGAAAAGCCCAAGACGCTCCAACGGCGCGAGTAGAATGAGCAGTGATACGAAAAGGGGGAACTTTCCCCTTAGCAGCATAGGCCGCAATAACGGCCTGACGTATCCATTTGCTAATGGAAGATTTGGCCGGTGCCAAACCCTTCTTAGGCCCACAGGGCACAACAAAAAAGGCATCCGTCTTACGAAAAGGAGACGTGATAATCAAGTAGTACTTAACACAGCGTACTACATCCAAACAATGCAAAACCCTCTCTTTGTCATTCTTAGGATTAGGACACAAGGAGGGAAGAACAATATCCTGATTCAAATGAAAAGCAGAAACAACCTTAGGAAGAAAGTCTGGTTTGAACCGAAAGACCACTTTATCCTGATGCCTCTCAAAGTAAGGCGCCTGGATAGACAAGGCCGCCAGCTCCGAGACACGCCGAACCGAAGTGATAGCTACCAAGAAGACAATCTTCTGAGTCAGGGTAGACAAAGCAATATCTTGCAGAGGCTCAAAAGGAGGAGCCTGCAGAGCAGAAAGAACCAAATTCAAATCCCAAACCGGGAGTAATCGTTTCCTGGGAGGCCGCACATGCGTAACCCCCTGGAAAAAAAGTTATAACTAAAGGATGAAGCGCAAAACGCTTCTGAAAAAAGATAGATAAGGCAGAAACTTGCCCTTTCAAAGTACTTAGCTGAAGACCAGAGTCCAGCCCAGATTGTAAAAACTCCAGAATCCTGGAGACCGAAAAGACCCTACAAGGAAAAGATCTCATCTCACACCAAGCGATATAGGCTTTCCAAGTCCTATAGTACATGATAGAAGAAGATCTCTTCCGGTCTTAACGACTGAGTCAGAAAGACCCTCCTCCTTCAAGATGGAGGTTTCAGCAGCCAGGCCTTCAAACCCAGCGCTGGTAAATTGGGGTAACACAACCGACCCTGAGTGAGCAGATCGGGCCGAAGAGGTCCACTGCCAGCCGAACGATGTCTGCGAACCACACTCGCCTTGGCCACCTTGGGGCCACGAGAACGGCGGACACCCTTTCCAGAGCCAACTTCCGAACCACCCTGCCCAGCATGGGTATCGGATGAAACAGGTATAGAAATCCCAGATTCCCCCAGCTCAGGGACATGGCGTCCACTGCCAGAGCATCCTGGGAGAGCGACATGAAGTTCGGGAGCCTGTGATTGTGACGAGAGGCAAACAGGTCCACCTCCGGTGTCCCCCATCGCAGACACAGTGAGCAAAAAACCTGAGGATGGAGAGCCCATTCTCCCAGACGGGGAGAGCCCCTGCTCAACCGGTCCGCTTCCTGGTTCTCCACTCCTGGAATGTATACCGCCGAGAGACAAGGAACATGGGCCTCTGCCCAGGTCAGGGACACCTCTCAGAGCACTCAGACTGCGAGTCCCTCCCTGATGATTGATGTAAGCAACCGCTGTTCGATTGTCTGAACGCACCTGGACCGGAAGGCCCAGAACGTGTTGAGTCAGGAGAGAAAGAACCCGACGGATGGCTCTCAGTTCCAGAACATTGATGGGTAAGTGGGCCTCTTGAGGTCCCCACTGCCCCTGGAACTGAAGCTCCTTCCAGAATCCGCCCCATCCCGAAAGACTGGCGTCCGTGGTGACAATTTCCCAAAGAGGGGTCAGGAAAGACCTGCCCCTCACGAGATTGGCCGAGACCAACCACCACTGGAGGGACTGCCGGACCCGGGAGGACAACTGGAAGGGCTGATCCAGTGACCGAGACTGCCGGTCCCAGGACGCCAACAGAT
This sequence comes from Gastrophryne carolinensis, assembly GCA_027917425.1. Taxonomy (NCBI): domain Eukaryota; kingdom Metazoa; phylum Chordata; class Amphibia; order Anura; family Microhylidae; genus Gastrophryne; species Gastrophryne carolinensis. The sequence goes on from CM051234.1 coordinate 590,869,661, forward strand.
AAAGCTGAAGCGGCCTCGTGTGAAATTGAGCAAAAGGAACTGCCTCGAAAGAGGCGACCTTCAACCCTACCAGCCTCATTCCCAGACGGACGGACGGCCGAGGATTGGAAAGAAGGACCCAAGCCAACTCCTGAATCAGATGAATTTTGGACTGGGGGAGAAACACTCTGTGTTGAAGAGAGTCCAACTGCATCCCCAGAAAGGACACCACCCTGGCCGGAGCGAGGGAGGACTTGGGGAAGTTGATCACCCAACCAAAGCTTTCCAGCGTGGAGACCACCATCCTGGTGTCTGTCTCCGATTGATCGAGTGACGGAGCCATGATGAGAAGGTCGTCCAAATAAGGTACGACACGAATGCCCCGAGATCTGAAAATGGCCATCACCCCTGCCAGCACCTTGGTGAACACTCTTGGAGCCGAGGTAAGGCCAAACGGAAGTGCCACGAATTGAAAATGCTGATCTTTCATCACGAAGAAAACGTTGATGAGCCTGGCAGATGGGAACATGAAGATAAGCATCCTTGATGTCTATGGACGTCATGAAGTCCCCCTGCCGAAGGGAACCGACGGCCGTACGCAAAGTTTCCATGCGAAACTTCCGAATACGGATGAACTTGTTGAGTAATTTCAGGTCCAGGACGGGACGAACCGACCCGTCCTTTTTGGGGACTGCGAAAAGATTGGAGTAGAAACCGAGGGCAATCTCTAAGCGCGGTACCGGCCGAATGACCGCCATTTCTAACAGATTCTTTACCGACGCCAGGAGCCCCTGTGCGGCCCAAGGATCGATGGGCACCCGAGACCGAAAGAACCGTGAAGGAGGGCGAGACTCGAATTCCAGTTTATAACCGGACGACACCACCTCCCGGATCCATCTGTCCGGAACCTCCTGGTCCCAAACCTGGGAGAAGTGTTGCAATCGTCCCCCCACCCGCACGAGTGAGGGCAGCCCCTCATTGCTGAGCGGGCTTACCAGCAGGCTTGGGCTTGGTGCCCCAGGACTGAGTGAGACGGCCACGGCCCCTCCCCCGAGTCCAACCTGCACCTCTGGTAGCGGGAAAGGAAGCCCCCCTACCCGCTCTGAATCCCCGAAAGGAAGGCCTAACAGTACTTGCCCCCCGAAAGGGACGACGAGGCCTCTTGCATCGCGGCACTTTACCACCTTTTGCAACTGAATCAATTTTATCACCAAACAGTCGCAAGCCCAAAAAGGGGAGAGCTGTGAGCACCTTTTTAGAAACTAAGTCCGCCGACCACTGGCGCAGCCACACTGCCCGACGAATAGCCACCAGCATTGCCGCTGTCCTGCTACTCATAGCCAGCGCATCGTCCTGAGTGGTCAGAACATAGGAAACAAAAGACTCACACTGCTTGAGAGCAGTAAACTCCCTACAAGTGGGATCAAGATCCACACACAGATCCTGAATAACAGACCTAACCGCCAATAGAAGAAGCGCCGAAGCACACACCGAGCGCATCGTTGATCCGGCACTAATAAAACCATGGCGAGCGTACTGGTCAATCCGACGATCCTCACCATCCTTAAGGGCAGTGGTCTCAGAAGACTGCACCATAGCAGTGCTAGACAGCCCTAACACAGGGGTATCGACGTCAGGGGGAACCGACCAAAGCTTCACCAATTCTGGCGGAAAAGGATAACGTTTCTCCCAACTGGAAGGAATTCCAGTTAACCGCGTGGGATGTTCCCATTCCTTAAGCACAACCCTCTCAAAGTGTTGTTGTCTGGGAAAAACCAAACGCGTCTGAGGCACATTAAACAACTGACACTTTGGCAGGGTGACAGCCTCAGGCGGATCTAAATTCAAAATTTCAAACATTTGAGCCAGAATGGAGGGGGTGTCAAGGGAAACCCCCGCAGCCAAATCGACAATAGCATCAACCTCAAGCTGATCTGCAGGCTCATCTGACTCCACCAGGAATTCCCCCTCCTTGTCCAGGGATCAATCGGACCAATCCACAGGCTCACATACCTCATCCTGTGAAGCCGGAGGTACAGGAGAAAGGTGCTTCCGTTTTGCAGTGGCCTTCAACCCTGCTTTGACGGAAATTATCTTCTCGAGGTTGGATAATCGTGCAGACACCTCGGATTGCGAATCCCCACCTTTGACAATGTCACACGGGGTCTGGAACAGGGAGGGAGGGGTAGGGGATGATGGAAGTTGCGAAGAGCCAGCTGCCGGAGCGACGGACTGACGCGCAATATTCTGCTTTGCACAAGGAATGCATAATATAACATCGCCTGGGAGCGGAGTCCCGCAGCCCCAACACAGCCTGGATGGCCCAGAAGAACCATGTCCGGTATTATCGGAAGCCTCCATATGGTGATTTATGGTATTCGCATAACCATGGGTTTAAGGCATAAGCCACCCGGGATGCCCCTTTATGTTAATGTCCCGGGAGGGAGGATTTAATGTATAATAATGATCCCCTTTTACACATACATACACACACATATATACATATATATATATATATATATATATATATATATGTCCCAATTTAGAGAAAAAGGACTAGCCAGGTATAATAGAACAGGGAAGCCACTGCATTGAGGGTATCCCAGGATCTGTGGGGGAAAAAAAACAGTAAGATCCCCAGAGAACAAATGGCAGCATGCAATACAACATTCAAGCAACAATGTAACATAATAATACACACACCAAAGTGCTTTAAAGAGGCCAAAGAAAAACTCTTGTCCTTTGTTTTTCCTTTTTTTTTTTAAAATCAGTCATGATAACAATAGACGGCCCCACGCGAGGTGAGGCCGCTTAACTGCCCAAGTAAGGCTGAATAGCCAAGGCACCCGAACAGCAGTAATGGCAGCAGAAGCAGCAGTGGCAGCAGTAGCGGCAGTAGCAGCAGAGACGAAAACACATATGCGGCTGAGTGCCCTGCACCTGTACTCCTAATGAAAGGAAGGAAGTGCGGCTGGGCCGGGTAGAATGACGCCGCTGCCGCAACCACGCCCCCCTCTGACGTCATCCGGGCCCCGCCCCCTCCAGATTCAAACCGTGCGGCCCGCCAGACGGCGGTGCCGCAAAACAAGAGGGCACACTACGCCCTCAGTAGATGGAGGGGGGGGGGGGGGGGGACGAAAGTTTGCTAGGCAGCCTGCGCTGCCCAACCGACAGTGCTGACGTGGCCGGCCGAACGGCAGTGCCGATTCAAAGAGGAGACAAGGGGGGAGGGGAGCTGTGAGCACCTAAGAAAGGACGCAGGCAGCATCAGGCATGCCTGCCACAGCGCGGCCCGCCCCGTCCGCCCTAAAGCTGACCCAAACTCTGGCCAGCAGCAGCCCGCCAAAATAGCAGAACTGCCAGTGAGGATAAACAACGTGCCATGTGAGGATGAATCAGCCAGGCCAAGTGCACCCTTGCTTGCGGTGCAGCCTGACAAGTGTTACACAAGTAAAAAACAAACAAGTAAAAACATACAAGTAAAACACACATGCATATACACATCCCTCCACCCCCCCCCCCATAGTGAAGGGAGAAGGGACCGTAACGGGAGAGCAAGGGGCCAAGGGGAACCTTGGGACAGGGGCATCCCAAATCCAGATCACCATGCCGGACAGCCGCATTGCCCCCAAAACAGGGGGTCGAGCAGAGGAGATAAGCTCCTAAGCACCTATAGTGCCATCTACCAATTGCCCAGTGAGCAGCCTAGGCTGGGAGGCTTCCATTTAACCACAAAGGTAACAAACAATCAAAACCGGGCAGAAATAGACCAAAGGGGGTGCCGGGGTAAGACCCCGGCTACCTGCAAGCAGGAGACTTCATTCTTCTGTCTAGTCGTCATGCAGAGAAAAACACTGGTGATAAATGGGAGGTACCAGGTATATATAGGCCGGAAGGGGGCTCGTTACAAGACTTCCTCTCTGCAACAGCGTCACCTGGCGGTGAGTAACCCAATCGTGAAGAATTTAAAGGTGAAGCGGGGTGTGTGGCACACTGAGAATAAAGGGGGACTCACGACACCGCTCACAGGCCAGCCGAGGACAACAGCAGCGTGCAGGAGAAGAAGATGGCGCGGATCAGGCAGCCAGCACACGTTCCTCGAGGAGCGGGCCGCACAGTAGTGACGCGAAAAGCGCCATCGTGCGCCCCGCCCCCCTGGACGGCATGAAAATCGCGCCCGCCCCCAAAGATGGAGGAGAGCGGGAGACCCAGCTGGAGAGCGGGAGGCCCAGCAGGAGAGCCGCGCACCCAGCGGCGGAGAACCGCAGCTCCAGCGATCTCTGCCTGTGCAGCGCCTCCCCCCCCCTTCTCACAGCGCGGCAGCATGAAGGAGAGGGGAGAGAGCAGGAGCAACGAGGGAGCGAGGAGGGCAAGTACGTGAGGTGAAGTAAAAGCACACAGAAAAAAAAAACACACCAACGCTAAAGGGACCAGAGTCCACTAAAAAAATTCAGCACACCAAGCACAACATGAATAAAGCTTGTGGGGTAGGGAGGGCATAAGTGGTCCCCCCCCCCCATAATAGGCTCACCATCAGCCTATGGCCGGCTACCCTTTAGGCAGGGTCTGCGGCCCAGAGCCTAGCTCTGTCGACGCCTGACTCCGGCGTTCATCCTATCTTCACCGAACCGGTCAGCCGAAGCTGGGAGGCAGTAGTGGGTCCACGGGAACGGTGGCAATAAGGATGCAGTGGCCGACGGGCTAGGACTCCCCGCTCAGCTGCAGTATACAGGAGAGAGTATCCATATGATCCTTATGCAGCAGACTGCAGGAAGAACACTGGGAAATCAGAGACACCTGATTTTATAGGGTGCCGGGAGGAGCTACGAGCCTGCAGTCAAGCGCCACCTAGCGGTGGATAACCCAACTGTCATCACTTCTGGACCTGGACTGGACATAGTAATTAAATTCACCATCTGGGGATGAAATTATCATTATTAAAAGTTAAGGACCTCTGCCTCCCCTGTATACATTAAGAACCACGACTAAAACCCAATATAATAAATATATCCAAGGACCAGGAGAAAATCTCTTGGTAAATCTACATAATCCACTGAACACCTTTTACAGGTACCACAAAATCCCAATAGTTGTATTATTGCACAATTACAATACGTTTAAAACCCTTAAAGTGGACCGAGAGGTGATCGGCCCGGAAATCTATAAGTTTCCCGGGCCGATCACCTCCCACCCAGCGGGACATCCGAGATCGGGATGTCCTGCGGGGTGAAACCCCCCCAGACACCCCAAATCGCTTACCTGATCTTCCCGTCTGCGAATGGCCAGCGGGGGCGCGCGCCGAAAGTGACGTGAGGGAGGCGGCGGCGGCAGCCGCTTGGACGTTCCTGATCCCCGCCTGGACGTTGGCGGGGATTGGACCGTCCAGTCACGTGGGAGCGGGGACAGGTAAGATTTTGGGGCTTTCTGGGGGGTTTCACACAGCGGGGCACCCCCGATCGGGGTGCCCCGCCGAAGTGGACCAAACCCCAGGATAGTCAAAATCCTGGGTGTTGGTCCACTTTAAAAACTAAGTGTTTTAAATGTATAGAATTTTCTGTAAAAAAATGGTTGGGTTTCCATAAGGGAGATATCGTGAGGTATATGTAAAATGGAGATTTGTTGGTTATGTACTTTTATTGCTTCCTCTGAATCACTCCTCCAGCAAGTGGCGATTCCGCTACACTGTAGTCTGCTGTCTTAAAGGGTACCAACACCCTCCATGGTGAGCCTTAAACTCTGTCCCCCACCTGGAATCCAGCGCTGCAATTGGCTGCCCAGCACGTGGGCAGTTCTGGACACCGAATGCAATGCCCACTTGAGTACTGGGCAGCCAATAGAGACACTGGATTTAGCATTTGGGATTCTCCCCATGCCCAGACTGGGGATTCTCCCCATGCCCAGACTGGGGATTCTCCCCATGCCCAGACTGGGGATTCTCCCCATGCCCAGACTGGGGATTCTCCCCATGCCCAGACTGGGGATTCTCCCCATGCCCAGACTGGGGATTCTCCCCATGCCCAGACTGGGGATTCTCCCCATGCCCAGACTGGGGATTCTCCCCATGCCCAGACTGGGGATTCTCCCCATGCCCAGACTGGGGATTCTCCCCATGCCCAGACTGGGGATTCTCCCCATGCCCAGACTGGGGATTCTCCCCATGCCCAGACTGGGGATTCTCCCCATGCCCAGACTAGCAGCAGCCACTAACACCATCTCTTTGGGCGGTGTTGGTCCGTTTTAGGCAAAGGCAAAACTAACTGAAACCTGGTCATTTTAAAACTTCAGTAGTAAGATGTTACAAACAGTTCATACTATATCAAAATGAATGCTCCCTTACCTCTTCCTCCCCAACCACCAAAACCAGCAGTCTCATTGAAACCTAAAAGCAGAAAAGATACATTATACACACACTCTATAAACAGTCCCTCAAAGCACATTAAATGTAGTGGAATAGCGTACCATCTAGAAACCTACTTTGCAGTTGAAAGGCGTTGGTGCAACATTTCAAACTAGTAGGCTGGAAAGGGGTAACAAAAACTCGCCGTAGCCCTGTAACCAGTGCCACAGAACGAAGAGGGACGGACATAACCAGAAAATTATGGAGTCGAAGGAATTCTAAACATGTCACTGTATGCATGCATATGGCTTGTATTACATACACAAAAAAGTAGCTCTAGCAAGCAAATTTTATACAATTTCATCTTTTATTTAGACCAATCCTACGAATTAGCTTACCCTGAATGCAGCAGATATCCTGAAAGGCTGGAGGGACTCATCAACCTCTTATAGTGATCCAAGTAAATCAGTGCTGGGGTAGAGAGAACTGGGCAGGGGTTTTCACTATCAGCCTGGGGAAACCCATATAAGCTGATTTGGCATTATAAAATTTAGGATTTTTTGCACATTTTTGTAAGAAAACAAATGTTATCTTAATTAATTTTCTCAATTCAGCATCGTTTTTAGCTGTGTATTTTTTTTAAAACCATTTGCACATCTAAATATTGTGCAGAATTCAACCGAGGAAGAAAATCAATATAAAGAAAATTCTCACAAAAAAGCGTGTAAAAAATCCTAGCTTTAGGCCAGACAGTCCTTTTGTCACAAAACTGCGCATTAACGACGCAGAATCGGAAACCATTCTGTGCCCAGTACAAGACAGATTGTGTGAAAAAATACAATTCTGTGAAATACTCACCTGTAGAATTGGTATTATAAGTATACAGTACGTCCTGCTCCAGATAGATTACTTACACTTGGGTTATCCTCCACCAGATGGCGCTGCACTGCAGAGACATGTAAAACAGGCTCCTCCGGGCCCCTCAAATACCCGGGGACCTCCCACAAATCCCCAGCATTGAAAAGCAGTGAACAATTAGCTGGGAGAATTCAACCACCAAAAACTGGTAACTATAACAATGATAATCACCATACAGGGGATCCAGAAAAATGCAAAAACCAGGGTGGGGTGGAGCAGGACGTACTGTATACTTACAAAACCAATTCTACAGGTGAGTATTTCACAGAATTGTATTATTCTTAGTATACAGTATGTCCTGCTCCAGATATAGTACTTACACTTCAGACATCCAATAGCAGTGTCCATAAAGTAGGGTGGGATCCCCAACAACAAGGTAACAGCAGACAGTTTAAACCACTGCCGCCTGCAAAACCTTGCGGCCAAAAACAGCATCAGCTGAGGCCCTAACATCAACCTTGTAAAAAAAGGTATGAACAGAAGACCAAATAGCGGCCTTGCAAACTTGTTCAACAGAAGCCTGGTGCTGGAAGGCCCAAGGGGCACCAATAGCACGAGTAAAATGAGCAGTAAGGCGGAAGGGAGGACTCTTCCCCTTAGCAGAATAGGCCTAAATCACAGCCTGACAGATCCATTTGCTAATAGTAGACTTAGCAGGAGCCAAACCCTTCCTAGGACCAGAAGGGACCACAAAAAGAGCATCAGTTTTCCTGAAGGACGCAGTGACTACCAGGTAATACTTCAGACACCTGACCACATCCAAGGAATGCAGAACCCTTTCCTTAGCGTTGCTAGGATTACGGGACAATGAAGGAAGAACAATATCTTGATTCAAATGAAAAGCAGACACCACCTTAGGCAGAAAGTCCGGCTTAAAGCGGAACACCACCTTATCCTGGTGTCTCTTAAAGTATGGGGGCTGTATAGGCAGAGCCGCCAGCTCAGACACGCCTGACCGAAGTAATAGCCACCAGAAAGACAACCTTGAGGGTAAGTACAGCCAGAGCAGCATCCTGAATAGGTTCAAAGGGAGCACCCTGCAAGGCAGACAAAACCAAGTTCAAATCCCAAACAGGGACCACAGGTTTACGTGGGACACACACATGAGTAACCCCCTGAAAAAGTCTTAACCAAAGAATGCTGAGCAAAAGACTTCTGAAAGAAGACAGACAAGGCAGAAACCTGACCCTTCAGAGTACCCGACTCCAACCCATGCTGTAAAAACTCTAGAACCCTGGGGACTGATAACACCCGACAGGGAAGAGACCTAGACTCACATCAATCAATATAGGTATGCCATACACTATAATAGATGAAAGAAGAAGTTTTCTTCCTAGCCTTCACCATGGTCTCAACCACCAAGGCAGACAAGCCTTTCTCCATCAAGTTGGAGGTTTCAGCAGCCAGGCCGTCAAAGCCAGAGTTTGTAAACTGGGGTGGCGTAAGGGGCCCTGAGTGAGCAGATCTGGCACTCCTGGCAGAACGTACTGGTCTACTGCCATCTGCACCACGTCTGCGAACCACACTCTTCTTGGCCACCTGGGGGCCACCAGAATCACTGGCACCCCTTCCAGAGCAATCTTGCGCAGGACCCTGTCCAGCAGGGGGAATGGAGGAAAGACATACAGGAGCCATGACATGGACAGAGCATCTGTGGCCAAGGCCAGAGGATCCTGAGACAGGGAGACAAAGGCCGGGAGCTTGTGAAGGGATGCAAAACAGATCCACATCCGGTAGACCCCAACGGTGACACAGCGACTGGAACACCCTGTTGCAGAGGGACCACTCTCCCTGACGAGAGGTCCCCCTGCTCAGAGAGTATGCCAGTAGATTCTCTGCCCCTGGGATGTACACAGCCGAAATGCATTGAACATTGGCCTCCACCCATGTCAGAATCCGCGACACCTCCTGGAGGGCCCCCCTGCTCCGGGTCCCTCCCTGATGGTTGATGTAGGCAACCGCCGTCCTGTTGTCTGAGCGCACCTGCACAGACAGACCCCTCAGGTGATTCGTCAACTGCTCCAGTACCAACCTGATCGCCCTCAGTTCCAGAATGTTGATAGGCAACCTGAGGGCCCCCCATCTCCCCTGGAACCGCAGGGACTTCCAGAATCCCCCCCCAACCTGACAGAGTGGCATCAATGATGACCGTCTCCCAGGAGGGGGCCAGAAAGGACCTGCCCCCCAGCAAGTTCCTGGGATCCAGCTACCACGAAAGGGACCGCCTGACCAAGGGAGGGAGCTCACAGACCCCGTCCAAGGACGTTGGGTCCTTGTCCCATACTGACAGAAGGTGAAGTTGTAGAGGCCTCAAATGGAACTGAGCAAAAGGCACCGCCTCGAAGCACGCCACCATCATCAGGCCCACCAACTGCATTCCCTGCCTGAGGGAGGGCTGGGGACACGACAGCAGGAACCTCACCTGCGCAGTTAGAGCTTCCACCTTCTGTTGAGGAAGGAATATCCTTGACTGAACCATATCCAGAATCATTCCCAGGAACGGGGACAGAGAGGACTTGGGGTGATTGATCACCCAGCCGAAGGACTCCAGGGTGGACACCACCAGCTGAGTGTCCAACTCTGCCTGCTGTAGAGACCGAGAGGTGATGAGTAGGTCATCCAGGTAGGGAAGCATGCGTATGCCCCTTGACCTCAACAGAGAGATCACTCCTGCCAGCACCTTGGTGAACACTCTGGGAGCTGAAGTGAGGCCAAATGGCAAGGCCACAAATTGGTAATGTTGATCTTCCAACGCGAATCTGAGAAACCTTTGGTGTCCTGAGAACACAGGGATGTGAAGGTAAGCGTCTTTGATGTCCACAGACATCATGAAATCCCCTAGGCGCAGGGAGCTGATGGCCGAGCGCAGAGTTTCCATGCGAAAGTGCCTGTTCTTGACAAATTTGTTGAGTTTCTTTGAATCCAGAATGGGCCTGACTGACCCATCTTTTTTGGAAACTGAAAAGGTTGGAATAGAACCCCTTGCCTCTTTCTCTTAAGGTGACCCTGCAAATGACCCCCAGACCCAGAAGGCCTTGGACGGCCTGCATCAAAACCTGAGCTGAGACAGGGTCCTGGGGGATCCGGGACCTGATGAATCTAGGGGGAGGCCGCACAGCAAACTATCTTGTAACCAGAGGACACTACCTCCTGAATCCACCGGTCTGAGACGTGGCGCCTCCAGACGTGAGCAAAGTGCTGTAGACGGGTGAGGGCGCCCCATCATGCCTGAAGGGGCTTGGGAGAGGATTTGGGCTTTGACCCCCATGAGGAGCCAGGACGTCGTCCTCTGCTCCTATGCCAGGAATAAGCACGGGCCCCCGCGAAGGACACCCCTTTTCCCTGCTTAGCACCACGGCAGGGGAGTGAGAGGGAGCCCTGCCCCCGAAATGGCTGAGACTGCCGCCTGCGCTGGGGTAACTTACCTCCTTTAGCAAAAAGGTCTAGGCAGTCCCCAAACAGGCGTAGCCCCTTAAATGGAAGCCCAGTAAGGGCCTTCTTTGCAGAATTGTCAGCAGCCCACTGGCGCAGTCAAACCGCGCGGCTTATAGATATCACCAAGGCAGAAGTTCTCGCACACATCCTAATGGCATCATCCAAGGCAGATAGAATAAAATTTATAAACACATCACAGTTAGACAGAGCATTAAACGTTTCAGGTGGCAAATCATCAGAAGCACCGTCAAGTACACTTCTGATCAGGGCTCTGAGTGCCACAGATGTAATGGCCGAGGCGCAAACCGGGCGCAGCGCCGTCCCCACAAATGCAAAGGCATGGCACGCCAATTGGTCAATGCGCTGGTCTCGGCATCCCGCAGAGTAGTAGAGTCAGGGGAGTGCATAATAGAGGTGTTAGACTGCCCTAGAATAGGAGCATCCACCTCGGGGGGCGAAGACCAGCACTTGACCATATCAGCAGGAAAGGGATACTTTCTGTCCCAACTCTTAGGTATACAAGGGAAGTCTACTGGGACGTTCCCACTCCTTAAGCACAAGGTTATTGAAATGGGTTTGCTCTGGAAATTCCAAACGAGCCTTAGCAGTATGAAAAAGCTCACCCCTTTGCCTGGGTGCCGCAACAGGGGGAGAGATGGACAGAACCTCGAAAATCTGAACCAGCAGTCTCTCAGTATCATCCGGGGCCCAGGGGTCAGAGCCAGAATCGTCATGACCCCTGGGTCTCTCGTCAGATGACCCTGAATCAGAGAACAGCTCCCCATCGTCCGAGGGGGTGTAGCCACATAGATGCAAAAACTCATCAGACTCCATAGGGAAAAGAGTGGCATCAGGGGTTAAGTGACGTTTAGCGGTGGCCTTACGCGCTAAAGTATTAGCAATCAATTTTTCAACACTGGCCAGTGAGTAGGTGAAGTGAGACGAGGTGCAGGCCCACCCACAGGAGGGGCGGCTTGCAACGTTAGCGCCTACTGTGCGCAAGGAACACAGACCCGTGCACTGTCACCGCTGATAGGTGAGACCCCACAAGCTACACACAGCCGGGCTTGTCCCGAAGGAACCCCGGTCACATTATCCTGGGATGCCTCCATATGGTGATTATTAGGCACAATATGCCAGTAGGGATTGACGCTGTAAAGCAACCCTGGATGCCCCAATGACCCGCTAGGGAAGTGGGAGTAATTATACTAGGCCCAACATCCAAATGAAGGAAAAGACACGCGCGGCGGCAATTGTAATAGTAAAAAGACAAGTCAGCGCGGCAGCTGACACCACATATACTAGTCAAAACAGACCAAAAGCCAAATACACGAAACACTAACACACTCACCCACACCCCCCCCTTCTTTCCCCCCCGAAGGCTACAGGGGACCCCCCCTGCAAAAAAGTCCTAATAAGCCTATTCTCAGCAATGGGTTGCAGAAGAAAATAGATAAGGCAGATGTCTGTCCTTAATTGAAGTCCTGCCTCAAGACCAATCTGCTGAAAATTCCAGCATTCTGGAGACAAAACTATAGGCAAAATCGCTAGATTCACACCAAGTGCTAACATTCGCCATACTCGAAGAAATCTTTGATGAGGTCTGCTTTTCGGCCTGAATAAGTCTGGATGACTCTGGCCGAGAGGCCCTTTCTGCCAAGATGGAGGCTTCATAAGCAAGCCGACAAAACCAGAACTCGTAATTGAGAACCAATTTGTTGGGCACAACCAATGATCGCCTTCCGACATCCTTACTTAGTCTGAAAACAGCTTCTCCTTGGCCACCCCAAAACCACCAAAATGGTCGGTATTCCCTCGCAGCCTATCCCCTATTTTTATATTACTAGACCCAGGAGTGGAATTGGAGGGGGGGTGTAGAGAATCTTGAATGATTGACCAAGGAAAAGTCAGTGCTTATGCTAGAGGATCCCTGAACCGAGATATAAATTTCGGAACCATCCGATTGTTGCGTAATGCAAAACAGTTCTACGCCTGGGAACCCCCAGCGGATGCAAAGGGACTAAAAAAATCTTCTGATGCAAAACCGTTCAGCTCAAATGATCGGCCTGCAAGTCGTCCACTCCTGGCATGTCAATCACCAATATGCATGGAACTGTAAACTTCCTTGATAGTCTTCCTGCTTCTGGTGTCCCTCTGGTGGTTGATGTATGCCACTGCCGTCAGATTGCCCGTTTGCATCCTGACCTTCAAGATTGGGGGTCCAATGTTCGAGAGATAGAATCACTCCATTCCGGTATTTTTATTGGAAGATAGCTCTCCACCAATCCCTACTCCTAAATCCCCGGATAGTATGCGACCCCATGGCATCCCCAACCTAAACTTTTAGAATGGCATCCTGGGTGACAATCTTCAATTGTCTAGGAAGAAAACATTTGTCTATACAAAGAGCTGAGAATTCAGCCACCAGGTTAGGGACTGCCTTGTTGTAAGTGTCATGGAAAAGAGGTGAACCAGGGATTCTGAATTCCAATCCCAGATTGAGAGCAATTCCCTCTGCAGGAGCCTCGAAGAAAGACACCATCAGGCCTAACAGACGCATTCCTAGGCGAACGTCTGGTGAGGGAAGGACCAATGATCCTGTACCCTGGCCTGAAGTGAAAGTCTTTTCTGTTCCAGAAGAAATACCTTAGCCCGAGTGGTGACATGACATTTCCAGGAATAACTCTAGAATGTATAATCTGCGACCTTGGATAGATAACTATCCAGCAAAACCCTTCTCATGTTTATAAAACAGTCTGTGTATCCTTCAGAGCTACCTGAAAGGATAGGGCACTGATCCAAGCGAACCTGTTGATGCCCTATAGATTAAATTTTTGGCACACAGAATCGTCCTTGGGAATTAAGAACAAGAGCAAAATCCTGAAAAGGGGAACTGACTAAACTACTTTGATCTGTAAAAAGGTGGGCTACAGCAGACCCTAAGGCTTCTGCTTCACCCTTGACCAAGGAACATCCGAGGAGGTCTGGCCCCTTATTCAATCCTGTATTTTAAGGAAAACAACTTCCTGTAACCAAGATCTGTTACATGGTGCCCTCCAAGTAGGAGCAAAATGCAGAAGCCCCCCCCCCACATGGATGAGGGCATCCTCTCAAGCATGAGGGGGCTTGAAGGAGCTTTTCTTGTTCCACCAAAAGACCTTGCCCGCCTTGAGACTTTGGTCCTTCCGGTACCCTGAGGCGGCAGAACCTCTGCCCCCATTAAAGGGCCGGAGATTGGTGGACCTGCAAGAAAAGGGACGGACACTCCTTGTGGAAGTCTAGTAGACCTATATTCAATACTTCCCTAAGTCATCCTAACGGTCCGCAACAAACACTCCTCTTGAAAGGGGCGTCCAGACATATCTTTCTTGGAGGCAGCATCAGCCGACCAATGCTCTGACCATATGGAACGCCTTAAGGCTACTAACAGAACTAAGCCTCTGGTGCCTAACCAATCATCCATAGCAAAAATGACATACTGGCATCAATGGTGGGAGCAGCATTCTCTAAACGTCCTGAACAAGACTTAGAATCCTATTCAACAATCTTCTGCTCACCAAGGAAGCTATGGATGTGACACAGGCTGGCATAAGGTCAACCCAACCATAAAAAAGCATGAGGTGCCACCTGATGCGCATATCCACTGGATCCCCTGGTGAGGCGCTATCAGAGGATGTTAGAAAAGTAATTTTAGAAACCTGAAAACCAGAGCGTCTACCTCAGGGGGTGACCATAGACTTATCCATTCTGAAGAAAAATAGATACTTCATATCTAGCACTCCAGAAATGGAAGGAAGTCTATCAGGCTTCTGCCATTCCTTAGGCTAAGATTAGAAAAATGAGTCGCTTAGGAAACAACTGTGTGTCTCTCCCTTCTTCTGTGACCTGAAATTGAAAGCCTCTAAGATGGAACTAATCAGACCTTCCATCTGTGCAGAGGCCTCCCCCCTATTGGAAGAAGTTCACCCTCACAATTTACCTGAACTACTGAAGCATAGATATACTCCTCAGAATCAGAGGAACTAAATGCCTCCTCTTTTTAAACCTTCCTTGGTGGTCGGCAGAACTAAATGGCCCTTTATGCAGGCCAACGCTTCCGCAATATCCCGCTGGACACCATTGTCCAAGCGAGGCTGGGCTACCCAGCCATATTCAGCCCAATAGCGATGTCCTGGTCCAAGCCTTTGCATGCATACCGGACATGGGGTAATGCTGTCTGCTATAGTACCAGACCCGACGAACCCATATGCCTCCTTCATCGTGAAACAAAGTCTAAAAAAAAAAAAAAAAACACCTGAGGGCCTAAGACTGGAGAAATATGAAAGACCTCGATAGAATTTGATAGCTAGAGACAAGATAATTTCCTGGCTCGCACTAGTGAAAATGGAAAATGCTCCTATAACTGAGCAATTTAGATACCTTCAGATCAGTCATTGGCACACATCCCCCCCCCCCCCCCCCCCCCCCCGAATCAAAACAAATACATGATGAAATGGGACTTAAACTTAGTGAGAGACAGGAGGGACTGGGTGGAGATCTGGGCCGGGATTAACAAGTGCTCTATGAACATTACTACTTTAGAATCGGCATATAAAATGCTCACTAGATGGTACCTGGTGCCATAGTGGATAGTAAAGGCAGTCCCAGGCTACCCAGCAAATTGCTTCAGAGGCTGCCCCACGGAGGGCATGTTTCTACACATTTGGTGGGAATGCCCCATGGTCAAGAGGTTATGGTCGCTGGTTTTCAGCCTATTGTGAACTCTCCTGCATGCTAACATATGCAAAGACCCCTGGGTGGCCTTGTTACATGTGAAACCAGAGGTTGTCACCAAAATCCAGCATATCTTACTAACTCAAGTCAAGCTGGCGGCAAAATTAGTCATTGCACGCTCCTGGAAAGGACCCAGCATTCCCTTCCAATCCGTGAAAGAGGTAAAATGTAATATTACTCAATGAGAAGTTGAAAAGCATTCTGAAAGACTCTCGTGGGAATTTTCTGAGGATATGGAGCCCGTGGGTGGAACACGCCTTTCCAGGGAATGCCCTACTACAGTGAGAGGCGGCCTCAATCACTTCCCATCTTGTTTGCCCCTCTGGGATTTTTTTCTTCTACCTTTCTCCTCTCTCCTACTTGTTTCTCTTCTTTCCCTATATTTAGCCAGCCCCCTACCCCCCTCTTTAATCCAAGGCGGAAGGATAACTATGCAGAAGATTGTGGGCCAGATGGCACTGGTTAACCAACCCACCCACAGAGCCAGCACTATATTTCGCAATCATCAGCTAACAGGACAGAAGTCTCCTACGCATCAGCATCCAATAGGGATATGATGCTCTAGAAGGTATATTGGCGATAGATATAATACAATTCTGTGTTTACTCACCTTGTAGAATTGGCATTATAAGTATGCAGCACGTCCTGCTCCAGAAAATGATTCATAACAGATGGGATTACCTCCGCCAGAGGGCGCTTGACTGCAGAGATGGCAAAAAGAGGACCCTCCCGGTCCCATATATACCCAGGACCACCCACAAATTCCCCAGTATTAAAAAGCAGTAAGGAGAACCAGGAGAAGCAAATGATAAATAACGTTAAATAACGTTAACAAGGATAACAATCACCATACAGAGGATCCAAGATAATGAAAATAGGGTGGGGTGGAACAGGACGTGCTGCATACTTATAATACCAATTCTACAAGGTGAGTAATCACAGAATTGTATTATTCCAAGTATACAGCACGTTCTGTATTCATAACAGATGGGACATCCAATAGCAGTGTCCATACATAGGGTGAAATCCCCAAAAGCAACAACGCACAGTTCAAACCACTGCCGCCTGCAGAACTTTGCGGCCAAAAACAGCTTCAGCTGAGGCCCGAACATCAACCTTGTAAAACTTGGAAAAGGTATGAACAGAAGACCAAGTAGCAGCCTTACAAACTTGTTCAACAGAAGCCTGGTGCTGGAAGGCCCAGGATGCCCCAACAGCATGTGTAGAATGAGCAGTAACACGGAAAGGAGTATCCTTTCCCCTAGCAGAATAGGCCCTAAAAATAGCCTGACAAATCCATTTGCTAATAGTAGACTTAGCAGGAGCCAGACCCTTCTTGGGACCCGAAGGGACCACAAACAAGGCATCAGTCTTTCTAAAAGGTGCAGTAGCCACCAAGTAGAACTTCAAATTCCTGACCACATCCAGGGAATGCAAGGCCCTCTCCTTGGAATTACCAGGATTAGGGCACAAAGAAGGAAGCACAATGTCCTGATTGAGATGGAAGGTAGAGACCACCTTAGGCAAGAAATCAGGTTTAAAGCTGAAAACCACCTTGTCCTGGTGCCTCTCAAAGTAGGGGGCCTGAATAGAAAGGGCTGCCAACTCCGAAACACGCCTGACCGAGGTGATGGCCACCAGAAAGGCAGCTTTAAGAGTAAGAATAGACAGAGCAGCCTCATGCACAGGCTCAAATGGAGGGCCCTTAAGGGCAGACAAAACCAAATTCAAGTCCCTAACCGGCAACAGAGGTTTGCGAGGGGGGTGCACGTGAGCAACCCCCTGGAAGAAAGTCCTGACCAAAGGATGTTGAGCGAAAGATCTCTGGAAATAAACAGCCAAAGGCAGAAACGTGACCCTTGAGTGTGCTGAGCTGAAGTCCCAGATCATGCTGAAGGAACACCAGAATCCTAGGAATGGAAAACACCCGACAGGGAAGGACCCTAGACTCACACCAGTCAATGTAGGTCCGCCAGATCCTATAGTAGATGGTAGAAGAGGACTTCTTCCTAGCCCTGATTAGAGTATTAACCACAGAATCAGAAAGCCCCTCATCCCGTAAGATGGAGGTTTCAGCAGCCAGGCCGTCAAAGCCAGCGTTTGTAAATTGGGATGGCATAGCTGCCCTTGAGTGAGAAGGTCCGGCACCAGGGGCAGAGGGTACTGATCTACTGCCAGCTGAACGATATCTGCGAACCACACCTGTCTTGGCCAACGAGGAGCCACCAGGATTGTTGGCACCCTTTCCTGAGCCAGCTTGCGTAGATCCCTGCCCAGCAGGGGGAATGGAGGAAAAAGATACAGGAGACGGAACCCCTGCCAGGATAGAGTCAGAGCATCCACCGCAAGGGCCAGGGGATCCTGGGAAAGAGAGACAAAGACTGGGAGCTTGTGATTGTGGCGGGATGAAAACAGGTCCACTTCCGGAACCCCCCAACGGTGACACAGTGATAGAAAGACCTCGCTGTTGAGAGACCTTTCCCCCAGGAGAGAAGTCTCACTGCTCATAAAATCTGCCTCCAAATTCTCCACCCCCGGAATGTACACTGCTGAGATGCAAGGGACATTGTCCTCCGCCCAGGACAGAATCATGGACACCTCCTTGAAGGCACCCTTGCTCCGAGTCCCTCCCTGATGATTGATGTAAGCAACCGCCGTCTGGATGTCTGAGCGAACTTGGACCGGCCAACCTCGCAGGTGAGGAGTCAATTGAGCCAGAACCAACCAAACCGCCCTCAGTTCCAGAATGTTGATAGGAGCATGGCCCTCCTGAGGGCCCCACAGCCCCTGGAATTGTAGGGACTTCCAGAAGCCCCCCAACCTGACAGGCTGGCATCCGTGGTGACAGACTCCCAACAGGGGGCCAGGAAGGATCTGCCCCCCAACAGGTCCAGAGGGGACAGAACAAAGGCCTGATCCAGACACAGGGGACTCTTATCCCAGCCCGATAGGAGATGGAGTTGAAGAGGTCTCATGTGAAACTGCGCATATGGAACCGCCTCGAAGCAGGACACCATCTACCCCACTAGCTGCATCCCCTGCCAGATGGAGGGATGAGGGCATGACAGCAGGGAGTGAACCAGAGCTTGCAGAGAGTCCACCTTCTGTTGAGGAAGAAAGATCCTGACCTGAACAGTATCCAGATTCATGCCCAGGAAGGAAGTCACCAGAGATGGGGATAGGGAAGATTTGGGGTGATTGATCACCCAGCCGAATGACTCCAGAACCGTCACCACCCGCTGGGTATCCAATACCGCCTGTGCTGGTAGTGCTGGTCCGTCAGTGCGAACCTGAGGAATCTGATGCCCTGGGAAGACTGGAACATGAAGGTAAGCATCCTTGATGTCTATGGAGGTCATGAAGTCTCCCAGGCGCAACAAACTGATCACGGAGTGCAGGGGCTCCATGCGAAAGTGTCTGGTCCTGATGAACTTGTTGAGCAGCTTTAAATCCAGAATGGGTCTGACTGACCCATCCCTTTCGGGAACTGTGAACAGATTGGAATAAAAACCGCGACCTCTTTTCACAGGAGGGACCTGACAGATGACCCCCAAGCCCAGCACACTTTGCACCGCCAGAAAAAGCCCATGAGCTGCAAAGGGGTCTAGAGGAATCCGGGAATAGAGAAATCTTGAAGGCAGCTATGCAGCGAACTCTAGCTTGAAGCTGGAGGACACAACCTCCAGAATGCACCTGTCTGAGACCTGTTGTCTCCAGACACGAGCGAAGAGCCGCAGCCGTCCCCCCACCCGGATGGGTGAGGGCACCCCTTCATGGCTGAGGAGGCTTGGCAACAGATTTGGGCTTGGACCCAAAGGAAGATCCGGAGCGGGCACGACCTCTACCCCTGCCCCAGAAGTCTCCCCTAGAGCCTGCAAAGGAGATCCCTCTCCCGGGCCTGGACCAGCGGTAGGAGGGAACGAAGGCCCCCGAACAGGCCTCAACTGCTTCTTACGTTGAGGCAACTTACCCCCCTTGGCAAAAATACCATTTTGTGAGTACTCACCTGTAAAATGGTTATTACGAGTATATCACACACCCCACTTCCAAAGATCCATGACACTTGGGAAACCGACCTGTAGAGGGCGATCTTGCAGAGATGACATGGAAAAAGGAGCCCCTCCTGGTCCATAAGTACCAGGTTCCTCCCACTATTCCCCAGTCTTTTTAAAAAGCAGTGAACCAGGAAGAGCCAATTATATTCAATAAATGAAAAATAATTTGAAAATAATAATCACCATATAAAGGATCCCTAGAACAAAAAAGGGCGGGGGAAGTGGGGTGTGTGACATACTCGTAATAACCATTTTACAGGTGAGTAATCACAAAATGGTATTATTCCTAGTATGTCACACATCCCACTTCCAAAGATCCATGACACTTGGGACATCCAATAGCAGTGTCTATAATGGGTGGGGATCCCCAAGGAATAATGCATAACAAATTACTGCAGCTTGCAGAATTTTGTGGCCAAAAGCAGCATCCGCTGAGGCCCGCACATCAACCTTGTAAAACTTAGAAAAAGTATGCACAGAAGACCAAGTCGCCGCCTTGCAAACTTGTTCAAAAGAAGCCTGGTGCTGAAAAGCCCAAGAAGCTCCAATAGCACGAGTAGAATGAGCGGTGACATGAAAAGGGGGAACATTCCCCTTAGCCATATAGGCCCCAATGATGGCCTGACGTATCCACTTACTAAGGGAAGATTTGGCAGGAGCAAAACCCTTCTTGGGCCCAGAAGGCACAACAAAAAAGGCATCCGTCTTGCGGAAGGCCGAGGTAGTAACTAAATACTTAACACAACGAACTACATCCAAAGAATGTAAGACCCTTTCCTTGTCGTTACTAGGTTTAGGACACAAGGAAGGAAGAACTATATCCTGATTTAGGTGGAAAGCAGACACCACCTTAGGAAGGAAATCCGGTTTAAAACGGAAAACAACCGTATCTTGATGCCTCTCAAAATAAGGGGCTAGAATAGACAAAGCTGCCAGTTCAGAAACTCGGCGGACAGAAGTAATAGCAACCAAAAAAGCAACCTTCTGAGTAAGAATATCCTGCAAAGCCTCAAAGGGAGCGGCCTGCATAGCTGAAAGCACCAGGTTAAGGTCCCAAACAGGAAGTATAGGCTTTCTGGGAGGCCGCACATGCGCGACTCCTTGGAAAAAGGTCTTAACCAAAGGATGAAGAGCAAACGACCTTTGAAAGAAAATAGCCAAGGCAGAGACTTGCCCCTTCAAAGTACTAATCTGGAATCCCATATCCAGACCTCGTTGCAGATATTCCAGAATTCTAGGAATAGAAAATACTCTACAGGGCAAAGCCCTGGATTCACACCAATCAATATAGGACCTCCAAGTCCTGTAATAAAGCTCTAATAAGAGTCTGAATAACCGCATCAGAAAGACCTCCTCCTTTCAAGATGGAGACTTCAGCAGCCATGCCGTCAAAGCCAGCGTTTGTAAATTGGGGTAACAAAGTTGACCCTGAGTGATGAGATCTGGAAGAAGAGGCAGATGGAACCGATCCACTGCCAGCTTTACGACGCCTGCGTACCACAGACATCTTGGCCACCCTAGCGCCACCAGAATTGCTGCCGCCTCCTCCAGTGCTAACTTGCGCACCACCTTGCTGATCATGGAGAATGGGGGAAACAGATATAGGAACCCCAGATCCTTCGAGGCCAGAGGCATGGCATCTGCTGCCACTGCCAGAGGATCCTGGGATAGAGACACAAAAGCTGGCAGCTTGTGATTGTGACGAGAAGCAAACAGGTCCAACCGTGGAGTCCCCCACTTGTGACAGAGGAACTGAAAAGACCCTTGGATTGAGAGACCATTCTCCCTGGCGAGAACATCCCCTGCTCAGGGAGTCTGCCTCCACATTCTCTATCCCGGAATGTAAACTGCTGATATGCAGGGAACATTGATCTCTGCCCACTGAAGGATCAGAGACACTTCCCGGAGGGCACCCCAACTGCGAGTCCCTCCCTGGTGATGGATGTATGCAACAGCTGTTCGGTTGTCTGACCGAATCTGAACTGGCAGACCCTGTAAGAAATGGGTCAGTCGAAGTAGACAAGACGTATGGCCCGAAGCTCTAATACATTGATTGGAGAATGAGCCTCCTGAGGCCCTCACAATCCTTGGAACTGATGCTTCTTCCAGAAGCCCCCCCAGCCCACCAGGCTGGCATCCGTGGTAACCAGTTCCCAACGCGGAGTCAGAAATGACTTTCCATTCTGGAGGTTGTGCGATATTAACCACCACTGAACATTCTCACGGAGGAGTAAAAAACTCCTGTAAACACCAGAAGGTGTATCTACCTTTGCCTGAACCATATAGCCAGGGCTGGGAGGCATACAATATAACCAAACAGGTTTTTAAAATAAAAAATTCAGGCAGAGAAATAGAGAAAGGCCGGGAGCAAACCCAGCTACCTGCAGCTTGAAGGAGAGTCATCTTCTGAATGCTTCGCCGACTGCAGAGACGAAAAGAAGGGGAATAGTGGGAGGAACCCAGTACTTATGGACCAGGAGGGGCTCCTTTTTCCATGTCATCTCTGCAAGATCGCCCTCTACAGGCCGGTTTCCCAAGTGTCATGGATCTTTGGAAGTGGGGTATGTGACATACTAGGAATAAGGTCCAAGCGATCACCAAATAAGCGCAGCCCCTTAAAGGGGAGTCTTGTGAGGGCCTTCTCAGCAGCGTTATCAGCTGCCCACTGGCACAGCCAAACAGAGCGGCGTATACCAACCACCAATGCAGAGGTTCTACTACACATCCTAATGGTGTCATCTAAGGCAGAGAGGACATATGCAATGAACATTTCACACTGTGACAAGGCCCTGAACTCGGCACTAGCAGTATCATCAGGAGCGCCTTCCAACAGACCCTTGAGGAGAGACCTGATAGCAACAGCAGTGATAGCAGAAGCACAGACAGGGCGCAAGGCAGACTCCACACAGGCAAAAGCATGGGAAGCCAGCTGATCAATGCGCCGGTCCTCACTATCCTTAAGAGTAGTGGAATCAGGGGAATGGACCACAGAAGTGTTGGACAACCCCAATACTGGTGCATTCACTTCTGGAGGGGTTGGCCAACATTTAACGACATCAGCATGAAAAGGATACCTTTTATCCCAGCCCTTGGGGATTTCCGAGAGCCGGCCGGGACGCTCCCATTCTTAGAGAACAAGATTATTGAAATGGGCCTGTTCTAGAAACTCCACACGTGGTTTAGCAGTACTGAAAAGTTCCCCCTGTAAGAGTTAACATTCTATTGGTATCATTAGCATCCCAATGATACACACTCAGATTGGGTCACTGTTACCAGTGGAGTACCACAAGGGTCAGTTCTGGGACCAATTCTCTTCAATATATATATAAATGACATTGGGTATGGATTAAACAGTAAAGTCTCAATCTTTGCAGATGATACTAAGCTGAGTAAAGTAATAAAAACAAAGGAGGACAACAGGCAACTACAAACAGATTTAGATAAATTGGAAGCATGGGCAGTTAAATGGCAAATGAAGTTTAACACAGATAAATGTAAGGTTATGCACATGGGAAGGAGAAATCTGTGTCATGATTACACACTAAATAAACACTTGGTAAAACAACAATGGAAAAGGACCTAGGGGTTTTAGTTGACAATAAGCTCAACTGTAGTAATCAATGCCAGGCAGCTGCTGCCAAGGCAAACAGGATCATGGGGTGCATCAGGAGGGGCATGGGTGCTCATGACCAGAGCATCATTTTACCCCTGTACAAGTCACTGGTCAGACCCCATATGGAATACTGTGTACAGTTCTGGGCACCTGTGCTTAAAAAGGACATATCAGAACTGGAGCACGTTCAAAGAAGGGCAACAAAGTTAATAAAAGGAGTGCGGGGGCTAGAGTACCCTGAAAGATTGTCCAAGTTAGGCTTATTTAGTCTAGAAAAAAGACGATTGAGGGGTGATCTAATAACTAGTATTTAGGTTCCCTGATTTGTACCACTTGTGGCACAAGTCCGGGTAATGACCTGACCCACCGTTAAGCCGAGACAATATGATTGAGAGGGTATGTGGAAAATTTGTTGGGCTGGTTAATAAAATGGCCCCCTAACTCTTATCCAAGAGGCCAATTTGCTACATAGGAGTTTTTGGACTACCTCCTTTGTTGGGGGTTCTAAATTAGTAACCACGCCCTCTTTTGATAGCTGAATATAATTAAATGTGCCTAATATGCCAGAGTGTGTTGCAAAATTATTTTATTACTCACTATTAGAACACGAATGACATATTACAATACATAGAGTCCTACAAGGGTAGGTAACATACAGTACAAAAAATTCATCACAAATTTAAGTTAAAAACACAATGTACAGTGGTCTTTCCTGATAGACATCTCACATATGCAGTCTTGGTCTTTATTGACTTATGACATCTAGTGGGGTATACTAGTTTCGCCGCAGGTGGCTTCATCAGTACCCATTATACTAGATATATTTAACTGTATACAAGAAATACAAATAATTAAATAACTGTCAACACACAATGATCTAATTTACAATATACTAGTTAAATTCATATGGCACAAAATATTCAGAATTTTTGTTTTTACTATTGCATGAGAACCAGAAAAAAGGAAGAAGAAAAAAAAAAAAAAAAAAAAACAGAAAAGGGAAAAGGAAATATTTACCTGGGATTAGGAAGACTGATGCTCACTGTATAGTCATATGGCCAGTTCCATTACCCAAACGTCAGTATAAAGACCGGCTTCTCTTTAATGGTGGAAATGTTGAGGAAAGGTTGCCCAGTAGCTAATTAAATATTAGACTGGCATGTCCGCTATAGAAATCCTGATAATGTATAGAGAAGCTATTATGGTATATGTATTTACATGTTGTTTTAAGTCTAGTAATAAAAAAAGGGGAGACCCCTTAGCCTGCTCAACCGGTGTCACCGTCACCAAAGGACACAGTTGATTAGAGATGGTCACCAGGACAGGAGGAACGTCCCTAAATAAGGGACTAAGTAATTAGAGTGATTTTTGAAAAAGGACCACCACCTGAAAAAACTAAAAATACATCGTAATGCCTTAAGTCGGTTCCATAAGATAAACCATATCCCTGTAAATTTGGGTATGGTGAAAGGGAGACACCGATTTCCCCCTTATGTGGTTAATGCCACATATATTTGATATATCTGCAAGGACCTTTAAAAGGTCACTGCGCAGTCATGGAACCGTAAGGTATAAGTTTAACGTTTGACATAATCAGTTTAGGCTGGCTAACCTTAAAAGTATTTGTTGGGAACAGCCTCCATGTCCCGGAGCGGATGCCTGCGTTGTGAAAGGGAGCGCCTGATCCGTGGCGCCCTCCTCCCCGCGAGCGGTGACTTGACGCCGGGGAACAATCACACGTGCGCTATCCTCGCCAGCTGATGAGCCGTCGCACTCAATGATGCGATTTTATAGGGGCGTGGTGAGCGCACTAAACCTCCCAATGGGCACGTCGACAACGCGCGCATCAGAGGGGGCAAAATAACTATGTATATATATATATTCGGGGTCAATACAAGGATCTGTCCCACAATCTATTTATACCCCGGAGTGTAACCATAACCCGGGGGCATCCACTAAGGTTAGAGGAAAGGTGCTTTCTCCACCGACATAGGAGGGGATTCTTCTCTGTAAGAGCAGTGAGACTATGGAACTCGCTGCCAGAGGAGGTAGTAATGAGGGATACATTAAAAATGTTCAAAAGTGGCCTTGATGCCTTCCTGGCATGTAATAACATTTCCGGCTATGGCTGAACTGGATGGACTAAAGTCTTTATTCAGCCTTACATACTATGTTACTATGATTAGTGCCATAGTCAGCACCACTGAATTGCTGATCAGATAACTCAGAGAACCATTCCCCTTCCTCAAGTGGGGTATAGTCAGATCCCGCACATCATCACTCACAGGGGAAGCCCCACACACTACACACAGCCGGACTTGTCCCGAGGGGACCCCGAGCACAATATCCTGTGAAGCCTCCAAATGTTTGCAGGGAAGTGGGAGGATTTAACAATTTAGGCCTCTAATAAAGTTATAGAAAACTAAGAGGGGCCAGGACCGGGAGAAACCTCTTTAATACAGTGTTTTCCCGTCTGAAAGACATAATAAAGGAGCACCCATAAGCACACAAAAGTGATAAAAGGATAGCAAAAAATAAAGCCCGCAAGGGCACTCACAGACCACGTTAGGGGGTCAGCAGACACTCCAGGAGGAACCTCGAGGGGTGGGCATGTGGGGATGACGCAGAACGCGCCCCCGATAGGCCACGCCCTCTCCGCAGAGCGCACAATTGGTCTGCAGCAGCAGCCAATAGGAAAGCAGGGAAAAATACCAGTTTGTGATAACTCACCTGTAAAATGGTTATTACAAGTATGTCACACACCCCGCTTCCGAATATTCATGACACTAGGGTAACTGTCCTGTAGAGGGCAATCTTGCAGAGATGACATGAAAAAAAAGGAGCCTCTCCTGGCCCATAAATTCCTGGGACCTCCCACCATTCCCCAGTATAAGACAGCAGTAAAGGGATCAGGAAGAGTCAAATGTAAACAGCAAAGAGGGGGGCGTGGCTTAGGCATAAAGGAGTGAGGACGCATGAGGTGAAGCTCCCGTCCGACCTGAGACCACATAGCTGATCTGGGTACCCCGCTCTGCACCCCAATAAGAGGAATGAGGAGCAACAGGAGGAGGAAAGCTGGGGGCAGCACTAAAAGACCTCCTAAGGCCGCCATTGGCGACTACTTTAATCCCAAGGGCCGGCAGGGGCCGAGAGACCCTCAAACCAAGATGGCGCCTGGTGCCGGCGACGAGCAGGAGGAGGCGGGGAGTCACGCTGGGGCGAGTGGCTGTCGTGGCGGACCCAGAGGAGCTGGCCTGGAGCTGTGGTGACTAGGCGATCCTCCCCAGGCGCGGCGTCAGAGAGGAGTCCGTGCTGCGAGGAGCGGAGAGGAGTCCGTGCTGCGAGGAGCGGAGAGGTGACAGGCGGGCCGCCGACACTGCTGATTCTCCCAGCGGTGAGGCCAACGTCAGCACGGAGGTGAGCGGCTGGGGACGAGGGCGGAAGATGGACAGCGGGGAACTGGCTGCAACAGCCCCGCTGTCAATACCGAAAGCAGCATGCTCCCCTGCGAGGCAGCTCAAGGGAAGGGAACACATACTGGAGGCGGACTGGTCGCATGGACAGCCCGGGGGTGGGGGAACACCCGGTGGGTCCAGTGCAGGCCTAGGAGGGGAATCATGTCCCGGATCCTGTGCACCGCAACATGATCCCCTTGCAGCAAAACTAGGGGGGGGGGGGGGGGGCTCCCTGCCACCCGACAACAGGATGTTTGCCACAGCAGGCGGAACAACACGCGCTGATGTACATCCCGAGACGGCTGGCGTTTGTCATTTCTTCTATAGACGCTAATATTGAATCTTACTCAAGACCCCCGTATAGCTCGCCTAAAGTTATAGACCGGGAGTGGTCATCTGGATCCAGTGTAGAGTCCCTAAGTGCAAGTGCCTCGGGATCCGTGGCTTCAAATACTCCTGGGCGCGCAGAGGCCCATTTCGCCGGTTCTCCTCCGGAGACACCTTTGGGATGCCCCTCGGATGCCCAAACTTCCCTGACTCCAGTTACCGACCCTAACCTTCAGGTTATTTTACAATACTTGCCGACAAAAGCAGAGCTTAAAGCTGACCTGGAGGCGGTGGCAATCCGAATCGAAAAAGCGCTGCGAAGGGAGATTGAGGATATACAACAGAAATCCTCTGCCTTAGAGACTAAAGTTGCCACTCTTGAAGACTCCCGGGCAGGCCATGAGACACGGATTGTAAACCTAGAGCGGATTCAAGAATTATACCAGCAACAGATAACCGACCTCCGGCTTCAAGTTGACGACCAAGAAAACCGAAACAGACGCAACAACTTAAAGATTCGTGGTATCCCTGAATCGGTCCGAGCGGAGGCCCTGCGCTCTTCGACAATGGAGTTGTTTAATTCCCTCTTGGGGAGACCTCTGGAGACTGAGTTGATTATTGATCAGATCCACAGGGTGGTGGGTGGTCCGGCTGGAGACCCCCAGGCCCCTAGAGATGTTCTGTGCAGGGTCCATTTTTTTACAGTAAAGGGGGATATCCTGAGGCGGGCGTGGGAACGTGGGAGGATCGAATGGAAGGGCACGCAGATCACGATACTGCCTGATGTGTCCCCTCGCACTCTACAGATGAGAAGAATCCTCCGCCACCTGCTCGACAGGCTTCGGGAGATGGGGGCCTCCTACAAGTGGGGGCACCCGTTCCACCTCATTATCCGTAAAGACAATTCTGTTTTGCGCTGCGTAGCACGGCAGACCTTCCTGACATGTTTGCCTTCCTGGGCCTGGAGCCCTTCCCGGTCTGGTTGGTTTTGGGTCCGCCCCCCCCCCCCCCCCCCCCCGCAGAGGGCCCCTAGACGTCCCCGGTGGGTTCGGGAGCGGTAGGGGCGCTTTCGGAGCCCTACATAAGGTCGTTGATGTTTATTTGTATCTTTTTACCTTTTTGCCCTTTTGAATCTTTTCTCCCCTGGAAAGGGGTAAGCAAGCCTGATTTATTGTCTATTGCATATTGGACTCTTCCTGATGTCAAACTGATTGGGATTTGCTGGGCTGGGCCTCCCCCGTTCTTCCCCTGGTCCTCGTGGTGTTCTAGTGGGCGATGGTGGTTTTCCGGGCCGCTGTCGGAGACTGATTATGTGACCTTTCATCTGGGGGCGGTCTGGTTTACCTGTGTCCAGGTACAGGGGGCTGGGGGGCCGGGCCGCCGTGGCTGACTACTGTGTCGGGCCGTGGCCCTGGTCCCGGGGTTCCTCGCTGCCCGGTCTGGGGGAGCGGCTTCCTCCCTGGGCTGGCTCTGTGGTTGGCTGGGGGGGGGGGGGGGGGGGGGGCGTCATGGCTGGGTGCGGGGGGCCCGGGCTCTACAGTCTAATAGAGCCTGGTTATTAAGTAGTTCATGGATTTTGGGGCCAGGTGGGTCCGAAGGTGTTATGTTTAAGTTGTAGTAGGGGCTGTGGTCAGCAATGCGTGGAGGATGGATGAGTTGGGTGCGTTAACTCGTGACATTGAGAAGGTCGGCGGGTGCTCGCTCCCAAGTGGCGAGGTCACTTCCCCAATTAGGTTTTTGCGCCATCCCCTTGGCCGCTAGCCGAAGGGATTTGCGTTGTGTTGAGGGCTACGGCCCTCTTAGTTCTCAATCGCCCCCCCCCCCCCCTTTAAGGTGGGCTTCGTTAGTTTTGTTAGTCTTGTTAGTTCTGTCTCTCTGTTTCCGACCTTTCTTTTCTTTTTCTGCCTCTTTTTTTCTCGCTCTCCGCCCGCCCGCCTCTCTCTCTAGGCGGTTCCCGGTCCAGACCCCCAGGGCCTGGTTGTATAGCGTGAATAGGACTCTGACATTATCCAGTCGGGTAGGCCCCCTCCCCCTGTAACTTAGCTGCACTAATGAGTCAAACTATGTACGCTTAACGCTAAGGGGTTAAATATCCCAGAGAAAAGGGCGACAATTTTATATGGGTTTCATAAAGAAAGAGTGGACATAGCCCTCCTACAAGAGACGCATTTCTGTCAAGGGCAAATCCCCAAAATCAAAAATAGGTACTATGACAAAAATGGTATCATAGTCCTAACCCCGAGAGTAAATCCAAAGGAGTGTCTATTGCCATACACAAAAACGTTCCCATAGAGAATGTACAGGTTAAGGTGGATCCGGGGGGCAGATACCTGTTCCTCAAATTCACCTTGTGTGGAGCAAGATACACCTAGGTCAATCTGTACTTGCCCAACCAGGGACAGGTGGAGACGGGAATGGGAATGCTGTGCTTGCTGGAAGACTTTAGGGAAGGCACGCTAATCATCGGTGGAGATCTGAACCTGGTATTGGACCCAAGGATTGACTATTCTCGGGGGAAATTCGGCGATCCCCCATTCAAAGCTCAATAGACTCCGCAAGGCCCTTCAGTCCCTACAGGTGGTAGACGTTTGGAGGATCCTCCATGGGGGGGGGGGAGGGACTACACGTATTTCTCCCATACTCACAATATGTATAGTAGGCTGGATTATTTCCTCCTGAGCCACCACGCCCTGAGTCCTCGACCCGAGTCCTCGATAGGTCAGATGCTCTGGTCAGACCATGCCCCTGTATTCTTGAGCCTCCCGGTGCCGGACGCGACACCCAGACAATACACTTGGCGTCTAAACGACAACCTGTTGAAGGACACTTTATGCATGGCTGAGACCAAGGCAGTGGTAACCAATTTTCACCTCGACCATAGCAATGATGATACTTCGCTGCCAATAAAGTGGGAGACACTCAAGTGTATGCTGAGGGGAGTCTTTATTAAACACGACGCAAGGCTCAAGAGGGAGAGGGCTCGACAGATTGCAGAAACTCTGGGGCGCATTCAGGAGCTAGAGAAGATACACAAGACCCTTCCATCTTCTGGGCATTGCGAGAGTTGATAGAGGCCAGACAGAAGTTAAAGGGGCTCTATGATCAATGTTACCTCAGATTCAGAGATAGATGTAGGGCGCGCCTATATAAGTATTCAGACAAATGCGGCAGGTTACTGGCCCGGTCCCTACACCCAAGGCAGGGCTGTACGTTTATTCCCAGTGTGAAAACGGCAGGTGGTAGGGAGGTACATAAAACCACCCAATTAGCGGACGAATTCCAATCCTACTATTCGAGCCTGTACAACAATGACAACACCTCGGCACGTGGAGCGCAGGGGAGGCTAGCGGGTGACTTGGATGCTTATATAGCGAAGACAGCTCTGCCGGTCATACCCCAAGAAGAGAGTGAGGCACTAGAAGATCCGGTACAGCAGGAGGTGGTGGTTAGGGCCATACGGGGGCCGCAGGGAAGAGTCCGGGGCCGGATGAGTTTACCCCCAGGTTTTATAAAACGATGGAGACCCCTGACTGCCCCCTTCTTGACGAAGATGTTTAATTCTGTGTCCGTTCGCTGCCCCTTCCCGAGACAAACCTTGGAAGCTCATATCACGGTCATTCCGAAACCTGGGAGGGATGGTACCTTTCCGGGCAATTATAGGCCGATCTCATTGATCAATGTGGATGTCAAACTGTTTGCCAAAATTTTGGCAAGCAGGATTCAACCCCTGCTACCTTAGTTGATACACAACGATCAGGTTGGGTTTGTCTCGGGGAGGGACGCCAGGGACGTTATCAAAACTGTCTCTCTGATGCACTTCGCTCAAACAAGGGGAATCCTGTCCTGCCTTATGGCGGTGGATGCCGAGAAGGCATTTGATAGGGTGCATTGGGGGTTTCTGAGGGCCACATTGTCCCAGGTAGGAGTTGGGCCAGTTATGTTAGATAGAATTATGGCTTTAGAAAATGACCCCACCGCTAAAGTTAAAGGCACTCTTTCTGGATCTTTTAATATCAGGAATGGCACGCGACAGGGGTGCCCTCTGTCCCCTTTACTTTATGTCCTGGTAATGGAACACTTGGCGAACGCCTTGAGAGCCAATCCTTCCATCAAGGGGGTGCCATGCGGGGGAAGGGAATATAAGCTCTCCCTCTTTGCTGACGACCTCCTGTTATATATAACCTCCCCACATACCTCTCTGCCCTCTGTCAAAAGGGAGTTCGAAAGATTCAGTAGGTTAAGCAACTTCAAAGTGAATATGACTAAAACGGAGATCTTGAACGTGTCCCTGGACAAACCGGCCCAGGAGTTAATCCAGGCAAATTTCTTGTTTAAATGGCAAAGGGAATCAAAATATCTTGGGGTGCAAGTACCCACAGACCTGGATAGAAAAGGCCGCCAACTCCGAGACACGCCGGACCGAAGTGATGGCTACCAAGAAGACAATCTTCTGAGTCAAGGTAGACAAAGCAATATCTTGCAGAGGCTCAAAAGGAGGAGCAGAAACTTGCCCTTTCCCTTTGCCACTTAAACAAGAAATTTGCCTGGATTACCTCCTGGGCCGGTTTGTCCAGGGACACGTTCAAGATCTCCGTTTTAGTCATATTCACTTTGAAGTTGCTTAACCTACTCTGCAGGCTCCTATATTTTACTTTTTTTTTTTTTTTTTTTTTTTTAAATAAACAGACACAATAAAAAATAGACAGCCCCATGCCAGGTGAGGCCGCTTACCTGCCCAAGTAAGGCTAAAAAAGCCCAGCACCCGACCAATAGAAGTGGTGGAAGACAGGCAGCAATGTCAGCGAAGGCGGCAGTGGGAGCAGTAGCGGCAGAGCTCGCAGAAGCGGCGGAGCAGGCAGCAGCAGACACATGCGGCTGAGAGCCCCGCACGCTTCCTCCTGATAACAGGAAGGAAGTGCGGCTGGGGCCGGTAAGACGACGCGCCGCCGGAACCACGCCCCCACCCCTGACGTCATCCGCCCCCCGCCGAATTTGAACAGTGCGGCCCGCTGGACGGCGATGCCAAGGCAACCAGGGGGCTAACAAAGCCCTCAGTAAAAGGAGAAGGGGGGGGGCAGGAGTTCCTAGGCAGCCTGTGCTGCCCCCAAATACTAAAACCCGGCCCGCCAAGCGGCGGCCGTTTTAAACAAAGGAGACAAGGGGAGGGGGAGCTCAATAACCTGAGAAGGGCGCAGGCAGCCACAGGCAAGCCTGACACCGTGCAGCCCGCCCCGGCCACCCCTAAAGCTGACCCAAATCTCTGGCCCTACAGGCCAGCAGCAGCAGCCCGCATAACAGAGACTGCCATATAAGGAGGAATCTTAGTCAGGCCACACGCACCCTCGCTTGCGGTGCAGCCTGCCAAACGTTGAAATAAGCAAACACATGAAATAAACATA
This sequence comes from Gastrophryne carolinensis, assembly GCA_027917425.1. NCBI lineage: Eukaryota > Metazoa > Chordata > Amphibia > Anura > Microhylidae > Gastrophryne > Gastrophryne carolinensis. The sequence continues at coordinate 590,901,952 of CM051234.1, forward strand.
CAGTAAACCATACACACAATACACATCCCTCTACCCCCCCCCCCCCCCCCCCCCCCAAAGTGAAGGGACCGAAACGGGAGAGCAAGGGGCGCCTCGGGACAGGATAGCCGCATTGCCCCCAAAACAGGGGGTCGAGGGGAGGAGATAAGCTCCTAGGCACCTATAGTGCCGTCTACCAATTGCCCAGTGAGCAGCCTAGGCTGGGAGGCTTCCATTTAACCACAAAGGTAACAAACAATCAAAACCGGGCAGAAATAGACCAAAGGGGGTGCCGGCTACCTGCAAGCAGGAGACTTCAACCTTCTGTCTTGTCGTCATGCAGAGAGAAAAACACTGGTGATAAATGGGAGGTACCAGGTATATATAGACCGGAAGGGGGCTCGTTACAAGACTTCCTCTCTGCAACAGCGTCACCTGGCGGTGAGTAACCCAATCGTGAAGAATATTAAAGGTGAAGCGGGGTGTGTGGCACACCAAGAATAAAAAAGGAGACCGGAGAGATCAGGTTGGCCAGATATAGCTACTGTAACCATTATTGTCATATCGGTGTAACGTTTATGTGTTGAAGACATTGCCTGGTAGTTATTTGTTTTATTATCATTGTAAAGCTTTCAACAGTTTTGACATATAGATGATGGATCTAGCCATTTTTATTGTATACTTGAGGCGCTGCGGCTCTGTGCTAATTCTTCTGATGTTTCTTGCTGTTCTTATATGTATAAATGCTTATATAAAACTCAATAAAGATATATTGCACAAATGTAAACAGCAAAGAAAACGGTTCACCATATAAAGGATCCCAGAAAAACCAAAAAAGGGCGGGATGAAGCGGGGTGTGCAACATACTTGTAATAACCATTTTACAGGTGAGTAATCATAAAATGGTATTATTCCCAGTATGTCACACACCCCGCTTCAGAATATTCATGACACTTGGGACATCCAATAGCAGTGCCCATAATGAGTGGGGATCCCAAAAATGCAATAATGCAAACGTAAACTACTGCAGCTTGCAGAACTTTGCGGCCAAAAACAGCATCCGCTGAGGCCCGCACATCAACCTTATTAAACTTGGCAAAAGTATGAACAGAAGACCAAGTAGCAGCCTTGCAAATGTGTTCAACAGAAGCCTGATGCTGAAAAAGCCCAAGATGCTCCAACAGCACAAGTAGAATGAGCAGTAACACGAAAAGGGGGAAACTTCCCCTAGGCAGAATAGGCCCCAACAATGGCCTGTCAAATCCATTTACTAATGGAAGACTTAGCGGGCGCCAGACCTTCCCTGGGCCCGGAGGGCACCACGGAAAAGGCGCCCGTCTTACGAAAAGGAGAAGTAGCCACCAAATAATATTTCACACATCGAACCACATCCAAAGAATGTAAGGTCCTCTCCTTGTCATTACTAGGCTTAGGACACAAGGAAGGGAGAACTACATCCTGATTGAGGTGGAAGGCCGAAACAACCTTAGGAAGGAAATCTGGCTTAAAGCGGAAAACTACCTTGTCCAGGTGCCCTCTGTACCTGGTGGGACTCCAGGGCTAGCCCACCTATAGGTCCACAAACACTAGTTGCACACTACTATACCTTTAAATGCAATTTATTAGAAAATAGAGTACATACACATAATACTACATACAAACAATACTACATACAGTTAAAAACATAATAAAAACCCAAAAAGTGGGGAGGAGCTTAGGGGCTGTAAATATAGCCAATCAATTATCCAGAAGTGGAAAAAGACACTGCTAAGAGCTTGCAGTTTTCAAAATAATCAAAAATCGTGCATGTCATGCCAAACCAATAACTCTAAAATAAAGTGCAAAAAAGATGTGCATCTACCCTACTGCTATAGAGGGTATATGCTATTTGGTCCATATAGTTGGCACCTGTCCGTTAGTGTTTATTTGGGTGGTGCATACCGAGTAGGGGGGTACCTTGTCCAGGTGCCTCTCAAAGTAAGGAGCCTGAATAGACAAGGCCGCCAACTCAGAGACACGCCGAACAGAGGTAATAGCCACCAAAAAGGCAACCTTCTGAGTGAGCAGAGAAAGAGAAATATCATGCACCAGCTCAAAAGGAGGCCCCTGGAGAGCCGACAGAACCAAGTTTAAATCCCAAACCGGCAGCAAGGGCTTTCTAGGAGGCCACACATGAGTAACCCCCTGGAAAAATGTCTTAACCAGGGGATGAAGGGCAAAAGACCTTTGAAAGAAAACCGCCAGGGCAGAAACCTGCCCTTTCAAAGTACTAAGCTGGAACCCCGAGTCCAGACCATGTTGAAGAAACTCCAGAATTCTGGGAATAGAAAACCCCCTTCAAGGCAAGGCCCTAGCCTCACACCAGTTAATATAAGACCTCCAAGTCCTATAGTAGACGTTAGAGGAAGATCTCTTCCTAGCTCTAACAAGAGTCTGAACCACCGCATCAGAAAGACCTTCCTCTTTTAAGATGGAGGTTTCAGCAGCCACGCCGTCAAAGCCAGCGTTGGTAAATTGGGGTAGCGTAGATGACCCTGGGTGATAAGATCCGGAAGAAGAGGCAGATAAAACTGATCTACTGCCAGCCGCACAACGTCTGCAAACCACACTCGTCTTGGCCACCTTGGAGCCACCAGAATTGCTGGTGCCCCTTCTAGAGTTAGCTTGCGCACCACCTTGCCCACCATGGAGAAGGGGGGGGTGGGGCGAGGAAGGAACACCCTGGCCTGAAAGGCATCCAGAGTCATGCCCAGAAACGAAACCTCCCTGGACGGGGAGAGGGAGGACTTGGGATAGTTGATCACCCAGCCGAACCTCTCCAGCGTGGATACCACCACTCTGGTGTCTAGTTCCGCTTGGCTGAGAGAGGAAGCCAAAATGAGAAGGTCGTCCAGGTATGGTACAATGCGAATGCCCTGGACTCTGAGGAGGGCCATCACCCCCGCCAATACCTTGGTGAACACCCTCGGAGCCGAGGTAAGCCCGAATGGAAGGGCCACAAACTGAAAATGCTGATCTTCCACCACGAACCTGAGGAATCTCTGGTGTGCCAGGAAGATAGGTACATACAGATACGCATCCCTGACGTCTATGGACATCATGAAGTACCGCTGAAGAAGAGAATCGATGGCTGAACGCAAGGTTTCCATGCGAAACTTCCTGAAGTGTATAAACCGATTGAGGAGCTTCAGATCCAAAATGGGTCGAACGGAGCCACCCTTCTTGGGCACCGTGAATAGATTGGAATAGAATCCCAAGCCCCTTTCCGCGAAAGGCACTGGGCAAATGACAGCCATGTCCAGCAGATAACTTAGTGCTGCAGCCGTCCCCCCACCCGCAAGGGTGAGGGTGCCCCCTCATTGCTGAGCTGGCTTAGCAGCGGGCTTGGGTTTGGAACTCCAATTGTGACCTGGATGGGCTCGACCTCTACCTAGGAATCACCTCTGAGGGTAGAGAAGGCCAAAACTCTGCCAGTTCTGGCACCACGAAAGGAAGGGTTAAAGGAGGCCGCCCCCCGAAAGGGACGACGTTGCCTCTTACGCTGAGGTAACTTCCCTCCTTTCGTGACAGAATCTAAACTTTCCCCAAAGAGCCGCAATCAAAGGGAAGTGCTGTAAGCGACTTTTTGGCCACAAAATCAGCCGCCCACTGGCGCAACCATACCGACCGCCGAATAGCTACAAGCAAGGCCGAGGTTCTACCACACATGACCATGGTGTCATCCAAGGTGGCAAGCACAAAGGACATGAACAATTCACACCGCTTAAGGGCGGCAAACTCATCACTATCCGGGTCAAGCCTGGAGGTACTCAACAGGTCTCTAACCACAGACCTGGTAGCCACTGCCAAAAGCGCTGAAGCACAAACAGGCCGCAAGGCTCAACCGACACTAGCAAACGTGGCAAGCCATCTGATCAATGCGTTTATCCTCATCTTTGAGAGTGGTGGAGTCAGGGGAATGCAAAATAGAAGTATTGGATAACCCGAGCACCGGAGTATCCACCTCGGGAGGGGACGACCATCGTTTTACCACGTCCACCGGAAAGAGATACTTTTTATGCCCACCTTGAGGAATACCTGGAAGCCGAGTAGGCTTCTCCCATTCCTTAAGAATAATGCCATCAAAATGCTTTTGATTTGGGCACTCCAGGCGTGGCTTGGAAGTCCCAAAGAATTCCCCTTTTTGAGGAGCGGCCTCCTCAGGAGGAGAAATTGCCAGAACCTCAAAAAGGTGAGCCAAGACCTTCGGGGTATGCACAGCATCCCCCTGCCCTTGCTCAGTATCAGCACCAACAAACTGCTGATTGTCAGAACCCTTAGAAACCTCAAATAATTCCCCCTCTTCTAGCGGGGAATAATCAGACCAGTCAAGAAAATCATAATCATCAAACTCGAAAGCCGGCACGGCTGGAGACAAATGTTTTCGCTTAGCCGAGGCCTTTCTGGCAACAGAGCCAGAAATACATTTCTCAATATTAGCCAGTCTGGCACATACATCAGATTGAGACTCCCCACCTGTGACAACATCACTAGGGGTACAGATAATGCAGGGTGGGGAAGGAGATGAGGCCGGGACCCCGGACCCAGATGCCTGGGCCCCCGACTGCTGCGTTATGGCCCGCTGAGCACAAGGTATGCAAACAAGTACATTATCCCCCGCAAGGGATGCCCCACAACCCACACACTGCCGGGGTTGCCCCGAGGGGAGCCCAAGCCCGGTATCCTGAGAAGCTTCCATATGGTGATTTTAATGTCGTCGCAATGACCAGAGGGATTTACGCTATTAAGCTACCCGGGATGCCCCTTCAGGTCCCAAGTGGGAGGATTTTTTTTTTTTTTGGGAACCCTAAATTAAACTCTAAGGGACCCTAGGACCGGGAGAACTCCCTCTTTAAACTTCAAAAGAAGGGATCGCACCTAGAAGACATGAGAACATAAGTGTCAACATGCACATCACCCACCATAGCAGTTAAAAATAGTGAAATAAATAAAATCCACTCACCGTAGAAAAGCAGCGACCGTCAACCCTCACAGCAGCAAGGGAATGAGAGGGAGAGCAGCAAAGCAGGTAGTGAGGCCGGAAAGAGTGCTTGAGTGAAACCGGCCCAGCAACACGGCCGCAAAAATACAATTCTGTGAAGTACTCACCTGTAGAATTGATATCATACGCATACAGCACGTCCTGCTCCAGATATAGTCATAACATGTGGGTAATCCTCCACCGCCGTGCACTGCAGACATGTAGAAAACAAGCTCCGCCCAGCCCTACATATACCGAGGGACCTCCCACAAATCCCCAGCATTGAAAAGCAGTGAGAAAGAGAAGCCGGGAGCAACCAACCACCCAGAAATGGCAATGTCAAAGATAACAATTACCATACAGGGGATCCAGAACAAGGTGAAACCAGGGTGGGGTGGAGCAGGACGTGCTGTATGCGTATAATATCAATTCTACAGGTGAGTACTTCACAGAATTGTACTATTCTAAGCATACAGCACGTCCTGCTCCAGATATAGTCATAACATGTGGGACATCCAATAGCAGTGTCCATAAAGTAGGGTGGGATCCCCGTGAAAAAAGGCACAGCCAACAGTAAAAGCGCTGTCACCCGCAACCATGCTACCAAGAGCAACAAGAGCAAGGCTCTAACCTCAACCTTTGAACCTGTAAAGGGAGAACTAAACACAAGCAGCGGCCTAGCCAGCATGCTCAACAGAACTTAGTGCTGAAAAGGCCCGAGCCAAGCACAAGTAGTAAGAGAACAAAACAACCAAGAGAGAAGAATAATCTTCCCTTAAAAGAATAGGCCAGAGTAACAGCCTAACCATGCTAATGCAAAAGAGTAGCCATGGCAACCTTAGAAGTCTCCCCAGCGGGGAATATGAACCCTGCTCAAGCGAGACCTGCAGGAATACTGAAACACAACAATACTCAGCAAGAGCCGAAACGTTTACTCTAGGCTCAGAAGGACAAAACCAACCAGTAATGCCAATTCGAGGGCACCTGAACCCGTGGAGGCAATCAGATCCGGTACTAAAGGATGGAGACCAATAAACCCCAAGGGTATAATCCCTACCAGGGATAAGAAACAGACCAGGAAAATCTCCAACTCCTGAAGGGGAAGACAGATCCCTTAAGCTCATAATAATCAAGACAGTAGCCCACAGACCAGAGGATCTGGACAAAAGGAGAATAAAAACACCGCCTAGAGCCAAACTCGGCGTAAGGCGGAGCACCCCCACCTCGTGGTGTACAGATATATAAACAAATATAATGACTATGATCGCTGACAGAGCCATCCTTTATGGCACACTTATGACTGGAGCAACCGCCCCAGAAGAGCGATATGAGGTAAGGAACAGGTCAGACAAGAACCTGAATAAGACCCAAGGTAACCCTTAGCAGGGCAGCAGACTAAGTAAACCCCCAAAAGGGGAGCAAGAATTCCTCAAGGAATGTACCCGAGATAACCCTGATGAATGCTCAACACAGAAGATTGGATCAGACCACTGTAGTAGGCGAACAGGGCGAGCCCTGAAACCTTAATAGAAGATAGATAAGTTGGGGGGCCAACACCAACCATGCCGTAATAACTCTAGAACCCCGGGGACAGGGAACGTCCAGTAGGGGGGAGAGCCAGACCCAGCCAAGCAATACAGGTACCACATACCCTAAGATAGACGGCAGAAAAAGGCAGAAGACGAAGAGGAGGAACTAGGTCCTAGCTCTTCAATGGAAACAAGACACCCAGAGATATGCCATCTCCAACAGGGTGAAGAACAAAACCGTACTAACTCCAAACTAGAGCCTGAAGATAGGGGCGAAATAGAAAGGAGCCTGACAATGCAGAACAGACCTCGTGAGAGAGCGTAAAGGCCCACCGTCCTCAGCAGAAGCCTCCGCGGACGACACCCCCCTGGGCCACCCAGGCTTCCCTTCTTCAGCGATCTTGCGCAGACCCCTGCCTGGCAGGGTGACGAAAATAATACATATTGAGTATAATTTCCAGCCAGAAACTACTAAGCCCAAAGGACAAGTTCAGGCCCATTCTGGGCCAATAATAAAGGGCAGAACCCCTGTGATCGTGACAGAGCCCAACAGTTCCATATCAGTAGGAACTCAGTGGGCCAATAGGTTACCTCCTACCAAAGGAGGGCATCCATCGGAGACTAAAACCAATAAAAACGCAAGGGATGTTAACTCCCATAGACCAGAATCGGAGCCTTTCCTGGAAGAGACAGCTAGTCACGAGACTTTCCCAGAAAAATAAGGGACAGGCCACTATCCTATGACAGACCAAGAGACCCCAAATGGACAGGCCCTGAAATGGAGAAGTCCAGCAAGCTGGAGCCCGCTGAAGGCTCGCTGTGTCAGCAAACACAATAGGCAAAGGGACCCCCTTAAGGGCCCCACCTAGGAACCACGGGGGGGGGGGTGGTTCAGAAGAAACAAGCCCCCCCTGCCCAGTCAACCTGCACGACTTGGTACCCATGGTGACCACCAACAGGTGAGCAGCAGGAAGGGAGGGGATGCCCCCCTGAGGGGCTCTTTGAATTAACTCAGAAGATCAACCACCTCGACTAGGAGGAAGATGCACTGACTTAGGTCCAGGCTGCTGGACCCCTGTCCAGAATAACAACCTAAGGTGCTTCATAACCCAAGGGCACTGAGAATAAGGGACGTCATCTGCACAGCCACCAACGGCCATCCCAGGTGCAATTCTGCCTGGTGTCAGTAAGGTGATAGCAGGGAAGGGCAGAGACCTTGCCACAGAAAATCCCTAATTGCCAAGAAAAGAAGGCACTAGCCGGACACAATCCGAATGCCATCCTAGGAAACTGGAGGATGGAACAAAAAAATAGGACCTGAGGCAACTAAAGCCTATCCAAACTACTCCCTCTCGGGAGATAGAAGGAAACCTGATAGGTCCCTTTGTGGCTGCCCCTTGGTCTCGTGTGAGACATCACTCCCAACCGAGCCTAGCGAAACACCGGGAGCGTGAGAGGGACCCAATAAGGCCACAATCAGCAGTAAAGACTACCAACACCACGCTGTAAAGGCCACAGTGTCCAAAGACACCTGGGAGCCAAATTAAGCATCTTAGCACTCCACGGACGGCCAGAGGCCCCCTGGTTTATAGGGTGCCGACGGCCCAACTTCAGATCAAGCCTGGATGCCTATGGAAACAAATTGCCGAACCCAAAAAGGGTTAGAATGGGCGACTCCCTCATCCTCAAGGGGAATGGGGGGCAAACTGGTGTAGAGGCCCCTGCATCTATCCGTTAAGGGCGTCCAGCCAAGGAGCCCAGACCTAGCAGGCCAAGGAAGGCCTGCACCCATACGTGAAGAAAAACAGGGGACCGGAGGCCCCCTGACCGACTCAGGGAAGGACACCCAGCAAACACTGTCCCGCATCCGGAGGAACTACCTCCCAATTCCACCAGAACGAGGCAAGAAGCCTCCCGATAGGAGCAAGGTGCTGTGGCCATCCCCTCACCCAAGCGCGTGAGGGCGTCCCATCATGCTTGTGGGGTTTCGATGAAGGATCCGGACTTGGCCCGGCCGGAAGGCCCCGGGCGTTGTCTGCCACTCCCGGGACAGGAGACTGAACCAGACCCCGCAAAGGGCATCCCTGGTTCCTGTTTAACACTATGATATGGAGCTGGAGGGGTATCCCTGCTCCGAGGGGGCCTGGACGGCCGCTCCTGATTGGACCTATTTGGGAAACAGGACAATTCACCCAGACGGGCCCCCAAACAGGCGATGCCCTCTAAAGGGGAGCCCCGTCAGTCCTTTTAGCTTCGTCTGCCCCCCACTGTTGCAGCCAGAGCAGGCGGCGTATAGCTATCACTTGGGCAGAGGTCCTGGCACACATTTTGATGGTGTCATCCAGAGCTAAAAGGGTAAATTTAACAAAAATGTCACAGCTGGAGAGTGCGTTAAACACCTCCCAGGGTAAATCTTCAGGTTGATGCTCAAGCATCTTACTTATGAGGGTCCTAGCGGCCACTGCAGTGATAGCCGCGGCACAGACAGGACGTAGCGCCGTTCCTGCACAAGCAAAGGCGTGGGAAGCCAGCCTATCAATGCGCCGGCCCTCGGCGTCCCGCAGGGTGCTGTAAGCCGGAGCTGTAAGGAAAGGGGGGTTAGGAACCCCAATAATCGGTGCGTCTACCATTGGAGACGAAGCCCAACAATCAACCATCTCGGGGGGAAAAGGGTATTTCCAAACCCAATCCTCTGGGGCCCCTTGAAGTTTAGTGGGGCATTCCCATTCCTTAAGTACAAGAGCATGGAAGTGGGCCTGCTCGAGAAATTCCAAGCGCGCAGGCGCCATATGGAAGCACTCCCCTCTCGGTCTGGGGACCGCACCAGGGGACGAAATAGATAGGGCCTCAAAAATCCTGAGCAACATACCACCACCGTCAAGCTGGTCCCAGTCATCCTGACATCTCGGCCTCTCATCAGAGGAACCCGGGTCAGAGAACAGGTCTCCATCTTCAGACGGAGCACTATCACGCAAAGAAGAGGACTCCTCCGAGCCCATAGCACAGGCCGAAGCCGGGGGAGTCCAGGGCAGTTGTGTGCCAGGACCCACACTGCCGGACAACACTTCAACAATCTGGTTAAGCGTGGGCCGTCTAGGAGGGACGTCTATTTGTAACTCCCCGCTTATACATGACTCAACAGGAGTGAGATTTAGGCAAGAGGAAAGGGGAGAGAGGAAGCGAAGTGCAGCCACAGGCGCAGCTCGCAGGTCCAGCATCTGCTCGGCACATGGCGCGCAGACCCGTGCCCCGTCAGCATCAGCATGGGGGAGACCACACGCTACACACAGCCGGTCTTGTCCCAGAGGGACCCCGGTAACACAATCCTGAGATGCCTCCATATGGTGATTGTCTAGACACAGTATGCCCGTAGGGATTTATGCAATAAGCAACCCTGGATGCCCCAACGAACCCCTGATCAATGTGGGAGATTTGTAGTAAGGCCCGTTAAATCCTTATATGAATATATATGTATATATATGAGGCCGGGAAAGGCCACCGGTGCTCAGCATCTGAAAGACATAAATGGGAAAGATGTCAGGGCCATGTGCAGCTGGACAGAACATATAAAAAGGGAGTCGCCCGCGAGGGCACTTACAGACCAAGTGGAGGAGGAGGAGACCGCCACCATGCGCGCGAAGCTCAGCAAAACGGCGCCCAGCGAACCTCAAAGGGCGGGCTCGATGCTCTGCCGTGACGCGGAGCACGCCGAACCAAGACCCCGCCCACTCCAAAGAACGCGAAGCTCTGAGGTAAAAGTAAAAGCAAGGATACAACCACACACTTAAGGATTCGTACAGAACCGTTACATCCAATAAAGTAATGCACCACAGCATCTAGGCGACGCAGCAAACTAAGTACAAGGCATACGGTGGGGGCCAAAAAACGGAGTAAAGAGCAAGCAGTGCGGCTCTGACATCTCGGAGTTAATAAAGGGCAGAGATAAGGCCACAAGCGTGACATACCGGTACACTGGGACCGCCACACACATACCCCCCCCCCCCCCCCCTTTATTTTCCCCCTACTAGTTGGGGAAATGAGGAAGGAGGCGTACCTCACACAGGGTCCAGCGCTACCCGGGGTACGGGGCAAAATGCGGGAGGGGCATCCACAAGAGGCTCACCATCGGCCTAAATCGCCTACCCTAATGGTGGGGGATTGCAGTGGAGCATGGCTCCATTAAGCACCAAGGTGCTGCCTACTTCACCCGACCAATGCAGTCCAGGCTGGGAGGCATATTTTTCACAAGAGGACGGGTGGAAATAGTCCCGCAGGGCCTCGGGCTGTAAAGCCCCGCTCGCCTGTGAGAGCGTGATACTTCATGTCTTCGCAGTTCCAGCACTGCAGAGAAATCTGGAGATTTGTGGGAGGTCCCTCTGTATATGTAGGGCCGGGAGGAGCTTGTTTTCTACATGTCTGCAGTGCACGGCGCCGGAGGATTACCCACATGTTATGACTATATCTGGAGCAGGACGTGCTGTATGTTTAGAATAACACATACAGACACACACACAATCCACACACCTTTTCCCCCAAATAAAGTAAAAAACCCACAGGAGAAAAGGCCTCCCCCCCCCCAAGGGGCACAGAGGGACATGGTAGGGGGGAGAACCCACACCAAAAGGTGAAAGGGTAAGAGGGACGGGGCATCCCAAGCCGGTAAACTCCAACCCGGACACCGCCTACCCCTTTGTATGGGGTCTCAAGGGGGAGCTAGCTCCCATATACACCACAAGGTGCAGCCTACCATTGCCTGGACCTTCAGCCTAGGCTGGGAGGCATACTGCTATAGTTTAAATTAAAAAAGGTTCAGGCAGCAATAGAAACAATACAATTCTGTGAGATACTCACCTGTAGAATTGATATTTGCATACAGTACGTCCTGTTCCAGATATAGTACTTACCTATCCTTACCTTATCCTCCGCCAGATGGCGCTGCACTGCAGAGACATGCAAAAACAGGCTCCTCCCGGCCCCTCAAATACCCAGGGACCTCCCACAAATCCCCAGCATTGAAAAGCAGTGAACAAGAAGCTGGGAGAATTTAACCACCAAAACTGGTAACTATAACAATGATAATCACCATACAGGGGATCCAGAATAATGCAAAAACCAGGGTGGGGTGGAGCAGGACGTACTGTATACAAATAATATCAATTCTACAGGTGAGTATCTCACAGAATTGTATTCTTAGTATACAGTACATCCTGCTCCAGATATAGTACTTAAACTTGGGACATCCAATAGCAGTGTCCATAAGGTAGGGTGGGATCGCCAACAAAAGGTGACAGCAGACAGTTTAAACCACTGCCACCTGCAAAACCTTGCGGCCAAAAACAGCATCAGCTGAGGCCCTAACATCAACCTTGTAAAACTTTGAAAAGGTATGAACAGAAGACCAAGTAGCGGCCTTGCAAACTTGTTCAACAGAAGCCTGGTGCTGGAAGGCCCAAGAGGCACCAAAAGCACGAGTAGAATGAGCAGTAAGGCGGAAGGGAGGACTCTTCCCCTTAGCAGAATAGGCCTGAATCACAGCCTGACAAATTCATTTGCTAATAGTAGACTTGGCAGGAGCCAAACCCTTCCTAGGACCAGAAGGGACCACAAAAAGAGCATCAGTCTTCCTGAAAGCCGCAGTGACAACCAGGTAATACTTCAGACACCTGACCACATCCAAGGAATGCAGAACCCTTTCCTTAGCGTTGCTAGGATTAGGACACAACGAGGGAAGAACAATATCTTGATTCAAATGAAAAGCAGACACCACTTTAGGCAGAAAATCCGGCTTAAAGCGGACCACCACCTTGTCCTGGTGTCTCTCATAGTATGGGGGCTGAATAGACAGCCGCCAGCTCAGACACACGCATGACCAACGTAATAGCCACCAGAAAGACAACCTTGAGGGTAAGTACAGCCAGAGCAGCATCCCGAATAGGCTCAAAGGGCGCACCCTGCAAAACAGACAAAACCAAGTTCAAATCCCAAACAGGGACCATAGGTTTACGTGGGGGACGCACATGAGTAACCCCATGAAAGAAGGTCTTAACCAAGGGATGCTGAGCAAAAGAATTCTGAAAGAATCCCTCTGAATCCCGCAGCGTAGTAGTGTCAGGGGAGTGCATAATAGAGGTGTTAGACAGCCCTAGAATAGGAGCATCGACCTCGGGGGGCGATGACCAGCACTTGACCATACTTCCTGTCCAAACTCTTAGGTATCCTGGGAAGTCTACTGGGATGTTCCCACTCCTTAAGCAAGAGGTTATTGAAATGGATTTGCTCAGGAAATTCCAATCGAGCCTTAGCAGTATGAAAGAGCTCACCCCTTTGCCTGGGAGCCGCAACAGGGGGAGAGATGGACAAAACCTTGAAAATCTGAACCAGCAGTTTATCAGTATCATCCGGGGTCCAGTGATTGAGCCAGAATCGTCATGACCTCTTGACTTCTCAGATGACCCTGAGTCAGAGAACAGCTCCCCTTCGTCCGAGGGGGTATGGCCATATAGATGCAAAAACTCGTCGGGCTCCGTAGGGAAAAGAGCGAGTCAGGGGTTAAGTGCCGCTTCTTTGCGGTGGTCTTACGCGCTAAAGTACTAGCAAGCAATTTTTCAACACTGGCCAGTCTAGTAGATACATTAGGATGAGAATCCCCGCTTGTATTGGGGGTTAGAGACTCAAGCTTAGTGTGAGCTGAGTAGGTGAACTGAGGTGAGGTGCAGGCCCAGCCACCGGAGGGGCGGGAAGTACCGTCAGCGCCTACTGTGCACAAGAAACACAGACCCGTGTATTGTCACCGTTGGTAGGTGAGACCCCATAAGCTACACACAGCCGGGCTTGTCCCGAAGGAACCCCGGTCACAATATCCTGGGATGCCTCCATATGGTGATTAACAGGCACAATAGGCGAGTAGGGATTGACACAGTAAGCTACCCTGGATGCCACAATGTCCCGCAAGGAAGTGGGAGTAATTATACTAGGCCCAACTGGTAGTTACACAAGGCCGGGAGAAGCCACTGGATTAGATCGTCTGAAAGACATAATGGGAATAAAGGGTGTCAGAGCCATGCGCAATATAGCAAGAAAGAAGAAAATCGCCCGCGAGGGCACTTATAGACCAAGGGAGGAGGAGGATCGTTATCGCGGACGCGACTGGATCAAAAAGGCGCCAAGCGAACCTCGAAGGGCGGGCAAGAGCGTGCTATGACTCAGAGCACGCCAAGCCACGTTCCCGCCCCCCCTGAAGAGCGGGAAGCTCTGAGATAGTATGCCAATATTGTCATAGGAGCGAAGTGTATGACACACTTAGAAAAAAATGATTTGGCAATGACGGCGATGCCGCCGCAGCGTCTGAGGCGACGACGCCGCCCGGCGCAGAACATCCACACAGGCAAGAGACGCGCGCAGCGGCAGCCGATACACATAAAATGCAAGCAGCGCGGTTCTGACACCAGGTATAAAGTCAAAGGACAATACTAAGGCCATAAGCGTGTAATCACAATACACTGAGACCGCCACACACACCTCCCCGCGCTACGGGGGGAACGAGGGAGGATGGCGACCCTTTGTACAGGGCCCACCTCTGCACGGGGCATCCTCTAGAGGCTCACCATCAGCCTAAACCGCCTACCCTTTGGAGGGGGACTGCGGTGGAGCATAGCTCCATAAGCACGCATGGTGCTGCCTACCTTCACCCGACCAACGCAGCCCAAGCTGGAAGGCACATCACAGGGAGGACGGATGGGAATAGTCCAACAGGGCCGCAGGCTTTGATAGCCCCGCTCACCTGCGAGAGAGTGATACTTCATGTCTTCACAGTTGGCACTGCAGAGAAATCTGGGGATTTGTGGGAGGTCCCCGGGTATTTGAGGGGCCGGGAGGAGCCTGTCTTTGCATGTCTCTGCAGTGCAGCGCCATCTGGCGGAGGATAACCCAAGTGTAAGTACTATATCTGGAGCAGGACATACTGTATACTAAGAATAAAAGGCCGGGGGGTTACCCCGGCTACCTGCAAGGAGGAAACAACCTTCTGACTTGCTCGCCGACTGCAGAGACGAAAGACTGGGGAATGGTGGGAGGTCCCAGGTATTTATGGGCCAGGAGGGGCATCTTTTTTCACGTCATCTCTGCAAGATCGCCCTCTACAGGACAGTTACCCAAGTGTCATGAATATTCGGAAGCGGGGTGTGTGACATACTGGGAATATTGAGGATGCCGCCGCTGACCGCGGATGCCACAGGGAACAAGGAGAGAGAAGGGATGACCCTTAAGGGGTCCCACCAAAGACCAGGGCATGGGAGGGCAAAAAATACAACTCTGTGAAGTACTCACCTGTAGAGATGGTATTATATGCATACAGCACGTCCTGCTCCAGTAATAGTAATAACATGTGGGTAATCCTCCGCCTCTGGCGCCGTGCACTGCAGACATGTAGAAAACAAGCTCCTCCCGGCCCTACATATACCGAGGGACCTCCCACAAATCCCCAGCATTGAAAAGCAGTGAGAAAGAGGCCAGGAGAAACAACCACCCAAAACTGGCAAAAATATCAAGTTAACAATCACCAACAGGGGACCCAGAACAAGGTGAAAACAGGGTGGGGTGGAGCAGGACATGCTGTATGCATATAATACCAACTCTACAGGTGAGTACTTCACAGAGTTGCATTATTCTAAGCATACAGCACGTCCTGCTCCAGTAATAGTAATAACATGTGGGACATCCAATAGCAGTGTTCATTAGGCAAAAGTCTGGCTTGAAGCGAAACACCGCCTTATCCCGGTGTCTCTCAAAGTAGGGAGGCTGAATAGACAAGGCAGCCAACTGAGACACACGTCTAACCGAAGTGATAGCTACTAGGAAGACCACCTTGAGCGTGAGCACAGCAAGAGCGGCCTCATGAATAGGCTCAAAAGGCGCCCCCTGCAGGGCCGACAACTACAAGTTCAGATCCGAAACAGGAACCATAGGTTTCCGAGGAGGACGCACATGAGTGACCCCCTGAAAGAAGGTCTTGATAAGAGGGTGCTGGGCAAAGGTCTTCTGAAAGAAGATAGACAGGGCCGAAACCTGGCCCTTTAAGGTACTAAGCTTCAGACCTAAGTCTAGACCATGTTGTAAAAACTCCAGCACCCTGGATACTAAGAAATCCCGGCAGGGAAGGGGCCTGGATTCACACCAGTCAATGTAAGCACGCCATACTCCATAATATATAGCAGAAGAGGTCTTCTTCCTGGCTTGCACCATAGTAGCCACAACAGAAGCAGACAAACCCTTTTCCATCAAGATGGAGGTTTCAATAGCCAAGCCGTCAAAGCCAGCGTTAGTAAATTGGGATGGCGTAGAGACCCCTGGGTTAGAAGATCTGGCAACCTTGGCAGATCGTACTGATCTACTGCCATTTGAACCACGTCTGCGAACCACACTCTTCTTGGCCACCTTGGGGCAACCAAAATCGCGGGTACCCCTTCCAGAGCGATCTTGCGCAGCACTCTGCCCAGAAGGGGAATTGGTGGGAACACATACAGGAGCCGAAACTCCCTCCAAGACATTGACAGGGCATCCGAAGCCAGAGGATCCTGAGACAAGGATACAAAGCTCGGGAGCTTGTGATTGTGACTGGACGCAAACAGATTCACGTCTGGCACACCCCCAACGGTGACACAGGGACTGAAATACCCTGTCGAAGAGGGACCATTCCCCCTGACGGGACGACCCCCAAAAATGGCTAAGGCGCAAACCGGGGCGGAGCGACGCTCCCCCAAATGCAAAGGCATGACATGCCAATTGATCAACTCGCCGAACCTTTAAGTCCCGCAGCAGAGTAGTGTCGGGGGAGTGCATAATAGAGGTGTTGGAAAGACTCAGAAATCGGGGCATCGACCTTGGGCGGCGATGTCCAACACTTAACCAGATCGGCAGGAAATGGATACTTCTTATCCACAGCCTTAGGAATCCCCTGGAGTTTGCTGGGATGTTCCCATTCTTTCAGCACTAGGCTATTAAAATGAGTTTGTTCGGGATACTCCAACCGCACCCTAGCGGTATGAAACAGATCACCCCTTTGCCGATGGGCCGCGGGAGGGGGAGAGAGGGATAACACATCAAAGATCTGAGACAGCAGTCTATCAATGTCGTCCTGGGACCAATGATCAGAGCCAGACTCCTGGACTCGTCCTCGTAGGATCCTGAGTCAGAGAGGAGTTCCCCTTTCTCTGATGGGGACTGAGCATAGGAAAACAGTAAATCATCAGATTCTAAAGGGAGAATAGTAGATTCAGGATTCAAATGACGCCTCTTGGCAGTAGCCTTGCGCGCCAAGGAGCCAGCGGTGAAGCTTTCCACACTAGCCAATCTAGAGGCCAAATCAGCGTGAGAATCCCCACTAGTATTGGGGGTTAGGCTCAAGCTTGGGGGAGTAGGGGAAGTAAGGCGAGGTGCGGGCCCGGCCTCGGAAGAGGTATCCATATGGTGATTATTAAATTCAATATGCCAGTAGGGATTGACGCTATAAAGCAACCCTGGATGCCCCAATAACCGGCTGGGAAGTGGGAGTAATTTCTGAAAAAAAAAAAAAATGGTCTGGACCGGGAGCAGCCACCGAGGACCGCTGTCTGAAAGACACAATGGAAACAGGGATGTCAGAGCCAAGCGCGAAGAAGCAAGCTAGGGAAAAGATCGCCCATGAGGGCACTTACAGGTCTGGGAGGGGAGAACCGTCTTCACCACGCGCATGCGAGAAGGAAAATGGCGCCCAGCGAACCTCGAAGGGCGGGCGATGACGCGGAACGCGCCAGACCAAACCCCCCCCCCCCCTCCCCCGGAGAGCGCGAAGCTAGAAGGCGTGCAGCAAATCAGGGGAGAATAGTCTGAACAGAGTAAGGAGATTGAAAAACGCCGTAGCTTACCCGAACGGTGCTGCCGTATGCGCCATAGAGAACAGTAAAAAACGCTGCGGCTGGTTGAAAACTAAAAAGTGAAAAGCGCTCTAACACCCGGTAGCGGTAAAACTATCTATAGTGTAATAAAGGCAAGGATAGGCCATCAAACACATAACCCCCCCCTCCTCTTTTTCCTCCTCTAACGGGGGAATCTGGGGAGGAAGGTGACCCGAATAGAGGGTTCACCGTTAGATGGGACATGGGGGCACTGGTGCGGGAGGGGCATCCACTGAAGGCTCACCATTCGCCTTAACCGCCTACCCTATGGATGGGGTTTGCGGTGGAGACTAGCTCCTTAAGCACACTAGGTGCTGCCTACCTTCACCCGACCAACGCAGCCCAGGCTGGGAGGCATAAATTCACAATGAGGGCGGGTGGAAATAGTCCCGCAGGGCCTCGGGCTGTCAAGCCCCGCTCGCCTGCGAGAGCGTGATACTTCATGTCTTCGCAGTTCCAGCACTGCAGAGAAATCTGGGGATTTGTGGGAGGTCCCTCGGTATATGTAGGGCCGGGAGGAGCTTGTTTTCCACATGTCTGCAGTGCACGGCGCCGGAGGCGGAGGATTACCCACATGTTATTACTATTACTGGAGCAGGACGTGCTGTATGCTTAGAATAGCGGACGGGGCATCCCAACTCAGGTTCACCATAACCTGCACCGCCTACCCTTTGGTGGGGGATTGCGGCCGGAGCCAAGCTCCTTAACAGAGCACCAGTGGTAGGTGCTGCCTACCATCACCCGACCAGTGCAGCCAAAGCTGGGAGGCATAAGCAAAAGGTGAAACGGGTGGAAATAGTCCTACAGGGTTAAGGGCTGCTAAGCCCGGCTCACCTGCGAGAAGAGAAGCCATCTTCTGACCTTCGCAGCCGAATGCAGAGAAGGAACTGGGGAATTTGTGGAAGGTCCCGGGTATATATGGGACCAGGAGGGTCCTCTCTTTGCCATCTCTACTGTCAAGCGCCCTCTGGCGGAGGTAATACCATCTGTTATGAATCATTATCTGGAGAAGGACGTGCTGCATACTTAGTATATAGACAGATATATAGACCGTTATTTATATATGCACTTGAGAAAATTTGTTGTACAAGATTGTAGAAAACATTATTACAATGCAATGTAAAACTGGATACTTTTGTTTTGTATTGTTCAACCAAATTTTCATTACAAAAAATTATAATTACAAGATTGAAACAAAGACCTCCATAGTCACATGTGTCACATTACTCGGGGATCTTTAACCCTTTGAGTGCCAGCCTACCGAGATTTTTTTTGTCACACTCTGTTGCCGGACTACTTTTCACGTTTTTGCGCTACACATATTCAACCTGGATTTTTGAAGGGATTTCCAGGAAAATTATATATTGTTTTTTTCAGCAGAGTCTGGGCTTCAACATGAAATGTCTTGTTTGGCCTTTTTTTAGTGTATTCTCAATACTTTTGGGTGAAATATGTGCAAAAAAATTTTTTACAATTTGTAGTGTTTTTTTTCTAATAAAAAATGTACTTTTGTTAATAAAATATTATTGCGTGTGAAAGCCCTATTTCTCCCGGTTACAACGGTACCACATATGTATTGGTAGACACCATTTCCTGCCCAGGAAACTCCCCAAACTGAAACAGCAGTTTAGGAGATTTCAGATAGAATACAACTATGCAATATGATTGCATAGTTGTAAGGGGTTAACTTTAAAAAAAAAAAAATGACGTAGGGTCCCCCTTACCCAGCATTACCGACCCGGACCAGCTATGGGGGCTTGTAGAACAGGGCGCAGGGGCCAGCGGTGGTGGCCCCTGGCCCTGCAGGCTACTAGCCCACATAGCCACGTGGCCCGGGCCTTTCTGCCCCCCCCCCCCCCCTAGCCGTTGGGGAGGCAGGTAATGGGGGGCTGGGGGTTATGGCAAGTCACCCGCTTGCCGCAGGTGACCTGCCATACCCAGAGCCTTGGGAACTGGTATAAGGGGTCTCATGGACCCCTTACCAGTTCACAAAGGGTTAAGTAAAAAAAAAAAAGACAGACACAAAAATACCATTTTGTGAATACTCACCTGTAAAATGGGTATTATAAGTATGTCACACACCCCACTTCAAACATTAATAATTACACTAGGGTTAACGCACCGCTAGGTGGCAGCATTGCAGAGAACTCTCCAAAAACTTCAACAGGCCCCTCCCGGTCTATACATACCTGGTACCTCCCAAGAACCTCCCAGTATTAGAACAGCAGTAAGACAAGGTACCAGAACCAAACAATGTAACCCTCAACGTAAAGAACCAAACTTCACCAAATAGAGAGCCAGGATACCAAAAAGGGCGGGTGAAGTGGGGTGTGTGACATACTTATAATACCCATTTTACAGGTGAGTATTCACAAAATGGTATTATTCTAAGTATGTCACACACCCCACTTCAGACTTAATAATTACACTAGGGACATCCAACAGCAGTGTCCAGAAAAGGGTGGGTATCCGAACAGGCAATAACACAGAGAAAACTCAAACCACTGCAGCCTGCAAAACCTTGCGGCCAAAAACAGCATCCGCTGAAGCCCGCACATCAACCTTATAGAACTTAGAAAAAGTATGAACAGAAGACCAAGTTGCAGCCTTACACACTTGTTCAACCGAAGCCTGGTGCTGAAAAGCCCAGGACGCACCAACCGCACGAGTAGAATGAGCAGTAACTCGTAAAGGAGGAGCCTTCCCCTTAGCCGAATAAGCACCAACAATGGCCTGACGAATCCATTTGCTAATGGAGGACTTGGCCGGAGCCAAACCCTTCCTAGGCCCACAGGGCACAACGAAAAAGGCATCAGTCTTACGAAAAGACGACGTAGCACGTAGATAGTACCTGACACAACGTACAACATCCAAGCAGTGCAAAGCACTCTCCTTGGCATTCTTAGGCTTAGGACACATAGAAGGAAGAACAATGTCCTGGTTAAGATGAAACGCAGAGACCACTTTAGGGAGAAAATCTGACTTGTAACGAAAAACCACTTTGTCCTGATGATCCTCAAAATAAGGAGCCTGAATAGACAAAGCTGCCAGCTCTGAAACACGCCGAACCGAAGTGATGGCCACCAAAAAGGCAACCTTCTCGTAAGAACGGACAAAGCGACATCCCGCAAAGGCTCAAAAGGAGGAGCCTTAAGAGCAGAAAGAACCAAATTCAAATCCCACACTGGGAGCAAAGGCTTCCTGGGAGGCCGCACATGCGAAACCCCCTGGAAAAAAGTCTGGACCAAGGAATGACTAGCAAAAGATTTCTGGAAAAAAATAGACAAAGCAGAAACCTGCCCCTTCAAGGTACTCAGCTGAAGACCGGAGTCCAGCCCCGACTGAAGAAACTCCAAAATCCTAGACACAGAAAAGACCCGGCAGGGCAAAGACCTAGCCTCACACCAATCAATATAAGATCTCCAATACCTGTAATAGATGGAAGAAGAAGATCTCTTCCTGGCACTAATAAGAGTCTGAATGACAGCATCTGAAAGACCCTCCTCCTTTAAGATGGAGGTTTCAGCAGCCAAGCCGTCAAAGCCAGCGTTTGTAAACTGGGGTAACATAGTTGACCCTGAGTGAGAAGATCTGGCCGAAGAGGCAGATCGAAGTGATCCACGGCCAGACGAACGATGTCCGCGAACCACACCCGCCTTGGCCACCTTGGAGCCACGAGAATGGCGGGAACTCCCTCCAGAACCAACTTTCGCAGAACCCTGCCTAGCATGGGAATCGGAGGAAACAGATAAAGAAACCCCAGGTCCCTCCAGCTCAGGGTCATGGCATCCACCGCCAGAGCCAGAGGGTCCCGGGACAGGGACACAAAGGACGGAAGCTTGTGACTGTGACGAGAGGCAAACAGATCCACCTCCGGCGTCCCCCACCGGAGACAAAGTGACCGAAACACCTGGGGATGGAGAGACCACTCCCCCCGACGGGACGCACACCGGCTCAGAAAATCCGCCTCTGTGTTTTCCACTCCCGGAATGTAAACTGCCGAGATGCAAGGGACATGAGTCTCCGCCCAGACCAAAATCAGAGACACTTCCCTGTGGGCACCCAGACTGCGAGTCCCTCCTTGGTGATTGATGTAAGCAACCGCCGTCTGATTGTCTGAGCGAACCTGAACCGGCAGACCTTGTAAATGATGCGTCAAGTGAGACAGAACCAACCTGATGGCTCGCAATTCCAGAACATTGATGGGCAAGTGGGCCTCCTGAGGGTCCCACTGCCCCTGAAACCGAAGATCCTTCCAATAACTTCACCAGCCTGACAAACTGGCATCCGTGGTGACAGTTTCCCAAAGTGGAGTCAGAAACGACCTGCCCTTCAGAAGGTTGTCCGAGACCAACCACCACAGAAGGGACTGCCGAACCCGAGGGGACAACCGGAAGGACCGATCCAACGACCCTGGACACCGGTTCCAAGACGCCAAAAGATGAAGTTGAAGAGTCCTCGTATGAAACTGAGCAAAGGGAACTGCCTCGAACGAGGCCACCATCAACCCCACCAGTCTCATCCCCAGACGAATGGACGGATGAGGATGGGAGAGGAGCAGCTGGACCAATTCCTGAATCATCAGAACCTTGGCCTGAGGAAGAAACACTCTGTGTTGGCAGGAGTCCAACGACATCCCCAGAAAAGTCACCACCCTGGCCGGAACCAGCGAGGACTTGGGGTAATTGATCACCCAGCCGAACCTCTCCAACATAGACACCACCGTGCTGGTGTCCCCCTCTGCTTGACTGAAGGAAGGAGCCATGATGAGAAGATCGTCCAGGTAAGGCACAACGCGAATCCCCTGAGCTCTGAGCAGGGCCATCACCCCCGCCAACACCTTGGTGAACACTCTCGGAGCAGAGGTGAGACCGAATGGAAGAGCCACAAACTGAAAATGCCGATCCCCCACCACGAAACGGAGGAACCGCTGATGAGCAGGAAAGATCGGCACGTGCAGGTACGCATCCTTGATGTCTATGGACGACATAAAGTCCCCCTGCCGAAGCGAACCGATCGCAGACCGCAGGGTTTCCATGCGAAACTTCCGAGGACGAATAAACCTGTTGAGAAACTTCAAATCCAGAATAGGACGGAAGGACCCGTCCTTTTTGGGGACCGTGAAGAGATTGGAGTAAAACCCGCGCCCCACCTCTGAAGGAGGAACCGGGCAAATGACAGCTAAATCTAGAAGATTCCTTACTGCCACCAGGAGCCCCTGCGCGGCCAAAGGATCCAAAGACACCCGAGACCTGAAGAACCTTGGAGGAGGACGGGACTCGAACTCCCAACTTGTAACCGGCCGAAACCACCTCCCGGATCCATCTGTCCGGGACCTCCTGGTCCCACACCCGGGAGAAAAGTTGCAACCGTCCCCCCACCCGAACGGGTGAGGGCGCCCCCTCATTGCTGGGTGGGCTTGGCAGCCGGCTTGGGCTTGGCACCCCAGACGCGAGTGGGGCGGCCACGGCCTCTGCCCCTATTCCAACTGGCGCCCCTGGGGGCCGAGGAGCCCGCACCTCTACCGGCGCCGACTCCCCGAAAGGACGGATTGAACGAGACCATCCCCCGAAAGGAACGGCGACATTTCTTGCGCTGAGGTAATTTACCTCCCTTGGCAACAGAATCCAGCCTCTCACCAAACAGCCTCAAACCCAAAAAGGGCAGAGCCGTGAGCGATCTTTTAGAATTAAAATCGGCCGTCCACTGTCTCAACCACACACAGCGCCGGATAGCCACCAGCAAGGCAGTAGCCCTGCCACACATCAACATGGCATCCTCCTGAGCGGCCAGGATAAAAGACAAAAAAGCATCGCAGCGCTTAAGCCCAAGGGACTCATCACTGGTGGGCTCGAGATCCACCCCCAAGTCCCTGACAATAGACCTGACAGCAAAAGTCAAAAGAGCCGAGGCACAAACAGGCCTTAACACGGAACCCGCACATACAAAACCATGACGGGCAAGCTGATCAACCCGGCGATCCTCGCCGTCCCTGAGCGAAGTCGTGTCAGGGGAATGCACAACCGCCGTGTTGGACAGTCCCAGGACCGGAGTATCTACCTCAGGGGGAACAGACCAACGCTTCAACAATTCCGCCGGAAAGGGATACTTCCTATCCCAGCTAGACGGCACCCCAACAAGACGAGTAGGTTGCTCCCATTGCTTGAAAACAATTTCTTCAAAATGCTGTTGGCTGGGAAACTCCAGACGCTGCTTGGACACCCCAAAAAGCTGACCCTTGGGCCTAGGAGCAACCACCGGAGGCTCCAAATCCAAAACCTCAAACATCTGGCTCAGAATGGTAGAGTAATCGAGAGGGAGGCCATCAGCCTGATCCCCCTCAGAACCCAGCAACTGCTGAACATCAGAATCTTCTTCCTCAATGAGCTCACCTTCTTCACGGGGACGATCCGACCAATCCAGATCTCCCACCACTTCCTCATCTGAATCCGGCGGGGGCGGAGACAGATGCTTCCGCTTAGCTGAAACCTTCTGAGCGGCTATAGCAGAAAACGGCTTCTCAAGGCTGGTCAAGCGGGCACATACATCAGACTGCGAATCCCCGCCCAAGACAACGTCACACGGGGTCCGGAATAAGCGAGGGGGAGAGGGAGATGGCGCGGCCGAAGAAGTGCTAGGCACCGGAGTACTGGACTGCCGTGCAATGTTCTGCTGTGCACAAGGGATACACAAAATGACATCATCTCCCTGGAGCGGAGTCCCACAACCCCCGCACACCTTGGATTGTCCCGAAGAACCATTCCCGGTATCTGTGGCAGCCTCCATGTGGTGAAATTTATGGTATTCGCAGAACCCAGGGATTTATGCGGTACGCGACCCGGGATGCCCCTTAATAACCTAACACTTGTCTAAGGATAGTCACAAGATCCTGACCCAGGGGAATAGCATAAGACCCTTATAAAAATATATACACATATATATATATTGCAATGAAAAAACACCCCCCACAAGCCAGGTATATATGACCGGGAGAGCCCTGCCAGACGGGATCCCAGGATCTGAAAGACACAAAGGGAGAGGGACAGACGTCAGTCCAGCACCATTATACCAAAATCCACATAACATACAAAACCCCCCTTACACCACCCCCCCTCATTAACCAGAGCACAAGAAATGGTTAAACCGGACCTTCACCA
The DNA here is from genome assembly GCA_027917425.1 of Gastrophryne carolinensis. NCBI lineage: Eukaryota > Metazoa > Chordata > Amphibia > Anura > Microhylidae > Gastrophryne > Gastrophryne carolinensis. Next base: position 590,926,568 of record CM051234.1, read on the forward strand.
TGATTTAATGAAAAGCCCAAACTCTTAAACAATTCCTCAGCATCTAAAATTAATATATTTTACATGTTTAGTCACTAATTTATTATACTTTCCCCCACTGGGCTGCAACTCTGTTCGGGAATTTAGGATACGGGCGCCGCCATCTTGACTCAGAAGCATCACACTTACTGAGGAGAGGAGAGTGGGATAAGGTACAGGGGGGTGGGTTATAGCTGTGCTTTGCTCAGACAGAGCAGAGCTGGGGTCAGGGAAAGGTCAGCAGTCCCAGAATGCAGAGCAGCACAGTCACTTCCTGTTTGCAGGCACTTCCTGTTTGCAGGCTGCCTGCAAAAATGGCAGCTTCCATAAGCTGCCATCTTGGATGTTTAAAGGCTTATAAAATGCAGTAGATGCAGGTAGGATGATTTTTAATGTGAGCAATCTGTATGTACAGGGTGTGGGAAACATATAAGATAGACTCTTATTTAGAGTGAAGGTCCGCTTTAATACCAACCAGCACCATAAAGATGCGCCGGAGCGAGGAGGAAGGAGAAGGAGGAGGAGAGGACAATCCAAGGAGCCACCGCAAGAAAAATCAAAAACGCCTACCTGAGAGGGAGAGAGAGAGACCCGCGCAGCCAGGCAACGCAGAAGATGGCGACCCGCACACAGCGCAGTGAGGGAGGAAGAGACAAGCTCCGGGAGCACGGGAGCCGAGAAGGCCCCGCCCCCCGGGACATCCAATCCGTGCGCGGCCCGCGCGCGCGCGCGATCCCGCCCCCTGGCAGCGTCAGCGTCTGCCGGCGGGGACCGCGTTCAGACCTCAATGACGGGACCGGCGGAGCCACCCGCCGGCTCCCAGTGCGCACCATACACAGACCCACACACTGATAACCAGTTCCCCCCTGAGCAGCCGGACAAGCAGGCTGCAAGCGCCGGGCACGGTCACCGTCCCAAGCGCGCCCCACACCCCGGAAAGTGACACAATATCCCAGGGCTAGGCACAACCTGACCGCTAACCTCCTATAAAATGGGGCATCCCACATCCGGATCACCACTCCGGGAATCCCGCTATGCCCCGCAATGAAGGGTCGAGCGGAGGAGCTAATCTCCTAGCCGGCTACCTTTTTGCCCGGCCTACAGCCGAAGCTGGGAGGCTGCCATTAAATAGAATACTTTCAAACAAAAGCCGGGCAGAAATAGACCACGGGGGGGGGGGCCGGGGGGATACCCCGGCTACCTGCAAGCAGGAGACTTCTTTCTTCTGTCTTGTCGCCACCTTGCAGAGAACAACACTGGGAGGTTCTTGGGAGGTACCAGGTATGTATAGACCGGGAGGGGCCTGTTAAAGTTTTTGGAGAGTTCTCTGCAATGCTGCCACCTAGCGGTGCGTTAACCCTAGTGTAATTATTAATGTTTGAAGTGGGGTGTGTGACATACTTAGAATATTCTTTATTATTCTTCTTTCACTTATACTTACCTCCCATCCAGTGTCCCACGCCGCTGCAGATGACAGTAGTTGGTAGTGATCAGAGCAGGGAGGGAGGGAGGCAGGGAGATCAGAGCCTCCCTGCCTGCCACCCTCCCTGCTCCGATCGCTACCAACTGACAGAACGGAGCCCGGGTGCCGGTAACCCGAGGAGCGGGATGACGTCATCAAGTGGGTGGGGCTAGGGGTGGGGTTAGGGGCAGGGCCAGCGCCGGCCGAAAAGGATTGTGAGGGCCTGTTTCTGGGCCCTCACCCGTATCGTGGAAAGCCCAGGGGGGGGGGGGGGATCGGAGCCCCCCCCCTGGTGAAGAGAAGAACCGGGGAGAGCCATCGCGCTGCGAGGTGAGTAAATGACACTTTTTTCGTGTACAGAATCGCTGGCACATTCAAATGAGGGGTCAAGTCAAAAGAGGTAAGTCTGCATCTTTTTTACTTTTTTTTTTATGGGGCTCTAAAGTCAGCTACGTCACTCTCACGTAGCTGGCACTTAACGGTTGGAGAGGCAGCTACGTGAGAGTCACGTAGCTAGCACTAGAACGGTTAAGGGGTGAACCATACAATATTGCTTTCCTATCTTTTTATCTAAATCCGAAGAAAAGAGGAAAATTATACCCCTGGTCCCCCTGCAGGCTCACCAGACAAAAACCTTAGACTTTTCCTTAAAGCTTAACTGCAACCCCAGAGTGACCACTTTTTAAAAAATAGGCCAGGAGGAACCACGTCTGTCTTGCAGTCCATGCCCTTCGGGCAAGAGTTGACCCATTCACTACAGAATTCTGATGAACTGTAGTGGAATAGAACAGAAATGGGTGTTTCGGTTTACATGTCTCGTGGGCCATAGGCAAGGCCGTATCATTGCTCGTACGGGGGTTTGTGAATGGGGGGCAAATGCAGGATTTTTGCCCCTTTAACAAGGCTTTTTAGAAAAATACCTTATGCTACATGTACAAAAAGTTAGCAAAATTTAAAATTTAAAAGTATCTTACCACCACTATCGTTGCTGCTAAAATTAGACTGCACATTTTCATTTTCAAATCCTGTGGCAGAAAAATAATGCGTCTCACCATTAAATACTTTCTCAATGTTTGCTTCCAAAACTGAGGAAATTATTTAGGAAGCGCTAGTCACTCTTCACTACCACACAACGCCACTCAAGAGGGAGACATTCCCTGCTGCTCACAAGTTGATCGCAACAGAGAAATCCCTTTCCTTGGCTTCCGAAGGAGAATCTACTATAATAGGTACTGGTGGGTTATTGGCACCCCACTAATAGAGGGTTTACGCACACATTTTCGCTTTCCTCTATTAATCTCCCTCCCCTGGCTGGGATGCCCAGGTTTGTGACCAGCAGCACCCCACAATAAAATTCAAGGCACACGCCAACATTGTACATTTCTCATTAGTGGACAGACAGGGAGTCCAAAACCGGGATGCTTCGCTGTGGGAAACCCCCCAGATCGCCCCATACACTTACCTTCTCTCCCGGTCCAACGGGCCATGCAGGAGACGCAGCCACATCCCCGATGACCCTCTAGTGGGGAGCGTGCCCGCGCAAGACAATTATGTACTGCCGACACGGGCACGCTCCCTGTTAGAGGGTAGCGGGGAATGCAGCTGTCAGCGCGTTCCGAGTATGCTGATTGGACGAGCGGCCGCGGCATGCTTCGTAAGACCGGGAAGAGGTGAGATGGCTTTCAGTGATCTGGGGGGATTCACACAGCGGGGCATCCCTGATCAAGGTGCCCCAGGGGAAAGGACCAAAACCCAGGATAGTCAAAATACTGGGTTTTGGTCCACTTTAAAATCCGCTTGTTGCCAGGAGAGACAGACGTACTGAAGGTTATGCAAAGCTAAAGCTGTCCCTTTGTCTGCTTCTACTGGAAGGGATGTTAACCTTTCAGTTAGTAGAATACAGTGAGGAAGCTCACAGGTGTTTCCAACTTGTTCTGACACCGGACCTTGGCTCCAATTATTTGGTGATAAAACCTTTTTCATTATTAGTTCCCGTTTGCACTATTAGTCTGCTGTGTTAGCAGCGCAGCACTGTGTTTCTTATTTAAGCACATTTTGTATAGATATTGATTTGTTTCTGGTGGCCCCAAATAACGAGTATACATTGTTGCCCCTGCTACGTGTTTGGGGGGGTCCTGCATTTAGTCAGCACCCAGTGTATGGTTGATCTATGGTGGTGCGGAGTGTCATCCTGTTTTTTCTGTGCAATACAGTGAGGAAGCCACGGAGGAATCACAATGCATAAACCATACCACCACCTGGGACAGGGAATGCATATGAATGTAGCCACACCCAATGATGGGTGCCCCGTGAGAAAAAAGATCAAGAAAAAAAGAACGGTAAGTCCCTTTTCTCTTTTCAGTCACACAGATTAGTCCTTGAACTTGGGACATCTGATAATAGTGAAAGCATGGGTGGGAAAAATACAATTCTGTGATTACTCACCTGTACAATAGATATTATGAGTGTACATCCCGTCCCGTTCCGAAAGATATCCTTACACATGGGTTATTCATCTTCAGATGTCACGTGACATGTGAAGATGAATAACCCTTGTGTAAGGATATCTTTCGGGAAGGGACGGGATGTACACTAAGAATAACCTAAAGCCCAAATTCACACCTGTCCAGTACCACATGCATTTCTGCATTCGCGCCAGACGCAGAGTCACCACAAAAAATAAAAAAATCAATGGCACCTCTATGCCTCATTTACACCTCTCTGGTGCGGCAGAGGAGAAAAACACGGGCACAAAAAAAAAAAACTGCCTGCTGCGTCCTGGCATCAAATGCATCGCATTTAACAGGGCTATCTATTAAAAGCAAACACAAACAAAACGGAAATCCTGCCACAAAACACATGCTGCAAATGCGAATGTAACCAAAAGGTCAGCTCCAGAAAGAGCTACATACATCGAGTAGGTTAGGTTATAAACCATTACGGATAGTGGCTATGGAACCCCTTTGAAGCCCTACAAGAACTAAAAAAAATGGGTGCCTGAAAAAATACAATTCTGTGATTACTCACCTGTAGAATTGATATTATAAGTATACAGTACGTCCTGCTCCAAATATAATACTTACACTAGGGTTATCCTCCGCCAGATGGCGCTGTACTGCAGAGACATAGAAAACAGGCTCCTCCCGGCCCCTCAAGTACCCGGGGACCTCCCACAAATCCCCAGCATTGAAAAGCAGTGAACGAGAAGCCGGGAGTATTTAACCACCCAAACTGGTAACTATAACAATGATAACAATCACCATACAGGGGATCCAGAATAATGCAAAACCAAAAGTGGGGTTCTACAGGTGAGTAAACACAGAATTGTATTATTCTTAGTATACAGTACGTGCTGCTCCAAATATAATACTTACACTAGGGACATCCAATAGCAGTGTCCATAAAGTAGGGTGGGATCCCCAACAAAAAAGGTAAAAGCAGACAGTTTAAACCCCTGCCGCTTGCAGAACCTTGCGGCCAAAAACAGCATCAGCTGAGGCCCGAACATCAACCTTGTAAAACTTTGAAAAGGTATGAACAGAAGACCAAGTAGCGGCCTTGCAAACTTGTTCAACAGAAGCCTGGTGCTGAAAAGCCCAAGAGGCACCAATAGCACGAGTAGAATGAGCAGAAAGGCGGAAGGGAGGACTCTTCCCCTTAGCAGAATAGGCCTGAATCACAGCCTGACAAATCCATTTGCTTATAGTAGACTTGGCAGGAGCCAAACCCTTCCTGGGACCAGAAGGGACCACAAAAAGAGCATCAGTTTTCCTGAAAGACGCAGTGGGCACCAGGTAGTACTTCAGACACCTAACCACATCCAAGGAATGCAAAACTCAATCCTTAGCATTGCTAGGATTAGGGCACAAGGAAGGAAGAACAATGTCCCGATTCAAATGGAAAGCAGACACTACCTTAGGCAGAAAATCTGGCTTAAACCGAAACACCACCTTGTCCTGGTGTCTCTCATAGTAGAGGGGCTGGATTGAAAGCGCCGCCAACTCAGACAAATGCCTAACAGAGGTGATAACAACCAAAAAGACAACCTTGAGTGTAAGAATGACCAGAGCAGCATCCTGCAGGGGTTCAAAGGGAGCACCCTGCAAGGCAGACAAAACCAAGTTTAAATCCCAAACAGGCACCATGGGCTTACGAGGGGGACGCACATGAGTAACCACCTGGAAAAAAGTCTTGACCAAAGGGTGCTGAACAAGAGACTTCTGGAAGAAAACAGACAGGGCAGAAACCTGACCCTTCAGAGTACTGAGTTGGAGCCCCAACTCCAAACCATGCTGTAAGAACTCCAGAATCCTGGGAATAGAAAACACATGACAGGAAAGAGACTTAGACTCACACCAGTCAATGTAGGCGCGTCACACCCTGTAATAGATGGAAGAAGAAGACTTTTTCCTAGCCTTTACCATGGTATCAACCACCGAGACAGACAACCCTTTCTCCCTCAGGATGGAGGTTTCAGCAGCCAGGTCGTCAAAGCCAGAGTTTGTAAATTGGGATGGCGTAAGGGGCACTGGATGAGCAGATCTGGCACCCTGGGCAGAACGTACTGATCTACTGCCAGCTGCACCACGTCTGCGAACCACACTCTTCTTGACCACCTGGGGGCCACCAGAATTGCTGGTACCCCTTGCGCAGTACCCTGCCCAGCAGGGGGAATCGAGGAAAGACATACAGGAGCTGAAAGCCCTGCCATGACATGGATAGAGCATCCATGGTCAAGGCCAGAAGATCCTGAGACTGGGAGAAAAAGGCCGGGAGCTTGAGACGGGATTCCAACAGATCCACATCTGGTAGACCCTGACGGAGAGACAGGGATTGGAAAACCTTGTTGCATAGGGACCATTCTCCCTGACGAGAGGTCCCCCTGCTCAGAGAGTCTGCCAGGAGATTCTCTGCCCCCGGGACGTACACAGCTGATATGCAGGGGACATTGGCCTCCGCCCAGGTCAGAATCTGAATACCCCCATCCTGACTGGCATCCAAGGTGACCGTCTCCCAGGAGGGGGCAAGAAACGATCTGCCCCCCAGCAGATTCCTGGAGTCCAGCCACCACGAGAGGGACCGCACACAGATCCCGTCCAGGGACGCTGGGTCCTTGTCCCATACTGAAAGAAGGTGAAGTTGTAGAGGCCTCAAGTGGAACTGAGCATAAGGCACTGCCTCAAAGCACGCCACCATCAGGCCCACCAGCTGCATTCCCTGCCTGACGGAGGGATGGTGACAAGATAGCAGGAACCGGGCCTGCGCAATCAGAGCGTCCACCTTCTGCTGAGGAAGGAAAATCCTTGCTTGAACTGTATCCAGAATCATTCCCAGGAATAGAGTCACCGAGGAGGGGGACAGAGAGGATTTGGGGTGATTGATCACTCAGCCGAAAGATTCCAGTGTGGACATCACCAGCTGAGAGTCCAACTCTGCCTGACGTAGCGACTGGAGGTGATGAGAAGGTCGTCCAGGTAAGGCAGCACACGGATGCCCCGAGACCTGATCAGAGATACCACCCCAGCCAGCACCTTGGTAAACACCCTGGGAGCTGAGGTGAGACCAGAGGGTAATGCCCCAAATTGGTAGTGTTGATCTTTCAATGCGAACCTGAGGAATCTTTGGTGACCTGGAAACACAGGAATGTGAAGGTAAGCATCTTTGATGTCCACAGTCATGAAATCCCCTGGGAGCAGGGAACTGATGGCAGAGCGCAGAGTTTCCATGCGAAACCGCCTGCTCCTGACAAATTTGTTGAGGATCTTCAAATCCAGGATGGGCCTGACCGACCCATCCTTTTTGGGGACTGTAAAAAGACTGGAATAGAAGCCCTTGCCCTTTTCTCTTGGGGGGGGGGGGGGGGGGGAGCAAACTATCTTGTAACCGAAGGACACTACCTCCTGAATCCACTGATCTGAGACATGAAGCATCCAGACATGAGCAAAGTGCTGAAGCCGTCCCCCCACCCGGATGGGTGAGGGCGACCCATCATGCTGGGGGCTTGGGAGCGGACTTGGGCTTAGAACTCCAGGAGGAGCCAGGATGACCACGTCCTCTGCTCCTACCCCAGGAAAAGAAACCCCCCTCCCTTGTCTAGCACCCCAGTAGGGAGGTGAAAAGGAGCCCTTACCCCGAAAGGGCCGAGACTGCCGCCTGCGCTGGGGTAACCTACCTCCTTTAGCAAAAAGGTCCAGACGGTCCCCAAACAGGCGTAGTCCTTTGAAGGGAAAACCAGTGAGGGCTTTTTTGGCAGCGTTGTCAGCAGCCCACTGGCAGCCAAACCGAGCGGCGTTTTACAATTTACAAAGACATCACAGCTGGATAGTGCATTAAACACATCAGGAGACAAATCATCAGGGGCACCATCAAGGACACTTCTGATCAGGCACCTAAGAGCAACGGATGTAATGGCCGAGGCACAGACCGGGCGCAGCACAGTCCCCACAATTGCAAAGGCATGGGACGCCAGTTGGTCAATGCGCCGGTCCTCAGCATCCCGCAGGGTAGTAGAGTCAGGGGAGTGCATGAAAGAGGTGTTAGATAACCCTAGAATAGGGGCATCCACCTTGGGAGGGGATGACCAGCACTTAACCACATCAGCGGGAAAGGGATACTTTTTGTCCCAACTTTTAGGTACACCGGGAAGTCTACTAGGACGTTCCCACTCCTTAAAGTGGACCAACACACAGGATTTTGACTATCCTGGGTCTTTGTCCACTTCGGTGGGGCACCCCCGATCGGGGTGCCCCGCTGTGTGAAACCCCCCGAACTCACCTCTCCCCGCGCCAACGGACAAGCCGCGGACAAGCGGCTCCTCCGCCGCCTCCCGCGCGTCCCTCTTGACGCGCGCGTGCCCGCGCCGGCCATTCACAGGCGGCCGGCGCGGGCACGTCTGGAGGGGCGCGAGGGAGGCGGCCGGCCGCCGAAGATAAGGTAAGGAGTTTGGGGTGTTTGGGGGGGTTTCACCCCGCGGGACATCCCGATCTCGGATGTCCCGCGGGGAGGGAGGTGATCGGCCCGGGAATCTTATAGATTCCCGGGCCGATCACCGGTGGGTATTGGTCCACTTTAAGTATGAGATTATTGAAATAAGCTTGCTCGGGAAATTCCAAACGTGATCTAGCAGTATGAAAAAGCTCACCCCTTTGCCTAGGAGCCGCAGCAGGGGGAGAGACGGACAGTACCTCAAAATTCTGGGCCAGCAATCTGTCAGTATCATCCAGGGCCCAGGGGTCAGAGCCAGAATCATGATCTCTCATCAGATGACCCCGAATCAGAGAACAGCTCCCCTTCGTCCATAGGGAAAAGTGTGACATCTGGCGTTAAGTGCCGTTTTTTTGCAGTGGCCTTACGCGCCAGGGTATTAGCAATTAACTTTTCAACACTAGCCAGTCTAGAAGACACATCAGGCTGAGAGTCCCCACTTGTATTCAAGTCATGGGGAGTGAGACTTGGGGGAGTAGGTGTAGTGAAACGAGGTGCAGGCCCAGCCACAGGAAGGCCAGATTGCGGCGCTAGCACCTGCAAGGTACACAGACCCGTGCATTGTCACTGCTAATAGGTGAGACCCCACAAGCTACACACAGCCGGGCTTGTCCCGAAGGAACCCCGGTCACATTATCCTGAGATGCCTCCATATGGTGATTACAAGGCACAAAGTGCCAGTAGGGATTAACGCTATAAAGCAACCCTGGATGCCCCAATAACCCGCTAGGGAAGTGGGAGCAATTATACTAGGCCTCACAAGTTAAGATTAACAGAGGGCCTGGATTCGCCCATCTGAAAGACACAATAAAAGTGGACAACACATACAAAAAATAGAAAGATAATAAAATCGCCCGCGGTGGCACTTGCAGACCGCGGTAGGGAGAAACAGTCACACCGGAGCCCACGATCAGACAAAAAGGTGTCGGTATACCTCGAGGAGCGCGAAGCCAACCAGACAAGCGGCCAATGACAGCGCGGGAGCTCCTGAGGCAACGCCGCTGCCATAGAGCGGAACATTATTGAAAAAAGAGCGCACGGCAGCGGCAGTAATGGCAGTAATAAAGGCAAAGCAAGTCAGCGCGGCGGATGACACAACACATGTAAAGTAACAACAAAACATCTATAATATATACACACACACAGCCCCCCTTTTATCCCCCCCCCCCCCCCCCCCGAAGGCTACAGGGAGAATGAGGGAGGACGGTGGCCCATCTATATAGGACCCACCGATATACGGGGCATGGGGTAATAGCGTGGGAGGGGCATCCATAGAGGCTCACCATAAGCCTATACCGCCTACCCTTTGGTGGGGGCTTGCGGTGGAGCAGCGCTCCTAAAGCACTCATGGTGCTGCCTACCATCACCCGACCAGGGAGGCACATTACTAATGAAACGGGAGGGAATAGTCCTACAGGGCCGCAGGCTAATAGCCCCGCTCATCTGCGAGAAGAGAGAGAGCCATATTCTTGTCCTTCGCAGTAGCACTGCAGAGAAATTCTGGGGATTTGTGGGAGGTCCCCAAGTATTTGAGGGGCCGGGAGGAGCCTGTTTTCTATGTCTCTGCAGTACAGCGCCATCTGGCGGAGGATAACCCTAGTGTAAGTATTATATTTGGAGCAGGACGTACTGTATACAAAGAATAAGTGCCCAGACACACGGAACAAGTATAGATTTCAGAAGCCTAACCAGGTGTTGGTATATCATTCAAGTCCATAAAGAGAGCAATGGCAGTAGAAAAAGAATCGAAAGCAGGTCAATTAATGGTTAAATCCAAAGAAGTTGTAGCTCCACACAGCTCAAATGCTTGACCAAATTTATAGCAGGGTTAGGTTTGTGCACAGAAGGGGAGCTGGGGATCCCCAAACACATTTCGCAAATCTTGATAAAAATACAATTCTGTGAAATACTCACCTGTAGAATTGGTATTATAAGTATACAGTACGTCCTGCTCCAGATTACTTGCACTTGGGTTATCCTCCGACAGATGGCGCTGCACTGCAGAGACACGTAAAAAAAGCTCCTCCCGGCCCCTCAAATACCCTTGACCTCCCACAAATTCCCAGCATTGAAAAGCAGTGAACGAGAAGCCGGAAGAATTTAACCACCCAAACTGGCAACTATAACAATGATAACAATCACCATACAGGGTATCCAGAATAATGCAAAACCAAGGGTGGGGTGGAGCAGGACATACTGTATACTTATAATATCAATTCTACAGGTGAGTATTTCACAGAATTGTATTATTCTTAGTATACAGTATGTCCTGCTCCAGATATAGTACTTACACTTCAGACATCCAATAGCAGTGTCCATAAAGTAGGGTGGGATCCCCAACAAAAAGGTAACAGCAGACAGTATAAACCACTGCCGCCTGCAAAAACCTTGCGGCCAAAAACAGCATCAGCTGAGGCCCTAACATCAACATTGTAAAACTTTGAAAAGGTATGAACCGAAGACCAAGTATCGGCCTTGCAAGCTTGTTCAACAGAAGCCCGGTGCTGGAAGGCTCAAGAGGCACCAATAGCACGAGTAAAATGAGCAGTAAGGCGAAGGGAAGACTCTTCCCCTTAGCAGAATAGGGCTGAATTACGGCCTGACGAATCCATTTGCTAATAGTAAACTTACAGGAGCCAAACCCTTCCTGGGCCCAGAAGGGACCACAAAAATGCCATTTTGTGAGTACTCACCTGAAAAATGGATATTGTTGGTGTGCCACACACCCCGCTTCACTTCTTAAATATTCATCCATTATTGGGTTAATCCACCGCCAGGTGACGTAGTGTAACGAGCCCCCTTCCGGCCTATATATACCTGGTACCTCCCTTCAATCACCAGTATATTTAAAAAGCAGAAAGACAAGGTACCAGTATTCCACCGGTAACCTCAAAAATCAATTTTGATATAAATAAAAAAGGGCTTCACCATATAAATGCTTCGGTAATACCGAAAAGGGTGGGGGTGAAGCGGGGTGTGTGGCACACCAACAATATCCATTTTTCAGGTGAGTACTCACAAAATGGCATTATTCTTGGTGTGCCACACACCCCGCTTCACTTCTTAAATATTCATCCATTATTGGGACATCCAAAAGCAGTGTCCACAAGGGAAGGGCATCTCAAGGCCAGGTGAAGCATAACTTAAATGACTGCAGTCTGCAGAACTTTGCGGCCAAAAACAGCATCCACTGAGGCCCGCACATCAACTTTGTAAAACTTAGAAAAAGTGTGAACAGAAGACCAAGTGGCGGCCTTACAAACCTGTTCAACAGAAGCTTGGTGCTGAAATACCCAAGACGCTCCAACAGCGCGAGTGGAATGAGCAGTAATACGAAAAGGGGGAACTCTTCCCTTAGCAGAATAGGCCGCAGTAACGGCCTGACGTATCCACTTGCTAATGGCAGATTTGGCTGGTGCCAAACCCTTCTTAGGCCCATGGGGCACAACAAAAAAGGAATCCGTCCTACGAAAAGGAGACGTGATAATCAAGTAGTACTTAAAGTGGACCAACACCGAGAGGTGATCGGCCCGGAAATCTATAAGATTCCCGGGCCGATCACCTCCCACCCCGCGGGACATCCGAGATCGGGATGTCCCGCGGGGTGAAACCCCCCCAAACACCCCAAATCACCTACCTTATCTTCGGTGGCGGCCGGCCGCCGCCGCCTCCCTCGCGCCCCTGTAGGCGTGCGCGCGCCGGCCGTCTGCGAATGGCCGGCGGGGGCGCGCGCGCGCCGAAAGTGACGCGAGGGAGGCGGCGGCAGCCGCTTGGACGTTCCTGATCCCCGCCTGGACGTTGGCGGGGATTGGACCGTCCAGTCACGTGGGAGCGGGGACAGGTAAGATTTTGGGGCTTTCTGGGGGGATTTACACAGCGAAGTAGTCAAAATCCTGGGTGTTGGTCCACTTTAACACAGCGTACTACATCCAAACAATGCAAAACCCTCTCTTTGTCATTCTTAGGATTAGGACACAAGGAGGGAAGAACAATATCTTGGTTCAAATGAAAAGCAGAAACAACCTTAGGAAGAAAGTCTGGCTTGAACCGAAAGACCACTTTATCCTGATGCCTCTCAAAGTAAGGCGCCTGGATAGTTAAGGCCGCCAACTCTGAGACACGCCGGACAGAAGTGATCGCTACCAAGAAGACAATCTTCTGAGTCAAGGTAGACAAAGCAATATCTTGCAAAGGCTCAAAAGGAGGAGCCTGAAGAACAGAAAGAACCAAATTCAAATCCCAAACAGGGAGTAATGGTTTCCTGGGTGGCCGCACATGCGTAACCCCCTGGAAAAAAGTCTTAACTAAAGGTTTAAGCGCAACACGCTTCTGAAAAAAAAAAAATAGATAAGGCAGAGACCTGCCCTTTCAACGTACTTAGCTGGAGACCAGAGTCCAGCCCTGATTGTAAAAACTCCAGAATCCTGGAGACCGAAAAGACCCTACAAGGAACAGATCTTATCTCACACCAAGCGATATAGGCTTTCCAAGTCCTATAGTAGGTGATGGAAGAAGACCTCTTCCGGGCACTGATCAGAGTCTTAATGACTGAATCAGAAAGACCCTCCTCCTTCAGGATGGAGGTTTCAGCAGCCAGGCCATCAAACCCAGCGCTGGTAAATTGGGGTAACACAATTGACCCTGAGTGAGCGGATCGGGCCTAAGAGGCAGAACGAACTGGTCCACTGCCAGCCGAACGATGTCTGCGAACCTCACTCGTCTTGGCCACCTTGGGGCCACGAGAACGGCGTACACCTTTTCCAGAGCCAACTTCTGAAGAACCCTGCCCAGCATGGGCATCGGAGGAAACAGGTATAGAATTCCTAGAACTCCCCAGATCAGGGACATGGTGTCCACTGCCAGAGGATCCTGGGAGAGCGACACGAAGTTCGGGAACCTGTGATAGTGATGAGGGGCCAACAGGTCCACCTCCGGGGTCTCCCATTGGAGACACAGTAAGCGAACCACCCGAGGATGAAGAGCCTATTCTTTCAGACGGGGAGAGCCCTTGCTCAACCGGCCCAATACCTGTTTCATCACCTCTGGAATGTAAACCGCCAAGAGACAGGGAACATGGAACACTGCCCATGTCCGGATCAGACTGCGCGTCCTTCCCTGAAGACCAACGTAGCCAGGCACATAGAGCCAGAGGGCCACCATAAGCAGGGATCCCAGGATCTGCAAGGAAAAGAAAAACCATCAGATCCTCACATGTGTATAAAAAAAACATATAAGCATGGCACCAAAGTGCCCTTAAATAAGAGCCAAATCACGCCCCCTTAATACAAAGTGACTCCCCACTATATTACTGCAAGGAAATGCATTCCCCATTTAACGGCCCCAACGGGTGGGGCCGCTTACCTGGTCAGCGAAGGCAGCAGCCGGAACAAGACTGCAGCCAGCACGGAAGACAAAGTGCGGCCGTGCGCCCACGCGACTTCCTGCATTTGAAGGAAGCAAACGCTGGGCCCGCCGCAAGACGCCGCATGACGTTAGCGCCGCGCCCCCGACGCAGCGTCAGCGGGACTCGCCCCCCCCCCCCCCCCCCACGCCGATCAGCTGGAAATCACTCTCAGCTGGGCCACTACACGTGCGCCCAGGCGGGGGAGGTGGGAGGGTAAAGACCGCATGCGCTGCCTAATGAATACATAAAATGCCAGGCGGGGAGAGGGGAGAGGAGGGGGTAGGGGGCCACAAAGCAACAGTCTGCAAGTCTACCCAGCGCAGCCTGCCCCTCAAGCAGACCAAAAGTATACACATGCTGAATACAGTGAATGCATAATCAAACACACACACATGTTGAAATGAAGTGATACAAGTGAAACACACATACTAAAAGCACACCCTCACACCAACCACCCCCCCCCCCCCCCCCCCATAGTGAAGGGAGAAGGGACCGTAACGGGAGAGTAAGGGGCTACGGGGACCCTCGGGACAGGGGCATCCCATTTCCGGATCACCATGCCGGATAGCCGCATTGCCCCACGCATGAGGTCGAGCGGTAGGAGATAAGCTCCTAGGCACTTAAAGTGCCATCTACCATTTGCCCGGTGAGCAGCCTAGGCTGGGAGGCTTCCATTTCACCATAAAGGTATACAAACTCAAACCGGGCAGAAATAGACCAAAAAGGGGGGTGGCGGGGTAAGAATACCCCGGCCTACCTGTAAGCAGGAGACTTCCATCTTCTGACTTGTCAGCAAGCAGAGAGAAAAAATACTGGTGATTGAAAGGCCGGAAGGGGGCTCGTTACAAGACTTCCTCTCTGCACTACGTCACCTGGCGGTGGATTAACCCAATAATGGATGAATATTTAAGAAGTGAAGCGGGGTGTGTGGCACACCAAGAATAAGAGCATCAGTTTTCCTGAAGGACCCAGTGACCACCAGGTAATACTTCAAACACCTGACCACATCCAAGGAATGCAAAACCCTCTCCTTAGCGTTGCTAGGAATAGGGCACAAAGGAGGAAGAAGAACATCTTGATTCAAATGAAAGGCAGAAAATCTGGCTTAAAGCGAAACACCAACTTGTCCTGGTGTCCTGCATAGGTTCAAAGGGAAAACCCTGCAAGGCAGACAAAACCAAGTTCAAATCCCAAACAGGGACCACAGGTTTACGTGGGGGACGCACATGAGCGACCCCCTGGAAAAAAGGTCTTAATCAGAGAATGCTGAGCAAAAGACTTCTGAAAGGAAAAAGACAGGGCAGAAACCTGACCCTTTAGAGTACTGAGGCGGAGTTCCGACTCCAACCCATGCTGTAAGAACTCCAGAACCCTGGGGACTGAAAACACACGACAGGGAAGAGACCTAGACTCACACCAGTCAAGGTAGGTACGCCATACCCTGTAAGGAGAAGTTTTCTTCCTAGCCTTCACCATGGTCTCAACCACAGAGGCAGACAAGCCTTTCTCCATTAAGATGGAGGTTTCAGCAGCCAGGCCGTCAAAGCCAGAGTTTGTAAATTGGGATGGCGTGAGGGGCCCTGAGTGAGCAGATCTGGCACCCCTGGCAGAACGTACTGGTCTACTACCATCTGCACCACATCTGCGAACCACACTCTACCTGGCCACCTGGGGGTCACCAGAATAGCTGGCACCCCCTCCAGAACAATCTTGCGCAGCACCCTGCTCAGCAAGGGGAATGGAGGAAAGACATACAGGAACTGAATGTCCTGCCATGACATTGCTAAAGCATCCGTGGTCAAGGCCAGAGGATCATGGGACAGGGAGACAAAGGCCGGGAGCTTGTGATTGTGACGGGACGCAAACAGATCCACATCTGGTTGGCCCCAACGGTGACACAGAGATTGGAACACTCTGTTGCAGAGGGACCATTCTCCCTGGCAAGAAGTCCCCCTGCCCAGAGGGTCTGCCAGCAGATTTTTTCACCCCCGGAATGTACACCGCTGATATGCAGGGGACATTGGCCTCCACCCAGGTCAGGATCAGAGACACTTCCTGGAGGGCCCTCTTGCTCCAGGCACCCCCCCTGATGATTGATGTAGGCAACTGCCGACCGGTTGTCCGAGCGCCAATGAACAGGCAGGCCCTGAAGAGGAGTAGTCAAGCGAGCCAGAACTAACCTGATCGCTCGCAGCTCCAAGACATTGATAGATGTGTGAGCCTCCTGAGGGCCCCACCTCCCCTGGAACCACAGGGACTTCCAGAAACCCTCCCCCCCCGACCTGATAGACTGGCATCCGTGGTGACAGTCTCCCAGGAAGGGGCAAGAAAGGATCTGCCCCCCAACAGGTTCCTTGAGTCCATCCACCACAGGAGGGACCTCCTGACCAGGAGGGAGAGCACACAGACCCTGTCCAGGGACGCTGGGTCCTTGTCCCATACGGACAATCGGTGAAGTTGCAGAGGCCTCAAGTGGAACTGAGCATAAGGGACCGCTTCGAAGCACGCCACCATCAGGCCCACCAGCTGCATCCCCTGCCTGATGGAGGGATGGGGACAAGCTAAGAGGGACTTAGCCCGTGCAATCAGATTGTCCACCTTCTGCTGAGGAAGGAAGATCCTTGCCTGAACTGTATCCAGATTCATTCCTAGGAATGGAGTTACCAAGGAAGGGGACAGTGAGGACTTGGGGTGGTTGATCACCCATCCAAATGACTCCAGAATGGGTACCACCAGCTGAGTATACAACTCTGCCTGATGTAGAGACTGGGAAGTGATGAGGATGTCGTCCAGATAGGGAAGCACGCTGACACCCTGACATCTGAGTAGAGACATCACGCCAGCCAGCACCTTGGTGAACACCCTGGGAGCTGAAGTGAGGCCGAAGGGCAAGGCCACAAATTGGTAACGTTGATCCATCAGAGCGAACCTGAGGGACTTTTGATGACCTGGGAACACAGGAATATGAAGGTAAGCATCTTTGATGTCCACAGAAGCCATGAAATCCCCTTGGCGCAGGGAACTGATGGCAGAGCGCAGAGTCTCCATGTGAAAGCGCCTGCCCCTGACAAAACCTGTTGAGAATCTTTAAGTCCAGGATGGGCCTGACAGAACCATCCTTTTGGGGTACTGTGAATAGGTTGGAATAAAAGCCCTTGCCTTTTTCTCTTAAAGGCACCTGGCAGATGACCCCCAGCTCCAGGAGGCCTTGCACTGCTTTCACTAGCTCCTGAGCTGACACAGGGTCCTGAAGAACCCGGGACCTGATGAATCCTGGAGGGGGATCGGCAGCAAACTCCAACTTGTAACCGGAGGACACTACCTCCTGAATTCACCGGTCTGAGACATGAAGCCTGCAGACCTGAGCGAAGTGCTGCCGCCGTCCCCCCACCCAGATGGGTGAGGGCACCCCATCATGCCTGAGGGAGCTTGGGAGAGGATTTAGCTTTGGGACCCCAGGAGGAGCCAGGACATCCACGTCCTCTGCCTCTATCCCAGAAATCTCCCCGGGCTCCAGGGAAAGATATCCCCCATCCCTGTCTTGCATCACGGTAAGGGGAGGAGAAGGAACCCTGACCCCGAAAGGGCCAAGGTTGCCGCCTGCTCTGGGGTAACCTGCCTCCCTTAGCAAAAAGGTCCAGACGCAGTACTTTAAAAGGGAGAACCAGTGAGGGCCTTCTTGGCAGCATTGTCAGCGGCCCACTGGCGCAGCCAAACCGAGTGGCGCATAGCCACCACGAGGGCAGAAGTTCTGGCACACATTCTGATGGTGTCATCCAATGCTGATAGGACAAAAACATCACAACTAGAGAGTGCATTACAAGGCCTCACAAGGCAAATCATCAGGGGCACTATCAAGCATATTTCTGATAAGGGTTCTAGTGGCCACAGCAGTAAGAGTCACAGACCGGGCGCAGCGCCGTCCCCGCACATGTAAGGCGTGGGAAGCCAGCTGGTCAATGCGCCGGTCCTCAGCATCCCGAATGGTAGTAGAATCAGGGGAATGTATGACAGAGGTGTTAGATAGCCCTAGGATCGGGGCATCCACCTCGAGGGGGGGGGGGGGGATGACCAACATATAACGACGTCAGCAGGAAAGGGATACCTCCTATCCCAACTCTTTGGAGCCCCGGGCAATTTACTGGGGCGCTCCCATTCCTTGAGCATAAGGTTATGGAAATGTGCCTGCTCTGGAAATTCCAAACGTGATTTTGCTGTATGGAAAAGCTCCCCTTTTTGCCTGGGAGCCTCAACAGGGAGAGAGATAGACAGAACCTCAAGGTCTGGGTCAATAATCTGTCAGTGTCATCCGGGGCCCAGGGGTCAGAGCCAGAATCGTCATGACCCCTTGGTCTCTCATTAGATGAGCCTGAATCAGAAAAGAGCTCCCCATCATCAGACGGGGTATAGCCACACAGATTCATAAACTCCTCAGTTCCCATAGGGAAAACAGTAACATTAGGCGTCAAGTGCCGCTTCTTACCAGGGCCCTTACGCACTAAAGACCTTGCAATAATCTGTTCAACAGCAGCCAGTCTAGAAGACACATCAGGCTGAGAATCCCCACTAGTATGCAACTCAACAGGAGTGAGATTTAAGCTTGGGGGAGTAGGTGAAGTGAAACAAGGTGCAGCCACTGGCAGGCCAGATTGCAATGCAAGCACCTGCTCAGCACAAGGTAAACAGACCCATGCCTCGTCAGCGTCAGCATGAGACTGCCCACACGCTACACACATCCGGTCTTGTGCCAAAGGGACCCCGGTAACCCATCCTGGGATGCCTCCATATGGTGATTATTAGGCAGTATATGCCAGTAGGGATTGACGCAATAAGCAACCCTGGATGCCCCAATGACCCGCTAGGGAAGTGGGAGTAATTATACAAGGCCCAACTATCAATTACACCGGGCCGGGAGAAGCCAAAGGCGCCTGGGTGTTGTGAAGCTTACTCTCTAGACGGGGCTGTCAGTGCTCCGTCTGGCCGAAGTGCCAGCCCACTGCCCGCCGGAGCATAAAACAGCAGCAGCAGAACAAAGGGGAAAGCAACTAGCAGAGGGAAAGCGTGATGGTGGCATGAAATGGTGCAGGAAGGCCATGTGACCGGCTAGTAAAGTTTCCGCCTTGTCAGGCTCCAATAGGAAGTGGATGCTGAGGTGAGGGGGTGCGGTTGAGGAGGACGAGAGCTGGAAAGCGTGCCACAGCTCACAGTTAGTAAAAGATCGATTCTGACATTTTTTGGAACACTTTTTGAGAAGGATCTGAGGGTACCGGTAGATCACAGGCTAAATAACAGCATGCAATGTCAAGTAGCTGCTTACAAGGCCACCAAGATATTATTATGCATTTAAAAAGGCATGGAATCATGGCATAGGGATGCCATTTTGCCTCTTTACAAGGCACTGGTGCGCCCTCACCTGGAATATACCAGCCAGTTCTGGGCACCAGTTCACAGAAAGGGCGCTCTGACTATGGATGGGTGCAGAGCAGAGCCACCAAACTAATAAGAGGTATGAAAGACTTAGTTGTGAGGAAGATTACAAGAAATAAATCTGTTTCGTATTGGGAAACACCATTTCAGGTAAAATCCTCTCTAAAGACAAGGGGGCACTCCCTTCGACTGGAAAAAAAGAAATTCAGTCTCCGGAGGCGACAATATTTTTACCATAAGAACTATAAATCTGTGAAATAGTCTCCCACAGAAGCTTGCTAGAGCATTAACCACTGACCGCTTCAAAAAAAGATAAGCTTATAATGCTTATAAAGAAGAAAACATTAAAGAGTTAAATTCTACCACAACACCCTTGGTTGAACTTAATGGACATATGTCTTTTTTCAACCATATTAACCATATAACAAAACACTTCGTGTTAAAACAAAAACACAATTGGTGAGCAATTTAGATGGTGAGACATGAGGTAAATACCATGTTTAACATCAATATACAGTACTCCAAGAAATACACATTTCTGAACAGAAACTTCATTTGTATCTGCTTACTCCTTTCACAGCCTCATAAAATAAGGATAAACCTTTAAGAGTCAAGGATTTTTCTGTGAATCCCAGCTGTGAATACTTACGTGAAGGACGACCTCCACGGCCTCTGTTCCGGCCACCAAAATCAGATTCCCTGTTATAACCTACCAAACAACATGTAAAATTAAAACGGACATTTAGGATGAGAAAGCAACAGAAAAAGGTTAGGCAAAGGTAAACCAACAGACTACCACGTAAATGTGTACAAGTGTCTAATTTAAACTGCACCTATAAAAGTTTATGTGGTCACCTTCCATCCCCAGCCCTGCACCCCAAAACAACCGGTCTTTAAAAAGCCATTTTAATGAGTGACCTACTCGAATTATAACACAATTGAAGCGGGTATCTTTGCACATTTCATCACCAGTCCAAAGATAACGACCCAGACGTGGTCTACAATCTGCCCATGACCCACCCCCCCCCCCCCTCTTCCTCAACCCTGATCACCCTTCCCACTCTCATGCCTGGGAATTCAAACGCGCAGTTCTACTCCTGGAATGCCCTTTTCCCCTTCGACACTCTCCAACCCAATATAAGCTTTAAAAGCGCCCTCAAAACCCATGAATTTAGAGAATGTGACTAACCAAACAACTTTACAGTCTTGTCAACCTTCAGAGCACTTGCCACCTTGCTTAGTAAATACGGTGACCCAAATTCATTTTCACCCTCACAAGAATAGGGCACACTCTCCTGAAGGACTCCTGTATTAATGTGTTTTGTTGCATTTGACGCATAATACTGTGTTTATTATATACATTCATGGCCACCTCTTGTTATATTAGGACTCATTTTAATCTGTTTTATGTTACTTGTCCCACTCTCCAATAACCTATACGTTTGTACAGCTCCACGGAATACAACGGCACTTTATAAACAAATAGTAATGTACTCACTATCTCGGCCTGTAAAACTCCTTTGTTCATTTCCATCATCGCTACCTGATCCTAAAAAAAATGTTAAAAAATCACATCAAAGAGCATACTTTTAACATTTGCCAAGGACCCTTTTGTTTTATAATGAATATTCCAATTAATGGAAGGTTATGAAAAGAAAGTGGGTATAAGTGAATTTTAATTTCTATAATTGTACTTTGAAGCAAGAAAACAGTGAAATTGTGCTAGATAAGAAGGGAGGGGTCACCTCTACAGACTGTGTCAGAAAAAATACAGCCATGCCAGGAACTTTTATAGACAGGAATGGGGCGACTTGCTCGCCCCTCAAACCCCCCAGAATGCGTTAGCTTCACATTAGCAGCTATTGCAGAGCTTCCTCTCCCAGCATATCAGCCATTCTGATGCCTTGATTCAACTGACATTACAGGCAATGCACAGTAACAGGAAGCACAGCAGCACTTCCTGTTTGCAGGTGGCCTGCAAATGCACGAGCAGCCATTTGGCTTCTAAAATTTACTACAACAGAGTTGGAAAAAGGTAAATACATTTATGTGCGCAGCAATCTATATTGCCCAGGGGAGGGAAGCATATGAGCACTGCTTGTTGTGTTGGTCTAGTTTAAGTCATATTTAACTGTTGGTCTGATTTAAATTGAACAAAGCATGTTTATTGTAGTACATTAAATCTCATTCAGGAGGATAAAAGGGAGAAATGGGACAATGGGAGAGATGAGAAAGAGCCGACACAGGATTCCAGGAAAGACATGTGATCCATGATCATATCATATCACAATTCTATGATTCTCACCTGTAAAATTGATTTCCCTCTTCCTCCACTCCAGTACATCATCGATTTAGATACAAATGGGTCAACTCTCTGCCGTAGACGGGACTGCAAGATAAAAGGTGTGGTCTCTCCCGGCAGCCCCCCGCTTTCCAGTAATTGAAAAGTAGTAGCAACAGCCGGCAGGGACGTTGAAGGAATCTTCAATGAGACCCCACATTAAAGTCAAGGATGAGACCTATATTCTTGCTTCTTCTCCATGAAAATACATTTATTTTTTTTTAACATGCTGGTACACAATATTTACAATATGTACTAATGGCTCCACCATAGCTAAGGCGTCTAAGGGATGGATGTAGTTTCCCAGCAACAAGGAGGGTGTGACGCCCTTGAGTGGAAGAAGAGTGAATCAATTGTATTTTCTATCATATTAAACTCCATGGCATCACTGATTCAGAAACCAATGGTATGTCCCAAAGCAGTACCCTTCTCTCTGGGTGGGAATTTCGAGTATCAACATTATTCCTCTGGCCTGAGTAAGCCATGTAGAAATCAAAACTCAACTCAAGCATTGACCACAGTCTGTAATTTGCCCAAAAGTGTTGTCCGCTTAGTGAATGTATGAACAGAAGACCAGGTAGCAGCCTTGCACCATTTCTTGGTTCTTCAAAAATTATAAAACAAGGAGTCAGTCATGTCAAAGGTCTAAGTAGCGGAAATACAATTCTGTGAAACTCATTTGTAGAATTGTTTTTGAATATATCCAGTCCAGGTCATCCCAAAGTGATGACATGTAGGTATTCCGCACCCAGGAGGCGCTCGACTGCAAGATCAAAAGCTGTCGCTCCTCCCGGCCCCCTATAAAAGCAGGTGTTTAACCAGTGGCTAAAAAGCAGAAAAGAGGAGACAGGAACGGGAAGCCAAGAAACCATGTTACTTCACATAGCTTCAGCATGTACTCTGTCCAACAAAAAACCTTAAGGAAAACAAGTCCAAGAATAAAAATGGTGATCGCCATAACAGGAAAAACAGAAGATAATGAACAAGGGCAGGGTGGGATAACCTGGACTGGATATACTCAAACAATTCTACAGGTGAGTTTCACAGAATTGCATTTTTCCCTATATCCAGTCCAGGTCGTCCCAAAGTGATGACATGTGGGACATCCAAAAGCAGTGTCCATTAGTGCGGGAACCCCAGTGCGGAAAAGCATGTAGTTCATTTCACTACAGCCTGAAGCACCTTTCTGCCAAAGACAGCATCAGCTGAGGCCCTAACATCAACCTTGTAAAACTTGCTAAAGGAATTGAAGACCAAGTGGCGGCCTTACAAACCTGTTCAACAGAAGCCTGGTGCTGAAAAGTCCAGGAGGCACCAATGGCTCTAGTAGAATGAGCGGTAATACGAAAAGGGGGTTCCTTCCCCTTGGCAAAATATGCTTGCACCACCGCCTGTCTGATCCACTTACTGAGAGTGGACTTGGCTGGTGGCAAACCTTTCCTAGAGCCCTCTGTTAGGACAAAGAGCAAATCCGATTTCCTGAAGGATTCAGTCGCAACCAGGTAATACTTAATGGCTCTGACCACATCCAAGGCATGGACGGTCCTTTTCTTAGAATTAGTCGGTGCTGGACACAAGGAAGGTAAGACAATTTCCTCATTAAGGTGAAAGGGAGAAAAGACCTTAGGCAAAAAATCAGGATTAAAGCGAAAAATACCATTTTGTGAATGCTCACCCGTAAAATGGGTATTCTAAGTATGTCACACACCCCGCTTCAAGACATTCATTACATGTGGGTAGACTGACCTGTAGATGGCGATCTTGCAGAGATGATAAAAAAAGGTAAGACCCTCCCGGCCCATAAATACCTGGGACCTCCCACTCATTCCCCAGTATAAAGATAGCAGTAAGATCAAGGGACCAGGAAAGCCAATTAAAACAAAGGTTCACCATATAAAGGATCCAGAATACAAAAGGGCAGGGTGAAGCGGGGTGTGTGACACACTTATAATACCCATTTTACAGGTGAGTATTCACAAAATGGTATTATTCTAAGTATGTCACACACCCCGCTTCAAGACATTCATTACATGTGGGACATCCAATAGCAGTGTCCATAAAGGGCGGGGATCCAAAAAAACAAGGCAACAAGGCAACAAGGCACAAACTTAAACCACTGCAGCTTGCAGAACTTTGCGGCCAAAAACAGCATCCGCTGAGGCCCGAACATCAACCTTGTAAAACTTGGAAAAAGTGTGAACCGAAGACCAAGTAGCAGCCTTATAAACCTGCTCAACAGAAGCCTGATGCTGGAAGGCCCAGGACGCCACAACAGCACGAGTACAATGAGCAGTAACACGAAAAGGAGGAACCTTCCCCTTGGCAGAATAGGCCCCAACAATGGCCTGGCGAATCCATTTACTAATGGAAGACTTGGCAGGAGCCAAACCCTTCCTAGGCCCAGAGGGCACCACAAAAAGGGTGTCAGTCCTACGAAAAGGAGAAGTAGCCACCAAATAGTACTTCACACAGCGAACCACATCCAAAAGAATGCAAAACCCTCTGCTTGTCATTGCTGGGCTTAGGACACAAGGAGGGAAGAACAATATCCTGATTCAAATGAAAAGCAGAGACCACCTTAGGAAGGAAATCTGTCTTGAAGCGGAAAACAACCTTGTCCTGATGCCTCTCAAAGTAAGGAGCCTTAATAGACAAGGCTGCCAACTCCGAAACACGCTGAACGGAAGTGATGGCAACCAGAAAAACAACCTTCTGAGTAAGCGTAGAAAGTGCAATATCCTGCAAAGGTTCAAAAGGAGGACCCTGCAAGGCAGACAAAACAAAATTCAAATCCCAAACTGGGAGCAAAGGCTTCCTAAGAGGCTGCACATGTGTAACCCCCTGGAAAAATGTCTTAACCAGAGGATGAAGAGCAAAAGACTTTTGAAAGAAAACCGCCAGGGTACTAAGCTGCAAACCTTGGTCCAGACCATGTTGCAGAAATTCCAAGACCCTAGGAATAGAAAACGCCCTGCAAGGCAAGGCCCTGACCTCACACCAGTCAATATGAGACCTCCAACTCCTATAATAGATGGCAGAGGAAGACTGCTTTCTAGCCCTAACCAGAGTCTGAATGACAGCATCAGAAAGACCTTCCTCCCTCAAGATGGAGGTTTCAGCAACCATGCCGTCAAAGCCAGCATTGGTAAATTGGGGTAGAGCAGTGGACCCTGAGTGAGCAGATCCGGCAGAAGGGGCAGGTCTAACTGATCCTCTGCCAACCTAACCACGTCTGCAAACCAAACCTGTCTTGGCCACCTTGGAGCCACCAGGATTGCTGACGCGCCCTCTAGGGCCAGCTTGCGCACCACTCTGCCCACCATAGGAAACGGAGGGAACAGGTACAGAAACCCCCGATCCCTCCAGTTCAGAGACATGGCATCCGCTGCCAGAGCCAGCGGATCCAGCGAGAGAGACACAAATGCCAGAAGCTTGTGATTGTGACGAGAGGCAAAGAGGTCCACCTCCGGAGTCCCCCCACCGGTGGCAAAGCGACCGAAACACCTTGGGGCTGAGCGACCATTCCCCCCAGCTAGATGACCCCCTGCTACCCCTTGTTATGGGGTCTCACGGCTCCTAAGCACCAGAGGTGCCAACTACCTTTGCCCGGACCAGCAGCCTTAAGGAAAAGGGATGCGGGCAGAAATAGAAGAATAAAAAGTGGCCGGGGGTCATCCCGGCTACCTGCAAGGAGGAGACATAATCTTCTGACTTGCTCGCCTCTGCAGAGATAAAAGACTGGGGAATGAGTGGGAGGTCCCAGGTAATTATGGGCCGGGAGGGTCTTATACCTTTTTTTGTTATATCTGCAAGATCGCCATCTACAGGTCAGTATACCCACATGTAATGAATGTCTTGAAGCGGGGTGTGTGACATACTTAGAATAACAACCTTATCCTTATGCCGCTCAAAGTAGGGAGGCTTCATACAAAGCGCGGCCAGCTCTGACACGCGACGCACCGAGGTGATCGCTACCAAAAAGACCACGTTGAGAGTTAAAATAGACAATGCAGCATCACACAAAGGCTCGAAGGGAGGACCCTGAAGAGCAGAAAGTACCAAATTCAAGTGCCACACCGGTATTACTGACCACGCAGTGGACGGACATGGGTGACACCCTGGAAAAAGGTCATGATCAACCTATGATTGGCAATGGATCTCTGAAAAAGGCCGAGACCTGGCCCTTGAGGGTGCTCAGCTGGAGACCCAAGTCTAAGCCGTGTTGTAAAAACTCCAGAATCCTAGAAATAGAGAATGTGCGGCAAGGGAGACTGACTCGCACCAGCAATGTAGGCGTGCCAAACTCTGTAGTATATCATGGAAGAAGACTTCTTCCGTGCCTGTATCATGGTATGCACAACCGTGGCCGACAGCCCCTTCTCAGTCAGGATTGAGGTTTCAATAGCCAGGCCGTCGCAGCCAGCGTCTGTAAATTGGGGTGCCACAGCGACCCCTGAGTGAGAAGCCCTGGGTGGTAGGGCATGATGTAGCGATCTACTGACAACGTCCCCAAACCAACTCCTTCTCGGCCAGCGAGGAGCCACCAGGATGGTTGGTACCCCTTCATGGGCTATCTTGCACAGCACTCGGCCCAGGAGTGGAAACAGAGGGAATGCATAAAGGAGCCTGAACTCTGCCACAGACGCTCTGGCAACTCCTGGGACTAAGGCCAGAGAATCTCTTGAAAGGGAGATGAACCTTGGGAGCTTGAGATTGTGTCTGGACGCAAACAGGTCCACGTCAGTCTACCCCCATCGAAGACACAGAGCGTGAAAGGTCTTGTTGCCGAGAGACCATTCCCCCAGGCGTAAAGCGCTCCTGCTCAGGGTGTCTGCCCCCTGGTTTTCTACCCCGGGGATGTAAACCGCCGAGATGCAGGGAACATTCTCCTCTGCCCAAGTCAGAATCTGGGTCACCTCCTTCAGGGCTCGCTTGCTCCGAGTCCCGCCCTGGTGATTGATGTAGGCGACAGCTGTCTGATTGTCCGAGCGAACCTGGATCAGCGAAGAAGCACCAACGGATCGCTCTCAGCTCCAGGAGATTTATGGGTAGGCGGTTCTCCTGCGTACCCCACTGACCCTGGATCTTCTGCGTCTGCCAAACGCCTCCCCAGCTGGTCAGACTGGCATCCATGGTAACTATCTCCCACCAAGGAGTCAGAAAGGACTTGCCCACCAATAGGTTCCTGGAGTCCAGCCACCACAAGAGGGACTACCTGGCCAGTGGGGACAGTGAAAAATCCCGTTCCAGCGACTCCTGCATCCGGTCCCAGCCGGTCAACAGGTTCAACTGAAGAGGTCTTATGTGAAATTGGGCGAAGGGCACGGCCTCGAAGCATGACACCATTAGGACCACCAGTCTCATCCCCAGACGGAACGATGGCCGCTGACAAGACAGCAAGGCCTGCACCTGCGTCTGGAGGCCCAAAACCTTCTGCTGTGGCAGAAAGACCTTGACCTGAGCGGTGTCTATCATCATGCCCAGGAAGGACCTCACTGTTGAGGGAGTGATAGAAGACTTTGGGTAGTTGACTACCCAGCCGTAATCCTCGAGAGTGGACAACGCTGTCCGGGTATCGCTCTCGGCCTGCTGAAGAGACTGAGCCGCAATCAGCAAATCGTCCAGATAGGGCAGCACACGAATGCCCTGGTTTCTCAGGAAAGCCATGACGCCCGCCAACACCTTGGTAAAGACATGGGGGCTGAGGATATCCCGAATGGCAGTGCCACAAACTGGTAATGCCGATCCTCCAGAGCAAACCTCAGGAACCTCTGTTGCCCCTGGAATAACGGGATGTGCAGATAAGCATCCCTGATGTACACCGTGGTCATGAAGTCGCCGGGCCAAAGTGAGCTCACCACAGGCCGTAAAGTTTCCATGCAGAAATATCGGACTCTGACAAACCTGTCGAGACCATTCAGGTCCAGTATAGGCCTCAACCGTGAACAGATTGGAGTAGAAACCTTGACTCTGTTCCTGACGAGGTACAGGGCAAATCACACCTAACCGCAGGAGGTGTTGCACGGCCATTCTCAGGCCCTGTGCCTTCAACGGGTTCTGGGAAATCCGAGACCGCAGAAATTTTGTGGGCAGCCTGACTGCCACCTCTATTTTGTAACCAGAGGACACCACCTCCTGAAACCACCGATCCGAGACGCGCCGTCTCCAGATGTGAGCAAATAAAAGAAGCCCCCCCCCCCCCCCCCCCCACCCGGATGGGTGAGGGCGCCTCCTCATGTTTGAGGGGGCTTAGACTTGGCTCCCCAAGCGGGATTAGCTCGGCCGCGGGACCTACCTTTACCCCAGGTATCTCTGCGGCCACCTGAGAATTAAGAGCCTCTTCCTCCTCGAAAGGAACGATAGGCAGATGAGCTCCGAAAGAGCCTCGCAGGCTTCCGTCGCTGAGGGAAACATCCTTGACCAGGAGGTCCCCGAACAACCTGTGCCCCACAAAGGGGATGCTAGTCAGGGACTTTTTGGCCGCGCATTAACCGACCACTGCTGCAACCAGAGCGAGCGGCGAGTGCAACAAGCAGGGCCGAAATCCTGGCACCAAGCCGGGCACCATCATCCATGGCAGAGACAATAAAGGCAATGAAATCCCTGCAAGCCTTGATGTCCTTATACTCCTCCGCCCGCTTGCGCTATCCACAAGGCATCTCACCTTTCTGATGGCCAGGGAGACAATAGCCGCGGCACACACAGGACGAAACAAGGCACCGGCAAAGGTGAAGGCATGACAGACCAGTTGATCCATGCGCTTGTCAGCTGGATCACGTAAGGAAGCGGTATCAGGTGAAGGCATAACAGTAGTGTTGGACAACCCCGACACAGGGGAATCCACCTCAGGAGGACGAGACCATAGCCGGACCAGCTCCTCAGGGAAGGGATACCGCCTATCCAGGCACTTAGGCACCGACGGTAGCTTGTTAGACCTTTCCCATTCCTTGAAAATCATATTAGAAAAATGGGCCTGCTCTGGAAAGACTAGCCTCTGTCTTTCAGGCCTAAAAAAAATCACCTTGCTTACTCTTAGCCGCTCTTGGAGGAACAATGTGTAAAGTCTCAAAAACAGAAGCAAGCAACCTCTCTGTATCATCAGGGAGCCAAGCATCCTCATCCGAGGAGGAACCAGACATACTGTCATCGCCAGCAGAAAAATCCACAGTGGAACGGGAATCTGGCACCTCACCTTCCTCCACAGAGCACAGACCCTCAAAAAGATCAACCTCATTATCCGAGTAAACGGGCTCGATGTGCCGCTTCTTACTCGTGGCCTTCTTAGGAGCCGTTCGCGAGATCTGTCTCTCGAGACTGGTCACCCTGTATGCCAAATCAACATGGGACCCCCTGCTGGTTTCCCCCTCACTGGGGGATGAGTGCAGCAGCTCGGGTTCAGGAGAGGCTGCAGGCTAGGGGCAGGTATGCCCGCCCGATCATGGTCCAAAATGACGCTCCTGGAGCAAGTGGTACAAACAGTGCTGAATCCGCCCAGAGGGCTTGAACTGCACAAGGGGCAGAGCTTCACCTGCCCAGATGGGGCCCCTAGCTCACTATCTCCAGATGCCTCCATTAGGATTAGAATAATTTGGTATGCAGGTTACAAGGCACTGATGGCCCAAACCTAAATATCCCTCTTATGTGATCCCTCTTGTGTGATCCCTCTTAATAAAAAGGGAGATGGGGCGGGGGGGACCAGGAAAAACCACACCCCAACAATCAATCGGCCCACCTAAAAGACACAAACAAGAGTGGCCATCAGTATCCCACAAGCACATGCGCAATACTCCAAAATCAAAAATCATCATCATCAAGAGGGACTCACGACACAGACAGTAGCAAGCAACAACCGGAGGGGTCCCAGGCAGGAGGCAGTAACCGCAGCAGGGCAAGATGGCACAGACAGCCGACCACGCAGCAGCTCGGAACGAGGTCGGCTGTCTGTGCCATCTTGCCCTGCTGCGGTTACTGCCTCCTGCCTGGGACCCCTCCGGTTGTTGTTCCACGAGGGGCGACGCGAAAACGAGCACCCGCCCGCCAGTAAGGGAAGGCCTGCCCAAGATAATGGTGGGGACAAGAGCGCAAATGCCTCAGGGCGGCCCGCAGCGGGACCCCCGCACCAGACCGTGCGGTGCGCACAACGCGCCCGCACCTCCGCCGCCTGTCAAGCAGACAGTGCGAGCGGCGTGCCGTCCCCCCCCCCCCCCCTCACAGCGTAAGAGCATCAAGATGGAGGGGAGAGGGAAGCTGGAGCCAGACTCGAGGGAGGTAAGTATAAGAGTGTGCAAACAGTAAAATTAAAATGAGAACACACACAGAGCACAATAAAGCTTGTGGAAACAGGGAGGGATATGAAGCCAGTAGGCAATGTGGACCCCCCCCCCCCCACCCATAGGCTCACCATCAGCCTATGGCCGGCTACCCTTTAATCAGGGTCTGCGGCCCAGAGCCTAGCTCTGCCAAACACCTGACCCCAACGTTCTCCCTAACGTCACAGTCCTGATCAGCCGCGGCTTGAAGGGATCAGTGGTAATAGGGTCCGCAGTGGCCGACGGGCTAGGAGGCCCAGCTCAGCTGCCAAAATTCAGGAGAGAGTATCCAACGATCTTCAGCAGCCTGACTGCAAGATGAACACTGGGAAATGATAGTGAGACACCTGCTTTTATAGGGGGCCGGGAGGAGCAACAGCTTTTGATCTTGCAGTCAAGCGCCCCCTGGGGGCGGAATACTCACATGTCATAACTTTGGGACGACCTGGACTGGATATAGGGAAAACAATACCGATACCGATAGGGATTCAGATCCCAAGGCGGCAAGAAATTCTTTCGGGGGGTGGATGCACAAGGGTGACACCCTGCATAAATGTCTTTAGAAGCCCTCTTTGCAATAGGTCTCAAAGAAAATGGACAAGGTCGAGACCTGTCCCTTGGGGGAACTTCACTTAAGATCCTCATCGAGCCCTTCCGTAAAAAAAAAAAAAAAAAAAAAGATTTTACCAATAGAGAAAGTTCTGCAGACATAACCCCTGGACTCACACCAGAAAATAAAGACTCGCCAGACAAGGTCTGTTCCAGGCCCTAATTGTTTTGATGACTCCAGCAAGCCCTCATTCTGACAAGATGCTGGTCTCAATAGCCAGGTCATCAAAGCAAGAAGTCAAATATTGGGGAGTTGCAGGGGTCCTTGCATGAGAAGGTACCAATGGTTGGGTAGCCGCCAAGGTTCACCCTTCAACATTCTTACCACACCTGAAAACAAAGTATCTTGTCCAGCAAGGAGCTACCTTAGGCTACCTTTTTCCCTTTTTTTTTAAGCACTCGACCTAGCAGTGGTAAGGGAGGGAAGGCATACAGAAGATTGAACACTGACCAAAAAAGGTTAGGGCATCCACTGCTACCAGTCGGTAGTCAGAGACAACCCTTGGCACCCTTTGACCTAAAAAGATGCAAATTCAGCGTTCCCCCATCGGTTGCAGAGGGCTTAAAAAATCTCATGCCCGAGAGGCAAGGGACATTCTCGGGCCAGAGCAAAATCGGACATGCATACCCGAGAGCCCCCCGCCCTCACCCCCTAGTGATTGATATAAGCCACTGCCGTCACGTTGTCAGCTTGAAATTTGACTAGAGGTCCGTCCTCTCAGAGGTTCAATGTCTGTGATAACAGGACTGCTCCTCATTCCAGAATATTGATAGGTAGTCTGTACTCCATTTGACTCCATCATCCCTAGACAGTCTGGGACCCCATCACACCTCCTCAACCAGTTAGGCTGGCAACTCTGATGACAACATTCTATACTACTGGAACAAAAGATTTGCCCACCTGAAGAGGATAGGGACTCAAGACAAAAGGCCAAAGACCAGCTTACTGGCATCAAGTGAAAGGAGATCCAGGCACTCCTGAGTTTGGTCCCCATTCGAGAGTGTTCCAATTGCAGGGGCCTTGTTTGGAACTTTGCAAACGGCACAGCTTCGAAGTTTACAACTTTGTAAAACTTAGAAAAAGTGTGAACAGAAGACCAAGTGGCGGCCTTACAAACCTGTTCAACAGAAGCTTGGTGCTGAAATGCCCAAGACGCCCCAACAGCGCGAGTGGAATGAGCAGTGATACGAAAAGGGGGAACTCTTCCCTTAGCAGAATAGGCCGCAGTAACGGCCTGACGTATCCACTTGCTAATGGCAGATTTGGCTGGTGCCAAACCCTTCTTAGGCCCATGGGGCACAACAAAAAAGGAATCTGTCCTACGAAAAGGAGACGTGATAATCAAGTAGTACTTAACACAGCGTACTACATCCAAACAATGCAAAACCCTCTCTTTGTCATTCTTAGGATTAGGACACAAGGAGGGAAGAACAATATCTTGGTTCAAATGAAAAGCAGAAACAACCTTAGGAAGAAAGTCTGGCTTGAACCGAAAGACCACTTTATCCTGATGCCTCTCAAAGTAAGGCGCCTGGATAGACAAGGCCGCCAACTCTGAGACACGCCGGACAGAAGTGATCGCTACCAAGAAGACAATCTTCTGAGTCAGGGTAGACAAAGCAATATCTTGCAAAGGCTCAAAAGCAGGAGCCTGAAGAGCAGAAAGAACCAAATTCAAATCCCAAACAGGGAGTAATGGTTTCCTGGGAGGCCGCACATGCGTAACCCCCTGGAAAAAAGTCTTAACTAAAGGTTTAAGCGCAACACGCTTCTGAAAAAAGATAGATAAGGCAGAGACCTGCCCTTTCAACGTACTTAGCTGGAGACCAGAGTCCAGCCCTGATTGTAAAAACTCCAGAATCCTGGAGACCGAAAAGACCCTACAAGGAACAGATCTCATCTCACACCAAGCGATATAGGCTTTCCAAGTCCTATAGTAGGTGATGGAAGAAGACCTCTTCCGGGCACTGATCAGAGTCTTAATGACTGAATCAGAAAGACCCTCCTCCTTCAGGATGGAGGTTTCAGCAGCCAGGCCATCAAACCCAGCGCTGGTAAATTGGGGTAACACAATTGACCCTGAGTGAGCGGATCGGGCCGAAGAGGCAGAACGAACTGGTCCACTGCCAGCCGAACGATGTCTGCGAACCTCACTCGTCTTGGCCACCTTGGGGCCACGAAAACGGCGTACACCTTTTCCAGAGCCAACTTCTGAAGAACCCTGCCCAGCATGGGCATCGGAGGAAACAGGTACAGAAATCCTAGAACTCCCCAGATCAGGAACATGGCGTCCACTGCCAGAGCCAGAGGATCCTGGGAGAGCGACACGAAGTTCGGGAACCTGTGATAGTGATGAGGGGCCAACAGGTCCACCTCCGGGGTCTCCCATTGGAGACACAGTAAGCGAACCACCCGAGGATGGAGAGCCTATTCTTCCAGACGGGGAGAGCCCTTGCTCAACCGGCCCACTACCTGTTTCATCACCTCTGGAATGTAAGCCGCCGAGAGACAGGGAACATGGAACACTGCCCATGTCCGGATCACGGACACTTCTCTGAGAGTACTCAGACTGCGCGTCCTTCCCTGAAGACCAACGTAAGCAACCGCTGATCGATTGTCTGAACACATCTGGACCAGAAGGCCCAGAACGTACAGAGTCAGGAGAGCAAGCACCTGACGGATGGTTCTCAGATTCAGAATATTGATGGGTAAGTGGGGCCTTTAAGCTCTCCACTGCCCCTGAAACCGCAGCTCCTTCCAGAATCTGCCCCATCCCGACAGACTGGCGTCCGTGGTGACAATTTTCCAAAGGGGGGTCAGGAAAAGCCTGCCCTACACAAGATTGGTCGAGACCAAGCACCACAGGAGGGACTGCCGTACACGGGAGGACAACTGGAAGGACTGATCCAGCGACTGAGGTTGCTGGTCCTAACACGCTAACAGAAATAGCTGAAGCGTTCTCGTGTGAATTTGGGCAAAAGAAAGACACTCCGTCTTGATGAGAGTTCAGGCCGGGATGAACCGACCCATGAACGGACCGTGAAGGAGGGTGAGACTCGAATTCCAGGTCGTAACCGGGCGACACTACCTCCTGGATCCATCTGCCTGGAACCACTTGGTTCAAATGGTAGAAGTGTCGCAATAGTCCCCCCACCCGCACGGGTGAGGGCAGCCCCTCATTGCTGAGTGAGCTTATCAGCAGGTTTGGGCTTGGTGGACTGAGTGGGCCGGCCACGGCCCCTCCCCCGAGTCCAACCTGCGCCACTGGTAGCGGGAAAGGACGCACCCCTGCTCGCTCTGAATCCTCGAAAGGAAGGCCTACCGGAACTTACCCCCCTAAAGGGGCCACGGGGCCTCTTGCGTTGTGGCATCTTACCACCCTTTGCGACAGAATCAATTTTCTCCCCGAACAGACGCAACCCCAAAAAGGGGAGAGCTGTGAGCACCTTTTTGGAAGCCGTGTCAGCTGACCACTGACGCAGCCATACTGACCTGCGAATAGCCACCAGCATAGCTGCTGCCTTGCTACTCAGTCAGCGCATCGTCCTGAGCGGCCAGGACATAAGCCACAAAAGATTCACACTGCTTAAGCGCAGTGAACTGTTTGCAAGCGGGATTAAGATCCTCATATAGCCCCTGAATTAAGGACTTAATTGCCAATAGCAGAAGGGCTGAAGCACATACCGGGCGCAACGCTGATCCGGAATAGATAAAACCATTGGTCAATCCGACGATCTTCCCCATCTTTAGGGACAGTGGTCTCAGCAGATTGTACCATAGCCGAGCTGGAGAGCCCTAGTACAGGGGTATCAACGTCAGGAGGGACAGACCAAAGCTTCACCAATTCTGGTGGAAAAGGATAACGCTTTTCCCAACTGGAAGGAATTCCAGATAACCGCGTGGGATGTTCCCATTCCTTAAGAACCACCCTCTCAAAGTGGTGTTGTCTGGGAAAAACCAAACGCGGCTGAGGCTCTTTAAATAACTGACCCTTTGGCGGGGCGGCCGCCTCAGGCGTATCTAAACTCAAAATTTTAAACATTTGAGCCAGAATGGAGGGGGTGTCAAAAACAACCCCCTCTGACCAATCGCCAATCTCATCAGCCACAAGCTGACCTGTCGGCTCATCTGACTCCGACGGGAATTCATCCTCGTCCGGGGATCCATTGGACCATTCCACAGGTTCACAAAACTGGTCCTGTGGAGCCGAAGGTACCGGAGTCAGGTGCCTTAGTTTTGCAGCGGCCTTTAACGCTGCTTTAACGGGCATTACTTTCCGGGGGCTGGGCTGTGCTGCCGCCTCGGAATGCGAATCCCCACTTTTGACAGTGTCATGAGGGGTCCGGAATAGGGAGGGAGAAGTAGGAGATGATGAAGGATGCGATGGCCCCGCAGCCGAAGCAACGGACTGGCGCGCAATAGTCTGTTTTGCACAAGGGATGCAAATAAAGACATCATCAGCTGGGAGTGGAACCCCACAACCTACGAACCCCCCGAACGGCTCAGCAGAACCGTTTCCGGAAATTACGGAAGCCTCCATATGGTGATTTATGGTATTCGCAATACTGGGACTTTTAAGGCATAAGCCAACCCGGGATGCCCCTTTATTAGTAATGTCCCGGAAGGGAGGATTTTTTTTTTTTTTATTTTTTTTTTTTTTTAAGTTAAGGTCCCCTTTAATAAACATATATATATATATATATATATATATATATATATATATATATATATATATATATATATATATATATTCTATGTATATATACATTAAATAGATATCCCAATAATTAGCCAGGCACAGAGCCAGAGGGCCACCATAAGCAGGGATCCCAGGATCTGCAAGGAAAAGAAAAACCATCAGATCCTCACATGTGTATAAAAAAAACATATAAGCATGGCACCAAAGTGCCCTTAAATAAGAGCCAAATCACGCCCCCTTAATACAAAGTGACTCCCCACTATATTACTGCAAGGAAATGCATTCCCCATTTAACGGCCCCAACGGGTGGGGCCGCTTACCTGGTCAGCAAAGGCAGCAGCCGGAACAAGACTGCAGCCAGCACGGAAGACAAAGTGCGGCCGTGCGCCCACGCGACTTCCTGCATTTGAAGGAAGCAAACGCTGGGCGCGCCGCGCCCCCGACGCCGCGTCAGCGGGACCCGCCCCCCCTACGCCGATCAGCCGGAAATCACTCTCAGCTGGGCCACTACATGTGCGCCCAGGCGGCGGAGGGGGGAGGGTAAAGACCGCATGCGCTGCCTAATGAATACATAAAATGCCAGGAGGGGAGAGGAGAGTGGGTAGGGGGCCACAAAGCAACAGTCTGCAAAGAAAAGTGGCCAGCCCCTACCCAGCGCAGCCTGCCCTTCAAGCAGACCAAAAGTATACACATGCTGAAT
Organism: Gastrophryne carolinensis; assembly: GCA_027917425.1. Taxonomy (NCBI): domain Eukaryota; kingdom Metazoa; phylum Chordata; class Amphibia; order Anura; family Microhylidae; genus Gastrophryne; species Gastrophryne carolinensis. Next base: position 590,962,522 of record CM051234.1, read on the forward strand.
ACAGTGAATGCATAATCATAAACACACACACATGTTGAAATGAAGTGATACAAGTGAAACACACATACTTAAAGCACACCCTCACACCCCCCCCCCCCCCCCCCCCCATAGTGAAGGGAGAAGGGACCGTAGCGGGAGAGTAAGGGGCTACGGGGACCCTCGGGACAGGGGCATCCCATTTCTGGATCACCATGCCGGATAGCCGCATTGCCCCACGCATGAGGTCGAGCGGTAGGAGATAAGCTCCTAGGCACTTAAAGTGCCATCTACCATTTGCCCGGTGAGCAGCCTAGGCTGGGAGGCTTCCATTTCACCATAAAGGTATACAAACTCAAACCGGGCAGAAATAGACCAAAAGGGGGGTGGCGGGGTAAGAATACCCCGGCCTACCTGTAAGCAGGAGACTTCCATCTTCTGACTTGTCAGCAAGCAGAGAGAAAAAATACTGGTGATTGGAGGGAGGTACCAGGTATATATAGGCCGGAAGGGGGCTCGTTACAAGACCTTCTCTCTGCACTACGTCACCTGGCGGTGGATTAACCCAATAATGGATGAATATTTAAGAAGTGAAGCGGGGTGTGTGGCACACCAAGAATATACCATTTTATGAGTACTCACCTGAAAAATGGATATTATCGGTGTGCCATACACCCCGCTTCCCCTTTAATTCTTAACAATCGGGTTACTCACCAGCAGGTGACGACGTTGCAGAGAGAGTCTTGTAAACGAGCCCCTCCTGGCCTACATATACCTGGGACCTCCCACTGAATCACCAGTTATTTAAAAAGCAGAAAGACAAGGTACCAGGAAATCCAAAGGTAACCTCAAAATAAAGAAAAGCTTCACCATATAAAGGATTCGGGATACCGAAAAGGGCGGGTGAAGCGGGGTGTGTGGCACACCGATAATATCCATTTTTCAGGTGAGTACTCACAAAATGGTATTATTCTCGGTGTGCCACACACCCCGCTTCTCCTTTAATTCTTAACGATCGGGACATCCAAAAGCAGTGTCCTCAAGGGATGGGTATATAAAGGCAAGGTGAAGCATAACTTAAATGACTGCAGTCTGCAGAACTTTGCGGCCAAAAACAGCATCCGCTGAGGCCCGCACATCAACCTTGTAAAACTTAGAAAAAGTATGAACAGAAGACCAAGTAGCGGCCTTACAAACTTGTTTGTTCAACAGAAGCTTGGTCCTGAAAAGCCCAAGACGCTCCAACGGCGCGAGTAGAATGAGCAGTGATACGAAAAAGGGGGAACTTTCCCCTTAGCAGAATAGGCCGCAATAATGGCCTGACGTATCCATTTGCTAATGGAAGATTTGGCCGGTGCCAAACCCTTCTTAGGTCCACGGGGCACAACAAAAAAGGCATCAGTTTTACGAAAAGGAGAAGTAATAATCAAATAGTACTTAACACAGCGTACTACATCCAAACAATGCAAACCCCTCTCCTTGTCATTCTTAGGCTTAGGACACAGGGAGGGAAGAACAATATCTTGGTTCAAATGAAAAGCAGAAACAACCTTAGGAAGAAAGTCTGGTTTGAACCGAAAGACCACTTTGTCCTGATGCGTCTCAAAGTAGGGCGCCTGGATAGATAAGGCCGCCAACTCCGAGACACGCCGAACCGAAGTGATGGCTACCAAGAAGACAATCTTCCGAGTCAGGGTAGACAACGCAATATCTTGCAAAGGCTCAAAAGGAGGAGCCTGAAGAGCAGAAAGAACCAAATTCAAGTCCCAAACAGGGAGTAATGGTTTCCTGGGAGGCCGCACATGCGTAACCCCCTGGAAAAAAAGTTTTAACTAAGGGATGAAGCGCAAAACGCTTCTGAAAAAAGATCGATAAGGCAGAAACCTGCCCTTTCAAAGTACTCAGCTGAAGACCAGAGTCCAGGCCAGATTGTAAAAACTCCAGAATCCTGGAGACCGAAAAAACCCTACAAGGAAAAGATCTAACCTCACACCAAGCGATATAGGTTTTCCAAGTCCTATAGTAGGTGATAGAAGAAGACCTCTTTCGGGCACCGATCATGGTCTTAACAGAGTCAGAAAGACCCTCCTCCTTCAAATTGGAGGTCTCAGCGGCCAAGCCATCAAAACCAGCGTTGGTAAACTGGCGTAAGACAGCCGACCCTGAGCGAGCGGACCTGACCGAAGAGGTAAATGAGCTGATTTACTGTCAGCCAAATGATGTCTGCGCCACACTCGGCTTGGCAGTCTTGGAGCCACGAGAATGGCGGACACCCTTTCCAGAACCAGCTTCCGTACCGCCTAGCCTGGGTATCAGAGGAAACAGGTACAGAAAACCCGGGTTCCCCCGGCTCAGGGATATGGCTTCCACCACCAGAGGATCCTGAGAGGGCGACACAAAGATCGGGAGCCTGCAATTGTGACGCCAGGGTGTCCCCCACCGGAGCAGACTGCAGACTGCCGAGAGATAAGGAACATGTGTCTTCGCCCAGGTCAGGATCAGGGACCCCACTATGAGGGCACCCAGACTGGGAGTCCCTCCCTGATGATTGAAGCAACCGTTTTTGGACTGTCCGAGCGTAGCTGAACCAGAAGGCCCAGACCCTGATGGGACACAAGAGCAAGAACCAGACGGAAGGCTCTCAGCTCCAGAACAGACGGCCAAGGATTGGAACGAAGGATCCAAGCCAACTCCTGAATTAGACAAACCTTGGACTGAGCGAGCAACGCCCTGTGTTGACCGAAATCCGACCGCATTCCCAGAAAGGACACCACCCTGGCTAGAGCAAGGGGGGACCTGGGAAGTTTGAAAAACTTCAGATGCAGGACGGGGCAAGCTGACCCGTCCCTCTAGGGGATTGCGAAGAAAATGGTGTAAAAATCGAGGCCCACCTCTAAGTGCAGCACCAGCCGGATGACCGCCATTTCCAGGAAAACCTGTGAAGAAGGGCGAGACCACCTCCCAGATCTATGTGTCCGGAGACTCCCGGCCTTAAACCAGGGAGAAGTGTCGCAATTGTCCCCCCACCCGCACGGGTGAGGGCAGCCCCTCATTGCTGAGCGGGCTTAGCAGTAGGTTTGGGCTTGGCGCCCCAGGACTGACCGGGACCAACCTACAGCCCCAGTAACGGGAAGGGAAGCCCTTCTGCCTGCTCTGGCTCCTCGAAAGGAGGGACTAAAGGAACTCGCACCCCTAAAGGAGCGACGAGGTTTCTTGAATTGAGGCAACTTATCATCCTTGGTAACAGCATCCAATTTCTCGCCAAAAAGGCGTAAACCTAGGAAGGGAAGCGCTGTAAGCGCCCTTTTAGAGTTAAGGTCCGCCGTCCACTGGCGCAGCCATATAGACCAACGAATAGCCACCAGCAAAGCCGCTGTCCTGCTACTCGTCGCAAGAGCATCGTCCTGAGCGGTCAGGGCAAAAGAAACAAACGACTCACACTGCTTGAGAGAACTAATCATATCACAAGCGGGATCAAGATCGGCGAGCAGATCCCTAATAATGGATCTAACGGCCAGCAGAAGAAGCGCCGAAGCACAAATTGGCCGTAGTGTCGAGCCGGCACTGATAAAACCATGGCGGGCCAATTGATCAACCCGACGATCCTCGCCATCCTTAATGGTAGTGGTGCCAGAAAGGTGCAACGCAGCCGGGCCAGTCAACCCCAACACCGGGGTGTCGACTTCGGGGGGCACTGACCATAGCTTCACCAAGTCCTCTGGAAAGGGATAACGCTTATACCAATTAGGAGGAGTTCCAGCCAGGCGCGTGGGTTGTTCCCATTCTTTAAGGACAAGCTTCTCAAAGTGCTGTTGCCTGGGAAACACCAAACGCGGCTGGGGTACATCACCTTTTTGGCAGGGGGACCACCGCAGGCGGATCCAAGGCCAAAACTTTAAACATTTGAGCCAAAATGGAAGGAGTGTCAAGGGACACCCCCACAGCCTGATCATCAGCAGTATCAAACAATAGCTGGTCTGCAGGCTCATCCGACTCCTCAAGGAGTTCCCCCTCCTCATCAGGGACACAATCTGAATAATCCAAAAATTCAGGTACCTCATCCTCCAGGGCAGGTACTGCCGGAGCAAGGTGCTTCCGCTTTGCCGTAGCCTTCTGAGCCACTGAAGCGGAGATAATTTTCTCGAGGTTGGCCAACCGCGCATGCACCTCGGAATGCGAATCCCCATTTTTGACAGTGTCACACAGGGTCCGGACTAGGTTGGGGGGATAGGAGATGACGGAAATTGCGAGGAGCCAGAAGCAGGAGCAACGGACTGGCGCGCAATGTTCTGCTGAGCACATGGAACACATAATATGACATCATCGCCTGGGAGCGGAACGCCACAGCCCCCCACAACCTGGATAGCCCCGAGGAGCCATTTCCGGTAACATTGGAAGCCTCCATATGGTGAATTTGTGGTATTCGCAACAACCCAGGATTTTACGCATTGAGCAACCCGGGATGCCCTTTTGTAATTAAAGTCCCGGAAGTGGGAGGATTTTTTTTTTTTTTTTTTAAACCTAGGAAAATCCCAATTTAGAGACTAAGACTAGCCAGGTATAACAGACTGGGAGAGCCACTGCAGTGAGGGGATCCCAGAATCTGTGGGGGAAAAGAGACCACAGTCAGTCCCCCAGCCACAATCATACATAACCAATAAGGCAAACATATATGGCTAGCTTAAACATCTTGAAAAAATATACATGACATGTAATTTCAAGGCAAAGCAGAGTGCAAAAAAACAGAGCACATACTGTGTATAAATACATGCCCATACACATATATAAATATACACATACCTGTACATACACATATAAATACATATATATATATATATATATATATATATATATATATATATACACACATATATATATATATATATATATATCTCCATACACATACTTACACACTACACATTAATAATAATATTTTTATATATATATATATATATATATATATATATATATATATATATATATATATCACAAGGTAAAGTGAACAATCGCAGCCACTGGAGCACATATCCCTTTATGTGAAACAACAACATTGCCCATAAGTAGAAATGCCCCAGTAGCATAATAACGGCCCCACGAGCGCAATGGTGGGGCCGTTTTACCTGTGTAGTGTTCAGCCGCAAACTCTTCCCCCACCAGCTGCAGCGTCCAGGTCTCTAATGAGACCAGGGAAGCGAGGGGCAGGCCAGAAAAACAAACAGTCAAAAACAGGCCCCAGCAGCCCTGGCCATGTGCTGACACTAAAAACTGCCAAGGCCTTTTCACAGTAAAGTAAAGCACTCATGCACATTACACCCCCCCCCCCCCCTAGCAAAGGGAGAAGGCCAAGCGGGAGAAGGTGACCTAAAGGGACATTGGGACAGGGGCATCCCAAATCCGGATCATCAGCCGGATAGCCGCATTGCCCCACAAGTGGGGTCGAGCGGAGGAGATAAGCTCTTGGCACCTAAAGTGCCATCTACCTTTGCCCAGCCCGCAGCCTAGGCTGGGAGGCTTCCATTTAACTAGGCATAATAAACACACTAGAACTGGGCAGAAATAGACCAAAAGGGGATGCCGGATTTTACCCCGGCTACCTGCAAGCAGGAGACTTCATTTTTCTGTCTTGTCGCTTCATGCAGAGAGAAAAAAACTGGTGATTCAGTGGGAGGTCCCAGGTATATGTAGGCCAGGAGGGGCTCGTTTACAAGACTCTCTCTGCAACGTCGTCACCTGCTGGTGAGTAACCCGATTGTTAAGAATTAAAGGGGAAGCGGGGTGTGTGACACACAGAATATATATTTTTGAGGAAATCACACGCGACTTCAGGTAATTGATTATCCACCCGACGTTTTCTAGAAATGAGAACACTGTCCTTATCTACTGCAAACCACAGAATTTTCTAATGGCCTGAGAAGATTGTTATAGGCAGGTAAGCATCCCTTATATCCACTGTGGTCATGAAAACCCCCTTTCTGCATTGCGTGGACTATAACCACTCCATCCATGGACCTATTGAGATCCGGATTTGGACACACAGAGCCGTCCCCTCTTGGGGATTACAACTAGTAAAAACTATAACCCCCTTTCTGATCGTGGGACGGAACAGACAGACCACTCCCAGTTACAACAGATGAGCCACTGCGGATTTGAATGCTTTTGTCCTCACTAGATTCTGGGACAGCCTTGATGAAATGAGGCTCCAAAGAGGGGGAAGAGCAGAAACCATCCCCCCACCAGACAGGGTGAGATCATTCTTTCATGTTTAGGAGGGCTTGGAAGGGGGTTTAGAATTATTCCGCCAGAAGGATCTAGCTCTTGCTCTCCTACCTATTCTTAAGTAAGCTTATTCTTACTAGTTTCTGTGTCTGGAGTTAAAGCGGTCCTTCACTCTGAATAAGAGTCTTATATGTTTCCCACACCCTGTACATACAAATTGCTCACATTAAAAATCATCCTACCTGCATCTACTGCATGTTATGAGCCTTTAAACATCCAAGATGGCAGCCTGCAAACAGGAAGTGCCTTCTGACTGTGCTGCTCTGCATTCTGAGATTGCTGACCTTTTCCCGACCCCAGCTCTGCTCTGTCTGAGCAAAGCACAGCTATAACACACCCCCATGTACTTTATCCCACTCTCCTCTCCTCAGTAAGTGTGATGCTTCTGAGTCAAGATGGCAGCGCCCGTATCCTAAAGTCCTGAACAGAGTTGCAGCCCAGTGGGGGAAAGAATAATAAGTGACTAAAAATGTATATTAATTTTAGATGCTGGGGAATTGTTTCATAAGGGTTTGGGCTTTTCAATACATCATGGCGAAGGTCTGGTTTAAATAAACCTCTGCGACCATGAAAAGCCAGCAGAGACTACTTCTTCTGCGGAAGCCGAGTGGACTTATCACCCAGGCGTTCACCAAAAAGACGGCCCATCATTAAAGGGATTGTCCAATCCAAGTGCATAAAAAAAAAAAAAAAAAAAAAAAAATATAGAAGTTTGCAGAAGAGTCAGCCTGCAGAGTTTGCTTAATAAAGTGGTTGTTGCCAAGATCCCCATTTCCTGTAGCTTGGTCTCCGGATTTTAACACCACTAAAAGGACCACTAAAGAAAGGTGGGTGTAAGTAAATAAAATATAAGTAAATAAAATCCTGGGGCAGGGCTACAGAATAGGGTCTAAATCTAAACAAAAGCCAATTGGTCACACAATAAATCTGGGGGGCAGGTACATTAAGCAAACAATGATTTCCTTTTTTTTTGCCTGGATAATCCCTTTAAAAAAAAAACAAAAAAACTGATGCTCAGATTGCGAATCATTTCTGTTATACAGGCGACCAACAAAGTCAAGGGAGGGGACATCCAAACAAAAGTGATTGAAGTGGAAAAATACAATTCTGTGAAATACTCACCTGTAGAATTGGTATTATAAGTATACAGTACGTCCTGCTCCAGATATAATACTTACACTTGGGTTATCCTCTGCCAGATGGCGCTGTACTGCAGAAACATGCAAAAACAGGCTCCTCCCGGCCCTTCATATACCCAGGGACCTCCCACAAATCCCCAGCATTGAAAAGCAATGAACAAGAAGCCGGGAGAATTAAAAACCACCCAGAACAACTGGTAACGATAACAAGATAACAATCACCATACAGGGGATCCAGAATAATGCAACAGGGTGGGGTGGAGCAGGACGTACTGTATACTTATAATACCAATTCTACAGGTGAGTATTTCACAGAATTGTATTATTCTTAGTATACAGTACATCCTGCTCCAGATATAATACTTACACTTGGGACAACCAATAGCAGTGTCCATAAAGTAGGGTGGGATCCCCAAACAAAAGAAGACGACAGCAGACAGTTTAGAACCACTGTCACCTGCATAACCATACGGCCAAGACAGCATGAGCTGAAGGCCCTAACATCAACCTTGTAAAAACTTGCAAAAAGGTATGAGCAGAAGGCCAAAGGTAGTGGCCTAACCAACCAGATCAACAGAAGCCCTGTGCTGAAGGCCCAAGGGGCAACCAGCACGAGAAGAAAGGAACCGAGGCGACAAGGAAGATTCTTCCCTTTGCTGGAATAGGCCTGAGTAACAGCCTGACAATCCAATAGCTAAAATAGACTTGGCAGAAGCCCGAAAGACCTAACCAAGGTCTAAAGGGGAGCATCCAGTAAGGTAGTAACCAGGACCAAGCTGCCCAACATCCGAGAGCAGAAGGGATCGAACACCTTAGGATGTAATGACCACATGCCCCAAGGAACATCAGTTCCCCTAAGGACAGAAACTACCAAGGAAGGTTTCCAACACCTGAATAAGGAAGGCAGAGCCCTTTCAACAGCGTTGCTAGGAAAAAAGGGCACGGCAGGAGTAGCAATATCACGAATCAAAGAAGAGCCACTTCCAGATGCACCTACCTATCCTAGTGTATCTCAAGGAAGGGGGCTAGGTAAACAGAGCCGCAAGCTAACACACGCCTGACCAAGGTAATAGTCACCAAAAGGACAACCTTGGCAGCATCCTGAATAGGACCAAGGAACACAACCCTGCAATCGGACCGAATGAATCAATCTCAATCCCAACGGGGACCATAAGATTACATGGGGGACCTGATGAGTACCCCCTGCAGGAAGTCTGACCAGGGAAGACAACCAGACCACTAAGGCAAGGTGGACAGGGCAAAACCTGACCCATCAGAGTAATGAGTTGGAGAATCACCTCCAATCAAGCTGCAAACCACTAGAACCCTGGGAACCGAGAACACCCAACAGGGAAGAGACCTAAAACTCACCACCAATGAATATGGGTATGCCATACCCTACAACAGATGGAAGAGGAAGAACTTGCTCATAGCCTTCCCAGAGCCTCCAACATCGAGACAGATAGGCCTGTCTCCATCAAGATAGTTGTTTCAGCGGTCAGGCCAACTAGGCCAGAACCGTAATGTACTGACCTAAAGGGAGCCCTGAGTGAGTCGAGCTAGCACTCCTGGCAAAAGGGTACAGAACAACCATCCATGGTACCATAACCACCCTCTACAAGGGCACCTGGGGGCCACCAGAACACTGGTCCCCTTACCAGCGCAATCATGCGCATAGCCCTGCCTAGCAGGTGGGATGGAAAAGGACATACAGAACCGAAACGTCCAGTCATGACAGTACTAAGGCATCTGGACCCCTGCCAGAGGATCCTGGGACAGGGAAACAAAGGCCAAGAGCCTGTGATAGTGTTGGAACACAACAGATCCAAGCTGATCGGACCCCATAGTAACACAAGGATGAGCACATCCAGTCGCAGAGGGGCTGCCCCGGGGCGAATATAATGACATGCAGGGAACATTATCTCCACCCAGATTAGAAACCTAGACGTTTCCTGAAGGGTCCTCCAGCCCCAGACCCCTCCAATGGCTACTGTAGGACACTGTCATCAGACAGACCGAGCGCCCCCAACTGGAAGGCCCGGAAGGAAGGTAGCCAAGCGAGGCAGAGCCATTGTAAGGCTCACCATTTTTTTTTATAACCAATAGGCGTAAGGACCATCTAAGGGCCCACCACCCCCAGAATCGCAAGGAGTTTCAGAAGAAACCCCCCCCCCCCCCCCCCTTCAACCTGATAGTTAGGCATCCACGGAGACCGTCTCCAGGAATGGGTAAGAAGGAACTGCCCCCATACAGGTTCCCTGAGATCCTTCAATCCAAGATAAAACATCGCACCAGGTGGGAAGGCCCACACCCCCTACTCCAGGGATGCCAGATCCCTATCCTGTATTGACAATAAAAGTCACAGAAGGGCCCAGGGGGAACTGAACATAAGGGACCTCTTCCGAGCAAGGCACCGAACGGCCCCACCAGCTGCATCTCTGCCTGGTAAAGGGACCGGGACAGCAAGAGGGACTGCGCCCATGTGACCAGATTGTCTGCCACATTGTGGAGAAGGGAAGATTCAAATTAGAACCTGATCCAGATTCAGTCCTGGTAATGGGATTACCACTGAAGGGGAAAATGAGGACTTTGGGTGAACAGGGTCCCCCATCCAATGACTCCCAATGGACGCCATCAGTCGGTTATCCATCCCGACGCAGACTGGGAAGTGAGAAAAAAAGCGGCCAGGTAACCACCACGCGGACGCCCCTTGGTCTCATCCGAGACCTCACCATCGTCCGCACCCGAGGGATCACTCTGGGAGTTGGAGAGGCCAGGTGACAAGGTCACAATTAGCCGTGTTGGGCACGAACACGAACCTGAAGAGCCTCGGGGATCTGAAGTCACAGGGATGTAAACATTAAACATTTCCCCAGACGGCAAGAAGCCTGCTGGGCGCAAGGTGTTGATAGCTCAACCCAGAGTTTCCGCAGAAACAGCCTGTAATAAGAGTAGCCGCGAATCCAGAATGGGCCCGACCCATCTCTCATAGGCAACTGTGAAAGGTTGGTATAGCGGCCCATTCTTTTGCCCGCTACGGCAATCTGCAAGAGAACCTCAGGTCTCGTAGGCCTAGCATGGCCTGTGCCAGTAACTGAACAGCGGCAGGGCCCAGGAGTACCTGGGACCTGATAAAAACTGGGGAAGGCCGCGCAGCAAACCTTATCCTGTATCTGGAGGACACAACCTCCTGAATTCACCAGAATGAGGCGAGATGCCTCCCGATAATAGCAAGGTGCTGCTGCCATCCCCTCACCCAGAAGGACGAGGGCGCCCCATCATGCTTGAGGGGGTTTGGTGGAAGATTTGGGCTTAGCCCCGCGGGAGGGGCCAGGGCGTTGTCTGCTGCTCGTGGGGCAGGAGTCAGCACGAAAAACCCGGAAGGCCACCCCTGGTTCCTGCTCAACACTCAGGTAGGGAGGAGGAGGGGTGCCTCTGCCCCTAGGGGGCCTAGACGGCCATCTGCGTAGTGGTGATCTGCCCTTTTTACCGAATAGGTCCAGACGGGCCCCAAATAGGTGTCGCCTTTTAAAGGGGAGCCCAGTAAGTCTTTTTTGTAGCATCGTCAGCACCCCACTGTCGCAACCAGACCAAGCGACGTATGGCTACTGCCAGTGCAGAAGTTCTTGCACACATCGTGATAGCGTCTTCCAACGCTAATAGAATACATTTTACAAAAACATCACAATTGGAGAGTGCATTAAACACCTCCCAGGGGAGATTCTCAGGGTGATGATCAAGTAACTTTCTAATGAGTGCTTTAGTGGCCACTGTAGTAATAGCCGCGGCACAGACCGGGCGCAGCGCCGTCCCTGCACAAGAAAAGGCATGGGTGGCCAACAGCTCAATGCGCCGGTCCTCAGCATCCCGAAGGATACTATAAGCAGGGGTTGTAATAAAAGGGGGATTCGGGACCACCATGATGAGCATCCACCATGGGGGGTGATGACCAGCAATTAACCACCTCAGGGGGGAAAGGGCATTTCCTATCCCAGTCCCCTGGAACCCCTGTAAGTTTACTGGGACATTCCCATTCCTTGAGCATCAGGGCATGGAAATGAGCCTGCTCTACAAATTCCAAACGTGCGGTAGCACTATGGAAACGCTCTAGGTATGGGGACCTGACCGGGGAGGGAGATAGACGGTGCCTTAAAGAAATGAATCAATAAGTCGTCAGTATCACACTGGCCCCAGTATTCAGGGCCAGAATTGTCATGACTCCTCGCGCTCCCATCAGATGAGCTTGAGTCAGAGAACCACTCCCCTTCATCAGAAAGGGTATAGTCACCCAGAGTAGTAAACCCCACAGTTCTCATAGAAGAAACCGAAACATGAGGCGACAGGTGCCGCTTCTTACCAGGGCCCATACGCTCTGATAACCTAGCAATCTGTTCAGCCGTAGGCAGTCTGGAAGGCCCAGCAGGCTGCAATACCCCACTTGTAGGCGACTCAGCAGGAGAGAGATTTAAGCCTGGGGAGATAGGTGAATTGGAGCTAGGTGTAGCCACTGGCCGACCTGATTGTAGGGCCAGTGCTTGCTCGGCACAGGGTACACAGACCCGTGCCCTGCCAGCATCCGCATGGGGTTGTCCACACGCTATACACAGCCGGTCTTGTCCCGGAGGGACCTCGGTCACATAATTCTGAGATGCCTCCATATGGTGATTAATCAAGGCACAATATGCCAGTAGGGATTTACACTATAAGTAACCCTTGATGCCCCAAAGACCCGCTAGGGAAGTGGGAGAATAATGCAAGGCACGCTATAATTTTACACCGGGCCGGGAGAAGCCAATGGTGTTCACCAGTCTGAAAGACAAAATGGGAATAAAGCGCGTCAGAACCAAGCGCAGTAATCAAGGATAATGAAAATCGCCCGCGAGGGCACTTACAGATCAAGAGAGGAGGCGGACCGCAACCACGCGTGCGACCATCATCAAGAACCATCGCCAAGAACCTCGAAGGGTGGGCCAAGCGGTTGTGACGCGGAGCGCACCAAACCAGGCCCCCCCCCCCCCAAAGAGCGCGAAGCTCTGAGACAGTTTCAACGTTGTCATGAAGAGCGAAGTGTATGGCACACTTAGAATATGAATTGCCAATTAAGGCGACGGCGCCGCTCTGCGCAGCACATCCCGTAAGGGAAAAGTGCGCGTGGCGGCGACAGATACATGATAAAAATGCAAACAGCGCGGCTCTGACACCAGGAATATCAGTCAAAGACAGTACTAAGGCTACCACGCACCCCCCCCCCCCCCCCTTCTTTCCCCTCGGACTACGGGTGGAAACGAGAGAGGATGGCGATACTTTGTACAGGGCCCACCGCTACACAGGGCATGGGGCAATAGTGCGGGAGGGGCATCCTCTAGAGGCTCACCATCGGCCTAAACCGCCTACCCTTTGGTGGGGGACTGTGGTGGAGCAGCGCTACATGAGCACGCAAGGTGCTGCCTACCTTCACCCGACCGACACAGCCCGAGCTGGGAGGCACTCACAGGGAGGACGGGTGGGAATAGTCCAACAGGGCCACAGGCTTGATAGCCCCGCTCACCTGCGAAAGAGTGATACTTCATGTCATCGCAGTCATCGCAGTCAGCACTGCAGAGAAATCTGGGGATTTGTGGGAGGTTCCTGGGTATATGAAGGGCCGGGAGGAGCCTGTTTTTGCATGTTTCTGCAGTACAGCGCCATCTGGCGGAGGATAACCCAAGTGTAAGTATTATATCTGGAGCAGGACGTACTGTATACTAAGAATAGCAAAAATACAAACATTAATAAAACACAAATATATTCATGAGATTCACCAACCACACACAATCAGCAAACCACTGTCAATTCCCCTAATTGTGATCCAATATAAATAGGACATAATGCATGCGTATCATTTGGGAAACGGGGAGGCCGATTTATTAATAGCGCCAGATGAGCGACAGTAGCGTGATTTTCACAGCGCCGGCTAGTATTCGCTGTGCTTGGCCGTTGTTCGGTTGTTGACAGCGACTCAGTCGGTGTGCGGTAATGTTGAATACAGGGTTAGGAGTCGCTATTTGACAGGTTCCGCGCTGTATGGGAGCGCATGACAACGAATGGCCATAGCGAACGGCTCCCAGCATATACATTAACAAATCACGCTCAAAAAATTCTCGCGCTGTAAAATGCATGTTTAAACCCCAGAGCGCTGGTGGCGATGTGTTAAAAGTAGTTTTTTAACCCCCAAACAACCTTATTTTTGGAAAAAAATAACAAGTATTTTAAAACATTTTGTAATATGAATACATTAATAGACCTGTAATATATATTTTACCATAAAAATAAAAAAAAGATAACATTGCAGAAGTGGTCACCGAATTTTTGACATTTAAAAAAAAAAAAAAAAAAAAAAAACATTAATATCAATTATGAATATTTAAAGATTGCTCCATTGAAATGCATTGGAGAGCGCCAGGTAGCGAGAGGTCATACCTGGCGCTGTGATGGGATTAGCAGCGGCGCTGTTCGCTGAAGTCTGCAACATGATGAATCCCGCGCTAGCTGACGCTATCGCCGGCGCTAGCCTCATTTAGCGTGATAAATGCGTGATTGTGTTCGCAGCCTGGGGTTCTGGAGTCGGTAGCCGCCGATAGCTGGCGCTACCGAGACACTACCTGGCGCTATCCCTTGATAAATAAGGGCCTAAGTCTCTTGCAGTTGTGTGTATAAACGTGTGGCTGTAAGCTATAGTGGTGTATAATGCCTTAAACAAACTGAAGGGCTTTGAGAGCTATTAATTCAACTAAAATTTTCATTACTTGAACTTTGGATTCTCTGTCTGACATGTTACAACTTGCATTAAATTATAATTTACAATGTAAGCTTACCTCCTCTCCTTGAAAAACCACCACGTTTAGCAATCTCGTTTTCAAATCCTTAAAAAAAAAAAATAAAATAAAAAAACTGAAAGAAAAACAACAAATATTTCAAAAAATTATACTTTTCTGTTTTGCGCCAACAAAGATGTATGGTGCCTTGGTAATTTATTAAAGCCACTGCTGTGGTATTGTCCAACTTTACCCTGACTGGCTGGGCAAAGTACCAAGACTCTTCACAGCCACAACAGCTTGTCAAACTGGTCAGAAATATACATTGGAAAGGGAGAGAGGAAAGCCTGATGCATCAATTTAGTATAGAAATATCTTCCCGGGCCATGTTTGCATAGAGATACAACTGAAATACATAAACCAGAGTGTGGGGCCATGTCCCACTAAGCCAAGTTGGAAGTGCCTTGTGTGGAACTGGGCAAAGGGCGCTCCCCTCAATTGTGGAGCTAATGAAGCACAGAACCTTTCAAAAAGGATAAGAATGCATGTGTGAAATTATCCTAAATTATCCTAAACCCCTAAAAAGCAGACTCGCATCCATTTTATTTCAAAATGATTGTGGAGCCGGCTTGGAATGCATTGTAATAGAAAGACTTGCCATGCCGAGTGGAATGGCCCATTAACTTAGCAGCACACATTAAGCAGATATAGGCCTCAAAAACTCGGGAAGCTAGTCTATTATGCTGTACACACAACATTATATTGAATAAACAGCTGCTGGATGAATGTGTGAGGGAAGCAGTTACATTGTATCTATAGGTTTAGCAACAGCGGAGCATTGCATCAACATTGTAGATGATTTCAATGTTGTAAATAGAAAAAAACACCCTACCAGTCTAAGACTTTTGGGGGAGGGGGTTGCTCGACCTCTTCATGGACCATCCCCAATAATACCTAGTAAAAATATTGCAAAAGGAAAAATGCATAATTGGGGTTTTCAACAAGCGACCTTCAGACTAGCTGAGAATATGCGAATAATAGAACTGTCCTACCTCAGGGAGGGGAGACAGAAAGCAGGAGTTCGGCAAGAAGATCCTGCAGGACATCGAAGGATAGGTAAACTCTGGTGTTTCAGGAAAGTGTGTGTGAAGACCAGGTGGCTGATAGAAGACTGCTGACTCCAGTGTGGACACCACCCACTGGGTATCCCGCTCTGCCTGTTGGAAGGACTGAGAAGCGATGAGAATGTCATCCAAATAGGGAAGAATGTGAATGCCCTGAGATCTCAGCAGAGCCATCACTCCTATCAGCACCTTGGTGAATACCCTGGGAGCCGAGGTGAGACCGAAGGGCAAGGCCACAAATTGGTAGTGCTGATCCTCCAAGGCGAACCTAAAGAATCTTATGACCTGGAAAGATAGGTACGTGAAGGTAAGCATCCTTGATGTCTACAGAGTTCATGAAGTCCCCTGGACGTAGAGAATTGACAGCTGAACGCAGAGTCTCCATGCAAAAGCGTCTGAATCTGACAAATTTGTTGAGGCGCTTTAAATCCAGGATGGGTCTGATGGACCTGTCTTTTTTGGGAACAGTGAAAAGATTGGAATAGCAGCCTTTGCCCCTTTCCCTGAAGGGCACTCGGCAGATGACTCCTAATTCCAGAAGATTCTGAACAGCCAGGGACAGACCCTGCGCTGACAGGGGGTTTTGAGCTATCTGGGATCTGATGAACCTTGGGGGCAGCCAGGCTGCAAACTATCTTGTAACAGGAGGATACTACCTCCTGAATCCACAGGTCTGAGATATGACGCCTCCAGACGGGAGCCAAAGCTGCCCCCCCACCCAGATGGGTGAGGGCGCCCCATCATGCCTGAGGGGGCTTGGGGGAGGACTTAGACTTGGAACCCCAGGAGGGACCAGGGCAGCCACGTCCTCTGCCCCAAAAATCTCCACGGACCCCAGCAGAGGAAGCTCCCCGTCCAATTCTGGGTCCAAGGAAGGAGGGAGAAAAGGCACCTGAACCCCGAAATGGCCGGGGCTGCCTTTTACGCTGAGGTAACTTGCCTCCCTTGGAAAACAAGTCCAGACGTTCCCCCAAAGAGGCACAGCCCCTTAAAGGGAAACCCAACGAGAGCCTTCTTAGCAGCGTTGTCAGCTGCCCACTGGTGCAGCCAGACCGAACGGCGTATAGCCACCATCAAGGCAAAAGCCCTGCCACACATTCTAATGGTATCACCCAGGGCAGAAAGAACATTCAAATTCGTCAACGCATAAGAGCAGAAAAATCTTCACCACTCGCATCCTCAGGGGCTCCATCTAAGACGCCCTTGAGCAGGCTTTTGATAGCAACAGCTGTAATGGCAGAGGCACAGACCGGACGCAGCGCGGTCCCAACAGCAAAGGCATGGGAAGCCAGCTGGTCCATGCGCCTGTCCTCCCCATCCCTCAGGGTAGTAGAATCAGGGGAATGCATGACGGATGTGTTAGACAACCCCAAAACTGGAGCATCCACTTCGGGAGGACATGACCAACGTTTAACCACCTCAGCGGGGAAGGGATACCTCTTATCCCAAGCCTTAGGTACCCTGGGAGCCTGCTAGGCCGTTCCCACTCTTTGAGCACCAGATTATTTAAGTGAGCTTGTTCAGGAAACTCCAAGCGTGGTTTAACGGTATGAAACAGCTCCCCCTGCTGCTGAGGGGCCACAGCAGGAGGGGAAATACAGAGCACTTCAAATATATGAGCCAAGAGCCTGTCAGTGTCACCTGAGGACCACGGGTCAGACCCAGAACCGGTATCATAACCCTTAGGCTGTTCCTCAGATGATTCTGAATCAGAAAACAATTCCCCCTCCTCTAGGGTGGTATAACCGGCAAGGTCAAAAAATTCATCAGCCTCCATAGGAAAGAAGGTAACATCGGGTGCCAGATGCTTCCGTTTAGCAGGAGCCTTACGCTGGCCAGACCTGGCAATAAGCCTTTCAATGCTGGCCACCCGAGTAGCCAAATCAGGTTGGGACTCCCCAATGGTGCGCACATCACTGGGAGTCAAATGTAAGCGTGGGGTGGGAGGCGAAGGCCCAGCCACAGGTAACCCAGACTACAGCGCAAGCGCCTGCTGGGCGCAGGGTACACAAACCCTAACAGTCACTTATAGGAGACACCCCTCACACAGTACACAGCCGGGCTTGTCCCGAAGGAACCCCGAGCACATTATCCTGAGAAGCCTCCAAATGGCAATTATCGTGGCACAACAGGCCAATTGGGAATGACGCTATAAGCAAACCGGGATGCCCCAATAGCCCGCTAGGTTAGTGGGAGGTAATGATAAGCAATAGGCCCATAATATGTAGTTAAACTAAATAGAGGGGTTAGGACCGGGAGAAACCACAAAAAAGTTTGACCCGCCTGCAAGACATAACAAAGAGGTCCCGTAAGCAACAAGCAATACATGTAATACAAAAAATAAGCCAGCCCATAGGGGCACTTACGGACCGCGGTAGGTAAACGCCAGCCACGCAGCACAAGGGAAGCAAAATGGCGCCCGCATATACCTCGAGGGGCAGATCGCGGAGACGGTGATGCAGAAAGCGTCCACAAGGCCTGCCCGCCCCCTGAAGAGCGCCCACGTGAATACCAGCCAATGATGGCGCAGCAGCGCCTGAAGCGATGTCACCGCCAACCGCGTAGCACAGTACAAGTGCGCGGCGGCAAAAGCAACCAGTGCAACCAAATCACAAGGGACACAGACAATGGCATATAATCACAACAGTGAATACCACCCCCCAGAACTACCAGGGAGAGCGAGGGAGGGCAGCGGTTAGCCGAACAGGAGCCCACCGATGGGACAGGGGGCGAGGGCCATAACGCGGGAGAGGCATCCCATAAGGCTCACCATTTGCCTATACCGCCTACCCTTTGGTGGGGGATTGCGGTTGGAGCAGCGCTCCTAAGCGCCTAACAGCGGTGCTGCCTACCATCACCCAGACCAGTGCAGCCTAAGCTGGGAGGCAGTGAATCAGGAACAGGTGGGAATAGTCCTACAGGGCCGCAGACTAATAAGCCCCGCTCACCTGCGAGTAGAGAGCCATCTTCTAGTCATCGCAATCCAGACTGCAGAGTAGAACTGGGGAATTTGTGGGAGGTCCCTGGTATATATGGGCCAGGAGGAGCCCCTTTTTGCTGTCTCTGCAGCCCAGCGCCATCTTGTGGATGTATTACCCAGGAGTAAGGATTAAAGTGGAACAGGACGTGCTGTATACTTAACCTGTATGCTGAAGCTTTTTCCACCATTTTCTCTCCACGAAACCTCACATTGCTTCCCTAAGGTCATTCCCTCAATACATGATTGGCCTATAAGTCTTTCCCAGCCTCTTTCAGGGGTGCAAGACCTGTGTTCTTTTTTTAGCCCAACTGGCTTGATTCTTTAGACTCCGCTAGCCTAGTTTGTGAGTTTCCAGCATTCCCAACAGGTGTGGTGCATATTAAGTAGGTTTCTGCCCAAGTGGGCACTTCCACCCTTTCTTGGTTTTTTACTCTGCCCAAGACCACTCCTGGAAGATGCTGGTGCTGGGTGGATTACTTCATCGCTATCACCTGGAATCCGCTGGCCGAGAGAACCATCCTGTGACATCTTACTTGGGCTCCGTTCAAAGGGTTCCACATTAGTGACACGACCATAGGCTTCCAGATGAGGCAACAATCCTCTGGGCACAGTGGGCATCATTATTTGGAATGCCCTGCTCCTTATACCTTCACCCATTCGAAGGAAACTCACCTCTCCACGGTCTTATGCGCACTTTAGGTTATGCATATTAATGCACAGCATAAAGCACTGTTTGCATGATTGCCAAACGCTGCGCTGTCACAGTCCACATGAGCACCAGACAGCCAACCATGGTGCAGGTTTTCCTGTGGGGGAGCGAGGATTAGGTAAAGATTACAGGTGTCCTTATTAGCTTACCATCTCTTCTCGGAAAACTACCTCGTCGACCATCATTAAATGAATGTTTCCCTAAAAACAAAAGAAAAAAACTATTCTAATAGACTATATAGGGATTTATTGATTTTGCATTCATTTTTTGTTTCATTTATTGCCTCCCTAAAACCCCCCTCTCGCATTCAGTGATGTAAAATATTTCAGAGCGCCTAAAATAGAAACTAAGGTAAAAATAAATAGTTCCTCTGTAATAAGCAGCAGCTGTTTAGTACAAGTACCACTTCAAGGCCTCTTCTAAAGCCAGCGATTGGCATCTTGCCACAATTTCGACAAGCCTGCTTATGAAAGTCCCAGTCCTAAAGTGCAAATTATCATAAATCTGGATAGAAGTAAAGCATTATTTCAATGAGAAGTAAAAAGCCACCAGCTGTACATGACAGACATGCGGATACCTTTTCTATATCTCATTTACCTACATCTCTGTTTGAAGTGGGCTGCCAAATACCAAGCTCCAGCCTGCATCGTGTGGAGAAACAATGCAGCCAAGCTGGTCAGTCTGATCAGGTGTGATCCAAGATGGTTGCTCCCATATAATTCTAGAAGCAAAACAATTCCACATCATCTGCAGGGGATAAACACATGTAAACTGCATAGGCCACAGACAGTCAAAGGGGGGGCTTTAGAGAAGCAAATCACGACACTATTTTCTTGACTGAAGGCCGGCTTTAAAGTGATATTATAGGCATAGCCAGTTAGGCCAGGCTTTGTGTGGCACGGTCCTAAACAGTTTACAGTATTATGTTTTTTTTTTAGTTGTAGAAAACAATTCACATCGAAGTGGCTGAGATATCAATGTTTACAGTTCCACCTTATGATTTCTCTTCTACAGCATGTGGGCGTGGCCCATGAAGCTGTGATGCTGCACAATAATCAGTATAATGGGTTGGGCGGTACTGGGAGCGAGACTGCTTTAAGATAAAAGGCAATGGAAGACCCCCCTATGTATATATATTTATACATATATAGGCACTGCCCCTCATGCATATAGGGGGCGCCTAGCTAACCTCTCCGCATAAGTTACACCCACAAAGATTACAACAACTGGTTAATTGCTGGGCTGGCCAATAATATACAGGCATATGTAGCCAAAAACTCACTTTTAATAACAAAAATTATGGCACAAAATAAATGCATATGACAGACAAGACTTAATTACACACAACAATATAAAACCGCAATTGCGCTTAAAAGTCAGACAAAAGGATAAGGGGCCCCTGCCAGGCCGACCTGGACTCCACACTCACACCAGCACTCACTCAGCTCACGCCAAAAAATTGCTGGCCAGCATAAAACAAAGGGACAAAGATCTGCCCTTCGACAGATTGACTGACCCCAGCCACCATTGCAGGGATCGACGAACTCGGGGAGTCATCAGGAAGGACTGATCCAACGATAGAGGAGACTTGTCCCAAACCTTCAACAGATGAAGCGGAAGCGTCCTTGTATGAAACTGCGCAAAGGGAACTGCCTCGAATGAGGCCACCATTAACCCCACCAGCCTCATCCCTAGCCGGATGGCCGGACGAGGGACCGACAAGAGAAGCCGAACTAGTTCCTGAATCAAAAGAATCTTGGCCTGGGGCAGAAATACCTGCGAAGTGTCCAGAGACATTCCCAGAAAGGTCACTACTCTGGACGGAGAGAGAGAAGACTTGGGGTGGTTGACCACCCAACCGAACCTCTCCAGGGTGGGCACCACCATTCTGGTGTCCAACTCCGCTTGGTTGAAAGAAGAGGCCATGATCAGAAGATCGTCCAAATAGGGCACAATGCGGATACCCTGAACCCTTAGCAGAGCCATCACCCCCGCTAGCACCTTGGTGAACACCCGAGGAGCCGAGGTGAGACCGAAAGGGAGTGCTACAAACTGAAAATGCCGATCCTCCACCACGAACCTGAGAAACCTCTGGTGTGCTGGAAAAATTGGAACGTGTAGATAAGCATCCTTGATGTCTATGGACGTCAGAAAGTCTCCCTGACGAAGAGAGTGAATGGCCGAACGTAGCGTTTCCATGCGGAATTTCCGTGGCCGGATGAACCTGTTGAGAAACTTCAGATCCAAGATGGGTCGGACCGATCCATCCTTCTTGGGTACCGTGAACAGATTGGAATAAAAACCCCTGCCCTGATCCGAAAGGGGGCACTGGGCAAATGACAGCCATATCCAGAAGGTTCTGTACTGCCAACAGGAGCCCCTGCGCCGCTAGAGGTTCCGAAGGCATCCGAGACCTGAAAAATCTGGAAGGGGGGCAGAGCTCGAACTCCAGCTTGTAACCGGAAGACACCACTTCCCGGATCCATCTGTCCGAGACCTCTTGATCCCAGATCTGGGAGAAGTGTCGCAGCCGTCCCCCCACCCGCATGGGTGAGGGCGCCCCCTCATTGCTGAGCCGGCTTGGGCTTAGAGCCCCAACTGTATCCTGGACGGGCACGTCCTCTGCCCCTGCTCCCAGAATCTCCTCTGGAAGAGGGGAATGCAAATCCCCTGCCAGATCTGGCCCCACGAAAGGAGGGGGTAAAGGAAGGCGCCCCTCGAAAGGGGCGGCGTTGTTTCTTGCGTTGGGGTAACCTACCACCCTTGGTAACGGAGTCCAATGTCTCTCCAAAAAGCCGTAATCCAACAAAAGGCAGAGCCGTTAGCGACTTCTTGGACATAAAATCTGCCGCCCACTGGCGCAGCCAAACCGAGCGCCGAATAGTGACCAGCAGAGCCGATGTCCTACCACTCATCATTAAAGTGTCATCCAAGGCTGTCAACACAAAGGATAAAAACAACTCACACCGCTTAAGGCTAAGGAACTCAGCACTACCAGGACGCAGCCCGGAAGAAGTCAACAGGTCCCTGACCACGGACCTGGCAGCCAACACCATTAGAGCCGAGGCGCAAACGGGCCGCATGGCTGACCCAACACTAGCGAAACCATGACAAGCCATCTGGTCAATACGTTTATCCTCTCCATCCTTGAGAATGGAACAATCAGGTCTATTTAAAACCGAGGAATTGGACAACCCCAACACCGGGGCATCCACCTCGGGGGGAGATGCCCAGCGCTTAATCGCCTCCGAAGGAAAGGGATATTTCCTATCCCACCCCTGAGGGATGCCAGGGAGCCGAGCCGGCCTGTCCCATTCCTTAGCAATGATTTTGTCAAAATGCCGTTGTGTAGGGAATTCCAAGCGTGGCCTGGATTCCTCAAACAATTCACCCTTCTGCTGTGACACCTCCTCAGGAGGAGAAATATTCAGAACCTCTAACATCAGAGCCAGAGCGTGAGGAGTATCGGAGGATCTCCCCAAGTCACCAAGCTCGGCATCAGCGCCAAAGGACTGCTCATCGTCTGAAATATCAGAATCCTCATAAACTTCCCCTTCCTCTAGCGGGGAATAATCAGACCAATCCAGATTATTAACATCCTCCTGGTCCTCCACCAGCGGAGACGGCGACAAATGCTTTCTCTTAGTCCGAGCCTTAAGGGCAACCGAGCTGGAGATAATTTTTTCAAGGTTAGCCAATCTGGCACACATCTCAGATTGCAGCTCCCGGCCCATGACAACGTCACACGGGGCGCGTGTCAAGGTGGGAGGAGGAGATGAAGCGACTGGCGGTGCTGACCCAGACGCCTGGGGTTCGGACTGCCGCGTGATAGTCTGCTGTGCACATGGTATACACAGAAGTACATCGTCCCCAGAAATGGATACCCCACACAACATACACTTCCGGGGATGCCCCGAGCCCAGTATCCGGGGATGCCTCCATAAGGTGAACTTTTTTAGGAATAGTCGCTATGACCCAGGGAATTACGCCACTAGACAACCCGGGATGCCCCTTTAATGTCCCGAGTGGGAGGATTTATGAGCAATAATGAACCCAGTGATCAAGGATCGGGAGAGACCCCCTAAATGCTACTGGAGATCCTCCTGAACCACCACCTGGAAGACACAGAAAGGACTAATAAGGCTATGGCCAAGACACCCATACAGCACAAGGATAGGGAAGAAAGGAAAGGGGCCATAGGCCACTCACGGAACCGTGGAGCACAAAATGGCGACCAAGAAGAAATCCTCCTGAGGCTGCTGACAGAAGAGGAGAAGGGGGCGTGGTCAGCGCGGGACACGCGCGACGCCGAGCAACGCCCACCCCTCCTCCTACGCAATGCAGAGCTCCGCAGCGGCGCCGGGGAAAGGTGGGGGCGGGCAGCGGTGACGCGCGCAACACCGGCCCCACCCCCAGGTACATCGTGAGGAGAAATCTCCTCAGAGAAAAAGGCGCCAAGAACCGGCCGGCGCAGCAGCAAGAAGTGCGGCCGCCATGCCCGGTCTAAACGTGAAACACACACAGTGCCTAGTCAGCAAAACAGCAGGGACGGGTCCCGACCCTGCGCCGACGGACCGGCCCCGCCCCCCCCCACTAAATGTGCAGTATGACATGGCGTGAGGTAACTGCCTCCGCCATTGATGACAGAGACAAGATGGGGGGGGGGGGGAGATAAGGACAGATCCAGCACCTCACAAGGTTCATCTGTGAAAAAGGCTACAGCGCTCAAGTAAAAACATTTAAAGAGACACTAACAAGTAAAGACACAACACCGAAAGAGATAGGGACTAATAAAGAAGGGACCCACACTCCCCATCCCCACTGAGGAAAAGGGATTTTGGGAGGGCCAATGAAAATTTAATCAAGGGACAGGGCATCCCAAACCGGGGTCACCAACCCGGTGTAACCGCCTACCCTCTCAAATAGGGTCTCACGGTGGAGCATAGCTCCTGAGCACCTAAGGTGCTGATATACCCTCGCCTGGACCCTCAGCCGAGGCTGGGAGGCATATGGATTTCTGGGGAAAAAAGGTCCAAACGGAAATAAATAAATAGCGGGCCGGGAGTCATCCCGGCTACCTGAAATCCCCCTGTGCAAGGAGGAGCCATCATCTTCTGACTTGCTCGCCGTCTGCAGAGATGGAAAACTGGGTGATGAGTGGGAGGTCCCAGGTATTTATAGATCAGGGAGGGGCTCTCTTTTTTGCTATCATCTCTGCAGGAACGCCCTCTTCAGGTCGGTATTACCCACATGTGATGGATATCTTGAAGCGGGGTGTGTGACATACTTAGAATATACAAATCAGCACGGCGGCTGACACCACATATACAAGTCCAAGGACATCACAAGGGCCGTATGCATGTAATCAGAATACACTGGCACCCAACACACACACACACACACACACACACACACACCTCTTTCTTTCCCCCCCGAGTTACGGGGGGAACGAGGGAGGATGGCGGCCCTTTGTACAGAGCCCACCGCTACACAGGGCATGGGGCAATAATGCGGAAGGGGCATCCCCTAGAGGCTCACCATCAGCCTATACTGCATACCCTTTGGTGGGGGACTGCAGTGGAGCAGGGCTCCATAAGCAAGCATGGTGCTGCCTACCTTCACCCGACCAGCGCAGCCCAGGCTGGGAGGCACATCACAAAGAGGACGGGTGGGAATGGTCCAACAGGGCCGCAGGCTTTAATAGCCCCGCTCACCTGCGAGAGAGTGATACTTCATGTCTTCGCAGTCAGCACTGCAGAGAAATCTGGGGATTTGTGGGAGGTCCCTGGGTATTTAAGGGGCCGGGAGGAGCCTGTTTTACTTGTCTCTGCAGTGCAGCGCCATCTGGCGGAGGATAACCCAAGTGTAAGTAATCTATCTGGAGCAGGATGTACTGTATACTAAGAATACTGTAGTTAACAGGTAACCTTGTTTTCCCTTAGTGGTCAATCCAAGGACACTGCTGCTGAATTACCCAAGGACACTGCTGCTGAATTACCCAAGGACACTGCTGCTGAATTACCCAGTCACTGTGGACCAGACAGCCAGAGGACTAAAGCTGAAAATCTAATGTCTCCATCTGCAGCACCACCGACTTCGCTGCTGGATTCTAGGCGAAGGAGAGTGTCTTTAATCCCTCTTTTACACATGCTTTACAGCTAAGAGGGGGCAGGAAGGGGTGCATCTTTTCACAGGAACTGGAGTGGCCCTTTAATTTCCCAGTCCAAAGCAGTCAGGTTCGGGTGTCAAACCAATAGCCATGCAGTGAAAGCCAATGACCATAAATTGGATAAAGTGGCAGAACTTCTGACAACAGATCCTATCTGTCTAAGACAAAGTCTGCAAGCCTGACCATGTCTGGGAACCAAGTTCACCTTGGGCAGTGAGTGGTGACTACCTTCCCATTGTAGCAGTGACCGCAGCAGGAACACATACACCAGCAGGAACTAGGACAACCTTGTCAGCAAAGCATCCATCACGAAAGGCCAGCGGACCCCAAAACTGATGCACAAAATGTTTTACCTTCCTGCTGCACCTGCATGTCGAGATCAACCTCAGGATAAATCCACCTGACAAAAAATACCATTCTGTGAGTACTCACCTGTAGAATTGATTTTGTAGTATACAGCAGTGGTCCCCAACCTTTTTTTCACTGTGGAATGGTTCAGGATTTGGTAACTTTACCGCGGCCCGGTGAGGCGCTGACTGGGGGCGGGGCTGGGGGTTTGGCTGGGGCGGTGCGAGGAGAAAATGGAAGAAAAAAAAAAAAAAAAAAGAGGGAACATAGGGTGGGGAACAGAGATAAAAAGAGAAAAAAAGGAGAAAGTTAGGAGGTTAGGAAGAAGAGTAAAGAAAGAAAAGGAGAGGAAAAAAAGGTGAGAAATGGAGAGAAGGGAAAGTAAAAAGAAGGAAGTGAGTGAAGCAAGGAAGAGAGGGAAAACAGAAGTGGGGGAGGTAATGAAAAAAAGAAAGAATGTATAGCAATAGTTAGTGAAAGAAAAGAGAAAGGGAAGAAGGAAAAAAAGAGGGGGAGGGAGAGGGGGAGTGAGAAAATACAATTCTGTGAAATACTCACCTGTAGAATTGGTATTATACGCATACAGCACGTCCTGCTCCATCTATAACAACACCACATGAGTAATACTCCGCCAGAGGGCGCTGTTCACTGCAGACATGCAAAAACAGGCTCCTTCCGGCCCTTCATATACCCAGGGACCTCCCACAAATCCCCAGTATTGAAAAGCAGTGAGAAAAGGAGCCGGGAGAACCAACCACCAACCGGTAACAATGGTAATGATAACAATCACCATACAGGGGATCCAGAAAAATGTAAAACCAGGGTGGGGTGGAGCAGGACGTGCTGTATGCGTATAATATATTTCTACAATACAGGTGAGTATTTCACAGAATTGTATTATTCTAAGCATACAGCACGTCCTGCTCCATCTATAATAATTACACATGGGACATCCAATAGCAGTGTCCATAAAGTAGGGTGGTATCCCCAAAAACAAGGCACAGCAGACAGTAAAGGCGCTGTCACCTGCAAAACTTTGCAACCAGATATGATTGGAGCAGAGGCTCCAACGTAAATCTCATAACAAGACCTTTGAAAGGTATGAACAGAGACAAGCAACAGTCTAGTAACTTATTCAACAGAAAAAAACCTGGTGCTGAAGGGCCAATGGTACCCAAACACCAATATAACGGAATAAAATGAAAAGGAGAGATTCTTCCCCCTTAAAGGAATAGGCCAGTGTAACGGCCCAACCAGCCCACAGGCAACAGAAGCCTCGTGGAAAACTTAGAACTCTCCCAAGGGGAATGAGAACTGGTCACCCGTCAAAAGGCAGGAATACTGACCCCTTCATTAGCAAGAAGCCGAAAGCTTTACTCAGGACCAGAAGGCATCCAAGTAAGATCAATCCAAAGGGCGCAGTGGCCCTGGAAGCAAGCGATATCAGGCGCATACATAAGGAGGCGCCCGCAGACCCCAAGGGCATCAGTCCCCCTAAGGGACAAGAAACCATCAGGAAAAATTGCAACACCTGTTGAGGGAATGTAGACCCTTAACATTATTAAGAATAAGGTCCGTAGTTAGACTAAAAGGACTTAATGATCATAAAACACCACTTGGGCACAGAGGTCCGGCATAAGACGGAGTACCAACAAGGCATGGTGCGCATATAGATAGATAGATATATATATATATATATCTATCGAGCCAAGGCTAAGTAATCAGATCCACCTCAGGCACACGTCTGAGGCAAGAGCCCCCAGAGAAGCGACTTGGACTACAAAGCAGCTCAGACAGCATCCAGCATAAGTCCCAAGGGAAAATCCGCAGGGCAAACAGAATGAAAAATGGATCGCAACAGGAACCACAGAGACTACTTGGGAGATGCCCATGAGCAAACCCCAAAAGAATTCCTCACAAGGAAGACAGAACCAGACTCCTACAGGAAGACAGCTAGGACAGAACCTGAACCTTCAGAGTACCTAGATGGGGAGCCAACCCCAACCTATGCTGTAAAGACTCTAGAACCCTGGGAACCAAGAACGGCCAACAGGTAAGAGACCAAAACTCATGCCAATCAGTATGGGTAAACATGAACCACAATAGACAGAGGAAGAGGAAGCCAAGGAAGCTTGCTCCTAAACCCCCATATACCAAGTCACCCAGAAGATAAGCCCGTCTCCAAGGGGTGAATGAATCAGCTGTCAAGCCCCAGACAAGAGTCTGTAGAGTGAGACAACAAAAGAAGGGGCCTGACAAGGGCAGAACCGCACTCCTGAGAGAGCGTACAGGTCAGCAGACCTCAGCAGAAGCATCTGCGAACCACAGTTCCCAAGGCCACCCAGGCCATCAATCTCACGGGTCTCTCTATCAGCACAACTGTGCGCAGAACCCCACATAGTAGGGTGAACGAAGAGAAGGCATATAAGATAGAAAGTCTATGCATAATTTTACTAAGCCCCCATGACCAGAGTCAGAATATTCTGGGACAGTAAAAACAAGGGCGGAGCCCCTGTGGTATAAGCGAGACCCAACAGAGCCACCCTAGTTGGCTCTCAGAGCGCCACCAGGATAGCCCCTGAAAGGCATCTATTGGAGCGAATACCGCTGAGGAGCAGGGGGCGTAGACCCCCGCCCAGATCGGGATCAGGAACCCTCCAGAGGGATCATCCGGCTTCAAGCTCCAGACCAATAATAAAACAGACCGTTGTCTTGCAACAGAACAAGAGTCCCCAAATAGACAGGTCCTAAAAGAGGAGAAGTCCAGCCGTATAGAGTCAACGGAAGGCTCACTGTTGCAACAACCAGTAGGTAAGATGGACCCTCTAAGGGACCCTACCTACCCCCCCCCCCCCCCCCCCTGCCTACCTGCGAGACTTGGTACCAAAAGTGACCATTCACAGGAAGATGCAAGCAAAGAAGGGGGTGCCCCCTGACAGGGCCCTTGAATATGATCAGCTCAAGAGGAACCACCTTACCAAGGGGGAATGAGCACAGACCAAGCCCCAGGGGCGCTGGAACCCCATGTAGGATCAATAACCTACTGTGCCGAAGAGCCCAAGGACTCGGTATATAGGGGACATCATCTTATACGCCACCAACGGGCCCACCAGCTGCAATCCTGCCTGGTGAAAGTAAGATGTCAGAAAAGGGGGGCAGAGCCCCCGTAACCAGGAGTCCACTTGTTGCCAAGGAAGAAGGCTCAAGCCTGAACCGAATCCAAGGAATGGAGATAGCAGATAAAGGACCAAGAGGGATTGAGGAGACTGAGCACCCATCCAGTAACTCCCAGGGGACACCGCCGGCCGACCAATCCACTCGGCCTAACGTAGAGACTGGGGAGTAAGGAACGACGACCCGGTAGGTCCTAATGCGGACCCCCCCCCCCAGGCATGTCCGAGACATCACCCCCATTCGCGCCATGGCGAGTAGCCTGGGAGCGAAAGAGAGGCCACCAACAATGCCTCAAGCCGCAGGGTTGGTACTGCCACACTGCCTATTAAAGGTCTTGTTGTCCAGCAGACACAGGGGGAACTAAGAAGATCTAGAACTCCACAGGAGGTCGGAAGCCCCCTTTGCACAGGGCGCCTGTGTCCCAAGACAGAGATGTCATAAAGGGACTACCTGGGAGAGTAGAATTGCCAGGCCTACCATAGGCCAGCGTGGCCCAGACTGCCTCATACTGTTGAGGGAAGGAGGAAGGTTAACAGGGCAACCTGTAAGTAAGCCCAAACTCTGTAGGCCTAGTACGGCCT
The DNA here is from genome assembly GCA_027917425.1 of Gastrophryne carolinensis. NCBI lineage: Eukaryota > Metazoa > Chordata > Amphibia > Anura > Microhylidae > Gastrophryne > Gastrophryne carolinensis. Next base: position 590,991,792 of record CM051234.1, read on the forward strand.
GCACCAATTCCTGAGGGAAAAACAGGGGCTAGAAGCACCCTGACAACCACTGAGAGGGACCGCCCAGCAAAAGCTATCCTGTGTCCAGGGGAACTACCTCCTGGAACCACCAGAAGGAGAAGGTACATTCCTAGATGGAAGACAGCTGCTGCAGCAGTACCCTCGCCCCGAAGGGCGAGGGCGTACCTTCATGCTTGGGAGGTCTTGGCAGATTTGGACTTAGTCTTGCCAGAGGGCCCAGGGCGTTGCCTGCCCACCCCATGGTGGAAATCCACACTAACCGTTGGAAGCACACCTCATGTTCGCGTTTGACACTAACGTAGGGAGGTGGAGGGGTGACCCTGCCCCAGGGAGGCCGGAGCGGCCTTCTGCGTAGGGGTGCCTTACCCTTTTTCCCCAAAAGGTCCAAACGGGCCCCAAATAGTCGCCGTCCTCTGAAGGGAAGGCCAGTGAGAGCCTTTTTCGTAGCATCGTCAGCACCCCACTGTCGCAGCCAGACCAGGCGGCGAATAGCCACAAGGGCAGAGGTTCTAGCACACATCTTAATGGTGTCATCCAGCGCTGAGAGGATGCACTTCACAAACACATCACAGTCTGATAGCGCATTAAACACCCCCCAGTGGAGGTCCTCAGGCCAGTGGTCAAGTACTTTTCTAACAAGAGTCCTGGCGTCCACCGCAGTGATGGCCGCGGCACAGAGCGGGCGCAGAGCCATCCCTGCACACGAAAAGGCGTGGGAAGCCAGTCTGTCAATGCGCCGGTCCTCAGCATCCCGAAGGGTACGGTAATATGGAGCCGTCATGAAGGGGGGGTTAGTAACCCCTATAATCTGTGCATCCACCACAAGAGGTGCTGACCAAAAATTAACCACATCAGGAGGGAAAGGGTATTTCCAATCCCAGACCCCTGGGACCCCTTTAAGTTTACAAGGCGATTCCCATTCTTGGGATATAAGATTCTGGAAATGCTCCTGTTCCAGGAACCCCAAGCGCGGCGGCTCTGTGTGGAAACTCTCCTCCTTAGGCTTGGGAGCCTCTCCAGGAGGGGAGATTGACAAAACCTCAAAGATCTTAAGAATTTCATCTGTGTCACACAGACCCCAAGAACCGGGCCCAGAATCATCACAGCTCCCGGGCATCTCATCCGAGGAGCCCGAATCTGAGAATAGCTCACCTTCCTCAGAAGGATCAAGGTCCTGCATATCAGCAGTCTCATCGGTATAGTTAGGAACCAGGAGGCGTCAGTTAGGAGAGCCAGGAGGCGTCAGGGACCGCTTCTTTCCAGGGCCTATACGCTCCGCCAATCCAGACAGCACCTTCTCCGCTGTAGGTAGCACGCGCGGCACGGCTTGCAGGTCATCCCCGCTCGAGTGAGACTCATCAGGAGTGAGGTTTAGGTCTGGGGAGACGGGTGTATTGAAGGGAGGTGCAGCCACTGGCAAACCTGATTGCAGGGTCAGTGCATGTTCAGCACACGGTCCGCAGACCCGTGCTCTGTCAGCATCAGCATGGGGCTGACCACACACCGCACACAGCCGGTCATGTCCCAGAGGGACCCCAGGTACATAATTCTGAGATGCCTCCATGTGGTGATTATCTTGAGCAGTATGCCCGCAGGGATTTACGCAATAGGCAACCCTGGATGCCCCAAGACCCGCTAGGGAGTGGGAGAATTTGTTGTGTGGACCCGCTGTAACATATGTGAGGCCAGGAGAAGCCACCGAAGTCCTGGCGTCTGGTAGACATAATGGGACAAGAGGGGTGGTGTCAGTGCCATGCGCAGCCGAATAAACCATAGAACAATGCCGCCCCGGAGGGCACTTACATGACCAAGGGAGGAGGCGGACCGCACCACGCGCGCGAAGATTGTCAAAATGGCGCCAAGCGAACCTCGAGGGCGGGCCAGACCAGGCTGTGACGCGGAGCGCGTCATGCCAAGTCCCCGCCTCCCCCAAAGAGCGCGAAGCTCTAACCAACAGAAATAAGGACAGTATTGGATAGAAGGTGCAAGCATAAAGATGCTGTCACGCTGGAAATGATGCTGCCGTCTGGGCAGTTGTTAATGAAAGGACAAACGGCTCGCAACTGTATAGCAAGGAGCGCGACACTGACACCCCAGTATAATAAAATCAAAGGCCTTAACGTGAAATATTGCACTAGGACTGCCACACATACCACCCCCCCTTTTCCTTCCCCCCCCCCCCCCCCCCCCGAGTTACGGGAGGAAGCGAGGGAGAAGCGGACCAGCGTCCAGTGGACTAAATCTGTGAGGGGCACGGGCAACAATGCGGGAGGGGCATCCACTAGAGGCTCACCATCGGCCTAACCGCCTACCCTATGGTGGGGGATTGCGGTGGAGCATGGCTCCGTTCAGCACACAAGGTGCTGCCTACCTTCACCCGACCCACGCAGCCCAGGCTGGGAGGCATATTCTTCTCAAAGAGGATGGGTGGAAATAGTCCCGCAGGGCCTGGGGCTGTAAAGCCCCGCTCGCCTGCGAGAGCGTGATATCTTCATGTCTTCGCAGTTCAGCACTGCAGAGAAATCTGGGGATTTGTGGGAGGTCCCTGGGTATATGAAGGGCCGGGAGGAGCCTGTTTTTGCATGTCTGCAGTGAACAGTGCCCTCTGGAGGAGTATTACCCATGTGTAATTATTATAGATGGAGCAGGACGTGCTGTATGCTTAGAATATAAATAAAAAAGAGAGTAAAGAGACGGGAAGAAAACAGGATGGAACAAGGAGAGGAGGAATAGAGTAAGAAACAGGGAGGGAGGGGAAGGAGGGAGAGAAGGAAGTGAGAACTGAAGAAAGGGAGAGGGAAGAGCAAGGACAGAATAAGAAAGAGGAAGGGGGAGTGAAAGAGCAAAAGGAATGCAGTATGGGAGTGAGGGAGAAAGAGTGAAAGGCAGAAAGGGAAGAATTTAAGGAAAAAAAAGGTGAGAAAGAAAGGATGTATTGAAGGAGTGGGAGAAGAAAAAAGGAAATGCAGAAAGGATGGGAGAGAGGGAAGGATGAAAGGAAGGAGTGAGGGAAAGGATGAAGGAAAGAAAACAAGAGAAAGAAGGAAAGTTGAGAAAATACAATTCTGTGAAATACTCACCTGTAGAATTGGTATTATACGCATACAGTACGTCCTGCTCCATATATAATAATTACACGTGGGTAATCCTTCGCCAGATGGCGCTGTTCACTGCAGACATGAAAAAACAGGCTCCTCCAGGCCCTTCATATACCCAGGGACCTCCCACAAATCCCCAGCATTGAAAAGCAGTGAGAAAAAGAAGCAGGGAGAAACCAACCACCAAACTGGTAACAACAATGATAACCACCATACAGGGGATCCAGAACAAGGTGAAACCAGGGTGGGGTGGAGCAGGACATATTGTATGCGAATAATATCAATTCTACAGGTGAGTATTTCACAGAATTGTATTCTAAGCATACAGTGCGTCCTGCTCCATATATAATAATTACACGTGGGACATCCAATAGCAGTGTCCATAAAAAAGGGTGGGATCCCCAACAACAAAGGCAACGGCACGTAGCTCAGACTACAACCGCCTGCAAAACCTTACCGCCAAAGGCAGCATCAGCTGAGGCCCGAACATCAACCTTGTAAAACTTTGAAAAGGTGTGAACAGTAGACCAAGTAGCGGCCTTGCAAACTTGTTCAACAGAGGCCTGTTGCTGAAAGGCCCAGGAGGCACCAATAGCACGAGTGGAATGAGCCGTAAGACGGAAAGGGGGAGTCCTCCCCTTAGTAGAATAGGCCTGAATCACAGCTTGACGGATCCATTTACTGATGGTAGACTTGGCGGGAGCCAAACCTTTCCTAGGCCCAGAAGGTACAACAAAGAGCATCATTCTTCCTGAAGGCCTTAGTGACAACCAGATAATACTTCAAGCACCAGACTACGTCCAAGGAATGCAGAACCCACTCCTTATTGCGAGGATTGGGACACAGAGAAGGAAGAACAATATCCTGGTTCAAATGAAAAGCCGAAACAACCTTAGGCAAGAAATCCGGTATGAAGCAGAACACCACCTTGTCCTGGTGTCGCTCATAGTATGGAGGCTGAACAGATAGAGCGGCCAGCTCTAACACTCGCCTAACCGAAGTAATAGCCACCAAGAAGACAACCTTGAGAGTGAGAACAACCAGAGCAGCCTCTTGAATAGGCTCAAAGGGAGCACCGTGCAAGGCAGACAAAACCAAGTTCAAATCCCAGACAGGGATCATAGGTTTTCGAGGGGGACGCACGCGAGTGAGCCCCTGAAAGAAGGTCTTAATCAGGTGATGTTGAGCAAAGGTCTTCTGAAAGAAGACAGACAGGGCAGAAACCTGACCGTTCAGCGTACCAAGTTTGAGACCTAAGTCCAGACCATGCTGTAAAAACTCCAGAACCCTAGGGACTGAGAATTCCCGGCAGGGGAGAGACCTGGACTCGCACCAGTCAATGTAGGAACGCCATACCCTATAATTAGATAGCAGAAGTAGTCTTCTTCCTGGCCTGCACCATAGTAGCCACCACAGAGGCAGACAAACCCTTCTCCATCAAGATGGAGGTCTCAGCAGCCAGGCGTCAAAGCCAGAGTTTGTAAATTGGGATGGCGTAAGGACCCTTGAGTTAGCAGATTTGGTACCTTTGGCAGATCGTACTGATCTACCGGCATTTGAACCACGTCTGCGAACCACACTCTTCTTGGCCACCTTGGGGCCACTAGAATCACAGGTACCCCCTCCAGAGCAATCTTGCACAGAACCCTGCTCAGAAGGGGGAACGGTGGAAACACATACAGGAGTCGAAACTCCCTCCAAGACATGGACAGGGCATCCGTGGCCAAGGCCAGAGGATCCTGAGACAGGGAGACGAAGGCCGGGAGCTTGTGATTGTGGCGGGAAGCAAACAGATCCACATCCGGTAGTCCCCAACGGTGACACAGGGACTGGAACACCTTGTTGCAGAGGGACCACTCCCCCTGACGGGACATCCCCCTGCTCAGGGCGTCTGCCAGTAGGTTCTCCGCCCCCCGAATGTAGACAGCCGAAATGCATTGGACATTGGCCTCCGCCCATGTCAAAATCTGAGACACCTCTTGGAGAGCACCCTTGCTCCGGGTCCCTCCCTGATGGTTGATGTAGGCAACCGCCGTTCTGTTGTCCAAGCGTACCTGTACCGACAGACCCCTCAGGTGTTGTGTCAATCGCTCCAGTACCAACCTGACTGCCCGTAATTCCAGAATGTTGATGGGCAAATGGGCCTCCTGAGGACCCCATGTCCCCTGGAAGCGCAGGGACTTCCAGATTCCCCCCCCCCCCCAAACCTGACAGACTGGCATCAGTTCTGACCGTCTCCCAGCAGGGGGCCAGAAAAGACCTGCCCCCTATCAAGTTCCTGTGGTCCAGCCACCACGCAAGGGACTGTCTGACCGAGGGGGGAAGCACACAGACCCCGTCCAAGGACGCTGGGTTCTTGTCCCACACTGACAGAAGGTGAAGCTGCAGAGGTCTCAAATGGAACTGGGCAAAGGGCACAGCCTCGAAGCTCGCCACCATCAGGCCCACCAACTGCATTTCCTGCCGGATGGAGAACTGTGGGCTCGAAAGCAGGAACCTCGCCTGCGCCGTCAGAGCTTCCACCTTCTGTTAAGGAATATCCTTGACTGAACTGTATCCAGAATCATACCCAGGAACGGAGTCACCGGGGAGGGGGACAGGGAGGACTTGGGTTAATTGATCACCCAGCCGAAGGACTCCAGGGTAGACACTACCAGCCGAGTGTCCAACTCTGGCTGCCGCAGAGACCGAGAGGTGATGAAAATGTCGTCCAGGTAGGGCAGCACGCGTATGCCCCTTAGCCTTATCAGGGACATCACCCCTGCCAGCACCTTGGTGAACACCCTGGGAACCGACGTTAGGCCGAATGGCAGGGCCACAAATTGGTAATGCTGATCTTTTATTGCAAATCTGAGAAACCTTTGGTGACCTAGAAACACCGGAACGTGAACGTAAGCATCCTTGATGTCTACTGACGTCATGAAGTCCCCTGGGCGCAGTGAGCCAATGGCCGAGCGCAGAGTTTCCATGCGAAAGTGCCTGTTCTTGACAAACTTTGAGGATTTTTAAATCCAGAATGGGCCTGACTGCCTCATCCTTTTTGGGTACTGTGAAAAGGTTGGAGTAGAACCCCGTGCCCCTGTCTCCAAGGGGGACCTTGCAAATGACCCCTAGATCCAGGAGGCCCTGTACGGCCAGCAACAATACCTGAGCTGAGGCAGGATCTTGAGGGATTCGAGACCCAATGAATCTGGTGGGGGGCCGTACAGTAAAATTCTATCTTGTAGCCGGAGGACACTACCTCCTGAATCCATCGGTCCGAGACGTGGCGCCGCCAGACGTGCTCAAAATGCTGTAAACGTCCCCCCACCCTGACGGGTGAGGGCGCCCCCTCATGCCTGAGGGGCCTTGGGAGGGGCTTTGGGCTTGGGCCCCCAGGAGGAGCCGGTACGGCGTCCTCTGTTCCTGTGCCAGGAATCTGAGCGGGCCCCAGCGAAGGACACCCCTCTTCCCTGCTTGGCCCCACGGTAGGGGGTTGATAGGGAGCCTTGGCCATGAAAAGGCCGAGTCTGCCTCCTGCGCTGGGGTAACTTGCCTCCCTTGGCAAAGAGGTCTAACTGATCCCCAAACAAGCGCAGCCCCTTAAATGGGAGCCCCGTGAGGGCTTTCTTGGCGGCATTGTCTGCGGCCCACTGGCGCAACCAGACCGTGCAGCGTATAGCAACCACCAGGGCAGATGACCTGGCACACATCTTAATAGCATTGTCCGAAGCGGACAGGATAAAGTTCACAAACACATCACAGCCGGACAGAGCATTGACCGTATCAGGAGGCAACTCATCTGTGCCATCGAGAGCACTCCTAACCACGGCCCTGAGTGCTACCACCGTAATGGCTAAAGCGCAAACCGGGCGCAGAGTCGCTCCCCCAAATGCAAAGGCATGACATGCCAATTGGTCAACACGCCGGTCCTCAGAGTCCCGCAGGGTAGTAGTGTCAGGAGAGTGCAGAATAAAGGTGTTGGACAACCCTAGAATAGGAGCATCGACCTCAGGTGGCGATGACGAGCACTTAACCAAGTCAGCAGGGAAGGGATATTCCTATCCACGCTCTTAGGGACCCCATGAAGTCTGCTGGGATGTTCCCTTCTCTGGAAATTCCAATCGAGCTTTAGCGGTATGAAAAAGATCACCCCTATGCCGGGGAGCCGCAGCAGGGGGAGAGAGGGACAGAACCTCAAAGATCTGAACCAGCAGCCTATCAATATCATCCGAGGACCAATGCTTGGAGCCAGACTCTTCTGACCCCTGGACTCATCGTCATATGACCCTGAGTCAGAACAGTCCCGCTTCATCCGCTGTGGGCATAGGAATGCAACAAATCATCAGGTTCTATAGGAAGAGTGTCGATTCCAGGGTTCAAGTGCCGCCTCTTGGCGGTGGCTTTACGCGCTAATGAATTAGCAAGCAAGTTTCAACACTGGCCAGCTCGTGGCCAGATCAGATGAGAATCCCCACTGGTATTGGGGTTAGACTCAGGCTTGGGGGAGTAGGTGAAGTGCGGCGGGGTGCAGGCCAGCCTCAGAGGAGACGGGAAGCACCGATAGCGCCTGCTTGTGCACAAGGAACACAGACCCGTGCATTGTCACCGCTGCTAGGTAAGACCCCACAAGCTACACACAGCCGGGCAAGTCCCGAAGGAACCCCGTTCACAATATCCTGAGATGCCTCCATATGGTGATTTAATCGGCACAATATGCCAGTAGGGATTGACGCTGCAAGCTACCCTGGATGCCCCCCAATAACCCGCGGGGAAGTGGGAGTAATTTTTATGGTCACGACCGGGAGCTACACTGGGCCGGGAGAAGCCACCGAAATCCGGTCTGAAGATAAGGGGGAACAAGGATGTCAGAGCCATGCGCAAAGGGGAGTATAGAAAGTAAAGAAGAGTCGCCCGCGAGGGCACTTACAGACAGAGAGAAGAGGACGATCTTCACCGCGCATGCGCGAGAAGGAAATGGCACCAAGCGAACCTCGGAGGGCGGGCCTGAGCAGACCGTGACGCGTAGCGTGCCAAGCCGGAGCCACGACCCCTCCCCAGCGAGGCGCGAAGCTCGTAAGGCATCTAGCCAATGGAGACAGAAAACAGTAAAGTCTAATGTAAATGGCGCTCTGAGCCCGTAAGACGCGGCCGAGGGCTATACTCGGGCTCTCCTGTGGCTCCTCTGTCAGGAATGAACCCCGGTCTGCCGTGACAAGGCGGTACTTTATTGGACAGGCGCTTAAGCCAGCGCAGCCTGTGGAAGAGCCCCTAAGGCTAAGAAAGAGGAAGGAAGAAGAAGAAAGCCGCCGCCGTACATGCGGTGCGAGCAAGCAAACAGAAAACGAATGCGCTGCGGTTAACAGTAAGGAAAGAGCGCGGCTCTGATCCCCGTCCCCAGTAAAGCACAGCCAAGCCATAAGCGTGTAATGAAACACTGAGGCCGCCCTGCACACAACCCCTCCCCCCCCCTCTTCCCCCTGACTAAGGAGGTACGAGGGAGGAAGGTGACCCGTTGAATAAGGTCTACCGCTACATGGGGCGTGGGGCAGTGAAGCGGGAGGGGCTTCCCCTGAAGGCTCACAATCAGCCTTGACGCCTACCCTATGGTGGGGGATTGCGGTGGAGGTGGCTCCGTAAGCACACATGGTGCTGCCTACCTTCACCCGACCAGCGCAGCCCAGGCTGGGAGGCATATCATTCAGAGGAAGGGTGGAAATTGTCCCACAGGGCCACAGGCTGTAAAAGCCCTGCTCACCTGCGTGAGAGTGATACTTCATGTCTTCGCAGTCAGCACTGCAGAGAAATCTGGGGGTTTGTGGGAGGTCCCTGGGTATATGAAGGCAGGGAGGAGCCTGTTTTTGCATGTCTGCAGTGAACAGCGCCATCTGGAGGAGGATTACCCACATGTAATTATATATGGAGCAGGACGTACTGTATGCTTAGAATAGAGGTAGAATAAAGTGTGGTGGAGTGGAGGAGAGGAGAAAGAGGCAGGGAAGAAGGGAGAAAAAAAAAGAAAAGAAGGACACAGGGAGAAAGATAGAGGAAGAGAAAAGGGAAGGAAGGGACGAATAAAAAGCAAGAGGACAAAAAATTAAAGCAGGAAGAAAGAGAGATGGGGAAGGAAGGAGAAAAAAAAAAGGACAGTGATAAAGTGAGAGAGGGACAAAAAGACAAATGGAAAGGAAACAGAATAGAATGTGGCAGACTGGCCACAACTAATACATCACATCATGGATGGGACTTGCTTTTTCTCTCCTTTACTGTTGTGTCCTGCCAGTCTGACAGCTCCTGGACACTGATCACCGCAGAGCGCGCGCGGGGGGGGGGGGGGGGGGGGGGGGGGGGGGGGGATGGTTGACGTGAGAACAGCCTCACTCGGCAAGCCCCCGCTCCTGTGCAGTCTTGTGGAACTGAGAGTCAGGGGAGGGGGGGGGGGGGGGGGCGGCAGGTAGAGGTCAATTAGATCCCGGCCAGCCAGAGGAGATTTAACAAAAAAGTCTCCGACGGATGGTGGGAACTCTGAAGCTTTTTTATTTTTACCTTATCTTCCCTGTCTTCGGCAGAGCCCGGGCACACCGCAATTGTGTCCCGTCCACTACTCCATCATTGGCCCAGCCTTGATTGGGCCTCCCTCAGCCTCTACAAAGCACCTCCTCCAATTCTGTTGATTCCGCCGCACAGCGCGTTATTACCCTGGCACACCACTCCACAGCGGGGGCAGCCGGGACATCTTAAAGGGGCGTGATCGTGGGACATGGGGGGGATCCCGCCTTCGGGCCCGGTACCATTTGATTGGTCCACGGCCCGGGGGTTGGGGGACCACTGGTATACAGCACGTCCTGTTTCACTAAATTCTTTACGTCTGGGACATCCAGTGTCCGTAAAGTAAGGTGGGATCCCCAAAGAACAACGGCGGGCAGTTTAAACCACTGCCACCTGAAGAACTTTGCAGCCAAAAGCAGCATCAGCTGAGGCCCTAACATCAACCTTGTAGAACTTGGAAAAAGTATGAACAGAAGACCAAGTTGCGGCTTTACAAACTTGTTCAACAGAAGCCTGGTGCTAAAAAGCCCAAGAGGTACCAATAGCACGAATAGAATGAGCAGTAAGGTGGAAGGGAGGTTCCTTCCCCTTAGCAGAATAGGCTTGCACCACCGCCTGACCAATCCACTTGCTGATAGTGGATTTAGCCGGAGGCAAACCCTTACTAGGTCCAGAAGGGAGAACAAAAAGAGCATCAGTCTTCCTGAATGATTCAGTAGCTACCAAGTAAAACTTCAGAACCCTGACCACATCCAAGGAATGCACAATCCGCTCCTTGGAATTTGCAGGATTAGGACACAAAGAAGGCAAGACAATGTCCTGATTGAGGTGAAAAGCAGACACAACCTTAGGCAAGAAATCTGGCTTAACCCTTTTGTTGCCAAGCCCGTAACACCTACGTGCTGGCTTGGCTGGGCCTTAAGTGCCAAGCCCGTAGGTGTTACGTGCTTGACTTTCCTCGCTTCTAGTTTAAAAAATAAAAAACACTCACCTGACCCCTTGTTGGATCCGGCCGGGTCTCCTTTAATTTGGTGCCATCCGATCCCCCGTGGGGGGTCGGATGGCTCCAGGAGAGCCCCCGGAATAGGCCGCCCCCCCCCCCCCCCCCCCCCCGCTTCTGCAGCAGCAGCTGCTAACTGTAAAAAAAAAAATAAGATAAAAATGACATTCACTTACCTGTGTGTGCGCTGTCCCTCCTCTTCACCTGGGGGGCCTCCGATCCCCCCCCCCCCCCCCCCCCCCCCAGGACTTACCGATCTTCAGGAGAGAGCCTGGGAGGCTCTCTCTTCTTCTCGATGGTGGCCGCCATCTTGCCTCTAAGCCCCGCCCCCTTCAGCTTTCTCAGCTTCTCAGATGCCGGTGATCGGCGCTGGGGAAGGAGGTGACAGGAGATCCTCTGATCTCCTGCCTTCTTCTCTGGATGCCGATCACCGGCATCTGTCAGCTGAGCGGCGAGGGACAAGAGCTTGCAATCGAAGGTAAGTACAGTAAAAAAAATTTTTTTTTTTTTAATAAAATACTTTTTATTATTGTGTGGTGTTTTTTTTTAACAGTTAACCCTTTGTGAGCTGGTAAGGGGTCCATGAGACCCCTTATACCAGTTCACAAGGCTGGGGGGGTGGCAAGTCACCTGCCCTAGCGGGTGACTTGCCATTAACCCCCGCACCCCCATTACCTGCCTCCCCAAAGGCCAGGGGGGGGGGCAGAAGAGCCCGGGCCCACATAGGCTACAGTATGTGGGCTCGTAGGCTGCAGGGTGGGGGGCCACCAAAGCTGGCCCCCCCACTCTGTGCCTACAAGCCCCCATAGCTGGTCCCGGGCTGGTTACTTTGGGTAAGGGGGACCCCACGTCATTTTTTTTTTTGGATTTTTAAGGGTTTTTAACCCTTAAAAATCCAAAAAAAAAATGGGGTCCCCCTCCGCGGGAAGGGGGACCCTATGTCATTTTTTTAATTAACCCTTTGTGTTCTGTCATCCAGCAGCTATAAAAGGCTTCTGGGCAGGAAAGGGTGTCTACCTATACATATGTGGTATCGCTGTAACCGGGAGAAATTGGGGTTTCTCACGCAATAAGATTTTATTACAAAAAAACTCTACAAATTGTAAAAAAATATTTTTTTTTTATTTTTTTTCACACATTTCACCCAAAAATATTGAGAATACACCTAAAAAATACAAACAAGACATTTCATGTTAAAGCCCAGACTCTGTTGAAAAAAACAATATATAATTTTCCTGGGAAATCCTTTCAAAAATGACAGTTGAACATGTGTAGCGCAAAATAGTGAAACATCGTCTGGCAACAGGGAGTGGCAAATGCTGCAGGTAGGCTGGCAGCGAAAGGGTTAAACCGAACCACCACCTTGTCCTGGTGTCGCTCAAAATAAGGAGGTTTGATGGAAAGCGCCGCCAACTTCGAAACACGCCTGACAGAAGTGATAGCCACCAAAAAGGCTACCTTAAGAGTCAAAATGGGCAAAGCGGCCTCACGGAGAGGCTCAAGGGGACGACCCTGCAGAGCAGCTAACACCAGATTCAAATCCCAAACTGGTAACGTAGGTTTACGTGGCGGACGCACATGAGAAACCTCTTGGAAAAAACTCTTAACCAAACGGTGACTGGCAAAAGATTTTGGGAAAAAAATAGCCAGAGCTGAAACACGACCTTTGAAGGTACTAAGTTGAAGGCCCAAAACCAAACCATGTTGCAAGAATTCCAGAATCCTGGGAATAGAAAACACCCGACAGGGAAGAGATTTGGAGTCACACTAACCAATGTAAGCATGCCAGACCCTGTAGAAGAGATAAAGGACGAGGACTTCTTCCTAGCCCTAATCATGGTAACAACAGAGGCAGGAAACCCCTTTTCCATCAAGATGGAGGTTTCAGCAGCCAAGCTGTCAAAGCCAGCGTTTGTAAATTGGGATGGCGCAGCAGCCCGAGTGAGCAGATCTGGATCCTTGGGTAGGACGTACTGATCTACTGCCAACTGCACAATGTCTGCGAACCACACCCTTCTTGGCCCACAGGGGGCCACCAGAATGGCTGGCACCCCTTCCTGGGCTACCTTGCGCAGCACCCTGTCCAACAGAGGAAACGGGGGGAACATAGAGGAGTCGAAACCCCTTCCAAGGCATTGCTAGCGCATCCATGGCAAAGGCCAAAGGGTCCTGTGACAGAGAGACAAAGAATGGAAGCTTGTGATTGTGACGTGAAGCAAACAGGTCCACATCCGGCAGACCCCAGCGGTGGCACAGGGAGTGAAACACCCTGTCGCTGAGGGACCACTCCCTCAGCCGAGACATCCCCCTGCTCAAGGAGTCTGCCTCCAGGTTCTCCACTCCCAGGATGTAAACTGACGATATGCAGGGGACATTCTCCTCTGCCCAGGACAGCATCAGGGACACTTCCTTGAGGGCTCGCTTGCTCCGAGTCCCTCCCTGATGATTGATGTAGGCAACCGCCGTCTGGTTGTCCGAGCGGATCTGAACAGCCCGACCCCGAAGGTGTGGGATCAACTGGGAAAGAACCAACCTTATTGCCCGTAGTTCCAGAATGTTTATGGGGACATGGGCCTCCTGAGGGCCCCACTGACCCTGGAACTTCAGAGACTTCCAAAAGCCCCCCCCAACCCATCAGACTGGCATCTGTGGTGACAGTCTCCCAGCACGGGGGCAGAAAGGTCCTGCCCACTAGAAGGTTCCTTTAGTACAGCCACCACGAGAGGGAATGACTGACCAGAGGGGACAGCGCAAATTCCTGATCCAGGGACACAGGGTCCCAATCCCAAACCAACAAGAGGTGCAACTAAGAGGCCTCATGTGAAACTGAGCATAGGGGACCGCCTCGAAGAATGACACCATCAGGCCCACCAACTGCATCCTGTGTCGAATGGAGGGATGAGGGCAAGAAAGTAGAGACCATGCCTGCATCTGCAGGCTCTCCACCTTCTGCTGAGGCAGAAAAACCTTGACCCGAGATGCATCCAGAGTCATGCCCAGAAAAGACGTCACCAAGGACGGAGCCAGTGAAGACTGGGGGTAGTCGATCACCCAACCTAAGGACTCGAGTGTGGAGACCACCATCTGGGTATCCAGTTCGGCTTGATGAAAGGACTGAGACGCAATCAGAATGTCGTCCAGATAAGGAGATCTCAACAGAGCCATCACCCCCGCCAGCACCTTGGTGAAGACCCGAGGGGCTGAGGTAAGGCCGAACGGTAAGGCCACAAATTGGTAGTGCTGATCCTCCAGAGCGAACCGGAGAAATCTCTGATGACCTGGAAAGATTGGAACATGAAGGTAAGCATCTTTGATGTCCACAGAAGTTATGAAGTCGCCCGGGAGCAAGGTACTGACAGCCGAGCGCAGAGTCTCCATGCAAAAATTCTTGAACCTGACAAATTTGTTGAGGCGCTTTAAATCCAGGATGGGCCTCAGGGACCCATCCCTTTTGGGAACTGTGAACAGATTGGAATAGAAGCTTCTGCCTCTTTCCCGGAAGGGCACCGGGCAGATGACATCCAAATCCAAAAGACTTTGGACCGCAAGCCCTGAGCCGACAGGGGGCTTTGAGCCATCCGGGATGTGATCAATCTTGGGGGCAGCCAGGCTGCAAACTATCTTGTACCCGGAGGACACCACCTCCTGAATCCATCAGTCTGAGACGTGCAGCCTCCAAGCGTGAGAAAAGAGCCGCAACCGTCCCCCACCCGGATGGGAGAGGGCGCCTCCTCATGCCTGAGGGGGCTTGGGGGAATTTTTGGACTTGAGACCCCATGAGAGACCGGGATGTCAACGGCCTCTACCCCGGCCCCAAGGATCTCTACGTGTTCCCGCAAATGGTGCACTCCGGCCAGTCCTGGGAGCACGGAAGTAGGGGAGGGAAGAACCAGCACCCCCGAAAGGGCCGCAGCTGCCTCCTGCGTTGATGCAGCCTACCATCCTTGGCAAACAGATACATGCGCTCACCGAAGAGCCGTAGCCTCGTAAAGGGGAATCCAGTGAGAGACTTCTTAGCAGCATTATCAGCCGCCCACTGACGCAGCCAAACAGAGCGATGTATAGCCACCAAAAGGGCAGAAGTCTTACCACACACCCTGACCGCATCATCCATAGCAGAAAGAATAATACAACTCTGTGAAGTACTCACCTATAGAGTTGGTATTATACGCATACAGCACTTCCTGCTCCCGAATAGTAATAACATGTGGGTAATCCTCCGCCTCAGGTGCCGTGCACTGCAGACATGTAGAAAACAAGCTCCTCCCGACCCTACATACATCGAGGGACCTCCCACAAATCCCCAGCATTGAAAAGCAGTGAGAAGAGAAGCCAGGAGGAACCAACCACCCAGAATAACTGGTAACAATATCTTAATGATAATCACCATACAGGGGATCCAGAATAAGTGAAACCAGGGTGGGGTGGAGCAGGACGTGCTGTATGCGTATAATACCAACTCTACAGGTGAGTACTTCACCGAGTTGCATTATTCTAAGCATACAGCACGTCCTGCTCCCAAATAGTAATAACATGTGGGACATCCAATAGCAGTGTCCATAAGCAGGGTGGGATCCCCAGAAAAGGCAAGGCACAGCGGACAGTAAAGGCGCTGTCACCTGCAAAACTTGCAACAGGCATGACATGAGCACGTCAGTCTCATAACAGGACCATGAAGGTATGAACAGAGACATGCCGTAAGTCTAGTAATTGAACTAACAAAAAACCCTGGTGCTGAAGGGCCAGTGATACCCAAGCACCCAGATAACGGAGTAACCAGTAAAAGGGAAGAATCAGTCCCCTGAAGGAACAGAGGTCAATGTAGTGACCCAAACCAGCTCACAGGCAAGGAAGCCTTGTGGCAACACTTGTAACACCCCCAAGGGGAAACAGAAACCAGTCACCCGACCAAGGCGGGAATACAGACTCTTAATTATCAGGAAGCCAAGGCTTCCTCAGGATCAGGGGGCATCCAGAAGGAATGATCCAAAGGCGCAATGGCGCTGGAATAGATATCAGGCACATACCTAAGGAGGTGCCTGTAGACTCCAAGAACAGCAGTCCCCCTAAGGCCAAGAAAGCCGGCATGGGGAGAAGTGTAAAACCTGTAGAGGGATGTAGGCCCTCATGTTAGTATAATTAAGAACAAGCCCAAGGCTAGACTAAGGGATTGAAGCAAAAGTCCAACTGACCACCTGGACCGGAGGCCCAGTGTAAAAGGAACACCCCCAGGCATGGGGTGCCTGTAGCCATATACATCTGTACATGTATATGTATGTATACTTCAAGTCAGGGTTAAGCAACCAGATCCATCGTCTCAGGCACATGTCTGACGAAGTCAGGAGGCCCCATAGAAGCGGGCTGGACTACAGGGCAGCTGAGACAGCAACCGGGTAGGGTCCCCAGGAAGTCCGCAGGGTAAAAAAATGAAAAATGAGCCCCACTACTGGGGAAAGGCAGCTAGGCAATCCCCAAGGAATTCCCTACAAGGGTGACAGAACCAGACTCCTGCAGGAAGGCCAGGACAAAACCTACACCTTCAGAGTCCCCAGACGGGGAACCAACCCCAGCTTACGCTGAAATGACTTTAAAGGCCCTGGGAACCGAGAACGCCTGACAGGAAAGAGACTAAGGCCCATGCCCATCAATATGGGATACCACAAGGCCGTTATAGACGTAGTAAGGGGAAGCTGGGGAGCTAGCTCCCGACCCCCTCTCATACTAAAGACACCCAGAGGATGAGGCCCGTCCCCAAGGGGCGAATGAATCAGCAGTCAATCCCCAGCCAGGGGACCTTATATTGGAAACAGGAAGAGACCTGATAAGGACTGAACCGCACACCTAAAAGAGGTATCACAAGTCAGCAGCCTTCAGCAGAGGCGACTGCGAACCATTACTCCCAAGGCCTCCTAGGCCATAGATCCTATGGGACTCTATCAGGCCAACCTTACGCAGAACCCACCTGTAGGGTGATGAAGAGAAGGCATTAACAAGGCTATGCCTAAATACTCAGCCCCCATGTCCAGAGTCAGAATATTCTGGGACAGTAGGAACAAGGGCAGAGGCCCTGTGTCAGGAGGGAGACCCCTCAGAGCCACGCTAGGCTCCCCGGGCAACACCAGGATAGCATAACCTGCCGCTAAGGGCATCTGTTGAAGCGAACCGCTGAGAAGTAGGGGGAGTAGACCCCCGCCTAAGACAGGATTAGGGACCCTCCAGAGGTAGCAACCTGTCACAATCGTTAGACCAGCATCAGGAACAGGCCATTGTCTTTCAACAGACCAGGAGTCCCCATCAACCGACCGAGCCTGAAGGAGGTGAAGGCCAGCCATATAGAGTAAACGGGGGCCCACCGTTTAAACAAGCCTAGCAAGTAAGATGGACCCTCTAGGGGGGCCCAACTAAACCCACCGGGGGTTGTGGAAGGATTTTCCCATTCCCCCGCCAAGCCTGCAAAGCTTGGTACCCAGGGTGACCATACGCTAGGAGGTGCTGGTAAGGAAGGGGAGTGCCCCCCTGACGGGGCCCTCACATATAGGAATCTCAAGAGGAACCACCTTACCAAGAAGGCATGAGCACAGACCAAGCACCGGGGTGTTGGTACATATGTAGGTTCAGTAACCTACTGCGCCGAAGAGCCCAAGGGCTCGGTATATAAGTGACATCGTCTTGATGTGCCGCCCACGGGCCCACCAGTCGCCATTCTGCCTGGTGAAGGTAAGGCGCCAGTAAAAGGGGGGCAGAGCCCCTGTAACCAGGGGTCCCCTAATGCCAGAGAAGGAGGCTGCAAGCCTGAACCGATTTCCCAGGAATGGGGGGATAGCGGATAAGGGACCATGAGGAGATGAGATGGTTGAGCAACCCTCCAGTAGCTCCCAGGGGACACTGTCGGCCAACCGACCCACTTTGGTCTGGTGTAGAGACTGGGGAATAAGGAAGACGACCTGGTAGGTCCCAACGCAGACGCCCCACCTCCGGCGTGTCCCCAGTCACACCAGGCTAGTAGCCTGGGCACGAAAGAGAGGCCCCAAGTAATGCCTCAATCCGCAGGACACTGTCTAGAAATAGTCTTGGCATCTGGCAGACTCCAGGAAGACTAAGTAGAGCTAGAGCTTTACAAGAGGCCGAAACCCCCCCCCCCCCCCGCGCAGGGGGCCCGTGACCTAGGACAGAGTTGTCATATGGACTGCCTGTGAAGGTAGAATTGCTAAGCCTGTAATAGGCCAACGCGGTCCAGACTACCACATACTGTTGAGGGGGGAGTAAGGAAAATATAGAGGCCAAGGCCCCATACCGTTAAGTCAATTTGACAAGTGCGCCCAACACTGCAGGCCCAGTCCGGCCTGCGCCAATTTCAGAAGGGAAGGCAGGGGCTAGGAGCACCCTGACAATCACTGAGGGGGGGGCCCAGCAAGAACCCATCCTGAGCCCAGGGGGATTACATCCCGGAACCACCAGAGGGAGAAGGCATATTCCTAGATGTGAGACAGCTGTGGCAGTCGTCCCCTCGCCCAGACGGGCGAGGGCGCCCCTTCATGCTTGAGAGGTTTTGGCAGATTTGGACTTGGTCCTGCCAGAAGGCCCAGGGCGCTGCCTGCCCGCCCCACGTTGGAAATCCACACCGAACAGCTGGAAACACACCTCAGATTCGCGTTTGACACTAACGTAGGGAGGTGGAGGGGTGACCCTGCCTCGTGGAGGCCGGAGGGGCCTTCTGCGGAAGGGCGCTATAGCTTTTTTCCCAAAAAGGTCCAAGCGGGCCCCGAATAACCGCCGTCCTCTGAATGGAAGGCAAGTGAGAGCCTTTTTGGTAGCTCCATCAGCGCCCCACTGTCGCAGCCAGACCAGGCGGCGAATGGCTACCGCAAGTGCCGGGTTCCTAGCACACATCTTAATGGCGTCATCCAGTGCCGATAGAATAAACTTCACGAACGCTTCGCAGTCTGATAGCGCACTAAACACCCTCCAAGGGAGGTCCTCGGGGCGGTGATCTAGTATCTTTCTGACCAGAGTCCTGGCGGCCACCGCCGTGATGGCCACAGCACAAACCGGGCGCAGGGCCGTCCCATCACACGAGAAGGCGCGTGAGGCCAGTCTGTCAATGCGCCGGTCCTCAGCATCCCGAAGAGTACGGTAAAAGGGAGCAGTCATAAAAGGGGGGTTTGTGACCCCTATAACCGGCGCGTCCACCACCAGGGGAGTTGACCATAAATTAACCACATCAGGAGGGAAAGGGTACTTCCATTCCCAGGCCCCTGGAATCCCTTTAAGCTTACAAGGCGATTCCCATTCCTGGGATATAATATTCTGGAAATGCTCCTGTTCTAGGAACTCCAAGCGCGGCGGCGCTGTATGGAAACTCGCCCTTTTCTGCTTGGGGATCTCCCCAGGAGGAGAGATTGACAAAACCTCAAAAATCTTGATAAGGATTTCATCTGTGTCACACAGACCCCAGGAACCAGGCTCAGATTCATCACGGCCCGTGGGCATCCCATGGGAGGAGCCCGAGTCTAAAAATAGCTCACCTTCCTCGGAAGGGTCAGGGTCCTGCATATCAGCAGAATCATCGGTATCGTCAGGAACCGGAGAGCCCGGAGGCGTCAGGGACCGCTTTTTACCAGGGCCCATACGCTCCGCCAATCCAGAAAGCACCTGCTCCGCCGTGGGCAACGCTCGCGGCACCGATTGCAGATCATCCCCGCTGGAGTGGGACTCGTCATGAGTGATATTTGGGAACGGGGAGACGGGGGTGAGGAAGGGAGGTTCCTCTGTTAGCAAACCTGCCTGTTCTGCACACTGTCCGCAGACCTGTGCCCTGTCAGCCTCAGCCAGGGGCTGGCCACACACTGCACACAGCCGGTCACGTCCCGGAGGGACCCCGGTTGCATAATTCTGAAATGCCTCCATATGGTGATTTTTAAGCAGTAAGACGCAGGGATTTATGCAATAGGCAACCCTGGATGCCCCAAAACCCGCTAGTAATGTGGGAGAATTTGTAAAGAGGACCCGTTGTAATATATGTTAGGCCGGGGACGGCAGCGAAGTCTTGGCTTCTGAAAGACATAAAAGGGACAAGGGGAGTGGAGTCAGTGCCATGCGCTGTCTGAAAAACATAGAAACATGCCGCCCCGGAGGGCACTTACATGACCAAGGGAGGAGGCGAGCCACACCACGTGCGAAGATAGAGAAAATGGCGCCAGCGAACCTCGAGGGGAAGGGCCAGGACAGGCTGTGACGCGGGGCCGAGTCTCCGCCTCCCCCAAAGAGGGCGAAGTTCCAACCAACGGCAAAGTAACTTCATGTCTTCGCAGTTCCAGCACTGCAAAGAAATCTAGGGATTTGTGGGAGGTCCCTCGGTGTATGTAGGGCCGGGAGGAGCTTGTTTTCTACATGTCTGCAGTGCACGGCGCCTGGGGCTGAGGATTACCCACATGTTATTACTATTCGGGAGCAGGACGTGCTGTATGCTTAGAATAAATGCAATAAATTCATAGCAAAGCAGGAGGGATCTATACCCCTCCCCCCTATTGGCATCCGAGGCATTATCCAGAAGGGCGCAGCGCAGTCCCTGCACAAGCAAATGCGTGACAGGCCAGCTGATCCACACGCCGGTCCTCACCATCCGAGTAGAAGTGTCAGGGGAATGCATGACCGAGGTATTGGGCAACCCAAGCACGGGAGCATCCACCTCGGGGGGACACGACCAGCACTTAACCACATCAGCAGGGAAGGGATACCTCCTGTCCCAACTTTGGCCACCACCGGCAATCTACTAGGACATTCCCACTCCTTGAGCACCAAATTATTAAAAGTGGTTCTGCTCAGGGATCTCTAGGCGTTGTTTAACAGTGTGAAATAGCTCACCCTGCTGCTTTTTTGCCGGCACAGGAGGGGTAATACATAGCACTTCAAAAATGTGAGCCAACAGCCTATCAGTATCCTCGGGAGACCATGGATCTTCTCCAAAAGGAGACCCAGTACCGCTATAAATCTCCTGCTGTTCCTCAGAGGAATCAGAATCAGAGAAGAGTTCTTCTAGGGGGTAATGGCCAGACAGAGTGTAATGTCCCTCATCTTCAACAGAAAAAAAGGGAAACAGCGGGGGTTAGGTGCCGCTTCTTGCCAGAAGCCTTGCGGGGAACAGGCTCAGTAATATGCCTTTCCAGGCTGGCCACCCGCATAGCCAGATCGTAATGGGATTCCCTGCTAACATGTCCCCCACTGGGGGTCAGAGGCAGGCGCGGGGAGGTAGGTGATGCAGAAGGGGGTGCAGAACTAGGAAGCGAGGCAGGCAACCCAGACTTCAGCGCAAGTACCTTCTGAGCGCAGGGCACAAATAACCTAACATCGTCACTCACAGGGGATACCCCACACACAGCTGGGCTTGTCCCGAAGGAACCCCAAGCACATTATCCCCGGAAGCCTCCATATGGTGATGAGAATGGGCACACTGGCCAGTATAGGGGTAAGGCTGCCCAAACCCTGCTAGGGAAGGTGGGAGATGAAAAAGGGAAGAGGGCCGGGAGAAACCTCTGTCACGTTTATCCCGCATGAAAGACATAATAAAACACACAACAATCCCATAGTGTGGCGAAATAGCAAGGAGACAACCCCGAAGGGGACTCATGGACCAAGAGTCCGATTCACCGAGATCCAGACAGGAAAAGGCAGTGCGCAGCAGCACACGAGGGCCCCAGTACACCGCAGAGCCAAAATGGCGTCAAGACCGGACCTTGAGGGGCGGGCCGTGGACGTATGATGCAAAAAAACTCATCTGCGGGACCCCCCGCCCCCAAAGAGTGCGAAATAGAGAGCCACGTGACCCCCCAGCGCCTATGACAGCACCGAGAATCACCACAGTGTATGTCACCGCCCGCCGCGGAACGCCGTACAAAGCAGCGCGCGCACATAAAGACAGTAAGAAAAACTCAGACAGTCAAAACTACACGCCTACCCCACCCCCGTCCCCCGGAGAGCTCCCCAGGGAGAGAGCAGCAGCACCCAAGGCAGACGTATGGAAGGGGGGGGGGGGGAGGAAGGGCCCACAATTACAGATAGCAGGAAGGGGCATCCCACAAAGGCTCACCATAAGCCTGAACCGA
Organism: Gastrophryne carolinensis; assembly: GCA_027917425.1. NCBI lineage: Eukaryota > Metazoa > Chordata > Amphibia > Anura > Microhylidae > Gastrophryne > Gastrophryne carolinensis. The sequence continues at coordinate 591,013,541 of CM051234.1, forward strand.
CTACCCTTGTTTAGTACAGGGTTATGCGGATGGAGCCGCGCTCCTCAAGCACCTGACCCTGGTGCTGTCCTACCTTCACCCGAACGAGTCAGCAGAGGCTGGGAGGCAGTGGGTCCAGAACGGGTAGAAATAGTCCTGCAGGGCCGCAGGCTGGTAAGCCCCGCTCGCCTGCGCAATATAGATATGAGATATGAGATCTTTGGCCCAGAGGAACGGGTGTCTGTACCGTTACAAAACGCGTTGGCAGGCTACTTACTGGGTAACATATTATGATTTATTGGCACATTTGACTATGTCTGATGTTTTTTCTTTTTTCCTTACTTGGCGGTCCTCATAGAAGGCCATAGCACGTTTAGCACTTTATATATAGCATTGTATGCACTTTAATATATTAATTGAATTAGGGAAGGATTGATTATATGGAGGGATTTAGTGAGATTATAACTGGTGTATTTTGGATGTTGATTAATAGGATTGGCCTGCACACAGTGCCCCCTGGTGGTCATTTATTACATTTTTTAATTGTGTTTTAAATGTTTGTAATTATGTGTATTTTATGTAACAATAAATTGGATCTTTATATCTTGTGAAGACTATTGGGTGGCGCTATTTATATCCTGGTTTATAGGGGGGTTGTGGGTACCCCCACTTTTTGTAACCGCCTGCGCAATATAGAAAGCCATCTTCTATCTTCGCAGTCCTGACTGTAGAAGGAAACTGGGAATTTGTGGGAGGTTCCTGTCCTTTTATAGGGCCGGGAGATGCCACAAGTCTTTTCTGCAGTCCACTGCGCCACCTTGTGGAGGATAACCCAGACGTAAAGAATTTAGTGAAACAGGTTGCTGTATACTATGTGCTGTATACTTGGAGAATTATGGGGAACCACACTGGACATAGAAAAAATGCTCACAGATGCCCAGTTTCTCTGCTAAGAAAATCCGCACAGGCGTAAAGGCCAAGTAATTATCCTGGCCCCTTCCCAAAAAGGCTCTTGCTCTTAAGTCTCAGCATCCAGCGCCAACCCCCCCACCCCACCCAATGGTTCATCGACCATGGACTCTGAATAGTCAAGCACCCAGTGGAGACCAACTCCAAAGAGTCAGAATGGCAAACTACAATGCCCTGGTGAGACTAAGCATATGGGACCATCTTGAGGGATACCAGGTTCAGCCCCAGAAGCTGCATGCACTGTAGAACACAGGGCTGTGGTCTCCAGCACAAGCTTGAGACACTCAACTGCAACGCCTTGAGCTTGCCCATCGGCAGTAACACCTTCGTCTAGGATTTATCCAATTGCAATATCAGAAAGCAATACCACTGGGAGGAAATTATTAAGGACTTGGGGTAACTGACCACTCGAATCTCTCCGGGGGAGCCAACAGAGTCTGGAAATCCTGGCAGGCTTCAGTCAAGGATGGAACCCTGATAAGGTGGTCATAACGATATGAGGTAGTGCACATCCCCAAGAGCCATAGAGAAGCCATGTCCGCTGCAAACACCTTGGTGATGACTCTGGGTGTCATGGAAATCCTTTAATCCTCTATTACACGGTGGAGAGGTTTGAGGTCCAGAATGGCGCACGCAATCCTGTCCTCCTTGGAGTGTACAAACAGGTTAAATAAAAGCCAGAGGCCCTCTGAAAGTGACACTGGGGCCTTCCCCCGCCTACAGAAGGTGTTCGATAGCTGACCAAAGCGCAGCGCCAAGTGTCCCTTTGAAAGTGGAATATGCCAACCACAGATTCAGCCACAGGGAACAATGCATGGCCATTTCACCAATTAAACTAAGCATCCGGATCACACACTATTCTGCCTGAGGTACTGGGAGCTACATCGATATCTGACAGAGTAAAATATAGGAGATGAGACCCGATCGTGCAGACTATCCCGAAAAGCGCTGCTATGAGCAAAGAAACCGTCAACCACCCCCCTTCCCAACAGGATAAGACTCAACCTACCAAAAGTGGTACTTGAGTGGACTCCCCCACCTTTAGTCTGTGTCTCCTTGCAATACAATAAAAAGACAGTGAACGGCCCAAAAATCATCATCATCATGTACAAGACTCAAAATGGTGCCCCACTGGGTCCCCCCACTTGTGAGGGTGATTAATAATCAGGATGCCATGTTTTCGGCCTTCCCCCTTGGGCAACCACGGTTTGGGATGCTCCGCCATGTGGGCTCATTGAATGCCCCAGGGAGAGGAAATTGGTCAGCTTTTCATTAAATAAATACCTTTCCACACTACTTATTACTGTTTGTGACTTCCCATACATTTTAAAATGTAGAAGAGCTGCATCCTTAACATGCAGCAATAGAAAAAAAAGTTTTAGTACTCAGTGAAAAAGTCTTAGTCTGGGCATGTGAAGGATGGAGCATATCCCCCCCCCCCCTACTTTAATGTCTTGGCTACTTTAGATGTAATTATCTTACTATTTCTTCATAAAGGACAGGTAGCTAGCTAGACTCGTGTTTCTAGAAAATGAACAATGAAGTAGACTGACATCTAGGAAAGAAATTAAATATTCATTTAAAAAACAGTGCATTTTATTTAACCTAAAACTGTAAAGTTAGCCAAGTTACCTGAAAACCCATTGTTTTCCTGGTTGTCATTTGTATCAAAACCTGAAAAAAATGTTGTTGTCAGATAAAAACTCAAAGTAAAAAAAGAACATTGTCCAAAATATTGCATCACCATTAAAAAAAAAAAAAAAAACTTTGGGGGGGTTGTCAAATACACAGATATGGTCGCGGCAGTCTCAGATAGTATAGGGAAAGGTCAAATACTGACCCGATCTGTAAAAGGCTTTGATGGTCAACGATATTTGAGAAGTTCAATAGATCTGACAACCCTTTCAGTACCAGCCTACATAGCTATGTTCTTTCCTCTTGTTGCCAAGCAATTTTTAAGCATGAAAATCATACATTTTTTTTCTACAGTTTGGGTTCAACATGAAAATGTCTTGTGTGTAATTTATCCAGTGCTTGTGCAATGTTTGGCTGAAATATGTGGGAAATTCTGCGATCTCAACTGTAAAAATACAATTCTGTGACATTAAGTATACAGTACGTCCTGCTCCAGATATAGTACTTACACTTGGGTTATCCTCCGCCAGATGGCGCTGCACTGCAGAGACATGCAAAACAGGCTCCTCCCGGCCCCTCAAATACCCAGGGACCTCCCACAAATCCCCAGCATTGAAAAGCAGTGAACAAGAAGCCGGGAGAATTCAACCACCAGAACTGGTAACTATAACAATGATAACCACCATACAGGGGATCCAGAATAATGCAAAAACCAGGGTGCAGTGGAGCAGGACGTACTGTATACTTATAATACCAATTCTACAGGTGAGTATTTCACAGAATTGTATTATTCTTAGTACACAGTACGTCCTGCTCCAGATAGATTACTTACACTTGGGACATCCAATAGCAGTGTCCATAAAGTAGGGTGGGATCCCCAACAAAAAGGTAACAGCAGACAGTTTAAACCACTGCCACCTGCAATAACCTTGCGGCCAAAAACAGCATCAGCTGAGGCCCTAACATCAACCTTGTAAAACTTAGAAAAGGTATGAACAGAAGACCAAATAGCGGCCTTACAAACTTGTTCAACAGAAGCCTGGTGCTGAAAAGCCCAGGAGGCACCAATAGCACGAGTAGAATGAGCAGTAAGGCGGAAGGGAGGACTCTTCCCCTTTAGCAGAATAGGCCTGAATCACAGCCTGACGGATCAATTTTCTGATAGTAGACTTGGCAGGAGCCAAACCCTTCCTAGGACCAGAAGGGACCACAAAAAGAGCATCAGTTTCCCTGAAGGACGCAGTGACTACCAGGTAATACTTCAGACACCTGACAACATCCAAAGGAATGCAGAACCCTTACCTTAGCGTTGCTAGGATTAGGGCACAACGAAGGAAGATCAATATCTTTATTCAAAAAAAAAAGCAGGCACTACCTTAGGCAGATAGTTCGGCTTAAAGCGGAACACCGCCTTATCCTGGTGTCTCTCAAGCTATGGAGGCTGGATAGACAGAGCCGCCAGCTCAGAAACACGCCTGACCGAAGTAATAGCCACCAGAAAGACAACCTTGAGGGTAAGTACAACCAGAGCAGCATCCTGAATAGGTTCAAAGGGAGCACCCTGCAAGGCGGACAAAACCAAGTTCAAAACCCAAACAAGGACCATAGATTTACGTGGGGGACACACATAAGTAACCCCCTGAAAGAAGGTCTTAACCAAAGAATGCTGAGCAAGAGACTTCTGAAAGAAGACAGACAGGGCAGAAAAACCTGACCCTTCAGAGTACTGAGTTGGAGACCGACTCCAACCCATGCTGTAAAAACTCCAGAACCCTGGGGACTAAGAACACCCGACAGGGAAGAGACCTAGACTCACATCAATCAATATAGGTACGCCATACCCTATAATAGATGGGAGAATAAGTTTTCTTCCTAGCCTGCACCATGGTATCCACCACCGAGGCAGACAAGTCTTTCTCCATCAAGATGGAGGATTCAGCAACCAGGCCGCCAAAGCCAGAGTTTGTAAATTGGGATGGCATAAGGGGCCCTGAGTGAGCAGATCTGGCACTCCTGGCAGAACGTACTGATCTACTGCCATCTGCACCACGTCTGCGAACCACCCTCTTCTTGACCACCTGGGGGCCACCAGAATCGCTGGCACCCCTTCCAGAGCAATCTTGCGCAGGACCCTGCCTAGCAGGGGGAATGGAGAAAAGACATACAGAACAGAATGTCCTGCCATGACATTACTCAAAGCAACCGTGGTCACAGCCAGATGATCCTGGAACAGGGAGACAAGGGCCGGGAGCTTGTGACGGGACTCAAACAGATCCATATCTGGTTGGTCCCCTTGGTGATACAGAGATTGGAATGCATACCGCTGATATGCAGGAACATTGGCCTCCACCCAGGTCAGGATCAGAGACACTTCCTGGAGGACCCTCTTGCTCCGGGTCCCTCCCTGATGATTGATGTAGGCAACTGCCGTCAGATTGACCGAGCGCCGCTAAACAGGCAAGCCCTGAAGATGAGTAGTCAAGCGAGTCAGAGCCAACCTGATCGCACATAGTTTCAAAACTTTGATAGGTGTATGGGCCTCCTAAGGGCCCCATCTCCTCTGGAACCGCAGGGACTTCCAGAACCCCCCCCCCCCCCCCCCAACCTGATAGACTGGCATCCGTGGTGACCGTCTCCCAGGAAGGGACAAGAAAGGATCTGCCCACCAACATGTTCCTTGAGTCCATCCACTACAAGAGGGACCTCCATACCAGGGGGGGGAAGGCACCCAGACCCTGTCCAGGGATGCTGGGTCCTTGTCCCATACAAACAATAGGAGAAGTTGCAGAAGCCCCAAGTGGGACTGAGCATAAGGGACTGCTTCGAAGCACGCCACCGTCAGACCCACCAGCTGCATCCCCTGCCTGGTAGAGGGACGGGGACAGCTAGGAGAGACTGAGCCCATGCAAACAGACTGTCCACTTCCTGCTGAGGAAGGAAGATCCTTGCTTAAACTGTTTCCAGATTCATTCCTAGGAATGGAGTTACCAAGGAAGGGGACAGTGAGGACTTGAGGTGGTTGATCACCCATCCAAATGACTCCAGAATGGACACCACCAGCTGAGTATCCAACTTAGCCTGATGTGGAGACTGGGAAGTGATGACGACATCCAGGTAAGGCAGCACGCGGACGCCCCTTGGTCCCATCAGAGACATTACCCCCGCCAGCACCTTGGTGAGCACTCTTGGAGCTGAAGAGAGGCCAGATGGCAAAACCACCAATTGGCAGTGTTGGTCTTCCAACGCGAATCTGAGGAACTATGGTGTCCTGAAACACAGGAATGTGAAAATAAGCATCTTTGACCTCCACAGACGGCATGAAGCCCCCGGGGCGCAAGGAGCTGATGGCCGAGCGCAGAGTTTAAATGCAGAAATCGCCTGTACTTGACGATTTGCTGAAGATCTGTAAATCCAGAATGGGCCAGACTGACTCATCCTTTTTGGAAACCGTGAAAAGGTTGGTGTAGAGTCCCTTGCCTCTGTCAAGGGAAATCTGCAAATGACCCCCAGACCCCGCAGGCCTTGCACGGCCTGCGCCAACGCCTGAGCAGAGGCAGGGACCAGGAGTACCCGGGACCTGATAATCTTGGGGGAGGCCGCACAGCTAACTCTCTAGTAGCCGGAGGACACTGCCTCCTGAATCCACCGGTCTGAGGCGTGATGCCTCCAGACATGAGCAAGGTGCCGCAGCAGTCCCCTCACCCTGACGGGCGAGGGCGCCCCATCATCCTTGAAGGGACCTGGTAGAGAATTTGGGCTAAGCCCCCCCAGAGGAGCCAGGGAGTTGTCTGCTGCTCCTGGGGCAGGAATCTGCGCGAGCCCCGCGAAGGACACCCCTGGTTCCTATTTAACACCATGGTAGGGAGTAGAAGGGGGGCCCTGGCCCCGAAGGGGCCGAGACAGCCGCTTGCGCTGGGGTAACTTACCTCTCTTACCAAACAGGTCTAGACGGGCCCCAAACAGGCGTAGCCCCTTAAAAGGAAGCCCAGTAAGGGCCTTCTTCGCAGCATTGTCAGCACCCCACTGTCGCAGCCAGACCAAGCGACGTATAGCCACCACGAGGGCAGAAGTTCTTGCACACATTCTGATGGTGTCATCCAATGCTAATAGGACAAATTTTATAAACACATCACAACTGGAAAGTGCATTAAACACCTCCCAAGGGAGATCATCAGGGGCACTATCAGAGCATTTTTAACTAGAGCATTTTTCTGATGAGGGTTTTAGTGGCCACAGCAGTAATGGCAGAGGCACAGAAGGGGCGCAGCGCCGTCCCAGCACATGCAAAGGTGTGGGAGGCCAGCAGGTCAATGCGCCGGTCCTCAGCATCCCGAAGGGTAGTATAATCAGGGGGATGTATGACAGGGGTGTTAGATAGCCCTATGATGGGGATATCCACCTCGGGAGGGGATGACCAACATTTAACCACCTCAGGGGGAAAAGGATACTTCCTATCCCAATCCCCTGGAGCCCCAGGAAGTTTACTGGGGCACTCCCATTCCTTGAGCACAAGGGTATGGAAATGTGCCTGCTCTAGAAATTCCAAACGTGATGTTGCTGTATGGAAACGCTCCCCTCTTTGCCTGGGAGCCTCACCAGGGAGAGAGATAGACAGAACCTCAGAGATCTGGATCAATAATCTGTCAATGTCATCCGGGACCTAGGGGTCAGAGCCAGAATCGTCATGACCCCTCGGTCTCTCATCAGATGAGCCTGAGTCAGAAAAGAGCTCTCCATCAGAAGGGGTATAGCCACACAGATTCATAAACTCCTGAGATCCCAAAGGGAAAACAGTAACATAAGGCGTCAAGTACCGCTTCTTACCAGGGCCCTTACGCTCTAAAGACCTCGCAATAATCTGTTCAGCCGTAGGTAGTTTGGAAGACAAATCAGGCTGAGAATCCCCACTTGTATGCGACTCAGCAGGAGTGAGATTTAAGCTTGGGGCAGAAGGTTAAGTGAAACGAGGTGCCGCCACTGGCAGGCCAGATTGCAAGGCCAGCGCTTCCTCAGCACAGGGTACGCAGACCCGTGCCTTGTCAGCGTCAGCATGGGGTTTGTCCACACGCCATACACAGCCGGTCTTGTCCCAAAGGGACCCCGGTCACATTATCCTGAGATGCCTCCATATGGTGATTTTTTACGCACAATATGCCAGTAGGGATTGACGCTATAAAGCAACCCTGGATGCCCCAATGACCCGCTAGGGAAGTGGGAGTAATTTTACAAGGCCCGACTATCAATTACACCGGACCGGGAGAAGCCAATGGATTCACCCGTCTGAAAGACACAATGAGAAGAAAGGGTGTCAGAACCGAAACACTACAATGAGTATAAAGCGAGGGCACTTACGGACCACGGTATGTAAAAAACGTCACACGTGCGCGCAACCTGACAAAATGGCGGCGAGTACCTCGAAGGGTGGGCCAGAGCGAGCCGTGACGCGGGACGCGCCAGGCCCTGCCCCCCCTGATGGGCGCGAAGCCCAACAACCAGCCAATGAGGACGCAGCAGCGTCTGAGGTAAACGCCGCCGCTCGGCGCGGAACATCCAAATGAAGGAAAAGGCACTAGCGGCGGCATTTGCAAGAGTAAAAAGACAAGTCAGCGCTGCAGCCGACACCACATATACCAGTCCAAAAGACATTACAAAAATACCATTTTGTGAGTACTCACCTGAAAAATGGATATTGTTGGTGTGCCACACACCCCGCTTCACCTTTAATATTCTTCACGATTGGGTTACTCACCGCCAGGTGACGCTGTTGCAGAGAGGAAGTCTTGTAACGAGCCCCCTTCCGGCCTATATATACCTGGTACCTCCCATTTATCACCAGTGTATTAAAAGCAGAAAGACAAGGTACCAGTAATTTAACGGTAACCTCAAAATAAATAAAAGCTTCATCATATAAAGGATTCGGAATACCGAAAAGGGTGGGAGTGAAGCGGGGTGTGTGGCACACCAACAATATCCATTTTTCAGGTGAGTACTCACAAAATGGTATTATTCTTGGTGTGCCACACACCCCGCTTCACCTTTAATATTCTTCACGATTGGGACATCCAAAAGCAGTGTCCACAAGGGATGGGCATCCCAAGGCAAGGTGAAGCATAACTTAAATGACTGCAGTCTGCAGAACTTTGCGGCCAAAAACAGCATCCGCTGAGGCTCGCACATCAACTTTGTAAAACGTAGAAAAAGTATGAACAGAAGACCAAGTGGCGGCCTTACAAACTTGTTCAACAGAAGCTTGGTGCTGAAAAGCCCAAGACGCTCCAACGGTGCGAGTAGAATGAGCAGTGATACGAAAAGGGGGAACTTTCCCCTTAGCAGAATAGGCCGCAGTAACGGCCTGACGTATCCATTTGCTAATGGCAGATTTGGCCGGTGCCAAACCCTTCTTAGGCCCATAGGGCACAACAAAAAAGGAATCCGTCTTACGAAAAGGAGACGTGATAATCAAGTAGTACTTAACACAGCGTACTACATCCAAACAATGCAAAACCCCCTCTGTCATTCTTAGGATTAGGACACAAGGAGGGAAGAACAATATCCTGATTCAAATGAAAGGCAGAAACAACCTTAGGAAGAAAGTCTGGCTTGAACCGAAAGACCACTTTATCCTGATGCCTCTCAAAGTAGGGCGCCTGGATAGACAAGGCTGCCAACTCCGAGACACGCCGGACCGAAGTGATAGCTACCAAGAAGACAATCTTCTGAGTCAGGGTAGACAAAGCAATATCTTCCAGAGGCTCGAAAGGAGGAGCCTGCAGAGCAGAAAGAACTAAATTCAAATCCCAAACCGGGAGTAATGGTTTCCTGGGAGGCTGCACATGCGTAACCCCCTGGAAAAAAGTTTTAACTAAAGAATGAAGCGCAAAACGCTTCTGAAAAAAGATAGATAAGGCAGAAACCTGCCCTTTCAAAGTACTTAGCTGAAGACCCGAGTCCAGCCCAGATTGTAAAAACTCCAGAATTCTGGAGACCGAGAAGACCCTACAAGGGAAGGATCTAATCTCACACCAAGCGATATAGGCTTTCCAAGTCCTATAGTACATGATAGAAGAAGACCTCTTCCGGGCACTGATCAGAGTCTTAACGACTGAGTCAGCAAGACCCTCCTCCTTCAAGATGGAGGTTTCAGCAGCCAGGCCGTCAAACCCAGCGCTGGTAAATTGGGGTAACACAACCGACCCTGAGTGAGCAGATCGGGCCGAAGAGGCAGAAGGAACTGGTCCACTGCCAGCCGAACGATGTCTGCGAACCACACTCGCCTTGGCCACCTTGGGGCCACGAGAACGGCGGACACCCTTTCCAGAGCCAACTTCTGAACCACCCTGCCCAGCAAGGGTATCGGAGAAAACAGGTATAGAAATCCCAGATCCCCCCAGCTCAGGGACATGGCGTCCACTGCCAGAGCCAGAGGATCCCGGGAGAGCGACACGAAGTTCGGGAGCCTGTGATTGTGACGAGAGGCAAACAGGTCCACCTCCGGTGTCCCCCATCGGAGACACAGTGAGCGAAAAACCTGAGAATGGAGAGCCCATTCTCCCAGACGGGGAGAGCCTCTGCTCAACAGGTCTGCTTCCTGATTCTCCACTCCTGGAATGTATACCGCCGAGAGACAAGGAACATGGGTCTCTGCCCAGGTCAGGATCAGGGACACCTCTCTGAGAGCACTCAGACTGCGAGTCCCTCCCTGATGATTGATGTAAGCAACCGCTGTTCGATTGTCTGAACGCACCTGGACCGGAAGGCCCAGAACGTGATGAGTCAGGAGAGCAAGCACCCGACGGACGGCTCTCAGTTCCAGAACATTGATGGGTAAATGGACCTCTTGAGATCCCCATTGCCCCTGGAACTGAAGCTCCTTCCAGAATCCGCCCCATCCCGAAAGACTGGCGTCCGTGGTGACAATTTCCCTAAGAGGGGTCAGGAAGGACCTGCCCCTCACGAGATTGGCCGAGACCAACTACCACTGGAGGGACTGCCGGACCCGGGAGGACAACTGGAAGGGCTGATCCAGCGACCGAGGCTGCCGGTCCCAGGACGCCAACAGATAAAGCTGAAGCGTCCTCGTGTGAAATTGAGCAAAAGGAACAGCCTCGAAAGAGGCGACCATCAACCCTACCAGCCTCATCCCCAGACGGATGGACGGCCGAGGATTGGAAAGTAAGTGGGGACTGCGAAAAGATTGGAGTAGAAACCGAGGCCCATCTCTAAGCGCGGTACCGGCCGGATGACCGCCATCTCTAACAGATTTTTTACCGACGCCAGGAGCCCCTGTGCGGCCAAAGGATCGATGGGCACCCGGGACCGAAAGAACCGTGAAGGAGGGCGAGACTCGAACTCCAGCTTTTAACCGGACGACACTACCTCCCGGATCCATCTGTCCGGAATCTCCTGGACCCAAACCCGGGAGAAGTGTCGCAATCGTCCCCCTCATTGCTGAGCGGGCTTACCGGCAGGCTTGGGCTTTGAGTCCCAGGACTGTGCGGGGCGGCCACGGCCCGTCCCCCCCCCCCGAGTCCAACCTGCACCTCTGGTAGCGGGAAAGGAAGCCCCCCTACCAGCTCTGAATCCCTGAGAGGAAGGCCTACCGGATCTGCCCCCCGAAAGGGACGACGAGGCCTCTTACGGGAATCTTATAGATTTCCGGGCCGATCCCCCCTGGGTGTTGGTCCACTTTAAACAACTGACCCTTAGGCAGGTTGACGGCCTCAGGTGGATCTAAATTCAAAATTTCAAACATCTGAGCCAGAATGGAGGGGGTGTCACGTGAACCCCCCGCAGACAAATCGCCAATAGCATCAACCTCAAGCTGATCTGCCGGCTCATCTGACTCCACCAGGAATTCTCCCTCCTCGCCCAGGGAGCAATCGGACCAATCCACAGGCTCACCTACTTCATCCTGTGAAGCCGTAGGTACAGGAGTCAGGTGCTTCCGTTTCGCAGTGGCTTTTAACCCTGCTTTAACGGAAATTATCTTCGAGGTTGGCCAACCGTGCCGCCACCTCGGATTGCGAATCCCCACCTTTGACAATGTCACATGGGGTCCGGAACAGGGAGGGAGGGGTAGGGGATGATGGAAGTTGCGAAGAGCCAGCAGCCGGAGCAACGGACTGACGCGCAATATTCTGCCTTGCACAAGGAATGCATACAAAAACATCATCGCCTGGGAGCGGAGTCCCACAGCCTCCACACACCCTAGATGGCCCAGAAGAACCATTTCCGGTATTATCGGAAGCCTCCATATGGTGATTTATGATATTCGCAAAATTCTGGGTTTAAGGCATAAGCCACCCGGGATGCCCCTTTATGTTAATGTCCCGGGAGGGAGGATTTAATTTATAATAAAGATCCCCTTAAATAAATATATATAATATATATATATATATATATATATATTTTTTTTTTTTTTTTTTTTTTAATATATATACATGTATGTATATATATATATAAATATATAAATATGTCCCAATTTGGAGGAAAAGAAAGGACTAGCCAGGCAAAATAGAACCGGGAGGCCGCTGTATTGAGGGAATCCCAGGAACTGTGGGGAAGAAACAAACCAACAGTAAGACCCCCCAGAAACCAATGGCAACATGCAATATAACATACATACACAGCACCAAGTGCTTTGAAGAGGCAAGAAAACTGGCCTCTGATTTTCCTCCTTATATTTTTTTTCTTTTTTTTTTTTTTAAATAAGTATTTTTCCATTAAATATATTACTTTTTAAATAAACAGTCAAACACCATAAAAAAAAAAAAAAAGACGGCCCCACGCCAGGTGAGGCCGCTTACCTGTCCCAGTAAGGCTTACAAAAGCCCAGCACCCGACCAAAGAGGTGGTGTTAGACAGGCAGCAAATGTCAGCGAAGGCGGCAGTGGCCGATTAAAACAAAGGAGATAAGCGGAGGGGGGAGCTGTATAAAGTGAGAAAGGCGCAGGCAGCCATAAGCAAGCCTGACACCGTACAGCCCGCCCCGGTTACCCCTAAAGCTGACCCAAAGCTCTATCCCTACAGGCCAGCAGCAGCAGCCAGCAAAACAGAGACTGCCATATGAGGAGGAATCAAAGTCAGGCCATATGCACACTCACTTGCGGTGCAGCCTGACAACGTTGAAAACATGAACATACAGTAAACCATACACACAATACACATCCCTCTACCCCCCCCATAGTGAAGGGAGAAGGGACCGAAACGGGAGAGTAAGCGGCCAAGGGGACCCTCGGGACAGGGGCATCCCACCTCCGGATCACCATGCCGGATAGCCGCATTGCCCCCAAAACAGGGGGTCGAGCGGAGGAGATAAGTTCCTAGGCACCTATAGTGCCGTCTACCAATTGCCCAGTGAGCAGCCTAGGCTGGGAGGCTTCCATTCCACCACAAAGGTAACAATCAAAACCGGGCAGAAATAGACCAAAAGGGGGTGCCGGGGTAAGACCCCGGCTACCTGCAAACAGGAGACTTCAATCTTCTGTCTTGTCATGCAGAGAGAAAAACACTGGTGATAAATGGGAGGTACCAGGTATATATAGGCCGGAAGGGGGCTCATTACAAGACTTCCTCTCTGCAACAGCGTCACCTGGCGGTGAGTAACCCAATCGTGAAGAATATTTAAGGTGAAGGGGGGTGTGTGGCACACCAAGAATAACATCACAACTAGAGAGTGCATTAAATACCCCACAAAGCAAATCATCAGGGGCACTATCAAGGATACCTCTGAGCAGGGTCCTAATAGCTACAGCCGTAATGGCCGAGGCACAGACCGGGCGCAGCACCGTCCCCACATATACAAAGGTATGGGACGCCAGCTGGTCAATGCGCCGGTCCTCAGCATCCCGCAGAGTAGTAGAGTTAGGGGAGTGCATGACAGGTGTTAGATAACCCTAAGACCAGGGCATCCACCTCGGGAGGGGATGACCAACACGTTACCACAACAGCAAAAAAGGGATACTTCCTATCCCAACACTTAGGTAAACCAGGAAGTCTACTGGGACGTTCCCATTCCTTGAGCACAAGGTTATTGAAATGTGCTTGCTCTGGAAATTCCAAGCGTGAACAGTTTGCCTGGGAGCCGCAACAGGGGGAGAAATGGACAGAACCTCAAAAATCTGGGCCAGCAATCTATCAGTATCATCCGGGGCCAAGGGGTCAGAGCCAGAATCATCATGACCCCTGGGCCTCTCATCAGATGACCCCAAGTCGGAGAATAGCTCCCCTTCGTCCGAAGGGGTATAGCCACAAATGTTAAAACTCATCAGCTTCCATAGGGAAAAGAGTGACATCAGGCGTTAAGTGCCGCTTTTTTTCAGGGGCCTTACGCGCCAAGGTATTAGCAATTAACTTCTCAACACTAGCCAGTCTAGACGACACATCAGGCTGAGAATCCCCGCTTGTATGCAACTCAGTGGGAGTGAGATTTAAGCTTGGGGGAGTAGGTGAGGTGAAACGAGGCACAGGCCCAGCCGCTGGAAGGCCGGATTGCAGCGCAAGCACCTGCTCGGCACAAGGTACACAGACCCGCGCATTGTCAGCGCTAATAGGGGACACCCCACAAGCTAAACACAGCCGGGCTTGTCCCGAAGGAACCCCGGTCACATAATCCTGAGATGCCTCCATATGGTGATTATAGCGGCACGATAGGCCGATAGGGATTAACGCTATACAGCAACCCGGGATGCCCCAATAACCCGCTAGGGAAGTGGGAGTAATTACACTAGGCCTCACAAGCTAACCAACTAATCGAGGGCCGGGAGAAGCCAATGGGTTTGCCCGTCTGAAAGACAATCAAAAGGGGGCCGTAAGCAAACAATAATTAAAAGATAATAAAGCCGCCCGGGAGGGCACTCACGGACCGCGGTAGGTAGAAGCCCGTCACGCAGAAACGAACAAGCAGACAAAATGGCGTCAGTATACCTCAAGGGGCAGGCCTGCACGAGCAATGACGCGGAACACGCCAGACAGCCCCCCCCCCCCCCCCCCCGAAGAGCGAGAAGCCAACACGTGACAAGCAGCCAATGACGGCGCACCAGCGTCTGAGAACACCGCCGCCAAGCGCGGAACACTGGAAAAAACGCGCGCAGTGGCGGCAATTTCAAGCATAATAAAGTAATACAAGTCAGCGCGGCGGATGACAGAGCATAATGTAAAGAATCATAAGCCAAAACACGTATATACATATATATACATATACATACACCCCCCCCCCCCCCTTTCCCCACGAAGGCTACAAAGACAGTGAGGGAGGACAGCAGCCACTTAATGTAGAGCCAACGATAGACAGGGGCAAGGTGCGGGAGGGGCATCCCATAGAGGCTCACTATATGCCTATACCGCCTACCATTTGGTGGGGGATTGCGGCAGAGCAGCGCTCCTAAGCGCCTAACAGCGGTGCTGCCTACCATCACCCAACCAGCGCAGCTGGGAGGCACATTACTAATGGAACGGGTGGGAATAGTCCTACAGGGCCGCAGGCTAATAGCCCCGCTTACCTGCGAGACGAGAGAGCCATATTCTTGTCCTTTTTTTCTGGGGATTGTGGGAGGTCCCTGGGTATTTGAGGGGCCGGGAGGAGCCTATTTTCGATGTCTCTGCAGTCCAGCGCCATCTGGCAGAGTAGTACCCGAGTGTAAATATTCTATCTGGAGCAGGACGTACTGTATACCAAGAATAACTGCATTGTGGGAATACAGCCGGAAGTATATAGGCCGTGAGGAACCACGCCCTTGTCTTGCAGTCCACACCCTTCAGTCGGCAGTTAATCCATTTGTGTCTGAATTCTCCTGATGATCTGAAGTAAAATGGAAGGAAATCTCGCCTTTAATAGAGTCTCCTGCAACGCTGTGATAGTCAGCCATCGCATCCCCTGCTACAGGGGTAGCTGTGCATGATCGCATGCCCAGCCGTTCAGATAGGCAGAAGCATGTGCTGGATAAGAAAGCGGGGGATGTGGCCAGCCGGCTGCCAAGCGCTATCTGGCAATCGTGAAATCCGCTTTAACTACTATGTATAAATACCATGTGTCTCAAAGTGGGGAAATAAAATCTGATGAGAATATTAAGAGCATCATGATCCATCTTATACTATGAGCTTGGAGCTTATGTAGATGTCTTGGTTATTGCAGTTAACTGCAGTTTTCTACGCCATCATCTCACCCTAGTGTAGGGTGAAGCGTAGGATTCAAATCAACATATTTCATTTTCTTTGGCCCACAAAAAGACAATTCTGTGAGTACTCACCTGTAAAATTGCTTTTACCATGCATGTGCCATGCATGGTAAAAGCAATTTTACAGGTGAGGCCTGCTTCACAAAGTCATTACATCTGGGTATACCGCCACAAGGTGGCGCAGTGCACTGTAGAAGAGTTGTGGCACCGTCCGGTACCATAGAAGAAAACGGAACCACCATAGACTTATCCAGTAGTTGCCAAGCAGTGATACAAGAACCGGGAACTAATAAGGATAACAACCCCAACTCATTTGGAACAATCACCATAAAGAGGAAACCAAGAACAACGTAACACGGGTGGGGTGAAGCAGGCCGTGCCATGCATGGTAAAAGCAATTCTACAGGCGAGTACTCACAGAATTGACTTTTTCCCAATGCATGGCACGGCCTGCCTCACGAAGTCATTACATCTGGGACTTCCAAAAGCAGTGTCCATAAAGTAGGGTTGGAACCCCAAAGAGTAACAGCAGGCAGTTCATACCACCACTGCCTGAAGTACCTTGCGGCCAAAAGCAGCATCAGCAGAGGCCTTAACATCAAGCTTGTAAAACTTGGAAAAAGTATGAGTAGAGGACCAAGTTGCGGCATTAAAAACCTGTTCAACAGAAGCTTGGTGCTGAAAGGCCCAAGACGCACCAATAGCACGAGTGGAATGAGCAGTACCCCTAAAAGGGGGAACCTTCCCCTTAGCAGAATAGGCCTGCTCCACGCCTGACGAATCCACTTGCCGATAGTGGATTTAGCTGGAGACAGACCCTTCCTAGGTCCAGCAGGAAGAACAAAAAGAGCGTCAGATTTCCTGAAAGAGTAGCAACCAAATAAAACTTCAGGGCCCTGACAACATCCACAGTAGTGTAGTGTCCGCTCCTTGGAATTAGCAGGATTAGGAAACAGAGAAGGCAAAACAATGTCCTGATTGAGATGAAAAGCAGACACAACCTTAGGCAAAAAATCCGGCTTATGCCGAACCACCACCTTATCCTGTCGCTCAAAAAAAGGGGGGTTTGATGGAGAGAGCCGCCAGCTCAGAGACTCGCCTGACCGAAGTAATGGCCACCAGGAAGGCCCCCTTAAGAGTCATAATGGGCAAGGTAGTCCCACTGATAGGCTCAAAGGGAGGACCCTGAAGAGCAGACAACACCAGATTTAGATCCCAAACAGGTAGCATAGGTTTACGTGGTGGACGCACGAGTAACTCCCGGAAAGAATGTCTTGACCAACAGGTGATTGGCAAAGGATCTTTGGAAAAAAATTGCCAGAGCTGACACCTGTCCCTTGAAGGTACTAAGTTGAAGGCCCGAATCCAAGCGATGTTGCAAAAAATCCAGAATCCTGGGAATAGAAAACACCCTACAAGGCAGAGACCTAGACTCACACCAGGCAACGTAAGCATGCCAAATCCTATAGTAGATAAAAGAACGAGGAACTGTTCCTAGCCCTAATCATGGTAACAGAGGCCGGCAACCCCTTATCCATCAAGATAGAGGTTTCAGCAGCCAAGCCGTTAAAGCCAGCGTTTGTAAATTGGGATGGCACAGTCGTCCCTGAGTGAGCAGATATGGATCCTTGGGCAGGGCATACTGATCTACTGCCAACTGCACGACGTCTGCGAACCCTCCTTGGCCAACAGGGGGCCACCAGAATGGCTGGTACCACTTCCTGGGCTATCTTGCGTAGCACCCTGCCCAGCAGAGGGAACACAGAGGAGCTGAAACTCCATCCAAGGCTGGCTGACCCCAGTGGTGACACAGGGAGTGAAATACCTTGTTGCTGAGGGACCATTCCCCCAGCCCAGGGAGTCTGCCGACTGGTTCTCCACCACCGGAATGTAAACCGCCGAGATGCAAGGCACATTCTCTTCCACCCAAGACAGTATCAGGGACACTTCCTTGAGGGCTCGCTTGCTCCGAGTCCCTCCCTGATGATGTAGGCAACCGCCATCTGGTTGTCCGAGCGGATCTGAACAGCCCGACCCCTAAGGTGTGAGGTCAGCTGAGCAAGAACCAACCTGATCGCCCTCAGTTCCAGGACATTGATGGGAACATGGGCCTCCTCGGGGCCCCAACGACCCTAGAACTGTAGAGACTTCCAAAAGCCCCCCCCCCCCAGCCCGTCAGACTGGCATCCGTGGTGACAGTCTCCGAACACTGGGGCAGAAAATACAGTTTTGTGAGTACTCACCTTTAAAACGGATTAAGTGTGACATACACTCCGCTTCAACTCTTCATGACATGTGGGTTATTCTCCAGTAGAGAGCGAACTTCTGCAGAGATGAATGCAAAAAAGGGGCCCCTCCCAGTCCATAAATACCTGGGACCTCCCACCAATTACCCAGTGTAAAATAGCACTAAGGGGACCAGGAAGAACCAAATATAACAAAACTAAACACCAAGAAACAATGGTTCACCATACAAAGTATCCGGAATACCAAAAAGGGTGGGTGAAGCGTAGTGTATGTCACACTTATAATATCCGTTTTAAAGGTGAGTAATCACAAAACGGTATTATTCCAAGTGTGACATACACTCCGCTTCAACTCTTCATGACATGTGGGACATACAATAGCAGTGTCCGTCATGGGTGGGAACCATAAACAGTAAAGAATGTACCAACTTAAACCACTGCAGCTTACAGAACCTTGCGACCAAAAACAGCATCCGCTGAAGCCCGCACATCAACCTTCTAAAACTTGGAAAAAGTGTGAACTGAAGACCAAGTAGCAGCCTTACAAACTTGTTCAACAGAAGCCTGGTGCTGAAAAGCCCAGGACGCACCAACAGCACGAGTAGAATGCGCAGTGACCCTAAAAGTGGGAGCCCTCCCCTTAGCAGAATAGGCCCAAACAATGGCCTGACGAATCCATTTGCTAATGGTAGACTTGGTGGGCGCCAAACCTTTCCTGGGCCCGCAGTCCACCACGAAAAAGGAATCCATCTTGCGGAAAGAAGTAGTAGTCACCAAATAGTACTTAACACAGCGAACCACATCCAAATTGTGAAAAACCCTCTCCTTGTCATTGCTAAACTTAGGACACAAGGAACGGAGAATAATATCCTGATTGAGATGGAAAGCAGAAACCACCTTAGGAAGGAAATCTGGCTTAAAGCGAAAGACCACCTTGTCCTAGTGTCTTTTAAAGGGGCCTGAATGGACAGAGCCGCCAACTCAGTGACACGCCGAACAGAGGTAATAGCCACCAAGAAGGCAACCTTTAGAGTGAAAACAGAAAGAGCAATATCCTGTAAAGGCTCAAAAGGAGGACCCTGGAGAGCCGAAAGAACCAAATTCAAATCCCAAACAGAAACCATAGCCTTCCGAGGGGGTCGAACATGAGTGACCCCCTGGAAAAAAGTCAACCAACGGGTGTAAGGCAAAAGATCTTAGGAAGAAAATAGACAGAGCAGAGACCTGCCCTTTCAAGGTACTAAGCTGGAACCCAAGATCCAGACCGTGCTGAGGAAACTCCAAAATCCTAGGGATCGAAAACACCCTGCAAGGCAAGGCCCTAGCCTCCCACCAGTCAATATAGGACTGCCAAGTCCTATAGTAAACGCGAGAAGAAGACCGCTTCCTAGCTCTAATCAAGGTCTGAACAACAGCCTCAGACAAACCTTCCTCCTTCAGAATGAAGGTTTCAGCAGCCAAGCCGTCAAAGTCAGCATTGGTAAATTGGGATAAAGTAGTTGACCCTGAGATAACAGCTCCGGAAACATGGGAAGCCGGTACTGATCTACCACCAGCCTTACAACATCTGCGTACAAAACCCTTCTTGGCCACCTTGGAGCCACCATAATTGCTGGTGCCCCTTCCAAAGCCAGTTTGCAAACTACCTTGCCCAGCATGGAGAATGGAGGAAACAGGTACAGAAACCCCAGATCCTTCCAAGCAAGGGACAAGGCATCCACTGCCAGAGCTAGGGGATCCTGAGATAGACACACAAAGGCCGGGAGCTTGTGATTGTGCCGTGAGACAAAGAGATCCAACTCCGGAGTCCCCCACTTGCGACAAAGAGACCGGAAAACCCCGGGGTTGAGAGACCACTCTCCTTGACGAGAGGACACCCTGCTCAAGGAGTCCGCCTCTGTGTTCTTCACTCTCGGAATGTAGATTGCCGAAATGCAAGGAACATTGCTCTCCGCCCAATGAAGGATCAGAGAGACTTCCCTGAGGGTACTCCTGCTGCGAGTCCCTCCTTGGTGATTGATGTAGGCTACCGCCGTCCGATTGCCTGAACGAATCTGAACCGGGAGACCCTGTAAGTGCGACGTCGGCCATGACAGGACAAGCCGGATGGCTCTGAGCTCTAATACATTAATGGGGTTGTGAGCCTCCTGAGGACCCCACACCCCGCTGAACTGACGACTTTTCCAGAAACCTCCCCAGCCCGACAGGCTGGCATCCGTGGTAACCGTCTCCCAGCGAGGAACCAGAAAGGATCTGCCCTTCAACAGGTTGCTCGACTCCAGCCACCACCAAAGGGACTGCTGAACCCTGGGAGACGTCCTGAACGGTTGATCCAATGACCGCGGACACCTGTCCCAATGCGTCAATAGAAGAAGTTGAAGAGATCTCATGTGAAACTGCGCAAACGGGACTGCCTCGAAGGAGACCACCTTGAAATGAAATCTCCTTGACGAAGGGAATTGATGGCCGAGCGCAGAGTCTCCATGCGGAACTTCTTGGTTCTGATGAATCTGTTGAGGACCTTGAGGTCCAGAATGGGTCTTACAGAACCTTTTTTGGGGACCGTGAAAAGATTGGAATAGAAACCCCTGCCTCTCTCCGATGGAGGCACCGGGCATATAACTCCCATTTCCATAAGGTTTTTCACTGCTAACAGGAGCCCCTGTGCAGCCTGAGGGTCCAAGGGCACCCGAGACCTTAAAAATCTTGGAGGAGGCCAGTACTCGAACTCCAGTTTGTACCCGGAGGAGACCACTTCCAAGATCCAATTGTCTGTGACCTCCCGGGCCCAGACCTGGAAGAGCCGCAGCCGCCCCCCCCACCTGTGCGGGTGAGGTCGCCCCTTCATTGCTGTGCTGGTTTACCCGCAGGCTTGGGCCTGGAACCCCAGGCAGAAGCGGGACGGACCCGACCTCTGCCCCTGTTCCAGGAAGAGCCTCTGACACCCGAGAAGGCCAAACCTCTGCCAGCTCTGGCACCTCGAAAGGAAGGATTGAAAGAGCCTGCCCCCCGAAAGGGACGGCACTGTTTCTTCCGCTGAGGTAACTTACCTCCCTTTGCCACAGCATCCAACTTATCTCCAAGCAGCCGCGTACCCAAGAAGGGAAGAGCTGTGAGCGATTTCTTGGCCGCAAAGTCCGCCGTCCACTGACGGAGCCATACCGATCAGCGCATGGCCACCAATAAGGCTGAAGTCCAACTACACATCACAATAGTGTCTTCAATAGCAGCCAAGACAAAATCCATGAACAATTCAAATCTTTTAAGCGTAGTAAACTCAGCACTGGCCAGATCAAGGTGTGCATCATTTAACCAGTCCCTAATTAGAGACCTAGCACCCACCGACACTAGCGCCAATGCGAAGTTCAAAAAGCCGTTTTTCAATGTTGGCAGGGGCGCGTTTCCTCGGCCTCTCTGCTGTCCCACCCGGAAGACGGCTCAAGCCGAAACGCGCGTCGGTGACCTTTTTTGGACAGCAGAGAGGCCGAGGAAACGCGCCCCTGCCAACATTGAAAAACGGCTTTTTGAACTTCGATCTAACCCTAAGACTTTTCTTCACCCTTACAACGGTTTTTCTACATCTGGGAACAAACAGACCAGCCAATAAGGACCGGTAATTATGGAACACTGAAAAACTACCAAGTTTTCAAGCAGACCTTTTTTCCCCGTGAACCTTAAAACAGCTGCGGGCCTGAAAGAACACCCACAGACCCCATTCCCAGGACGAAAACCCTTGGTTTTACGAATGTTTTATATTTTTTCTGAAAATAAAATTATTTTATTGGAATTTCGAGCAGAGAGGCATTTTTTAAACACCTTCAGTTACACCAGCCTGGACACACCTGTGCAAGAAGCCACCAGCAGTGCATCAATTCACTGACAGGATTACAACTGAAGCACATCAACTAAGAGGCCCTGGGTAGGTTAAGCACCCCCGGGCCGCGGTGGTAAGTGCCTTTCACTTATGTCTATTCTGAAGGTAGTTTGTACTCTATAATAGAATAGCCATAATAACAATAATTTGTGACCCTGTCAATCATTTAAGTGCATTTTTGATCAAAATCTATACGTTTAAGGCTGGATCCCAGAACCAGTTAAACACTGCAATCCAGCATAGATCAAACTCCCAGAGAAAAACCCACATCCCAGTTATCCTCATTAACTTGGATTGTTATCTCTGTGACACATACCCTAAAGAGAGCGCAACCTCAAAAGCTAATTGTGACAAAGCTTCTGGTCACAAGGGCAACACTTTCAATAAATGGATTTAATATAAAATAGAGCTGATTACATTACAGGGAAATAATATGAATGGTGTAAATATGATATGAAGTTACAATGTACAGTGTCCATAGGAAAATGCAGCAATAATTCTTAGGTTAATTCAAACTAGAGTCTTTTTGTCTTCCGCCCAACCCCCACCATACTGCCTATGTGGCGATCTCTTACATGTCTCACATGTTGTCCGTTCAGAGACCCAAAAGCAAAAAGACCCCGAAAGACTCCGTCCCTTAATGTTATTCCTCTGGCCATACCTTTTCCCCTCCTCCAACTGTCCTCCTATTACAAAGTAGCAGTCATGTAGTACAAACATATGGTTTCAGTTAAATAGTTGAAGGTAAAGTAGTTACTAAGGGGAAACTAACCCAAACATTACTTGAGTCCGTATATATATATATATATATATATATATATAATAAATATATATATATATCATTTAGGCAATTCACCAAAATAAACCTTATATTACATTATATGTGCATCAGCCAGCCCTGCATCAGAATCATAATAACCAGGTAAAAATCCACAGACTCCATTCATCCAAGTTAACTATTTTCCAGTAATATTAGTGATTTAATAATAATTCATTAATAATTGAGATCATGAACCTTTTATTCCTCTGGAACCTTCTTACAACCTCCAAGAGATGTGACAAACCCGTGGCCGTGTCAACAGCATCCCCCAGCGCCTGCCCAACATCAGCATCGCCAAACCGTACATCGTCAGCCTTTGACTCATACAATTCCCCCTCCTCTAACGGGGAATAATCCGACATATCAAATGAATCATCATCAATATCCCAAGTCGCCTGGACCGACGACAAATGTCTTTTAGCCTGGGCCTTCTTGCCCACCGCGCTAACCAAAAATTTCTCAATGCTGGCCAACCTAGCACAAACATTGGAATGCGACTCCCCGCTGGCACCAATGTCACTTGGGGTACGGATAAGGCGGGGAGGGGAAGGTGATGAAGCGGGGGCGCCGACCCAGAAGGCTGGGCACCAAACTGCCGCGATATGGCCTTTTGTGCACATGGTATACAGATAAGCACATTCTCACCCGTAAGGGATGCCCCACAACCCACACATGGCCGGGATTGTCCCAAAGGGAGCCCGAGCCCGGAATCCTGCGGAGCCTCCATATGGTGATTTTTGTGGTCGCAAGACCGTAGGGAATTTAAGCAAAAGCAACCAGGGATGCCCCTTAAAAGTCCCAGTGGGAGGATTTGAGGTGATCAATTTAAAGACTAGGGACCCCAGGACCAGGAGGAACCCCTTAACATGCACATATGCGATGCAATCTGTAACACACAACAAGGCATCATAAGCCACCATCACCAAATATATAGCGAAAATATATAATATATATATATATATATATATATATATATATATATATATATATATATACACACACACACATATATACATACTTATAGATCCAGACATAAATATATAAATCTACAAGTGTGTTGGAAAGTGCACCGCAATATAATTATGGGTAGGTGCCAGCCGTAAGGGAAACACAGAACCTAAAATGTACCAATAAGAGATCCTAGACTGATCTCACCAACCCTTATTGAAAAGGCCACACACTAAATGTAAAAATTCCAATATATTTAATAGATATTCATTATATACATAGAAAAGACACTAATCTAAACACATACAAAGTTAAAAAAACACACAAAAACACAAGCGGGAGGATCCCAATCAATGGTGACTAATATATATGAAGTTAAGGAAATGCCGCCATATATATATATATAGTATGGGACATAAAGTGTAAATACTGGTAATGGGCCCAGATGAAAGGACAATATAATCAAATAAATAATTGAATTTAACCGAAGTGGAGCAACAGTGGAATGAATATTCAAATAAAGTAAGTCAATAACTCTAGTGTAAGGAAAAAAGCAGACAAAGAAAGTGCTAAGTGCATATACATACTATGCACAAATAAATACCAAAAATGTGGTATGTGCAAAATTGCAAAATCCACCAGGAGCCCGCAGAGCAGTCACCAGTAGCACCAAGATGGCCCCCGTGAAGAGCCTCATGGAGAGAAGCAGGAAGAGAAAGGGGGGCGGGCCAGCGCAGAACGCGTGCTCGCCAGGCCACGCCCCCCTCCCAGCAACGCGGATCCCAGCTATGGGCTGGGCCGCAGCATCGCGCCAAACGAGGGGGCGGGGCTACCGCGGTCACGCCCCCTCCCCGAACACCGCCTGAGGGGGAGAAGCTCCCCAAGCTAAATGAAGTACCAGAAAGGCAGGCAGCAAAGTCTATGGCCCCAACGAAGCCAAACATCCTGTCAGCATATCACACCCACACACAGTTCCATAGATAACCAAACCCCCAAGGGAGGGGAAGTAAGGCACCCGGAAGGGGAGACCGCCAGCCAGAATCCGGCCATAGGTATGAGGGGACAGGGCATCCCACACCAGGATCACCAAACACGGGTAACTGCCTACCCCTTGTAACGGGGTCTCACGGTGGAGCAAGGCTCCTTCCACACCCATAGGGTGCTACCTACCCTCACCAGGACCCGCAGCCAAGGCTGGGAGGCTGAAATAGCAACAATTTAGAAAGGGTCCTGGCAGCAATAGGGACAAAAAAGCCCAGGCGTGGGCCCAGCTTACCTGCAAGTAAGAGAAGTCTTCATCTTCTGTCTTGCTCGCCTTCTGCAGAGAAGGAACTGGGGAATTGGTGGGAGGTCCCAGGTATTTATAGACTGGGAGGGGACCCTTTTTGCATTCATCTCTGCAGTAGTTCGCCCTCTACTGGAGAATAACCCACATGTCATGAAGAGTTGAAGCGGAGTGTATGTCACACTTAGAATATGTCCTGCCCACTAGAAGGTTCCTTGAGTCCAGCCACCATGAGAGCGACTGTCTGGCCAGGGGGGACAGAACAAATTCCTGATCCAGGGAAACAGGGTCCTGATTCCAAACAGACAGAAGGTGCAACTGAAGAGGCCTCATGTGAAATTAAGCAAAGGGTACCGCCTCGAAGCAGGACACCATCAGACCCACTAACTGCATCCCCTGCCGGATGGAGGGATGGGGACACAAAAGCAGAGCCCGGACCCGCTTCTGAAGGCCCTCCACTTTCAGCTGAAGCAGGAATACCTTGACCTGGGAGGTATCCAGAGTCATGCCCAGAAAGGACCTCACCAAAGACGGAGACTGTGAAGACTTGGGGTAATTGATCACCCAGCCGAAGGACTCGAGAGTGGAGGTCACCACCTGAGTATCCTTCTCGGTCTGATGAAGAGACTGAGCCGCAATCAGAATGTCATCCAGGTAAGGAAGTATGCGAATGCCCTGATGCCGCAGGAGAGCCATCACGCCCGCCAGCACCTTGGTGAACACCCGAGGCGCCGAGGTGGCCACAAACTGGTAATGCTGATCCTCTAAAGCAAACCTGAGAAATCTCTGATGACCTGGGAAGACTGGAACATGAAGATAAGCATACTTGATGTCCACAGAGGTCATGAAATCACCCGGGCGAAGGGTACTGACAGCCGAGCAAAAAGTCTCCATGCGAAAGTGCTTGAATCTGACAAACCTGTTGAGACCATTGAAGTCCAGGATTGGCCTCAGGGACCCGTCCTTCTTGGGGACCGTGAACAGATTGGAGTAGAAACCCTGGCCCTGTTCCTGGGCAGGCACCAGGCAAATGACTCCTGACTCCAGCAGACTCCTGACTCCAGCAGACAAGGTGCAACCCCTGAGCTGACAGACGGTTGTGAGACATCCAGGATCTGATGAATCTGAGGGGCGGCCAGGCTGCAAACTATCTTGTAACCGGAGGACACCACCTCCTGAATCCACCGGTCTGAGACGCGGAGCCTCCAGACGTGATTAAAGAACCGAAGCAGTCCCCCCACCCGGATGGGTGAGGGCGCCTCCTCATGCCTGAGGGGGCTTGGGAGAAGGTTTGAGCTTGGGGTCCCATGAGAGCCCGGGACGACCACGGGATCTGCCACGGCCTTAAGAACACCTGCGGGTACCTGAAAAGAGAGGGCCTCGACCTCCTCTGGGGGCACGAAAGGGGGGGACTGAAGAAGATGGCCCCCGAAAAGTCAGAGGCCGCCTCCTACGCAGTGGCAGCCTACCATCCTTGGCAAAACATCCAGGCGCTCACCAAAGAGCCACAACCCCACAAAGGGGAGCCCAGTGAGAGCCTTAGCAGCAGCGTCAGCTGCCCACTGACGCAACCAAACAGAGCGGCGCATAGCCACCAAGAGGGCAGAGGCCCTACCACTCGGCCGTACTACATCATCCATGGCATTAAGTATAAAGGCAACAAATTCAGAGCAAAGCAAGAGGGTCCTATACTCATCCCTCCCAGCTGTAGCGCCATCAAGGAGACGATTGATCTGTCTCTTAAGAGCAATAGCAGTTATGGCACAGGCCGGAAGCAACCCAGCCCCCACAAACATGTGCAAAACCTCAAAAAAGTGAGACAACAGATTAGCAGTGTCCTCCGGGAACCAGGAATCCTCAGCCTCCGACCCAGGGTCACTGTCGCCGCACACCAGCTGGTCCCCAGAGGAATCAGAGCCTGGGAAAAGCTCCCCCTCTAGGGAGTAACGGTCATCAAAAAGATAAATTTCCTCCTGCTCCTCAGTAAACAGGGCAGGCGTGGGAGCCAGGTGCGGCTTCTTGCTATAGGCCTTACATGGAACAAGCCTGGCAAGCTGCCTTTCAATACTGGCCACACAAAAGTGCCAGATCAGATTGTGACCTCCCGCTAGTATCCACCCACTGGGGGCTAAATGCACGCACGGCGGAGTAGGTGATGCCGAAGGGGGCGCAGTGCTTGGGAGAGAAGCAGGCAGCCCAGACTGAAGCTCAAGGACAGCTTGGAACGCACGGCCCACACACCGTGACGTCATTACTGATAGGGGATACCCCACACATGGAACACAGCCTTGATTGCCCCGAAGGACCCCCAAGCACGCTATCCCCAGAAGCCTCCATATGGTGATTAATACAGGCGCAATATACCAGCACAGGGTAATGGCTAATAAAAGCCACCCGGGATGCCCCCCCAAGGGATGCCCCCAGAATCAGTAAGGGGAGATGAAGGGGGGAGTAAGGAGCAGGACCGGGAGAAACTACAACCCATGGAGGAAGCGACGCAGGCAGAAATCACCGTCCCAGGGATGAAGAGGGCCCCAGACACGCAGCAGAAGCAAGATGGCGCCGACAGAGGAACCTTGAGGAGCGGGCCGCGGGAGAACGACGCGGCACACGTCATCCGCCGGACCCTGAGCCCCCACCCCCGAAGAGCGCGAAAACGTCGCTCACGTGACCTCGCCGACGTCATCCACACAGTAAAAAAATACCTTACAAATATAACGCCGCCCGCCGCGGAGCGCTGTACAAAGCGGCGGCAAAAGTATGCAAAAACAGTCAAACAGTCTAAAAACACACAACCATACCCACATAAACCCCCCCCCCCCCAAAAAACACCCATCGGGGAGAGAAGGGGGGAGCGAGCAGGCAGCGGCAAAGACCAGGCCAGTGGGAGAGGGGGTGGGAGGGGGTTCCCCGAACACAGAAAACAATACAATTCGGTGAAATATTCACCTGTAGAATTGGTATTATGAGTATACAAGTACATCCTGCTCCAGATATAATACTTACACTTGGGTTATCCTCCGCCAGAGACATGCAAAAACAGGCTCCTCCCAGCCCTTCATATACCCAGGGACCTACCACAAATCCCCAGCATTGAAAAGCAGGGAACAAGAAGCCGGGAGAATTAAAAACCACCCAGAACAACTGGTAATGATAAAGAAAACAATCACCATACAGAGGATCCAGTATAATGCAAAAACCAGGGTGGGGTGGAGCAGGACGTACTGTATACTCATAATACCAATTCTACAGGTGAGTACTTCACAGAATTGTATTCTTAGTATACAGTACGTCCTGCTCCAGATATAATACTTACACTTGGGACATCCAATAGCAATGTCCATAAAGTAGGGTGGGATCCCCAACAAAAGATAACAGCAGACAGTTTAGAACCACTGTCCCCTGCATAACCGTACGGCCAAGACAGCATGAGCTGAAAGCCCTAACATCAACCTTGTAAAACTTGCAAAAGGTATGAGCAGAAGCCAAAAGTAGTGGCCTAGCCAACCAGATCAACAGAAGCCTTGTGCCGAAGGCCCAAGGGGCAACCAGCACGAGAAGAAAAGAACCGAGGCAACAAGGAAGATTCTTCCCTTTGCTGGAATAGGCCTGAGCAACAGCCTGACCATCCAATAGCTAAAGTAAACTTGGCAAAGGCCCAAAAGACTGAACCAAGGACTAAAAGGAAGCATCCAGTAAGGTAGTACCAGGACCAAGCCGCCCAATATCCGAGAGCGGAAGGTATCGGACACCTTAGGATGTAATGACCACCTGCCCCAAGGAACATCAGTTCCCCTAAGGACAGAAACTACCAAGGAAAGCTTCCAACACCTGAAAAAGGAAGGCAGAGCCCTACCCTCAGCATTGCTAGGAAAAAAAGGGCACGGCAGGAATAGCAATATCACGAATCAATGAACAAGAGACACTTCCCGATGCAGATAGTCCCGGCATCAGGCGGAACTCAACCTTATCCTCGTGTATCTCAAGGAAGGGGGCTAGGTAAACAAAGCCGCCCGCTAACACACGCCTGACCAAGGTAATAGTCACCAGAAAGACAACCTTGAGGTAAGAACAGCCATACAGCGTCCTGAATAGGACCAAGGAACACAACCCTGCAATCAGACCGAATGAATCAATCTCAATCCCAACGGGGACCATAAGATTACATGGGGGACGCCCATGAGTACCCCCTGAAGGAAGTCTAACCAGGGAAGACTGAACCAGAGACACTAAGGCAGGGTGGACAGGGCAGAACCTGACCCATCAGAGTACTGAGTTGGAAAATCAACTCCAATCAAGCTGCAAACACAGGAACCCTGGGAACCGAGAACGCCCAACAGGGAAGAGACCTAAACTAACCACCAAGCAATATGGGTATGCCATACCCAAGTACAGATGGAAGAGGAAGAACTTGCTCATAGCCTTCCCAGAGCCTCCAACATCGAGCCAGATAGGTCTGTCTCCAGAAATATAGTTGTTTCAGCAGTCAGGCCGACTAGGCCAGAACCGTAATGGATTGGCCTAAGGGGAGCCCTGAGTGAGTCTAGCTAGTACTCCTGGCAAGAAAGTACAGAACAACCATCCTTGGTACCACAACCACCCTCTACAAGGGCACCTGGGGCCACCAGGACACTGGTCCCCTTACCAGCGCAATCATGCGCAGAGCCCTGCCTAGCAGGGAATAAGGCACACTTAGAATATGATTTGCCAATGAAGACGCTGCAGCGTCTGAGGCGACGCCGCCATTCTACGCAGCACATCCAGTAAGGGAAAAGGTGCGCGTGGCGGCGACAGATACATAATAAAAATGCAAACAGCGCGGCTCTTACACCAGGAATATCAGTCAAGGACAGTACTAAGGCCATAAGTGTGTAAACATACACTGAGACCACCACACCCCCCCCCCCCTTTCTTTCGCCCCGGCTACGGGGGGGGAACGAGGGAGGATGGCGACCCTTTGTACAGGGCCTACCGCTACAAGGGGCATGGGGCAATAGTGCAGGAGGGGCATCCTCTAGAGGCTCACCATCAGCCTAAACCGCCTACCCTTTGGTGGGGGACTGCAGTGGAGCAGCGCTCCATAAGCACACATGGTGCTGCCTACCTTCACCCGACCGACGCAGCCCGAGCTGGGAGGCACATCACAGGGAGGACAGGTGGGAATAGTCCAACAGGGCCGCAGGCTTGATAGCCCCGCTCACCTGCGAGAGAGTGATACTTCATGTCTTCGCAGTCACCACTGCAGAGAAATCTGGGGATTTGTGGGAGGCCCCTGGGTTTATGAAGGGCCGGGAGGAGCATGTTTTTGCATGTCTCTGCAGCACAGCGCCATCTGGCGGAGGATAACTCCAAGTGTAAGTATTATATCTGGAGCAGGACGTACTGTATACTTAGAATAAACACTCACCCCCTCAGAAGCCAGGACAGGAGCTCCGCATCCCTAGTAGGCTCAGCATAAAGCCTATGGCCGGCTACCCTTTGTGGTACAGGGTCTGCGGCTTGGAGCAGCGCTCCTTGAGCACTTGACACTAGTGCTCCGCTACCTTCACCCGATCCGTCAGCGAGGCTGGGAGGCACAGACGGTCCGGAAACGGGTGGAAATAGATATGCAAGGCCGCAGGCATGGTTGCCCACGCACACCTGCGCATAGAGAGAGCCATCTTCTATCTTCGCGGTAAGCACTGCAGAGAACAACTGGATAAGTCTATGGTGATTCTGTTTTTATATGGTACCGGGCGGAGCCACAACTCTTCTGCAGTGCACTGCGCCACCTTGTGGCGGAACACCCAGATGTAATGACTTCGTGAAGCAGGCCGTGCCATGCATTGGGAAAAGTTTACATAGGTTTTGATAAGATCTGTTCCTCCCTGTGCTGGCTTCTTATAGGAGAGATGACATCTCTCAGAGCTGGTATAAAACGCTGCTCCCAGCAGCGGAAGTAGGTGAGATGGGGCAGGGGACTCAGATCCTCAGAAGTGCAGACGATGGATTGGAGGTCAAGCAGCGACAGCCCCAACTGTGCCGAGTAGACCCTTCACCTCCAAAACTTGTCTCGTGCCATTTTCAAATAAAATAGAACTACTATGCGCACTAACTAGGGTTAAACCCTTTAAATATGATTTAAAATAAGTGGTGGGGGGCTCCGATCCTGATGGCTACAGGGCTGCATAGCCCATATGTGCAGCTGCCTTTTTTGCACCCCCTGAGCTTGAGAGATGCAGGTAAAGGGGTCAGGGGTAATAGCAAGTCACCCCCTACGGCCTTGTGCACCGGTATAGTGGCCTTGTCTGTTCACAAAGGGTAAAACAGGATTTTTTTTTGTTTTGTTTTTTTGGGGGGAAAAAACTTTTATTTAAATAGTTAGAGGCAATGTTAAAGAAAATGTATAATGGTCACTAAAAAAACGAAAATTATTAATTTACTGAAATACCAGGTAATGAAATTAAGTCATTTTCTGAATTGTTGATCAACAGGGAAGAAAAAACTAATACTGAGCAAAAAAAAAACAATTCTGTGAAATACTCACCTGTAGAATTGATATTATAAGTATACAGTACGTCCTGCTCCAGATATAGTACTTACACTTGGGTTATCCTCCGCCAGATGGCGCTGCACTGCAGAGACATGCAAAACAGGCTCCTCCCGGCCCCTCAAATACCCAAGGACCTCCCACAAATCCCCAGCATTCAAAAGCAGTGAAGAAGCCGGGAGAATTCAACCACCGAAACTGGTAACTATAACAATGATAACAATCACCATACAGGGGATCCAGAATAATGCAAAAACCAGGGTGGGGTGGAGCAGGACGTACTGTATACTTATAATACCAATTCTACAGGTGAGTACTTCACAGAATTGTATTATTCTTAGTATACAGTATGTCCTGCTCCAGATATAGTACTTACACTTGGGACATCCAATAGCAGTGTCCATAAGCTACGGTGGGATCCCAACAAAAAAGGCAACAGCAGACAGTTAAAAACACCTGTATAACTATGCGGCCAAAACAGCATGAGCTGAGGCCCTAACATCAACCTTGTAAAACCTAGAAAAGGTATGAACAGAAGACCAAATAGCGGCCTAGCAACCAGTTCAACAGAAGCCTGGTGCTGAAAAGCCCAAGAGGCACCAAAGCACGAGTAGAATAAGAAGCAAGGCGAAAGGAAGATTCTTCCCCTTGTTGGAATAGGCCTGAGTAACAGCCTGACGAATCCAATCGCTAACAGTAGACTTGGCAGAAGCCAAAAACTCTTTCCTAGGACCCGAAGGAAACATCCCATTCAAGTAATGACCGGAGCCAAAGCCGCCCTACTCCCTGAGAACAGACGAGATCGACACATTCAGGACGGAGTGACCGTAGGTCCATAGGAGCATCAGTTCTCCAAAGGACACCGTGACTACCAAGGAAAAAAATTCCAAAATCTGTTCAAGGAATGCAAAACCCTTTCCTCAGCGTTGCTAGGAATCAGGCACAGAAGGAATAACAAAATCTTGAATCAATGAACATAAGACACCACCATAGGCAGAGAGTCCAGCTCCAGGCGGACCACCACCTCATCCTGGTGTATATCAAAGAATGGGGGCTAGGAAGACAGAGCTGCCCGCCAAAAAACCCACGTCTGACCGAAGTAACAGCCACCAGAAGGACAACCTTGACGGTAAGAATAGCCAGACAGTATCCTGAATAGGACCAAAGGGAAAAACCCCGCAAGGCAGACAGGATCAAAATCAAATCCCAACAGGGACCATAGGAATACATGGGGAACACACCTGAGTACCCCCTGGAAGAAGTCTTAATCGAGGAAAACTGAACAAAAGACTTCTAAGTAAGGCAGACAGGGCAGAACCTGACCCATCAGTACTGAGTTGGAGAACCAACTCCAACTCATGCTGTAATAACTCTAGAGCCCTGGGAACCGAGAACGCCCGACAGGGAAGAGAACTAGACTCACACCAATCAATATGGGTATGCCATACCCTATAACAGATGGAAGAGGAAGAAGAAGCTTGCTCCTAGTCTTCCCATAGTCTCAACTATCGAGACAGATAAGCCTGTCTCCATCAAGATGGATGTTTCAGCAGCCAGGCCGACTAGGACAGAGTCTGTAGATTGGGGTGACATAAAGGGGCCCTGAGTGAGCAGAGCTGGCACACCTGGCAGAACGTACAGAACTACTGCCCTCAGTAACATGTCTGCGAACCCCACTCCACTAGGCCACCAGAATCACTGGTCCCCCATCCAGAGCAATCTTGCGCAGAACCCTGCCTAGCAGGGGAAATGGAGAAAAGACATACAGAACAGAATGTCCAGTCATACATTACCAAAGCATCCTGACCACGGCCAGAAGATCCTGGGACAGGGAAACAAGCCTGAGAGCTTGTGATAGCGACGGGACACAAACAGATCCACAACTGGTTGGACCCCATAGTGACACAGGGATTAGCACATCCTGTCGCAGAGACACCCTACCGGAGCGAAACCACTAGTATGCAGGGAACATTGTCCTCCACCCAGATTAGGATCATAGACATACCCTGGAGCAGTGGTTCCCAACCCTGTCCTCAAGGCACAACAACATGTCATGTTTTTTGGATCTCCAAATAGCCAGCTCTATTGCTCTGCAGCTGCACTAATTACTCCACCTGTGCATCTTTGTGGAGATCTGCAAAACCTGGCCTGTTGGTGTGCCTTGAGGACAGGGTTGGGAACCACTGCCCTGGAGGACCCTCCTGCTCCAGGTCCCTCCCAGAAGATAAATGTAGACTACTGTCGTCAGACAGACTGAGCGCCCCCGAACAGGCAGGCCCTGAAGAGGAGCAGCCAAGCGAATCAGAACCAACCTGAACACTCACCGTTTCAAACATTGAAAGGTGTATGGACCCTCTAAAGGCCCAACCTCCCCCAGAACCACAGGGAGTTTCAGAAGAAAATCCCCCCTTTAACCTGAGAGATTGGCATCCATAGTGACCATCTCCAGGAAGGGGCAAGAAGGGAACTGCCCCAGACAGGTTCCTCGAGTTCATCCACTCCAAGAGGGACCTCCTCACCAGTGGGGAAGGCACACAGACCCTGTTCCAGGGATGCTGAATACCTGTCCTGTACTAGCAATGGAAGTTGTAGAAGGCCCCAAGGGGAACTGAGCATAAGGGATAACTTCTGAACAAGCCACCAACGGGCACACCGGAAGCATCCCCGCCTGGCGAAGGGACGGGGACAGCAATGAGGGACTAAGCCCATGCAACCAGATTGTTCACTTTATTGCTGAGGAAGGAAGGTTCTCGCCTGAACCAATCCAGATTCATTCCTAGGAATGGAGTTACCAATCAAGGGGACAATGAGGGCTTGGGGTGATTGATCACCCATCCAAACGACACCCAGTGGACACCACCAACCGAGTATCAAACACAGCCTGACGTAGAGACTGGGAAGTGAGGAGGACGTCCAAGTAAGTCTCGCGCAGACGCCCCTTGGTTTCATCAGAGACATCACCCCCGCCACCACCTTGGTAGGCACTCTAGGGGCAGAAGAGAGGCCAGATAACAAGGCTACAAATTAGCAGTGTTGAGTCTTGAGCGCCACAGACGGCGAGAAGCCCCTTGAGCGCGAGGCGCTGATGGCCCAACCCAGAGTATCCATGCAGAACTGCTGTAACTGGAGAATTGCTGCAAACTTGTGAATCCAGAATGGACCAGACTGACCCATCCTTTCGGGGGAGTGTGGAAAAGGTTGGTGTAGCGGCCCCTGCCTCTGCCTGTTAGTGGCAATCTGTAAGTGACCCGAAGACCCCACAGGCCCTGCAAGGCCTGCACCAACGCCTGAACAGAGGCAGGGACCAGGAGTACCCTGATAAACTTGTGGGAGGCCACGCAGCAGACTCTATCCTGTATGCGGAGGACACTACCTCCTGAATCCACCAGAATGAGGCGAGATGCCTCCTGTTAAGAGCAAGGTGCTGCAGCCATCCCCTCACCCAAACGGGCGAGGGTGCCCCATCATGCTTGAGGGGGTTTGGTGGAAGATTTGGGCTTAGCCCCGCAGGAGGGGCCAGGGTGTTGTCTGCTGCTCGTGGGGCAGGAGCCTGCACGAAACGCAAGGAAGGACACCCCTGGTTCTTGGGCGGGGTGGGGGGGGGGGGGGGGGGGGGAGGTGCCCCTGCCCCGAGGGGGCCGAGACTGCCCGTCTGCGTTGGGGTGATTTGCCCTTTTTACCAAACAGGTCCAGACGGGCCCCAAATAGGCATTGCCCTCTAAAGGGAATCCCCGTAGGTCTTTTTAGTAGCATCGTCAGCACCCCACTGTCGCAGCCAGACCAAACGACGTATAGCCACCACAAGGGCAGAAGTTCTTGCACACATTCTAATGGTGTCATCCAGCGCTAATAGAATACATTTTACAAATACATCCTTCTGATGAGGGTTCTAGCGGCCACTGCAGTAATAGCCACGGCACAGACCGGGCGAAGCGCCGTCCCTGCACAAGAAAAGGCGTGGGAGGCCAGCAGATCAATGCGCCGGTCCTCCGCATCCCGAAGGGTACTATAAGCAGGGGCCGTAATAAAGGGGGGATTAGGAACCCCTATGATCGGCGCATCCACCACGGGGGGTGAGGACCAACAATTAACCACCTCAGGGGGAAAAGGGTATTTCCTATCCCAGTCCCCTGGAAGTTTACTAGGGGCATTCCCATTCCTTGAGCACAAGAGCATGGAAACGAGCCTGCGTGCTGTCGCAGTATGGAAACGCTCCCCCTATAGGCTTGGGGACCTCACCAGGGAGAGAGATAGACAGGGCCTTAAAGACCTTAATCAAATCGTCAGTGTCGCACTGGCCCCATTATTCAGGCCAGAATCTTCATGACTCCTCGGCCTCTCATCACATGAGCCTGAGTCAAAGAACAACTCCCCTTCAGGAGTATAGTCACACGGAGTAGTAAACTCCTCGGTTCCCATAGAAATACAGAAACATGAGGCGACAGGTGCCGCTTCTTACCAGGGCCCATGCGCTCTGACAACCTCGCAATAATCTGTTCAGCCGTAGGCAGTCTGGAAGGCCCAGCAGGCTGCAATTCCCCACTTGTATGCGACTCAGCAGGAGTGAGATTTAAGCCTTGGGGTGATAGGTGAATTGAAGCGAGGTGCAGCCACTGGTAAGCCCGATTGCAGGGCCAGTGCTTGCTCGGCACAGCGTCCGCAGACCCCGTGTCCTGTCCGCATCAGCGTGGGGGTATCCACACATTATACACAGCCGGTCCTGTCCCAGAGGGACCCCGGTCACAATTCTGAGATGCCTCCATATGGTGATTATTTAGGCACAATATGCCAGCAGGGATTTACGCAATAGGCAACCCTGGATGCCCCAAGACCCGCTAGGAAGTGGGAGTAAATTTAAAAGGCCCGCTATAATTACACCGGGCCGGGAGAAGCCAATGGTGTTCACCAGTCTGAAAGACATAATGGGAATAAAGGGTGTCAGAACCATGAGCAGTAATCAAGGATCATGAAAATCGCCCACGAGGGCACTTACAGACCAGGGGAGGAGGAAGAACCGCTACCACGCGTGCGTGCGACTAGCATCAAAATGGCTCCAAGCGAACCTCGAAGGGCGGGCCGGAGCAGGCCCGCCCCCCCCCCCCCCCCCCCCCCCCCGAAGAGCGCGAAGCTCTAAGATAGTTTCAACATTGTCATGAGGAGCGAAGTGTATGACACACTTAGAAAATACCATTTTGTGAATACTCACCAGTAAAATGGGTATTGGTGTGTCACACACACCCCGCTTCCTGTAGTAATAACGATCGGGTAAACCATCTCCAGATGTCATTGCAGAGAGAGAGATCTTGAAACTGGCCCCTCCCAGTCTATATATACCTGGGACCTCCCACTTAATCCCCAGTGTAATTGAAAAGCAGTAAGACAAGGTACCAGAAAAATTAACCCTCAAAAAAAAAAAACTTATAGCTTCACCAAATAGAGAAAACCAGGATACTAAAAAGGGCGGGTGGAGCGGGCGGTGTGTGAGACACACCAATAATATCCATTTTACTGGTGAGTATTCACAAAATGGTATTCTTTGTGTGTCACACACACCCCGCTTCCTGTAGTAATAACGATCGGGACATCCAAAAGCAGTGTCCCTAAAGGGTGGGTATCCAGCAGAAAGATGAAGCATAACTCAAACCACTGCAGTTTGCAGAATCTTGCGGCCAAAAAACAGCATCCGCTGAGGCTCGCACATCAACCTTGTAAAACTTAGAAAAGTATGAACCGAAGACCAAGTAGCCCGCCTTACAAACTTGTTCAACAGAAGCCTGAAAAGCCCAGGACGCACCAATAGCACGAGTAGAATGAGCAGTGATACGGAAGGGAGGAACCTTTCCCTTAGCAGAATAGGCGCCAATAATGGCTTGACAAATCCATTTACTAATGGAAGATTTAGCCGGGGCCAAGCCTTTCTTAGGCCCACAAGGTACAACGAAAAAGGCATCTGTCTTACGGAAAGACGACGTAGCACGCAAATAAAAATGAACACAGCGAACATCCAAACAGTGCAAAACCTTCTCCTTGTCATTCTTGGGTTTAGGACACAAGGAGGGAAGAACAATGTCCTGATTCAGATGGAATGCAGAAACAACCTTAGGAAGAAAATCCGATTTGAACCGAAATACCACCTTATCTTGATGTTTCTCAAGGTAGGCGACCTGAATGGACAAGGCCACCAACTCAGACACGCCGAACCGAAGTGATAGCCACAAGAAAGACTACCTTCTGAGTCAAAGTGGAAAGAGCAATATCCGACAAAGGCTCAAAAGGAGGAGCCTGAAGAGCAGACAAAACCAAATTCAGATCCCAAACAGGTAGCAACGCCTTCCCAGGAGGCCGCAGATGCGTAACCCCCTGGAAAAAAGTCTTGACCAACGGATGAAGCGCAAAAGCCTTCTGAAAGAAAATAGACAAGGCAGAAAACCTGCCCCTTTAAGGTACTAAGCTGGAGACCAGCATCCGGTCCAGATTGAAGAAAATCCAGAATTCTGGAAACAGAAAAGACTCTGCAGGGCAAAGATCTAGCCTCATACCAATCGATGTAAGAACGCCAGGTTCTATAATAGAGGAAGACCTCTTTCGAGCACAGATAAGGGTCTTAATAACTGAATCGAGAAAGACCCTCCTCCTTTAAGATGGAGGTTTCAGCAGCCAAGCCGTCAAAGCCAGCGTTGGTAAATTGGGGTAACGCAGCCGACCCCGAGTGAGAAGATCCAGCCGCAGAGGAAGCTCGAACTGATCCACTGCCATCCGAACGACGTCCGCGAACCACATACTTCTTGGCCACCTTGGAGCCACGAGAATGGTGGGGGACCTTTTCCAGAATCAACCTTAACACTCTTCCTAGCAAGGGAATCGGAGGGAACAGATACAGGAACCCCAGTTTCCCCCAGCTCAGAGACATGGCATCCACCGCCAGAGCCAGAGGATCCTGAGACATTGATACAAAAGTTAGAAGTTTGTAATTGTGACGAGAGGCAAACAGGTCCACCTCCGGTGTTCCCCACCGAAGACATAGAGCCTGAAAAACCAGAGGATGGAGAGACCATTCCCCCAGACGGGAGGAGCATCTGCTTAGAAGGTCCGCTTCCATGTTCTCCACCCCCGGAATGTAAACAGCCGACAGGCAAGGAACATGAGCCTCCGCCCAGGTCAGAATCAGGGAAACCTCCGGTTCAGGTGCGTTTGGACAACAGGACGGCAGTTGCCTACAGGCAAAGGACAATCTGACCAGTCTAACACCTCCGCTGCCTCCAAGGCAGGAGTCAGAGAAGGAGAATCAATGTGATTCCTTTTAAGCCGTGGCCTTATGAGCTACCTGTGCAGATAACTTCTCGAGAGTGGCCACTCGAGCGCACAACTCAATTGCGAATCCCCCAGCTGTGACGTCACCCTGGGTCCGGAAGAAAAGTGGAGGGGCAGGGGACGACTGAGGTTGCCGAAGAGCCAGGAGCCGGAGTACCAGACTGGCGCGCAATATTCTGCTGTGCGCAAGGAATGCACAAAATGACATCATCCCCTGGGAGAGGAACCCCACATCCCCCACACTGCCTAGATTGCCCCGAAGAGCCATTTCAGGTATCATTGGAAGCCTCCATTCGGTGAAACTTTTTTGGAATTCGCAGAGCCCAGGGATTTATGCTATAAGCTACCCAGGATGCTCCTTATTCATTAGAGTCCCGGGAGTGGGAGGATTTTTTGTAACCCAAAATAAGACTAGCCAGGTATATCAGACTGGGAGACCCATGCAGCAGGGGTATCCCAAATCTGGAAGACAGAAAAAAACAATGTAAAAATTCATGAATAAAACCGCACATGCACACAGAGAAAAAACATTATCCAATGAAAATACAATAAATATATATATATATATATATATATAATATATATATATATGACTTAAAATAAATATGGTCCCATGCATTTTAAGCATGCTGAGCCTAACAAAAAAATCAAGCATGAGATATAATGCATAATGAAAACGAGAGCCACCATGGCTTGTTATAACTGACAACCAAAACCTCCAATCTATACTTATATGGACCACAGCATAAAGTCCCCTAAAGGGAATAAGCACTCATTGAAAGTAATACAAAGAGTAAGCTATGGTAAAAAAACCTTTTTAAACAACCGCAGTTGAAAAAGGCAGCGGGACCAGGGCACAGAAATCACCCCAGAGGCCGGTGCGAGCGATCCCACAGCTGAGAGAAGACGGGCAGGCCAGAGAGCACGCGCGAAGTGCTCTGACCCCGCCAATCATCGCACAGCGCCCCGCCCCTAAAACAAGGATTACCTCAGAGAGGTAAAATATGGCGACAGCGATATTCATTTATGCCAAAACCGGACCCGGTCTGCTGACCCCGCCAGAAAGAAACGCCGCACACAGACACACACACTCATAATAAAGGACACACACAGACGCGCGCACTGACGCTCCACTGAATAAGTACAATTAAAAAAGAAATTACCTCAGGATATACTAGAAAAGACCCCTCACCACCACCCAACCCCCCTCCCTCCTAAAGGACTTCCCCACCAAAAAAGGGGAGGCCATGAGAAGGAGAGGAGAGATTTGGGGACAACGGGACGGGGCATCCCAAAATCCAGGTCACCAACCCGGATAACCACTCTGCCCCAATAATGGGGACTAGTGGAGGAGATAAGCTCCTAGGCACCACCAGGTGCCGGCTACCCTTACCCAGTCAGCAGCCGAAGCTGGGAGGCTTTCGATAGTTACCAAATATTAGTAAAAAAAAAAAAAAAAAGAACTGGGCAGAAATAGACCGGGGGGGGGGGGGGGGCGGGGGGGGGTGCAAGCAGGAGGCCTCTTTCTTCTGTCTTGACGCATCTTGCAGAGAGAACACTGGGGATTAAGTGGGAGGTCCCAGGTATATATAGACTGGGAGAGGCCAGTTTCAAGATCTCTCTCTCTGCAATGACATCTGGAGATGGTTTACCCGATCGTTATTACTACAGGAAGCGGGGTATGTGTGACACACAAAGAATAAATGATTTGCCAATGAAGACGCCACAGCGTCTGAGGCGAAGCCGCCGCCCTGCGCAGCACCTCCAGTAAAGGAAAGAGGTGCGCACGGCGGCGACAGATACACAATAAAAATGCAAACAGCGCACCTCTGACACCAGGAATACCAGTCAAAGGACAATACTAAGGCCATAAGCGTGTAAACACCATACACTGAGACCACCACACCCCCCCCCCCCCCTTTCTTTCCCCCCGAGCTACAGGGGGAACGAGGGAGGATGGCGACCCTTTGTACAGGGCCCACCGCTACAAGGGGCATGGGGCAATAGTGCGGGAGGGGCATCTCCTAGAGGCTCACCATCAGCCTAAACCGCCTACCCTTTGGTGGGGGACTGCGGTGGAGCATGGCTCCTTAAGCACGCATGGTGCTGCCTACCTTCACCCGACCAACGCATCCCAGGCTGGGAAACACATCACAGGTAGAACGGGTGGGGAATAGTCCAACAGGGCCGCAGGCTTTGATAGCCCCGCTCACCTGCGAGAGAGTGATACTTCATGTCTTCGCAGTCGGCACTGCAGAGAAATCTGGGGATTTGTGGGAGGTCCCCGGGTATTTGAGGGGCTGGGAGGAGCCTGTTTTGTATGTCTCTGCAGTGCAGCGCCATCTGGCGGAAGGTTAACCCAAGTGTAAGTACTATATCTGGAGCAGGACGTAATGTATACTAAGAATAAAAAAGGATGCGCACAAACCAATCCAAAGAAACCCAGCAAAGGACAATGAGACCAGCCAATGGAGGGTGGCAGTAATTACAACCGGTTCTCTGTTATTTGACCCCTGGGCCACAGCAAAGGTTAGATTAAAGCAGACCAACACCCTCTGTGGCAAGGCTGTTTGTGACCACCACATGGGCAGAGGCAACAGCGCCACAATTAGCGGTGCTCAGCGATCAGAATGTCACTGCTCAAGCTCATTGCCGTGCAGCCAATCGCGGCCCAGTATTCTTGGCAGGGGAGCAAGTATAAGATATAGATTGCGGTCGCCTGTAGAGAGGTTGTGTGTGGTGGGGGGCTCCAGCATTTTGAATGCTCCTCCCCCCCCCCCAGCATGTCCTATAGCAGAGGCACCAGCACCCTCGATGGGGACCGCTTTAATCAATTTATTGCAAACTCAAATGCCCAATAAGAGACTTTTGAGAGACTTTTTATGGAAGTATGGAAACCCGGACAAAGGAAATCCCTATATGTGAAACCCAGGCAGTATGCAAGTGTCAATTTATAATATCTCAAGTACCCCCTGTGTGGTCAATACAGGTTGTCAGTCACCTAAAACTTAATCTAAAAAGGCACAAACCTGCCATTTAAAAATGCATAAAAATACAATCACCTTTCACAGTAGTTCTTTTTTGAAGAACAAATAGGGCATGGGGTAAAGTTCAGTATGCAGACAATCATGTTGAGCTACTGATCCTTGCAGATTCCCACTGTACCATTGGTTGGAAACCATTGTTCTAACCTAAGGGAGTGTGGATAAGCTTACTTAGAGACTGTAGAACTGTGAATAACTGCTAATGGGTTCACTAGTGATCTCTAGCTATTAGCTTAATTAATCTGATTAACAGTAGCGCATCTGTCAATATTTATAGGAGCTTAATTAAAAGCAATACAACTGCACTTGTGCAATCCCCCTCCTATTTGGATGCAATGCCGTCGCCTGTATGCAAGTTAATCAGAACTTCTAATAATACCAGAACTTCTAATAATACAGTTGACATAACATACCGCTCCTCATTCTGTCAAACCCTCCTCGACCACCACCCGATTGGCCTGTTTGAAAAAGCAAAAAACTTACTATGACTTAGGAAGTACACACAAAAAAAAAAAAACTTAGTCCAGGTTCCAGCACCCCACCATTATCAGGCCGAAGT
Organism: Gastrophryne carolinensis; assembly: GCA_027917425.1. Classification (NCBI taxonomy): domain Eukaryota; kingdom Metazoa; phylum Chordata; class Amphibia; order Anura; family Microhylidae; genus Gastrophryne; species Gastrophryne carolinensis. The sequence continues at coordinate 591,055,915 of CM051234.1, forward strand.
CCTCAGCAGGGCAGAAAACACAGATTCTATGCCTGCGATGGAAGGGGGCAAATACCAGTTTTAAACAAATGATTTTGTCGAGTGTGTTTTTCACTTAACCCCTTGTGAACTGTTAAGGGGGTCTTAAGCCCCTCTATAGCAGTCAAAGGCTAAGTGGGTGACTCCCACACACCCCTAACCTGCATCCGGGCGATTCTCCAGCTAAACCAGCATGTGGGCAATGTTGGCTGGTAGCCTTTGGAGCCCACAGCTTGGCCAGAGCCCTGGTCTACCGGCCAAGGCTGGTTTTACTGAAGGATGAAGCCCATGTCCCTTATTTATTTTTAAGATTTAACCTTTGGATAGCAATCCCTTGAAGATAGATACCCTTGAAGAAAACTATGCTTAACCCTTTCGCTGCCAGCCTACCTGAAGTTTTTGTCACCCTTGGTGCCAGACCATTTTGCACTATTTTGCGCTCCACATGTTCATATGTGATTTTTGAAGGGATTTCCAGTGATTTCCCAGGAAAATTATATATTGTTTTTTTCAGCAGAGTCTGGGCTTTAACATGAAATGTCTTGTTTGTCATTTTTTAGGTGTATTCTCTATATGCTTGGGTGAAATATGTGCAAAAAAATAAAAAAAAAATCTATTTTTTTACAATTTGTAGTGTTTTTTTTGTAATAAAAAATGTAAGTTTGTCAATAAAATCTTATTGCGTGTGAAATCCCAATTTCTCCCGGTTACAGCGATACCACATATGTATAGGTAGACACCCTTTCCTGCACAGGAGACTCCCCCAAACTGAAACAGCGCTTTAGGGGATTTTCAGAAAAAATACAACTGTGATATGCGCTATGCGCACCTTGCAGTTTTTCCAGAAAAATAACCCTTTACATTTGAAATACCCCCACAAACCATATATTCTCTGGAAGTACACACCTCAGGCTTTCTATTTGTACCAGGCTTGTTGATGTGGCCACAGTTTTCTAGAAGTAATCCCTCAATGTATTCTTTGGTTGCAAAGAGTTTCCCTAAAAAAGGATAAAAAAGCAGAATCAAAGCCACTTTTTCCTAAAAAAACTATATACAAACAATAAAAAACAAGTATAATCTGAAAAAACAACATCCCCCGAACAGAACAACCCCCAACATGCATTGCTACTGTCAAGGGAAGAGTTGCCAAACACCCCAAAGTAAAGCATGCGCATAACGGTAATTTTTCTTGAAAATTTCAGCTCTGCAGACAAAGTGCGCACCTTGCGATTTTTCAACCAAAACAACCGTTTACATTTGGAATATCCCCCATAAACCATATATTCCCTAAAAGTACACATGTTAAGCTTTCTAAGCGTTACCCAGCTTGTTGTAGTGGGCTCATCTTTCTGAAATTAATCCCTCAAAGGATTCTTTAGTTGCGCAGGGTTTCCCTAAAAAAATTATAAAAAAGCTGAATAAAAAACACCTTTTCCTAAAATATAAATATGCAAACCAGAACAAACAAGCTAAGTCTGAAAGCGCAAAGTCCCCCCGAGCAGAACAATACCCAACATGCATAGGTACTATTAACCCTTTTAATTGCCAGCCTACTTGAGATTTTGTCACCCTCTGTTGACAGGTCATTTTTTCCCCATTTTGCGCCATGTTTTGCGACATTTTTGCTGGAATTTTCAGGAAAATTATATAAATATATTTTTTGGAGCAGAGTTTAGGCTTTAACATGAAATGTCTTGTTTGTAAATTTTATTCTGCTTTTTACAATATTAAGTAAAAAAAAAAAAATACAATTTTTTTAGAAAATTGCCTCCTTTATTTTACATAAAAAAATGTATTTTATTAAAGAAAACCATATTGCATGTGAAAGCCCCATTTCTACCGATTAGAACGGTACCACATTTATCGGTAGCCCCCCCATTCTTGCCCAGGAGACCCCCCTAACTGAAACAAGTAATTTTTAACATTTACAAATAAAATACAACTACAGGGGAGGGGGACCCCATTTTTTTTTTTGGATTTTTAAGGGTTAAAAACCCTTAAAAATCCAAAAAAAAACGACATGGGGTCCCCCTTACCCGAAGTAACCAGCCCGGGACCAGCTAAGCAGGGCTTGTAGAAACAGGGCGCAGGGGCCAGCTTTTGTGGCCCCTGGCCCTGCAGGCTACAAAGCCCACATAGCCCGTGGGCCCAGGCTCTTCTGCCCCCCCCCCGGCCTTTGGGGAGGCAGGTAATGGGGGGTGCCAAGGGTTAATAGCAAGTCACCAGCTAGTGCAGGTGACTTGCCATCCCCCAGCCTTGTGAACTGATATAGGGGTCTCATGGACCCCTTACCAGTTCACAAGGGGTTAAATGTAAAAAAAAAACACAGACACAAAGAGAAAAAATATATTTATTATTATTTTTTTTTACTTACTTACCTCCCATCCATCCTAGAGCACTCTGTCCCTCGCAATCACTGGCTTCTGCTCACTTGCTAGAAGCCTTTTATAGCTGCTGGATGACAGAAAACAAAGGGTTAATTTTTTAAGGGTTAAAAACCCTTAAAAATCCAAAAAAACACGACATGGGGTCCCCCTTAACCGAAGTAACCAGCCCGGGACCAGCTTTGCAGGGCTTGTAGGAACAGGGCGCAGGGGCCAGCTTTTGTGGCCCCTGGCCCTGCAGGCTACAAAGCCCGCATAGCCCGTGGGCCCGGGCTCTTCTGCCCCCCCCCCTGGCCTTTGGGGAGGCAGGTAATGGGGGTGCGTGGGGTTAATGGCAAGCCACCCGCTAGCGCAGGTGACTTGCCATCCCCCCAGCCTTGTGAACTGGTATAGGGGTCATGGACCCCTTACCAGTTCACAAGGGGTTAAAAGTAAAAAATAAAAACACAAACACATATTTCAAAAAATGACATTTATTATTTTTTTTTTTTTTTTTACACTATACTCACCTCCAATCCTGGATCCCACGTCGCTGTCCCACGCCGCTCTCTCAGCGCCGGCATCAGATGCCGATAGTGATCGGCGCAGGGCGGATGAGAGGAGAGGAGGCTCCTCTCCTCTCACCCGCTCTGCACCGATCACCACCGGCATCTGACAGATGCCGGTGCTTGGGGAGGGTATAGGAGGAGCGGGATGACGTCATCCCGCTCCTCCCACAAAAGGCGGGGCCGCCGCCTCCCATTAGAGGCGGCGGCCATCGCTGCCATTACGAGCGGTGAGGACCCGGAAGAGGGTCCTCACCGAAGCCTGCGGAGCCAGGGGGGGGGATCGGACCCCGCCCCCCCCCCCCCCCCCCCCCCCCCCCCCCCCCCCCCCCCCCCCCCCCCCCCCCACTGGTGAAGAGAAGACAGCGGGCCGGGATCGGGCGAGGAGGTGAGTCAGTGGCGCTTTTTTTTTTTTTTTTTTTTCGATGAAGCTGAGCGCGGGGAAAACGGGGGGGCGGTTTCGGCCCCCCCCCCCCCTGAAGACGGAGGACGTCGGGGGGCGATCGGATGCCCCCCCCAGAAAGAGGAGACCCCCAGCTTCCCAGGGATACCAGAGGTAAGTGTTTAATTTGTATTTATTTTTAACTGTTTGGGGTAAATGCCAAGCCCGCAGTTTCTACGGGCTTGGCACTTAAGTGGAGTGGAAGCAAGCACGTAGAAACTACGGGCTTGGCACTGAAAGGGTTAAAAACCCAACTAGAAATTAAATGAGTAGCAGCTCCAGCTTCCACTGAGGGTTAACCCAGTGCACCAAACAGCCCCTGAACAAATGCAACAAATTTAATCCATACAAAAAGTTTATTGATACAAAAAAGTCCCAACACATTACCACAAACAATTCATACATCTACAACATTCATATAACATAGCAAGAGACCATCCCGGGCAAGAAAGAGCACAAAGTAAAATCCATGAACCAACTAATATGAATAATAAATACACAAAATTGTAACAATTGACTCCTAACTAAACCTGAAGACAAAGTGCTGTTGTGCTGCTGACAAGAAAGTGCTATAGTGCTAATGAGGTGCTAAATGCAATGTGCAAAAAAAAAAAAAAACACTAATAATCACCTACATAAGTGATGCCCTTAAGGAATGGTGCCCCGCTGTTCCCGAGAGGACAAGGAATAAACTTCCACACATTCCGTGGCTACATACCCAGCCACTTAAACCCAATAATATAATCTCCATCCCACATCCAGGATAGTAACAAGCAGACAGGAAGCATATCCCAGGATGGACAGAACATAGAATACACTTATGGAAAGAACATATGGCAAACAACTTGCGGGAGGTCTGAAGTCATAGCTTAGCAGCCAACTCAACAGTGCAACCGCATAGCTACTAAACGGGCGGGTGCTGTGTGATTATTAGCATTATTATGTTAATATATAAAAGGATTCCCCTTTCTTTTCACACAGTATTCCTTACAAAAAAGGACGTTCCAAAACAGAGAGCTTGGGTGGAAAAAAACAACTGTAGCTGTGCAAAAAGTTAAAGATAAAAGGCTGTTCTCATTGCTTCGACAAAGCCATCCGGAGCACCTTGCATGTCAAACACAGCATCAGCCGATGAGCGCACATCAACTTTGTAGAACTTTGAGAACATGTGAACAGACAGCCACATGGTCGCCTTGCAGTTTTGCTCAGATGTCGCCTAGTGGCAAAAAGCACAGGAGGAACCAATAGATCCGGTCGAATGAGCAGTCCTCCTCCGATTCCAGTACTCAATCACTATTTGCCTCATCCAGCTACTGATGTTCTGTTTTGAAGCTGGGAGGCCCTTCTGTGGCCCAGCCAGGACCACAGATGTAGTTTTTCTGAAAGACGACAGGTAGAGCTTCGAAGCTCCTCTCGGTGGTACGAGAGGGGTTTGTACACAGGGATAGTACAACAACGTCCTCATTGATGTGGAAGGATACGAGCCAGCAGACAAAACACCTTATCCTTGTAAAAAAAAAAAAGGTAAAGGATTTTACATTTTTGCTGTCAGCACGGACACCCGGCAGACAGATGGTATGGCCACTACTAGAAAGGAGTTTGTGAATAGATGAACATTGTTTCGAAGGGAGAATCCTGGAGCGCTGAAAAAACAAGGTTACAATACCATTCTGTGAACTGCATTGGTCAGGGCCATGGTATGGGTGGGAATAGGTAAAGCCTTTATCATTTCTTTAATACATGACTTAAGCTGCTGGAGCGAAAAATTCAAATTCCAATCAACACCGGTAGAACATAGAACCAGTTTCAGAGAACAAAATTCTGCCTGCCAGGCATTCTTTAAAAGGGAATCCAACCTTTGTCTAATGGGTGGATACTGTGAGGATACCCAAATCCTCAAAGGCCAAAGCCACTCCCTTAGAAACCTTCGCAAAAGGTGCATCCAACTTGGGAAACCTATCCCAAAGGAGAGAATTCTGTTCAGAGAATGGATAACATCTCTTAAGAGCCCCTGATCTTAGAACCTTCTTTACCATGTCTCTCCATTCATTAACGATAGCTTCTTTAACGGACTTGTGAATGGGAAATGACATAGGGGTGTCCAAAACAAAGTCTGGGTAAAACCCATTATGCTCAGATCTAGGGGTAATACTCCTATCCTAGGGTAAATCATCCAGAGAAAAAAAAGAAATCTACCTGTATTCTGATCGGATTCTGATCCGGACCCTCTTCCTCAGAAGCGGACGGGCCTTCTACTCCCTCGGAAAAAAAGTCCCGCCCTTTAATAAAGAGGGGGGCGTCAAAGGGATACTACAATAATTCACTACACCGAGCCAAATTCTGCAAGGTCTTCAGATTCTCAAAGAAGAAAGAAATATGATCCGTTAGAACCTGCACCATGTCTGACATTTTGGCCTGGCATTCTATACTCAACTCTCAGTACAGGTTTGACAAGGAGGCTTCTTGTAGGAATCAGCCAGCTTGATTATACACATTGGGCATCTCTTTTCTTATTTATCCCCGCCCCCCCAGACCAAGAAAGAAAATTCTGTGAGTACTCACCTGTAGAATTGCTTTTACTATGCATGGCACGGCCTTCTTCACAAAAATACCATTTTGTGAGTACTCACCTGTAAAATGGATATTGTCAGTGTGTCACACACCCCGCTTCCCCTTTTAATTCTTACGATCGGGACATCCAAAAGCACTGTCCACAAAGGATGGGTATCCGAAGGCAAAATGAAGCATAACTTAAATGACTGCAGTCTGCAGAACCTTGCGGCCAAACACAGCATCCGCTGAGGCCCGCACATCAACCTTGTAAAACTTAGAAAAAGTATGAACAGAAGACCAGGTTGCAGCCTTACAAACTTGTTCAACAGAAGCTTGGTGCTGAAAAGCCCAAGACGCTCCAACGGCGCGAGTAGAATGAGCAGTGATACGAAAAGGCGGAACTTTCCCCTTAGCAGAATAGGCCCCAATAATGGCCTGACGTATCCATTTGCTAATGGAAGACTTGGCCGGAGCCAAACCCTTCCTAGGGCCACAGGGCACAACAAAAAAGGCATCAGTCTTACGAAAAGGAGAAGTAGTAATCAAATAGTACTTAACACAGCGTACTACATCCAAACAATGCAAAACCCTCTCCTTGTCATTCTTAGGCTTAGGACACAAGGAGGGAAGAACATCCTCCTTGAATATCCTGATTCAAATGAAAAGCAGAAACAACCTTAGGAAGAAAGTCCGGTTTGAAACGAAAGACCACCTTGTCCTGATGCCTCTGAAAGTAGGGCGCATGAATCGACAAGGCCGCCAACTCCGAGACACGCCGAACCGAAGTGATAGCCACCAAGAAGGCAATCTTCTGAGTCAAGGTAGACAGAGCAATATCCTGCAAGGGCTCAAAGGGAGGAGCCTGAAGAGCAGAAAGAACCAAATTCAAATCCCAAACAGGGAGTAATGGTTTCCTGGGAGGCCGCACATGCGTAACCCCCTGGAAAAAAGTTTTAAGTAAAAGGATGAAGCGCAAAAGGCTTCTGAAAAAAGATAGACAAGTCAGAAACCTGCCCTTTCAAAGTACTCAGCTGGAGACCAGAGTCCAGCCCTGATTGAAAAAACTCCAGAATCCTGGAAACCGAAAAGACCCTACAGGACAAAGATCTAACCTCACACCAAGCAATATAGGCTCTCCAAGTCCTATAGTAGATGGTAGAAGAAGACCTCTTTCGGGCACAGATCAGAGTCTTAACAACCGAGTCAGAAAGACCCTCCTCCTTCAAGATGAAGGTCTCAGCAGCCAAGCCGTCAAACCCAGCGTTGGTAAATTGGGGTAACACAGCCGACCCTGAGTGAGCAGATCGGGCCGAAGAGGCAGAACGATCTGATCCACCGCCAGCCGAACGATGTCTGCGAACCATACTCGCCTTGGCCACCTTGGAGCCACGAGAATGGCGGACACCCTTTCCAGAGCCAGCTTCCGTACCACCTTGCCTAGCATGGGTATCGGAGGAAAAAGGTACAGAAACCCCAGATCCCGCCAGCTCAGGGACATGGCGTCCACCGCCAGAGCCAGAGGATCCTGGGAGAGCGACACGAAGGTCGGAAGCCTGCAATTGTGACGAGAGGCAAACAGGTCCACCTCCGGTGTCCCCCACCGGAGACACAGCGACCAAAAGACTTGAGGATGGAGAGCCCATTCTCCCAGACGCGAAGAGCACCTGCTCAACAGATCCGCTTCCCTGTTTTCCACACCCGGAATGTAAACTGCCGAGAGACAAGGAACATGGGCCTCCGCCCAGGTCAGGATCAGGGAGACCTCTCTTAGGGCACCCAGACTGCGAGTCCCTCCTTGATGATTGATGTAAGCAACCGCTGTTCGATTGTCCGAACGAACCTGAACCGGAAGGCCCAGAACATGTTGAGTCAAATGAACCAGACGGATGGCTCTCAGTTCCAGATCTTTGATGGGTAAGTGGGCCTCTCGAGGTCCCCACTGCCCCCGGAACTGAAGATCCTTCCAGAATCCCCCCCATCCCGAAAGACTGGCGTCCGTGGTGACAATTTCCCAGAGAGGAGTCAGAAAAGACCTGCCCCTCAAGAGATTGGTCGAGACCAACCACCATTGAAGGGACTGCCGGACCCGGGAGGACAACTGGAAGGGCCGATCCAACGACCGTGGTCGCCGGTCCCAAGACGCCAACAGATGAAGTTGAAGCGTCCTCGTGTGAAATTGAGCAAAAGGAACTGCCTCGAAAGAGGCAACCATCAACCCTACCAGTCTCATCCCCAGACGGATGGACGGCCGAGGATTGGAAAGAAGGAGCCGAGCCAACTCCTGAATCAGACAAATCTTGGACTGAGGCAGGAACACCCTGTGTTGACAAGAATCCAACCGCATTCCCAGAAAGGACACCACCCTGGCCGGGGCGATGGAGGACTTGGGAAAGTTGATCACCCAACCGAAGCTTTCCAGCGTGGAGACCACCATCCTGGTGTCCGTCTCAGATTGATTGAGAGAAGGAGCCATGATGAGAAGGTCGTCCAGATAAGGTACGACACGAATGCCCCGAGATCTGAGAATGGCCATCACCCCTGCCAGCACCTTGGTGAACACTCTTGGAGCTGAGGTAAGGCCAAACGGAAGTGCCACGAATTGAAAATGCCGATCTTTCATCACAAACCGAAGAAAACGTTGATGAGCCTGGCAGATGGGAACTTGAAGATAAGCATCCTTGATGTCTATGGACGTCATGAAGTCCCCCTGCCGAAGAGAACCGATTGCCGACCGCAGAGTTTCCATGCGAAACTTTTGAGTACGGATGAACCTGTTGAGGAACTTCAGATCCAGGACGGGTCGAACCGACCCATCCTTCTTGGGGACTGTGAAAAGACTGGAGTAAAAACCGAGGCCCACCTCCAAGCGCGGCACCGGCCGGATGACCGCCATTTCCAGAAGATTCCTTACCGACGCCAGGAGCCCCTGCGCGGCCAAAGGATCGGTGGGCACCCGAGACCGGAAAAACCGTGAAGGAGGGCGAGACTCGAACTCCAGCTTGTAACCAGACACCACCTCCCGGATCCATCTGTCCGGAACCTCCTGGTCCCAAACCAGGGAGAAGTGTCGCAATCGTCCCCCCACCAGCACGGGTGAGGGCACCCCCTCATTGCTGAGCAGGTTTACCCGCAGGGTTGGGCTTGGCGCCCCAGGACTGACCGGGACGGCAACGACCCCTCCCCCGGGTCCAACCTGCACCCCTGGTAGCAGGAATGGAGGCCCCTCTGCCCGCTCTGACTCCCCGGAGGGACTAAAGGAGGTCGCACCCTGAAAGGAACGACTAGGCCTCTTGCGTTGAGGCAACTTACCACCCCTGATAACTGAATCCAATTTATCGCCAAACAGGCGCAAACCTACAAAAGGAAGAGCTGTAAGCGACTTCTTAGAGTTAAAGTCCACCGTCCACTGGCGCAGCCACACCGACCGACGAACAACCAACAGCGCCGCTGTCCTGCTACTCATCGCAAGTGCATCGTCCAGGGCGGTCTTGACAAAGGAAATAGACTCACACTGCTTGAGAGAACTGAACTCATCACAAGTGGGATCAAGACCTGCGTATAAATCTCTAATAATGGACCTAACTGCCATCAGAATTAGCGCCGAAGCACACACCGGCCGCAGTGCCGATCCAGCACTGATAAAACCATGGCGAGCCAATTGATCAATCCGACGATCCTCACCATCCTTAATGGTAGTAGTGTCAGGGGAGTGCAACACAGCCGTGTTAGACAGCCCTAACACAGGGGCATCGACATCAGGGGAAATAGACCAAAGACTCACCAAATCATCTGGAAAGGGATAACGTTTATCCCAACTAGGAGGAACTCCAACCAGGCACGTGGGTTGTTCCCATTCCTTAAGGACAACCCTCACAAAGTGTTGTTGCCTGGGAAACACCAAATGCGGCTGGGGCACATCAAACAACTCACCCTTTGGCGGGGGGGACCACCTCGGGTGGATCCAAAGCCAAAATTTCAAACATTTGAGCCAAAATGGAAGGAGTGTCAAGGGACACCCCCACAGCCTGATCGCCAGCGGTGCCAACCAATTGCTGATCTGCAGGCTCATCCGACTCCTCAAGGAGTTCCCCCTCCTCAGCAGGGGGACAGTCGGACCAATCCAATACTTCAAACACCTCATCCTCCGGAACAGGCGATGCCAGAGAAAGGTGCTTCCGCTTAGCCGTAGGATTCTGAGCTACCGTGGCGGAAACTATTTTCTCGAGGTTGGCCAATCGCGCGCACACCTCGGATTGTGAATACCCCCTTTTGACAATGTCACACGGGGTCCGGAAAAGGGGAGGGGGGGTAGGAGATGACGTAAGTTGCGAAGAGCCAGAAGCCGGAGTGCCGGACTGGCGCGCAATATTCTGCTTTGCACATGGAACACATAATATGACATCGCCTGGGAGCGGAGTCCCACAACCCCCACACAGCCTGGATAGCCCCGAAGAGCCATGTCCGGTAATGTCGGAAGCCTCCATATGGTGAAATTATGGTATTCGCAACAACCCAGGGATTTACGCATTTAGCAACCCGGGATGCCCCCTTTTATAATTAAAGTCCCGGGAGTGGGAGGATTTTTAAGCCTAGGAGAATCTCAATTTGGAGAATAAGACTAGCCAGGTATATCAGAATAGGAGAGCCACTGCAGTGAGAGAATCCCAGAATCTGTAAGGGAAAAGAGACCACAATCAGTCCCCCAAGAAAATTTGCCAGCATGCGTCACACACATACACCAAACAAAAAGTAATGGTAAAATAAATAAACAATATATACAACCCATGAAGAAAATATATATATATATATAAAAACAAGTGCCTCCAGGAGCTAAAGTGCCAGGGAAACTCACACGCACTACACAGCAACAATGTGAGACTAATCAAACAAACACAGCTTGAATGACGGCCCCTCCTGAGCCGAGGCAGGGGCCGCTAACCTGTTACTGAGAGCCTCCGTGTAGTGGTGGTGCCGCTGAAAACTGAACACAGTATCTCCTGTTGGAAAAGCACTTTCCCCAGGTAAGCCCCAGCACCTGTCTCCGTGATGAGGCAGAGGGAGGAAGGCGGGCCGGGCCCAGCGAGCGACGCGCTCCGGCAACGCCCCCCGCCAATGAATCACACAGCGAGGGCCGAAAGGGAGCGCGGCCCCACCCCCAAGACCCGAGGAGCGCGGACCGCCGAATGGCGGCACCGCGTGCAAACGGGCGCCACAGACGCCCTCAGTCCCCTAAGCCAGCAGGCGGGAAGTTAAAAATAAGTAGAAGGAGCCCCAGCAGCCCAGGACACGCGCTCGCACGCCGCGGCACTGACCCTGCGGCTGCCAGCGCTGCCCAAACACACACATCACACAAGTGAAAAGCACCCCATACAAACCACCACCCCCCCCCCCCCCCCCCAAAAGCGAAGGGAGAAGGGACCAAGCGGGACAGGGGCATCCCAAATCTGGATCACCATGCAGGATAGCCGCATTGCCCCACGCGTGGGGACGAGCGGAGGAGGTAAGCTCCTAGGCACCATATAGTGCCATCTACCGTTGCCCAGCCAGAAGCCTAGGCTGGGAGGCTTCCGTTATCAATCTAGGCATATTAAACAATTGACTGGGCAGAAATAGACCAAAAAGGGATGCCGGGGTATGACCCCGGCTACCTGCAAGCAGGAGACTTCTTTCTTCTGTCTTGTCGCATCTTGCAGAGAGAAAACACTGGGAGTTAAGTGGGAGGTCCCAGGTATATATAGGCCGGAAGGGGCTCGTTTTCAAGACTTCTCTCTGCAACGTCGCCACCTGCTGGTGGAGTAACCCGAATGTAAGAATTAAAAGGGAAGCGGGGTGTGTGACACACTGAGAATATCATCCACACCTGGGATTCCGCCACAAAGTGGCGCAGCGGCACTGCAGAAGAGTTGTGGCTCCGCCCAGTACCAAATAAAAACTGAATCACCATAGACGTATCCAGTAGTTGACAAGCAGTGATACAAGAACCGGGAACTAATAAGGATAACAACCCCAACTACCATAAAGAGGCAACCAAGAACAACGTAACAAGGGTGGGGTGAAGCAGCCCGTGCCATGCATAGTAAAAGCAATTCTACAGGTGAGTACTCACAGAATTGTCTTTTTCCCAATGCATGGCATGGCCTGCTTCACAAAGTCATTACATCTGGGACATCCAAAAATATCGTTTTGTGAGTACTCACATTTAAAACGGGTATTATGAGTGTGCCAAACACTCCACTTCGATCTTCATGAATTGCAGGGACTTCCAAAAGCCCCCCCCAACCGGTCAGACTGGCATCCGTGGTGACAGTCTCCCAGCAGGGGGCCAGAAAGGATCTGCCCCCGACAGGTTCCTCGAGTCCAGCCACCACGACAGAGACCGCCTGGCCAGAGGGGACAGAACAAACACCTGATCCAGGGACACAGGGTCCTGATCCCAAACTGACAAGAGATGAAGCTGAAGAGGCCTCATGTGAAACTGAGCATATGGAACCGCCTCGAAGCAGGCCACCATCAGGCCCACCAGCTGCATTCCCTGCCTGATGGACGGATGACGACAAGACAGAAGGAGCTGAGCTTGCACTTGAAGGCTCTCCACCTTCTGCTGAGGAAGAAAGATCTTGACCTGACATGTATCTAGAGTCATGCCCAGAAAGGGCCTCACCATGGAAGGAGACAGAAGATTTGGGGTGGTTGATCACCCAGCCGAATGACTCCAGTGTGGACACCACCCGCTGGGTATCCAGCTCTGCCTGTTGGAAGGATTGAGAAGTGATGAGAATGTCGTCCAAGTAGGGAAGAATGCGAATGCCTTGAGACCTCAGCAGAGCCATCACCCCTTCCAGCACCTTGGTGAATACCCTGGGAGCCGAGGTGAAACCAAAGGGCAGGGCCACAAATTGGTAGTGCTGATCCTCCAAGGCGAACCTGAGGAATCTCTGATGACCTAGAAAGATAGGTACGTAAAGGTAAGCATCCTCGATATCTACAGAGGTCATGTATTGATAGCTGAACGCAGAGTCTCCATGTGAAAGCGTCTGAATCTGACAAATTTGTTGAGGCGCTTTAAATCCAGGATGGGTCTGATGGACCTGTCTTTTTTGGGAACAGTGAAAAGATTGGAATAATAGCCTTTGCCCCTTTCCCTGAAGGGCATTCGGCAGATGACTCCTAATTGCAGAAGATTCTTAAAAGCCAGGGACAGACCCTGAGCGGACAGGGGGTTTTGAGCTATCCGGGATCTGATGAATCTTGGGGGCGCCCAGGCTGCAAACTATCTTGTAACCGGAGGACAGTACCTCCTGAATCCCCCGGTCTGAGACATGACGCCTCCAGACGTGAGCAAAGAGCCGAAGCCATCCCCCCACCCGGATGGGTGAAGGCGCCCCTTCATGCCTGAGGGGGCTTGGGAGAGGACTTAGGCTTGGGACCCCAGGAGGAGCCAGGGTGGCCACGTCCTCTGCCCCCGCCCCAAAAATCTCCGCAGGCCCCAGCAAGGGAAGCTCCCCATGCAATTCTGGATACACGGAAGTAAGGAGAAAAGGCACCTGAACCCCGAAAGGGCCGGGGCTGCCTTTTACGCTGAGATAACTTGCCTCCCTTGGCAAACAAGTCCAGACGTTACCCAAAGAGGCGCAGCCCCTTAAAGGGAAAACCAACAAGAGCCTTCTTGGCAGCGTTGTCAGCTGCCCACTGGCGCAGCCAGACCAAGCGGCGTATAGCCACCATCAAGGCAGAAGCCCTGCCACACATTCTAATGGTATCATCATGGGGGGGGACCATCAACCCTTCCAGCCTCATCCCCAGACGGATGGACGGCCGAGGATTGGAAAGTAGGACCCGAGCCAACTCCTGGATCAGATGAATTTTGGACTGGGGGAGAAACACCCTGTGTTGAAGAGTCCAACTGCATCCCCAGAAAGGACACCACCCTGGCCGGAGAGAGGGAGGACTTGGGGAAGTTGATCACCCAACCAAAGCTTCCCAGCGTGGAGACCATCATGCTGGCGTCTGTCTCCGATTGATTAATTTCAGATTCAGGACGGGACGAACTGACCCGTCCTTTTTGGGGACTACGAAAAGATTGGAGTAGAAACCGAGGCCCATCTCTAAGCGAGGTACCGGCCGGATGACCGCCATCTCTAACAGATTCTTTACCGATGCCAGGAGCCCCTGTGCGGCCAAAGGAACGATGGGCACCCGAGACCGAAAGAACCGTGAAGGAGGGCGAGACTCGAACTCCAGCTTGTAACCGGACGACACTACCTCCCGGATTCATCTGTCCGGAATCTCCTGGACCCAAACCCGGGAGAAGTGTCGCAATCGTCCCCCCACCCGCACGGGTGAGGGCAGCCCCTCATTGCTGAGCGGGCTTACCGGCAGACTTGGGCTTGGCGCCCCAGGACTGTGCGGGGCGGCCACGACCCTTCCCCCGAGTCCAACCTGCACCTCTGGTAGCAGGAAAGGAAGCCCCCCTACCCGCTCTGAATCCCTGAGAGGAAGGCCTACCAGAACCTGCCCCCCGAAAGGGACGACGAGGTCTCTTACGTTGCGGCATTTTACCACCCTTCGCAACTGAATCAATTTTATCACCAAACAGCCGCAATCCCAGAAAGGGAAGAGCTGTGAGCACCTTCTTAGAAGCTGCGTCCGCAGACCACTGACGCAGCCATACAGCCCGACGAATAGCCACCAGCATTGCCGCTGTCTTGCTACTCATAGCCAGCGCATCGTCCTGAGCGGACAGAACATAGGAAACAAAAGACTCACACTGCCTGAGAGCAATAAGCTCCTTGCAAGTGGGATCAAGATCCACACACAGACCCCGAATTACAGATCTAACCGCCAATAGAAGAAGCGCCGAAGCACACACCGGGCGCATCGTTGACCCGGCATAACTAAAACCATGGCGAGCGTACTGGTCAATCCGACGATCCTCACCATCCTTAAGGGCAGTAGTCTCAGCAGACTGCACCAGAGCCTTGCTGGAGAGCCCTGATACAGGGGTATCGACGTCAGGAGGAACCAACCAAAGCTTCACCAATTCTGGCGGAAAAGGATAACGTTTCTCCCAACTGGAAGGAATTCCAGTTAACCGCGTGGGATGTTCCCATTCTTTGAGCACAACTGTCTCAAAGTGGTGTTGTCTGGGAAAAACCAAAGGCGGCTGAGGCACCTTAAACAACTGACCCTTAGGCAGATTGACGGCCTCAGGTGGATCTAAATTCAAAATTTCAAACATCTGAGCCAGAATGGAGGGGGTGTCACGAGAACCCCCCGCAGACAAATCGCCAATAGCATCAACCTCAAGCTGATCTGCCGGCTCATCTGACTCCACCAGAAATTCTCCCTCCTCGTCCAGGGAGCAATCGGACCAATCCACAGGCTCACCTACTTCATCCTGTGAAGCCGGAGGTACAGGAGTCAGGTACTTCCGTTTCGCAGTGGCTTTTAACCCTGCTTTAACGGAAATTATCTTCGAGGTTGGCCAACCGTGCCGCCACCTCGGATTGCGAATCCCCACTCTTGACAATGTCACGCGGGGTCCGGAACAGGGAGGGAGGGGTAGGGGATGATGGAAGTTGCGAAGAGCCAGCAGCCGGAGCAACGGACTGACGCGCAATACTCTGCTTTGCACAAGGAATGCATACAAAAACATCACCTGGGAGCGGAGTCCCACAGCCTTCACACACCCTAGATGGCCCAGAAGAACCATTACCGGTATTATCGGAAGCCTCCATATGGTGATTTATGGTATTCGCAAAATTCTGGGTTTAAGGCATAAGCCACCGGGATGCCCCTTTATGTTAATGTCCCGGGAGGGAGGATTTAATTAATAAAAAAGATCCCCTTAAGATATATATATATAACTATTTTTTTTTTAAATAATCCCAATTTGGAGGAAAAGAGACTAGCCAGGCAAAATAGAACCGGGAGGCCACTGTATTGAGGGAATCCCAGGATCTGTGGGGAAGACAAACCAACATTAAGACCCCTAGAATGGCAACATGCAATATAAAACACAATACACCGCCCAAAAAGTGCTTTAAAGTGGACCAACACCCAGGATTTTGACTATCCTGGGTTTTGGTCCACTTCGGCGGGGCACCCCGATCGGGGGTGCCCCGCTGTGTGAAACCCCCCAGAAACCC
The DNA here is from genome assembly GCA_027917425.1 of Gastrophryne carolinensis. NCBI lineage: Eukaryota > Metazoa > Chordata > Amphibia > Anura > Microhylidae > Gastrophryne > Gastrophryne carolinensis. The sequence goes on from CM051234.1 coordinate 591,072,005, forward strand.
CAAAAAACTCACCTCTCAACGCTCCCACGTGAGCGCCGCAGCCAATCCCCGCCAACGTCCAGGCGGGGATCAGGAACGTCCAGGCCGCTTCCGCCGCCGCCGCCTCCCGCGCGTCACTCTCGGCGCGCGCGCGCCCCCGCCGGCCATTCACAGAGGGCCGGCGCGGGCGCGCGCACGTCTGGAGGGGTGCGCGGGAGGCGGCGGCGGCGGAAGCGGCGGCGGATCAGGTAAGGCGTTTTTGGGGTTTCTGGGGGGTTTCACCCCGCGGGACATCCCGATCTCGGATGTCCCGCGGGGTGGGGGGTGATCGGCCCGGGAATCTTATAGATTTCCGGGCCGATCACCCCTGGGTGTTGGTCCACTTTAAAGAGGCAAGGAAAAACCTGGCCTCTGATTTACCGGCCTCTGATTTATTTTTTTAATAAAAAAGTATTACTCCATACAAACAGAGACCATGAAAAAAAATTAGACGGCCTCATGCAAGGTGAGGCCGCTTACCTTGGCCGCAACGATCAGCACAATGGCAGCGGTGGAGCCGAAGCTGCAGAGCCGGTCCAAGGAAGAGGCGGCGGAGCGGGCAGCAGTAGCAGCAGCAGCAGAGACATGCGGCCCCAAGCCCCGCACGCAGCCTCCTAATGAACCAGGAGGAAGTGCGGCTGGGGCCGGTAACGATGCGCCGCCACGCCCCCACCCCTGACGTCATGCGGGCCCCGCCCCCCGCCAAATATGAAAAAGTAATCAGAGGGCAAAACACGCCCTCAGAAACAAGGAGAAAGGGGGGAGGGAAAACGGAGACACTAGGCAGCCTGAGCTGCCTCAGAAAATCCTCATGGCCCGCACAGAGAGACAAGGGGAAGGGGGGGAGGGGGAGCTGAAAAGGTCACAACAGTAAACCAGAAAACAGCCCGCCCCAGTCCCCCTAAAGCTGACCCAAAGTTCTGGCCCTGCAGGCCAGCATGCAGCAAACATACAGTGAAAACAGACACAACATACACAGCCCTCTACTCCCCCCCCCCCCCCCCCCCCCATAGTGAAGGGACCGCAACGGGAGAGTAAGGGGCTAAGGGGACCCTCGGGACAGGGGCATCCCACCTCCGGATCACCATGCCAGATAGCCGCATTGCCCCCAAAAGAGGGGGTCGAGCGGAGGAGATAAGCTCCTAGGCACCTATAGTGCCGTCTACCAATTGCCCAGTGAGCAGCCTAGGCTGGGAGGCTTCCATTCCACCACAAAGGTAACAAACAATCAAAACCGGGCAGAAATAGACCAAAGGGGGTGCCGGGGTAAGACCCCGGCTACCTGCAAGCAGGAGACTTCAATCTTCTGTCTTGTCGTCATGCAGAGAGAAAAACACTGGTGATAAATGGGAGGTACCAGGTATATATAGGCCGGAAGGGGGCTCGTTACAAGACTTCCTCTCTGCAAGAGCGTCACCTGGCGGTGAGTAACCCAACCGTGAAGATTATTAAAGGTGAAGCGGGGTGTGTGGCACACCAAGAATATTTGCCTTTAAACCCAGGGCTACCGAGGGGCCCTCAAGCTGGGGACCCGAGTGTGGACAGAGCCCAGCCATGGGTTTGGGATGCCCCCTAGAAGCCCTCCCGTAATGAAAGGCAAGACAGGCCGGTGATGCGTGGTGAGGGGCTGGTCTGCGGGATCCCCTGCATCTCCTCTGCCACCCTCTTCTGTGGGCACCCCAGCTATGCAGGGAGATAGCCCCTCCTTGATGTCGCCCGCGGAGCCCCTGATCACCCCCAACGCCTACTCCAAATGCGGTCCTGGATTGGGATGGGACGCCCTCAGGCAGAATGGCTGGCAATGAAGAAGCGACTGCGGAAGAGATTCGCCTTGAGACTATCTCCCTCTTGAAGGGGATACCGTCCAAGATAGATATTGAAAACCTGATGAGGTATGAGGCGGCCCACAAGCGAGAAATATCGGCCGTCTGCCAGCAAGTATCGGAGGCGTCAGCAACTACTAACTGCCTTCAAGCGCTGGAAGATAGATGCGACAGACAAGAAATGATGCTCCGGGAGTGCCACCTCCATGTGGACGATTTAAAAAATAGAAGCCAAAGAAATAATTTGAGGCTGAGGGGCATCCCGGAAGAAGCGACCACGGAGGATGTCAAGCACATTGTCTCTTCCATCTTCATCGAAGTCTTAGATATAGACCTATCCACGCCCATTGAGTTGGATAGAGCTCACAGAGCTCTGGGACCCAAAAGTGCGGATCCTGTCTTCCCTCAGGATATAGTTTGTCGAGTCCACTTTTTTCACTAAAACAGGATATCTTAAGGAAAGCTTGGAACAAAGGGTGACCTACAACGGAGCAACGATCAAGATTCTTCAAGATCTTTCCAAACAAACCCTGCAGATGAGGAGAACCCTGAAGCCCCTTCTCGAGATCACCATAAATAAAGGTGCCAGCTATAGATGGGGTTATCCGTTCCACTTAATTGTGAAAAATGCGCAGGGTTCGTTCTCACCGAGATCCCCTCAAGACGTAGATGGTCTCTTCTCGTTTCTCCAATGTGATCCCATCAGCATTCCCCAGAGATGCCCCCAATTCCGCGGGCCCAACCAGGCTACTAAGTGACGGGTTGAGCGACTGCTAGTAGGTATGGCAGAGATACGTATTGTATCTCTCAATGCAAAGGGCATGAATAGCCCAAAGAGGGCCTTGGTGTTAAGGAATCTTAAAGGCCTAAGAGCGCAAGTAGCATTTGTGCAGGAAACCCACTTCAGAGCTAGGAACCCTCCCTCATTCAGGGACAGATACTTCCCCAGGGCCTACCATAGACACTCTCTGGGACTCCAAATCCAGAGGGGTAAGCATCCTGTTAGCCGCTGCCCTTCCGTGGGAGCTGGAGGATTATAAAGCGGATGAGGAAGGAAGGTGGATCTTTCTGAAAGGGAAGATTGCCTCCTTTCAGTATACTCTGGTTAATGTTTATGTCCCGAATGTCGGTCAGGTTGTCTTTTTGGAACATGTTCTAGATGCGCTGTCGTCCTTCAGGGAGGGCAAGTTAATTTTGGGGGGAGATTTCAACATAGCGTTGGACCCACTCATTGACACCTCCAGAGGTTGTACCCACGAGTCCTACGCTAGGTTGAAGCGCTTAAGGCAGACTCTAGCCCTCCACCAGCTGGTCGACCCCTGGAGGATACACCATCCAAATGAGAGAGATTACACATTCTACTCGGCGCCTCACGGATCATACTCGAGGATAGATATGTTCATGGTTCCTCAAGCCTCTGTCGGGTTTGCGGATGCCACCATTGGCAATATTACAATCTCCGATTATGCCCCCATCTCTCTTACTGTCACCTGCCCCCACCCAATTCCTAGGAGCTGGTCCTGGAGGCTGAACACCTCCCTTTTGGAGGACCAGTGTGTGCTAGAGGAAGTGCAAAAAGACTTAAACTTCTTCGATCTCAATGCTACCCACGAAATAAGCCCAGGGGTCCTTTGGGAAGCGCACAAGTGTGTCATCAGGGGATCTTTCTTTAAAATTGGGACCAGAATCAAAAAGGAAAGAACGGAGCGTATGGTGGAACTTATTGGAGATATTGGGAAACTAGAGACGATCCATAAAAAATTAGCAATAGTACACCTTGCGCGCTTAACCGCCCTTAGAGAGAAACTGAAATTGCTTTGCTGTGATAAAATTAAGGCGCAAATGAACAACTGCCAGAGAATCTTCTACGAATCTGGCGATAAATGCGGCAGGCTCTTAGCGAGAGGCCTGCAGGCCAATCGAATCAGGTCATATGTCCCAAGGATTAACACTGCTGAAGGGCGTACTGTGCACCTAACCGGAGATATTGCGGAGGCTTTTCGCAAGTTTTACGAAACCCTCTAAAATCTATCTAAGGATCAGGGTGTTGACCGTGAGGCGCGCCTGGCACGATACATTGGAGAGTCGGGGTTGCCTAAATTACCAAGGGAGGTGTTAGAGGGGCTTGAAGACCCAATCTCTGCCTTGGAGCTCCAAAGGGTGGTGGAGGGAGCGGCGGGTGGGAAGGCCCCTGGCCCGGATGGCTTCGGCCTCCCATACGACAAGAAATTTTTCCCTCTCTTGGCCCCCAAATTACTAAAGGTTTTTACCTCCATTAAGGAGGGGAGTTCGCTCCCGACAGACACTCTAAGAGCGTTCATCACAGAAATCCCTGAAGAAGGAAAGGATCCCACCAAATGCGCCAGTTATAGGCCAATCTCCCTCAAACACAGATTTAAAGCTGTTCGCAAAGGTCCTAGCATCCAGAATTGCCCCACACCTACATCGCGTTATAGGGCTTGATGTGGTGGGGTTCATGCCGCACAGAGAGGCGAGAGACAATACCATAAAGGTCTCGAGTCTGATCCATATGGCGCGGAGCAAGGGGACCCCTACTCTACTGCTTGCGACTGACGCAGAAAAGGCGTTCGATAGAGTGGGATGGAGTTAATGCAGGCCACACTTAAGCACCTCTGTTTTGGCCCGAATGTAATAAGATGGATAGGGTGCCTATACAGTTCCCAGTCGGCTGCAGTGAGGGTGAATGGCATACTCTCGAGATCTTTTGAAATTTCTAACAGGACAAGACAAGGGTGCCCACTCTCTCCCCTCATATTTATACGCACCCTAGAACCGTTTCTCTGTAGGGTCTGTAACACCACGATTAGGGGCGTTGAAGGGACATCCACCCACTATAAGGTACCCGCGTACGCGGATGATCTAATCTTCAGCCAGACATGCCCTGAGGTATCCCTCCCCAACTTGATGGCAGAGCTGTCACAGTACGGAGCGCTTTCAGGGTATAAAATCAACCTCCAAAAATACCATTTTGTGAGTACTCACCTGAAAAATGGATATTGTTGGTGTGCCACACACCCCGCTTCACCTTTAATTCTTCACGATTGGGTTACTCACCGCCAGGTGACGCCGTTGCAGAGAGGAAGTCTTGTAACGAGCCCCCTTCCGGCCTATATATACCTGGTACCTCCCATTTATCACCAGTGTATTAAAAAGCAGAAAGACAAGGTACCAGTAAATTAACGGTAACCTCAAAATAAATCAAAATAAATAAAAAGCTTCACCATATAAAGGATTCGGAATACCGAAAAGGGTGGGAGTGAAGCGGGGTGTGTGGCACACCAACAATATCCATTTTTCAGGTGAGTACTCACAAAATGGTATTATTCTTGGTGTGCCACACACCCTGCTTCACCTTTAATTCTTCACGATTGGGACATCCAAAAGCAGTGTCCACAAGGGATGGGCATCTCAAGGCCAGGTGAAGCATAACTTAAATGACTGCAGTCTGCAGAACTTTGCGGCCAAAAACAGCATCCGCTGAGGCTCGCACATCAGCTTTGTAAAACTTAGAAAAAGTATGAACAGAAGACCAAGTGGCGGCCTTACAAACTTGTTTAACAGAAGCTTGGTGCTGAAAAGCCCAAGACGCTCCGACGGCGCGAGTAGAATGAGCAGTGATACGAAAAGGGGGAACTTTCCCCTTAGCAGAATAAGCCGCAGTAACGGCCTGACGTATCCATTTGCTAACGGCAGATTTGGCTGGTGCCAAACCCTTCATAGGCCCACAGGGCACAACAAAAAAGGCATCCGTCTTACGAAAAGGAGACGTGATAATCGAATAGTACTTAACAGCGTACTACATCCAAACAATGCAAAACCCTCTCTTTGTCATTCTTAGGATTAGGACACAAGGAGAGAAGAATATCCCGATTCAAATGAAAAGCAGAAACAACCTTAGGAAGAAAGTCTGGTTTGAACCGAAAGACCACTTTATCCTGATGTCTCTCAAAATAAGGCGCCTGGATAGACAAGGCCGCCAACTCCGAGACACGCCGGACCGAAGTGATAGCTACCAAGAAGACAATCTTCTGAGTCAGGGTAGACAAAGCAATATCTTGCAGAGGCTCAAAAGGAGGAGCCTGCAGAGCAGAAAGAACCAAATTCAAATCCCAAACCGGGAGTAATGGTTTCCTGGGAGGCCGCACATGCGTAACCCCCTGGAAAAAAGTTTTAACTAAAGGATAAAGCGCAAAACGCTTCTGAAAAAAGATAGATAAGGCAGAAACTTGCCCTTTCAAAGTACTTAGCTGAAGACCAGAGTCCAGCCCGGATTGTAAAAACTCCAGAATCCTGGAGACCGAGAAGACCCTACAAGGAAAGGATCTAAACTCACACCAAGCGATATAGGCTTTCCAAGTCCTATAGTAGATGATAGAAGAAGACCTCTTCCGGGCACTGATCAAAGTCTTATGACTCCTCCTTCAAGATGGAGGTTTCAGCAGCCAGACCGTCAAAGCCAGCGCTGGTAAATTGGGGTAACACAACCGACCCTGAGTGAGCAGATCGGGCCGAAGAGGCAGAACAAACTGGTCCACTGCCAGCCGAACGATGTCTGCGAACCACACTCGCCTTGGCCACCTTGGGGCCACGAGAACGGCGGACACCCTTTCCAGAGCCAACATTCCCGAACCACCCTGCCCAGCATGGGTATCGGAGGAAACAGGTATAGAAATTCCAGATCCCCCCAGCTCAGGGACATGGCGTCCACTGCCAGAGCCAGAGGATCCTGGGAGAGCGACACAAAGTTCGGGAGCCTGTGACTGTGACGAGAGGCAAACAGGTCCACCTCCGGTGTCCCCCATCGGAGACACAGAGCGCGAAAAACCTGAGGATGGAGAGCCCATTCTCCCAGACGGGGAGAGCCCCTGCTCAACTGGTCCGCTTCCTGGTTCTCCACTCCTGGAATGTATACCGCCGAGAGACAAGGAACATGGCCCTCTGCCCAGGTCAGGATCAGGGACACCTCTCTGAGAGCACTCAGACTGCGAGTCCCTCCCTGATGATTGATGTAAGCAACCGCTGTCTGAACGCACCTGAACCGGAAGGCCCAGAACGTGATGAGTCAGGAGAGCAAGCACCCGACGGGACGGCTCTCAGTTCCAGCACATTGATGGGTAAGTGGGCCTCTTGAGGTCCCCATTGCCCCTGAAACTGAAGCTCCTTCCCGAAACCGCCCCATCCCGAAAGACTGGCGTCCGTAGTGACAATTTACCAAAGAGGGGTCAGGAAGGACCTGCCCCTCACGAGATTGGCCAAGACCAACCACCACTGGAGGGACTGCCGGACCCGAAGGACAACTGGAAGGGCTGATCCAGCGACCGAGGCTGCCGGTCCCAGGACGCCAACAGATAAAGCTGAAGCGTCCTCGTGTGAAATTGAGCAAAAGGAACTGCCTCGAAAGAGGCGACCATCAAACCTACCAGCCTCATCCCCAGACGGATGGACAGCCGAGGATTGGAAAGGAGGACCCGAGCCAACTCCTGAATCAGATGAATTTTGGACTGGGGGAGAAACACTCTGTTTTGATGAGAGTCCAGCTACATCCCCAGAAAGGACACCACCCTGGCCGGAGCGAGGGAGGACTTGGGGAAGTTGATCACCCAACCAAAGCTTTCCAGCGTGGAGACCACCAACCTGGTGTCTGTCTCCGATTGATTGAGTGATGGAGCCATGATGAGAAGGTCGTCCAAATAAGGTACGACCCGAATGCCCCGAGATCTGAAAATGGCCATCACCCCTGCCAGCACCTTGGTAAACACTCTCGGTGCCGAGGTAAGGCCAAACAGAAGTGCCACGAATTGAAAATGCTGATCTTTCATCACGAATCGAAGAAAATGTTGATGAGCGTGGCAGATGGGAACATGAAGATAAGCATCCTTGATGTCTATGGACGTCATGAAGTCCCCCTGCCGAAGGGAACCGGCGGCCGTACGCAAAGTTTCCATGAGAAACTTCCGAAAACGGATGAACTTGTTGAGTAATTTCAGGTCCAGGACGGGACGAACTGACCCCTCTTTCTTGGGGACTGCGAAAAGATTGGAGTAGAAACCGAGGCCCATCTCTAAACGCGGCACTGGCCGGATGACCGCCATCTCTAACAGATTCTTTACCGACGCCAAGAGCCCCTGTGCGGCCAAAGGATCGATGGGCACCCGAGACCGAAAGAACCGTGAAGGAGGGCGAGACTCGAATTCCAGTTTGTAACCAGTCGACACTAGCTCCCGGATCCATCTGTCCGGAATCTCCTGGTCCCAAACCTGGGAGAAGTGTTGTAATCGTCCCCCCACCCGCACGGGTGAGGGCAGCCCCTCATTGCTGAGCGGGCTTACCGGCAGGCTTGGGCTTGGTGCCCCAGAACTGGGCGGGACGGCCACGGCCCTTCCCCCCCGAGTCCAACCTGCACCTCTGTTAGCGGGAAAGGAAATCCCCCTACCCGCTCTGAATCCCCGAAAGGAAGGCCTACCAGAACATGCCCCCCGAAAGGGACGACGAGGCCTCTTACGTTGCGGCATTTTACCACCTTTTGCAACTGAATCAATTTTATCACCAAACAGCCGCAATCCCAAAAAGGGGAGAGCTGTGAGCACCTTTCTAGAAGCTGCGTCCGCAGACCACTGACACAGCCATACTGCCCGACGAATAGCCACCAGCATTGCCGCTGTCTTGCTACTCATAGCCAGCGCATCGTCCTGAGCGGACAGAACATAGGAAACAAAAGACTCTCACTGCCTGAGAGCAATAAGCTCCTTGCAAGTGGGATCAAGATCCACACACAGACCCTGAATTACAGATCTAACCGCCAATAGAAGAAGCGCCGAAGCACACACCGGGCGCATTGTTGACCCGGCATAACTAAAACCATGGCGAGCGTACTGGTCAATCCGACGATCCTCACCATCCTTAAGGGCAGTAGTCTCAGCAGACTGCACCAGAGCCGTGCTGGAGAGCCCTAGTACAGGGGTATCGACGTCAGGAGGAACCGACCAAAGCTTCACCAATTCTGGCGGAAAGGGATAACGTTTCTCCCAACTGGAAGGAATTCTAGTTAACCGCGTGAGATGTTCCCATTCCTTGAGCACAACTCTCTCAAAGTGGTGTTGTCTGGGAAAAACCAAAGGCGGCTGAGGCACATTTAACAACTGACCCTTAGGCAGGGTGACGGCCTCAGGTGGATCTAAATTCAATATTTCAAACATTTGAGCCAGAATGGAGGGGGTGTCACGGGAAACCCCCGCAGACAAATCGCCAATAGCATCAACCTCAAGCTGATCTGCAGGCTCATCTGACTCCGCCAGAAATTCTCCCTCCTCGTCCAGGGAGCAATCGGACCAATCTACAGGCTCACATACTTCATCCTGTGAAGCCGGAGGTACAGGAGACAGGTGCTTCCATTTCGCAGTGGCCTTTAACCCTGCTTTAACGAATCCCCACCTTTGACAATGTCACGCGGGGTCCGGAACAGGGAGGGAGGGGTAGGGGATGATGGAAGTTGCGAAGAGCCAGCAGCCGGAGCAATGGACTGACGCGCAATACTCTGCCTTGCACAAGGAATGCATACAAAAACATCGCCTGGGAGCGGAGTCCCACAGCCTCCACACACCCTAGATGGCCCAGAACAACCATTTCCGGTATTATCGGAAGCCTCCATATGGTGATTTATGATATTCGCAAAATTCTGGGTTTAAGGCATAAGCCACCCGGGATGCCCCTTTATGTTAATGTCCTGGGAGGGAGGATTTAATTAATAATAAAGGTCCCCTTAAAATAGTAATATATATTATATATATATATATATATATATATATATATATATATATGTCCCAATTTGGAGGAAGAGACTAGCCAGGCAAAATAGAGCCGGGAGGCCACTGTATTGAGGGAATCCCAGGATCTGTGCGGAAGAGACAAACCAACAGTAAGACCCCCAGAAATGGCAACATGCAATATGACATACATACAGAGCACCAGAGTGCTTTGAAGAGGCAAGGAAAAACTGGCCTCTGATTTTCCTCTTTACTTTTTTTTTTTTTTTTAATAAAAACAGCCAGAGACCATAAAAACTAGACGGCCTCACGCCAGGTGAGGCCGCTTACCTGTCAAGATAAGGCTTACAAAGGCCCAGCACCCGACCGTGGAAAGATGAGGGACTGGCAGCAAAAGTCAGCGAAGGCGCAATGGCAGCGGTGGAAGCCGAAGCTGCAGAGCTCGTACCAAGGGAAGAGGCGGCGGAGCGGGCAGCAGTAGCAGCAGCAGCAGACACATGCGGCCACGAGCCCCGCACGCAGCCTCCTAATGAACCGGGAGGAAGTGCGGCTGGGGCCGGTAAACGAAGCGCCGCCAGACCACGCCCCCACCCCTGACGTCATCCGGGCCCCGCCCCCCGCCAAATATGAAAAGTGCGGCCCGCCGAACGGCGGTGTAAAAGCAATCAGAGGGCTAACAAGCCCTCAGAAGAAAGGAGAAAGGGGGGGGGGGGAATGGAAAAAACGGAGAAAAACGAAAGACAAGGGGAGGGGGGAGGGGGAGCTGAAAAAGTGAGAAGGGCGCAAGCAGCAAGCCTGAAACCATACTGCCCGCCCCGGTCACCCCTAAAGATGACCCAAAGCTCTGGTCCTACAGGCCAGCAGCAGCAGCCCCTATAAGGAGGAATCTAAGTCAGGCCACACGCACACTCGCTTGCGGTGCAGCCTGAGAACAATGAAATAAGCAAACATACAGTAAACCAAACACATTACACAGCCCTCTACCCCCCGCCCCCCCCCATAGTGAAGGGACCGAAACGGGAGAGCAAGGGGCCAAGGGGACTCTCGGGACAGGGGCATCCCACCTCTGGATCACCATGCCGGATAGCCGCATTGCCCCCAAAACAGGGGGTCGAGAGGAGGAGATAAGCTCCTAGGCACCTATAGTGCCGTCTACCAATTGCCCAGTGAGCAGCCTAGGCTGGGAGGCTTCCATTCAACCACAAAGGTAACAAACAATCAAAACCGGGCAGAAATAGACCAAAAGGGGGTGCCGGGGTAAGACCCCGGCTACCTGCAAACAGGAGTCTTCAATCTTCTGTCTTGTCGTCATGCAGAGAGAAAAACACTGGTGATAAATGGGAGGTACCAGGTATATATAGGCCGGAAGGGGGCTCGTTACAAGACTTTCTCTCTGCAACGGTGTCACCTGGCGGTGAGTAACCCAATCGTGAAGAATTAAAGGTGAAGCGGGGTGTGTGGCACACCAAGAATAATCTGAGGCTCTCAACATAAACGTCCCCATGGAAAGATTTAAAAACATTCAAAATGCTTTCCCCTTTAAGTGGGCCAAGGAGAGCATTACGTATCTGGGGACCAGGATTGGGAAGAACCTATCAGACGTTTTTGCCAAACACTTTCCACCTCTTTTGAAGAGATCCGAGGAGGAAACAGCCAGGTGGTCAAGCTGGAAAATTTCCTGGTTTGGCCGCTGTAATACCATAAAAATGAACCTGCTCCCTCGGCTGCTCTATCTTCTGCAGACACTCCCAATCTTGGTCCCTCAGACCTTCCTTCAGAAAGTAAGAGCTCTCTGTCAGATTTGTTTGGGGCGGAAAGAAACCAAGGCTAAATAGGAACGTACTAGTCAGGTCTAAAGAGAACGGTGGGCTTGGTTTCCCTGATCCGGTCATTTACCATGCAGCGGTACACCTGAGTAGAGTGGTGGACTGGTGCCTGCATGGGGGGCACAAACAATGGGAAAGACTGGAGCCAATATAATCTGGTTGGATGGGAGGGGCAATGAACACGCGGTGAAACACCCCACTATAGGGGTCACATTAAAAATTTGCCGTTACCACATGGTACACCCAGATATATCTCCGGCTCCCTCCCCACTGTACCCAATACTTGGAAACCCAGGTTACCCCCCGGGATGCGAGGGATCATCGCCCAGGACATGGTTGAGGAAGGGCGTTTGCAAGGCAAAGCATTTTTGGGTAGGTGAGGGTTGGTGCGACCTGGAAGCCCTTGCACAAGAGAAGGGACTGCCGGCATGGACTGGCTGGCGGCAAACCCAGCTCTTGCAGTTTCTTCACTCACGCCGATAATTCACAGGGGTAATGAGGCACACCACTCCTTTTGTAGTGCAGTGCAGAGTCAACCAAACATACGCTCTCCTACATAAATAAATTATTGACATCTCCTTCTGGGGATGAGGGGCTTCCCTTCCTTGGGAAGTGGGAAGAGGACCTGGAACACAACTTTACAGAGGAGCAACACAGAAGGCTTCTTGCCGCCCCACACAAGACCTCCATATGCACTACAATACAGTGCAATTATAAGATTCTCACGCGACAGTACAGAGTGCCGGCATTGATTAACAAATGGCACCCGGAGATACCGTGGAATGCTGGAGGTGTGGGGTGCCAAGAGGGGACCTGTTACACATCTTCTGGAGCTGCCCCAAACTCAAACCCTTCTGGGACGCGGTGAGGGAGGTGGCGGGTAGAATATCCGAAACAAGTGTACCCGATAACCCAGCTACTTGTCTCCTGCATCTTTCAGACACCCCTTTGAAAGTTTATAAGAAGTCTATATTGTGTCATATGCTTAATGCAGCCAAGGCTTGCATACCCCTAGCATGGAAAAAGTTGGAACCTCCCTCGTTAGCAATGTGGGTCCTAAAGATTTGATTTGATCTGTGGGTCTGTTTTTGACCGAGTAACTACAAATTGTGTACAAACTATGAAGAGTCTTTATTGTATGATATATAGTACAGTAATGTGCTCTGACAAGCATTGTTACTTGATTTTACAGCTGCTGTTTTGTATGCATTAAACTAATTAAAAAAGAAAAAAAAAAAAACAATTCCCCCTCTTCTAGGGGGGTATAACCAGCAAGGTCAAAAAAATCCTCAGCCTCCATAGGAAAGAGGGTAACACCGGGTGCCTCCGTTTAGCAGAAGCCTTGCGCTGGCCAGACCCGGCAATAAGCCTTTCAATGCTGGCCACCCGAGTAGCCAAATCAGGTTGAGACTCCCCACTGGTACGCACATCACTGGGAGTCAAATTTAAGTGTGGGGTGGTAGGCGAAGCCAGAGGGGGCGCAGGCCCAGCCACAGGTAACCTAGATTGCAGTGCAAGCGCCTGCTGGGCGCAAGGTACACAAACCCTGACATAGTCACTTATAGGGGACACCCCACATGCAGTACACAGCCGGGCTTGTCCTGAAGGAACCCCAAGCACATTCTCCTGAGAAGCCTCCATATGGTGATTATTGTGGCACAACAGGCCAATTGGGATTGACGCTAATAGCAACCCGGAATGCCCCAACAGCCCGCTAAGGAAGTGGGAGGTAATGGAATTCAATAGGCCTCCAATAAAGAGTTAACACTAAATAGAGGGGATAGGACCGGGAGAAACCTCAAAAAGTTTGACCCGTCTGCAAGACATAAGCAAAAAGACCCCATAAGCTAAAAGCAATACAATGAAATACAAAAATAATCCAGCCCGCAGGGGCACTTACGGACCGCGATAGGTAGACGCCAGGCACACGCAGCAAAGAGAACCAAAATGGCGCCAGCATAAACCTCGAGGGGCGGGCCACGGAGACAGTGTTGCAGAACGCATCATCCGCAAGACCCCCCCCCCCCCCCCCGAAGAGCGCGAAAACGTGCCCACATGACTAGGCCAGCCAAAGATGAGGCAAAGTCGCCACCGTCCGTGGAGCGAAGTACAAGCGCGGGCGGCAATAGTAAAAACCAAGCGGAATCACACATCATATAATGCACAGTGAATACATACACCCCCCCCCACCCTGAGATCTATCCAGCGAGAGCAAGGGGAAGCAGAGGTCAGCCTGAGGGGACGAGAGGCGAGGGGCAAATGGACTCGGGAGGGGCATCCCATAAGGCTCACCACAAGCCTGTACCGCCTACCCTTTGGTGGGGTACTGCGGTTGGAGCAGCGCTCCTTAGCCCCTACAGCGGTGCTGCCTACCTTCACCCGACCAGCGCAGCCTAAGCTGGGAGGCAGTGAATCAGGAATGGGTGGGAATAGTCCTACAGGGCCGCAGGCTAATAAGCCCCGCTCACCTGCGAGCCAACTTCTAGAAGATCTGGGGAATTTGTGGGAGGTCCCTGGTATATATGGGGCCGGGGGAGCCACTTTTTGCTGTCTCTGCAGTCCAGCGCCATCTTGTGGATGTATTACCCAGGAGTAAGGATTAAAGTGGAACAGGACGTGCTATATACTTAGAATACACACCCCCCTCAGAAGCCAGGACAGGAACTCCGCATCCCTAGTAGCTCACCATACAGCCTATGGCCGGCTACCCTTTGTGGTACAGGGTCTGCGGCTTGGAGCAGTGCTCCTAGTGCTCCGCTACCTTCACCCGATCCGTCAGCCGAGGCTGGGAGGCACAGAGGGTCTGGAAACGGGTGGAAATAGATATACAGGGCCACAGGCATGGTTGCCCCGCACACCTGCGCATAGAGAGCCATCTTCGACCTTCGCAGTAAGCACTGCAGAGAACTGGATAAGTCCATGGTGATTCCGTTTCTATATGGTACCGGGCAGAGCTACAGCTCTTCTGCAGTGCACTGCGCCACCTTGTGGCGGAATACCCAGATGTAATGACTTCGTGAAGCAGGTCATGCCATGCATTGGGAAAATAAGTAAATCTCTGCACGACGAGTTGTGTGATCACAGCAAAAATGCAATAACCTATGTGATTTACTGGCCATAGAGGACAGAAAGATTTGTTCAGCAATCAAAACATTGCACTCCAATCAGGATGCCCCCCCTTCCCAGGTACATGGGGATCAACATTCATTTTGTAAATGTATGTTAAATCTCTTTAATGATCCCCAAAAAGAGATCCTATTTCCAACATCTTCACAGCCAAGTCCGCGACTGTTTGGGGGGGACATATTAGATCATAGTCTAATAGTCTCCACGTTGCTGGCAAGTAAACTGTTTTGATGTAAAATGGACCATCTGCCTTTAATGAGGACTCAACCCAGATCAAGGGTGTTGATAACCCTGGCAGATAATCCTGTCTTCCAAGACCATGGACCATGTCCTCCTTGGTCAGTATACGGCGATGAGCTTTGTAGGAACAGGCCCATTACATTCTTATTAGACAGAAGGCATCAAGCAGATTAAACTTCTCATGAGACCACCAGTGCATGGACTACCTTAAGCCATGGCCACATAAGACCAACATGATCAGTGCAGTATGCAATTGCATCACACAATTGACACCACAGCTGTAGATAAACTCATCGCTAAAAATTACATTGAAACATGACATTGGCAGAAATTTTAACAGAATGTGCCCTAATCTTGTGGACTCAAAAGGTAAAATCAGGCTATGGGGTCGATTCATAGCCTGGTGAGAAAACTCATTCCTTAAAGTGGACCAACACCCAGGGGGGATCGGCCCGGGAATCTATAAGACGCGCTCTGCTTGTCCTTCGCTGCCTCCCGCTTGTCCGTCGGCGGGGATTGGATGCAGCGGTCACGTGGGAGCGGGGTGAGGCGAGTTTTCCGGGCTTTCTGGGGGGTTTCACACAGCGGGGCACCCCCACCGAAGTGGACCAAAACCCAGGATAGTCAAAATCCTGGGTGTTAGTCCACTTTAAGGAGAGAATATTGCCATTCGCTTTCATTGTCTACCTTAGGACGGATTCAGAGGCAGGTAAAAATACCCAAGTAGACAATGTGTGAACTGCAGTTTTCCCTGCGAAAAAGGAGCGAGAATTCTTACCTGGCCTTGAATATACTCAATTGTTGCAGCGTGGGATGTAATGCCACACACTTCAAACTAAAAGTCAGCAACATGGATCTCTTGGCCTATGGGGCCTCTGTTCTCTCAAAGGGACTATGAAAAACAGCAGTCTACAGAAGATTTAGACTGGATGTTCAGATTAGCCTCACATACCTGTCCAAACTATCATTTAGGCCACCACCAGAGCACTATCAGAGCTACAAAAGGTCAAACACTAATGAAGATCCTGTAGATCTTGACCGCCTGCTGAGCAGATTTATAAGGAAAGGAAGGAGTATTGTTTCCAGGGTCCTCTAATGAACTGCATGTTTATTACCCACATTCATCTGACTATAGTAATCCCCCCCCCCCCCCCCATATGGGAGAATAAGGATATATAGGGTTCTTCCTGTGACTGAACTGGGGAGATCCAATGTAACATTCCTGACTAAAACTCTAATAAAGCGAAGTATTAAGTTTTAATCCCACAGAAAAAAAATGCAGTTTAAACAAAATCAGTACCTCTCCTGTTTCCCCTCTCTGAAGAGCCATAATTTTGATTGTAGTCATTTCTTCCTAAATTTAAAATTGAACAAGTGGTTAATGCTTCACAGATTATCTATTGTGCCTTAATTACAAATTCTTTGGACAATTCGCATATTATAATCCCCTGAAGGAACTGTACCTCTTTGGCTTCCAAAACTTTGGCCTGACGATCCATAATTTTTATTGTAGTCCTCCCCTGAAAAATGTAATGAGGCAAGGTAAAACCAACAGTAAATAACCAACCAACAGTAAGGGCACACTTTTGGAGCAGTAAAGGGGGGCAAACAAAATCCACTCCACTACAACGTGCTCATGTAAACGCCAAACCTCACTAAATACATAACACTAAAAACAGAACACAAGGCCTAGGTAGGTCTAGGCAAGACTAGGAAACTGCATGAGAAGGCAAAATGTGGCCTCCCAATTGCCTACCAGAGTTCATATATAGCTTTTCTACCTTGGCTGTGAAGTTGTCAAACGGCCAGTAATTGGTAATAAAAATTTTACTGTAGTAAAATGGTAACACTTGGCTTTTTAACATTATACAAGTAATCCAGCAACTTAGAACATAAAGCATATTTATTGGAATCCAATTTCAAGAGAAAACATCCTGTTCAGGCATTAAAAAAAAAAATCTATACTCCCTTTTGTCTGCTCCAGCTCCTCCACACAGCGGCATATTCATACTTGCCGTCAAGCGATAGACACTGAACCAGAGGATGAAAGACTGGTGACTGATGTACAAGGACAGAGATCATAAAATCACATACCGTATATACTCGAGTATAAGCCGAGTTTTTCAGCCCACTTTTTGGGCTGAAAAAAGCAGCCTCGGCTTATACTCGAGTCCAGGGGCGGATTCCTCTATCTAAACTGTAAAGCCGCCATCTCCTTACCTCGCTGCTGATTGAGGAAAGGGAAAGCCTATGTCATCATCACGCTTTTATAGTGCCGGCGACCCAGGCTCCAGTGCCACCTACAGGAGACACACGCACAGCGCAGCCATGATCAATCGAAGCCCGCTAATGGGATTCGCTAGTGGATGAGAACGCTGACCTCAGACCCGATCAAAACCGGTCGGGTCACTGATCCAAGTGTGTATGAGAACTGCGGCGGCTGGCGGCTGCCAGGCGGAGCAGAATGGAGCGACCAGCGGCAGGAGGAGGAGGGGAGGGGAGGGGGACCCCGCTGCCCCTCTGCAGGGTAACCTCGGCCAAACCCTGACACCTGCGCGTCAGAGCGGCGGCGGCAGCAGCAGCAGCAGGTACCCACAGTGTGTGTGTGTGTGTGTGTGTGTGTGTGTGTCTCTTTCTGTGTGTGTGTGTGTGTGTGTGTGTGTGTGTGTCTTTCTGTGTGTGTCTTTCTGTGTGTGTGTGTGTCTTTGTGTGTGTGTGTGTGTCTGTGTGTGTGTGTGTGTGTGTGTGTGTGTGTGTCTCTGTGTCAACTCCAATTCCAATTGAAAAAAGCCGCCTCGGCTTATACTAGAGTCAATAACTTGTTCCATTTTTTTGTGGTAAAATTAGGTGCCTCGGCTTATATTCGGGTCGGCCTATACTCTAGTATATACGGTACCCTTGTCATATAAGTGAGTACCAAGACCTTTTGAGGCATCATGCTACGACCAAGAGCCCTCTTACTTGTATCTGCCTTCCTGATGACAAAGGAACACATTCAATAGGCAGGAAGCTGTAGCTCAACATTTCGGTCACTATGACAGAGAAACTACAGCTTCCAGGTCAGAGAAAATGTCAGATATTTCAAGAAAATATTTCAATACAAGTCCCTGACTGCTTCAAATTCGAATACGCTCATGATGATTTAAATACAACCAAACTGAGGAAGTACAATAAAGCGGACCTTCACTCTGAATAAGAGCCTGTCTTATGTTTCCCACACCCTGTACATACAGATTGCTCACATTAAAAATCATCCTACCTGCATCTACTGCATGTTATGAGCCTTTAAACATCAAACATGGTGGCTCATGGAGCATCAGGCAGCCTGCAAACAGGAAGTGCCTTCTGACTTTCGCTGCATTCTGGGACTGCTGTCCCTTCCCTGACCCCAACTCTGCTCTGTCTCCGCAAAGCACAGCTATAACCCGCCCCCTGTACTTTATCCCACTCTCCTCACCTCAGCAAGTGTAATGCTTCTGAGTCAAGATGGCGGCGCCCGTATCCTAAAGTCCTTAACAGAGTTGCAGCCCAGTGGGGGAAAGAATAATAAGTGACTAAAAACTTAAATTAATTTTAGATGTTGGGTTTGGGCTTTTCAATAAATCATGCTGAATGTCCGGTTTAAGAACTTTAGTACAGCAGAAGAGGGAGACCAAATGAAACCTGGAAGAAAAACAGTTGACAGGCAACTGAAGAAGATGGGCAAAACATGGGGCCAGCTTATAATGGAACCGGGATCTGATGGAGACATTTTGTGGAAGCCCTATGTGGCACTAAAGGAATTTAACGTGAGTACCACTCAGAGGGAAGCACACTTTCCTCCAAGTTGGTGGAAATCAAATGCGTAAGAGCCAGCATCTCGCTAGACTTTTCTGAAGCTCCCAATAGGCCCTATTGAGGCATTGTCCGATAGGATCAGGACAATGAGCCTCTAGATTCCATTTCTAATGTATTGGTGCTAACAAAATAGCCAAAATTACACAAAAAGGAATGATTTTCTGGAAGGGAAACTGGACTAAGTTCCCTAAACATGCGCTTTGAGGAAGAGTGCCGCCTAAGTCATAGGGCCTGCATTGGAAGAGATCAAGACAGGATCCTTTTGGTGCCAAAGTTTCTTCTGAGCATGATTTTATGGCACCACCCACCAGTAAAGACTTCAGCAACCTGCTGGCAACATTGAAAAAACATCGGTCCTAGTCAGGCCAAAACCATTCTTAAATGCCACTGTGGGATGATGCTTACAATTTTCTTCCATAACCTTTTATTATATATCCTAGATAAATAAAAGATGAGTACAGAATCCTGACTGCTTCTGCACAGAAAAAAAAACACAAAAAAAAAAAAAAAAAAACTGTCCCGATATAAGCATGGAACTTCCCCTATTACACCTCTGTCCATCCGTTTGACGACAAGGAATATATAGGGCGACTAGAGCTGCAGACCTGCCGCAGCTCCAAAAGTACCCTTTTTAAGGGAATGAGAACATTTTGTTAATACTAAGGCCAGTATCAAAGTGGTTCTTTCACCTTCCCATGACTGTTAGTGTATTCTGTACTTGGAGTCTTTATAGGCCTCAGGGCTTCACTAGACTCCTAC
The DNA here is from genome assembly GCA_027917425.1 of Gastrophryne carolinensis. Taxonomy (NCBI): domain Eukaryota; kingdom Metazoa; phylum Chordata; class Amphibia; order Anura; family Microhylidae; genus Gastrophryne; species Gastrophryne carolinensis. The sequence continues at coordinate 591,091,418 of CM051234.1, forward strand.
TAAGGTAAGCCTGCCTTTCTACAGGATTAATCTGGAACCTTCCTCATGGGAAGTTTTTACTCAAAAAAACGTTTCTTGGGTCCAAGAAAAAAGAAAACTGGGTGGCATGACGATGGAATGGGCTCTTGGATATCTTCGACCCAGTGCAGAAGCATCACCCCCACACAAGAACAGTGTCAGGGCTGATGCTTGAATTGCTGGGAAGAAATGAAGAGTACTCACACCCCACCCTCTATGGATGGAATCTCGGTAATAAACTGAATTGGGTACGACTAGCAAAGGCAGATCTCATCTGGCATTTGCGATTGGGGGGTGGGGGGGGGGGGGGGGAGTAATAGCATCAAGATTCAAATTAGTGAATAAGGTATCCACCATCAGTATCTAATACTGTAAAGGGGATATTGGAATAAAATGCCTGCCTCTTTAAAACTCCCACCTCATCCCCCAGTGGGCACAGTACATTTTATGTGTCTGAGCTGCTCTAGGAGTCCTGAGCATGGTTCACTGTGGTCAGATACAACTTGTGAGACCACTGTGGTTTTTTTGCACTTGGTCACACACAAAGTATCAAGGGGCGATAGGTGGCAGTCAGTTTGGAGCCCTGACTGTTTCTACCCTGGAGGGGAAGGTCACAGGACCAGCAACAGGTTTACAGGGCGAGTTGCCGTCTTAATTTTTGCCCCCTCCTAAAAGGGGCATTTTGTGGCCTAGAGGTAAGGGGAGCGTACTTGTGACGGGTGGCAGGTTCAAGTCCGGTCCTGGGACATGACTGAAGTGAGCAAGGCACCTAACCCCGTAAATGCTTCCCGGGCGCCGTAAATAGGGCAGCCCACCGCACCGGGCATGTGTACACTCACTGCACGGATGGGTTAAATGCGCAAGCATACAATGGCCATCTATGCATCAAAAATTTAAAAACATTTAAAAAAAATTTCTGTGAATACTCACCTGTAGAATTGGTATTATAAGTATAGAGTACGTCCTGCTCCAAATAGAATACTTACACTTGGGTTATACTCCGCCAGATGGCGCTGGGCTGCAAAGACATCGAAAACAGGCTCCTCCCGGTCCCTCAAATACGCGGGGACCTCCCACAATCCCCAGCATTGAAAAGCAGTGAACAAGAAGCCAGGAGAATTAAAACAACCCAAAAAGGTAACTATAACAATGATAACAATCACCATACAGGGGATCCAAGATAATGCAACCAAGGTGGAGCAGGACATACTGTATACTTATAATACCAATTCTACAGGTGAGTAATCACAGAATTGTATAATTCTTAGTATACAGTACGTCCTGCTCCAAATAGAATACTTACACTTGGGACATCCAATAGCAGTGTCCATAAAGTAGGGTGGAATCCCCAAAGGTAACAGCAGACAGTTTAAATCACTGCCACCTGCAAAACCTTTCGGCCAAAAATAGCATCAGCAGATGGCGTAACATCAACCTTGTAAAACTTGGAAAAGGTATCAACAGAAGACCAAGTAGCGGCCTTGCAAACTTGTTCAACAGAAGCCTGGTGGAAGGGAGGATTCTTCCCCTTAGCAGAGTAGGCCTGAATAACAGCCTGACGGATCCATTTGCTGATAGTAGATTTGGCAGGAGCCAAACCCTTCCTAGGGCCAGAAGGGACCACAAAAAGAGCATCAGTTTTTCCGAAAGGTGCAGTAGCCACCAGATAGTACTTCAGACACCTAACCACATCCAAAGAATGCAAAACCCTCTCCTTAGCATTACTAGGATTAGGGCACAAAGAAGGAACAAAAATGTTCTGATTCAAATGAAAAGCAGACACTACCTTAGGCAGAAAATCTGGCTTAAAGCAGAACACCACCTTGCCCTGGTGTCTCTCATAGTAAGGGGGCTGAATGGAAAGCGCCGCCAACTCAGACACACGCCTAACAGAAGTGATAGCCACCAAAAAGACAACTTTGAGAGTAAGAATGACCAGGGCAGCATTCTGCATAGGTTCAAAGGGAGCACCCTGCAAGGCTGACAAAACAAAGTTCAAATCCCAAACAGGCACCATGGGCTTACGTGGGGGACGCACATGAGACACCCCCTGGAAAAAGGTCCTGATCAGAGGATGCTGAGCAAAGGACTACTGGAAGAAAATAGCCAGGGCAGAAACCTGACCCTTCAGAGTTCCGAGTTGGAGCCCCATCTCCAACCCATGCTGCAGGAACTCCAGAATCCTGGGAATAGAGAACACACGACAGGGAAGAGACCTAGACTCACACCAGTCAATGTAGGCACGCCAAACCCTGTAATAAATGGAAGAGGAAGACTTTTTCCTAGCCTTTATTATGGTAACAACCGAGGTAGACAGCCCCTTCTCCCTCAAGATGGAGGTTTCAGCAGCCAGGCCGTCAAAGCCAGAGTTTGTAAATTGGAATGGCGTAAGGGGCCCTGAGTGAGCAGATCTGGCACCCTGGGCAGAACGTACTGATCTGCCAGCTGCACGTCTGCGAACCACACTCTTCTTGGCCACCTGGGAGCCACCAGATTTGCTGGGACCCCTTCCAGAGCAATCTTGCGCAGAACCATGCCAAGCAGGGGGAATAGAGGAAAGACATACAGGAGCTGAAAGTCCTGCCATGACATTGCTAGGGCATCCGTGGTCAAGGCCAGAGGATCCTGGGACAGGTAGACAAAGGCCAGGAGCTTGTGACGGGACGCAAACAGATCCCCATCTGGTTGACCCCAACGGTGACACAGGGATTGGAAAACCCTGTTGCAGAGGGAACATTCTCCTTGGCGAGAGGTCCCCCTTCTCAGAGAATCTGCCAGGAGATTTTCTGCCCCCGGAATGTACACAGCTGATATGCAGGGGACATTAGCCCCGCCCGACAGACTGGCATCCGTGGTGCCCGTCTCCCAGGAGGGGGCCAGAAAGGATATGCCCCCCAACAGGTTCCTGGAGTCCAGCCACTACGAGAAGGGACCATCTGACCAGGGGGAAAAGAGCACAGACCCGATCCAGGGATGCTGGGTCCTTGTCCCATACTGACAGGAGGTGAAGTTGCAGAGGCCTCAGGTGGAACTGAGCATAAGGCACCGCCTCGAAGCACGCCACCATCAGGCCCACCAGCTGCATTCCCTGCCTGATGGAGGGATGACGACAAGATAACAGGGACTGGACTGCGCAAGCAGACCGTCCACCTTCTGGTGAGGAAGAAAAATCCTTGCTTGAACTGTATCCAGAATCATTCCCAGTAAAGGAGTCACCAAGGATGGGGACAGAGGACTTGGGCTGATTGATCACCCAGCCAAATGACAGTGTGGACACCACCATCTGAGTATCCAATTCTGCCTGACAGAGATTGGGAGGAGATGAGAATGTCGTCCAGATAAGGCAGCACGTGGATGCCCTGAAACCTGATCAGAGACATCACCCCCGCCAGCACCTTGGTGAACACCCTGGGAGCTGAAGTGAGACCAAAGGGCAATGCCGCAAATTGGTAGTGTTGATCCTCCAGAGCGAACCTGAGGAACCTTTGATGACCTGGGAATACAGGAATATGAGAATCCCTTGCCTATTTCTCTTAAAGGGACCTGGCAGATGACCCCCAGCTCCAGGAGGCTTTGCACTGCCTGCACTAGATCCTGAGCTGACACAGGGTCCTGAGGAGTCCGGAATCTGATGAATCTTGGGGGGGGCGGGCAACAAACTATCTTGTAACCGAGGACACTACCGGTCTGAGTCATGAAGCCTCCAGACGTGAGCAAAGTACTGATGCCGTCCCCCCACCCGGATGGGCGAGGGTGTCCCATCATGCCTGAGGGGGCTTGGGAGAGGACTTAAGCTTAGGGCCCCAAGAGGAGGCAGGACGTCCACGTCCTCTGCCCCTACCCAAAAGTCTCCCCGGGCCCCAGTAAAGGAAGCCCCCCTACCTTGTCTAGCACCACGGTAGGGGGAGGAAAAGGAGCCCTGACCCCGAAAGGGCCGAGACTGCCGCCTGCGCTGGGGTAACCTGCCTCACTTAGCAAAAAGGTCCAGGCAGTCCCCAAACAGGCGCAGTCCTTTGAATGGAAAACCAGTGAGGGCCTTCTTGGCAAGCGTTGTCAGCCGCCCACTGGCGCAGCCAAACCGAGCGGCGTATAGCCACCACAAGGGCAGATGTTCTGGCACACATTCTAATGGTGTCAAAGGCAGAGAGGACAAAATTTACAAAAAAACATCACAACTAGAGAGCGCATTAAACACGTCAACAGGCAAATCAGGGGCACCATCAAGGACACTTCTGATCAGGGTCCTAATAGCCACAGTCGTAATGGCCGAGGCACAGACCGGGCGCAGCGCCGTCCCCACACATGCAAATGCATGGGACGCCAGCTGGTTAATGCGCCAGTCCTCACAATCCCGCAGGGTAGAATAGTCAGGGGAGTGCATGACAGAGGTGTTAGATAAACCTAGGACCGGGGCATCCACCTCGGGAGGGGATGACCAACATTTCACCACATCAGCAGGAAAAGGATATTTTCTGTCCCAACTCTTAGGTACACCGGGAAGTCTACTGGGACCTTGAGCACGAAATTATTGAAATGAGCTTGCTCGGGAAATTCCAAACGTGACTTAGCAGTATGAAACAGCTCACCCCTTTGCCTAGGAGCCGCAAAAGGGGGAGAAACAAAACCTCAAATATCTGGGCCAGCAATCTGTCATTATCATCCGGGGCCCAGGGGTCAGAGCCAGAATCGTCCGGACCCCTGGGCCTCTCATCCGATGACCCCAAGTCGGAGAACAGCTCCCCTTCATCCGAAGGGGTATAGCCACATAAATGCCAAAACTCACCAGTTTCCATAGGGAAAAAGTGACATCAGGCATTACGTGACGCTTTTTTGCAGTGGCCTTACGCGCCAAGGTATTAGCAATTAACTTCTCAACACTAGCCAGTCTAGAAGACACATCAGGCTGAGAATCCCCACTTGTATGCAAGTCAGTGGAGTTGAGATTTAAGCTTGGGGGAGTAGGTGAAGTGAAACGAGGCACAGGCCCAGCCACAGGAAGGCTGGATTGCAGCGCAAGCACCTGCTCGGCACAAGATACACAGACCCGCGCATAGTCAGCGCTAATAGGGGCCATCCCACAAGCTACACACAGCTGGGCTTGTCCCGAAGGAACCTCGGTCACATTATCCTGAGATGCCTCCATATGGTGATTATAGCGGCACAATAGGCCGATAGGGATTAACGCTATAAAGCAACCCTGGAGGCCCCAATAACCCGCTAGGGAAGTGGGAGTAATTACACTAGGCCTCACAAGTTAAGCAACTAATAGAGGGCAGGGAGAAGCCAATGGATTAGCCCATCTGAAAAACATAAAAAAGGGGGCTGTAAGCAAATATTCAATAAAGGATGAAAATAAAGCCGCCCGCGAGGGCACTTACGGACCGCGGTAGGTAGACAACAACATGCAGAGGCCAGCAAGCAGACAAGATGGCGTCGGTATACCTCGAGGGGCGGGGCCCGCACAAGTAATGACACGGAATGCGCCAGATACAGGCCCCGTCCCCCTGAAGAGCGCGAAGCCAACAACCTGACAAGCAGCCAATGACAGCGCACCAGCGCCTGCGGTAACGCCGCTGCCAAGCGCAGAACACTGAAGAAGCCGCGTGCGGCGGAAAATATAAAAATAAAAAGTAAAGCAACTCAGCGCGGCGGCTGACACAAGTCATAAGTAAAAAGGCAATAATGTAATGCATATATACACACACGTACACAACCCCCCCCCCCCTTTTTCCCCGAATGCTACAGGGAGAATGAGGGAGGACAGCGGCCATTTAAGATAGGGCACACCGATAGACAGGGGCAAGGGGCATAGTGCAGGAGGGGCATCCCATAGAGGCTCACCATAAGCCTATTCCGCCTACCCTTGGTGGGGGATTGCGGTGGAGCAGCGCTCCTAAAGCACCTAACAGCGGTGCTGCCTACCATCTCCCGACCAGCGCAGCCAAGGCTGGGAGGCACATAACAAATGGAACAGGTGGGAATAGTCCTACATGGCCGCAGGCTAATAGCCCCGCTCATCTGCGAGAAGAAAGCCATATTCTTGACCTTCGCAGTCCAGACTGCAGAGAAATTTTGGGGATTGTGGGAGGTCCCTGGGTATTTGAGGGGCCGGGAGGAGCCTGTTTCGATGTCTCTGCAGTCCAGCGCCATCTGGCGGAGTATAACCCAAGTGTAAGTATTCCATTTGGAGCAGGATGCACTGTATACTAAGAATATTAATACTTAGAAGGATTACTCCCATAGTGGTGTTCCATGCCTGGAATCTCCAGGATTCCTTCGCAAGCTTGGAATCTTTGGGTTAAAACCTTGCCCTAAAGGAAACTGGATCAAGAAATATAAGGGCAAAGAAGATAACTCCATCTGATAAGATTTAGAGCACATGTGCTCAACCATCCTCCTCCACAAGGGCCACTGAAAGACCAGGTCCCACAGTGATGCACAGGTGCAACGATCATCCATCAAAGCTGACGACTGAACACTAATTACTAACTACCTGTGCATTAGCGAGGAAGGAAGAGGGCCAAAGCCTCGACAGACTAAGTTTGCTCCCCAAACCAAGGACTTCCAACTATAATCACTCTAAAGCAAGAGGGATATCTAAACTATATTTCCATCTAACCAGTAGAAGGAAACTAACAGAGCCCAAGCCTAACAATGTAGGTCCTAAAATGGAGACTGCCACAGGACTAGCTCCAGAATAGAGAAGCTCAAAGGGGGAGAAGACACAGACAAGTGGCTCATCCAGGGGGAAGATGGTGGGATCTGGAGGAAGACCGGACCCCACCATCTTACCTGGGGGAAACACAAAAAAAATACCATTTTCTGATTACTCACCTGTAAAATGGGTATTCTAAGTATGTCACACACCCTGCTTCAAGACATTCATTACATGTGGGTATACTGACCTGTAGATGGCGATCTTGCAGAGATGTCAAAAAAAAGTAAGACCCTCCCGGTCCATAAATACCTGGGACCTCCCACTCATTCCCCAGTATAAAGATAGAAGATGAAGGGACCAGGAAAGCCAATTAAAACTAACAAAGGTTCACCATATAAAGGATCCAGAATACCAAAGGGCAGGGTGAAGCGGGGTGTGTGAGTATTCACAAAATGGTGTTATTCTAAGTATGTCACACACCCCGCGCTTCAAGACATTCATTACATGTGGGACATCCAATAACAGTGTCCATAAAGGGCGGGGATCCAAAAACAAGGCACAAACTTAAACCACAGCAGCTTGCAGAACCTTGCGGCCAAAAACAGCATCCGCTGAAGCCCGCACATCAACCTTGTAAAACTTGGAAATAGTGTGAACTGAAGACCACGTAGCAGCCTTACAAACTTGCTCAACAGAGGCCTGGTGCTGGAAGGCCCAGGATGCCCCAACAGCACGAGTAGAATGAGCAGTAACACGAAAAAGGGGAATCTTCCCCTTAGCAGAATAGGCCCCAACAATGGCCTGGCGAATCCATTTACTAATGGAAGACTTGGCGGGAGCCAAACCTTCCCTAGGCCCAGAGGGCACCACAAAAAGGGCGTCAGTCCTACGAAAAGGAGAAATAGCCACCAAATAGTACTTCACACAGCGAACCACATCCAAAGAATGCAAAACCCTCTCCTTGTCATTGCTGGGCTTAGGACACAAGGAGAGTAGAACAATGTCCTGATTAAGATGAAAAGCAGAGACAACCTTAGGAATGAAATCTGGCTTGAAGCGGAAAACAACCTTGTCCTGATGCCTCTCAAAGTAAGGCCGCCAACTCCGATACACGCCGAACAGAAGTGATGGCAACCAGAAAAAACAACCCTCTGAGTAAGCGTAGAAAGTGCAATATCCTGCAAAGGTTCAAAAGGAGGACCCTGCAAGGCAGAAAGAACCAAATTCAAATCCCAACCTGGAAGCAAAGGCTTCCTAGGAGGCCGCACATACGTAACCCCCTGGAAAAAGGTCTTAACCAGAGGATGAAGAGCAAAAGACCTATGAAAGAAAACCGCCAGGGCAGAAACATGCCCTTTCAGCGTACTAAGCTACAAACCTAGGTCCAGACCATGTTGCAGAAATTCCAAAACCCTAGGGATAGAAAACACCCTGCAAGGCAAAGCCCTGACCTCACACTAATCAATATAAGACCTCCAAATCCTATAGTAGATGGCAGAGGAAGACTTCTTTCTAGCCCTAACCAGAGTCTGAATGACAGCATCAGAAAGACCTTCCTCCAAGATGGAGGTTTCAGCAACCACGCCGTCAAAGCCTGCGTTGGTAAATTGGGGTAGAACAGTGGACCCTGAGTGAGCAGATCCGGCAGAAGGTGCAAATCTAAGTGATCCTCTGCCAACCTTACCACATCTGCGAACCAAACCTGTCTTGGCCACCTTGGAGCCACCAGGATCGCTGACACACCCTCTAAGGACAGCTTGCGCACCACTTTGCCCACCATGGGAAACCGGAGGGAACAGGTATAGAAACCCCAGATCCCTCCAGTTCAGAGACATGGCATCCGCTGCCAGAGCCAGCGGATCCCGCGAGAGAGACACAAATCCCGGAAGCTTGCGATTGTGACGAGAGGCAAAGAGGTCCACCTCCGGAGTCCCCCACCGGTGGAAAAGCGACCGAAACACCTTGGGGCTGAGCGACCATGCCCCCGGCGAGATGACCCCCTGCTCAGGGAGTCCGCCTCCGTGTTCTCCACTCCCGGAATGTACACTGCCGAGATGCATGGGACATTGACCTCTGCCCAAGCCAGGATCAAAGACACTTCCATGAGGGCACGCCTGCTGCGAGTCCCTCCCTGGTGATTGACGTAGGCAACCGCCGTCCGGTTGTCTGACAGAACTTGAACCGGTAGGCCCCGCAACTGATGAGTCAAGTGAGCCAGAACCAACCTGATGGCTCTCAACTCCAGAACATTGATGGGATCGTGAGCCTCCAGAGGCCCCCACAGTCCCTGAAACTGAAGATCCTTCCAAAATCCCCCCCCCCCCCAACCTGACAGGCTGGCATCCGTGGTGACCGTCTCCCAACGAGGGGTCAGAAAGGATCTGCCCCTCGGCAGATTGCTTGGTTTCAGCCACCACCGAAGGGAACGCCGCACCCGGGGGGACATCAGAAAAGACTGATCCAATGACAGCAGGGACCCGTCCCAAGCCGCCAAGAGATGGAGCTGGAGCGTCCTTGTGTGAAACTGGGCAAAGGGAACCGCCTAGAACGATGCCACCATCAATCCCACCAGTCGCATCCCCAGCCGGATGGGCGGGGATAGGAGACGCTGAGTCAATTCCTGAATCAGAAGAACCTTGGCCCGGGGGGGAACACCCTGGCCTGAGAAGTATCCAGAGACATTCCCAGGAACTCCACCACCCTGGAGGGAGAGAGGCAGGACTTGGGATAGTTGATCACCGTTGGGAAGACGCCATGATGAGAAGGTCGTCCAGATATGGCACGATGAGGATACCCCGGGCTCTGAGGATGGCCATCACTTCTGCCAACACCTTGGTGAAAACCCTTGGAGCCGAGGTAAGGCCAAATGGAAGAGCCACAAACTGAAAATGTCGATTTTCCGCGACAAACCTGAGAAATCTCTGGTGTGCCGGAAATATTGGAATATGCAGGTAAGCATCCTTTATGCCTATGGACGTCATGAAGTCCCCCTGACGAAATGAGTGGATGGCTGAGCGCAGAGTTTCCATACGGAACTTCTGGGGACGGACGAACCCGTTGAGCAACTTCAGATCCAGAATGGGACGAACGGATCCGTCCTCCTTGGGCACCGTGAACAAATTGGAATAGAAGCCCAGGCCCCGGTCTGAGGGGGGCACCGGACAGATGACAGCCATGTCCAAGAGACTTGCTACTGCCGCCCGAAGCCTTTGAGCGGCCAGAGGATACGACGGCACCCAAGACCTGAAGAATCTGGGAGGGGGTCGGAACTCGAACTCCAGCTTGTAACCGGAAGACACCACTTCCTGAATCCACCTGTCCGAGACCTCTTGGACCCAGACCCGGGAGAAGAGATGCAGCCGCCCCCCCACCCGCAAGGGTGAGGGCGCCCTCTCATTGCTGAGCCGGCTTGGCAGCGGCTTTAGGCTTACAGCCCCAACTGTGTCCTGGACGGGCCCGACCCCTGCCCCTGGACCAGGAATCACCTCTGGATGAGAGGAAAGCCGAACCCCTGCCAACTCTAGCCCCACGAAAGGACTGAGTGAAGGAAGCCGCCCCCCGAAAGGGCCGATGCTGCTTCTTACGCTGAGGTAACTTACCTCCCTTTGCCACCGAATCCAATTTCTCTCCAAAGAGCCGCAACACCACAAAGGGAAGGGCTGTACACAAAATCAGCCGCCCACTGGCGTAACCAAACCGACCACCGGATAGCCACAAGCAAGGCCGAAGCTCTGCTACACATCACCAATGTGTCATCCAAGGCGGTCAGCACAAAGGACAAAAACAACTCACATAGCTTAAGGGCGGTAAACTCCTCACTAGCCGGGTCAAGCCCGGAAGAGGTCAACCGTCCTCTAACAACCGACCTGCCAGCTACCAATAAAAGCACTGAAGCACAAACCGGCCGCAAGGCCGATCCAACACTGGCAAAACCATGACAAGCCATCTGGTCAATGCGTTTATCCTCAGCATCCTTGAGAGTAGTGCACTCCGGAGAATGCAGGATTGAGGTGCTGGACAACCCCAAAACAGGAGCATCCACCTGGGGGGGGGCGGGGGGGAGGGGGGGGGGGTTATGCGCGGGTCGACCAGTGCTTCACCGCGTCCACCGGAAAGGGATATTTTTTTGTCCCAACCCGGAGGGACACCCGGAAACCGAGTCGGCCTCTCCCATTCCTTGAGAATGATACCATCAAAATGCTTTTGATAAGGAAATTACAAGCGCGGCTTGGTCACCTCAAAGAACTCCCCCTTCAGCGGAGGAGCCGCCTCAGGGGGAGATAATACCATTTTGTGAGTACTCGCCTGAAAAATGGATATTGTTGGTGTGCCACACACCCCGCTGCACTTCTTAAATATTCATCCATTATTGCGTTAATCCACCGCCAGGTGACGTAGTGTAACGAGCCCCCTTCCGGCCTATATATACCTGGTACCTCCCTTCAATCACCAGTATATTTAAAAAGCAGAAAGACAAGGTACCAGTATTCCACCGGTAACCTCCAAAATCAATTTTGATATATAAATAAAAAAGGGCTTCACCATATAAATGCTTCGGTAATACCGAAAAGGGTGGGGGTGAAGCGGGGTGTGTGGCACACCAACAATATCCATTTTTCAGGTGAGTACTCACAAAATGGTATTCTTGGTGTGCCACACACCCCGCTTCACTTCTTAAATATTCATCCATTATTGGGACATCCAAAAGCAGTGTCCACAAGGGAAGGGCATCTCAAGGCCAGGTGAAGCATAACTTAAATGACTGCAGAACTTTGCGGCCAAAAACAGCATCCGCTGAGGCCCGCACATCAACTTTGTAAAACTTAGAAAAAGTGTGAACAGAAGACCAAGTGGCGGCCTTACAAACCTGTTCAACAGAAGCTTGGTGCTGAAATACCCAAGACGCCCCAACGGCGCGAGTAGAATGAGCAGTGATACGAAAAGGGGGAACTCTTCCCTTAGCAGAATAGGCCGCAGTAACGGCCTGACGTATCCACTTGCTAATGGCAGATTTGGCTGGTGCCAAACCCTTCTTAGGCCCATGGGGCACAACAAAAAAAGAATCCGTCCTACGAAAAGGAGACGTGATAATCAAGTAGTACTTAACACAGCGTACTACATCCAAACAATGCAAAACCCTATCTTTGTCATTCTTAGGATTAGGACACAAGGAGGGAAGAACAATATCTTGGTTCAAATGAAAAGCAGAAACAACCTTAGGAAGAAAGTCTGGCTTGAACCGAAAGACCACTTTATCCTGATGCCTCTCAAAGTAAGGCGCCTGGATAGTTAAGGCCGCCAACTCTGAGACACGCCGGACAGAAGTGATCGCTACCAAGAAAACAATCTTCTGAGTCAGGGTAGACAAAACAATATCTTGCAAAGGCTCAAAAGGAGGAGCCTGAAGAGCCGAAAGAACCAAATTCAAATCCCAAACCGGGAGTAATGGTTTCCTGGGAGGCCGCACATGCGTAACCCCCTGGAAAAAAGTTTTAACTAAAGGTTTAAGCGCAACACGCTTCTGAAAAAAGATAGATAAGGCAGAGACCTGCCCTTTCAACGTACTTAGCTGAAGACCAGAGTCCAGCCCTGATTCTAAAAACTCCAGAATCCTGGAGACCGAAAAGACCCTACAAGGAAAAGATCTTATCTCACACCAAGCGATATAGGCTTTCCAAGTCCTATAGTAGGTGATGGAAGAAAACTTCTTCCGGGCACTGATCAGAGTCTTAATGACTGAATCAGAAAGACCCTCCTCCTTCAGGATGGAGGTTTCAGCAGCCAGGCCATCAAACCCAGCGCTGGTAAATTGGGGTAACACAAATCGACCCTGAGTGCGCAGACCGGGCCGAAGAGGCAGAACGAACTAGTCCACTGCCAGCCGAACGATGTCTGCGAACCTCACTCGCCTTGGCCACCTTGGGGCCACGAGAACGGCGTACACCTTTTCCAGAGCCAAATTCTGAAGAACCCTGCCCAGCATGGGCATCGGAGGAAACAGGTATAGAAATCCCAGAACTCCCCAGTTCAGGGACATGGCGTCCACTGCCAGAGGATCCTGGGAGAGCGACACAAAGTTCGGGAGCCTGTGATAGTGATGAGGGGCCAACAGGTCCACCTCCGGGGTCTCCCATTGGAGACACAGTAAGCGAACCACCCGAGGATGGAGAGCCTATTCTTCCAGACGGGGAGAGCCCTTGCTCAACCGGCCCGCTACCTGTTTCATCATCTCTGGAATGTAAACCGCCGAGAGACAGGGAACATGGAACACTGCCCATGTCCGGATCAGGGACACTTCTCTGAGAGTACTCATACTGCGCGTCCTTCCCTGAAGACCGACGTAAGCAACTGCTGATCGATTGTCTGAACACATCTGGACCAGAAGGCCCAGAACGTACTGAGTCAGGAGAGCAAGCTCCTGACGAATGGTTCTCAGATTCAGAATATTGATGGGTAAGTGGGGCCTCCACTGCCCCTGAAACCGCAGCTCCTTCCAGAATCTGCCCCATCCCGACAGACTGGCGTCCGTGGTGACAATTTTCCAAAGGGGGGTCAGGAAAGGCCTGCCCTACACAAGATTGTTCGAGACCAAGCACCACAGGAGGGACTGCCGTACACGGGAGGACAACTGGAAGGACTGATCCAATGACTGAGGTTGCTGGTCCTAACACGCTAACAGAAATAGCTGAAGCGTTCTCGTGTGAATTTGGGCAAAAGAAAGACACACTCCGTCTTGATGAGAGTTCAGGCCGGGATGAACCGACCCATGAATGGACCGTGAAGGAGGGTGAGACTCGAATTCCAGGTCGTAACCGGGCGACACTACCTCCTGGATCCATCTGCCTGGAACCACTTGGTTCCAACGGTAGAAGTGTCGCAATAGTCCCCCCCACCCCACGGGTGAGGGCAGCCCCTCATTGCTGAGTGAGCTTATCAGCAGGTTTGGGCTTGGTGCCCCAGGACTGAGTGGGCCGGCCACGGCCCCTCCCCCGAGTCCAACCTGCGCCACTGGTAGCGGGAAAGGACGCACCCTTGCCCGCTCTGAATCCTCGAAAGGAAGGCCTACCGGAACTTGCCCCCCTGAAGGGACCACGAGGCCTTTTGCGTTGTGGCATCTTACCACCTTTTGCGACTGAATCAATTTTCTCCCCGAACAGACGCAACCCCAAAAAGGGGAGAGCTGTGAGCACCTTTTTGGAAGCCGTGTCCGCTGACCACCGACACAGCCATACTGACCTGCGAATAGCCACCAGCATAGCTGCTGCCTTGCTACTCATAGTCAGTGCATCGTCCTGAGCAGCCAGGACATAAGCCACAAAAGATTCACACTGCTTAAGCGCAGTGAACTGTTTGCAAGCGGGATTAAGATCCTCATATAGCCCCTGAATTAAGGACTATAGAAGAAGGGCCGAAGCACATACCGGGCGCAACGCTGACCCGGAATAGATAAAACCATGTCGAGCGTATTGGTCAATCCGACGATCTTCCCCATCTTTAGGGACAGTGGTCTCAGCAGATTGTACCATAGCCGAGCTGGAGAGTCCTAGTACAGGGGTATCGACGTCCGGAGGGACAGACCAAAGCTTCACCGATTCTGGCGGGAAAGGATAATGCTTTTCCCAACTGGAAGGAATTCCAGATAACCACGTGGGATGTTCCCATTCCTTAAACCGGACCTTCACCATGATTTAATGAAAAGCCCAAACTCTTAAAAAACAATTCCTCAGCATCTAAAATTAATATATTTTACATGTTTAGTCACTAATTTATTATACTTTCCCCCACTGGGCTGCAACTCTGTTCGGGAATTTAGGATACGGGCGCCGCCATCTTGACTCAGAAGCATCACACTTACTGAGGAGAGGAGAGTGGGATAAGGTACAGGGGGGCGGGTTATAGCTGTGCTTTGCTCAGACAGAGCAGAGCTGGGGTCAGGGAAAGGTCAGCAGTCCCAGAATGCAGAGCAGCACAGTCACTTCCTGTTTGCAGGCACTTCCTGTTTGCAGGCTGCCTGCAAAAATGGCAGCTTCCATAAGCTGCCATCTTGGATGTTTAAAGGCTTATAAAATGCAGTAGATGCAGGTAGGATGATTTTTAATGTGAGCAATCTGTATGTACAGGGTGTGGGAAACATATAAGATAGACTCTTATTTAGAGTGAAGGTCCGCTTTAAGAACCACCCTCTCAAAGTGGTGTTGTCTGGGAAAAACCAAACGCGGCTGAGGCTCCTTAAACAACTGACCCTTTGGCGGGGCGGCCGCCTCAGACGTGTCTAAACTCAAAATTTTAAACATTTGAGCCAGAATAGAGGGGTGTCAAAAACAACCCCCTCTGACCAATCGCCAATCTCATCAGCCACAAGCTGACCTGTCGGCTCATCTGACTCCGACGGGAATTCATCCTCGTCCGGGGATCCATCGGACCATTCCACAGGTTCACAAAACTGGTCCTGTGGAGCCGAAGGTACCGGAGTCAGGTGCCTTCGTTTTGCAGCGCCCTTCAACGCTGCTTTAACGGGCATTACTTTCCGGGAGCTGGGCTGTGCTGCCGCCTCGGAATGCAAATCCCCACTTTTGACAGTGTCATGCGGGGTCCGGAATAGGGAGGGAGAGGTAGGAGATGATGAAGGATGCGATGGCCCCGCAGCCGAAAAAACGGACTGGCGCGCAATAGTCTGTTTTGCACAAGGGATGCAAATAAAGACATCAGCTGGGAGTGGAACCCCACAACCTACGCACCCCCCAAACGGCTCAGCAGAACCGTTTCCGGAAATTACGGAAGCCTCCATATGGTGATTTATGGTATTCGCAATACTGGGACTTTTAAGGCATAAGCCAACCCGGGATGCCCCTTTATTAGTAATGTCCCAGAAGGGAGGATTTTTTTTTTTTTTTTTTTTTTTTTTTTAATATATATATTTATTTTTTTTTTAAGTTAAGGTCCCCTTTAATAAACATAGACTATATATATATATATATATATATTACAAAGCTATCCCAATAATTAGCCAGGCACATAGAGCCGGAGGGCCACCATAAGCAGGGATCCCAGGATCTGCAAGGAAAAGAAAAACCATCAGATCCTCACATGTGTATAAACATATAAGCATGGCACCAAAGTGCCCTTAAATAAGAGCCAAATCACGCCCCCTTAATACAAAGTGACTCCCCACTATATTACTGCAAGGAATGCATTCCCCATTTAACGGCCCCAACGGGAGGGGCCGCTTACCTGGTCAGCGAAGGCAGCAGCCGGAACAAGACTGCAGCCAGCACGGAAGACAAAGTGCGGCCGTGCGCCCACGCGACTTCCTGCATTTGAAGGAAGCAAAACGCTGGGGGCGCCGCGTCAGCGGGACCCGCCCCCCCCTACGCCGATCAGCTGGAAATCACTCTCAGCTGGGCCACTACACGTGCGCCCAGGCGGCGGAGGAGGGAGGGTAAAGACCACATGGCGCTGTTCAAATGAATAATAAAATGCCAGGCGGGGAGAGGGGGGAGGGGGCCACAAAGCAACAGTCTGCAAGAGAAGTGGCCAGCCCCTACCCAGCGCTGCCTGCCCTTAAAGCAGACCAAAAATATACACATGCTGAATACAGTGAATGCATAATCATGAACACACACATGTTAAAATGCAGTGATACAAGTGAAACACACATACTAAAAGCACACCCTCACACACACCCCCCCCCCCCCCCCCATAGTGAAGGGACCGTAACGGGAGAGTAAGGGGCTACGGGGACCCTCGGGACAGGGGCATCCCATTTCCGGATCACCATGCCGGATAGCCGCATTGCCCCACGCATGAGGTCGAGCGGTAGGAGATAAGCTCCTAGGCACTTAAAGTGCCATCTACCATTTGCCCGGTGAGCAGCCTAGGCTGGGAGGCTTCCATTCCACCATAAAGGTATACAAACTCAAACCGGGCAGAAATAGACCAAAAGGGGGGTGGCGGGGTAAGAATACCCCGGCCTACCTGTAAGCAGGAAACTTCCATTGTCAGCAAGCAGAGAGAAAAAATACTGGTGATTGAAGGGAGGTACCAGGTATATATAGGCCGGAAGGGGGCTCGTTACAAGACTTCCTCTCTGCACTACGTCACCTGCGGTGGATTAACCAAATAATGGATGAATATTTAAGAAGTGAAGCGGGGTGTGTGGCACACCAAGAATATAGCCAGAACCTCAAACATATGAGCCAGGACCCTAGAAGTATCCAAGGAATCCCCCTGGCCCTGTTCGGTATCAGCACCCACAAACTGCTGGTCATCGGATTCCTCAGACTCCTCAAACAGCTCCCCTTCCTCCAGCGGGGAACAATCAGACCAATCCAGGGAGTCAAACTTCTCCATATCAAAGGCCTGCGTGGCTGTATACAAATGTTTTCGCTTTGCCGTGGCCTTTTTGGCAACAGCACTGGAAAACAATTTTTCAAGATTGGCCAATCTGGCACACACCTCAGATTGTGACTCCCCACCCGTGACCACATCACATGGGGTACGTGTCAAGCGAGGGGGAGACAGAGGAGACTGGCGGAGCAGAACGCCTGAGATCCGGACTGCCGCGTAATAGTTGCGCACAGGG
This sequence comes from Gastrophryne carolinensis, assembly GCA_027917425.1. Classification (NCBI taxonomy): domain Eukaryota; kingdom Metazoa; phylum Chordata; class Amphibia; order Anura; family Microhylidae; genus Gastrophryne; species Gastrophryne carolinensis. The sequence continues at coordinate 591,108,676 of CM051234.1, forward strand.
TACACAAAGGGTCCCCCAAAAGGGATACCCCACACCCCAAACACAGCCTGGATTGCCCCGAGGGGGGCACAAGCCCATTATCCGGGGAAGCCTCTATATGGTGATTTTTTATATTTAGGCACAATGCCCCGAAGGAATTACGCAGTAATGCAACCCGGTATGCCCCTTTAAGTCCCGCGTGGGAGGAATTTACAGACCCCTAAATTTGACCAGGGACCCTAGGACCGGGAGAACCCCCCTTTAATAGGAACAATGGTCCACATGGAACACAAACACAGCGATCAGACCACATAGCAAATGTCCAAAGGGTTAATAACAGAAGCGTTGCCAAACAACCCCAAGGGGGGACATGAATAACCTTTACAGAGAAAAACTAATGGGGCCACAGGCCACTCACCGACCGTCACACACGCACGCCTGTCAGGGAAGGAAAAAGGCGCGTAGGCAGAGGAAGGAGGGCGGCGCGGTTCGCGCCCGACCCGCCCCTCCCGGCCAGAAGCCGGGACCTGAACCACGGCGCCCGCGCGAACGTCCCGACCCCCTCCCTGAGGGGGAAGAAGCTCCCCCACCGCCATGACAAACCACAGAGGCCGGAGCAAGTACCGCAAATGTGCATGTAAATGAGTGGATAAGCTGCAGTCACCAAACACACACACATTACAATAAAGGATTGAACCTATAAGGGACCAGCTCCCCCCCCCCCCCCCCAAGGGTATCCGGGAGAGGGGGAATCCACGCTAGGGTGGAAGATTAAGGGACAGGGCATCCCAAACCGGGGTCACCAACCCGGTTAGCCGCCTACCCCTTGTTATGGGGTCTCACGGCGGAGCTCCTGAGCACCTAGGGTGCCATCTACCCTTGCCCGGACCAGCAGCCTAGGCTGGGAAGCAAGTAAAATCAATAAAAGAATCCGGGCAGGAATAGATCAAATAGAGGGCCGGGAGTCATCCAGGCTACCTGCACGGAGGAGACATCCATCTTCTGACTTGCTCGCCGTCTGCAGAGATGAAAGACTGGGGAATGAGTGGGAGGTCCCAGGTATTTATGGACCGTGAGGGTCTTACTTTTATTGAAATCTCTGCAAGATCGCCATCTACAGGTCAGTATACCCACACGTAATGAATGTCTTGAAGCGGGGTGTGTGACATACTTAGAATATCGTGATGCTGAACCAGTCTGTTTCCTGGGAGAAAGGGGCAGGTATTAATTTTATTTATTGCTGTCCAGGCTTTTGTGTATTTTCCGTGCTAAGTGGAAGGAGCCAATTGGCTAGCCATCCTGGAGGACGTTTGAGGAAAGTTTCATCAACTATACAATATTCATAGATTATCTTTTGATCTTGGAGATGGGAGTATAGCTTTGACTCGTGGCCTTGGTTTCTCAAGGCATCTGGAAAGGCTTAAGACTCTGCCCTAACTGCCAGCAGTGAACGAGAATCTAGCAGTCTGGATGCCACATATAAAGGTTCACAACTATTGTGCAAAAGTTATTACAGCAAGAGTTGAAACACTTATGCAAACACCTGCTACTGCAGAGTTCTGTACAGAACCATCAATAAATCTAACAGGTTAAGTTAGACAAAATGTGCTATAGAATGCAAATGACATAGCGCATTTAGACAAGGCACACGGCAAGCCATATAGATTGTGAGGTAAGTTTTGGGCACATCTTTAGGCCAACCCTAACTTTGACAATTCCTGGCAAACTAGCACATTCCCTGGTCGGCAGGCTTGAGGTGGACCAAAACATGGGATTTTTACCATCCCATGTTTTGGGCCCTGTACCTTAAGAGCAATGCATGCAACTAGTTTCTCCACACAGGAAGCACCTTAAAGCTGCTATTACCAACAAGTCCTTGCCGCATCACCAGTATCTTGTTTTCCTGAAATGGGAAGTGCAGTGCCAGGGTCATGTATCTGATCAGATCGCCAGTCTGGAATGGAAAGTGCAGTGCCAGGGTCATGTATCTGATCAGATAGCCAGTCTGGAATGTTCGAGCATTTTCTGGGTACTTCTAGCTAGATACAGTCTGGGCAATAATATAGCTCAGGAATATACTGGACCCAGCCATCATAGGCAGCAGACCAAGTGTCTATTTAAAATTTCCACTGCAGAAAATCTGCACTACCCCACAACACAACCTCCCATTATGGCACAAGTTATAAACTTACCTGTCCACAAACTTCAAAAAATGTCTATTGGCCCATTCTATGAATCTACTGTGGTGCCTTAATCCACTGCCCATATGCTAGGACGCATCCCAATCAGGGTAACATGCTACACATAACCCCACCCATAGCCCTAATTTTTACACATGTCCAGGAACCGGCAGCAAAATCAGCAGAACAGTCTGCTCTGCAGCAGAATTCAAGCTCCATCTGCGATGCGCGCCCCCACCTGCAGACATTTAAGTCTGCCAAGCGAGTGCGAAGGGTGTGTATGCTAAACGCCACAAAGCAAGTTTAAAGCTTTTGGGCATCCACTATAGAGTTCAATGGATTTAAAATGTCTGTCCTTTAACAATGCCCCAAATAGAGCAAAGAAATACAATTCTGTGAAGTACTCACCTGTAGAATTGGTATTATAAGTATACAGTACATCCTGCTCCAGATAGATTACTTACACTTGGGTTATCCTCCGCCAGATGGCGCTGCACTGCAGAGACATGTAAAACAAGCTCCTCCCGGCCCCTCAAATACCCAGGGACCTCCCACAAATCCCCAGCATTGAAAAGCAGTGAACAAGAAGCCGGGAGAATTTAACCACCAACTGGTAACTATAAAAATGATAACTATCACCATACAGGGGATCCAGAATAATGCAAAAACCAGGGTGGGGTGGAGCAGGACATACTGTATACTTATATCAATTCTACAGGTGAGTAATCACAGAATTGTATTATTCTTAGTATACAGTACGTCCTGCTCCAGATAGATTACTTACACTTGGGACATCCAATAGCAGTGTCCATAAAGTAGGGTGGGATCCCCAACAAAAAGGTAACAGCAGACAGTTTAAACCACTTCCGCCTGCAAAACCATGCAGCCAAAAGCAGCATCAGCTGAGGCCCTAACATCAGCCTTGTAAAACTTTGAAAAGGTATGAACAGAAGACCAAGTAAGTAGTGGCCTTGCAAACTTGTTCAACAGAAGCCTGGTGCTGGAAGGCCCAAGAGCCCGAGTAGAATGAGCAGTAAGGCGGAAGGGAGGATTCTTCCCCTTAGCAGAATAGGCCTGAATCACAGCCTGACGAATCCATTTGCTAATAGTAGACTTGGCAGGAGCCAAACCCTTCCTAGGACCAGAAGGGACCACAAAAAGAGCATCAGTCTTCCTAAAGGCCGCAGTGACTACCAGGTAATACTTCAGACACCTGACCACATCCAAGGAATGCAGAACCCTTTCCTTAGCGTTGCTAGGATTACGACACAAAGAAGGAAGAATAATATCTTGATTCAAATGAAAGGCAGACACCACCTTAGGCAGAAAGTTCGGCTTAAGCGGAACACCACCTTGTCCTGGTGTCTCTCATAGTATGGGGGCTGAATGGACAGGAACGCCAGCTCAGACACACGACTGACTGAAGTAATAGCCACCAGAAAGACAACCTTGAGGTTAAGTACAGCCAGAGCAGCATCCTGAATAGGCTCAAAGGGAGCACCCTGCAAACAGACAAAGTTCAAATCCCAAACAGGGACCATAGGTTTACGTGAGGGACGCACATGAGTGACCCCCTGAAAGAAGGTCTTAACCAAGGGATGCTGAGCAAAGGAAGTCTGAAAGAAGACAGAGCAGAAACCTGACCCTTCAGAGTACTGAGTTTTAAGCCCAACTCCAAACCATGCTGTAAAAACTCCAGAACCCTAGGGACTAAGAACTCCCTACAGGGAATAGATCTAGACTCACACCAATCAATGTAGGTACGCCATACCCTATAATAGATGGCAGAAGAAGTTTTCTTCCTAGCCTGCACCATGGTATCCACCACCGAGGCAGAAAAGCCTTTCTCCATCAAGATGGGAGGTTTCAGCAGCCAGGCCGTCAAAGCCAGAGTTTGTAAATTGGGATGGCGTAAGGAGCCCTGAGTGAGCAGATCTGGCGCCCCTGGCAGGACATACTGGTCTACTGCCATTTGTACCACATCTGCGAACCACACTCTTCTTGGCCATCTGGGGGCCACCAGAATCACTGGCACCCCTTCCAGAGCAATCTTGCGCAGGACCCTGCCCAGCAGGGGGAACAGAGGAAAGACATACAGGAGCCGAAATTCCTTCCATGACATTGACAGAGCATCGTGGCCAAGGCCAGAGGATCCTGAGACGGAGACAAAGGCCGACAGCTTGTGACGGGATGCGAACAGATCCACATCCGGTAGACCCCAACGGTGGCACAGGGTCTGGAATACCCTGTTGCAGAGGGACCACTCCCCCTGACGGGAAGTCCCCCTGCTCAGAGAGAGTGCCAGTAGATTCTCTGCCCCCCGGATATACACATCCGAAACTCAATGAACATTGGCCTCCGCCCATGTCAGAATCCGCGACACTTCCTGGAGGGCACCCCTGCTCCGGGTCCCTCCCTGATGGTTGATGTAGGCAACTGCCGTCCTGTTGTCTGAGCGCACCTGCACAGACATTCCCTGCAGGTGATTGGTCAATTGCTCCAGTACCAACCTGATTGCCCGTAGTTCCAGAATGTTGATGGGTAAGTGGGCCTCCTGAGGGCCCCACCTCCCCAGGAACCGCAGGGACTTCCAGAATCCCCCCCCAACCTGACAGACTGGCATCTGTGGTGACCGTCTCCCAGGAGGGGGCAAGAAAGGACCTGCCCTTCAGCAAGTTCTTCTGGTCCAGCCACCACGAGAGGGACCCTCTGACCAAGGGGGCAGCACACAAACCCCATCCAAGGATGTGGGGTCCTTGTCCCATACTGACAGAAGGTGAAGCTGCAGAGGCCTCAAATGGAACTGAGCAAAGGGCACCGCCTCGAAGCTCGCCACCATCAGGCCCACCAGCTGCATTCCCTGTCGGAGGGAGGGCTGGGGGCACGAGAGCAGGAACCTCACCTGCACAGTCAGAGCTTCCACCTTCTGTTGAGGAAGGAATATCCGTGACTGAACCGTATCCAGAATCATCCCGAGGAATGGGATCACAGACGAGGGGGACAGCGAGGACTTGGGGTGATTGATCACCCAGCCGAAGGACTCCAAGTGTCCAGCTCTGCCTGCTGTAGGGACCGCGATGTGATGAGAATGTCGTCCAGGTAGGGCAGCACGCGTATGCCCCCCAACCTTATCAGAGACATCACCCCAGCCAGCACTCGGGGGGGCTGAAGTGAGGTCGAATGGTAAGGCCACAAATTGGTAATGTTGATCTTTCAACGCGAATCTGAGAAACCTTTGATGTCCTGGGAAAACAGGGATGTGAAGGTAAGCATCTTCCGTCATAAAATCCCCTGGGCGCAGAGAGCCGATGGCCGAGCGCAGAGTTTCCATGCGAAAGCGCCTGTTCTTGACAAACTTGTTGAGGATCTTTAAATCCAGAATGGGCCTGACTGAACCATCTTTCTTGGGGACCATGAAAAGGTTGGAATAGAACCCCTTGCCTCTTTCTCTTAAGGGGACCCTGCAAATGACCGCCAGATCCAGAAGTCCTTGCACAGCCTGCATCAAGACCTGAGACAGGGTCCTGGAGGACCCGGGACCTGATGAATCTTGTGAGGGACCGCACAGCAAACTATCTTGTAACCAGAGGACACTACCTCCTGAATCCACCGGTCTGAGACGTGGAGCCTCCAGACGTGCGTGTAGTGCTGTAGCCGTCCCCCCACCCTGACGGGCGAAGGCGCCCCATCATGCCTGAGGAGTCTTGGGAGGGGCTTTGGGCTTGGACCCCCAGGACGTCGTCCTCTGCTCCTATACCAGGAATCTGCACGAGCCCCCGCGAAGGACACCCCTTTTCCCTGCTTAAAGGAGTGAAAGGGGGCCCTGGCCTCGAAATGGCCGAGACTGCCGCCTGCGCTGGGGTAACTTACCTCCTTTAGCAAAGAGGTCTAAGCGGTCCCCAAACAGGCGTAGCCCCTTAAATGGAAGCCCAGTAAGGGCTTTCTTAGCAGCATTGTCAGCAGCCCACTGGCGCAGCCAAACCGCGTGGCGTATAGCTACCGCCAAGGCAGAAGATCTGGCACACATCCTAATGGCATCATCCGATGCAGACAGGATAAAGTTTACTAACACATCACAGTTAGACAGTGCATTAACCGTATCAGGTGGCAATTCATCAGGGCCTTCAAGTACATTTCTGACCAGGGCCCTTTGCGCCACAGAAGTAATGGCCAAGGCGCAAACCAGGCGCAGCGCCGCCCCCACAAATGCAAAGGCATGGCATGGCAATTGGTCAATGCGCCGGTCCTCAGAATCCCGCAGCGTAGTAATGTCGGGGGAGTGCATAATAGAGGTGTTAGACAGCCCTAGAATAGGAGCATCGACCTCGGGGGAGATGACCAGCACTTGACCATATCAGCAGGAAAGGGATACTTTCTGTCCAAACTCTTAGGTATCCCGGGAAGTCTACTAGGGTGTTCCCACTCCTTAAGCACAAGGTTATTGAAATGGATTTGCTCAGGAAATTCCAATCGAGCCTTAGCAGTATGAAAGAGCTCACCCCTTTGCCTGGGAGCTGCAACAGGGGGAGAGATGGACAGGACCTCAAAAATCTGAACCAGCAGCCTGTCAGTATCATCCGGGGTCCAGGGGTCAGAGCCAGAATCGTCAAGACCCCTGGGCCTCTCGTCAGATGACCCTAAGTCAGAGAAAACCTCCCCTTCGTCCGAGGGGGTATAGCCATATAGGTTCAACAATTCGTCAGACTCCGTAGGGAAAAGAGTGGCATCAGGGGTTAAGTGACGCTTTTTAGCGGTGGCCTTACGCGCTAAGGTATTAGCAATCAATTTTTCAACACTGGCCAGTCTAGCAGCCACATCAGGATGAGAATCCCCGCTTGTATTGGGGGTTATACTCAAGCTTGGGGGAGTAGGTGAAGTGAGGCGAGGTGCAGGCCCAGTCACCGGAGGGGTGGGTTGCACCATTAGCGCCTGCTGTGCGCAAGGAACACAGACCCGTGCATTGTCACCGCTGATAGGTGAGACCCCACAAGCTACACACAGCCGGGCTTGTCCCGAAGGAACCCCGGTCACGTTATCCTGGGATGCCTCCATATGGTGATTAATAGGCACAATAGGCCAGTAGGGATTGACGCTGTAAGCTACCCTGGATGCCCCAATGACCCGCAGGGAAGTGGGAGTAATTATACTAGGCCCAACTGACAATTACACAGGGCCGGGAGAAGCCACTGGATTCACCCGTCTGAAAGACACAATGAGAAGAAGTGGCGTCAGAACCATGCACAGTAAGCAATGAGCATAAAGGTCGCCCGCGGGGGCACTTACAGACCGCGGAAGGAGGGACCATTACACGCGACTATACATCAAAATAGCGCCAAGCGACCCTCGAAGGGCGGGCCAGAACGGGCCGTGACGCGGAGCACGCCAAGCCAGGCCCCCCCGCCCCCCCCGAAGAGCGTGAACTCTAAGACAGCAGCCAATGATAACGCCGCAGCGCCTGAGGCGACGCCGCGGGCATCCGAAGTGAGGGAAAAGATGCGCGCGGCGGCGGCCATGTAATAGTAAAAACAGACAAGCCAGTGCGGCGGCTGACACCACATATCTAGTCATACACGTAATCACTATACGCACTGACCCCCACCCCACCCTTTTCTCCCCCGAAGTCTACAGGGAGAATGAGGGAGGATGGCGACCCTTTGTACAGGACCCACCGCTACACGGGGTATGTGGCAATAATGCGGGAGGGGCATCCATAAAGGCTCACCATCAGCCTATACCGCCTACCCTTTGGTGGGGGACTGCGGTGGAGCAGCGCTCCATAAGCACACACGGTGCCGCCTACCTTCACCCGACCAGCACAGCCCAGGCTGGGAGGCACATCACATGAAGGACGGGTGGGAATAGTCCAACAGGGCCGCAGGCTAATAGCCCCGCGCACCTGCAAGAGAGTGATATTTCATGTCTTCGCAGTAAGCACTGCAGAGAAATCTGGCGGAGGATAACCCAAGTGTAAGTAATCTATCTGGAGCAGGACGTACTGTATACTAAGAATAGTTGGTTATATGTACACCGCCACCACCCTCAAATATACAGGAACTAAACGTAGCATTGGGAAAAATGTAAAACAGAATACCATGTTTATTTCCAAATCCTCTATCACTGGTTTCAAAGCTTTGATTGAAGTCATTTTTATCTACATAGAAAAAGAAAAACTTATTAAACCAATGAAAAGTTTGATTTTTATTTCCTTAATAAAAAGGTACAGCCAAAATGTGTTCAATCAACAGGTACATGAAGGATTTATATTTTCACATTTTAATTAAAATGGTATTCCAGTCTAAAGGATGATGCAAGAAAGAAACCCTTACCTCAGCCACAGTTCAGCGCCGCTCTCCGGGTCATGGGGGTGCCGCTATGGGTCTCTCTGCGTCTGCTATCCATGCTCCGGAGGACTGCGCTGGACCGCGGCTAAGGAAACTGGACTTCCACTTTAAACATGAGAATGGCAGGAATATTTGTTCTATTACAGAGCTTCTAATACACTAAGACAGTTAACACGCATCTCCAGGCAATAAAAGTTTACACATTTGCTCCACTAAAGCTCTACTTTGATGGTCAGTGGCATATAGTGATAGATACACTGGACTTTCACTTTAAGAGCTTTCTGAGCAGTGATTGGTCATTACAGCCGACTGCTTTTTACTTCTGGCTAGAAATAAAACATTGTTGCACAAACATTTAGGGCAAGTTTGACTATGGGACTGGGTTTTTCAGAAGCAGATGTGGTGGGCTAGTACTTCGTTAAAACTAGTTTAGGTATGCATTAAGTTTTAACAGTTCTAACTTTCTGAAACCCCGAGTTTTAATAGAATTTGTTTGTGAATGGCCGGCGCGGGCATGCTCCGTTAGAGAGAGGCAGAGGATGCGGCCATCAGAGCTGCTGCTCTAAGACGCACTGTTGGATTAGGGTGCCCCCGGAGAAAGGATTAACCATTTAAATGCCAAGCACGTAACAGCTACGTGCTCGCATGTCCGTGCCCCTTAAGTGGGAAGCACATAGGTGTTACGGGCTTGTCTCCCCCCCACCCAGAAAAATAAAAATAAAAATACTCAATTGACCCCTCGTTGGAGCCGGCCGGGTCCCCCTTTAATTTGGTGCTATTCGATCCCCCGTGGGGGATCGGATGGCTTCAGGAGAGCCCCCGGAATAGGCCGCCCGCCCCCCTCGGCAGCAGCAGCTGCTAACTAATAAAAAAAAAAAAAATTAAAAATAACATTTACTTACCTGCGGTCGCGCTGCCTCCCGACAGGTGAGGGGCCTCCGATCGCCCCCAGGCTCTTCCGTGGCTAGGAGAGGGCAGAAATCGAGCCCCCCCCCCCCCCCCCCCCACTTCCTGGATCGCGACTGCTAGCCCCGCCCCCTGGGGGCGGTGATGTCACCTGCAGCCGGCTTCTTAAGACCAGCACCCGAGACTAAGAATCAGTCTGCTCATTTATTTTCTTATGAGTCAGTGTGTTTATTTTTACATTTAACCCCTTGTGAACTGTTATGGGGTCCATGAGACCCCTTACACCAGTTCACAAGGCTGGGGGCTGGCAAGTCACCTGCAAGTAGCAGGTGACTTGCCATTAACCCCTGGCACCCCTATTACCTACCTCCCCAAAGCCCGGGGGGGCAGAAGAGCCCGGGCCCACATAGGCTATGTGGGCTTGTAGGCTGCAGGGTGGGGGGGGGCCCCTCCACTCTGTTCCTACAAGCCCCCATAGCTGGTCCGGGCTGGTAATGCAGGGTAAGGGGGACCCCATTTCATTTTTGGGGGGGATTTTTAAGGGTTTTAACCCTTAAAATATCCCCCCAAAAATGGCCCCCCCCCCCCCCCCCCGGGTGACCCTATGTCTTTTTTAAATTAACCCCTTATGCTATAAAAGGCTTCCAGCTGCAGCAGGAGAGGAGAAGCCAGATTGATCAGCGTGGGACACAGGGATGAATGGGAGGTAAGAATTAAAAAGTATTAAAAAAAATATATATATATTTTTCTGTTTCTGTGTTTTTGTTTACACTTAACTCCTTGTAAACTGGTGCGGGATCCATGAGATTCCTATACTAGTTCTGGCTGGGATGGCAAGTCACCTGCAGCTAGCGGGTGACTTGCTGTTAACCCCCGGCACCCGAATTACCTGCCTCCCCAAAGCCCAGGGGGGAGGCAGAAGAGCCTGGGCCATGGCTATGTGGGCTTGTAGTCTGCAGGGTGGGGGTGGGGGCACCAAAGCTGTCCCCCTTGCACCCTGTTCTACAAGCCCCCATTGCTGGTCAAGGGCTGGTTATGATGGGTAAGGGGGACCTCTTATTTTTGGGGGGAGTTGAGGGTTTTTAACCTTTAAAATTCCCCAAAAAATGGGTCCCCCCCAGGAGGGGAGACCCTATGTCATTTTTTTTTAATTAACCCCTTATGTTTATAGTGTGGATAGTAGTAGTATTTTATTTGTGAATGTTATAAAGTGCTATTTTCAGTTCAGGGGGTCTCCTGGGCAAGAATGGGGGGGGGGGGGGGCTACCAATACATATGTGGTACCGTTGTAATCTGGAGAAATTGGGCTTTCACATGCAATATGGTTTTCTCTAATAAAGTAAATGTTTTATTTAAAATAAAGGAGACGATTGTCTAAATTTTTTTTTTAATTTTTTTTTTTTTTTTTACACAAAAATATTAATATCCATTTTTCAGGTGAGTACTCACAAAATGGTATTTTCTCCTGTTTTTTTGTCGGTGTGCCACACACCCCGCTTCCCCTTTAATTCTTAACGATCGGGTTACTCACCAGCAGGTGACGACGTTGCAGAGAGAGTCTTGTAAACGAGCCCCTCCTGGCCTACATATACCTGGGACCTCCCACTGAATCACCAGTTATTTAAAAAGCAGAAAGACAAGGTACCAGGAAATCCAACGGTAACCTCAAAATAAAGAAAAGCTTCACCATATAAAGGATTCGGGATACCGAAAAGGGCGGGTGAAGCGGGGTGTGTGGCACACCGACAATATCCATTTTTCAGGTGAGTACTCACAAAATGGTATTATTCTCGGTGTGTTATTCTTGGTGTGCCACACACCCCGCTTCCCCTTTAATTCTTAACGATCGGGACATCCAAAAGCAGTGTCCACAAGGGATGGGTATCCAAAGGCCAGGTGAAGCATAACTAAAATGACTGCAGTCTGCAGAACTTTGCGGCCAAAAACAGCATCCGCTGAGGCCCGCACATCAACCTTGTAAAACTTAGAAAAGGTATGAACAGAAGACCAAGTAGCGGCCTTACAAACTTGTTCAACAGAAGCTTGGTGCTGAAAAGCCCAAGACGCTCCAACGGCGCGAGTAGAATGAGCAGTGATACGAAAAGGGGGAACTTTCCCCTTAGCAGAATAGGCCGCAATAATGGCCTGACGTATCCATTTGCTAATGGAAGATTTGGCCGGTGCCAAACCCTTCTTAGGCCCACAGGGCACAACAAAAAAGGCATCAGTTTTACGAAAAGGAGAAGTAATAATCAAATAGTACTTAACACAGCGTACTACATCCAAACAATGCAAAACCCTCTCCTTGTCATTCTTAGGCTTAGGACACAGGGAGGGAAGAACAATATCTTGGTTCAAATGAAAAGCAGAAACAACCTTAGGAAGAAAGTCCGGTTTGAACCGAAAGACCACTTTATCCTGATGCCTCTCAAAGTAGGGCGCCTGGATAGATAAGGCCGCCAACTCCGAGACACGCCGAACCGAAGTGATGGCTACCAAGAAGACAATCTTCTGAATCAGGGTAGACAAAGCAATATCTTGCAAAGGCTCAAAAGGAGGAGCCTGAAGAGCAGAAAGAACCAAATTCAAGTCCCAAACAGGGAGTAATGGTTTCCTGGGAGGCCGCACATGCGTAACCCCCTGGAAAGAAGTTTTAACTAAGGGATGAAGCGCAAAACGCTTCTGAAAAAAGATCGATAAGGCAGAAACCTGCCCAGCTGAAGACCAGAGTCCAGGCCAGATTGTAAAAACTCCAGAATCCTGGAGACCGAAAAAACCCTAAAGGAAAAGATTAACCTCACACCAAGCGATATAGGTTTTCCAAGTCCTATAGTAGGTGATAGAAGAAGACCTCTTTCGGGCACCGATCATGGTCTTAATAACCGAGTCAGACCCTCCTCCAAGATAGAGGTCTCAGCGGCCAAGCCATCAAAACCAGCATTGGTAAACTGGGGTATGACAGCCGACCCTGAGCGAGCAGACCTGACCGAAGAGGCAGAATGAGCTGATTTACTGTCAGCCAAATGATGTCTGCGCCACACTCGTCTTGGCCGTCTTGGAGCCACGAGAATGGCGGACACCCTTTCCAGAACCAGCTTCCGTACCACCCAGCCTAGCCTGGGTATCAGAGGAAACGGGTACAGAAAACCCGGGTTTTCCCGGCTCAGGGATATGGCTTCCGCCGCCAGAGGATCCTGAGAGGGCGACAAAGATCGGGAGCCTGCAATTGTGACGCCAGGGAAACAGGACCACCTCTGGTGTCCCCCACCGGAGCAGACTGCCGAGAGATAAGGAACATGTGTCTTCGCCCAGGTCAGGATCAGGGACCCCACTATGAGGGCACCCAGACTGGGAGTCCCTCCCTGATGATTGAAGTAAGCAACCGTTGTTTGACTGTCCGAGCGTAGCTGAACCAGAAGACCCAGACCCGATGGGACACAAGAGCAAGAACCAGACAGAAGGCTCTCAGCTCCAGAACAGACGGCCAAGGATTGGAACGAAGGATCCAAGCCAACTCCTGAATTATACAAACCTTGGACTGAGCGAGCAACGCCATGTGTTGACCGAAATCCGACCGCATTCCCAGAAAGGACACCACCCTGTCTAGAGCAAGGGGGGACCTGGGAAGTTTGAAAAACTTCAGATGCAGGACAGGGCAAGCTGACCCGTCCCTCTAGGGGATTGAGAAGAAAATGGTGTAAAAAATCGAGGCCCACCTCTAAGTGCGGCACCAGCCAGATGACCGCCATTTTCAGGAAAACCCATGAAGAAGGGCGAGACTCGAACTCCGGTTTGTAACCGGGCGACACCACCTCCCAGATCTGTGTGTCCGGAGACTCCCGGCCTTAAACCAGGGAGAAGTGTCGCAATTGTCCCCCCACCCGCACGGGTGAGGGCAGCCCCTCATTGCTGAGCGGGCTTAGCAGTAGGTTTGGGCTTGGCGCCCCAGGACTGACCGGGACGGCCACGACCTCTTCCCCGGGACCAACCTACAGCCCCAGTAACGGGAAGGGAAGCCCTTCTGCCTGCTCTGGCTCCTCGAAAGGAGGGACTAAAGGAACTCGCACCCCTAAAGGAGCGACACGGTTTCTTGAATTGAGGCAACTTACCATCCTTGGTAATGGCATCCAATTTCTCGCCAAAAAGGCGTAAACCTAGGAAGGGAAGCGCTGTAAGCGCCCTTTTAGAGTTAAGGTCCGCCGTCCACTGGCGCAGCCATATAGACCAACGAATAGCCACCAGCAAAGCCGCTGTCCTGCTACTCGTCGCAAGAGCATCGTCCTGAGCAGTCAGGGCAAAAGAAACAAACGACTCACACTGCTTGAGAGAGCTAATCATATCACAAGCGGGATCAAGATCTGCGAGCAGATCCCTAATAATGGATCTAACGGCCAGCAGAAGAATCGCCGAAGCACAAATTGGCCGTAGTGTCGACCCAGCACTGATAAAACCATGGCGGGCCAATTGATCAACCAGACGATCCTCACCATCCTTAATGGTAGTGGTGCCAGAAAGGTGCAACGCAGCCGGGCCAGTCAACCCCAACACCGGGGTGTCGACTTCGGGGGGCACTGACCATAGCTTCACCAAGTCCTCTGGAAAGGGATAACGCTTATCCCAATTAGGAGAAGTTCCAGCCAGGCGCGTGGGTTGTTCCCATTCTAAGGACAAGCTTCTCAAAGTGCTGTTGCCTGGGAAACACCAAACGCGGCTGGGGTACATCAAACAACTCACCTTTTGGCAGGGGGACCACCGCAGGCGGATCCAAGGCCAAAACTTTAAACATTTGAGCCAAAATGGAAGGAGTGTCAAGGGACACCCCCACAGCCTGATCACCAGCAGCATCAAACAATAGCTGGTCTGCAGGCTCATCCGACTCCTCAAGGAGTTCCCCCTCCTCATCAGGGGGACAATCTGAATAATCCAAAAATTCAGGTACCTCATCCTCCAGGGCAGGTACTGCCGGAGCAAGGTGCTTCCGCTTTGCCGTAGCCTTCTGAGCCACTGAGCCACTGAAGCGGAGATAATTTTCTCGAGGTTGGCCAACCGCGCATGCACCTCGGAATGCGAATCCCCATTTTTGACAGTGTCACACAGGGTCCGGACTAGGTTGGGGGGATAGGAGATAAAGAAATTGCGAGGAGCCAGAAGCAGGAGCAACGGACTGGCGCGCAATGTTCTGCTGAGCACATGGAACGCATAATATGACATCGCCTGGGAGCGGAACCCCACAGCCCCCCACAACCTGGATAGCCCCGAGGAGCCATTTCCGGTAACATTGGAAGCCTCCATATGGTGAATTTGTGGTATTCGCAACAACCCAGGGTTTTACGCATTAAACCGGACCTTCACCATGATTTAATGAAAAGCCCAAACTCTTAAAAAACAATTCCTCAGCATCTAAAATTAATATATTTTACATGTTTGGTCACTAATTTATTATACTTTCCCCCACTGGGCTGCAACTCTGTTCGGGAATTTAGGATACGGGCGCCGCCATCTTGACTCAGAAGCATCACACTTACTGAGGAGAGGAGAGTGGGATAAGGTACAGGGGGGCGGGTTATAGCTGTGCTTTGCTCAGACAGAGCAGAGCTGGGGTCAGGGAAAGGTCAGCAGTCCCAGAATGCAGAGCAGCACAGTCACTTCCTGTTTGCAGGCACTTCCTGTTTGCAGGCTGCCTGCAAAAATGGCAGCTTCCATAAGCCGCCATCTTGGATGTTTAAAGGCTTATAAAATGCAGTAAATGCAGGTAGGATGATTTTTAATGTGAGCAATCTGTATGTACAGGGTGTGGGAAACATATAAGATAGACTCTTATTTAGAGTGAAGGTCCGCTTTAAGCAACCCGGGATGCCCCCGGGATGCCCCTTTGTAATTAAAGTCCCGGAAGTGGGAGGATTTTTTTTTTTTTTTTTAAACCTAGGAAAATCCCAATTAAGAGACTAAGACTAGCCAGGTATAACAGACCGGGAGAGCCACTGCGGTGAGGGGATCCCAGAATCTGTGGGGGAAAAGAGACCACAGTCAGTCCCCCAGCCACAATCATACATAACCAATAAGGCAAACATATATGGCTAGCTTAAACATCTTGAATAAATATACATGACACATGTAATTTCAAGGCAAAGCAGAGTGCAAAAAAACAGAGCACATACTGTGTATAAATACATGCCCATACATAAATATACACATACCTGTACATATATATATATATATATATATATATATATATATATATCACAAGGTAAAGTGAACAATCGCAGCCACTGGAGCACAACAACATTCCCCATAAGTAGAAATGCCCCAGGGAGAAAAATGTTGCACAAGCAGCCATAGCATAAGAACGGCCCCACGTGCGCAATGGTGGGGCCGTTTTACCTGTGTAGTTTTCAGCCGCAAGCTCTTCCCCCACCAGCTGCAGCGTCCAGGTCTCTAATGAGACCAGGGAAGCGAGGGGCAGGCCAGAAAAACAGTCAAAAACAGGCCCCAGCAGCCCTGGCCATGTGCTGCCACTAAAAACTGCCAAGGCCTTTTCACAGTAAAGTAAAGCACTCATGCACATTACACACACCCCTCCCCCCCCCCCAGCGAAGGGAGAAGGCCAAGCGGGAGAAGGTGACCTAAAGGGACATTGGGACAGGGGCATCCCAAATCCGGATCACCAGCCGGATAGCCGCATTGCCCCACAAGTGGGGTCGAGCGGAGGAGATAAGCTCCTAGGCACCTAAAGTGCCATCTACCTTTGCCCAGCCCGCAGCCTAGGCTGGGAGGCTTCCATTTAACTAGGCATAATAAACACACTAGAACTGGGCAGAAATAGACCAAAAGGGGATGCCGGATTATACCCCGGCTACCTGCAAGCAGGAGACTTCATTCTTCTGTCTTGTCGCTTCATGCAGAGAGAAAAAACTGGTGATTCAGTGGGAGGTCCCAGGTATATGTAGGCCAGGAGGGGCTCGTTTACAAGACTCTCACTGCAACGTCGTCACCTGCTGGTGAGTAACCCGATCGTTAAGAGTTAAAGGGGAAGCGGGGTGTGTGCCATACCGAGAATAAATTACAAACACCACATTTCATATTAAAGCCTAAACTCTGCTGCAAAATATATATCTATAATTTTCCTGAAAATTCCGGCAAAAATCACGGTTAAACATTGCGCAGAATGGGGAAAAATGACCTGTCAGAGGGTGACAAAACTTCAAGTAGGCTGGCAATTAAAAGGGTTAATAGTACCTATGCATGTTGGGTATTCTGCTCAGGGGACCTTGCTCTTTCAGATTTAGCTTGCTATTTCTTGTTTGCATATTTATATTTTAGGAAAACATGTTATTTTTTTATTCATTTTTATTTTTTTAGGGAAACCCTGTGCAACCTAAGAATTCTTCGAGGGATTACTTCCATAAAGGTGAGCCTACTACAACAAGCTGGGTACTCTTAGAAAGCTTAACGTGTACTTTCAGGGAATATATGGTTTATCGGGGATATTCCAAATGTAAAGGGTTGTTTTGGTTGAAAAATTGCAAGGTGCACATTTTGTCTGCAGAGCTAAAATTTTCAAGTGAAATTACTGTTACGCGCACACTTTGTGGTGTTTGCAAACTCTTCCCTTGACAGAATCTATGCATGTTGGGTATCGTTCTGTTCGGGGCATGTTGCTTTTTGAGATTTTACTTGTTTTTTCTTGTTTGCATATTTTATTTTTATTTAATTTTTTTTTATTTTTTAGGAAAATGTGGCTTGATTCCTCGTTTATTTTCTTTAGGGAAAATTTGTGCAACCAAAATACATTGAGGGATTACTTCCAGAAAACTAAGCCCATATAAACAAGCTTTGTACGCCTAGAAAGCTCGAGGCGTGTACTTCCAGAGAATATATAGTTTGTGGGGGGGGTATTTCAAATGTAAAGGGTTGTTTTTCTGGAAAAACTGCAAGGTGCGCATAGTGCAGTTGTATTTTATCTGAAAATCTTCTAACGGTCCGTTTCAGTTTGGGGGAAGACTCCTGGGCAGGAAAGGGTGTCTACCTAAACATGTGGTACCGCTGTGACCGGTAGAAATTGGGGTTACGCACGCAATAACATTTTTTTGAGAAACTTACATTTATTACAAAAAAAAACACTACAAAATGCAAAAAATAGTTATTTTTTTGTACATATTTCACCAAATAGTATTGAGAATACACTAAAAAAAAGGCCAAACAAGACATTTCTTGTTGAGGCCCAGACACTGTTGAAAAAAAAATATAATTTTCCTGGGAAATCCTTTCAAAAATCACAGTTGAACATGTGTAGCGCAAAATAGTGAAACCTGGTCTGGCAACAGAGGGCGACAAAAGCTGCAGGTAGACTGGCAGCGAAAGGGTTAAAACCCAGGATAATCAGAACTACTATCTATCCTGGGTTTTCGTCCACTTAGTACATGCAACTTGCACTTTTTAACTCTATGCACCAATCGTCAAAAACAGATTTGTAGTGCTACTTATGCAAGAGAAAGCAACCTTTAAAGCAGGACTGCAGTCAAAAAATACAATTCTGAGAAACTCACCTGTAGAATTGTTTTTGAGTATATCCAGTCCAGGTCGTCCCAGTGATGACATGTGGGTATTCCGCCCCCAGGGGGCGCTCAACTGCAAGATCAAAAGATGTTGCTCCTCCTGGCCCCCTATAAAGGCAGGTGTCCCTCTATCATTTCCCAGTGGTTAAAAAGCAGTAAACAAAAAGAGGACAGGCCGGAAGGCCAAGAAACCATGTTACTTCACATAGCTTCAGCTTGTACTCTCTCTAACAAGAAGGATACAAATCCAAAGAATAAAGATGGTAATCACCATAACAGGCAAACAAGAGATAATGAACAAAAGGGTGGGGTGGGACAACCTGGACTGAATATACTCAAAAACAGGTGAGTTTCACAGAATCATATTTTTCCCTATATCCATTCCAGGTCGTCCCAGTGATGACATGTGGGACATCCAAAAGCAGTGTCCATTTGGGCGGGATGCCCAGTGCGGAACAGCATGTAGTTAATTTTACTACTGCCTGAAGCACCTTTCGGCCAAATATAGCATCAGCCGAGGCCCTAACATCAACCTTATAGAACTTTGTAAACGTATGAACTGAAGACCAAATGGCGGCCTTACAAACTTGTTCAACTGATGCCTGGTGCTGAAGAGCCCAAGAGGCACCAACAGCTCTGGTAAAATGATCTGTGATCCAAAAAGGGGGTTCCTTCCCCTTGGCAGAATATGCTTGCAACACCACCTGTCTGATCCATTTACTGAGAGTGGACTTGGCTGGTGGCAAACCTTTCCTAGAGCCCTCTGTTAGGACAAAAGGCAAATCCCATTTTCTGAAGGATTCAGTCGCAACAGGTGAAGAAGAAGCTTGAACAGCTTCGAAAGCTTGCATTTTCAATCTAAATGAGTTAGCCAATAAATGGTATTACCTTAACCTTGGATTTCCTGCTTACATCGATGGCTAACACGGTACAACAACTTACTACTAGTCGCAACAGGTAATACTTAATGGCTCCGACCACATCCTTAGAAGTAGTCGGTGCTGGACACAAGGAAGGCAAGACAACTTCCTCATTAAGGTGAAAGGGAGAAACGACCTTAGGCAAAAAATCAGGTTTAAAGCAAAAAAACACCTTATCCCTGTGCAGCTCAAAATAGGGAGGCTTCATACAGAGCGCGGCCAGCTCTGACACGCAACGCACCAAGGTGATCGCTACCAAAAAGACCACCTTGAGGATCAAAATGGGTAAAGCAGAATCGCAGACCGGTTCGAAGGGAGGACCCTGAAGAGCAGACTACAGTACTAAATTCAAGTCCCACACCGGTATTACTGACTTACGCAGTGGACAGACATGGGTGACTCCCTGGAAAAAGGTCTTGATCAATCTATGGTTGACAAAGGATCTCTGGAAGAAGATGGCTAAGGCCGAGACCTGACCCTTGAGGGTGCTCAGCTGGAGACCCAAGTCTAAGCAGAGATGTAAAAACTCCAGAATCCTAGAGATAGAGAATGTGCAGCAAGGGACTCTCTTGGACTCGCACCAAGCAATATAAGCGTACCAAACACTGTAGTATATCATGGAGGAAGACTTCTTCCATGCCTGAATCATGGTATGTACAACCGTGGCCGACAGACCCCTTTTCCGTCAGGATTGAGGTTTCAATAGCCAAGCCGTCAAAGCCAGCGTCCGTAAATTGGGGTGCCGCAGCGACCCCTGTGTGAGGAGCCCTGGGTCGTCGGGCATGATGTAGCGATCTACTGACATCTGAACTATGTCCGCAAACCAACTTCTTCTCTGCGAGGAGCCTTAGGATAGTTGGTACCCCTTCCTGGGCTATCTTGCGCAGCACTCTGCCCAGGAGTGGAAATGGAGGGAAAGGATAAAGGAACTTGAACTCCGTCCAGGGAATCGCCAGAGCATCTGTGGCAATAGCCAGAGGATCTCTTGAGAGGGTGATGAACCTTGGAAGCTTGTGATTGTGTCTGGACCATTCCCGCAGGCGCGAGGCGCTCCTGCCTCCAGGTTTTCCACCCCGGGAATATAGACCGCCAAGATGCAGGGAACATTCTCCTCTGCCCAAGTCAGAATCTGGGTCACATCCTTGAGGGCTCTCTTGCTCCGAGTCCTGTCCTGGTGATTGATGTAGGTGACAGCTGTATGATTGTCCATGGGGAGTCAAACAAAGAAGCACCAACCGGATTGCTCACAGCTCCAAGAGATTTATGGGCAAGCGGTTCTCCTGCGGACCCCACTGACCCTGGATCTTCTGCGTCTGCCAAACGCCTCCCCAGCCGGTCAGACTGGCATCCGTGCTAACTATCTCCCAATGGGGAGTCAGAAAGGACTTGCCCACCAGCATGTTCCGGGAGTTCAACCACCACAAGAGGGACTGCCTGGTTAGGGGGGACAGTGAAAAATACGGTTACAGCCAGTCAACAGCTTCAATTGAAGAGGTCTTATGTGAAATTGGGCGAAAGGCACTGCCTCGAAGCATGACAGCATTAGGCCCACCAATCTCATCCCCAGACGGATCGACGGCCGTTGAGAAGACAGCAAGGCCTGCACCTGCGTCTGGAGACCGAAAATCTTCTGCTGTGCAGGAAGACCTTAACCTGAGCGGTGTTTTATCGTCATGCCCAGGAAGGACCTCACCATCGAGGGATCGATAAACGACTTTGGGTAATTGACTACCCAACCGAAAGCCTCGAGAGTTGACAAGACCGTCCGGGTATCACTCCTGGCCTGCTGAAGAGACTGGGCCGCAATCAACAAGTCGTCAAGATAAGGCAGCACCCGAATGCCCAGGTTCCTCAGAATAGCCATGATGCCCGCCAGTGCCTTGGTGAAGACGCGGAGCGCTGAAGATATCCCGAATGGCAGTGCCACAAACTGGTAATGCTGGTCCTCCAGAGCAAACCTCAGGAACTTCTGATGTCCCAGGAAAATCGGGATGTGCAGATAAGCATCCCTGATGTCCACCGTGGTCATGAAGTCGCCAGGCCGAAGCGAACTCCCCGCCGACTGTAAGGTTTCTATGCGGAAATGTCTGACTCTTACAAACCTGTTGAGACCCTTCAGGTCCAGGATAGGTCAAAACGTTCCGTCCTTCTTGGGAACCGTGAACAGGTTGGAGTAAAAACCTTGACCCTGTTCCCGACGAGGTACAGGGCAAATCACACCTAACCGCAGGAGGTGTTGCACGGCCGTTCTCAAACCCTGTGCCTTCAATGGATTTTGGGAAATCCGAGACCGAAGAAATTTTGTGGGCGGCCGGACTGCCAGCTCTATTTTGAAGCCGGAGGACACTACCTCCTGCATCCACCGATCAGAGACATGCCGTCTCCAAATCTGAGCAAACAGGAGAAGCTGCCCCCCCACCCGGATGGGTGAGGGCACCCCCTCATGCCTGAGAGGACTTAGCAGGGGGCTTGGACTTGGCTCCCCAGGCGGGATTGGGTCGGCCACGGGAGCTACCTCTACCCCAGGTATCTCTGCGGCCACCTGAGAATGAAGAGCCTCTTCCTCCTCGAAAGGAACGAAAGGCAGATGGGTTCAGAAAGGACCAAGCAGGCTTCCGCCTGAGGGAGTCTACCATCCTCAACCAAAAGGTCCAGGCGCTCCCCAAACAGCCTGTGCCCCACAAAGGGGATACTCGTAAGCGACTTCTTGGCCGCGGCATCAGCCGACCATTGCCACAACCAGAGCGAGCGGCGGAGGGCAACAAGCAGGGCCGAAATCCTGGCATCAAGCCGGACTCCATCGTCCATGGCAGAGGCAACAAAACCAATGAATTCCAAACAGCCCTTGAGCTCCTCCGCCCGCTTGCGAGCCTTAGCTCTATCCACAAGATGTCTCACCTTCTTTCTAATGGCCAGAGAGAAAATCGCAGCGACACACACGACGAAACAAGGCACCAGCAAAGGTGAAAGCATGGCAGGCCAGCTGATCCATGCGCTTGTCAGCCGGGTCACGTAAGGAAGTGGTATCAGGTGAAGGAATAATAGTAGTGTTGGACAACCCCGACACAGGGGAATCCACCTCGGGAGGACAAGACCACAGCCGAACCAGCTCTTCAGGGAAAGGATACCGCCTATCCAGGCACTCCTTGAAAATATTAGAAAAATGGGCCTGCTCCGGAAAGACCTGCCTCTGCCTTTCAGGCCTAAACAAATCACCTTGCTTCCTCTTAGCCGCTCTGGGAGGAACAATGTGTAGGCAACTTCTCCGTATCATCATGGAGCCACGCATTCTCATCTGAGAAGAACCAGACAAACTGTCATCGCAAGCAGAATAATCCACAGAGTCCAGATCATCAAAAAGTCATTATCCGAGTAAACGGGCTCGATGAGTCGTTTCTTACTCGTGGCCTTCTTAGGAGCCGTCCATGAGATCTCTCGAGATTGGCCACCCTATGCGCCAACTCAGCATGGGACCCTCTGCTGGCTTCCCCCTCACGGAGGGCTGAGTGCAGCAGCGCAGGGTCCGGAGAGGCCGCAGGCAGTGAAGGGCTAGGGGCGGGGACGCCCACCCGGTCATGGTCCAAAATGATGCTCCTGGCGCAAGTGGTACAAACAGTGCTGAATCCACTCAGAGGATTCCTACTACACAAGGGCCAGAGCTTAACCTGCCTAGATGGGGCCCCCAGCTCACTATCCCCAGATGCCTCCATTATGGTGATTAATAATTGCACTAACGGCCCAAACCTATATGATCCCTCTTAATAAAAATGCAATTCTGTGAGACTCACCTGTAGAATTGGTTTTGCTTCTGATCCATTCCAGGCCGTCCTTTATTCTTTACATCTGGGACTTCTCCGCCCCAAGGGGCGTGGACTGCAAGATCAAAGGTGTGGCTCCTCCCAGACCCCTATAAATAGCAGCTGCCTCTTAACCAGCCCAGTAATTAAAAAGCAGTAACTCAAATAGCAAGAGGCAAGGCCGGGCGGCCCCGGACATAGGAGACCGTGTTACTTCACATAGCCTCCGCTTGTATTCTCTCGAAACCTATAATCCTAAATTTGTATAACAAGTGTCCTATGAACAAGTAATGGATCAATCACGATTAAAAAAGGCATCCAGGACAATTCTAAACCTCAAAGAGGGCAGGTTGGACAGCCTGGAATGGATCTGAAGCAAAACCAATTCTACAGATAAGTCTCACAGAATTGCGTTTTTCTTCCAATCCATTCCAGGCCGTCCTTTATTCTTTACATCTGGGACATCCAAAAGCAGTGTCCAATATGGGCGGGATCCCCAATGCGGAACAGCATGTAGTTCATTTCACTACCGCCTGAAGCACCTTCCGGCCAAAAACAGTGTCAGCTGAGGCCCTCACATCCACCTTGTAAAACTTAGTAAATGTATGAACTGAAGACCAAGTGGCAGCCTTACAAACCTGTTCCACTGAGGCCTGACGCTGAAAGGCCCAGGAAGCACCAATGGCTCTAGTAGAATGAGTTGCGATCCGAAAAGGGGGTTCTTTCCCCTTGGCAGAATAGGCTCTTACCATCGCCTGTCTAATCCACCTACTGAGTGTGGCTGGTGGAAATCCCTTTCTAGAGCCTTCCGCTAAGACAAAAAGCAAATCCAATTTCCGTTAAGAGTCAGTAGCAGCCAGGTAATATCTTATGGCTCTAACCACAGCCAAAGCATGGAGAGTCCTTGCTTTAGGATTAGCCAGTGCTGGACACGAGGTAAGACCTCATTAAGGTGAAAAGGAGATACAACCTTAAGCAAAGAATCAGGCTTAGGACGAAAAACCATCTTGTCTCTGTGCAATTCAAAATAAGGTGGTTTCATACATAACGCGGCCAATTCTGATACTCGACGCACAGAGGTGATTGCTACCAAAAAAATCACCTTGAGCATAAACGCAGTCAATGTAGCGTCATAGAAAAGCTCGAAAGGGGCATCCTGGAGAACAGAGAACACCAGATTTAGGTCCCACACCAGTAAAACTGGTTTTCGCGGTGGTCGGACATGAGTGACCCCCTGAAAAAAGGTTCTGATCAATCTATGATTGGCGATAGACTTCTGGAAAAAAATGGATAGGGATAGAATATCTCCGGCAAGGAAACTTCCTGGAGGCAGGCCGTCAAAGGCAGCCTCTGTAAATTTGGGTGCCGAAGCGACCCGTGTGAGAAAATACGGATAGTCGGACATGAGGCAGTGATCTGTTGACATCCTTACTATATCTGCAAACCAACTCCAAATTGGCCAACGAGGAGCCACCAGGATGGTTGGTACCCCCTCCTGGACTATTTTGCGCAGTACTCAGTCCAGAAGCAGAAACAGAGGAAAAGCATAAAGACTGAACCCTGTCCAGGGAATTGCCAGGGCATCTGTTGCTATGGCCAGAAAGTCTCTTGAGAGAGATACAAACCTTGGAAGTTTGTGATTGTGTCTGGACGCAAAAAAAGATCCACGTCCGGTCAACCCCAGCAGGGTACCCCCGGGATGTAAACCGTCGAGGTGCAGGGAGCGTTCTCCTCTGCCCAACTCAGAATCTGGCTTACTTCCTTGAGGGATCTCCTGCTCCGAGGACCCCCCTGGTGGTTGATGTAGGCTACCGCCGTCCGATTGTCCGAGCGGACCTGAACCGCATGGCCCCTTGACCCTTTAAATGCCAAGCACGTAGTTTCTACGTGGTTGCTTCTCCTACCGTTAAGCGCCAAGCACGTAGAAACAACGTGCCTGGCATTTCCCTTTAACAGTTAAAAAATACCATTTTGTGAGTACTCACCTGAAAAATGGATATTGTCAATGTGCCACACTCCCCGCTTCACCTTTAAATTCTTCACGATTGGGTTACTCACCGCCAGGTGAAGCTGTTGCAGAGAGGAAGTCTTGTAACAAGCCCACTTCCGGCCTATATATACCTGGTACCTCCCATTTATCACCAGTGATTTAAAAAGCAGAAAGACAAGGTACCAGTAATCTACCAGTAACATCAAAATAAATAAAATCTTCACCATATAAAGGATTCAGGATACCGAAAAGGGCGGGAGTGAAGCGGGGAGTGTGGCACACCAACAATATCCATTTTTCAGGTGAGTACTCACAAAATGGTATTATTCTCAGTGTGCCACACACCGCGCTTCCCCTTTAATTCTTACGATCGGGACATCCAAAAGCAGTGTCCACAAGGGATGGGCATCTCAAGGCCAGGTGAAGCATAACTTAATGACTGCAGTCTGCAGCACTTTGCGGCCAAAAACTGCATCCGCTGAGGCTCGCACATCAACTTTGTAAAACTTAGAAAAAGTGTGAACAGAAGACCAAGTGGCGGCCTTACAAACTTGTTCAACAGAAGCTTGGTGCTGAAAAGCCCAAGACGCTCCAACGGCGCGGGTAGAATGAGCAGTTATACGAAAAGGGGGAACTTTCCCCTTAGCAGCATAGGCCGCAATAACGGCCTGACGTATCCATTTGCTAATGGAAGATTTGGCCGGTGCCAAAACCTTCTTAAGCCCACAGGGCACAACAAAAAAGGCATCCGTCTTACGAAAAGGAGACGTGATAATCAAGTAGTACTTAACACAGCGTACTACATGCAAACAATGCAAAACCCTCTCTGTCATTCTTAGGATTAGGAGACAAGGAGGGAAGAACAATATCCTGATTCAAATGAAAAGCAGAAACAACCTTAGGAAGAAAGTCTGGCTTGAACCCGAAAGACCACTTTATCCTGATGCCTCTCAAAGTAAGGCGCCTGGATAGACAAGGCCGCCAACTCCGAGACACGCCGGACCGAAGTGATAGCTACCAAGAAGACAATCTTCTGAGTCAGGGTAAACAAAGCAATATCTTGCAAAGGCTCAAAAGGAGGAGCCTGAAGAGCAAAAAGAACCAAATTCAAATCCCAAACAGGGAGTAATGGTTTCCTGGGAGGCCGCACATGCGTAACCCCCTGGAAAAAAGTTTTAACTAAAGGACGAAGCGCAAAACGCTTCTGAAAAAAAGATAGATAAGGCAGAAACTTGCCCTTTCAAAGTATTTAGCTGAAGACCAGAGTCTAGGCCAGATTGTAAAAACTCCAGAATCCTGGAGACCGAAAAGACCCTACAACGAAAAGATCTAATCTCACACCAAGCGATATAGGCTTTCCAAGTCCTATAGTAGATGATAGAAGAAGACCTCTTCCACGCACTGATCAGAGTCTTGACAACTGAGTCAGAAAGACCCTCCTCCTTCAAGATGGAGGTTTCAGCAGCCAGGCCGTCAAACCCAGCGCTGGTAAATTGGGGTAACACAACCGACCCTGAGTGAGCAGATCGGGCTGAAGAGGCAGAACGAACTGGTCCACTGCCAGCCGAACGATGTCTGCGAACCACACTCGCCTTGGCCACTTTGGGGCCACGAGAATGGCGGACACCCTTTCCAGAGCCAACTTCCGAACCACCCTGCCCAGCATGGGTATCGGAGGAAACAGGTATAGAAACCCCAGATCCCCCCAGCTCAGGGATATGGCGTCCACTGCCAGAGCCAGAGGATCCTGGGAGAGCGACACGAAGTTCGGGAGCCTGTGATTGTGACGAGAGGCAAACAGGTCCACCTCCGGCGTCCCCCACCGGAGACACAGTGAGCGAAAAACCTGAGGATGGAGAGCCCATTCTCCCAGACGGGGAGAGCCCCTGCTCAACCGGTCTGCTTCCTGGTTCTCCACTCCTGGAATGTACACCACCGAGAGACAAGGAACATGGGCCTCTGCCCAGGACAGGATCAGGGACACCTCTCAGAGCACCCAGACTGCGAGTCCCTCCCTGATGATTGATGTAAGCAACCGCTGTTCGATTGTCTGAACGCACCTGGACCGGAAGGCCCACAACGTGTTGAGTCAGGAGAACAAGAACCCGACGGATGGCTCTTAGTTCCAGCACATTGATGGGTAAGTGGGCCTCTTGAGGTCCCCACTGCCCCTGGAACTGAAGCTCCTTCCAGAATCCGCCCCATCCCGAAAGACTGGTGTCCGTGGTGACAATTTCCCAAAGAGGGGTCAGGAAAGACCTGCCCTTCACAAGATTGGCCGAGACCAACCACCACTGGAGGGACTGCCGGACCCGGGAGGACAACTGGAAGGGCTGATCCAACGACCGAGGCTGCCGGTCCCAAGACGCCAACAGATAAAGCTGAAGCGTCCTTGTGTGAAATTGAGCAAAAGGAACTGCCTCGAAGGAGGCAACCATCAACCCTACCAACCTCATCCCCAGACGGATGGACGGCCGAGGATTGGAAAGTAGGACCCGAGCCAACTCCTGAATCAGATGAATTTTGGACTGGGGGAGAAACACCCTGTGTTGACGAGAGTCCAACTGCATCCCCAGAAAGGACACCACCCTGGCCGGAGCGAGGGAGGACTTGGGGAAGTTGATCACTCAACCAAAGCTTTCCAGCGTGGAGACCACCAACCTGGTGTCTGTCTCCGATTGATCGAGTGACGGAGCCATGATGAGAAGGTCGTCCAAATAAGGTACGACACGAATGCCCCGAGATCTGAAAATGGCCATCACCCCTGCCAGCACCTTGGTGAACACTCTTGGGGCCGAGGTAAGGCCAAACGGAGGTAAGGCCAAACGGGAAGTGCCACGAATTAAAAATGCTGATCTTTCATCACGAATCAAAGAAAACGATGAGCCTGGCAGATGGGAACATGAAGATAAGCATCCTTGATGTCTATGGACGTCATGAAGTCCCCCTGCCGAAGAGAACCGATGGCCATACGCAAAGTTTCCATGCAAAACTTCCGAAATCGGATGAACCTGGAACCTGAATCAGGTCCATGACGGGACGAACCGACCCGTCCTTTTTGGGGACTGCGAAAAGATTGGAGTAGAAACCGAGGCCCGGGGCGTGGCCTGGCAGGCGAACGGTGTGGATGTAGGGACGAGAGCTCCTGAGGCATAACGGGCTTACCGAGTAATAATCAGGCTACCTGATCCACTTTTTTTTCCTACCTGGATGGCTGGGAAGAAGACCAAACGCAGGGACCGAGAGAGAGACGCTGCGCAAGCTTGTGGTGCCTGGCAGAGAGGCGTGTTGCATGAAAGAGGAGTGCACGTAGGCGGCGCGAGTATGGCGGAGCCCTCCTCACGTCCGGCTGAAACATTGATGAGCGGCGGAAGGGGACATCCGAGTGCCGGCGGGCCGAGACACTCCACCGGCCTCCTCGCAGGAGCAGGGGAGCCGGGAGACAGATGCGGTGACGGCGGGGGAGGCGGGGGCCACCGCCGCGGCTCGATCTTTCAAAATGGTGGCGGTCACGGGGGGAGGATCGGGCACGTCTGCCGCCCTCCGAGACGGCGCCGCCGGTGAGCCAGCCTGGCGTCCGCAGCAGAGAAGGAGCCACTCTGCAGCGGTGGCTGGAACGCGGAGGAGCGGGGACCACTGACAGGTTGCAGAGCCGCGGGAACACAGAACTGACATCGAGGCAGCCAGGACTAAACACCGGTGAGACGGCTGGCCTGAGGTACGCTGGGGGGGGCGCCGGCGGGTGGCTCGTGGGGAGGCTGGACGAACCCCAGGGGAATGCCACTAAGGGAGGACTAATGGAAATCTCCCAGTCCCCGAGGGCGGACGCCCCCACCCCAGGGGCCCCATACCCACACACTCATACCACAGCCATACAGCTTGGAGGCGCAGCGCAAGCCCCACCTGGAGGGGCTAGGAGGGAGGATGCTGCACTGCACGCCCCAGGCTATGGGAGCTCGCCTCCAGACCCGCAACCTACCACCTGTGGACTGGGGGGGGCAGGCTACATGGGGAGGCCTTGACGGACTTGCCTTCAGGCCCGCCACTAAATTCCCAGACCCTCCGGACGCCCGTGTTCCCCGGCCTGTGAGGGGCCCCCCAGCCTCTCTGCCCCCAAGAAGAGGTCTCCCACAACGATCCCCACGATCCAGAAGCCTCCCGAGACCTGTGGGAGGGGTGTGGCATGCCAGGACCCAAGAAACGCCGGGAGCTACAGCTTCCCAGATATCAGGCCTAACCCATACACCCCGCGATCTAGCGATGGAATGGTCCTCATCGGACGATGCCGGTGCCCCTAGCCCCCCTCCACATTCCAGCAAGAGGAGATCCCCACCCCCACAATACACCTCTTGCCCATGAATGGGGTGAGTCTCCCTTCCCCGATGGGTCCGGACCCCTCTGCCGCACCTCAGATCACTGAGGCAATGCGACCCGGGACACCGCCAGCTGGAAACATCCACAGCGAAACCCTCTCTTTTTTAAAAGCGATTCCTACAAGAGCAGATTTTGAGGCGCTCATAGCGAGATATGAGGCGGCGTACAAGACAGACATCGCGGAGTTACGGGGCCAGCTCCAGTCGCTTGATTCCCGGGTTACGTCACATCAGTCAACGACAGACTCCGCTATCGCAAACCTAACGGCACGGGTCGAGGCTCAGGGAGCGCAAATCCTTCAGCTTCAACTGATGCACGACGACCTGGAAAACAGGCATAGGAGGAATAACCTGCGGCTCAGAGGAATACCAGAGGCGTCATCTGGAGAAGATGTGAAACAAATCATTACCACTATCTTTAACTCCCTCCTGGGCAGGAACATTGACACTCCGATCGAGATCGATAGGGCACATAGGGCCCTGTGCCCACGCAACCCTGACCCGGCGCTCCCTCGCGATGTGATATGCAGGATACACTTCTATAAAGTTAAGGAAGAGATATCACGGAGGGCCTGGAGGCATGGCCCTGTAGATTTTGATGGAGCCAGGATCCACATCCTCCCAGACCTTTCTAGACATACGCTCCAGATGCGAAGAATGTTGAGGCCGGTACTAGATGCAATTCGGAACACAGGTGCCACATACCGGTGGGGCTTCCCATTCCACCTGATAGTCTCTAAAGGACGCGAATCGTTCTATCTCAAGACATACCAGGACTTGGGAAATCTCTTCTCCTTCCTAGGGTGTGACCCAGTGGCGGTGCCTAACTGGCTGTCATCAACAGCGGAACCCCTCCCGCAGAGGCAACGTAGAAGTTTCTCTCGTCAACCTAGACCGGGAAGATCGCAGGGCCGAAGCATCCGCAGACCGCAACCGGCGGACAACGAACTTTGAGCCTCCTAGCTGCTGCTTTGGACTGCCTAATCGGCTCTCTTTGGTCCTAAGTCTTAACCAAAACAGATGTGCTATTCCTGAGTGTTCCGCGGGCGTGGCCGGGCCTTGCGATGGCTGCCGGTGGTGGGTGGCCCTCTGTAAATCCGACTAGCCCTGGGAGGCCGGGTACCCACTACAGATCCCAGTCGGCCCCAATTGGGGGTGACTTCCTGCCTCTCCCTGCCGGCGGGCATCCGGGGCCTACAGGTGGTCGCTGCCCGTGGGAACTTTGTTTGCTATTTCAGGTTTAATTGTTTCAGATTTGATATTTCCGTTCCCTTTCAGTGTTTCTTTCTAGACTAGTAGCCCAGTAAACCTAAATGCCCTAGCATCTTGGGAGACTAAACCCCTAAGTTTGTCAATAGACACAGTCCCCCAATTAGGCCAAGCTCCACCCTCCCCCAATTGGAGGAGGTCCGAAGCTAAGAGCATTTGCTAATTAGTTAGTTCTCCCCTAGCCCTTTAGTTGGGCTGCGTTCTGGTTCTCTTTGTTCCCCTTCGTTATATGGTTTTGACCCCCCCTAGAACTCTATCTGAGCACGTGCTTTGACTTGTAGTTATCCCCTTGCCCTCCCCCCCCCACCTTATCCTCCTGTCCTTACCTGCTGTCACTCCCCCTCCCTTCTTCCCGCATCCCCTCTCCTCAGCGCAGTTGGCAGAGGGGGGGAAGGGTCTCTCAACACGGAACAGGAAACTTCCCTTACCCTCTGTCTGGTCATCGCTCTCCCCTTGATCGACTTCTGTCTCCCCTCCTGAGACCCCTCTATACGTGCCATAATGGGCGAAATTAACCTAGTCTCCTTTAATGTGAAAGGTCTGAACACCCCCAAAAAAAGATCCATGATTCTGAACAACCTCAGGACACTGAAGGCCCAAGTGGCGTTTTTGCAAGAGCCACACTACAACTCCTCCAACCACCCATCCCTTCGGAGTAAGGTATTTCCAATCTCTTATCATAGCTATTCTCCAGACTCGCGATCAAGGGGGGTGGCTGTACTGCTTTCCAGGGGGACTCCATGGGAGGAGCTGGGCTCTCTGGGGGGGTGGAGACGGAAGAAGGCTCTTTGTAAAGGGTAGAATTAGGACGGAGGTCTTCACATTTGTCAATGTATACGCACCCAACACGGGACAAATCTCATTCCTAAAGGAGGTGCTGGACAAGATGGCGGACTTTGCTGAAGGCAAGTTGATAATGGGAGGTGACTTTAACCTCACTTTGGAACCCCTTGTCGACACCTACAAAGGCCACTCATATCTCCTACCCCAAACTCAGGAAAATTAAGAAACTCCTGCACAACCACCAATTGATCGACCCGTGGCGCATTCTTAACCCTGAAGCCCGGGACTACTCTTTTTTCTGCCCCACACAACATGTACTCCAGGATAGATTTCTTCCTGATACAGCACTACCTGCTTCCCCGGGTGGCGGATGTGTCGGTGGGAAACATCACCCTCTCGGACCACGCCCCAGTTACACTACGGCTCACGGTGCAGTCGGAGGCTCCGCGTCCTTGGACCTGGAAACTGAACAGTTCCCTTGTCCAAGATCCGCTTATTAAAGAGGACGTGGCAAGGAGCCTCAGGGAGTTCTTTGCTATCAACTCCACCCCGGACACTAGTCCACCTATAATCTGGGAGGCACATAAGTGTGTATTTAGAGGCCTGATGATCCAACACGGTACTAGGGTTAAAAAGGAAAAATGTAAACAGATCCTGGAACTGCTTGGGGAGATCCGGAAGCTCGAAACCCTCCACAAGCAGTCTTCGGCCCCGGCGCACCTGGCTGCCCTGACCTCCCTCAGAGAGCGGTTAAGGTCGATGTACAATGACAGGGCCAAACTCCAAATCATTAAGAGCCGGAAGGTCTTCTATGAGACCGGAGACAAATGCGGACGCCTACTGGCCTCAACTCTGAGGGAGGAAAGGACCAGAAAATATATCCCCAAAATTCGTAACCAGGTGGGGGACATGGTGCACACGGACAAAGATATGGCGGAAGTATTTAGGGGATATTACCAGACCTTATACAACATCCCCCCATCCCAACTCAGTCGTGGGGGGGCAGAGATATGTGACTATATCAAAAGTTCGGGCATGCCTAGACTTCCTCGAGCCATGATACAGGATCTTGAGACCCCTATCACTCAGGAAGAGCTGGAACTAGCCGTTAAGGGGTCAGCCAACGGGAAAACACCAGGACCAGACTGGCTCCCCCTACTATACTATAAAGAATTTGGGGCAATTCTACTGCCTAGACTACATGAGGCCCTCAAATCCTTGAGGACAGACAAAACCCTCCCTAGAGATAGTCTCCGTGCCCACATTTCAGTCATACCGAAAGAAGGGAAAGATCCAACTATTAGCTGTAACTATAGACCAATCTCTCTCAACGTTGACATAGCTTTTCGCCAAGGTCCTGGCTACCCGTCTAGCACCCCACCTCCATCAAGTGATTCACTTAGACCAGGTTGGATTTATGCCCCATAGGGAAGCACGCGATAACACTGCGAAGGCTCTTAACCTACTTCAGGCGGCTATAACAGGGGGCCCCCCTTCGATTTTTCTTGCGACCGATGCCGAAAAGGCCTTCGACAGGGTAAGCTGGGAGTATATGTTTGGGGTCCTCAACCATATTGGGCTTGGACCTAGCATGCAGTCCTGGATAGCTAGCCTCTACCAACAGCCCACTGCTTCAGTTAGGGTAAATGGCCTGCTTTCGGAGGCCTTCGGCATCGGGAATGGGACGAGGCAGGGGTGCCCTCTTTCCCCCCTAATCTTCATCCTGACTTTGGAACCCTTCCTCTGCCAAGTGAGAGGGAACCCTAGTATCCGGGGGATCACCCTCCCCTCTGGTCAATACAAGGTAGTGGCTTTCGCCGACGACCTCCTCTTCTTCGTAACCAACCCAGAGGTGACACTCCCAAACCTCATAAAAGAGCTGGA
This sequence comes from Gastrophryne carolinensis, assembly GCA_027917425.1. NCBI lineage: Eukaryota > Metazoa > Chordata > Amphibia > Anura > Microhylidae > Gastrophryne > Gastrophryne carolinensis. The sequence continues at coordinate 591,141,653 of CM051234.1, forward strand.
AACCTACAAGAACCTCTCGAATTATAAAGTTAACATGCAAAAATCAGAAGTGCTCAACATTAACATTCCAGCGACGAGAGGATAACCTACGGAAAGCATTCCCTTTTAGATGGGCAACGGAGTCCATCACCTACCTGGGCACGATGTTGGGCAGATCACCTGACAAGATATTCTCGCTAAATTTCCCACCTCTGCTCCGAGCGCTAGCGAAGGATCTGGAGACGTGGTCACTCAAAAAGCTCTCCTGGTTTGGGAGATGCAATGCACTGAAAATGAATATACTCCCGCGCCTCCTATATGTGATTCAGGCCTTGCCAATCCATATTACCAACACATTCCTGCAACGAGTAGGGGCCCTCTTCACTAAATTAATTTGGCTAGGTAAGAACCCTAGGATGAACAGAAGGTTGCTAACTAGGACAAAAGACAAAGGGGGTATAGGCCTCCCCGACCCGGGCCTTTATTATGCTGCTGCCCATCTGACGAGATTAGTGGACTGGTGCAGACACAAACAGAACAGTGGGTCCAAATAGAACAGGACTGTTCGGCTTCCCCTTTGGGATCTCTCCCCTGCCTCTCGAAACAATATATGTGGGCGCAACTGAAACACCCCACAATAGGAGCCTCACTAAAAGTCTGCCTAAAATACTTCCCTCTCGAGGGTGTGTTGCCGGCGTTCTCCCCTATGTTCCCTGTACTGGGGAATCCCGCGTTCCCGCCAGGTATGGAGGGACAACGGCGGAGAGATGGGTGGGGGGGGGGGGGGGGTCTGAGCAGGATCAGAAACTTTTATACCCACGGGAGATGGGAATCCTTGGAAGGGCTTGCGCAATCACGGATCTCCCTAGTTGGGACGGTTGGCAGCAAATGCAAATCCGACACTTCTTATCTTCACTTAAGCAGCAGGTTAGGGAGCTCAAAGAGCCCACTCCGTTTGAGAAGCTCTGTGAGGAGAGGGGACCCATTCAATACTGTCTCTCCTACGCCTACAAACTCCTAGTGTGCCCCCGAGATCAGGACCCCCTGCCCTCCTTAGAGAAATGGGAAAGGGACCTGGGTACCACCTTCACGCCACAACAGAAAGATGCGATCGTCCGCCTGTCCCATAGAACGGCCACCTGCACAAAGTATCAGGAGTGTAACTATAAAATTCTGACAAGATGGTATAGGGTCCCAACCCGTCTGCATAAGTGGTTCCCGGATGTGTCCCCCCTCTGCTGGCGATGCGGTAAAGAGAGGGGAGATCTCCTTCACATATTTTGGTCATGCCCCAAACTGGCGAGTTTCTGGGAGAAGGTTAGGGACACAATGCAGCGTATGACTGAGGGGGTGATCCCAACGGGCCCGGCCTTCTTCCTCCTTCACCACTCGGAGATGCCCAATAAAAAGTACCAGCGATCTGTCATTAGCCAGATGGCTAATGCCGCGAAGGCATGCATCCCCACGCTCTGGAGAACCCAGGCACCCCCCACCATCTCTTCCTGGCTACATAGGGTGGCAGAGATCGAGAGATTTGAGGGCCTGATCGCTGCACGAACAGAGTCTACCGAGAGCCACCGACTCAAATGGTTCAGCTGGGTAGAGTTCCCGACCACACGGGACTACAGGGCCCTTATAGAGGATGGCCTCTGACCGGCCTGGTGTACCGCCCTCCCTCTGCCGCGCACCTCCCCGCCCTTTGTTTCCCCTCCTTCCAGCTCCCCTTTCCCAGGAGGTCTGTCTCCCCTCCCCCCTCTCCTTTGCCTACCCCCCTCTCCTCTTTCTGTAACCCTTACCCCTTGCTGTCTCGCAGCTTTAAATAGTCAAGATATCCAAACTGTCGAGCTTCCTTTGAACATTGGGGCATTGGGTCCCCCTAGCCTCGGGAGGGACGACCCCGATATACCGTTTTTTTTTTCCACCATATCTATTTGACAGTGGTTAACATTTAACAACTGATGCAAAATGAGACAGATTGTATTGCTTTCATTTTCTTTATTGCTGTTATATTGTTCTGTAATGTAAAAGTGAAAACGGAAAATATATAAAAAAAAAAAAGAAACCGAGGCCCATCTCTAAGCGCGGTACCGGCCGGATGACCGCCATTTCTAAAAGATTCCTTATCGGCACCAGGAGGCCATGTGGGGCCAAAGGATCGATGGGCACCCGAGACCGAAAGAACCGTGAAGGAGGGCGAGACTCGAATTCCAGTTTGTAACCGGACGACACCACCTCCTGGATCCATCTGTCCGGAACCTCCTGGTCCCAAACCTGGGAGAAGTGTCGCAATCGTCCCCCCCACCCGCACGGGTGAGGGCAGCCCCTCATTGCTGAGCGGGTTTACCAGCAGGTTTGGGCTTGGCGCCCCAGGACTGAGCGGGACGGCCATGGCCCCTCCCCCGGGTCCAACCTGCACCTCTGGTAGCGGGAAAGGAAACCCCCCTACCCGCTCTAAATCCCCGAAAGGAAGGTCTAAAGGCACTTGCACCTCGAAAGGGGCGACGAGGCCTCTTGCGTTGAGGCATTTTACCACCTTTTGCAACTGAATCAATTTTATCACCAAACAAAAAACCCAAAAAAGGAAGTGCTGTGAGCACCTTTTTGGAGACCAAGTCCGCCGACCACTGGCGCAGCCACACTGACCGACGAATAGCCACCAGCATTGCCGCTGTCCTGCTACTCATCGCCAGAGCATCGTCCTGAGCGGTCACGACAAAGGAAATAAATGACTCACACTGTTTTAGGAGAACTAAACTCATCACAAGCGGGATCAAGATCTGCGCACAGATCCCTAATAATGGATCTAACTGCCAACAGAAGAAGCGCCGAAGCACACACTGGCCGCAGCGTCGATCCGGCACTGATAAAACCATGGCGAGCAAATTGATCAATCCGACGATCCTCACCATCCTTAAAGTGGACCAACACCCAGGATTTTGACTATCCTGGGTTTTGGTCCACTTCGGCGGGGCACCCCGATCGGGGGTGCCCCGCTGTGTGAAACCCCCCAGAAAGCCCCAAAATCTTACCTGTCCCCGCTCCCACGTGACTGGACGGTCCAATCCCCGCCAACGTCCAGGCGGGGATCAGGAACGTCCAAGCGGCTGCCGCCGCCTCCCTCGCGTCACTTTCGGCGCGGGCGCGCCCCCGCCGGCCATTCGCAGACGGCCGGCGCGGGCACGCCTACAGGGGCGCGAGGGAGGCGGCGGCGGCCGGCCGCCACCGAAGATCAGGTAAGCGATTTGGGGTGTCTGGGGGGGTTTCACCCCGCGGGACATCCCGATCTCGGATGTCCTGCGGGGTGGGGGGTGATCGGCCCGGGAATCTTATAGATTTCCGGGCCAATCACCTCTCGGTGTTGGTCCACTTTAATGGCAGTGGTGTCAGAAGAATGTACCACAGCCGTGCTAGACAGCCCTAACACAGGGGTATCGACGTCAGGGGGAACTGACCAAAGCTTCACCAAATCCTCCGGAAAGGGATAACGTTTATCCCAATTAGGAGGGATTCCAGCCAGTCGCGTGGGTTGTTCCCATTCCTTAAGCACAACCCTCTCCAAGTGTTGTTGCCTGGGAAACACCAAACGCGGCTGAGGCACATCAAACAACTCACCCTTTGGCAGGGCGACTGCCTCAGGTGGATCTAAATTCAAAATTTCAAACATTTAAGCCAAAATGGAGGGGGTGTCAAGGGATACCCCTGTAGCCTGATCGCCAACAGCATCAATCTCTAGCTGGTCTGCAGGCTCATCCGACTCCACAAGGAGTTCCCCCTCCTCGTCCAGGGAATAATCGGACCAATCCACAACTTCGCACCTCTCATCCTCCGAAGCAGGAGCTGCCGGAGAAAGGCGTTTCCACTTCGCTGTAGCCTTCTGAGCTACTTTGGCAGAAATTATCTTCTCGAGGTTGGTCAATCGCGCACACACCTCGGATTGCGAATCCCTACTTTTGACAATGTCACACGGGGTCCAGAATAGGGGGGGGGGGGTAGGAGATGACGGAAGCTGCGAGGAGCCAGAAGCCGGAGTGACGGACTGACGCACAATATTCTGCTTTGCACAAGGAATGCATAATATAACATCGCCTGGGAGCGGAGTCCCATACACATATATATATCTATACACAACACACATATATATATCTATACACAAACACACATACATACATACATATATATATACATATACACACACCAATATATATATATCCATATACATTCATATCAGAATGGTAATGTGTAATAACGCAGCAACTGGAGCCCAGTTAGTTATGTGATATATTAAGTCAACCTATCAGAAGGCGACATAAAAAATATGCCCATAAGTAGAAATGCCCCAGGGAAACGCTACACAAGCAGCACATAGCATAAGAACGGCCCCACATGCACAATGGTGGGGCCGTTTACCTGTGAAGTTTGAGCCGCACAGAAGGCTCTTCCCCCACCGGCTGCAGCGTACAGGTCTCTAATGAGACCAGGGAAACGAATGGCGGGTCCGGAGCCGAGAAGAGAGGGAAATACAAACGTGCAGTAACTGAAAACAGGCCCCAGCAGCCCTGGCCATGTGCTGACACTAAAAACTGCCAAGGCCTTTTCACAGTAAAGTAAAGCACTCATGCACATTACACACACACCCCTCCCCAACCCCCCCCCCCCCCCCAGCGAAGGGAGAAGGCCAAGCGGAGAAGGTGACCTAAAGGGACATCGGGACAGGGGCATCCCAAATCCGGATCACCATGCCGGATAGCCGCATTGCCCCACGCGTGAGGTCGAGCGGAGGAGATAAGCTCCTAGGCACCTATAGTGCCATCTACCGTTTGCCCAGTGAGCAGCCTGGGCTGGGAGGCTTCCATTAACCACGTAGGTAACAAACAATCAAACTGGGCAGAAATAGACCCAAAGGGGGTGCCGGGGCAAGACCCCGGCTACCTGCAAGCAGGAGACTTCTTTCTTCTGTCTTGTCGCCATGCAGAGAGAAAAACACTGGTGTTAAGTGGGAGGTACCAGGAATATATAGGCCGGAAGGGGGCTCGTTACAAGACTTCCTCTCTGCAACGTCGTCACCTGCGGTGAGTAACCCAATCGTAAGAATTAAAGGGGAAGCGGGGTGTGTGGCACACTGAGAATATAAAGTGAGAAGAAACTCTTCCCCTTAAAGGAATAGGCCTGAGTAACAGCCTGAAAAGATCAAACGCTAACAGTAGCCCAGGAAGAAGCCAAACCTTCCCTAGGACCAGAAGGGACATCCATCCAAGTAAAGGCTAGGCCCAAGGCCGCTTAACCCCTGGAAGCAGACGAGATCAGGCACATACAGATGTAGGTGCCCACAAACCCCAAGGGGCATCAGTCCCCCTAAGGGACAAGAGACAATCCAGGAAAAAAATTCTAGCACCTGTTGAAGGAAAATAGTTCCCCTTGCCTCAGCGTTACTAGGAATAAAGCACAGAAGAAAGACAATGTCTTAAAGTGGACCAACACCCTGGGGTGATCGGCCCGGGAATATATAAGCGCGCCCGCGCCGGCCGTTTGTGAATGGCCGGCGCGGGCGCGCGCGCTGTCAGAGGGACGTGCGGGAGGTGGCGGCGGACGCGCTGGCTTGTCCGTCGCTGTCACCCGGCCACGTGGGAGCGTTTTGAGGTTGAGTATTGGGGTGTTTCTGGGGGGTTTTACACAGCGGGTGGGTGCCCCCCTGAAGTGGACCAAAACCCAGGATAGTCAAAATCCTGGGTGTTGGTCCACTTTAATACATGAGCCTAAGACACCACTTTAGGCAGAAGTTCCGGCGTAAAGCGGACCACCACCTCATCTTGGAGTATATATCAAAGAACGAGTGCTAGCTAAACAGAGCCACCCGCTCAGGCACATGTCTGACTGAAGTAACAGCCCCCGGAAGGACAACCTTGTGGATAAGGTCAGACAGCATCCGGAATAGGGCCAAAGGGAAACACCCCGCAAGGCAAACAATAAAATTCAAATCCCAACAGGGACCCTAGAACTACGTGGGGGATGCACCTGAGCAATCCCCAAAAGAATGCTTAACCAAGGCAAAAACTGAGTAAAGACTTCTACAGGAAGGCGGACAGGGCAGAACCTGAACCTCCAGAGTACCGAGTAGGAGAGCCAACTCCAACCCATGCTGTAATAACCCTAGAACCCTGGGAACAGAGAGCGCCCAACAGGGGAGAGACCAAGACTCACACCAATCAATATGGGTAAGCAATACCCCACAATAGACGGAAGAAGAAGAAAAAGTCAACTCCTAGGCTTCCAAAAGTCACAGTCACCCAGAAGATAAGCCCATCTCCATCAAGGTGGATGAATCAACCGTCAGGCCATCCAGACCAGAGCCTGTAGATTAGGGTGAAATAGAAAAGGGGGGCCTGAGTGAGCAGATCAGCACTCCTCACAGAACGTACAGGTCCGCTGTCCTCAGTACCACATCTGCAAACCCACTCCACTAGGCCACCCAGGGGCCACCAGTATCACTGGTTCCCCCTTCCAGAGCAAACTTACGCAGAACCCCGCCTAGCAGGGTGAATGAAGATAAGACATACAGAACAGAATGTCCAGCCATAAAGTTACTAAGCCTCATGACCAAAGTCAGAACAATCTGAGACAGGGAAACAAGGGCCAAGAACCTAGGATAGTGACGGGGCCCAAAAATAAAATTCTGTGAAATACTCACCTGTAGAATTGGTATTATACGCATACAGTACGTCCTGCTCCATATATAATACTTACACGTGGGTATTCTCCGCCAGATGGCGCTGTGCACTGCAGACATGCAAAAAACAGGCTCCTCCCGGCCCTTCATATACCGAGGGACCTCCCACAATTCCCCAGCATTGAAAAGCAGTGAGAAAAAGAAGCCGGGAAAACTGCCTGTGAATGGAGAAACCAACCACCAAAACTGGTAATAACAATGATAACAATCACCATACAGGGGATCCAAAATAATGTAAAACCAGGGTTGGGTGGAGCAGGACGTACTGTATGTGTAGATTGGGAAGTAAAGAAGGACGACCAGGTAGGTCCTCGCACGGACGCCCCTTGGTCTCATCAGAGGCATCACCCCCGTCAGTGCCTCGGCGAGCACTCGGAGCAGAAGAGAGGCTAGATAACAAGGCCACAATCAGCAGTGTTGGCCCTCCAACACTAACCTGTAAGAGCCGCGGTGTCCAGAAGACACAGGGGTATTAAAATAAGCATCTTAGGTCTCCGCAGACGGCAAGAGGCCCACTGGGCGCATGGCGCTGGCGGCCCAACTCAGAGATTCCATGCAGAAAACTGCCTGTGAATGTAGAAATGCCAAACCTATGGAAGGCCAGAATGGGCCAGACTGCCTCAACCTTTTGGGGGAATGTGGAAAGGATGGTGAAGAGGCCCCTGGCTCTGCCTGTTAAGGGCAACCTGCAAGTGACCCCAGACCCTGCAGGCCGTGCAAGGCCTGCACCAGCATCTGAAGAGAGACAGGGACCCGAAGCACCCTGACAATCTCGGAAAGGGACCGCCCAGCAAACTATCCTGCATCCGGAGGAAACTACCTCCTGGATCCACCAGAAAGAGGCATGACGCCTCCAGATAGGAGCAAGGTGCTGTGGCCGTCCCCTCACCCAGACGGGCGAGGGCGTCCAGTCATGCTTGGGGGGGGGTTTTGGAAGGTTGGACTTAGTCCTACCGGAGGGGCCAGGGCGTTGTCTGCCAATCCTGAGGCGGGAGTCTACGCCGAATAGCTGGAAGCACACCCCTGGTTCGTGTTTGACAATAACATAGGGAGGGGGAGGGGTGTCCCTGCCCTGAGGAGGCCGAGACGGCCTTCTGCGTAGGGGTGTTTTGCCCTTTTTACCAAAAAGGTCCAAACGGGCCCCAAATAGTCGTCGCCCTCTAGTGGGCAGGCCAGTGAGAGCCTTTTTTGTAACATCCGTCAGCACCCCACTGTCGCAGCCAGACCAGGCGGCGTATAGCTACCACAAGGGCAGAAGATCTTGCACACATCTTAACCCTTTCAGTGCCAGCCTACCTGCAGCATTTTCCACTCCCTGTTGCCAGACAATGTCTCACTATTTTGCGCTACACATGTTCAACTGTCATTTTTGAAAGGATTTCCAGGGATTTCCCAGGAAAATTATATAGTTTTTTTTAGCAGTCTGGGCTTTAACATGAAATGTCTTGTTTGTATTTTTTAGGTGTATTCTCAATATTTTTGGGTGAAATATGTGAAAAAAATATAATATTTTTTTACAATTTGCAGTGTTTTTTTGTAATAAAAAAATGTAAGTTTGCCAATAAAATCTTATTGCGTGTGAAATCCCAATTTCTCCCGGTTACAGCGATACCACATATGTATAGGTAGACACCCTTTCCTGCCCAGGAGACTCCCCTAAACTGAAATAGCGCTTTAGGGGATTTTCAGAAAAAATACAACTGTGATATGAGCTATGCGCACCTTGCAGTTTTACCAGAAAAACAACCCTTTACATTTGAAATACCCCCAACAAACTATATATTCTCTGGAAGTACACACCTCAAGCTTTCTAGGTGTACCAGGCATGTTGATGTGCCCATAGTTTTCTGGAAGTAATTCCTCAATGTATTCTTTGGTTGCAAAGAGCTTCCCAAAAAAAGGATAAAAAAGCAGAATCAAAGCCACATTTTCCTAAAAAAACTATATACAATACTAGAAAAAACAAGTTTAATCTGAAAAAGCAACATTCCGCGAACAGACCACCACCCAACATGCATAGGTTCTGTCAAGGGAAGAGTTGCCAAACACCCCAAAGTAAAGCATGTGCGTAACGGTAATTTTACTTGAAAATTTCAGTTCTGCAGACAAAGTGCGCACCTTGCGATTTTTCAACCAAAACAACCCTTTACATTTGGAATATCCCCCATAAACCATATATTCACTGGAAGTACACGTTAAGCTTTCTAAGCGTACCCAGCTTGTTGTAGTGGGCTCATCTTTCTGGAATTAATTCCTCAAAGAATTCTTTGGTTGCGCAGGGTTTCCCTAAAAAATGTATAAAAAAGCTTAATAAAAAACACCTTTTCCTAAAATATAAATATGCAAACCAGAAAAAACAAGCTAAGTCTGAAAGCGCAAGGTCTCCCGAACAGAACAATACCCAACATGCAGAGGTACTATTAACCCTTTTAATTGCCAGCCTACTTGAGATTTTGTCACCCTCTGTTGACAGGTCATTTTTCGCCATTTTTGCGCCATTTTTGCGGAAATTTTCAGGAAAATTATATTTATATTTTTTTGCAGCAGAGTTTAGGCTTTAACATGAAATGTCTTGTTAGTAAATTTTATTTTGTTTTTTACAATATTAAATAAAATAAAGGAGTCCATTTTCTAAAAATGTTTTTATTTATTTATTTTTTTAAAAAAAAAATGTATTTTATTAAGGAAAAACATATTGCATGTGAAAGCCCCATTTCTACCGATTAGAACGGTACCACATATTTATCGGTAGCCCCCTGTTCCTGCCCAGGAGACCCCCCCCTAACTGAAACAAGTAATCTATAACATTTACAAATAAAATACAACTACCATCCACACTACAAAGGGTTAAATCGAGAAAAAAAAGTGACATAGGGTTTCCCTCCCTGGGGGGGACCCCATTTTTTTTGGGGGGGGGGATTTTTAAGGATTAAAAACCCTTAAAAATCCCCCCCCAAAAAATTGACATGGGGTCCCCCTTACCCAAAGTAACCAGCCCGGGACCAGCTATGCAGGGCTTGTGGAAACAGGGCACAGGGGCCAGCTTTTGTGGGCGATCTATGTTTCAACATTCCAACCATAAAGCAATGAACAAGACATTTTTGGTCGGTCAAAATGAAACGACGGGCGACTAATTCTCATTTATAATTTGATCATCTTTTGATTGCTGTCACTTTGGCGATTTCTAGCTCAATAAATGCTCTGTGCAAACAGGGTTTAAAGCGTAACTTAGTTAAAAGTGACTATACCAGCCTGCCACCCTACCCTAGCACTGGGGAGGTACACAAAGAAAAAAATTTAAAAAATACCATTGTGAAATACTCACCTGTAAAATGGGTATTATAAGTATGTCACACACCCCGCTTCAAGATATCCATAACACGTGGGTAGTACCGACCTGAAGAGGGCGTTCTGCAGAGATGATAGGAAAAAGAAAGCCCCTCCCGGTCCATAAATACCTGGGACCTCCCACTCATTACCCAGTATATAGAAGCAGTAAGGTAAGGGACCAGGAAGAGGCAAATATAAACCAAAGCAACGCAAAGTTCACAATATAAAGGATCCAGAATACAAAAAGGGCGGGTGAAGCGGGGTGTGTGACATACTTATAATACCCATTTTACAGGTATTTCACAAAATGGTATTATTCTAAGTATGTCACACACCCCGCTTCAAGATATCCATAACACGTGGGACATCCAATAGCAGTGTCCATAAAAGGGCGGGGATCCAAAACAAGGCAACAAGGCACAACTTAAACCACAACAGCTTGCAGAACTTTGTGGCCAAAAACAGCATCCGCTGAGGCCCGAACATCAACCTTGTAAAACTTGGAAAAAGTGTGTACAGAGGACCAAGTAGCGGCCTTACAAACTTGCTCAACCGAGGCCTGGTGCTGAAAAGCCCAGGACGCTCCAACCGCACGAGTAGAATGAGCAGTAACACGAAAAGGGGGACTCCTCCCCTTAGCAGAATAGGCCCCAATGATGGCCTGACAAATCCATTTACTAATGGAAGACTTGGCAGGAGCCAAACCCTTCCTAGGCCCAGAGGGCACCACAAAAAAAGGATCAGTCTTACGAAAGGAAGACGTAACCACCAGATAGTATTTCACAACGCGAACATCAAGGAATGCAGCGTCCTTTCCTTGTCGTTGCTAGGATTAGGACATAGAGAAGGCAGAACAATGTCCTGATTCAGATGAAAGGCAGAAACCACCTTAGGAAGAAAATCCGGCTTGAAACGAAAGACAACCTTGTCCTGATGCCTTTCGAAGTACGGAGCTTTAATGGATAAAGCTGCCAACTCAGAAACACGCCTAACAGAAGTGATAGCCACCAAAAAGGCCACCTTTTGAGTAAGCGAAGACAAAGCAATCTCATTCAAGGGCTCAAACGGGGGACCCTGAAGAGCAGAAAGAACCAGGTTCAAACCCCAAACTGGAACCAAGGGCTTCCTAGGAGGTCGAACATGCGTAACCCCTTGGAAAAAAGTCCTGACCAAGGGATGAAGAGCAAAAGACCTTTGATAGAACACCGCCAGAGCAGAAACCTGCCCCTTCAAGGTACTGAGCTGGAGCCCCAGATCCAGACCATGTTGAAGAAACTCCAGAATCCTGGAAATGGAAAACTCCCGACACGGGAAAGACCTACCTTCACACCAGTCAATATAGGACCTCCAGGTCCTATAGTAAACAGTAGAGGAAGACCGCTTCCTGGCGCTAAGAGTCTGAATCACCGCATCAGAAAGACCTTCCTCCTTCAAGATGGAGGTTTCAGCAGCCACGCCGTCAAAGCCAGCGATGGTAAATTGGGATAGCGTAGCCGACCCTGGGTGAGCAGGTCCGGCAGCAGAGGCAGAACGAACTGATCCTCTGCCAGTCTTACCAGGTCTGCGAACCAAACCTGCCTTGGCCACCTTGGTGCCACCAGAATCGCCGACGCGCCCTCCAGGGCCAGCTTGCGCACCACTCTGGCTACCATTGGAAACGGAGGGAACAGGTACAGAAACCCCAGATCCCTCCAGTTCAGAGACATGGCATCCACCGCCAGAGCCAGTGGATCCTGCGAGAGAGACACAAATACCGGAAGTTTGTGATTGTGACGAGAGGCAAAGAGGTCCACAGCCGGGAACCCCCACCTGAGGCAAATCGAACGAAACACCTGGTGACTGAGAGACCACTCCCCCTGGCGAGAGGAGAACCTGCTCAGAGAGTCCGCCTCCGTGTTCTCCACTCCCGGAATGTAGACTGCTGAGATACACGGGACGTGGCTCTCCGCCCAATCCAGAACCAAAGATACTTCCCTGAGGGCACTCCTGCTGCGAGTCCCTCCCTAGTGATTGATGTAAGCAACCGCCGTCCGGTTGTCCGACCGAACCTGAACTGGCAGGCCCTGCAACTGATGAGTCAAGCGAAACAGAACCAACCTGATGGCTCTCAATTCCAGAACATTGATGGGCTCGTGGGCCTCCTGCGGGCCCCACAGACCCTGAAATTGAAGGTCCTTCCAAACACCCCCCCAACCTGACAGACTGGCATCCGTGGTGACCGTCTCCCAACACGGCGCCAGAAAAGATCTGCCCTTCAAAAGATTGGCAGACCCCAGCCACCATTGCAGGGATCGACGGACTTGGGGGGGGGGGGGGGGGGGGGGGGGATTCATCCGGAAGGACTGATCCAACGATAGCGGAGACTTGTCCCAAACCTTCAACAGATGAAGCTGGAGCGTCCTTGTGTGAAACTGCGCAAAGGGAACTGCCTCGAAAGAGGCCACCATCAACCCCACCAGCCTCATCCCTAGCCGGATGGCCGGACGAGGGGCCGACACGAGAAGGCGAACCAACTCCTGAATCAAAAGAATCTTGGCCTGGGGCAGAAACACCCTGGCCTGCGAAGTGTCCCAAGACATTCCCAGAAAGGTGACAACCTTGGACGGAGAAAGAGAGGACTTGGGGTAGTTGATCACCCAACCGAACCTCTCCAGAGTGGATACCACCGTTCTGGTGTCCAACTCCGCTTGGTTGAAGGAAGAAGCCATAATCAGAAGATCGTCCAAATAGGGCACAATGCGGATACCCTGAACCCTGAGTAGAGCCATCACCCCCGCCAGCACCTTGGTGAACACCCGAGGAGCCGAGGTGAGACCGAAAGGGAGTGCCACAAACTGAAAATGCCGATCCTCCACCACGAACCTGAGAAACCTCTGGTGTGCTGGAAAAATCGGAACGTGTAGGTAAGCGTCCCTGATGTCTATGGACGTCAGAAAGTCTCCCTGACGAAGAGAGTGGATAGCCGAACGCAGCGTTTCCATGCGGAATTTCCGCGGCCGGATGACCCTGTTGAGAAACTTCAGATCCAAGATGGGTCGGACCGATCCGTCCTTCTTGGGTACTGTGAACAGATTGGAATAAAAACCCCTGCCCTGGTCCGATAAGGGCACTGGGCAAATGACAGCCATGTCCAGAAGACTCTCTACTGCCACCAGGAGCCCCTGCGCGGCCAGAGGTTCCGAAGGCACCCGAGACCTGAAAAATCTGGAAGGGGGGCGGAGCTCGAACTCAAGCTTGTAACCGGAAGACACCACTTCCCGGATCCATCTGTCCGAGACCTCCTGATCCCAGACCTGGGAGAAGTGTCGCAGCCGTCCCCCCACCCGCATGGGTGAGGGCGCCCCCTCATTGCTGAGCTGGCTTAGCAGCAGGTTTGGGCTTAGAGCCCCAACTGTAACCTGGACGGGCACGTTCTCTGCCCCTGTTCCCGGAATCACCTCTGGAAGAGGGGAAGGCAAATCCCCTGCCAGATCTGGCCCCACGAAAGGAAGGGGTAAAGGAAGGCGCCCCCCGAAAGGGACGGCGTTGTTTCTTGTGTTGAGGTAACCTACCACCCTTGGTGACAGAATCCAATTTCTCTCCAAAGAGCCGTAATCCAACAAAAGGTAGAGCCGTCAGCGACTTTTTGGACATAAAATCGGCCGCCCACTGGCGCAACCACACCGACCGCCGAATAGTCACCAGCAGAGCCGACGTCCTACCACACATCATCAAAGTGTCATCCAAGGCGGCTAACACAAAAGACAAAAACAACTCACACCGTTTAAGGCCAAGGAACTCGTCACTACCAGGACGCAGCCCGGCAGAAGTCAACAGGTCCCTGACCACAGACCTGGCGGCCACCACCATCAGCGCCGAAGGGCAAACAGGCAGCATGGCAGACCCAACGCTAGCAAAACCGTGACAAGCCATCTGGTCAATGCGTTTATCCTCTCCATCTTTGAGGGTGGAACAATCAGGGTTATTTAAAACAGAAGTATTAGACAACTCCAAAACCGGTGCATCCACCTCGGGGGGGATGCCCAACGCTTAACCGTATCCGAAGGGAAGGGATATTTCTTATCCCACCCCTGAGGAATACCAGGGAGCCGAGCCGGTCTGTCCCATTCCTTAGCAATAATTTTGTCAAAGTGTCTGATTAGGAAATTCCAAGCGCGGCCTGGATTCCTCAAAAAACTCACCCTTCTGCTGTGGAGCCTCCTCAGGAGGAGAAATAGCCAACACCTCAAACATCTGAGCCAGAGCGTTAGGAGTATCCGAGGATCTCCCCAAGTCCCCCAGCTCAGTATCAACGCCAACAAACTGCTCATCATCTGAATTATCAGAGTCCTCATAAACCTCCCCATCCTCTAGCGGGGAATAATCAGAATAGTCCAAATTATTAACATCGTCAAGGTCATCCGCCGGCGGAGCCGCGACAAGTGCTTTCTCTTAGCCGGAGCCTTACGGGCGGCCGAGCTGGAAATTAATTTTTCAAGGTTGGCCAATCTGGCGCACATCTCAGATTGTAGCTCCCTACCCATGACAACGTCACACGGGGTGCGTATCAAGCTGGGAGGAGGAGAGGAAGCGACCGGCGGTGCTGACCCAGACGCCTGTGGTTCGGACTGCCGCGTAATAGTTTGCTGTGCACAAGGTATACACAGAAGTACATCATCCCCAGTAATGGATACCCCACACAACATACACTTCCGGAATTGCCCCGAGCCCAGTATCCGGGGATGCCTCCATATGGTGAACTTGTGAGTAGTCGCTATGACCAAGGGAATTACGCATATAAGCAACCCGGGATGCCCCTGTAATGTCCCAAGTGGGAGGATTTGAAATAGGTAAAGGTAACCCAGGGACCTAAGGACCGGGAGAAACCCCCTAAACCTAACGTAGGTCCACCTGAAAGACACAACAGAGAAGGCTATCAGCACTCTGAAAGGACAAAAAGGATAAAAAAGATAAGGGGCCCACAGGGCCACTTACGGTGGCTCCTCCGTCCAAGATGGCGTCCGTCACACAGGAGCCAGCAGCAGCACGGAGGCAGAGAGGAGAAGGGGGGGCGTGGCCAGCACGGAGAGCGCGATTGTCCGTGGCCCCGCCCCCCCTCCATGTCACGGCCAGGCTCCGCGGCGGCGCCTGCCGAACGGGGGCGGGCCTCGGCGTCCCGCCGAAAGGCCCGTCCCGCCCCCTCTAACACCGGCGTGAGGAGAGATCTCCCCTCACGACACAAAGATCAAAGACCGCCGCCGCAGCGGTATGCGGCGCCGGTGAGAAGACAGCTAGAAAGGAGAGGGGCCCCCCTACTCCGGCACGCGAGGAGAGAATCTCCTCACCCGCGCGCCGCAAGATGACAGGGTACCGGCGCCGCGGTAATGGCGGCGACCGCGGCGCCGGACACACAGGCGGGCCGTGGAGACCGAGGCAGTGCCCGGCGGTGCTGTTGCCCGGCCACCAAGTACCAGGCTGAGGAGAGAGATCTCCTCAGCCAGCAAACGACAGTGAAAAACACTACACTACACCTAAATAAAAGCCCCTAAACACCCCCCCCCCCCACCAGGAGAAGGGCATCCGCAGAGGGGGACACTAGCTGGGGTAAAGGGCCGAGGGACAGGGCATCCCAAACCGGGGTCACCAGCCCGGATAACCGCCTACCCTTTGGTACAGGGTCTCACGGTGGAGCATAGCTCCTGAGCACCTAGTGTGCTGTTCTACCCTCGCCCAGACCTCAGCCAAGGCTGGGAGGCATGTACAGTAATAAAAAGTGGCATCTGGGTGGAAATAGCATTCAAAAGCGGGCCGGGAAGGACCCGGCTACCTCAGTCCCCCTGTGCAAGGAGGAGGCATCATCTTCTGACTTGCTCGCCGTCTGCAGAGATGGAAAACTGGGTAATGAGTGGGAGGTCCCAGGTATTTATGGACCGGGAGGGGCTTTTTTCCTATCATCTCTGCAGAACGCCCTCTTCAGGTCGGTACTACCCACGTGTTATGGATATCTTGAAGCGGGGTGTGTGACATACTTAGAATAACTTAGGCAAGCGTCCGCGTCGCTCCTCCTCCCCAGCGGCAGGTAAAGCAACAAAGCCGCGTGCCCCTGCTGCAGATTTACTTGTATGTATTAACCGATCCGGGGGATGCAGCTCTGTGTCCTCCGTCCAAGGCAGCGGCATCCAGGATCCGGAGTCCCGGGGCAGCATGGCTAAGGGATAGATTATAATTCTTTGTAACCCCGCCCTTCCTGCATCAGTGCCTGGGTCGGCTGGCAGGGCGGGGGGGGGGGGGGGGGTCACTTAACTGAAGAGTCCCTTAACTTTAAGAACTCCAGGCTAAACTAACCCTGATCTCTGCAACTATTTTATGCAGCAGCTCATGGCAGATATGCAATCAATGATTTGTTTTTACACTGTCTGGATAATCTCTAACATACAAGAAACTCATGAGCAGGTAAAATTTCAAACAGCCAAAAATAAATAAGGCCATACATCCAAAAACAGTAGCTACTCACTGTATACCACAAGAAAATAAAACACATTAAGAGTTTACAAAGTATACTCACATGCAAAAGAGCTTCTATCATTACCCTGGTTTGCAGGTTCCTTACAAGAAAATAAAGAGGTTTTAGTACACACTGTAAAATCTGTTGCATGTGGAGGAAGGAGCAGCTGGATTTGTTTATTCCGAAGATACGTTTTGGAGAAGCTATAATTAAGAGAATGCGGACACTACAAATAAAGTCGTTTCACTCCCAGCATTGAAGTGCATCAAAACCCTGCTGGATCCGCCCCATAAGAAAAAAAATTATAAATGCCAGATCAGCTCAGCACCTTTAAGACATTATGCACACAAAAATATACACTTTCAAAAATCTCCAAAGTTAACAGAATTTCTAAGAGAGGAAACACAAACTGGGACAGGTTTAAAAGTCTCATCCCTTCCACCCATTCATTATTGGGCAAGAAAAAATACCATTCTGTGACTACTCACCTTGTAGAATGGGTATTATAAGTATGCAGCACGCCCTGCTCCAGTAATGATTCATTACGTCTGGGATATAGTCCACAAGAGGGCGCTTTACTGCAGATATGGCAAAAAAGAGGCCCCTCCCAGTCCTTATATACCCGGGACCTCCCACTAAATTCCCCAGTATAAAACAGCAGTAAGGGAACCAGGAGAAACCAATAACAAGATTAACAACATTAACCAGGAAAAAACATTCACTATATAGAGGATCCAAGAATAGAAACTCAGGGTGAGATGGAGCAGGGCATGCTGCATACTTATAATACCCATTCTACAAGGCGAGTATTCACAGATTATTCTTCCAAGTATGCAGCACGCCCTGCTCCAGTAATGATTCATTACGTCTGGGACATCCAATAGCAGTGTCCAACAACGGGTGGGAATCCCAAAAATGCAACAAAGCGCAGTTCAAACCACTGCCGCCTGCAGAACTTTGCGGCCAAAAAATACAATTCTGTGAAATACTCACCTGTAGAATTGATATTATTTGTATACAGTACGTCCTGCTCCAGATATAGTACTTACACTTGGGTTATCCTCTGCCAGATGGCGCTGTACTGCAGAGACATGCAAAACAGGCTCCTCCCGACCCTCAAATACCCAGGGACCTCCCACAAATCCCCAGCATTGAAAAGCAGTTAACAAGAAGCCGGGAGAATTAACCACCGAAACTGGTAACTATAACAATGGGAACAATCACCATACAGGGGATCCAGAATAATGCAAAAACCAGGGTGGGGTGGAGCAGGACGTACTGTATAGAAATATCAATTCTACAGGTGAGTATTTCACAGAATTGTATTATTCTTAGCAGGGTGGATTTGATTTAAATCTAACTGATTTAAATCACGATTTAAATCACGATTTAAATCACTACTCAGTAAGGCTTGATTTAAATCGGTGATTTAAATCAAAGTTTCTACCTAAACTAGTTCTTGCTATTTTAACATGCAAGTAGATGAAGATTTTTAGAATCACTTTTTATATTACTTTTTTCTCCCCAGTTTAATGGGTTAATCATTCATATTTGGACACCACTGTTCTGTTGTACTTAGGAAGGAGAAAAATAATCCTGACCTTAACAATTTAAATAGATTTAGTCAACTGAAACAATAACAACATTACAGCATAAGTTATTTGCTTAAACAAACATCCATGTTTTGTTAACTAATTTGGCTAAACAAAATATATATATATTTTAAGAAACTTAGACTGTCAGCCCAGCCGACACATGAAAAACTTAAATACTACTGTCCCTGCTGTCCTCTGTCGCTCACTAGTCATAGGTTTGTAGAACAATAGGATTAAGGTCTTTTTCTCAATTTTGTTCATGTTGTAACATTTTTGCTGTGAAGAAGAGGCTGGGACCTCTGCGGAGTCAAATTCAGTTTTGAGAACTGCGTAAGTAAAGCGAGCGTCTGTGATAATATAGGAGAGAAACTGCCCACTAATCCTACAGAAACCTCTGGAAGAGCATGGCATTGTGAATGTTACACATATACAGCCTTTATTCTACTGAGTTAAACAACTCAGCTTTACCTCATGATGGAAGAACCTTTGGATGGTAAAATATTTTCCTCAAAAAGCAGTTTATTGAAAAAAAATCCGATTTAAATCAAAAAAATCCGATTTAAATAAAAAAAATTGATTTTTATCCACCCTGATTCTTAGTATACAGTACGTCCTGCTCCAGATATAGTACTTACACTTGGGACATCCAATAAAGTCGGGTGGGATCCCCAACAAAAAAGGCAACAGCAGACAGTTTAAAACCACTGCCACCTGCATAACCATGCGGCCAAGACAGCATGAGCTGGCCCTAACATCAACCTTGTAAAAACTTTGAAAGGGTATGAACAGAAGGCCAAGTAGCGGCCTAGCAAACCAGTTCAACAGAAGCATGGTGCTGAAAAGCCCAAGAGGCACCAAAGCACGAGTAAAATAAGAAGTAAAGCGAAAAGTAAAGATTCTTCCCCTTGGTGGAATAGGCCTGAGTAACAGCCTGACGAATCCTATCGCTAACAGTAGACTTGGCAGAAGCCAAAAACCCTTTCCTAGGGCCAGAAGGGACCATCCCATCCAAGTAATGACCAGGGCCAAAGCCGCCTAACTCCCGAAAGCAGACGAGATCGGGCACATTCAGGATGGAGTGGCCGTAGGCCCAAAGGAACCTCAGTTCTCCTAAAGGACACAGTGACTACCAAGGAAAAAACTTCCAACACCTGTTCAAGGAATGCAGAACCCTTTCCTCAGCGTTGCTAGGAATAAGGCAGGAAGGAAGAACAACATCTTGAAAAAATTAACATAGGACACCACCTTAGGCAGAAGTCAGGCTTCAGGCGGAACACCACCCATCCTGGTTTTTCTCAAAGAATGGGGGCTAGATCGACAGAGCCGCCCCCCAGACACACGTCTGACCGAAGTAACAGCCACCAGAAGGACAACCTTGAGAGTAAGAACAGCCAGACAGCATCCTGAATAGGACCAAAGGGAAAAACCCCGCAAGGCAGACAGAATCAAATACAAATCCCAACAGGGACTATAAGATTACCTGGGGGACGCACATGAATAACCCCTGAAAGAAGTCTTAACCAAGGAAAACTGAACAAAAGACTTCTAAAGTAAGGCGGCCAGGGCAGAACCTGACCCTTCAGAGTACTGAGTTGGAGAACCAACTCCAACTCATGCTGTAATAGCTCTAGAACCCAGGGAACCGAGAACGCCCAACAGGGAAGATACCTAGACTCACACCAATCAATATGGGTATGCCATACCCTATAACAGATGGAAGAAGAAGCTTGCTAGTCTTCCCATAGTCTCAATCACCGAGACAGATAAGCCTGTCTCCATCAAGATGGAAGTTTCAGCAGTCAGGCCGTCTAGGCCAGAGTCTGTAGATTGGGGTGACGTAAAGGGGCCCTGAGTGAGCAGAGCTGGCACTCCTGGCAGAAACGTAAAGAACTACTGCCCTCGGTACCACGTCTGCAAACCACACTCTACTAGGGCACCTGGGGCCACCAGAATCACTGGTCCCCCTTCCAGAGCAATCTTGCGCAGAACCCTGCCCAGCAGGGGGAATAGAGAAAAGACATACAGAACGTCCAGCCATGACGTTACTAAGGCATCCTGATCACGGCCAGAGGACCCTGGGACAGGGAAACAGGGCAGAGAGCTTGTGATAGTGATGGGACACAAACAGATCCACAACTGGTTGGACCCCATAGTGACACAGGGATTAGCACATCCTGTCGCAGAGGGACCCCCACCGGAGCGAATATCACCGATATGCAGGGAACCTCGTCTCCACCCAGATTAGGATCATAGACACTTCCTGGAGGGCCCTCCTGCTCCAGGCCCCTCCCAAATGATTAATGTAGGCCACTGTCGTCAGACAGACCGAGCGCCCCCAAAACAGGCCCAGAAGAGGAGTAGTCAGGCGAGATAGAACCAACCAAAACGCTCACTGTTTCAAACATCGATAGGTGTATGGACCTTCTAAGGGCCACACCTCCCCCAGAACCGCAGTGAGTTTCAGAAGAAAACCCCGCCCCTTCAACCAGATTGGCATCCATGGTGACCGTCTCCAGGAAGGGGCAAGAAGGGAACTGCCCCCCAGACAGGTTCCTTGAGTTCATCCACTCCAAGAGGGACCTCCTTACCAGGTGGGAAGGCACACAGACCCTGCTCCAGGGATGCTGGATCCCTGTCCTGTACTTAACAATAGAAGTTGCAGAAAGGCCATGGGGGAACTAAGCGTAAGGGACCTCTTCTGAGCAAGCCACCAACGGGCCCACCAGCTGCATCCCTGCCTGGTGAAGGGACTGGGACAGCAATGAGGGACTGAGCCCATGCAACCAGATTGTCCACTTTATTGCTGAGGAAGGAAGATTCTCGTTTGAACCGAATCCAGATTCATTCCTAGGAATGGAGTTACCAATTAAGGGGACAATGAGGACTTGGGGTGAATGATCACCCATCCAAATGACTCCCAATGGACACCACCAGCTGAATATCCAACTTAGCCTAACGTAGAGACTGGGAAGTGAAAAAGGACGTCCGGGTAGGTCATCGCGCGGACGCCCCTTGGTCTCAGAGACATCACCCCCGTCAGCACCTTGGTGAGCACTCTGGGAGCTGAAGAGAGGCCAGATAAAAAGGCCACAAATTATCAGTGTTGGACTTCCATTCCAACACGAACCTGAAGAACCTCGGTGTCCTGAAGACACAGGGATGTGAACATAAGCATCTTAGAGCTCCACAGACCGCAAGAAGCCCCCTGGGCGCAAGGCGCTGATGGCCCATCTCAGAGTTTCCATGCAGAAACTGCCTATAATTGGAGAATTGCCGAGAACCTGTGAATCCAGAATGGGCCAGACTGACCCATCCTTTTGGTGTAGCGGCCCCTGCCTCTGCCTGTTAAGGGAAATCTGCAAGTGACCCCCAGACCCCGCAGGCCTTGCATGGCCTGCGCCAGCACCTGAACAGAGGCAGGGACCAGGAGTACCCGGGACCTGATAATCTTGGGGGAGGCCACGCAGCAAACTATCTTGTATCCGGAGGACACTACCTCCTGAATCCACCTGTATGAGGCGTGATGCCTCCTGACAAGAGCAAAGTGCCGCAGCCATCCCCTCACCCAGACGGGCGAGGGCGCCCCATCATGCTTGAGGGGGCTTGGTGGAAGATTTAGGCTTAGCCCCGCCGGAGGGGCCAGGGCGTTGTCTGCTGCTCCCGGGGCAGGAGTCTGCGCGAGTCCTCGCGAAGGACACCCCTGGTTCTTGTTTAACACTATGGTAGGGGAAGGAGGGGTGCCCCTGCCCTGAGGGGGCCGAGACGGCCGCCTGCGTTGCGGTGACTTACCCTTCTTACCAAACAGGTCTAGACGTGCCCCAAACAGGCATAGCCCTCTAAAGGGAAGCCCAGTAAGAGTCTTTTTAGCAGCATCGTCAGCACCCCACTGTCGCAGCCAGACCAGGCGACGTATAGCCACCACAAAGGCAGAAGTTCTTGCACACATTCTAATGGTGTCATCCAACGGTAGTAATACCATTTTGTGAAATACTCACCTGTAAAATGGGTATTATAAGTATGTCACACACCCCGCTTCAAGATATCCATAACACGTGGGTAATACCGACCTGAAGTGGGCGTTCCTGCAGAGATGACAGCAAAAAAGAAAGCCCCTCCCTGATCCATAAATACCCGGGACCTCCCACTCATTACCCAGTATATATAAGCAGTAAGGTAAGGGACCAGGAAGAGGCAAATATAAGTCATAACAACGCAAAGTTCACAAAATAAAGGATCCAGAATACAAGAAGGGCGGGTGAAGCGGGGTGTGTGACATACTTATAATACCCATTTTACAGGTGAGTATTTCACAAAATGGTATTATTCTAAGTATGTCACACACCCCGCTTCAAGATATCCATAACACGTGGGACATCCAATAGCAGTGTCCATAAAAAAGGGCAGGGATCCAAAACAAGGCAACAATGCACAACTTAAACCACAACAGCTTGTAGAACTTTGCGGCCAAAAACAGCATCCACTGAGGCCCGATCAACCTTGTAAAACTTGGAAAAAGTGTGAACAGAGGACCAAGTAGCGGCCTTACAAACTTGCTCAACAGAGGCCTGGTGCTGGAAAGCCCAGGACGCTCCAACCGCACGAGTAGAATGAGCAGTAACACGAAAAGGGGGACTCCTCCCCTTGGCAGAATAGGCCCCAATGATGGCCTGACGAATCCATTTACTAATGGAAGATTTGGCAGGAGCCAAACCTTTCCTAGGCCCAAAAGGCACCACAAAAAAAGCATCAGTCTTACGAAAGGAAGACGTAACCACCAGATAATATTTCACAACACGAACCACATCCAAGGAATGCAGCGCCCTTTCCTTGTCGTTGCTGGGATTAGGACATAGAGAAGGCAGAACAATGTCCTGATTCAGATGAAAAGCAGAGACCACCTTAGGAAGAAAATCCGGCTTGAAACGAAAGAACCTTATCCTGATGCCTTTCGAAGTACGGAGCTTTAATGGATAAAGCTGCCAACTCAGAAACACGCCGAACTGAAGTGATAGCCACCAAAAAGGCCACCTTTTGAGTAAGAGAAGACAAAGCAACCTCATTCAAGGGCTCAAACGGAGGACCCTGAAGAGCAGAAAGAACCAGGTTCAAATCCCAAACTGGAACAAAAGGCTTCCTAGGAGGCCGTACATGCGTAACTCCTTGGAAAAAGGTCTTGACTAAGGGATGAAGTGCAAAGGACCTTTGAAAGAACACCGCCAGGGCAGAAACCTGCCCCTTCAAGGTACTAAGTTGAAGCCCCAAATCCAGACCATGTTGAAGAAACTCCAGGATTCTGGAAATGGAAAACTCCCGACAAGAGAAAGACCTACTTTCACACCAGTCAATATAGGACCTCCAAGTCCTATAGTAAATAGAGGAAGAGCGCTTCCTGGCGCTAATAAGAGTCTGAACCACCGCGTCAGAAAGACATTCTTCCTTCAAGATGGCGGTTTCAGCAGCCACGCCGTCAAAGCCAGCGAAGGTAAATTGGGATAGCGCAGCCGACCCTGGGTGAGCAGGTCCGGCAGAAGAGGCAGAACGAACTGATCCTCTGCCAGTCTTACCAGGTCTGCAAACCAAACCTGCCTTGGCCACCTTGGTGCCACTAGAATCGCCAACGCGCCCTCCAGAGTCAGCTTGCGCACCACTCTGGCTACCATTGGAAACGGAGGGAACAGGTAAAGAAACCCCAGATCCCTCCAGTTCAGAGACATGGCATCCACTGCCAGAGCCAGAGGATCCTGCGAGAGAGACACAAAGACTGGAAGCTTGTGATTGTGACTAGAGGCAAAGAGGTCCACCACTGGGAACCCCCACCTGAGACATATCGAACGAAACACCGTGGGACTGAGAGACCACTCCCCCTGACGAGAGGAGGCTCTGCTCAGCAAGTCCGCCTCCGTGTTCTCCACTCCTGGAATGTAGACTGCTGAGATACACGGGACGTGACTCTCCGCCTAGTCCAGAATCAAAGACACTTCCCTGAGGGCACTCCTGCTGCGAGTCCCCCCTTGGTGATTGATGTAAGCAACCGCCGTCCTGTTGTCTGACCGGACCTGTACTGGCAGGCCTCTCAACTGATGAGTCAAGCGAAACAGAACCAACCTGATGGCTCTCAACTCCAGAACATTGATGGGCTCGTGAGCCTCCTGCGGGCCCCACAGACCCTGAAACTGGAGGTCCTTCCAAACACCCCCCCAACCTGACAGACTGGCATCCGTGGTGACTGTTTCCCAAAACGGAGCCAGAAAAGATCTGCCCTTCGACAGATTGACCGACCCCAGCCACCATTGCAGGGATCGACGAACTCGGGGAGTCATCAGGAAGGACTGATCCAACGATAGAGGAGACTTGTCCCAAACCTTCAACAGATGAAGCTGAAGCGTCCTTGTATGAAACTGCGCAAAGGGAACTGCCTCGAATGAGGCCACCATTAACCCCACCAGCCTCATCCCTAGCCGGATGGCCGGACGAGGGGCCGACAAGAGAAGCCGAGCTAATTCCTGAATCAAAAGAATCTTGGCCTGGGGCAGAAATACCCTGGCCTGCGAAGTGTCCAGACATTCCCAGAAAGGTCACTACTCTGGACGGAGAGAGAGAAGACTTGGGGTGGTTGACCACCCAACCGAACCTCTCCAGGGTGGACACCACCATTCTGGTGTCCAACTCCGCTTGGTTGAAAGAAGAGGCCATGATCAGAAGATCGTCCAAATAGGGCACAATGCGGATACCCTGAACCCTTAGAGCCATCACCCCCGCTAGCACCTTGGTGAACACCCGAGGGGCCGAGGTGAGACCGAAAGGGAGTGCTACAAACTGAAAATGCCGATCCTCCACCACGAACCTGAGAAACCTCTGGTGTGCTGGAAAAATTGGAACGTGTAGATAAGCATCCTTGATGTCTATGGACGTCAGAAAGTCTCCCTGACGAAGAGAGTGAATGGCCAAACGTAGCATTTCCATGCGGAATTTCCGTGGCCGGATGAACCTGTTGAGAAACTCACTTCGTGAGGTAAATACCTCCGCCATTATAACAGTAAAAACACCAGCTGAGGGAAGATGGGGGGAAAAAAAGACAGGTACAGCACCGCACAGGCCCTGTAAAACGGCTGCGGCGGTGATACAATTAAAGAGACACACAACACCCAAAACGGAACAAGTTAGGGATTAAATAAAGAAGGGACCCACACTCCCCAACCCCACCTGTGGAAAGGGGATCCTGGGAGGGCCACTGAATGTTAAGGGACAGGGCATCCCAAACCGGGGTCACCAACCCGGAACAACCGCCTACCCTCTCATATAGGGTCTCACGGTGGAGCATAGCTCCTGAGCACCTAAGGTGCCGATATACCCTCGCCTGGACCCTCAGCCGAGGCTGGGAGGCATATGGATTTCTGGGGAGAAAAAGGTCCAAACGGAAATAAATGAATAGTGGGCCGGGAGTCATCCCGGCTACCTGAAATCCCCCTGTGCAAGGAGGAGCCATCATCTTCTGACTTGCTCGCCGTCTGCAGAGATGGAAAACTGGGTAATGAGTGGGAGGTCCCGGGTATTTATGGATCAGGGAGGGGCTTTCTTTTTTGCTATCATCTCTGCAGAACGCCCACTTCAGGTCGGTATTACCCACGTGTTATGGATATCTTGAAGCGGGGTGTGTGACATACTTAGAATAGGATAAATTTTACAAACATCACAAGTGGAGAGTGCATTAACCCTTTAACCGCCAGCCTACCTTGAGATTTTGTCACCCTTTGTTGCCAGACCATTTTGCACTATTTTGCGCTCCCCATGTTCAACTGTGATTTTTGAAGGGATTTCCAGGGATTTCCCAGGAAAGTGATATATTGTTTTTTTCAGCAGAGCCTGGGCTTTAACATGAAATGTCTTGTTTGCCATTTTCTAAGTGTATTCTCAATATTTTTGGGTGAAAATTGTGCAAAAAAATAAAAAAAAAACTATTTTTTACAATTTGTAGTGTTTTCTTGTAATAAAAAATTTAAGTTTGTCAATAAAATCTTATTGCGTGTGAAACCCCAATTTCTCCCGGTTACAGCGGTACCACATATGTATTGGTAGACACCCTTTCCTGCCCAGGAGACTCCCCCAAACTGAAACAACGCTTTAGGAGATTTTCAGATAAAATACAACTATGCTTTGCAATATGCGCACCTTGCAGTTTTTCAAGAAAAACAACCCTTTACATTTGAAATACCCCCAACAAACTATATATTCCCTAGAAGTACACACCTCAAGCTTTCTAGGCGTACCAGGCTTGTTGACATGGGTGCAGTTTTCTGGAAGTAATCCCTCAATGTATTCTTTGGTTGCACAGGGTTTCCCTAAAAATGAATAAAAAAGCAGAATCAAAACCACATTTTCCTAAAAAAACCTATATGCAAACCAGAAAAAAACAGAAAATCCGAAAAAGCAACATCCCCCAAACAGAATGATACCCAACATGCATAGGTTCTGTCAAGGAAAGAGTTGCCAAACACACAAGTAAAGCATGCGCATAACGGTAATTTTACTTCAGATATTCAGCTCTGCAGACAAAGTGCGCACCTTGTGCTTTTTCTACCAAACCAACCCTTTACATTTGGAATATCCCCCATAAACCATATATTCCCTGAAAGTACACATGTTAAGCTTTCTAAGCGTACCCAGCTTGTTGTAGTGGGCTCATCTTTCTGGAAGTAATATCTCGAAGAATTCATAGGTTGCACAGGATTTCACAAAAAAATGTATAAAAAAGCAGAATAAAAAACACATTTTCCTAAAATATCAATATGCAAATAAGAAAAAACAAGCTAAATCTGAAAGTGCAAGGTCCCCCGAGCAGAACAATACCCAACATGCATAGGTACCTGTAACCTTTTGACTGCCAGTCTACTTGAGATTTTGTCACCCTCTCCTGACAGGATATTTTTCACCATTTTGCGTGATGTTTAACTGTGATTTTTGCAGAAAAATGGCATATTTTCTTTTTGTGGCAGAGTTTAGGCTTTAACATGAAATGTCTTGTTTGTATTTTTTCTACTTTTTTAAATATTTTCAAATAAATAAATAAAAAAAAAATATATATATATATATTTTTTAAATTGTCTCCTTTATTTTAAACAAAAACATTTATTTTATTAAAGAAAGCCATATTGCATGTGAAAGCCCCATTTCTCCCGATTACAATGATACCACATATGTATCGGTAGCCCCCCGTTCCTGTCCAGGTGATCCCATAAACTGAAAAGAGCACTTCATAACATTTACAAATAAAATACAACTACTATCCACATAATAAAGGGTTAAATAAAAAAAAAATTGGTGTGGGGTCCCCCTTCACAGGGGGGGGGGGGCACCATTTCTTGGGGGAATTTTAAGGTTTTTTTGGGAGGCAGGTAATGGGGGGTCTCTGGGTTAATGGCAAGTCACCCACTAGCCACAGGTGACTTGCCAGACCCCTGAGCCCTGTGAACTGGTATAGGGGTCACATGGACCCCTTACCAGTTCACAAAGGGTTAAAAGTAAAAAAAAAAAAAAAACACACACACACAGACACACTTTAAAAAAAACTTTATTAAAAAATATATTTTTTTAATTATTTTTTTTAATACTTACCTCCCATCCATCCCTGTGTCCCACGCTGATTACTTAGGCTTCTGCTCTCCTGCTGGGTTACAGGTAACAAAGGGTTAATTAAAAAAAATGACATAGGGTCCCCCCTCAAAGGGAGGGGGACCCCATTTTATTTTTGGGATTTTTAAGGGTTAAAACCCTTAAAAATCCCCCCCAAAAAATGGCGTGAGGTCCCCCCTACCCAGCATAACCAGCCTGTGACCCGCTATGGGGGCTTGTAGAACAGGGCGCAGGGGCCAGCTTTAGTGGCCCCTGGCCCTGCGGCTACAAGCCGTCATAGCCTAAGGCCACGGCTCTTCTGCCCCCCCCTGGGCTTTGGGGAGGCAGGTAATTTGGGGGGCCAGGGGTTAATGGCAAGTCACCCGCTAGCGCAGGTGACTTGCCAGACCCCCGAGCCCTGTGAACTGGTATAAGGGGTCACATGGACCCCTTACCAGTTCACAAAGGGTTAAAAGGTAAAAAGGCAATCTCCTACCTCCCTCCTTCCCCTCCCAGCCGTCACCGGCATCTGAGAGATGAACTGCCGGGTGCCCCGATGACACCCGGCGGTGACGTCATCTGGCCCCGCCCCGTGACGTCACCAAGATGGCGGCCGCCATCGGAAGACAGCAAGGGAGGAGGGCTGTTATGCCCCCTCCAGAAGACGGAAGAGCGGGGAGAGGGGATCGGAGCCCCCCCCCCCCCGTGAAGAGGAGAGCCTGCGGGAGCCAGAGGGGACAAAGGTAGGTAACTGTTTTTTTTTTATATGGCAGGAAATCGGGCGGCTGCTGAAACGGGGGGGGGGGGGGGGGCACCCTGTTCCGGGCCCTCCCCTGCAGCCGGAGGAGCCCCGATGGGCGATCGGAGCCCCTCTGGCTGAAGAGGAGACCCGACCGGATCGAACGAGGGGTCAGGTAAGTGTCTTTTATTTTTACTTTTTTTTTTATTTATGGGGAAAGTCAGGCACGTAAATTTTACGTGGCTGGCGTTTAACTGTTGGAGAGGCAGCCACGTAAAATTTACGTGGCTGGCGTTTAAAGGGTTAAACACATCCCAGGGGAGATCATCAGGGGGGACGATCAAGCATCTTTCTGATGAGGGTTCTAGCGACCACGGCAGTAATAGCTGCGGCACAGACCGGGCGCAGCGCCGTCCCTGCACATGTAAAGGCGTGGGAGGCCAGCAGATCAATGCGCCGGTCCTCAGCATCCGAAGGGTAGTTATAAGCAGGGGCTGCAATAAAGGGGGGGTTAGGAACACTACGGGGGGGGATGACCAACAATTCCCATCCCAGTCCCCTGGGACCCCTGGCAGTTTACTGGGGCACTCCCATTCCTTGAGCACAAGAGTATGGAAATGTGCCTGCTCCAGGAATTCCAAACATGCTGTTGCTGTATGGAAACGCTCCCCTTTCTGCTTGGGAGCCTCACCAGGGAGGGAGATAGACAGAACCTCAAAGACCTTAATCAACAGATCGTCAGTGTCACACTGGGCCCAGTATTCATGGCCAGAATCGTCATGACTCCCCGGCCCATCAGATGAGCCTGAGTCAGAGAAGAGCTCTCCTTCCTCAGAAGGGGTATAACCACACCGAGTAGTAAACTCCTCAGTTCCTGTAGGGAAAACAGTAACATGAGGCGTCAAATGCCGCTTCTTACCAGGGCCCTTGCGCTCTGACAACCTCGCAATAATCTGTGCAGCCGTAGGCAGTCTAGAAAACACAACAGGCTGCAAATCCCCACTTGTATGCGACTCAGCAGGAGTGAGATTTAAGCATGGGGAAATAGGTTAATTGAAATGAGGAGCAGCCACTGGCAGGCCTGATTGCAGAGCCAGTGCTTGCTCTGCACAGGGTATGCAGACCCATGCCCTGTCAGCATCAGCATGGGGTTGTCCACACGCCATACACAGCCGGTCTTGACCCAGGGGGACCCCGGTGCCATAATTCTGAGATACCTCCATATGGTGATTATTTAGGCTCAATATGCCAGCAGGGATTGACGCTATAAGCAACCCTGGATGCCCCAAAGACCCGCTAGGGAAGAGGGAGAATTTTACAAGGCCCGCTATCAAATACACTGGGCTGGGAGAAGCCAATGGTGTTCACCAGTCTGAAAGACACAATGAGAAAAGAATGGTGTCAGAACCGAAACACTACAATGAGTATAAGCCGCCCGAGAGGGAAGGAAGCACAATGTCCCGATTGAGGTGAAAGGCAGAGACAACCTTAGGCAAGAAGTCTGTTTTAAAGCGGAAAACCACCTTGTCCCGGTGTCTCTCAAAGTAAGGGGCCTGAATAGACAGAGCCGCCAACTCAGAAACACGCCAGACAGAAGTGATAGCCACCAAGAAGGCAACTTTCAAGGTGAGAATAGACAGTGCAGCCTCATGCACAGGCTCAAATGGAGTACCCTGAAGGGCAGACAATACCAAATTCAAATCCCAAACCGGTAACACGGGTTTGCGGGGAGGGCGCACATGAGTGACCCCCTGGAAGAAAGTCTTGACCAAAGGATGAAGAGCGAAAGACCTCAAAGAAAACAGCCAAGGCGGAAGCATGCCCCTTCAAAGTGCTGACCTGAAAACCCATATCTAGACCATGTTGAAGGAACTCCAGTATCCGAGGAATGGAGAACACCTGACAGGGAAAGGCCCTAGCCTCACACCAGTCAATGTAGGACCGCCAGGTGTGTAGTAGATGGTAGAAGAGGATATCTTCCTAGCCCTGACCAGAGTCTGAACAACCGCATCAGACAGACCCTTTTCCTTTAGGATGGAGGTTTCAGCAGCCATGCCGTCAAAGCCAGCGTTTGTAAATTGGGGTAACAGAGCCGTCCTTGAGTGAGAAGATCCGGAACCAGGGGCAGAGGGTACTGATCGACCGCCAGCTGCACAACGTCTGCAAACCACACCTGTCCTGGCCACCTGGGGGCCACCAGAACAGCTGGCACTCCTTCCTGATTCAGCTTGAGTAGAACCCTGCCCAGAAAGGGAAACTGAGGGAAGAGGTACAGGAGACCGAACCCCTGCCAGGACAGAGACATGGCATCCACCACCAGAGCCAGAGGATCCTGGGACAGTGAGACAAATGCTGGAAGCTTGTGATTGTGGCGAGAAGCAAACAGATCCACATCCGGCATCCCCCACCTGTGACAGAGGGTTAGGGAGACCTCGCTGTTGAGGGACCTTTCTCCTCGGCGAGAGGCCCCCCTGCTCAGCGAATCCGTTTCCAGATTCTCCGCTCCCAGGATGTAAACCGCAGAGATTCACGGGACATTGTCCTCGGCCCAGGACAGAATCAACGACACCTCCCTTAGGGCACTCTTGCTCCGAGTCCCTCCCTGATGATTGATTTAAGCGACCGCAGTCTGGTTGTCGGAGCAAACCTGAACCGGCAGGCCCTCTAGGTGAGGCGTCAGCACCAACCGAACCGCCCTCAGCTCCAGAAAATTGATGGGGGTGTGTGCCTCCTGAAGACCCCACAGCCCCTGGAATTGGTGGACTCTCCAATAGCCCCCCCAACCTGACAGACTGGCATCCATAGTGACCGTCTCCCAGCACAGTGTCAGAAATTATCTGCCCCCAGAAGATTCCTCGAGTCCAGCCACCACAGGAGGGACCGCCGGACCAGAGGAGACAGAACAAAGGCCTGATCCAGAGACAGGGGACACTTGTCCCAGGCTGACAGAAGATGGAGCTGAAGAGGCCTCATGTGAATTTGAGCATAGGGAACTGCCTCGAAGCAGGCCACCATCTGTCCCACCAGTTGCATCCCTTGCCAGATGGATGGGTGAAGGCTGGACAGCAAGAATTGAATCCGAGCTTGAAGAGTGTCCACCTTCTGCCGAGGGAGGAAAATCCTGGCCTGAATAGTATCCAGAGTCATTCCCAGGAAGGCAGTCACCCGGGACAAGGAGAGTGAGGATTTGGGGTAACTGATCACCCACCCGAACCTTTCCAGGGTCGCAACCACCGTCCGGGTGTCCAATTCTGCCTGTTGGAGTGAAGGGGACATAATGAGGAGGTCGTTCAGATAGGGAAGAATGCGAATACCCCGGGCTCTGAGAAGGGCCATCATGCATGCCAACACCTTGGTAAACACTCTGGGGGCAGAGGTGAGACCGAAGGGAAGTGCCACAAATTGGTAGTGTTGTTCCTCTATACTAGTATTCAGGAACGCACACCATAGTTCATGCAAAAAGTCTTTATCAATTTAGAAATAGTGTACAGAAATCATCAGTTTTGTAAAGCAGTCATCACAAGATACAGAGCTCAAATGAAATAACGTCTCTCACACTCAGTATCAAATACAACAACCCTTTTTAGACCATCAATACATGTTATAACAAAGTGGATTCAATAATAGATGTATGCTGCCACCTAGTGGTTACACATGGACATAGGCTACAATCCATAGAAAATACTCTGAACAGTAAATACAAAGTGTAATCAACACGATGAATCAGCTGAGTTAGCCTGCCCTAGTGCTGCCATGTGGAGGTAAACACTTAGTTTATCATAAGCGCTCAGCTGAGGAAGGGGCTTTGTTGCCCCGAAACGTCCCCTATATGAGCGATCCTCTCTCCACCCCCATTCTCAATCTCTGGTAAAAATACCATTTTGTGAATACTCACCTGTAAAATGGGTATTATAAGTATGTCACACACCCCACTTCAAACATAATTACACTAGGGTTAACGCACCGCTAGGTGGCAGCATTGCAGAGAATCTCCAAAAAACTTCAACAGGCCCCTCCCGGTCTATACATACCTGGTACCTCCCAAGAACCTCCCAGTATTAGAACAGCAGTAAGACAAGGTACCAGAACCAAAACAATGTAACCCTCAACGTAAAGAACTAAACTTCACCAAATAGAGAGCCAGGATACCGAAAAGGGCGGGTGAAGTGGGGTGTGTGACATACTTATAATACCCATTTTACAGGTGAGTATTCACAAAATGGTATTATTCTAAGTATGTCACACACCCCACTTCAAACATTAATAATTACACTAGGGACATCCAACAGCAGTGTCCAGAAAAGGGTGGGTATCCGAACAGGCAATAACGCAGAAAAAACTCAAACCACTGCAGCCTGCAAAACCTTGCGGCCAAAAACAGCATCCGCTGAGGCCCGCACATCAACCTTATAGAACTTAGAAAAAGTATGAACAGAAGACCAAGTTGCAGCCTTACACACTTGTTCAACCGAAGCCTGGTGCTGAAAAGCCCAGGACGCACCAACCGCACGAGTAGAGTGAGCAGTAACTCGAAAAGGGGGATCCTTCCCCTTAGCCGAATAAGCACCAACAATGGCCTGACGAATCCATTTACTAATGGAAGATTTGGCCGGAGCCAAACCCTTCCTAGGCCCACATGGCACAACGAAAAAGGCATCAGTCTTACGAAAAGAAGACGTAGCACGTAGATAGTACCTGACAACGTACCACATCCAAGCAGTGCAAAGCACTCTCCTTGACATTCTTAGGCTTAGGACACAAGGAAGGAAGAACAATGTCCTGGTTAAGATGAAAAGCAGAGACCACTTTAGGGAGAAAATCTGACTTGTAACGAAAAACCACTTTGTCCTGATGATCCTCAAAATAAGGAGCCTGAATAGACAAGGCTGCCAACTCCGAAACACGCCGAACCGAAGTGATGGCCACCAGAAAGGCAACCTTCTGAGTAAGAATGGACAAAGGAACATCCCGCAAAGGCTCAAAAGGAGGAGCCTTAAGAGCAGAAAGAACCAAATTCAAATCCCACACTGGGAGCAAAGGCTTCCTAGGAGGCCGCACATGCGAAACCCCCTGGAAAAAGGTCTTGACCAAGGAATGACTAGCAAAAGACTTCTGGAAAAAAATAGACAACGCAGAAACCTGCCCCTTCAAGGTACTCAGCTGAAGACCGGAGTCCAGCCCCGACTGAAGAAACTCCAAAATCCTAGACACAGAAAAGACCCGGCAAGGCAAAGACCTAGCCTCACACCAATCAATATAAGATCTCCAATACCTGTAATAGATGGAAGAAGAAGATCTCTTCCTGGCACTAATAAGAGTCTGAATGACCGCATCCGAAAGACCCTCCTCTAAGATGGAGGTTTCAGCAGCCAAGTCGTCAAAGCCAGCGTTTGTAAACTGGGGTAACATAGTTGACCCTGAGTGAGAAGATCTGGCCGAAGAGGCAGATCAAACTGATCTACGGCCAGACGAACGATGTCCGTGAACCACACCCGCCTTGGCCACCTTGGAGCCACGAGAATGGCGGGAACTCCCTCCAGAACCAACTTTCGCAGAACCCTGCCTAGCATGGGAATCGGAGGAAACAGATAAAGAAACCCCAGGTCCCTCCAGCTCAGGGTCATGGCATCCACCGCCAGAGGGTCCCGAGACAGGGACACAAAGGACGGAAGCTTGTGATTGTGACGAGAGGCAAACCGATCCACCACCGGCGTCCCCCACCGGAGACAAAGTGACCGAAACACCTGGGGATGGAGAGACCACTCCCCCCGACGGGACGCACACCGGCTCAGAAAATCCGCCTCTGTGTTTTCCACTCCCGGAATGTAAACTGCCGAGATGCAAGGGACATGAGTCTCCGCCCAAACCAAAATCAGAGACACTTCCCTGTGGGCACCCAGACTGCGAGTCCCTCCTTGGTGATTGATGTAAGCAACCGCCGTCTGATTGTCTGAGCGAACCTGAACCGGCAGACCTTGTAAATGATGCGTCAAGTGAGACAGAACCAACCTGATGGCTCGCAATTCCAGAACATTGATGGGCAAGTGGGCCTCCTGAGGGTCCCACTGCCCCTGAAACCGAAGATCCTTCCAAAAACCTCCCCAGCCTGACAAACTGGCATCCGTGGTGACAGTTTCCCAAAGTGGAGTCAGAAACGACCTGCCCTTCAGAAGGTTGTCCGAGACCAACCACCACAGAAGGGACTGCCGAACCCGAGGGGACAACCGGAAGGACCGATCCAACGACCCCGGACACCGGTTCCAAGACGCCAAAAGATGAAGTTGAAGAGTCCTCGTATGAAACTGAGCAAAGGGAACTGCCTCGAACGAGGCCACCATCAACCCCACCAGTCTCATCCCCAGACGAATGGACGGATGAGGATGGGAGAGGAGCAGCTGGACCAATTCCTGAATCATCAGAACCTTGGCCTGAGGGAGAAACACTCTGTGCTGGCAGGAGTCCAACGACATCCCCAGAAAGGTCACCACCCTGGCCGGAACCAGCGAGGACTTGGGGTAATTGATCACCCAGCCGAACCTCTCCAACATAGACACCACCGTGCTGGTGTCCCCCTCTGCTTGGCTGAAGGAAGGAGCCATGATGAGAAGATCGTCCAGGTAAGGCACAATGCGAATACCCTGAGCTCTGAGCAGGGCCATCACCCCCGCCAACACCTTGGTGAACACTCTCGGAGCAGAGGTGAGGCCGAATGGAAGAGCCACAAACTGAA
The DNA here is from genome assembly GCA_027917425.1 of Gastrophryne carolinensis. Classification (NCBI taxonomy): domain Eukaryota; kingdom Metazoa; phylum Chordata; class Amphibia; order Anura; family Microhylidae; genus Gastrophryne; species Gastrophryne carolinensis. Next base: position 591,176,843 of record CM051234.1, read on the forward strand.
AATGCCGATCCCCCACCACGAAACGAAGAAACCTCTGATGAGCAGGAAAGATCGGCACATGCAGGTACGCATCCTTGATGTCTATGGACGTCATAAAGTCCCCCTGCCGAAGCGAACCAATCGCAGACCGCAGAGTTTCCATGCGGAACTTCGAGGACGAATAAACCTGTTGAGAAACTTCAAATCCAGAATAGGACGGAAGGACCCGTCCTTTTTGGGAACCGTGAAGAGATTGGAGTAAAACCCGCGCCCTACCTCTGAAAAAGGAACCGGGCAAATGACAGCTAAATCTAGAAGATTCCTTACTGCCGCCAGGAGCCCCTGCGCGGCCAAAGGATCCAAAGACACCCGAGACCTGAAGACCCTTGGAGGAGGACGGGACTCGAACTCCCAACTTGTAACCGGCCGAAACCACCTCCCGAATCCATCTGTCCGGGACCTCCTGGTCCCACACCCGGGAGAAAAGTTGCAACCGTCCCCCCACCCGAACGGGTGAGGGCGCCCCCTCATTGCTGGGTGGGCTTGGCAACCGGCTTGGGCTTGGCACCCCAGACGCGAGTGGGGCGGCCACGGCCTCTGCCCCTATTCCAACTGGCGCCCCTGGGGGCCGAGGAGCCCGCACCCCTACCGGCTCCGACTCCCCGAAAGGACGGATTGAACGAGACCATCCCCCGAAAGGAACGGCGAAATTTCTTGCGCTGAGGTAACTTACCTCCCTTGGCAACAGAATCCAGCCTCTCACCAAAAAGCCTCAAACCCAAAAAGTGCAGAGCCGTGAGCGATCTTTTAGAATTAAAATCGGCCGTCCACTGTATCAACCACACACACCGCCGGATAGCTACCAGCAAGGCAGTAGCCCTGCCACACATCAACATGGCATCCTCCTGAGCGGCCAGGATAAAAGACAAAAAAGAATCGCAGCGCTTAAGCCCAAGGCACTTATCACTGGTGGGCTCGAGATCCACCCCCCAAGCCCCTGACAATAGACCTGACAGCAAAAGTCAAAAGAGCCGAAGCACAGACAGGCCTTAACACCGAACCCACACATACAAAACCATGACGGGCAAGCTGATCAACCCGGCGATCCTCGCCGTTCCTGAGCGAAGTCGTGTCAGGGTAATGCACGACCGCCGTGTTGGACAGTCCCAAGACCGGAGTATCTACCTCAGGGGGGACAGACCAACGCTTCATCAAGTCCGCCGGAAAGGGATACTTCCTATCCCAGCTAGACGGCACACCAACAAGACGTGTAGGTTGCTCCCATTGCTTGAAAACAATTTCTTCAAAATGCTGTTGGCTGGGAAACTCCAAACGCTGCTTGGACACCCCAAAAAGCTGACCCTTAGGCCTAGGAGCAACCACCGGAGGCTCCAAATCCAAAACCTCAAACATCTGGCTCAGAATGGTAGAGGAATCGAGAGGGAGGCCATCAGCCTGATCCCCCTCAGAACCCAGCAACTGCTGAACATCAGAATCTTCTTCCTCTGAGCTCACCTTCTTCACGGGGACGATCCGACCAATCCAGATCTCCCACCACTTCCTCATCTGAATCCGGCGGAGGCGGAGACAGATGCTTCCGCTTAGCTGAAGCCTTCTGAGCGGCTATAGCAGAAAACCGCTTCTCAAGGCTGGTCAAGCGGGCACATACCTCAGACTGCGAATCCCCGCCCAGGACAACGTCACACGGGGTCCGGAATAAGCGAGGGGGAGAGGGAGATGGCGCGGCTGAAGAAGTGCTAGGCACCGGAGTACTGGATTGCCGTGCAATGTTCTGCTGTGCACAAGGGATACACAAAATGACATCATCTCCCTGGAGCGGAGTCCCACAACCCCCGCACACCTTGGATTGTCCCGAAGAACCATTCCCGGTATCTGTGGCAGCCTCCATGTGGTGAATTTATGGTATTTCGCAGAACCCAGGGATTTATGCGGTACGCGACCCGGGATGCCCCTTAATAACCTAACAATTGTCTAAAGATAGTCACAAGATCCTGACCCAGGGGAATAGCATAAAGACCCTTATAAAAATATATAAAGATAAATATATATATATTGCAATGAAAAACACCCCCCACGAGCCAGGTATATAAGACCGGGAGAGCCCTGCCAGACGGGATCCCAGGATCTGAAAGACACAAAGGGAGAGGGACAGGCGTCAATCCAGCACAATAAAACCTAAATCAACATACAACATAACATACAAACCCCCCTTCCCCCCCCCCCCTCATTAACCAGAGACACAGGAAATGGTTAATACAAAACCAGCACATTAAGATGTGCAGGAGCGAGGAGGCAGGGGGAGGAGGAGGAGGGGACGTAATACGGGGGGCCAGGCCAAACTATGAGCATCCCGCAAGAAAAAACTAAAACGCCTACCTGAGAGAGAGAGCACTGCGCAGCTAGGCACCGCAGAAGATGGCGCCCGCAACACAGCTCAGACGTGAGGGAGGGGAGACGAGCCCCGGGAGCGCGGGAGCCGAGAAGGCCCCGCCCCTCCCGGACATCCAATCAGTGCGCGGCGCGCGCGCCCCCGCCCCCTTGCAACGTCAGCGTCTGCCGGCGGAGACCGCGCTCAAACCTCTAAGACGGGACCGGCGGAGCAACCTGCCGGTTCCCAAGTGCGCACAAGAACACAGACCCACACACTGATCCTTTGTTCCCCCCCCCTGTGCAGACCGGACACGCAGGCTGCAAGCGCCGAACACGGCGCTCAGCCACAGGCGGGACCGCGGCGCAGCGCGCCGCGAGGCCCCGCCCCCCCGGCTCCTGAGGGGAGAGAACCCTACACACAGAAAAGGTGACAAGAGGGACACACACAAGCAAAACCGCAATAAAAGTCAGCCACAGTAAAACCGCGATAAGCCCTCACAATGTAGCAGCACAGCAGCCACACTCACACAACATGTCACCGTCCCAAAGCGCGCCCCACACCCCGGAATGTGAATAACAATATCCCAGGGCTAGGCACATCCTGATCGCTAACCTCCTATTAACCCTTTTGCCCGGCCTACAGCCGAAGCTGGGAGGCTGCCATTAAATAGTATACTCTCAAACAAGAGCCGGGCAGAAATAGACCACGGGGGGGGGGGGGGGCGGGGGGATACCCCGGCTACCTGCAAGCAGGAGACTTCTTTCTTCTGTCTTGTCGCCACCTTGCAGAGAACAACACTGGGAGGTTCTTGGGAGGTACCAGGTATGTATAGACCGGGAGGGGCCTGTTGAAGTTTTTTGGAGATTCTCTGCAATGCTGCCACCTAGCGGTGCGTTAACCCTAGTGTAATTATTAATGTTTGAAGTGGGGTGTGTGACATACTTAGAATAAGTATTGCCGTTATACTGTGTGTTTTTTTTTTTTTTTCCATACTTATGTTTATTGAGAAAAGAAAATTTTGACAACAACAGTTTGCATTTTGTGATCATACAACAATGAGAATACAGATAACATATAAGGAACACATTTGTTACATAAGTTGAAAGGGGGGGGGGGGAGGAAAAGAAGGGAAGGGGGGGAGGGGGGGGAAGGCGGGCACATACATATAATTTGCAGTACCAATAATGTGAAGGGGACCGTTGTCACATGTCATATCAGCATAGGGCAGTCAGTTACAGAGGTAAAGTTCAGAGTTGCTCATAATGTACATTACTCAGAAATGTTCTCGAGGGAACAGCTCCTACCACCAGTTGCCAGTGTTCTAGCCGACTGCTCCGATTTATACGTTGAGAAGTCATAAACCTAGCATTAGGAGAAAAGTGCACTTCTCTGCTTCCATCCTCAGTACATCTGTCCCATGTGTCAAGTGTAGGCTCCCTGAGTTAGACAGAGCCGACCAACCCCCCCAGAGGTCCCCAACCCCCCACCCCCCCGAGCAGGACAGGTGACAACCAACCAACACCGACGACTCGACAACACAAGAAAAAAACTACGAGAACAAGAGGAGGAGAGGAATGAACCAAATGGACAAGGAGGACCAGATCAGGAGGTATGGGAAGTAAAGGACGAGAGAGCAATAGGGATCTGGGGGAGCCATGACGGCAATGAGGGGGGGGGGGGAAGAATGGGTATATTGGTAAAGAAAAGGAGGGGGGTAGAGAAAAAGAGGGGCAGGAAGGGAAGGGAGGGGAGGCAGAGACGGCTTCAACCGTCCAGTCTCAACTTTCCATCGACCAAATTTTCCCCGTGCACTTGCCTATGCCCAGCCCCTGGTCAGTCCCTCCCCCACACCAGGGGATCCGACCGAGTAACCGCTCAAGAGGGGAATTCCCTTTTGTATTCGTCTGAGTCCCTAAACACTTGCCAGATCGTCCAGACTTTCCTAAATGCTTCCAACCTATCCTGTTTGGAATATAGGATCTCTTCCATTGTCTCAATGTGATTTATCTGTCTGAGCCACTCTGCCATTGTAGGCACATTTTCAGATCTCCACTTTCTGGGGATCAACGTTCTGGCAGCATTCAGTAGATGGACAGCTAAAGGACCATATCCAGCAGCCCCCCTACCATCCGCTGTCCAATTAAGCAGGTATCCCGCCGGGTTCCACTCTAGCTCACATCCCAGTATTTTCCCTATCAGAGCATGAATTTTCTCCCAGAACACTTTAATTTTGGGGCAGCTCCACCAAATGTGGAGCATATCTGCGCCTTCCCCACCACACCGCCAGCATCTGTCTGGGACCTCAGGGAAGATACGGTGTAAGCGCTGTGGTGTCTTGTACCACCTAGAGATGATTTTGTAATTGGTTTCTTGTAGCGAAGAACCTACTATGCTTTTGTGTGCCCCCTGATATATGGAATCCCATGCTTCTTCATCCAAGCTGATCGACAGGGCTTCAGACCATCTCCGTTCCCACGGCTTCTCCTCTTCTCCCACTGAGGCCAGCAAAAGGCCATAAGTCCAAGAAAGCAAGTGTGCTTTGGGGCCGTTACCCAAACAGGCTCTCTCAAAATCTGACGGTGGTTTATCTACCTTGCCTCTCAGATCTCTTGAACTCACAAAGTGCCTTAGCTGTAAATATGAGAGGATAGGGACCGGGCCTCCCAGTCTTTCCTCTAGGGCCTCCTTACCCAACACTTTAGCGTTGTGGAAGATCTGTGCCGCCCTCCAGGGTCTGTGCAATGTGCACGTTCTCAGGAAGGATCTCTCCATACCTGGGGGAAAAAGTGGGTTATCTGTGAGGGGAGTCAAAGGCCCAGGCAGCGACACCATGTCTCTGTGCTTTTTGCAAACTACCTCCAGGACCCCGATAGTGGCCCCTATAAACGGGTGCCTCCTAACTACCTCCGGGGCATGCGCTCTCCCCAGTGTACCCACTGCCCTCAGCTTCCCTCCACATACCGCGTCCTCAATTGCAACCCAGTCCTTCTTGTCCCTACAAGTCTGCCATTCTATGACCCTACTAAGATGTATAGCCCGTGAGTAAGTTTCAATACAAGGTAATCCTACTCCACCTCTAGCCCTCGGAAGCCTCAGAATGGAACCCTTGATTCTGGGTGCTTTATTGCTCCAGATAAATTTTGAGAACAGGGAGCGCACTCTGCAGAAACCACCTCGGCATGCTGATAGGGATGCACTGCAAAAGATATAACAGCCTTGGGAGAACATTCATCTTTAGGACCGCGATCCTCCCAAACCAGGACAACTTTAGTTTGTCCCATTTCACCAAGTCTTTTCTGATTTTGGTTTCCAAGGGAGCAAAATTCAAGTTGAATAAATGTTCAAGAGAGGTAGGAAGCTGAATCCCCAAGTATCTGATACTGCCCGATACCCAGCGAAATGAGAAAGACCGCTCCAAGACCGCCACCTCTGCAGAAGGGAGGCCAACACCCAAGGCCATGGATTTGCTATAATTGATTTTTAAGTTCGAGATCGTCCCAAAGCGCGTGAATTCCTGGAGTAGATTAGGTATGGAGACAGCTGGATTGGACAGAAAAAACAACATATCTGCATAAGCAGCCACTTTCCTTTCCCTGTCCCCAATCGAGATTCCTTTAATTTCCACATTCAGCCTCACCTTCCGCAAGAATGGTTCAAGCGAGAGCGCAAACACTAATGGGGAAAGGGGGCATCCCTGTCTTGTTCCGTTGCGTATATCAAAAGAATCTGAGTTTGTATTGTTAACCCGTACCTTTGCCGCAGGATTGGAGTACAGGGCCAAGACCCGGTTCAGGGCCCCGTCACCCAACCCTATGTGCCGCAGCACTGCTTCAATCCATCGCCAGTCTACCCTGTCAAATGCTTTTTCAGCATCTGTTGAAAGCATTACAGTTTTAACTTTATGACGGGTTACCCACCAATGGACATTCAAGGCCTTGATCGTGTTATCACGAGCCTCCCGGCCCGGGATGAAGCCTGTCTGGTCTTGCGCAACCAGTTCCGGGAGGAGGCCGGCCAGTCTACCAGCCAGGGCCTTAGCATAGATTTTTAGGTCAGTGTTAAGCAGTGAGATTGGCCTGTAATGTTGACAAATCTCAGGGTCCTTCCCCTCTTTAGGAATAACCACTATTTGCGCCTCTAAGGTGCGCAGCGGGAGCGAACCTGACTTGGCGGCACTCTCAAAGGCCTTAGCCATATGCGGTAGCACTTGGGGGGCAAATTCCTTATAATATAAACTAGGGAAGCCATCTGGTCCGGGGGCCCTTCCTGGTCTGGTCTGTTTAATTGCGTTCTGTAACTCCAAGACAGTGAGGGGCGCCTCAAGGGCATCCGAGGTGTCCTTGGACAGTCTGGGCATATCCACCTCTGCCAAATAGGCCTGCATTCGTCTCAACATTGTCTCTTTCTGTCCTTGAACCGGCAAGTTATAGAGATTTGAATAGTATGTTTTAAACGCCTCAGCGATAGCTTTATTGCGCTGCTGAAGTACCCCCGCTGAGTTCCTAATACCACTTACAGGGGTCTTGGCATGTAATGGGTTCAGGGCCCTGGCCAGTAAGCGGCCCGGCTTATTGCCCTGTTCATAGAAAAGTCCGCTTCTGAAAGTGAATGCCCGCCCTGCAGCAGCTGCCAGCGCCTCCTTCAGTTCCTTCCTTGCGTCAGTCAGTTCTGTCAGGCACTGTTCTTGCAGGGATTGTTTATGTTTTGTCTCCAGCCTAGCTATTCTAGCCAATATACCCTCCATCCTTGCCCCTCTCTCTCTCTTCAATCTGGAGCTCTCCTGAATCAAAATCCCCCTCATGGTACATTTGTGTGCTTCCCATACTATCATTGGGTCCATATCTGTTTGATTCTCTTTGAAATACAGTTTAATCTGCGTTTTCAGCCTCTCCACCACCCTAACATCTTTTAGAATGCCCGGGTTCATCTTCCAGTTCCATTCTTTCTGATGAGCTGAGTGCAGGGACAGATGAAGGAGCACAGGAGCGTGATCAGTAAAAGTTATATTGCCAATCTCCACTGCCTCTATTTTCTCCAAGTCTCTCTGGGAGAGGAAGATATAATCTATTCTAGAATATTTAGAGTGAGTGTTGGAGTAAAATGTGAAGTCTTTTCCTTGGGGATGTAGGAGTCTCCAGGTATCAACCACTTGAACCTGATGCAAGGCTTTTTTAATCCGCTTCAGAGCCCGATAAGTGATGGTGGATTTCGCGTCTGAAGTGTCTATCAATGGGTTTAGGGCGCAATTGAAATCCCCCCCCATAAGAAGCATCCCCTCCTGAAATGCCCTCAGCCTGTTGATAACCCCGGAGAGGAAGCAGCCCTGGGATCTATTCGGAGCATAGACATTGGCTAATGTAATCGGGAGCCCATCTGCCAACCTGCCCTTTACAAATAGGAACCTACCTTCCTTATCCACTAGTTCCTCCGTCAGCTGAAATGACAAGCTCTTACCTATGAGAAAAGAGACCCCTTTAGTCTTAGAGAGTGGGGAGGGGGCTAGTCGGTGTGTGGTATAGTTTTTGTTGCCAAGATAAGGGACTTTCTCTGCCTGAAAATGAGTCTCTTGCAATAATGCTATGTGTACTTTGTGTTTAAGCTCTCTCAGTAATGCATGGCGCTTCTCAGGGGAGTTTAAGCCTCTTACATTGATTGACATGACATTCACCTTCATGATGTAGGCTATGCAGGCCCGTACCAAGGGGAGCACAGAAGGGCAAAGAGCAGGACCAAAGGTCGCGGATTGGTCAAAAACTCCGTGTCCCAAACCAGCCCCCCCCCCCCCCCCCCCCCCCCGGAGGAAGTGAATTAGAACAGGCAGGAGTGAGAGGGAATAGGAAGTAAGAAGGAAGGAAGAAAAAGAATATGAAGGGCCACACGAGAGGACAAGACGCACAACAAAGAGAAGGGACAAATACCAGACAAGATAATAACTGTGGAATCAGATAAGAGGGGACTAATCTAATAGGCCCTCACCGGATGGTATAAAATTATAACACTCCTCCACGAGTGTAGTTATCGTGAAGGAGAGTAAGCCTCCACAGCCGTGAGGCTTCTGTGGTTCCACATAAAAAGGAACTTTAAGTAAAAAAGTTCCTGGATTGTTAGGAGCATGAAAGGTCGGCGAAAACACCAGCATCGGGTGTATTTTAAAACGAAAATAAAGAAGCAACTTGCAGTATAGCCAACAGAGAGAAGAACCTCCCACATTACTATAATGTAAAATTCCAAACTTCAAGCTTGTATGAACAGAGTAGGCCAGTCTTAAACTTAGTGAATCGTGCTACGTGCATCTTCCATCTCTCCTCCTACGCCTCAAACCTCGCCTAATGCACGCAAGAATACGTTCAGTGGCCCCCGCCCCAGCACCCTGGGATTTCCTCATCTTGTGCACCATGGGCCCGATTCTTACAAGGCCATCCCCTAGGTGAAAGTTTAAACATGAAAAGTCAACACTGTCGGTCCCTCCACAGCCCTTCCCCTAACGGACTCCGGGGTTGCGATATGGCTAGATGGCAGAGCTGTCTATGGAGTGGCCGCGTCCGGAGGCACTTCCTGAACATGGGTCACCACACCCCGGTTTTGTAACAGGGCCATTAGTCACTATAGGACAGTGCTTTCCCAGTCTACCGTTCCCCGCCGAGGTAAATGGACAGTGAGGGCTTAGTGATCAGGGCCTGTATTACTGCTATCTCATAGTTACGATCCAAAATCGTCGAAAGACGTGACCGCCAAGTCATCAGCAGCCTTCCCCCTTCTAGGCCCCGGGGTAGAGATATGGTTAGGTGGCGGAATCTTCTACAGAGCGGCCCTCCCCATAGACATTACTCAATGTGACTCGCTTTCCCCAGGTTAGTCAAAGGGCCATTCCATATTATATTACTGTTCCTTCCTCCGCAGCCCCTACCAGCGGAGCCCTGCAGACTCTGCATGGTTAGCTCATATTTTGAAAGTTGGGATCAATAAGATTCGAAACCGCCAGCCCATCAGCAGCCGGCACCCATACGGGCCCCAGGGATGCGATATAACTGGATGGCAGAACTTTCTGTAGAGCAGCAACGCCTATAAATGTTCCTGAATATAGGTCATCCCCCCACAAGCCCATAGCCGGACCATTCCCCATGTAGCTACTGTGCCCGCTTGTGCAACCTATAATTGCATAGATAGATAGGAAAAAGCTTTGTTAACACAGCACGCATATCTGCTATCCCATGGTTGAAAGCTAAGTTAAGCAAAACTCAATCCCACCATCTCATCAGCAGCCTGACCACTTAACAGCTCCAGGGTTGCGATATAGTTAGATGGCAGAGCTTTCCACAGGACAGCCCAGCTTATAGATGGATCCCGAGTCTGGGACATCGCCCCCCAGGCTAGCGAGAGGGCCAATTCTTATTATAAATCCACTCATTCTTATGCAACCTTTAACAGCAGAGATAACCAGATAAGAAAAAACTTCCCCACGTGCATGTATGAGAGCCTGATGAGCCTAATCCATGACAACTAGAATGCAATTAGTTTCCTTGAGTCCCCCCACTCCGGCAGCCCCCGCCCCGCCAGAAATGGGGCGGGTACGGGTACACCCGAAGGGGGGGGGACTCCATTTCAAAGTCCCATCAGCAGTCTGCACTTCCAACGGCACCAAGGCCGCGATATACTTAGATGACAGAGCCTTCCATAAAGCAGCCCTGCTCATTGGCGTTTCCGGAGTATGGGACTCCTCCTCCCAGGCTAGCGAGAGGGCCGATCCTCATTGTCATACCAGGCACTCCTATGCAACCATTAACAGCAGAGATGCCCAGACAGCAACAACTTCACAGCGTACATGTCTGAGGACCTCTATGAGCATAACACATAACAATCGGAATGCAACTGTTTGACGCGAGCTCCCCCACTCCGGCAGCGCCCGCCCCGCAAGGGATGGAGCGTGTACGGGTACACCCGAAGGGGGGGAGCCCACCCCAAAACGACACCCTCCAGGGAAACCCTTTGGTAAAGAATAAAAATAAGAATAAGAACAAAAATAAAAACAAGAATAAGAAGGGGGGCGCGGCTGCAACTAAGACGCAGTGAAAGCCCCTCTAACAGACAAGCATCAATATAAAATGAATAGAACCCGAAACATCTCACGTGAAAACAGCGCAACGCAGTCTGGGTCGGAGCAGCTGAGGCTTGGCAAAGCTGCTAGTCCTGATGGCTGGAAAGAAATGTAGGGAGTGCCAGGCATCAAAGTTGAGCTTGAGGTATTAACAGCCAAGACCTCCCCAGGCACTGCAGTGTAGAACTAGGTGACATTCAGGCACTCACAGTTGGGGCGGCGACCCCTGCGGACCGCCGTGCTGGGGGGAGCGGGGTGATCCAGGCGGGGCAAAGAGCCTCCCCAAGTCCGGGATAGCAAAGTCTCCAAACCAGTCTGGGAGGGAGAGCGGGGGCAGGTGCAATAAATCACAGAACGCAGCTAAGTCATCCGGAGTCCGAAGGGTTCCTGTTCTCCCGTTCTTGGAGGCGGACAGCGCAAAAGGGAACCGCCATCTGTATGGGATCCCCTTTTCCCGAAGGAGCGAGGTGAGGGGCCTAAGGGCTCTACGATGCTGCAAAGTGATACCTGACAGGTCCTGGAACAGTTGTATCTCGTAGTTGTTAAACATAATGGAGTCTCTGGTCCTCGCTTTGGACAAGATTTCCTCCTTAAGCGCGAAGCTTTGTAGGCAGCAGATTATATCCCTTGGAGACGTCTCCCCAATATTCCGAGGACGAAGCGCTCTATGAGCTCTTACCAAGTCTATTGGTGTTTCAGGCGGTCTCTCCAATAGAGTGTTGAAGATCGAGAGCAAGGCCCCAGAGATTTGATCATGTGCCACCTCCTCGGGGACCCCTCGTATCCTAATGTTGCATCGCCGGTTCCTGTTGTCCAGGTCTTCTAGGTGACGGTGTACATTCACCATATATCTGTTGTGAGCAGTGACCACTTCGCTCACCTCCCGGAGAATCCGCCGCGTCCCTCCTTCTCCACCCTCTCCACCTTCTGGGCCAGCGCCCGCAGGTCAGCGCGCAGGTCTGCCACTGCCTCCGTTATGAAGGTTTTAATTTCGCCTGCGAATTTCGCCAGCTCCGTGCGGGTGGGTAGTTGGCTTAGTTGAGAGGTGAGATCAGGGTCTCCCCTGTCGGAGGCCGCAATGCTCTGTCTGGTGAGCTATCTGGGGACAGAGATGCCGCCATCTTTGAAGCACGTGAGGTCGCCTCCTCCGGCCGTTGCACGCGAAACATCTCTGGGTAACTTCTAGAGCTTTGAGAGAGGGTTTGGGGGGTTCTAGATGATCTAGGCAAAGTCCCCGACCGACCAGTCTTGCCCATGATCGCTGTGGGGTGCAGGGTCTGTTGCGAATGGGAGATCACTCTGCGAGCTGAGGACTCACGCCGCCATCTTCTTCACCGGCCAAGCCACGCCCCGTAAAAAAGCTTATACTGTGTGTTTATGTGTTTCCATGTTGGATTGTGTGTTCATGTTATGTATCTGCTGTGCACTGCTCTGTACAGACCATTTTCTGTTTGTCAAATCGATGCTTATGATAAACTAAGTGTTTACCTCCACATGGCAGCACTAGGGCAGGCTAACTCAGCTGATTCATCGTGTTGATTACACTTTGTATTTACTGTTCAGAGTATTTTCTATGGATTGTAGCCTATGTCCATGTGTAACCACTAGGTGGCAGCATACATCTATTATTGAATCCACTTTGTTATAACATGTATTGATGGTCTAAAAAGGGTTGTTGTATTTGATACTGAGTGTGAGAGACGTTATTTCATTTGAGCTCTGTATCTTGTGATGACTGCTTTACAAAACTGATGATTTCTGTACACTATTTCTAAATTGATAAAGATTTTTTGCATGAACTATGGTGTGCGTTCCTGAATACTAGTATATTGGATTCTGTTTTCCCTAGGGGTATAGGGGATTCAGGCACTGCACCCAAGCATACATATTTTAAGTCTGTTTATAATGTTAGAGTTGGTGTGCTCTTTCGCTAAACTGCTTTTCTAAGTGTTGTTCCTCCACCGCAAACCTGAGGAACCGCTGGTGCCCTGGGAAGACCGGCACATGAAGGTAAGCATCCTTGATGTCTATTGTAGTCAAAGTCCCCCGGGCCCAGGTAGCTGATAGCGGAGCGCAGAGCTTCCATGCGAAAACGTCTGGTCCTGATGAACTTGTTGAGAAGTTTTAGTTTCAGGATGGGTCTGACGGAACCATCCTTTTTGGGCACTGTAAAGAGATTGGAATAGTAACACTGACCTCTCTCTCCCGGGAGGACCTGAAACACTACCCTCATGGCCAGAAGGCTTTGTACCGCCAGAAACAGACCCGGCCCGAGGGTCCGTAGGAACCCGTGACCTGAGGAATCTGGTAGGCGGCCAGCCCGCGAACTCCAGCTTGTATCCGGAGGAGACAACCTCCAGAATCCAATTGCCTGAGACATGTTGAGCCCAGACCTGAGCGAAGAGCCGCAGCCGTCCCCCCACCCGCAAGGGTGAGGGTGCCCCCTCATTGCTGAGCGGGCTTGGCAGTGGATTTGGGTTTGGCAATCCAGGAGGATCCGGGTCGGGCACGGACTCTGCCCTTGCCCCAGAAATCTCCCCTTTGTCCCGCAAAGGATACCCCCCTGCCTGACCTAGGCCCACGAAAGGAGGGAGTGAAGGACCCAGAGGGTCACGGCTACTTTTTGCGTTGGGGTAACTTACCTCCCTTAGCAAAAAGGTCCAAACGATCGCCAAACTGGCGCAACCCTTTAAAGGGAAGCCCGTGAGAGCCTTCTTAGCAGCATTGTCAGCTGCCCACTGGCGCAACCAGACCGAGCAGCGGATAGAGACAACCAAGGCCGAGTTCCTGCTACACATCCGAATGGTGTCATCTAAGGCAGAGAGAACATAGTGATGAACATCTCACATTGTGACAAGGCTCTAAATTCAGTACTAGAAGGATCCTCATGGGAACCGTCCAGAAGGCCCCTGACCAAGGTCCTAATAGCCACGGCCATAATAGCGGAAGCACAAACCGGGCGCAATGCCGAACCCACACAAGCAAAGGAGTGGGAGGACAGTTGGTCAATACGCCGGTCTTCACTATCCTTCAAGGTAGTGGAATCCGGGGAATGCACAACAGAAGTATTAGACAGCCCCAGGACGGGGTCATCCACCTCGGGGGGAGTTGACCAACATTTGACCACATCCGAGGGGCTTCCCGGTATCCCTAAGGGGTGGGATAGGAGATCCCACCCCTTAGGGATACCGGGAAGCCGGCTAGGCTGCTCCCATTCCTTCAGAACGAGATTAAAATGCGTCTGTTCTGGGCATTCCAAACGCGGTTTTGTGGTACCAAACAATTCCCCCTGCTGCTTAGGTGCCACTGCAGAAGGGGAAATGGAAAGTACTTCAAAAATTTGAGTCAGAAGTCTATGGGTGTCGTCAGAATCCCGCCATCAGCGCCAAGGCAATGCTGATCGTCAGAAGAAAGAAAATAATTCCCGATCCTCAAGAGGGGCATAGTCAGACAAATCAAGGAAATCATCTTGATCCATAGTAATGGCTGGTGCAGCGGGCGCCACGCGCTGTCTTTTAGCTGGAGCCTTAAGGACTGCAGAGCTAGCAATCAGTCTCTCAATATTGGTCAGTCTGGCGGAAACATCAGATTGCAACCCCCTGCTAGTGTTAATGTCACTAGGCGTCATAATCAAGCGGGATGAGACCGAGGGTGCCGATGCCCCCAATGTTAACCCTTTTGTTGCCAAGCACGTAACACCTACGTGCTGGCTTGGCTGGGCCTTAAGTGCCAAGCCCGTAGGTGTTACGTGCTTGACTTTCCTCGCTTCTAGTTTGGGGGCGGGGCTTATGAAGTCATCCCGGCCCCGAACGGGCTTCAGCTTTCTCAGCTTCTCAGATGCCAGTGATCGGCGCTGGGGAAGGAGGTGACAGGAGATCCTCTGATCTCCTGCCTTCTCCTTCTCTGGATGCCGATCACCGGCATCTGTCAGCTGAGCGGCGAGGGACAAGAGCTTGCAATCGAAGGTAAGTACAGTAAAAAAAAATTTTTTTTTTTTTAATAAAATACTTATTGTGTGGTGGTTTTTTTTAACAGTTAACCCTTTGTGAGCTGGTAAGGGGTCCATGAGACCCCTTATACCAGTTCACAAGGCTGGGGGGGTGGCAAGTCACCTGCCCTAGCGGGTGACTTGCCATTAACCCCCGCACCCCCATTACCTGCCTCCCCAAAGGCCAGGGGGGGGCAGAAGAGCCCGGGCCCACATAGGCTATGTGGGCTCGTAGGCTGCAGGGTGGGGGGGCCACCAAAGCTGGCCCCCCCACTCTGTGCCTACAAGCCCCCATAGCTGGTCCCGGGCTGGTTACTTTGGGTAAGGGGGACCCCACGTCATTTTTTTTTTTTGGATTTTTAAGGGTTTTTAACCCTTAAAAATCCAAAAAAAAATGGGGTCCCCCTCCCCGGGAAGGGGGACCCTATGTCATTTTTTTTTTAATTAACCATTTGTCATCCAGCAGCTATAAAAGGCTTCTGGGCAGGAAAGGGTGTCTACCTATACATATGTGGTATCGCTGTAACCGGGAGAAATTGGGGTTTCTCACGCAATAAGATTTTATTGACAAACTTACATTTTTTATTACAAAAAAACTCTACAAATTGTAAAAAAATATTTTTTTTTTATTTTTTTTCACACATTTCACCCAAAAATGTTGAGAATACACCTAAAAAATACAAACAAGACATTTCATGTTAAAGCCCAGACTCTGTTGAAAAAAACAATATATAATTTTCCTGGGAAATCCCTGGAAATCCTTTCAAAAATGACAGTTGAACATGTGTAGCGCAAAATAGTGAAACATCGTCTGGCAACAGGGAGTGGCAAATGCTGCAGGTAGGCTGGCAGCGAAAGGGTTAATATGGGTGATAAGGACACAAGACCGGGAGAAACCTCCCAATTTAGGTTGTCCCACCTGAAAGACAAATGATACCCACAATCAGTATAAAAACACAAATCGTATCAAAACGCCCACAAGGGCACTCACGCACGCTGGCAGGGCAATCAGTCCACCACAGCCGATCAAGATGGCGCTGGGAGAGAGAAGGGGGCCGGCCGCCTGCGGAGCGCATGGATGCTAGGCCCCGCCCCCTCCAAGAACGCGGGGACAGGCTGCAGACCCTGTGCTGCAGCCAATCAGAATCAAGCCGGCCCGATGACATCAACAGTCCGTCGTTGCCGAGCGCTCGCGCGGGCCGTTTGAAATAACATGCAAAAAGATGAAGTGAAGAGAGGAGGAGAGGTAGCGCTGAGCCATGTAAGCCATGTAAGAAAGTGCAAAGCGATACAGTAGCAAACATTCACACATGCACACTAATACTGACCACCCCCCCTCCCCCCCCGACTAACCGGCAAAAGGAGAAGGGGGGAATAAGCCCATAGGTACAGTTGTTAAACATGTAATGAGGGCTATAAGCGGACGGGCATCCCATGTCAGGCACACCAACCTGTGCCGCCTACCCTTTGGTGGGGGATTTGCGGTGGAGCCATGCTCCATTAAAAAGCACCTCTAATAGGTGCTGCCTACCATCACCCGACCATGCAGCCAAGGCTGGGAGGCAGGTACATAGTGGCACGGGTGGGAATAGGACACAGGGCCGGGGGCTGTGCAGCCTGGCTTACCTGCGAGGAGAGATAGCCATCATCTTGACCTTCGCAACCGACTGCAGAGACTAAACTGGGGAATTTAGTGGGAGGTCCCGGGTATATAAACCGGGAGGGGCCTCTTTTTTGCCATCTCTGCAGTAAAGCGCCCTCTTGTGGACTATATCCCAGACGTAATGAATCATTACTGGAGCAGAGCGTGCTGCATACTTTGAATAAATGATATTAAGCTGTAAGGGAAGTCCTGAAGGACTCGTAGACATACCATTACTAGTACGTAACAGGGATTTTCTCCTATCATCCATCAGGACGGCCACAGAAAGGATAATCAAGAATTAGGATTCTGAGGGTGGGATACCACACATAGTTCATTTCTACCATGGCTTATGTGTCTAGTAAAAGGTTTTAAACGGTAGTGCTTAAATCGGATCACATGAGTGTTTTAACGGGAAAGCGAATAAAAACAAGCTGGGGGGGGATCCATACATAACCCCCAGATAGCCACATGTCCTTACCTTCACTACGAGGCAGCGCCAGGAAAGGAGCCCTGCGATTCGCCACTGGGTGGCCACATGGGTGGGGCGGGGGGCATTCCAGGGGCGGGCACAAAATGCGTCAGCAGCCAAGCGTGGGGCTCCCCACCCCCCCCCACGTGTGTTTTTATTAGCCGTTAGCAAGACCAACACCCGTTAAGAAAAAAATGGTGCTGCTCTGTCGCTCTAAGATGACCTCACACGCTCCAAGCCTACACCGCAGGAGCGCTGGCCCTCCTACCATCCAGAAGCGCCCCTGGGTCTACTTGGAGTTACCGGAACCACACTGGTGTGAAGGAGTGCAGGGAAACTGCATCCCATATTTCCGCACACCAAAAAATACAATTTTGTGAAACTCACCTGTAGAATTGTTTTTGTATACATCCAATCCAGGCCGTCCCAATATCTTCACGATTGGGTGTTTGCCTCTAGAGGGCGCTCGGCTGCAAGATCAAAGATGTAGCTCCTTCCAGCCCCCTATAAAGGCAGCTGCCCGTCTATCATTCCCCAGTGGTTTAAAAGCAGTACTCAATAAAAGAGGGAAGGCCGGGAGGCCTAAGAAACCATGTTACTTCACATAGCTTCAGCTTGTACTCTCTCTAAGCAAAAACTAGAAAAAAAAAAAAAAAAAAGAGTGTCCTAAGAACAGAAATGGTTGATCACCATAATAGGCATACAGGACATAATGAACACAAGGGCAGGGTGGGACGGCCTGAACTGGATGTATACAAAAACAATTCTACAGGTGTGTTTAACAGAATTGTATTTTTCTCTCCATCCAGTCCGTCCCAATATCTTTACGATGGGGAAATCCAAAAGCATCCATATGTCCATATGGGCGGGATCCCCAGTGTGGAACAGCATGTAGTTCATTTCTCTACCGCCTGAAGCACCTTTCGGCCAATAACAGCGTCAGCTGAGGCCCTGACATCCACCTTGTAAAACTTTGTAAAAGTATGAACAGAAGACCAAGTTGCGGCCTTACAAACTTGTTCCAGCGATGCCTGGTGCCGAAAAAAGCCCAAGGAGGCACCAATAGCCCTGGAAAAATGAGCTGTGATCAGAAAAGGGGGTACCTTCCCCCTGGCAGAATATGCTTGCACCACCGCCTGTCTGATCCACTTACCGAGACTGGACTTGGCTGGTGGCAAACCTTTCCTAGAGCCCTGTTAGGACAAAGAGCAAATCCAATTTCCTGAAGGATTCAGTCGCAGCCAGGTAATACTTTATGGCTCTGACCACATCCAAAGCATGGAGGGTCCGTTCTTTGGAATTAGCCGGTGCTGGACACAAGGAAGGTAAGACAACTTCCTCATTAAGGTGAAAGGGAGAAACAACCTTAGGCAAAAAGTCAGGTTTAAAGCAAAAAACCACCTTATACCTGTGCAGCTCAAAGTAGGGTGGTTTCATACAAAGCGCGGCCAGCTCTGATACACAACGCACCGAGGTGATCGCTACCAGAAAGGCCACCTTGAGAGTCAGCATAGACAATGCAGCATTGCTCAATGGCTCGAAAGGAGAACCCTGAAGAGAAGATAGTATTACCAGTGTGGGACTTGAACTTAGTATTGACTTACGCGGTGGCCGGAAAGGGGTTACTCCCAGGAAAAAGGTCTTGATCAATCTATGGTTGGATTTCTGGAAAAAGATGGTAAAGCCGAGACCTGACCCTTGAGGGTGCTCAGCTGGAGACCCAAGTCTAAGCCATGTTGTAAAAACTCCAGAAACCTAGAAATAGCAAATTTTTGGCAAGGAAGGCTCCTGGCCTTGCACCAAGCGATGTAGGCCCGCCAAACTCTGTAGTATATCATGGAAGACGACTACTTCCGTTCCTGAATCATGGTATGGACAACCGTGGCCGACAGCACCTTTCCCGTCAGGATTGAGGTTTCAATAGCCAGGCCGTCAAAGCCAGCGTCTGTAAATTGGGGTGCTGCAGCGACCCCTGTGTGAGAAGCCCTGGGTCGTCGGGCATGATGTAGTGATCTATCGACATCTGGACTATGTCTGCAAACCAACTCCTTCTCAGCCAGCGAGGAGCCACCAGGATGGTTGGTACCCCTTCCTGGGCTATCTTGCGCAGCACTCTGCCCAGGAGCGGAAACTGGGGAATGCATACAGAAATTTGAACTCCGTCCAAGGAATCGCCAGAGCATCTGTTGCACTGGCCAGAGGATCTCTTGAGAGGGAGACGGACCTTGGAAGCTTGTGATTGTGTCTGGATGCAAAAAGATCCACTTCCGGCTGACCCCAGCGGAGATAGAGAACCTGAAAGGTCTCGCTGCCCAGGCGCAAGGAACTCCTGCTCAGGAAGCCTACCTTCTGGTTTTCCCAGAGATGTAGACCGCCGAGATGCAGGGAACATTCTCCTCTGCCCAAGACAATCTGGGTTACCTCCTTGAGGGATCTCTTGCTCAGAGTCCCGCCCTGGTGGTTGACGTAGGCGACAGCAGTGTGATTGTCCGAGGGCACCTGGATCGCCTGGCCTCTTAAATGGGGAGTCAAGCGTAGAACCACCAACTGGATTGCTCACAGCTCCAAGAGATTTATGGGTAAACGGTTCTCCTGCAGACCCCACTGACCCTGTATCTTCTGGGTCTTCCAAACGCCTCCCCAGCCTGTCAGACTGGCATCCGTGGTAACCATCTCCCAATGGGGAGTCAGAAAGGACTTGCCAACCAGCAGGTTCCGGGAGTCCAACCACCACAAGAGGGACTGCCTGGCCAGGGGGGACAGCAAAATCCTTGTTCCAGGGATTCCTGCGTCCGATTCCAGCAGGTTCAATTGTAGAGGTCTCATGTGAAATTGGGCGAAGGGTACTGCCTCGAAGCAGGACACCATTAGACCCACCAATCTCATCCCCAGACGTACCGATGGCTGCTGACAAGACAGCAAGGCCTCCACTTGCGTCTGGAGACCCAAAACCTTCTGCTGTGGCAGAAAAACCTTGACCTGAGCGGTGTCTACCGTCATTCCCAGAAAGGATCTCACTGTTGAGGGAGTGATAAACAACTTTGGGTAATTGATTACCCAACCGAAGGCTTCCAGTGTGCAAATAAGCGTCCCTGATGTCCACTGTGGTCATGAAGTTGCCGGGCCGAAGCGATCTCACCACTGACCGCAAGGTTTCCATGCGGAAATGTCTGACTCTTACAAACCTGTTAAGACCCTTCAGGTCCAGGATTGGTCGTAACGTTCCGTCCTTATTGGGAACCGTGAACAGGTTGGAGTAGAATCCCCGACCCTGTTCCTGTCGGGGTACAGAGCAAATCACACCTATCCGCAGGTGTTGAACAGCCGTTCTCAAAGCTTGAGCTTTTAGCGGGTTTTGAGATCTCCTTGAACTGAGAAATTTTGAGGGTGGCCTGGCTCTATCTTGTAATCGGAGGACACTACCTCCTGAATCCACCGATCTAAGACGTGCTGCCTCCAGATCTGAGCAAACAGCAGAAGCCATCCCCCCACTCGGATGGGTGAGGGCGCCCCCTCATGCCTGAGTGGGCTTAGCAGGGGGTTTGGACTTAGCTTCCAGGAGGAGTTGGGTCGGCTGCGGGACCTACCTCTGCCCCAGGTAGCTCTGCGGCCACCTGGAAACGAAGATCCTCTTCCCCCTCGAAAGGACTGATAGGAAGAGGGGTTCCAAAAGGACCGAGCAGGCTTCCTTCTCTGAGGGAGTCTACCATCCTTGACCAGAAGGTCCAGGCACTCCCCAAAAAGCCGGCTTCCCACAAAAGGTAGACTTGTGAGGGACTTCTTGGCAGCCGCATCAGCCGACCATTGCTTCAACCAGAGCGAGCGGCGCAGAGCAACAAGCAAGGCAAAATTCTGGCGCCAAGCCTGACCACATCATCCATGGCGGTAACAACAAAGCCAATGAAATCCAAGCAAGCCTTGAATTTCTTATACTCCTCCGCACGCTTGCAAGCCTTAGCTCTAGCCATAAGGTGTCTCACCTTTCTCCTGTTGGCTAGCGAGACGATTGCCGAGGCACACGCCCGGCGAAAGAGGGCACCAGCAAAGGTGAACGCATGGCAGACCATCTGATCCATGCGCTTGTCTGCAGGATCACTTAAGGAAGCATTGTCAGGCGACGGCATGATAGTGGTATTGGACAAGCCTGACACGGGAGGATCCACCTCGGGAGGGTGACACCATAACCGAACCAATTCAACAGGAAAGGAATACCGCCTATCCAGGCCCTTAGGGACCGACGGGAACTTGTTGGGCCTTTCCCATTCCTTAAGGATCATAGTAGAAAAACTGGCTGCTCCGGGAAGAACCGCCTTTGCCTCTCAGGCCGAAATAAATCACCCTGCTTTCTCTTAGCCGCTCTGGGAAGAATATGTAGGGTATAAAACACGGAAGAAAGCAAACTCTCCATATCATCCGGGAGATAAAAATCCTCGTCCGAGGAGAAACCAGAGATACTGTCATCGCCAGTGGAATATTCCACCGTTGAGCGTGAACCATCTGGCAAGGCACCTTCCTCCGCAGAACCCAAGCAATCAAAAATACCATTTTGTGAATACTCACCTGTAAAATGGGTATTATAAGTATGTCACACACCCCAGGTGGATATACGGACCTGTAGATGGCGATCTTGCAGAGATGTCAAAAAATGGCGATCTTGCAGAGATGTCAAAAAAAGGTAAGACCCTCCCGGCCCATAAATACCTGGGACCTCCCACTCATTCCCCAGTATAAAGATAGCAGTAAGATGAAGGGACCAGGAAAGCCAATTAAAACTAACAAAGGTTCACCATATAAAGGATCCAGAATACAAAAGGGCAGGTTGAAGCGGGGTGTGTGACACTTATAATACCCATTTTACAGAGTATTCACAATATGGTATTATGCTAAGTATGTCACACACCCCGCTTGCGGCCAAAAACAGCATCCGCTGAGGCCCGCACATCAACCTTGTAAAACTTGGAAAAAGTGTGAACCGAAGACCAAGTAGCAGCCATACAAACCTGCTCAACAGAAGCCTGGTACTGGAAGGCCCAGGACACCCCAACAGCACGAGTAGAATGAGCAGTAACACGAAAAGGGGGAATCTTCGCCTTAGCAGAATGGGCCCCAACAATGGCCTTGCGAATCCATTTACTAATGGAAGACTTGGCGGGAGCCAAACCTTTCCTAGGCCCAGAGGGCACCACAATAAGGGCGTCAGTCCTACGAAAAGGGGTAGTAGCCACCAAATAGTACTTCACAGAGCGAACCACATCCAAAGAATGCAAAACCCTCTCCTTGTCATTGCTAGGCTTAGGACACAAGGAGGGTAGAACAATATCCTGATTAAGATGAAAAGCAGAGACCACCTTACCATGTCTGGGAACCAAACCTGTCTTAGCAATCCTGGTGGCTCCAAGGTGGCCGACGCGCCCTCTAGGGCCAGCTTGCGCACCACTTTGCCCACCATGTGAAACGGAGGGAACAGGTACAGAAACTCCAGATCCCTCCAGTTCAGAGACATGGCATCCGCTGCCAGAGCCAGCAGATCCCGCGAGAGAGACACAAATGCCGGAAGCTTGAGATTGTGACGAGAGGCAAAGAGGTCCACCTCCGGGGTCCCCCACCGGTGGCAAAGCGACCGAAACACCTTGGGGCTGAGCGACCATTCCCCCCGGCGAGATGACCCCCTGCTCAGGGAGTCCGCCTCCGTGTTCTCCACTCCCGGAATGTACACTGCCGAGATGCATGGAACATTGCCCTCTGCCCAATCCAGTATCAAAGACACTTCCCTGAGGGCCCGACTGCTGCGAGTCCCTCCCTGGTGATTGATGTAGGCGACCGCCGTCCGATTGTCCGACCGAACCTGAACCTGTAGTCCCCGTAACTGATGAGTCAAGTGAGCCAGAACCAACCTGATGGCTCTCAGCTCCAGAACATTGATGGGATCGTGAGCCTCCCGAGGCCCCCACAGCCCCTGAAACTGAAGATCCTGCCAAAATCCCCCCCAACCTGACAGGCTGGCATCCGTGGTGACCATCTCCCAACGAGGGGTCAGAAAGGACCTGCCCCTCGTCAGATTGCTCGGTTTCAGCCACCACCGAAGGGAGCGCCGCACCCGGGGGGACATCAGAAAGGAATGATCCAATGACAGCGGGGAACCGTCCCAGGCCGCCAAGAGATGGAGTGTCCTTGTGTGAAACTGGGCAAAGGGAACCACCATCAATCCCACTAGTCGCATCCCTAGCCGGATGGACGGGCGGGGAATGGATAGGAGACGCTGAGTCAATTCCTGAATCAGAAGAACCTTGGCTCGGGGGAGAAACACCCTGGCCTGAGAAGTATCCAGAAACATTCCCAGGAACTCCACTACCCTGGAGGGAGTGAGGCAGGACTTGGGATAGTTGATCACTCAATCACTCAACCAAAACTCTCCAGAGTGGACACCACAGTCCTGGTATCCAGCTGCGCCTGACTGAGGGAAGACGCCATGATAAGATCGTCCATATAGGGCACGATGCGGATACCCCTGGCTCTGAGGATGGCCATCACCCCTGCCAACACCTTGGTAAAAACCCTTGGAGCCGAGGTAAGGCCAAACGGAAGAGCCACAAACTGAAAAGGTTGATTGTCCACGACAAACCTGAGGAATCTCTGGTGTGCCGGAAATATTGGAATATGCAGGTAAGCATCCTTGATGTCCATGGACGTCATTAAGTCCCCCTAACGAAGTGAGTGGATGGCTGAGCGCAGAGTTTCCATACCGAACTTCCGGCAACGGACTAACCTGTTGAGCAACTTCAGATCCAGAATGGGACGAACGGATCCGTCCTCCTTGGGCTCCATGAACAAATTGGAATAGAAGCCCAGGCCCCGGTCTGAGAGGGGCACCGGACAGATGACAGCCATGTCCAAGAGACTTGCTACTGCCGCCCGAAGCCCCTGGGCGGCCAGAGGATCTGACGGCACCCGAGACCTGAAGAATCTGGGAGGGGGCCGGAACTCGAACTCCAGCTTGTAACCAGAAGACACCACTTCCTGAATCCACCTGTCCGAGACCTCTTGGACCCAGACCCGGGAGAAGAGTTGCAGCCATCCCCCCACCCGCAAGGGTGAGGGCGCCTCCTCATTGCTGAGCCGGCTTGGCAGCGGCTCTAGGCTTGGAGCCCCAACTGTGTCCTGGACAGGCCCGACCCCTGCCCCTAGGCCAGGAATAACCTCTGGACGAAGGGAAGGCCGAACCCCTGCCAACTCTAGCCCCATGAAAGGACTGAGTGAAGGAAGCCGCCCCCCGAAAGGGGCGACGCTGCTTCTTACGCTGAGGTAACTTAACTCCCTTTGTCACCGAATCCAATTTTTCTCGAAAGAGCCGCAACCCCACAAAGGGAAGGGCCGTAAGCGACTTTTTGGACACAAAATCAGCCGCCCACTGGCGTAACCAAACCGACCGCCATATAGCCACAAGCAAGGCCGAAGCTCTGCTACACATCACCAATGTGTCATCCAGGGCGGACAGCACAAAGGACAAAAATAACTCACAGCGCTTAAGGTCGGCAAACTCCTCACTAGCAGGGTCAAGCCCGGAAGAGGTCAACAATCCCCTAACAACCGACCTGGCAGCTACCAATAAAAGCGCAGAAGCACAAACCGGCCGCAAGGCCGATCCAACACTGGCAAAACCATGACAAGCCATCTGGTCAATGCGTTTATCCTCTCCATCCTTGAGAGTAGTGCACTCCAGAGAATGCAGGACTGAGGAGCTGGACAACCCCAAAACAGGAGCATCCACCTCGGGGGGGTGGTGGGAATGACCAGTGCTTCACCGCGTCCGCCAGAAATGGATATTTCTTGTCCCAACCCGGAGGGACACCCGGAAGCCGAGTCGGCCTCTCCCATTCCTTGAGAATGATACCATCAAAAGTTTTGATAAGGAAATTCCAAGCGCGGCTTGGTCACCTCAAAGAACTCCCCCCTTCAGCGGAGGGGCCGCATCGGGGGGGGAGAAAATACAATTCTGTGAAATACTCACCTGTAGAATTGGTATTATTTGTATACAGTACGTCCTGCTCCAGATATAATACTTACACTTGGGTTATCCTCCGCCAGATGGCGCTGCACTGCAGACAGGCAAAACAGGCTCCTCCCGGCACTTCAAATACCCAGGGACCACCCACAAATCCCCAGCATTGAAAAGCAGTGAACAAGAAGCCGGGAGAATTAAAACCACCCAGAACAACTGGTAATGATAACAATGATAACAGTCACCATACAGGGGATCCAGAATAATGCAAAAACCAGGGTGGGGTGGAGCAGGACGTACTGTATACAAATACCATTTCTACAGGTGAGTATTTCACAGAATTGTATTATTCTTAGTATACAGTACGTCCTGCTCCATATATAATACTTACACTAGGGACATCCAATAGCAGTGTCCATAAAGTAGGGTGGGATCCCCCAACAAAAGACGACAACAGCAGACAGTTTAAAACCACTGTCACCTGCAACCGTACGGCCAAGACAGCAAGAGCTGAGGCCCTAACATCATCATCATAAGAAAAACCCAAAAGGTATGAGCAGAAGTTTAGAGACGGCAAGAATCCCACCGGGCACAAGGCGCCGACGGCCCAACTCCGTTTCCAGCAGAAACTGCCTGTAATTCGAGAGTTGCTGTGAATCCAGAATAGGCCAGCCCGACTCTTCCTTTTTTAGGGAACCGTGGAAGGTTGGTATGGCGGCCCCTGCCTCTGCCTGTTACGGGCAATCTGCAAGAGACCCTCAGCCCTCGTAGGCCTAGCATGGCCTGTGCCAGCAACTGAAGAGCGGCAGGGACCAGGAGTACCTGGGACCTGATAAAACTGGGGAAGGCCGCGCAGCAAACTATCCTGTATCTGGAGGACACAACCTCCTGAATCCACCAGAATGAGGCGAGATGCCTCCTGATAATAGCAAGGTGCTGCAGCCATCCCCTCACCCAGACGGGTGAGGGCGCCCCATCATGCTTGAGGGGGTTTGGTGGAAGCTTTGGGCTTAGCCCCGCCGGAGTGGCCAGGGCGTTGTCTGTTGCTCGTGGGGCAGGAGCCAGCATGAAAAACCCGGAAGGACACCCCTGGTTCCTGTTCAACACTAAGGTAGGGGGGAGGAGGGGTGCCTCTGCCCCGAGGGGGCCCGAGACTGACGTCTGCGTAGGGGTGGTTTGCCCTTTTTACCGAACAGGTCCAGACGGGCCTCAAATAGGCGTCGCCCTTTAAAAGGGAAGCCCAGTAAGAGTCTTTTGTAGCATCGTCAACACCCCACTGTCGCAGCCAGACTAAGTGACGTATAGCTACCGCAATGGCAGAAGTTCTTTGTGATAGCGTCTTCCAGCGCTCATAGAATTTTACAAATACATCACAATTGGGTAATGCATTAAACACCTCCCAGGGGAGATTCTCGGGGTGATGATCAAGCAACTTTCTGATGAGGGTTCTAGCGGCCACTGCAGTAATAGCCGCGGCACAGACTGGGCGCAGCGCCGTCCCTGCACAAGAAAAGGCATGGGAGGCTAACCGCTCAATGCGCCGGTCCTCAGCATCCCGAAGGGTACTATAAGCAGGGGTTGTAATAAAGGGGGGGATTAGGGACCCCTATGATCGGTGCATCCACCACCGGGGGTGATGACCAGCAATTAACCACCTCAGGGGGAAAAGGTTTATTTCCTATCCCAGTCCCCTGGAACCCCTGGAAGTTTACTGGGGCATTCCCATTCCTTGAGCACAAGGGCATGGAAATGAGCCTGCTCTAGAAATTCCAAGCGTGCGGTCGTAGTATGGAAACGGTCCCCTCTAGGCTTGGGGACCTGATCGGGGAGGGAGATAGACAGTGCCTTAAAGACCTTAAGCAACAAGTCGTCCGTGTCACACTGGCCCCAGTATTCAGGGCCAGAATCGTCATGACTCATCGGGCTCTCATCAGATGAGCCTGAGTCAGAGAACAACTCCCCTTCATCAGAAAGGGTATAGTCACACGGAGTAGAAAACCCCACGGTTCTCATAGAAGATACAGAAACATGAGGCGACAGGTGCCACTTCTTACCAGGGCCCATGCTCTCTGATAACCTAGCAATCTGTTCAGCCGTAGGCAGTCTGGAAGGCCCAGCAGGCTGCAATACCCCACTTGTAGGCAACTCAGCAGGAGAGAGATTTAAGCCTGGGGAGATAGGCGAATTGGAGCTAGGTGTAGCCACTGGCCGACCGGATTGCAGGGCCAGTGCTTGCTCGGCACAGGGAACACAGACCCGTGCCCTGCCAGCATCAGCATGGGGTTGTCCACACGCTATACAGAGTGGGCCTTGTCCCAGAGGGACCCCGGTCACATAATTCTGAGAAGCCTCCATATAGTGATTATTCAAGGCACAATATGCCAGTAGGGATTTACACTATAAGTAACCCTGGATGCCCCAAAGACCCGCTAGGGAAGTGGGAGAATATTGCAAGGCCCGCTATAATTTTACACCGGGCCGGGAGAAGCCAATGGTGTTCACCAGTCTGAAAGACATAATGGGAATAAAGCGTGTCAGAACCATGTGCAGTAATCAAGGATCATGAAAATCGCCCGCGAGGCCACTTACAGACCAAGGGAGGAGGCGGACCGCTACCACGGGTGCGTGCAACAAGCATCAAAATGGCGCCAACAAACCTCAAAGGGCGGGCCAGAGCGGCTGACGCGGAGCGCGCCAAACCGGGTCTCCCCCCCCCCCCCCCCCGAAGAGCGCGAAGCTCTGAGATAATGTCAACAATGTAATGAAGGGCGAAGTGTATGACACTTAGAAAAAATGATTTGCCAATGAAGGCGACGCCGACGCTCGGCGCAGCACATCCAGTAAGGGAAAAAGTGCGCGTGGCGGCGACAGATACATAAAAAAGCAACAGGCGGCTCTGACACCAGGAATACCAGTCAAAGACAGTACTAAGGCCATAAGCGTGCAAACATACACTGAGACCACCACACACACCCCCCCCCCCCCTTTCTTTCCCCCCGGGCTACAGGAGGGAACGAGGGAGGATGGCGACCCTTTGTACAGGGCCCACCGCTACACGGGGGATGGGGCAATAGTGCGGGAGGGGCATCCCCTAGAGGCTCACCATCAGCCTAAACCGCCTACCCTTTGGTGGGGGACTGCTGTGGCGCATGGCTCCGTTAAGCACACAAGGTGCTGCCTACCTTCACCCGACAAGCGCAGCCCAGGCTGGGAGGCACATCACAGGGAGGACGGGTGGGAATAGTCCAACAGGGCCGCAGGCTTAGATAGCCCCGCTCACCTGCGAGAGAGTGATACTTCATGTCTTCGTGGGAGGTCCCTGGGTATTTGAAGGGCCGGGAGGAGCCCGTTTTGCATGTCTCTGCAGTGCAGCGCCATCTGGCGGAGGATAACCCTAGTGTAAGTATTATATCTGGAGCAGGACTTACTGTATACTAAGAATATAGCCAGGACCTCAAACATATGAGCCAGGACCCTAGAGGTATCCAAGGAATCCCCCTGGCCCTGCTCGGTATCAGCGCCCACAAACTGCTGATTATCTGAGCCCTCAGACTCCTCATACAGCTCCCCTTCCTCACGTGGGGAACAATCAGACCAATCCAGGGAGTCAAACTCCTCCATATCAAGGGCCTGCGCGGCCGTATACAAATGTTTTCTCTTTGCGTGGCCTTTTTAGCAATGGCACTGGAAAACAATTTTTCAAGATTGGCCAATCTGGCACACACCTCAGATTGCGACTCCCCGCCAATGACCACATCACCAGGGGTACATGTCAAGCGAGGGGGAGACGGAGAGGAGACTGGCGGAGCAGACCCAGACGTCTGAGATCCGGTCTGCCGCGTAATAGTCCGTTGCGCACAGGGTACACAAAGAAATACATCATCCCCCAAAAGGGATACCCCACACCCCAAACACAGCCTGGATTGCCCAGAGGGAGGCACCAGCCCAGTATCCGGGGAAGCCTCCATATGGTGATTTTTTTTCTTTTTAAAAATATATTTATATGTGTACAGTGCTCCGAGGGAATTACGCAGTAATGCAACCCGGGATGCCCCTTTAAGTCCTGAGTGGGAGGAATTTTAAGCCAACTAAATTTAACCAGGGACCCTAGGACCGGGAGAACCCCCCTTTAATAGGATCAATGGTCCACTTGGAACACACAAAACACACAGACCATGCTAGCAAATGTCCTTAAAGAGTTAATAACAGCATTGCCCAGCAACCCCAGTGAGGGGCATAATCAATAAATAAAAATGATGGCCACAGGCCACTCACTCGACCTTAACCCCTCCGGAGCCCCACTGGCAGTAGGGGACGGGAGGCGCGTAGTGTGCAGAGGAAGAGGGAGGGCGGGCCGGCGTGGTTCGTGCGTCGCGCCCGGCCCCCGTCACTCCCAGCCAGAAGCCGGGACCTGAAAACGACGCCCGCAGCACGGGGGTGGGCCGTAGGCACGCGCGGGCGAGCGCCCCGCCCTGAGGGGAAGAGACTCCTCTGGGGTGCCTACAGCCGCCATTTTTTTGTATTTTAAAAGCGCCGGAGGCCAGCCCGAGTAAAAGCATGCTCACAACACACAAAGTAATAAACAGATGAATCCATGGGGGGGCGTGGCTATGTAGTGGAGCAAGGAAGACGTGCGACACAGGGGCTCCTGACATTATCCTTGGAATACCCTGCAAACTTGGGAAGAACTTGGCAGAACCCTGTCTGGATCATTCCCTAAACACACCTGGACCTCACCGTCGGGCAGAAGCTGTGCTGCGCTACTGAACCCCCCTGTATGACCTGCAGGCACCTCCACGTGGTGAGCGGCGCCATTTCTGCTGGGTGAGGAGACGGGGAGAGAACGTGGGACTCACCTCGGTGGGCTGTTGGATCCTCTACCTGTGGGCTGCTGCCAAGCCCGTGCCCCGCTGAGCAACGCCTGCGGAGGAGGGACGCGGAGCTCCCGCTCGCTGGCTGTTGTCCCCGGAGCCTGGGCGGTGTCGGCCTCCTGCGGTGACGCGGCGCCCGGCTTCAGCTACCTACCTCCCACTGAGAGCCGCTCTTGTACACTGCCCTCAGGCGTGCGGCTTCCCTGCTTGAGACTGCTGTGTCCTGCTGTGCAGTGTGGCTGCAGCCGGCTCCTCTGACGGCGGCCTCCCTTCACTGTCACACCTGCTGCTCCCGCTGAGTGTGGTGGCAGCGCCGCCGGCTCTGACCTGTCATAAGTGGCCTCTCTCCTGATCCTGCCTCACTCACGCTGCCAGGACTGGCGATCAATGTGGAAAAACACCAGCCTCTTCACATATGTCCTTCTGTCTGTGCTTGGAGGGAGACAGGGTGCACCCCTCACTGATATAAGCGTCCCGGGCTGGCACATTTCTCTCATTCCCATACTGCAGGTTCTCTGGGGGCCGGGGGAGAGGTGCGGGCTCCTCACATTGTTCCAGTGTAATTGCCTGCCGTCTTGCTCAGATCTCAGACGGCTGGAGCCCGTTGACTTATCACATTTCCCTGGCAAGGTGGGGGTCAAGAGTACCGTGCTGCCCTATATCCCTGACCTGCATTGCGGGAAGCACTCAGATCATCCTGAAGAATAAAGGGGGGCAGTGGAGGCTGTCAGATTACACTTGCTCCTATATGAGAAGTAACAAGAAGAAACGCTCTGTGCTTCTAACCTGTAGCACAGACCATGGCCTAGGCCCCTGCTGCACGTTCTGGTTCTCCTGCTTCAGAGCCTGATAATACTGCGATAATGGCGGCTATCACCAACTGCCAAAGCGTACAGCGAAATTTGATAATCTGCAGGAGCAGCTTAACTATTTCAAACATGACCTAGACAAAATGAGAGACAGAGCAAGTGAGTCGGAGCGGAGAATCGGAGAAGCGGAGGATGGCTTGTCGGGCGTCATTGCTGAGGTGGAATCCCTGAAGCGCCAGGTGAAGACGCTCACGGAACGGGCGGAAGACTCTGAGAACCGCTCCCGGCGCAACAACATAAGGATAATTGGAATACCGGAGAGGGCGGAGGGTGATGCGCCTGAAAGCTTTGCGGAAAATCTCGTCCGGGAGGTGTTGGCGCCTGAGGGTCTCTCGCCTTTCTTCGTGGTGGAAAGGGCCCATCGGATCCCGTTCAGGGCTCCCCCTCGTCCATTCATCTTTAAGATGATGAACTATAGAGACCGGGATGTTGTATTGATGGCGGCGAGGAAACAGAAAGATATCCTGTTTAAGGGGTCCAGGCTGTCCTTTTTCCCGGACTTTACATCCGAAGTGCAGAGAAAGAGGCGCTCCTTTAATACGGTGAGGGCACGCATCCGAGGGAAAAACATTCGATATGCCATGTTATTTCTCCGGGTTCAGGATGGAACCACCGCAAAGTTCTTTCACACAGCCGAGGAAGCCAGGGACTGGTTAGACTCACTCCCTCCGGCCTGGGGGGGGGGGGCCTCGCGCGTTTGGTCTGGATGGCATAATCCTACTAAGTTTAAGCAGCTGGCAGCGTTCAAGAGGGATAATGCTGTGTTGGGAACGCTGGTTCCCCCCCTTCTTTGCTACACACCTGCTGCTATCATCGCCTTATGGCCACCGACCCCCTGCAGTCCTTGATCCCCCCTCCCCCCCCCCCCTCAATCTCCAGATGGCCCAGGTGTTCAGGGACTGTTTATCCTGGATTTATCCCCTATGTGTTCGTCTTTGGAAATACGCCCAGTGACACTACACTACAGTTAAACCAGTGTTGAATTGTTTTAGTTGAGGGAATAAGCTCGCCATAGGTTTTTTTCTGGGGTTTTGGTAGAGCAGGGTGGGTTAGGGTCTTTTTTTTTTTCTTCTCGGGTGTTATTCTACTATTCAATATCTTTGTTAATGGTTTATTTGTGTCTGATTGCTTGTTGTGTATGGTGTCTGAGTGAATGGTAGTATGTGTGGCCTGGCCTGCTGTCATGGGACTTTAAGGGAGGAAATGGGACATTGGGA
Source organism: Gastrophryne carolinensis (assembly GCA_027917425.1). NCBI lineage: Eukaryota > Metazoa > Chordata > Amphibia > Anura > Microhylidae > Gastrophryne > Gastrophryne carolinensis. Next base: position 591,208,367 of record CM051234.1, read on the forward strand.
TATTAGGCGTTCCCCTGGCATATATGATCACTATGTTTTGTTCCGATGGAGTGTAAGGTAATCTCCTGGAATGTGCGAGGTCTTAATGACCGGGTAAAGAGGACCTCTGTGCTTCAATTTTTGAAACGGCACAACCCCAATATTGTAATTCTACAAGAGACCCATCTCATGGGCAGCAAATCAATGTCCATAAAAAGACCATGGGTTGTGCAGTTGTTTCATTCTCATTACTCCAATTATGCCAGAGGAGTGTCTGTCGTAGTGGCTAAGCATCTTCCTTTTACACTCATGTCAATTCAATCAGATCCTAAAGGTCGATTTATTATTATCCATGCCAAAATATATGAGGTTACTGTTTTGATAGTGGGTCTGTACATCCCACCCCCCTTCGAAGTGCAAGTCCTTCAAGAGATTATGGATAGAATATCCACCTTCCCACCTGATCCGTTGATGCTCACGGCGTGGGCGGAGGCCCTAGGCTTAACAGCTATGGAGGTGGAAGCATCCTAGCAACAGAGCATTCTTTTGTCATTCCATACCCCGTAAGTCGCTTTCACGCATAGATTTGGCCTTTGCATCGAGATGTCTTTTAACTAGGGTGGGGGCATGTGAATACTTGCCAAGAGGGGTATCGGATCACTCACCGTTAATGGTGACTATACAAATGTCTGGGAACCATGTAGGCCTTAGGAGGTGGGCTCTTAACCCTTTATGGCTGGAGGATGAGGAGGTATGTAGCGCTCTCAAGGATCAAGAGGAGTACTGGCAATGTAATGGGGAAGAAACATCAGTCAATACAAGGTGGGATGCCTTTAAGGCAGTAGTTAGGGGCAGTGCTATAAGCGCTATTAAAGGGGTTAGAGTGAAGCGGGGGAGAGCGATTAGAGAGCTGGAGGAGAGAATGGCTGAGGCAGAGAGGGAGTTTGTGAAGTCGGCGTCTGCGGTCAATCATGATTTACTTAAATCACTCCAGAGAGAGTATAGTCTTGCATTGACTGAGTCTACGAGGAAGCTTCTATTACTTAAGCAGCAGACTGTCTTCGAGAAGGGGATAAGAATGGGAGAACTCTGGCTTATCTTTCTAAGGCGGAAAGCCCGCAAACGCAAATAGCTGGTATCACGAGTCAGACTCAATTTATAACGGACTCAGAGGGGATTTCAAGACAATTTCTTACTATAGCCAATTATACTCCTCTAGGATACAATATGGCCCCTCAGACCTGGCGACCTATCTTGCAACCATAGACCTCGCTTTCTTGTCGGAAGCGGATAGTGCAATGCTGGATGCCCCGATAACATGTGAAGAAATTGGTAAAGCTATTGCCCTAATGTCAAACTGGAAGGCCCCTGGGCCAGATGGTCTCCCCTCAGAGTGATATAAAAAGAATAGTGATGCTATAGCGCCAAGATTGCTGGAGGTTTTCTCCGAAGTGCTGCAGTCGGAGGCCTTGCCGGAACCCTTTGCGCAGGCAACTATCACTCTGATATATAAAGAAGGGAAACCCAGTGATGCCAGTTCGTACAGGCCGATCTCGCTTTTAAATCAGGATGCCAAGATCCTGGCTAAGGTCCTGGCCCGCCGACTAAACGCTGTAATCCTTTCACTCATAGGGGCTGACCAATCGGGTTTTATGCCAGGTCGGACGACAAGTATCAATTTGAGGAGGCTGTTCAGCAACCTGCAGATCCGCCATGACAATGCAGGGAGTTGTGTGGTACTCTCCGACAACGAAAAGGCCTTCAACTCAGTCGAATGGCCTATTTGTGGGCTGTCCTGACCAAGTTTGGTTTCCCATCAACATACGTTAAATATGTACAATTACTTTATAGAAGCCCTAAGGCAAGGGTAAGGGTGAATGGGATTACAACTTCTGAATTAGCACTACATCGAGGCACGCGCCAGGGATGCCCCCTTTCTCCTCTGCTGTTCGCGCTGGCAATCGAGTCCTTGACATCGCTAATTAGAGACGGTCCCCAAATCCGGGGATGGAATCTGGGTAGTACCGTTGAGAAAGTCTCCATGTATGCAGATGACACCCTGGTCTACTTGGCAGATGCTAATGACTCGCTAGAGGCCCTACTGCGCATAATAGCTAAATTTGGGTCTTTTTCAGGTCTAAAAGGTAAATTGGGAGAAATCTAGCTTGTACATGGTGGATAGGCCGGAGGATGTTCAGGTCTACCCAGGCTCATCGCTTCAGATAGTGGACCGATTTAAGTATCTTGGAGTCACTATACAGAGGGACACCTCCAAATTTATGGAATTGAATATAAACCCAGTGATCCAGGCCCTCAGGAGGAAGACGACTCAGTGGGCGTCTCTTCCACTCTCGGTGATTGGCCGTATTAATATGTTCAAAATGGTCTTACTCCCCAAATTTTATACTTATATCCGGCATCGCCCATTGTTCTGCCAGCCTCCCACTTCCGACTCTTGGACTCCATAATATTCACGTTTATTTGGAGTGCCTCCCCCCCCAAAATGAATAGATCCAGCCTCAGAGCACCTTTAACTGCTGGAGGTCTGGCGGTGACGCACATGTTATGATACTTCTATGCCGCTCAATTAATCTATATTGTCTGGTGGATGGTTCCCTCTGTGACTAACCCGGTGACTGCCCTGGAAATCTCCCAGCGATCCCTTTGCAGATTCTTGTGTATAGAGGGATAAAAGGTCTGCAATATGCAACATCATGTATGAGAACTACTTTGCATATATGGCGGAGGGTGCAGGGTGTGGGGGGTTCCCCGCCTTCCTCAGAGTGGTCCCCCAATACACCTTTGTGGGACAACCCTAATCTGCCCGAGCTGATGTCCCTTCCGGATACAATTTTCTGGAAGAAGCAGGGAATTACATCATTGGTACAGATACTCTCTGGAGGGGCGCTTATGTCCTATGAGCAACTCGCGCTTTTGCATTGTCTCCAAGGGATTTCTTTCGGTATCTCCAGCTGAGACATGCGCTCAGATCTCAGATGCCTTTGGAGCATCTGCAACTAGTGGAGTCGCCAGTGGAATCTCTGGTCAGATCCGCAGACCTTAATAAGCCCACTTCAACATTGTACCGTGCCCTCCTCTCGAGCCTCCCTTCCCCGCTGGATAAGGCACTGGACAAATGGAGAGTATTGATTCCAGACCTAGATCAGGGAGATTGGGAGGAGGCGATAAGATAATTTGTACTCCTCGGTAATAGATTCCAGGATAGGCTAATCCAGGCTAAGTGGCTCCACCAGGTGTACTGGACGCCAGTTAGATTAAAAAGAATGGGCCTGTTGTAGACCGATCTGTGCCCCAGGTGTAAGGTCAAACCAGGCACCTTATTACACATGGTCTGGGAGTGCCGAGTGATTTCAACATACTGGGATATGATTGTTGGCTTTATAGCCACATCTGTGGGCTTACCAATTACAAAGTCAACTGCCCTCTGTGTGCTAAGCATAGTTGAGCCTATGTTAGACAGTGGCCCGCAGGAGAACTCTTGAGATTGCTAATGCTCTACGCTAGGAAATGCATTTTACTTAACTGGAAACACCCGAGTGTGCCAACTTTGTTGGGGTGGAAAAGCCTGATAAATAGTAAGCTTGTTCTATATAAAATGACCTATACAGCCAGGGGATGCCCAAACAAGTTCGAACGAGTATGGGAGGTATGGCTTGATGCATCCAATACAGTTAATGACTAAGTACAATTGTTGATTGCACTCCCCTTCTACCTACCACCCCATAACACCTCCCGTTTGGTTGGGAAAATGAGGCCAGCAGCAGGCGAGTATGAGTGATGTGTGTGTGAGGCTCTGTGCGTGTGTATATGGTATAAGTTTCCCCCTATTAGAGCAGGATGGAACTTCTGTAATGTTATTGTAGCTGTTATGGTTATTGCAGCTGCAATTGTAAGCTGTAAATGTTAAATTTGAAACATGCATACATTTATAAAAAAAACAGATGAATCCATAAGGACCCGCCCCCCCGACCCCTCCCCCCCCCAAAGGGTATCCGGGAGAGGGGGAATCCATGCAAGGGACGGGGCATCCCAAACCGGTTAGCCGCCTACCCCTTGTTATGGGGTCTCACGGCTAATGAGCACCTAGGGTGCCATCTACCATTGCCCAGACCAGCAGCCTAGGCTGGGAGGCAAGTAATGTAATAAAGGGATCCGGGCAGGAATAGAAGAATAGAGGGCCGGGAGTCATCCCGGCTACCTGCACGGAGCAGACGACATCTTCTGACTTGCTCGCCTCTGCAGAGATGAGACTGGGGAATGAGTGGGAGGTCCCAGGTGGTCCCGAGAGGGTCTTACCTTTTTTTATGGACATCTCTGCAAGATCGCCATCTACAGGTCAGTATACCCACAGTATACCCACATGTAATGAATGTCTTGAAGCGGGGTGTGTGACATACTTAGAATAAGATCGTCATCCGAGTAAATCGGCTCCAGATGCCGCTTCTTACTCGAGGCCTTCTTAGAGGCTATCAACGATATCTGCTTCTCGAGACTAGCCAGCCTATGCACAATATCAGTATGAGACCCCTTGCTGGCTCCCCCTTCACTAGAGGCTGAGTGCAGCAGCGGAGGGTCCGGAGAGGCCGATGGTAATACAGGGCTAGGGTCACGGGCGACCGCCCGCTCATGGTCCAAAGCAATGCCTCTGGCGCAAGTGGGAAAAAATACCATTTTGTGATTACTCACCTGTAAAATGGATATTATAAGTATGTCTCACACCCTGCTTCGGATGTAGTCATTACACTTGGGTTATGTCCAGCAGAGGGCGAACTTCTTGCAGAGATGACTAGAAAAAAGAAGCCCCTCCCTGGCCCATAAATACCTGGGACCTCCCACACATCCCCCAGTATAAGAAAGCAGTAAGGGGACCAGGAAGAGCAAATAAAATCTATGAGAAAAAAGAATCACCAACAGAGGATCCAAGATACAACTCAGGGTGGGGCGAAGCAGGGTGTGAGACATACTTATAATATCCATTTTACAGGTGAGTAATCACAAAATGGTATTATTCTAAGTATGTCTCACACCCTGCTTCGGAAGTAGTCATTACACTTGGGACATCTAATAGCAGTGTCCAAAAAGGGTGGGGATCCCAACAGGCAAAAATGCATAAATCAAACCACTGCAGCTTGTAGAGCTTTGCGGGCAAAAAACAGCTGAAAAAGCTCGTGAAGCCCCAACAGTACGAGTAGAACGAGCAGTGATCGAAAAAAGGGAAAACCCTCCCCTTGGCAGAATAGGCCCCAACAATGGCCAGACGTATGCATATACTAATGGCAGACTCAACGGCGCCAAACCCTTCTTGGCCCCAGAGGGCACCACAAACAAGGCGTCCGTCCTACAGAAAAGAGAAACAGCCACCAAATAGTACTTCACACAACGCCAACATCCAAAGAGTGCAGGGCCCCTGATTGAAATGGAAGGCAGAAAACCAGCTCAGGTAGAAAGACTGGCTTAAAGCGGAAGACCACCTTGTCCTGGTGTCTTTCAAAGCAAGAGGCCTGAACAGACAGGGCCGCCAACACGAACAAATCAAACAGAGATAATAGCCACCAAAAGGGCAACCTTTTGTGTGAGAAAAGAAAGTGCAACATCCTGCACCAGCCCAAAAGGAGGCCCCTAGAGGGCCGACAAAACCAAACTCCCAAGCAGTCAACAAGGACATGCGAGGGGGCCGCACATGAGTGACCCCCTGGAAAAAATCTTAACCAAAGGATGAAAAGCAAGGCAAGGCCCTAGCCTCACACCAAACAGTATAGGACCGCCAAGTCCTGTAGCAGATGTTTAGAGGAAAACCTCTTCCTAGCTCAAACAAGCGTCTGGATCACAGCATAAGACAAACCTTCCTCTGTTAAGATGGAGGTCTCAGCAGCCACGCCGTCAAAGCCAGCGTTTGTAACTTGGGGTAACATAGCTGACCTTGAGCAACCAGATCTGGAAACAGGGCAACCTGTACTGATTGACCACCAGCCGCACGACGGCTGCGAACCACACCTGTCTTGGCCACCTTGGGGCCACCAGTATAGCTGACACCCCTCGTGAACCAGCCTGCGCAACCACCCTGCCTACCATGGAGAAGGGGGGAAACAGATACAGGAGACCCAGATCTCACAAGGCCAGAGACATGGCATCCACTGCCAGAGCCAGGGGATCCTGGAACAGAGACACAAACACAAAGAGCCCGTGGTTGTGACGGGAGACAAAGATCCACTTCCAGAATCCCCCACCTGCAACAGATGGATAGAAATACCTTGTTGCTGAACCATTCCCCTCGGCGAGAGACCCCCCCCCCCCCCCGCTCAGAGAGACCGCTTCCAAGTTCTCCACTCCTGGAATGCACACCACCGAGATGCATGGCACATTGCTCCCAGCCCATGCAAGAATCAAAGATACTTACCGAAGGGCACTCCTGCTGCGAGCCCCTGCTGGGTGATTGATGTAAGCAACCGCAGTCCGATTGATTGAACCTGAACCGATAATCCCTGGAGATGATGCGCCAGGTGCGACAACACCAACCGGACCGCCCTCAGCTCCAGAAGGTTGATGGGGATGTGGGCCTCCTAAGGACTCCACAGACCCTGGAACGGGTGTTCCTACCAGAATCCCCCCCCCCCCTCAGCCAGGCAGGCTAGCATCTGTGGTGGCTGAGTCCCAACAGGGCGCCAGAAATGATCTGCCCCCCCCCCCAGAGGGATCTTCGGGCCAGCCACCACTGGGGGGGACCGTCGGACCAGAGGAGACAGCACAAACGACTGAATCAAGGCCAGAGGACAATAAAAGAAGGAGTTGAAGAGGTCTCATGTTAAAATGAACAAAAGGAACTGCCTCAAAACAAGCAACCATCAATCCCACAAGTCTCATACCTAGTCTAATGAACGGACGAGGGTTGAACAAGAAAAAGACCAGCCGAAACTTCCAATATTGTCACCACCGTCCTGGTGTCCAGCCCCGCCTGGCTGGGAGAGGATGCCGTGATGAGAAGGGCGTTCAGATAAGGCACAATGCAAATGGCCGGGGCTCTGAGAAAGCCATTACCCCTGCCAACACCTTGGTTAATACCCTAGGCACCGAGGTCAGCCCGAAGGGGAGATCCACAAACTGGTAGAGTTGGTCACCGGCCGCGAATCTGAGAAACCATAGGTGTCCCGGGAAGACCGGCACATGAAGGTAAGCATCCTTGATATCCATTGAAGCCATAAAAACCACTGGACGACGGGAGTTGACAGAAAAGCGCAGAGTCCTCATGCGAAAGTTCTTGGCTCTGATGAACCGGATGAGAATCTTCAAGTCCAAAAAGGGTCTCATGGAGCCATCCTAATTGGGCACAGTAAAGAGGTTGGAGTAGTAACCCCGACCTCCCTCTCAAGGGGGGAAACCGGACAAACGACCCCCATATCCTGAAGGTTATGCACCGCCTGAGCGGCTCGGGGATCCGCGGCAACCTCCCGGATCCAGACCTAGGCGAAGAGCAGCAGCCGTCCCCCCACCCGAGAGGGTGAGAGCGCCCCCTCATCGCTGTGTGGGCAAGGGCAGGAGTCTGGGGTTTCAGAACCCCCGGCGGTCCCTGTTCGGGCGCGTCCTCCGCCTCTGCCCCCCCGAGACTCCTCTGAACACAGGGTAAGAAACTCCCCTACTCGCTCGAGAGCCACGAAAGGAGGGATTGAAAGAGCCGATACCCCGAAAGAACCGGCGCTGCATTTTGCGCTGAGGCAACCTACCTCTTTTCACCACTGAGTCAAATTTATCACCACACAGGCGCATACCCAGGAAGGTAGCCCTGGAAGCGCCCACTTCGCAGCAATATCAGCCGCCCATTGGCGCAACCACACAGAAAGACGAATAGCCACAAGCAATGCGGAGGTCCTGCTACACATCCGGAGCACGGCATCCAAAGCAGATAAGACAAATGCAAAAAAACATCTCATAATGCTAAAACGCTGTAAATTCCTCACTGGAAGAATTCAGTAGGGTACCATCCAGCATACCCCTGACTAAGGCTCCAGTAGCCAGCAGAGGCACAAATCGGGCGTAAAGCCGAACCCACGCAGGCAAAGGCATTACTAAGCCATTTGGTCGAGACGCCAGTCCTCACTATCCATAAAGGTAGTGGAATCTGGGGGGAGCACAACCGATGTATCGGACAATCCCAGAACCGGAGCGTCGACCTCTGGGTGACCATCAACGCCTTAACCGCATCCACAGGAAAGGGATACATCCTATCCCACCCCAGAAGGGTACAGGAAACCGTCTGGGCTTTCCCCATTCTTTAAAGATCAGATTGGTAAAATATTTTTGATCCGGGAACAACAAAAGAAACTTGGTGGTCCCAAAACAAAAAGTTCCCCCCTTTGCAGAAGGGCCACCGCAAGGGAGAAATAGCAAGCACTTCGAAAATATATGTTAGGAGTCTGGGAACAACAACAGTATCCCCACGCTCCTTACCAGCATCAGCATCCAGGGGCTGCTGAACATCACAGCCATCAGAAGCTGAAAACAATTCCCCTTCTTCAAGCGGGGAATAATCAGACCCATACAAGGAGTCATACTCGTCATAAGTAAAAACCGGCGCAGCGGGCGCCAAATGCCGTATCTTAGCTGGGGCCTTCCTGGCCGCAGAGCTAGCAATCATTTTCTCAATGTTGACCCGTCTGGCACTGACATCAGATTGCGACTCCCCACTCATGACGTCGTCACTTGGGGTCAAGGCCAGGAGTGGGGGTGTAGGTGATGAGATGCACATGGTACACAAATAAGCACATTGTCCCTCGCAAGGGATACCCCACAAACCACACACTGCCGGGGTTGCCCCGAAGGGAGCCCAAGCCTGGTATCCTGGAAAGCCTCCATAAGGTGATTTTTTATAGTAGTCGCAATGACCTATGGGAATTACGCTATGAAGCTACCCGGGATGCCCCTTTAATGTCCGTTAGTGGGAGGATTTATTAAAGACAGAGATTCAAATCCAAGACTCTGTACAATCAGCTAAATGACTTCTAATCACAGAAAACCAAGTGCTTAGGGACTTAAATAACAATATACCTCCATGAGCTAGGACCCCTACAGGGTTAATGTAGCATCCCACAGCGCTTGAGACGACCGAGCAAAAGAGCAAGGTAGGAAGACATAAAAACCAGGCCCCGCAGGGCACTCACAGAATCCAGAGGAGAATATGGTGTCCCACTAGACACAGCCTGAGGAAGAAGGGCAGACCAGCACGGATCGTGCACCGCGCCAGAGGAGGGGGGCGGGCCGCAACCAGCGTGCCGAGCGTCCGGCCCCGCCCCCTCCCCTGACTGAAAGGAAAAGAGGGCCGAGCTCCCAGCCATACTGCGGAGCCGGTCACAGGAGACAGACCCGCCGCCGCTGTGAACAGCAGAGGTGCGGGCCAGCAAAAGAAAGCTCACACACACACGCTGGCAGAGGACCAAGGCCGCAAAAGAGCGAGAGGAGGGGGGCGGGCCGCAACCAGCACGCCGAGCGTCCGGCCCCACCCCCTCCCCTGACTGAAAGGAAAGGAAGGCCGAGCTCCCAGCCATGCTGCGGAGTCGGTCACAGGAGACAGACCCGCCGCTGCTGTGAACAGCGGACATGCGGGCCAGCAAAAGATAGCTCACACACACACACGCTGGCAGAGGGCCGCGGGCCGCAAGAGGGCGCGAGCCGCAACCAGCGCGCCAAGCGTCCGGCCCCGCCCCCTCCCCTGACTGAAAGGAAAGGAAGGACGAGCTCCCAGCCATGCTGCGGAGCCGGTCACAGGAGACAGACCCACAGCCGCTGTGAACAGCGGAGGTGCGGGCCAGTAAAAGAAAGCTCACACACACACGCTGGCAGAGGGCCGCAAGAGAGTGCGAGAGGAGGGGGGCGGGCCGCAACCAGCGCGCCGAGCGTCCGGCCCCGCCCCCTCCCCTGACTGAAAGGAAGAGAAGGCCGCGCTCCCAGCCATGCTGCGGAGCCGGTCACAGGAGACCGACCCGCCGCCGCAGTGAACAGCGGACGTGCGGGCCAGAAAAAGAAAGCACCAGTGCGCACACACTACACACACACGCTGGCAGAGCCAGCAAGTGAAGCACACTCATACATGAGCCACCGAGACAATCATATAAAGCCAGCGCCCCCCCTACTATCCTGTGGGAGTAACGGAAGTGGAACCCCAAAGCTACCCAAGTTATGTAGCGATGGTATCAAAACGGACAGGGCATCCCACGCCAGGATCACCAAACCTGATAGCCGCCTACCCTCTAGTATAGGGTCTCACGGAGGAGCATGGCTCCTGTACAGTACACCACTAAGGTGTATCCTACCCTCGCCCAGAGCGACAGCCAAAGCTGGGAGGCTTAGGAACTTAACTAACAAGGTCCGGGCAGAAATGGGGAAATAAACAGGCCGGGTGTGAACCCGGCTTACCTGTAAGGAAGGAGACACAGCCATCTTCTGACTTGCTCGCCGTCTTGCAGAGACTAATACTGGGGGATGTGTGGGAGGTCCCAGGTATTTATGGGCCAGGGAGGGGCTTCTTTTTTCTAGTCATCTCTGCAAGAAGTTCGCCCTCTGCTGGACATAACCCAAGTGTAATGACTACTTCCGAAGCAGGGTGAGAGACATACTTAGAATATAGTGCTGAATCCGCCCAGAGGATTCCTTCTGCACAAGGGGCAGAGCATGCCCTGCCCTAATGGGGCCCCCAGCTCACTATCCCCTGATGCCTCCATTATGGTGATTAAGAATACTAAAATTCAATAAGGCTACTAGACGCTATTGGCCTAAGCCTAACAATCGGTCCCTCTTATTAAAAAGGGGGACCGGGAGGAACCACAACCCTCAACCTTAGCCCACGATATAAACAAAAAAGAGAAGTCCCATGTCAGCCTTAGCATAAAATATGGCAATGTGCAACAATCAAAAGAGGGACTCAACACCGCAAACCGGCAGGAGGGATCACCGAAGCGTCCGCAGCTAGGAAGGCCCGAGCAACTGGCTCCCAGCACAGCTGCAGTAGAAGCAGCGTGTCTGGCCAAAACCGCGCCTTCTGGAGGCCGGTGCCCCACGCCGCGTCAGCAGAGGAAACGCCGCCCCTCTGAATCCACCTGTCATGGCGGCGGCCCTTATCAGGCAATGGCCTCAGCGTGCACTAAACCCACCCACCCCGTCTCTCAACACAGACAGCGCCACACACGCCGGTGCGGAGGAGGCCCGCGGGGCACGTCTGTCGCGAAAGGCGCACGCCCCGGGCACACCCACGGGGGAACACAGAGAGGTGAGTAAAGAGGCAGAGACCCCTCCTTACTGCCTGTCAGTGAGGAGCACAAGTGAAAGTCGCCCCAAGCATGCAGCACACACACAAAAATAAAGCTGTGGGCAGGGAGGGACATATACATAGAAAAACATACTAGTGGTTCCCCTTAGGCTCACCATAAGCCTGTGGCCGGCTACCTTTTAGAATAAGGTCTGCGGCCCAGAGCATGTGCTCTGCCGAACGCCACAGACCCCGGCGTTCACCCTACCATCACGGATCCCTGTAGCAGCCAAGGGCTGGGAGGCACGAATGGGAGGTGCAATCCTATCCTGGTACTCGTCCAAAAGGCCAAGACTGCAGGTGAAATACGGGCAATGCAAAAAGAAGTTGCCCAAGAGGGTACCGGACCCGCCTTCTACCCTCCAAGCAAGTTTCCTGGAGAGGAACAATGCCCTTCCGGAATAACTGCTTGCCAGAGTCATAGCTATACAGCGTGCCATCAGCAGGGCCTTCCCTGTACCACTCTCTAATTATAAAGAGACCGCTCAGATGCCTTTATCATAGTAAAATCGATGCCCTGGTACTGAAGTCCAGCTGGAAGGAAGATTTATGCATCCCCAGGAGGGACAAGACCACCCCCCCCCCCCATAATCCACAAGCCGAGAAGGAAGTTTGCCATCAAGATTTCAAGAGGGGCATCACACCCCACGATTACGCCGTTAGCCCAGTAGTAGGGGCACCTTGACACTACCTATGCTTTAGCAACATGTATCTGAATACTCTGTCAAGGTGGAGCAAAGGATAAGAGAAATGGGCCTCATCACTGTTAAATACGATTATATTTATTTTCTATACATTCTGTAATCAAGCGATTTAAATGCGTTGTAGCCCTGCAGAGCAGCACTAGTCCAGCTGGAAGATAGGGTTTGTGGCATTTTGCAACAGAGCAGTACTAGAGTCACTGGCATTTAAAAAGTACAACATAGTTGCCCCTGAACTCCTTGAAGAGCTCCTTGAATTTTGGCACTGAATGTGGATGTCACACGCCCCACAACAACTACGCAGCCAATGAACAGCCAAGACTCGCTGTGGGGCAGTCACCCCAACACCAGCAGAGGCAGCATGGTCACCAATCAACACAATTTCTTTGTGAACTGCGCTAAAACGCATCACCTGCGGTCAGAAAAGTGAGCATTTGTGTTTTTTGCCTAAACTGTCTCTTAACAGTGCATTTAAATGTTTATGCTTGTATTGTGTTTCTCTTTTAAGAGGATCAGGTTTAGTGCTCAGGCACACACCACACCATTGCCATGGTTCAACCCATCGACCAAGACTATGTAAAAAAGATTTGAAAACATTTACCAAGTTGGAAAAGTTAGGAACACAGGCAGGCGGGTTCGCAATTTCTTCCTCCCAATCTTCTTCAGACATTGTACGCCAAAAAGGATATTATGTTCCTAAAGACGTGCTGCAAAGCAAAACAAAATTCTTAAACAAATGTATCAAACAGACCAAAACACATTGTGCCTATATTTAAAGCAGACCAAAACTCACTGAACTTGTGAAATACATTTAGCCAAAGTCCCTGCCAATACTTCCCTCTTAGGGTGTAGAACTAAAAATGGATATTTTCACTTTTTGAATATTCCTGGAACACTATAGTTATTGTTGTCCCTCGGTGTGAGATGTCAAGCAATGTCATTGCATAAATGTGGCAAGGACATCATTGCCACACACAACAGTAGCAATGAATGGAGGAGGTGGGGCTTTACAGCTACAACAGGCGCCATTATCTGGGATTGGATTGAAGCAGCAGCAGTGAAAATTGGCAAAATGTTCTCTTCATGAGGGTAGCAATTCAGGGGATGATGGTTAAAAATACCATTTTGTGAAATACTCACCTGTAAAATGGGTATTATAAGTATGTCACACACCCCGCTTCAAGATATCCATAACATGTGGGTATTACCGACCTGAAGAGGGCGTTCTGCAGAGATGATAGCAAAAAGAAAGCCCCTCCCTGATCCATAAATACCTGGGACCTCCCACTCATTACCCAGTATATAGAAGCAGTAAGGTAAGGGACCAGGAAGAGGCAAATATAAACCAAAGCAACGCAAAGTTCACAATATAGAGGAACCAGAATACAAAAAGGGCGGGTGAAGCGGGGTGTGTGACATACTTATAATACCCATTTTACAGGTGAGTATTTCACAAAATGGTATTATTCTAAGTATGTCACACACCCCGCTTCAAGATATCCATAACATGTGGGACATCCAATAGCAGTGTCCATAAAAGGGCGGGGATCCAAAACAAGGCAACAAGGCACAACTTAAACCACAACAGCTTGCAGAACTTTGTGGCCAAAAACAGCATCCGCTGAGGCCTGAACATGAACCTTGTAAAACTTGGAAAAAGTGTGAACAGAGGACCAAGTAGCGGCCTTACAAACTTGCTCAACAGAGGCCTGGAGCTGAAAAGCCCAGGACGCCCCAACCGCACAAGTAGAATGAGCAGTGACACGAAAAGGGGGGACTCCTCCCCTTGGCAGAATAGGCCCCAATGATGGCCTGACGAATCCATTTACTAATGGAAGATTTGGCAGGAGCCAAACCTTTCCTAGGCCCAAAGGGCACCACAAAAAAAGGCATCAGTCTTACGAAAGGAAGACATAACCACCAGATAATATTTCACAACACGAACTACATCCAAGAAATGCAGCGCCCTTTCCTTGTCGTTGCTGGGATTAGGACATAGAGAAGGCAGAACAATGTCCTGATTCAGATGAAAGGCAGAGACCACCTTCGGAAGAAAATCCAGCTTGAAACGAAAGACAACCTTGTCCTGATGCCTGTCGAAGTACGGATCTATAATGGACAAAGCTGCCAACTCAGAAACACGCCTAACCGAAGTGATAGCCACCAAAAAGGCCACCTTTTGAGTAAGTGAGCCCTTGAATGAGGTTGGTTTGTCTTCAAAAGGAGGACCCTGAAGAGCAGAAAGAACCAGGTTCAAATCCCAAACTGGAACAAAGGGCTTCCTAGGAGGCCGTACATGCGTAACTCCTTGGAAAAAAGGTCTTGACCAAGGGATGAAGTGCAAAGGACCCTTGGAAGAACACCGCCAGGGCAGAAACCTGCCCCTTCAAGGTACTAAGTTGGAGCCCCAGATCCAGACCATGTTGAAGAAACTCCAGGATTCTGGAAATGGAAAACTCCCGACAAGGGAACGACCTACCTTCACACCAGTCAATATAGGACCTCCAGGTCCTATAGTAAATAGTAGAGGAAGACCGCTTCCTGGCGCTAATAAGAGTCTGAATCACCGCGTCAGAAAGACCTTCTTCCTTCAAGATGGCGGTTTCAGCAGCCACGCCGTCAAAGCCAGCGATGGTAAATAGGGATAGCATAGCCGACCCTGGGTGAGCAGGTCCGGCAGTAGAGGCAGAACGAACTGATCCCCTGCCAGTCTTACCAGGTCTGCGAACCAAACCTGCCTTGGCCACCTTGGAGCCACCAGAATCGCCGACGCTCCCTCCAGGGCCAGCTTGCGCACCACTCTGGCTACCATTGGAAACGGAGGGAACAGGTAAAGAAACCCCAGAACCCTCCAGTTCAGAGACATGACATCCACTGCCAGAGCCAGTGGAACCTGCGAGAGAGACACAAATACCGGAAGTTTGTGATTGTGACGAGAGGCAAAGAGGTCCACCTCCGGGAACCCCCACCTGAGGCAAAATGAACGAAGCACCTGGGGACTGAGAGACCACTCCCCCTGACGAGAGGAGGACCTGCTCAGAAGGTCCGCCTCCGTTTTCACTACTCCCGGAATGTAGACCGCTGAGAAACACGGGACGTGGGTCTCCGCCCAATCCAGAATCAAAGATACTTCCCTGAGGGCACTCCTGCTGCCAGTCCCTCCATGGTGATGATGTAAGCAACCGCCGTCCGGTTGACCGACCGAACCTGAACTGGCAGGCCCTGCAACTGATGAGTCAAGCGAAACAGAACCAACCTGACGGCTCTTAATTCCAGAACCTTGAAGGGCTCGTGGGCCTCCTGCGGGCCCCACATACCCTGAAACTGAAGATCCTTCCAAACACACTCCCAGCCTGACAGACAGGCATCCGTGGTGACCGTCTCCCAACACGGCGCCAGAAAAGATCTATCCTTCAACAGATTGGCAGACCCCAGCCACCATTGCAGGAATTGACGGACTCGGGGGGTCACCTGGAAGGACTGATCCAACAATAGCGGAGACTTGTCCCAAACCTTCAACAGATGAAGCTGGAGCGTCCTTGTGTGAAACTGCGCAAAAGGAACTGCCTCGAATGAGGCCACCATCAACCCCACCAGCCTCATCCCTAGCCGGATGGCCGGACGAGGGGCCGACACGAGAAGGCGAACCAACTCCTGAATCAAAAGAATCTTGGCCTGGGGCAGAAAACCCCTGGCCTGCGAAGTGTCCCAAGACATTCCCAGAAAGGTCACAACCTTGGACGGAGAAAGAGGACTTGGGGTAGTTAATCACCCAACCGAACCTCTCCAGAGTGGATACCACCGTTCTGGTGTCCAACACCGCTTGGTTGAAGGAAGAAGCCATAATCAGACGATCGTCCAAATAGGGCACAATGCGGATACCCTGAACCCTGGGTAGAGCCATCACCCCCGCCAGCACCTTGGTGAACACCCAAGGAGCTGAGGTGAGACCGAAAGGGAGTGCCACAAACTGAAAATGCCGATCCTCCACCACGAACCTGAGAAACCTCTGGTGTGCTGGAAAAATCGGAACGTGTAGATAAGCGTCCTTGATGTCTATGGACGTCAGAAAGTCTCCCTGACGAAGAGAGTGGATAGCCGAACGCAGCGTTTCCATGCGGAACTTCCGCGGCCGGATAAACCTGTTGAGAAACTTCAGATCCAAGATGGGTCGGACCGATCCGTCCTTCTTGGGTACCATGAACAGATTGGAATAAAAACCCCCTGCCCTGGTCTGAAAAGGGCACTGGGCAAATGACAGCCATGTCCAGAAGACTCTCTACTGCCACTAGGAGCCCCTGCGCGGCCAAAGGTTCCGAAGGCACCCGAGACCTGAAAAAAATCTGGAAGGGGGGCGGAGCTCGAACTCCAGCTTGTAACCGGAAGGCACCACTTCCCGGATTCATCTGTCCGAGACCTCCTGATCCCAGACCTGGGAGAAGTGTCGCAGACGTCCCCCCCCCCCCCACATGGGTGAGGGCGCCCCCTCATTGCTGAACTGGCTCAGCAGCAGGTTTGGGCTTAGAGCCCCAACTGTAACCTGGACGGGCACATCCTCTGCCCCTTTACCCGGAATCTCCTCTGGAAGAGGGGAAGGCAAATCCCCTGCCAGATCTGGCCCCACAAAAGGAGGGGGTAAAGGAAGGCACCCCCCGAAAGGGACGGCGGTGTTTCTTGCGTTGAGGTAACCTACCACGCATCATCAAAGTGTCATCCAAGGCGGCTAATACAAAAGACAAAAACAACTCACACCGTTTAAGGCCAAGGAACTCGTCACTACCAGGACGAAGCCCGGCAGACGTCAACAGGTCCCTGACCACGGACCTGGCGGCCACCACCATCAGCGCCGAAGCGCAAACGGGCCGCATGGCTGACCCAACGCTAGCAAAACCATGACAAGCCATCTGGCCAACGCGTTTATCCTCGCCATCTGAAAAGAGAGGAGCTATCAGGGTTATTCAAAAAAGCTGAATTGGATACCCCTAGAATTGGTGCGTCAACCTCGAGGGAGGGACGCCCAGCGCTAAACCGTATCCAAAGGGAAAGGATATCTTTAAACGCAACTCAGAGGAATGCCCAGGAGCCAAGCAGGCCACTCCCATTGCTTAGAAATAATCTTATCAAAATGCTTTTGGTTAGGAATTCCAATCGCGGCTTGGATTCCTCCTAAAACTCCCGTTGATGAGGAGTAACCTCTGGAGGGGAAATAGCCAGAACCTCAAACAACTGAGCCAGGACATGAGGAGTATCCGAAGAACTCCCTGACCCCCGCCCAGAATCAGCGCCAACAAATTGCTCATCATCTGAGTTATCAGATTCCTCAAATAACTCCCCTTCCTCCAGTGGGGAGTAATCTGACCAATCCAGACAATCCACATAATCATCAAATTCAAATGCCGGGATGACCGGTGATAAATCCTTTACTTTAGCCGGTGCCAATTTGGCGACCGCGGTAGAAATGAATTTTTCAATATAGGCCAATCTGGCACACACATCAGATAGCGACTCCCCACCCATGACAACGTCACATGGGACACGGGACAAAGTGGGAGGGGAAGAGTATGAAGCCGGCAGAGCTGACCCGGAAGCCTGGGGTCCGGACTGCCATGAAATAGTCTGTTGTGCACATGGAATACATAAAAATACGTCATCCCCAGTTAGGGATACCCCACAACCCATACACTTCCGGGATTGTCCCGCTGGGAGCCCGGAATCCTGTGATGCCTCCATAAGGTGAGCTTGTAATAAGTCGCTACGACCGAGGGAATTACGCTAATAAGCAACCCGGGATGCCCTTTTAATGTCCCGAATGGGAGGATTTGTAATTAGCCAATAAGAAAACCCAGGGAACCTAGGACCGAGAGAAAAACCCCCAAAATCACTGTAGATCCGCCTGAAGTACACAAAGGGATCTAATGAGAATAAGAGGCACAGACACAAGCAACATACATTATAATGATAATAGTAGAGAAGGGGGGGGCCCACAGGGCCACTCACAGTATCAACGGTAGCGGGGTTCAATGGTGACCTCAGCCCGTGAGGGAAGCAAAAGACTGAGAGGAGAAGGGGGGCGTGGCCAGCGCGGAGCGAAGCGCCATGCTCCCCCCCCCCCTATGATCACATATACAGAACAGTGAGCTCCTCAGCGGCGCCTGTAGTAGAAGGGGGCGGGCCGCGGCGACGCGCCGAAATTCCGGCCCCGCCCCCGATAGCAAACTCGTGAGGGGAGAAATTCCCCTCCACCAAAGTGTATCAAGGGCCGGCGCCGCGGCCGAGTATGCAGCCGCGGCGTCGGTCTGAAGAAGGATAAAGGGAGGGAGTGCGGGCACAACCAGCGGAGCACCCGACCCCGCTTCCCGCACAGCTAACTCAGCGGCGCCTAGTACAAGAGGGGCGGGCCGCGGCCTCGCGCCGAAAGCCCGGCCCCGCCTCCCGACTGCAGTGCGTGAGGGGAAGTTCCCCTAGCTAAAATTTTTACCTCATGAAAACCGGCGCCGCAGTGTAGTGGCGGCCGCGGCGCCAGACAGGAAAGAACATACATAAAGTGAAAACACACACACACACACAAGAATAACATAAATCACACCAAAATGTAGAAATGACCCCCCCCACCCCCGCTAGGGAGAAGGGATCCATAGAGGGGCCACCCATTAACTGAGACTAAGGGACAGGGCATCCCAAACCGGGGTCACCAGTCCCGGTGTAGCCGCCTACCCTCTTAGATAGGGTCTCACGGTGGAGCATTGCTCCTGAGCACCAGAGGTGCTAAATTACCCTCACCCGGACCATCAGCCAAGGCTGGGAGGCATGTATCGGTATCAGATAAAAAGGATCCGGACGGAAATAGAGAAATAAAGTGCCGGGAGTCATCCCGGCTACCTGAAATCCCCCTGTGCAAGGAGGAGGCATCATCTTCTGACTTGCTCGCCGTCTGCAGAGATGGAAGACTGGGTAATGAGTGGGAGGTCCCAGGTATTTATGGATCAGGGAGGGGCTCTCTTTTTGCTATCATCTCTGCAGAACGCCCTCTTCAGGTCGGTAATACCCACATGTTATGGATATCTTGAAGCGGGGTGTGTGACATACTTAGAATATTTGGGTTTTGGTCCCCTTTAACTCCAGCTGTAATCCCTGTGGCGCATGTGCCGGCTTTCATTGGCATACCAGCACACCTCCGCTAGCATATCTGAATAGCTAGAGGTAAGGGAGCACAGCGGTACTGGAGGTACCCAGGCACTCCGTTCAACCATATACAGTATTAATATGCACATGCATGCACCGGGGAGAATTAAGAGATTAGACAACTAGTAATCCTAGGGTTCACACATGTAATGCCCTTGAAAATTGGCCAAATACAGGAGGGAATCGGCAAACTGCCGTTTATGGCAATCGCAAGGCTCCCGTCGCCAGCATATCTGAACAGCAGGGGCAGCAGTGAGTTCACAGGCCAAATAATTAGGGGATGTGGGGGGGGGGGGGGTTAACAAAGCAGGACATTATGATTTCGGAAGTGCCAGGGGAAGGCCAGTGTCCAGGCCTGGAATTTTATATATTCCAGGTCTGGCCCCATTGGGTTTTGATCCGCTTTAAAGTGGACCAACACCCAGGATTTTGACTATCCTGGGTCTTGGTCCACTTCGGTGGGGCACCCCCGATCGGGGTGCCCCGCTGTGTGAAACCCCCCCGAACCCCCCGAACTCACCTCTCCCCGCGCCGACGGACAAGCCGCGGACAAGCGGCTCCTCCGCCGCCTCCCGCGCGTCCCTGTTGACGCGCGCATGCCCGCGCCGGCCATTCACAGACGGCTGGCGCGGGCACGTCTAGAGGGGCGCGAGGGAGGCGGCGGCGGTTTAAGGTAAGGAGTTTGGGGGGGTTTCACCCCGCGGGACATCCCGATCTCGGATGTCCCACGGGGAGGGAGGTGATCGGCCCGGGAATCTTATAGATTCCCGGGCCGATCACCGGTGGGTGTTGGTCCACTTTAAACTAAGTTCAGCATCCCCTAGTGTTGATGCACCCCTTGTCTGGTGCAAGCAAGGCAAACTTAGCATACCATTGAGATATTAGGGCTTCGCCCAAGGTAGAAACACATGACCACCAGAATGCACAAACGCCTTAGCTCCTCCAGACACCAGTAGTTTAAGAGATTTAAAAGACAAAGTACCAACTGGTAAATCGGTAAGACAACATAAAATAACATAGCCCGAGGTAGGGAAGCCTGTATGCCGCCCTTTGGGATGTTTAGAAAATAAGTTACCAGGTAACTATCCAAGCAAATCCAGGCAGTAATGATTAACAAACATCTTAGCTGAAGACCAGGCTGCCACTCTAGATCTGTTCAATAAAGGCACCAGCTTGCTCCGCCCAAGATATAAAAAACTTCTTGATGAATGAGCTGTATCCTGTCCTGGAGATCCTTTGACTGATTGATGAAGATCAGTTTTGCTTACAATGTTGCCTTAGAAAACACACTGACCTTTCCTGTAATCTGAGGAGGATACAAATAAGTCATCAGGGTACTGAAGCTGAAACCCAGTTACCCAGGTGACTGAAGGAAATCCAATATGACTGGAAGACTAGGAGACCTGATTATGAACCTTCCAGGTGTTAAGAGTATTCCAAATTTTCAAATCTTCCTAGTCACGTCCTTTGGTCAGCTCCCTGGAAAACCCCTTTTTTTCAATAGCATCGCCATCTCCAGGTTCACGGTGTCAGACGCCACTTCTGCGGATCCCGACAAACCACTGGCCCCTGTCGACTGTTCAGGTGGGGCAAGGAGGCTAGCAATGCCTCCTTCACAGCTATCAATTCTCAGTATTGAGGACGATAGGCGGAATCCCAAGGAGGCCTTCTTTACCAATAGAATACTTGTGTAGAACAAGGACAATCACTCCCATATCAAACGTTGAATTTAGACTGCTGCAAATGACCAGTCTTTCCTACCTGCCCTCTGGGAGAGGAGTAACACCGGCGTCATTGCCTCCTAGGGTCTGACTGTTGAATACCAAAGTGGATCTTCTAAACATGCCTTTCCTAGAAGTAGAAGAGTCCCATTTAAATGAGTCCTTGATAAAGGGCCATCTAAGAGGACTGACTAGAAAAAATGTCCTATTCTTGAATTCCTTCCTAGTAGGAAAAGACTTCTATTACCTACCAAAAAATCCTACACAGCGAACTAAAAATCTCACAAATTCTGCCATGGCATCAGAACAGAAAAGATGCAGCTTGGGGGGGGGGGGGGGGGGGGGGGAGATTGGTAGAGCCTTCACAATCTGATTAATATCTGCTGTGAATAATTACGATTCCTGGCAACACAAGGAGAGGCTAGAATCGGTTTGAGTACAAGATTGTAGCCATCTTTTTGTCTAAGGGATCTTTCAGGATACCAAAGTCCTCAATGGCCAAGTCCACCCCTTGGAGACCTTAGAAGAGGGGGCATCCACTTTTATCCCAAACATGGATTCTTCCTCAAAAAACAGATAATGGGCGTGGCTTCGGCATGAGGGGGTAAAGACGCACGTGGGAGAGCTCCCGTACGACCTGAGCATTTTCAGCTGATCTAAGCACCCTAATCCGTATCCAGACTATCCTGATGGGTGGCAATAAGAAAAGGAAGTCAGGGGCCACCATTAAAGTGCCCCCTAAAAGCGCCATAGGGGATTTTTTCCAGCCAAGATCCCAGCCGGAATCGGGTGGCCCGTTGGCCAAGATGGCGTCTGCCGGGAGAGGAGGTCATGATGCCGCCGGAGGTCGCGCTGGGGTGAGCGCATCGAGCGGAGGGCCCCCAAGACTGAGGTCCGAAGAGGAGGGCGCCGCATTTACCTGTGGCCGGAGCGGAGGCTGCGCTGCGGTGGAGGAGGAGGTGGCGGCGGCGAGGCGTCCGGTCCCGAGTGCCGCATGTGAGGAGAGGCTGGCTGATGAGAGGCGGCGGGGCGGTGAAGAGAAGACGCCGCCCGCCCGAGCCGGCTGCCGCGAGAAGGAGACTGATCCCCCTGCCCTCGATGACAGCGTCTGCTCGGAGGTGAGCGGCGGAGGCAGGGGGGGCGGGACAGGACGGAGCTGTAGTGCGGCGGAGGGCGCGATGGCGGGGCTAGGGGAGCCGGCCAGCGCCATGTCAAGCGATGCAGCAGCCGTGGAGGGGGAAACCCGGGGAGGAGGCGGACTGGCACCACGGACACTGCAGATGGGGGAGCACCCGGTGGGCCCTTACCCCACCCTTACCCCAAGATATTGTGACACAGATTTTGGTGGAGCACAGTACTGCCCTAGCCAATCAAATGGAGGGGGTCCCCTCGCAGCCAGTGCGGCATCCGGTGGCACAGGGAGCGTTAAGAAGATGGGGGCTAATAAGGTGGTCTCAGTTGAGCTGCATCCAGAGCCACCTGATGCTATCTCCATAACTGGGGCTTCTACGCCCTCTGCAAGATCAGCGCATAATCCCCGCAAGCCAATTGACTTGGAGTGGTCTTCTGGCTCCAGCCTCATGTCCCTTGGCGACCTCTCCCCGGAGCAGGGATATGCAGCCGCGCCTGGGTCCTTATGTCAGGATGTCTCTGAGCGTGAGGTGGCCGACTTAGCTGGCTCTCCGGAGGCGGGATGCCCCCGCGGCGGCCGGCCTTCCCCGACCCCGATCGTCGACCCCAATATTCAGGCTATCCTACAATATCTACCAACAAAGGCAGAGCTTAGGGCTGACCTCGAGGCGGTGGCGATTAGAATCGAAAGAGCCTTACGAAGAGAGATTGAAGATATACAACAGAAATCCTCTGCTTTGGAAACCAAAGTCGCCACTCTTGAGGACTCCCGGACAGACCATGAGACTCGTCTAGCGAATTTGGAGAGAATGCAAGCGATGCACCATCAGCAGATGACCGATCTCCGTCTCCAGGTGGACGATCAGGAAAACAGAAACAGGCGTAACAACCTGAAGATCCGCGGCGTCCCTGAATCGGTCCGACCGGAAGATTTGCGCTCCTCAATAACGGAACTGTTTAATTCCCTGCTGGAGAAACCCGGGGATGCCGAACTACACATCGATCGGGTCCATAGGGTGATGGGCCGCCCGGCCGGAGATCCCCAGGCCCCCAGAGATGTCCTGTGCAGGGTCCATTTTTTCACAGTCAAAGAGGACATCCTGCGGCGGGCATGGGAGCGACGCGGAATTGAGTGGAGGGGTGCGCGGATCACAATTCTGCCAGATGTATCCCGTTGCACCTTGCGGATGAGGAGATCACTCCGGCCTTTGCTCGACAGGCTCCGGGACATGGGGGCCTCCTACAAATGGGGCCACCCGTTCCACCTTATAATTCGGAAGGACAATTCTACTTTTGCCCTGCGCAGTAAAGCCGACCTGCCAAGCTTGTTCGCCTTTTTGGGCCTGGATCCTTTCCCGGTCCCGGACTGGCTGGACTTTGACCCACTCCCCCCGCTACCGCAAAGGGCCCCTAGACGTCCCAGATGGGTCCGTGATCGGGGGAGGGGGGGCCCCAGAGGGAACCCAGAGCAGTAGAGCCGGGTTTAGACCCTTGTAGGATGATATAGGGGTCCACTACATCTTTGCGTCATGATGTTTTGCCTCTCTTGCCATGTTTGGACTTGATAGAGACATTTTTTGATCCCTATAGAATGCTGTAGATACCTGATGTGATCCTGTGTTATGCTGTTTAACCTCCTTTTTTTTCAGATGGAAGCGGGTGGGTTGACCTAAATATGATGTGGGGCCTGGTGGGCCGGGTCCCCTCTGCTTCTCCCTTGATTTGCCGGCGGTCTGGGCTGGATTAGTGTGAATTGCAGGCTCTCCCTCCCGGGTCTCCGGTCCCCCCCCCCTGTGGGGTTGTCTGGTTCGGGGGGGTGGCTCGGGGGTCGGCTTGGACAGCCTTGCCGGGGCCCGTGGTGGGGCTCCGCCATTGGAGTGTGGTCCGCCCGTCGGGTGGGCCTCGAGCGGGGGTGGCCTGGTCGGGCGGGCCCGTGCGGGGCTCTGGGTGGGCCCTCTTGCCTGACTCACCGGCTCAGTGATGGTGGGGGACTGGGCCTCGCCTATACTTTCCCATGGTAGTTGATGGTTAATGGGGAGGTTCCACGAGGTCTGATCCTATAGGGTTGCGAAAGGAAGACTTAGAAGGTGGCAGGGGAGGCGTTAGAAAGGCTGGTGGAAGGAGCTGGGTGCTTCTATCCGGGACTCTGAAGGAGTCGGCGGGAGTTCACTCCCGAGTGGCGAGGTCGCTCTCCCATCTAGGTTTCTGCGCCATCCCATTGGTGGTAAGCCAAGGGGATTTGCGTGGTGTTGAGGGCTACGGCCCTCTTAGTTCTTAATTGCCCCCCTCTTTAAGGAGGGCTTTGTTTGTCAGTTTTTCTTTAGTCTTGTTAGTTCTGTCTCCTTTTTGCTCTCTTTCCTTTCCTTCCTCTTTGTCCTTTTGCTCTAATTTTCTACTTGTCCGCTTGCCTCTCTCTCTGGGTGAGACTCTGGTCCTGACCACCGGGGCCTAAGAAGTGTAACGTGATCCAGCCGGGTGTGTACTCTCCCCCTGCAATTTAGCTGCACTGATGAGTCTTAAACTCTGTACGTTCAACGCTAAGGGACTGAACATCCCAGAGAAAAGGGCCAAAATTTTGTATGGGCTGCATAAGGAGAGAGTTGATATAGCCCTTCTACAAGAAACACATTTTTGTCAAGGGAAAATCCCAGAACTCAGAAATAGATACTATGATAAGTGGTACCACAGCCCCAATCCCGAGAATAAATCCAAGGGTGTATCTATTGCCATACATAAAAATGTTCCTATAGAGAACATACAGGCTGCGGAGGACCCTGGAGGTAGATACCTGTTCCTCAAATTTACCTTGTGTGAGGCGAGATACACCCTGGCCAACCTGTACCTACCCAACCAGGGACAGGTGGAGGCGGGGTTGGGTATGCTACGTTTGTTGGAAAAATTTAGAGAAGGAACGCTAATTATAGGGGGAGATCTTAATCTGGTCTTGGACCCAAGGATAGATTCTTCTCAGGGGAAATCTGCAATCCCCCACTCTAAACTCAACAGATTCCGCAAAGCTCTTCAGTCCCTACAGGTGGTAGACGTATGGAGGATCCTCCATGGGGGGGAGAGGGACTATACCTACTTTTCCCACACTCACAATATGTATAGCAGGCTGGACTATTTCCTCCTGAGCCACCACACCCTAGCAGTGGACCCCGAGTCCTCGATTGGTCAAATACTCTGGTCGGATCACGCCCCTGTATTCTTGAGCCTTCCGGTCCGGGATCCGACCCCTAGGCAGTGCACTTGGCGCCTGAATGACAATCTGTTGAAAGACCTACTATGCATGACTGAGATCAGGGCTGTGGTGGCCAATTTCCAGGTCGACCACAGCAATGACAGTACTTCACTTCCAATACAGTGGGAGGCGCTCAAGTGCATGCTGCGGGGAGTTTTCATCAAGCATGGAGCGAGGCTCAAGAAGGAAAGGGCCCGGCAGATAGTAGAAACATTGGGGCGCATACAGGAGTTAGAGAAAGCCCATAAGACCACCTCATCTTCTGGGAACCTACGTGAGTTGTTGGAGGCTAGGCAGAAGCTAAAAGGGCTTTACGATCAATGTTACCTCAGATTTAGAGATCGTGGCAGGGCACGCCTATACGAGTACTCGGACAAGTGTGGTAGGCTGTTGGCTCGGTCACTCCACCCAAGACAGGGCTGTACTTATATCCCCAGCATGAAAACGGTGGATGGAGGGGAGGTGCATAGGACACCCCAAATAGCGGGTGAATTTCAATCTTATTATTCAAGCCTCTACAACATCAACAACCCCCCGGCCCGGGGTGCCCAGGGGGGGATAGGGGGAGACTTAGGTTGTTATATCACGGAGACCGCCCTGCCGGTCATTTCCCCGGAGGAGAGTGAGGCACTGGAAGATCCGATACGGCAGGAAGAGGTTGTGCGGGCCATACAGGGGACCCCCGCGGGGAAGAGTCCGGGGCCTGACGGGTTCACCCCCGGGTTCTATAAGTCAATGGCATCCCTGATAGCCCCCTTCCTGACGAAGGTGTTTAACTCCGTGTCGGGTCGGTGCCCCTTCCCGAGACAGACCCTAGAGGCCCACATCACGGTCATACCGAAACCCGGGAAGGACGGTACCTCTCCGGGTGACTACAGACCGATCTCGTTGATCAATGTGGACGTCAAACTGTTTGCCAAAATTATGGCAGTTAGGATTCAACCCCTGCTACCCTCACTGATACACGGTGATCAAGTTGGGTTTGTCTCGGGAAGGGAAGCCAGAGACAATGTTATTAAAACGGTCTCACTAATACACTATGCCCAAACGAAGGGGATTCCATCCTGCCTTCTGGCGGTGGACGCGGAGAAGGCGTTTGATAGGGTGCATTGGGAGTTCCTAAGGGCCACGCTGTCTCAGGTGGGAGTGGGGCCAGTCATGTTGGACAGAATCATGGCTCTGTACCATGACCCCTCTGCCAAAGTTAAAATCAACGGCACCCTCTCCGAATCCTTCAATATCAGGAATGGCACACGGCAGGGGTGCCCTTTGTCCCCCCTTCTTTATGTCCTGGTAATGGAGCATCTGGCGAATGCCTTGAGGGCCAATCCCTCTATCAGGGGGGTGTCATGCAGGGGGAAAGAATACAAACTCTCCCTCTTTGCCGATGACCTTCTCTTGTACATGACCTCCCCGCATACCTCTCTGCCTTCCATCATCCGGGAGTTTGAAAGATTTAGCAAGCTAAGTAACTTTAAAGTAAATATGACTAAAACGGAGATCTTGAATATCTCTTTAGACAAGGGAGCCCAGGATTTAATTCAGACGAATTTCCCATTTAAGTGGCAACAGGAGTCGATAAAATATCTCGGGGTGCAGGTATCCACGGATTTGGGGAAACTCTATAAACTAAACTACATGCCTCTCCTCGGCAGCACGATGAAGAGTCTGGGAACGTATGCCAAAAAGCAGTACTCCTGGCTAGGGAGAACAAATATCCTTAAAATGGACGTTTTGCCCAGGTTCTTATATGTTTTTCAGGCTCTGCCACTGCTGCCAGACAGGGGGTTCTTCAAGCAGCTCCAGGCTGCTTTTTTCAATTTCATATGGGATGGCAAGAAGCCCAGGGTGAGTAGGGGCACGCTTTGTAGACCTAAGAACTTGGGGGGGCTGGGGGTCCCTGACATGAAGTCATATCACGCGGCCGCGGTCCTAGTGAGGTTGGTTGACTGGTTCCACCACAAGGGGAGTAAGCAATGGGTCGTACTCGAAAATGATATTTCACCTGTTAGTCTGGCTGCCCTGCCTTGGGTGGACCCAGAGTGCCGTCCAAAGAGGCGGGAACTTCCATACTTAGTTAATCCTTTGCTGACCCTCTGGGATAGATCTCTGAAGCGGAGGGGCTTATCGCACAGACCTGGCCCTCTCACCCCGCTCTTCAATAACCCTGCCTTCACCCCGGGGCTGAACGCCAAGTCATTTCTCGTGTGGGATGCAACCCAGGACACTAGACTGGGTGAATTGACCTCTGGATCTGGCCTGCCATCACTACCTGAGCTGAGGGAGCAGGGTGGTGGGAGAAAACTCTCTTGGTTCTTATATGCCCAGTTGAGCGCCTTCATTGGGTCTTTTGCCTCTGCAGCAGCCTTGTCCCGACCCCTGACAACCCTGGAGAGGATCCTAAGGGCCCAGACCCCCCCCTCACGAGCAGTTTCAACCTTGTATAAGATTTATTCAACTGGGGGCATGGAGGAGGGGCTTCCACAATTCTGCAGGAGATGGGAGGAGGAGCTGGGTCGAACATTTGAGAGGGAGGAGTGGGAGAAATCCTTTGTGCTGACACACGGGTTTTCTATGGCTTGCAGGGCCCAGGAGAGGAATTACAAAATCCTGACCAGGTGGTACAGGAGCCCTGCGGACTTGGTGAGGTTCGGGGGAGCGGAGACGGGTAACTGCTGGAGATGTAACGAGGCCCATGGAACCTTGACCCACGTATGGTGGGAATGCCCTGCTATAAATGCTTTTTGGGAGGGAGTGTTGAGGGTGTTTGAGTGTACGACCCTTGAGAGTATCCCCAACTCCCCCCAAGTGGCCCTATTGTCAATGATTCCGGGTTCAGCAGCTGAGGGGAGGAGGGGCCTACTGAGGCATATGCTTACAGCGGCCAGGACGGTGATCCCCCGACATTGGCGCTCTAACACGGTACCCACCATGATGGAATGGTACGGGGAGTTGGAAAATATCAAAAGGATGGAGGAATTGGCTCTGGATGGAGTTGAGGGCGGGGCCGAAAGGCATTCCGGGACATGGACGATATGGGAGGTCTCCAAGGGCTCCCCGGAGATCCGGAGTTTACTGGAGAGAGATGGGTAATGTAGGCGTTCATTCTCTTTCTTGCTTTCTCCTCCTTCTTTCCTTCTTCATCTATTCTTCTTGTGTTCTCTATCTCTTCTTTTCTTCGCCCTCCCGGGATTTTCCCAGGGATGGACGGAGCTGTCCATAGTAATACCGGTGGAACCACAGTTGGAGGGGTTGACGGTTGTCTAAGGAGCAGTGTTCCCTAGCACCGGACAGTCACCCTCGAGCCTCCGATAGGTCGGGTCCTCCCCTTTCTTCGGTCTCTTCGGACTTTGACGTTGGAGGTACCCCTTGGGTCCTCCTGTTTTAACAAAACGGGGAGCCAAATAAACGGGATGGCCCTGCAGGCTCGAGGTGAGTCGGTTACTATTATTGTGGTTGTTGTAACGTTGGTTGCTGTCATCTTGGGCATTTGAATATATTCGAAGGGGGTGGTAGACCTAATTGGATAACTAGTTTTATTATTATAAGCGTAAACCCTTCAACAATCCTGTTTCAATGCCTGTACTGGCCACTTTATTTGTATGCTCGAGGCACTGAGGTTCTGTATTATTTTTGCGCTGTTCTTTCTGTTTGTATGTTTATACAACTCTATATAAAACTTAATAAAGATATATTGCACAAAAAAAAAAACAGATAATGCCTCTTACGAGTACCTAGTCTATAAACCTTTTTAACAGTCCTTCCTCTCATTAAAGATAGCCTCCTTAATGGAGTTATGAATGGGGAAGGTCAAAGTTATCTGGAACAAAATCAGGATAGAAGCCATCATGTTTAGACTTGGGGTGAAACTCCTATCCTCAATGCCCATAGAAAGATGAACGAGGAGACTATGGCAAATCTTCTGGAGGGAAAAGACATTTCACTGGTGAAGCTGCATCAGGGGGGAGGAGGAAGGGTCCTCATCCCCCTCAGAAAGGCGAGTATCCGAGACCTCTTAATCCTGCTTTATAGGAAAAAAGGAGGTCTAGGGATGCCCAACAAATTCTTTACGTCCTGCAGAGCCCCGTTGCTCCTAAGATTCTCAAAAGAAGAGAAAATATGAACATTCAGAACTCCATCATATCCCTCATTCTGGGCAGATGTTCTGTACTCATGACTTATAGGTGCAAAGCTTGCAAAGAGACCTCCTATAGGAATCTAGTAGCTTGATTCCACATATTGGGCATCTCCTACTTTTACCCTTAGACTTTGAGCCAGTGTTCGTTTTGAAACTTCCTTTGAGGGCTTGGTCTAAAATACAAAAGGAGTAGGAGGTGGTGAGCCTAGAACACCTTCCAATCATATGAAAGTAACACACAGTAGCCCTAAAAATTGCAATGAGGGCCCCTAAATAAAAGGACCATAGCAGGGCTCGATCCCTTCTTCCCAGACTGAGCGGACAAGTCTTAGATGGAATTGCATCAATCAGGCTGATGGAAGGATGCTGATCCGCAGCAGAGTCTCCCATAGAAGATGATAGCGGGGCAGGAATTCCCCTGCCTGATCCGCCATTTTGAAGTCTGGTGTGTGGTAAAAGGGCCCCTCCCCAAGGCTCAATAAATGAGCAGGGAGGTCCCCAACTGCTGAATTTTTAACCCTCTGATGTAAACGAGAGGGAGTCCAAAATAAAAACACCAAATCTAGGAACAGTTTAGTGCTTAGATTTTTAGAGCCGGGAGCATGTGCATCCGTTGGCGCCAAGAGCTGTCATCAAGCCCTGCATGGTGGAATCATCCCCCTATAGTTCAGATCTGAAAACCACCATGTAGGCGACATATAGCGTCCCCCGACCTCATGACGAGGAAGGGGAAGATCGGAGCATGGCGGAGGGGGCAGGAGCGCTACATCCCCTCTTTCTTCGATGATGCGCCCATCAACCGGCGCACACGCAGTCCGGTAATTGGAGGAGGTCTAGAGAAAAGTAAAAGTTGCACCAGTGGACTACTTTGGTAGTCTTGTATTCGAGTATAGTTAACCTGTTTCTTTAGTCTTCTCCTTTGTTTTCCCCAAACCACGCGTTCAACTGTCCCATTCCCCCGTTCCTCGCCCCCCCCCATCTTCCCTCCCCTGCCCATACCCACTACCCCAGCCCCACACCAGTTAACCCCGCGAGGGTCGAGGCAGCGGAGACCCAATGCAGCAACACTAATCATTGATCTCAATAAATGTAAAGGTTGGGAGGTTGCTGATGGTGAAATGTCTCCTGGGCCAAAAAACCTATACCCTAGTGTCCCCAACCAGGGACAAGTCCAGTTTCTTAAGCATTCGCTAAATAAGATTGAGGAATTTGCGGAAGCGGACATAGTCCTGGCGGGCGACTTTAATCTGGCCATTGAGCCACTGATAGATTCTTCAGCGGGCAGATCGGCAGTGTCCCACTTAGCACTGAGAACACTTAAGAAAAAGCTCCACAGTATGCAGCTGGAGGACGCGTGGCGGGTGCAGAATCCTGTGGATAGGGACTACTCCTACTCAAAAGTTCATGGGACATACTCCAGGATAGACTACCTCTGGATCTCACACAACTTACTGGGTCTGATGTCAGATAGCGGGATACTCCCGACCTCCTCCTCAGATCACGCCCCTATCTACCTAGATCTGAACCTTTCCGACAGACCCCCACCCCCTGCAAGACGAGGTGGTTGTACAAGCCATCAGAGAGGGCATAGAAGCGAACTTTAGTAACAATGATAATGGGGAAGTGTCACCATTAATGCTGTGGGAGGCACACAAGCGTGATTAGAGGGATACTGATCAGCCAGGCATCCAGGCTAAAAAGGGATAGAATGATCCAACTAGAGCAGCTTACGGAGCGTGTCAGACGCCTGGAGTAGTCCCATAAACAAACGGAGGCAGCGAGAGTACTTGGGGAACTGACCCAGACCCGGGAGGCACTCAATGCCCTGCTTAGACAGAAAACGAAATTTGTCATAAAAAATGCAGGCGTAGATATTATGAACATGAAAACAAAAGCGGCACGATGTTCGCGAGAGACCTCAAACAGCAGCATGCATAACATTTTATATCAGAATCCTAGACAGCTCTCAGCAGAAGCAGCACACCTCCGAAAATTGCTGGAACATTCCAGGCATATTATGTTGGAATGTACGGTTTGGCCAGTGGCCGGATGGCGCAGACGCTTCCGGAGAGGGCCAGGGCTTATATAGAGGGCTCAGGCATGCCATCTATCCCGAAAGAGATAGAGACGCTGGAAGACCCAATCAGCATAGAATAGTTGGCTGAGGCTATTAAGCTCTCGCCGACAGGAAAGGCACCGGGGCCGGACGGATACACCATCAAATATTATAAATCCTTCATCACACTACTAGGCCCCTGCTTGGTGAGAGCCTGGAACATGATAGCAGACCAGGAGTCGCCCGGCTCGTTCTCGAGGAGGGATTTAGAGGCCCACATCTGAGTGAGACATAAGCCAGGCAAGGACCCGCTGTCCTGCAAGATTTACCGCCCTATCACCCTGCTCAACACGGATCTGAAACTATACGCTAAAATCCTGGCCGTCAGACTGGCCCCGGTGGTGGCACAGATTGTGCACCTTGATCAAAGGGTTTCGTGTTGGGCAGGAAAGCCAGAGACAATGTGGTGCGACCCTACTATGCTCCTATCCATAGACGCGGAAAAGGCCTTTGACAGGGTGAGCAGGCCTTTTCTCCGGGAAACCCTTAGACATAGGCCTAGGCGATAGAATGCGGATACTCATTGAAGCCCTGTATACCACACCATCGGCTAGGATTAGGATAAACAGCCAGGACCCGGCAGGGATGCCCTGAACGTCTGGCCATTAGCACGGAGGATTAAGAAAGACCTAGCAGTGTGGGACCACCCTACATTCTCAAACAATCAGGTGGAATGGCGCTGCCAGACATGAAGCTGTACTGGACAGCCACTCACCTGCAAAGGGTAAGCGAATGGCAGAACTGCCGAGCAACAAAAAGATGGGTCCAGTTGGAACTAGCCGCAACCCCCGCCCAGCTGGAAACCTCCGTGTTGAACAAGACACCCTCCACCCTGGAAACTAGAGCTCACCTGACCATTGGGGCAACCCTGGGGGTATTCAGGGAGTACAGGGGACGATCAGAGTTCTCCCCTTGGCCCTCACCGGTGGTGCCAATTGTTGGTAACCCACTATTACACGCGGGCCCCTTCAGAACAGACCTGCGGGAGTGGGGTAGCTTGAACCAGTTAAAAGTAGACCAACACCCAGGATTTTCACTATCCTGGGTGTTGGTCCACTTCAGCCGGGCATCCGAGATCAGGATGGCCCGCTGTGTGAAACCCCCCCCAAAAACTTACCTTTTCGGCGATGGACAATCCGCCGCCTCCCGCGCGTCCCTCTTACAGGGCGCGCGCCCGCCTTTCACAAACGGCCGGCGCGTGCACTGCTAGAGGGGCGCGCGGGAGGCTGATCCGTCGCCGATAAGGTAAGGTTTTTTGGGGCTTTTGGGGGGGTTTCACCCCGCGGGATATCCCGATCTCGGATGCCCCGCAGTGAGGGAGGTGATCACCCCTGGGTGTTGGTCCACTTTAAGTGGGGACCTGATAAATGGGGGGGCTGGGTTTCTCTGGCGGAACTGAGAAGTAGATGCGAGAATGACAATCTAGACTCTTGGACTCTTCTGCGCTTTCAGTCATTCCTGTCTCAATAGGGGTTCAGTAGGGAAGTATGTAGAGGCCTACGGAATTCGAAAGGATATGCCTGGGAGGCCTGTACCCTCACTTAATCTCCAAATTGTACTCTCTGCTGGTAAGTGATCAAATTACCACCCCCCCCCCCCCCCCCGGCCTTCTGGAGTGAATGGGAAAGAGACTTCGGTAGACCCTTAAGAAAGGAGAGAGAAAAAAATACCATTTTGTGATTACTCACCTGTAAAATGGGTATTATAAGTATGTCACACACCCCACTTCAGACATTAATTCATTAACATGGGGTACTCACCGCTAGGTGGCGCTGCTTTGCAGAGAAGTCCAGAAAAAGCAAGCCCCTCCCGGTCTATACATACCTGGTATCTCCTAACAATTCCCCAGTATTCAAACAGCAATAAAGGCAAGATACCAGGAGACCAAACACAAGTAACCCTCAACTGTGAATAAACACAACTTCACCATATAAAGAGCCAGGATACCAAAGAGGGCGGGTGAAGTGGGGTGTGTGACATACTTATAATACCCATTTTACAGGTGAGTAATCACAAAATGGTATTATTCTAAGTATGTCACACACCCCACTTCAGACATTAATTCATTAACATGGGACATCCAACAGCAGTGTCCAAAATGGGGAGGGTATCCAACCAGGCAATAATGCAGAAACACTCAAACCACCGCAGCCTGCAGAACCTTGCGGCCAAAAACAGCATCCGCTGAGGCCCGCACATCAACCTTATAAAACTTTGAAAAGGTGTGAACCGAAGACCAGGTAGCAGCCTTACAAACCTGCTCAACCGAAGCCTGGTGCTGAAAAGCCCAGGACGCACCAACAGCACGAGTAGAATGAGCAGTAACACGAAAAGGGGGAGCCTTCCCCTTGGCAGAATAGGCTCCAACAATCGCCTGACGAATCCATTTGCTAATAGAAGACTTGGCCGGAGCCAAACCCTTCCTAGGCCCACAGGGCACCACGAAGAAGGCATCCGTCCTACGAAAAGAAGCCGTAGTACGCAGATAGAACTTGACACAACGTACAACATCCAAGCAGTGCAACGCACTCTCCTTGTC
The DNA here is from genome assembly GCA_027917425.1 of Gastrophryne carolinensis. Classification (NCBI taxonomy): domain Eukaryota; kingdom Metazoa; phylum Chordata; class Amphibia; order Anura; family Microhylidae; genus Gastrophryne; species Gastrophryne carolinensis. The sequence goes on from CM051234.1 coordinate 591,242,429, forward strand.
ATTCTTAGGCTTAGGACACAAAGAAGGAAGAACAATGTCCTGATTAAGATGGAAAGCAGAGACCACCTTAGGAAGAAAGTCCGGCTTGAATCTGAAAACCACCTTGTCCTGATGTTTCTCAAAATAAGGGGCCTGAATTGACAGAGCCGCCAACTCTGAAACACGCCGAACAGAAGTGATGGCCACCAGAAAGGCAACCTTCTGAGTCAGAGTAGACAAGGCAATATCCCGCAAAGGCTCAAAAGGAGGAGCCTGAAGAGCAGAGAGAACCAAATTCAAATCCCAAACAGGGAGCAAAGGCTTCCTAGGAGGCCGCAGATGCGAAACCCCCTGGAAAAAAGTCTTGACCAAAGAATGGCTTGCAAAAGACCTCTGAAAAAAGATAGATAAGGCAGAAACCTGCCCCTTCAAAGTACTCAGCTGAAGACCAGCGTCCAGCCCTGACTGAAGAAAATCCAAAATCCTGGAAACGGAAAAGACCCGGCAGGGCAAAGATCTAGATTCACACCAGTCAATATACAATCTCCAAGCCCTATAATAGATGGAAGAAGAGGATCTCTTCCTAGCACTAATAAGAGTCCGAATGACCGAGTCCGAAAGACCTTCCTCCTTCAAGATGGAGGTTTCAGCAGCCAAGCCGTCAAAGCCAGCGTTGGTAAACTGGGGTAACACAACTGACCCCGAGTGAGAAGATCTGGCCGAAGAGGCAGATCGAGCTGATCCACTGCCAGACGAACGACGTCCGCGAACCACACCCGCCTTGGAGCCACGAGAATGGCGGGAACTCCTTCCTGAACCAGCTTTCGCAGAACCCTGCCCAGCATGGGAATCGGAGGAAACAGATAAAGAAACCCCAGATCCCTCCAGCTCAGGGCCATGGCATCCGCCGCCAGAGCCAGAGGATCCTGGGACAGTGACACGAATGTCGGAAGCTTGTGATTGTGACGAGAGGCAAACAGATCCACCTCCGGCGTCCCCCACCGAAACACAGTGACCGAAACACCTGGGGATGGAGAGACCATTCCCCCCGGCGGGACGAACACCGGCTCAGAAAGTCCGCCTCTGTGTTCTCCACTACTGGAATGTAAACTGCCGAGATGCAAGGGACATGAGTCTCTGCCCAAACAAGAATCAGAGACACCTCTCTGTGGGCACCCTGACTGCGAGTCCCTCCCTGGTGATTGATGTAAGCAACCGCCGTCCGATTGTCCGACCGCACCTGCACCGGCAGGCCCTGCAAATGATGTGTCAATTGAGACAGAACCAACCTGATGGCTCGCAACTCCAGAACATTGATGGGCAAGTGAGCTTCCAGAGGGTCCCACTGCCCCTGAAACTGAAGATCCTTCCAGAAACCTCCCCATCCTGACAAACTGGCATCCGTGGTGACAGTCTCCCAAATCGGGGTCAGAAACGACCTGCCCTTCAGAAGATTGTCCGAGACCATCCACCACAGAAGAGACTGCCGAACCCGAGGGGACATCCGGAAGGACCGATCCAACGACCGCGGTCGCCGGTCCCAAGACGCCAAGAGATGAAGCTGAAGCGTCCGCGTGTGAAACTGCGCGAAGGGAACTGCCTCGAACGAGGCCACCATCAACCCCACCAGTCTCATCCCTAGCCGAATGGACGGGCGAGGACGCTGAGCCAATTCCTGAATCAAAAGGACCTTGGCCTGAGGGAGAAAAACTCTGTGCTGGCAAGAGTCCAACGACATCCCCAGAAAAGTCACCACCCTGGCCGGGACCAGAGAGGACTTGGGGTAATTGATCACCCAGCCGAACCTCTCCAACATAGAAACCACCAAACTGGTGTCCCCTTCCGCTTGACTGAAGGAAGGCGCCATGATGAGGAGATCGTCCAGGTAAGGCACAATGCGAATCCCCTGAGCTCTGAGCAGGGCCATCACTCCCGCCAACACCTTGGTGAACACTCTCGGAGCAGATGTGAGGCCGAACGGAAGAGCTACAAACTGAAAATGCCGATCCTCCTGAAGGTAAGCATCCTTGATGTCTATGGACGTCATAAAGTCCCCCTGCCGAAGCGAACCGATTGCAGGGTTTCCATGCGGAACTTCCGGGGACGAATAAACCTGTTGAGAAGCTTCAAATCCAGGATCGGACGGAACGAACTATCCTTTTTGGGTACAGTGAAGAGATTGGAATAATACCCGCGCCCCACCTCCGAAGGAGGGACCGGGCAGATGACTGCCAATTCCAGAAGATTCCTTACCGCCGCCAGGAGCCCCTGTGCGGCCAAAGGATCCGAGGGCACCCGAGACCTGAAAAACCTTAGAGGAGGACGGGACTCGAACTCCAGCTTGTAACCGGCCGACACCACCTCCCGGATCCACCTGTCCGAGACCTCCTGGTCCCATACCCGGGAGAAGAGTCGCAACCGTCCCCCCACCCGTACGGGTGAGGGCGCCCCCTCATTGCTGAGCGGGCTTGGCCGCAGGCTTGGGCTTGGCGCCCCAGACGTGAACGGGACGGCCACGGCCTCTACCTCTAGGCCAACTGGCGCCCCTGGAGGCCGAGAAGCCCGCACACCTGCCGGCTCTGGCTCCCCGAAAGGACGGATTAAAGGAGACCGCCCCCCGAAAGGAACGGCGAAATTTCTTGCGCTGAGGCAACTTGCCTCCCTTGGCAACAGAATCCAGCTTTTCACCGAAAAGCCTCAAACCCAAAAAGGGAAGAGCCGTAAGCGATCTTTTAGAATTAAAATCAGCCGTCCACTGTCTCAGCCAAACTGAACGACGAATAGCCACCAACAGAGCAGTAGCCCTGCCACACATCAACATGGCATCCTCCTGGGCGGCCAGAATAAACGACAAAAAGGATTCACAACGCTTAAGAGCAAGAAACTCGTCACCGGTAGGATCAAGATCCACACATAAGTCCCTGACCATAGACCTAACCGCCAATGACAAAAAGGCAGAAGCACAAGCAGGCCTCAAAACCGAACCCGCACAGACAAACCCATGACGGGCCAACTGATCAATCCGGCGATCCTCGCCGTCCTTGAGAGAAGTAATGTCAGGGAGATGAACAGCCGCCGTATTAGACAGCCCCAAAACAGGAGCATCCACCTCGGGAGAAACAGACCAACGCTTCAACAAATCCGCTGGAAAAGGATACTTCTTGTCCCAACTAGGCGGAACCCCGACAAGACGCGTAGGCTGCTCCCACTGCTTAAGGACAATGTCCTCAAAATGCTGCTGACTGGGAAACTCCAAGCGCTGCTTGGACCCCCCAAAAAGCTGACCCTTAGGCCGAGGAGTAACTTCCGGCGGATCCAAATCCTCAAACATTTGGGCCAGGATAGTGGGCGTATCAAGGGGGGGGCCCTCATCCAGGTCCCCCTCAGCGCCCGACAACTGCTGAACCTCGGTATCCTCTGACTCCTCAACAAGCTCACCCTCTTCAAGGGGACGAACCGACCAGTCCAGTACCTCAACTTCCTCATCTGAGTCCTGCGGAGGCGGAGACAGATGTTTCCGCTTGGCTGGAGCCTTCTGAGCGACCATTGTGGAAAACATTTTCTCGAGGCTGGCCAAACGGGCGCATACCTCAGATTGCGAATCACCCCCAACGACCACGTCACGAGGGGTCCGGAACAGGCGAGGAGGGGAGGGAGAAGGCGCGGTAGAAGAAGTCCCAGGCACCGAGGTGTCGGACTGGCGCTCAATGTTCCGCTGCGCACATGGAATACAAATGATAACATCATCCCCTGGGAGCGGAGTCCCACATCCCCCACACAGCCTGGACTGCCCCGAAGGACTAGTTCCGGTATATCTGGTAGCCTCCATATGGTGAATTTATGGTATTCGCAGACCCCAGGGATTTACGCAGTAAGCAACCCGGGATGCCCCTCTGGGATTTTAATAAAATACCTATAAATATATATATCTATATAGATATATATATATATATATATATGAGGAAATGTGTAAATAGGCCTGTCAGGAAAATAGCAAAAGGGAAATAGCAAAAGGGACCCAAACCCAATAGCCAGGTATATACGACCGGGAGAGCCCAGAGTGAAGGAATCCCGGGATCTGGAAAACAAAGAAAAGACAATAGTAAATACATGCACACAGAAAAAAACAATAGGTGGCTCAGACTAAAGAACAAACACAGGGCCGGCTCTATATCTCTATATATATATCTATATCTCTATATATATATATATATATCTCTATATATATATCTATATCTCTATATATATATCTCTATCTCTATATATATATCTATATCTCTATATATATATATATATCTCTATATATATATCTCTATCTCTATATATATATATATCTCTCTATATATATATCTATCTCTCTATCTCTCTATCTCTCTATATATATATCTATCTCTCTATCTCTCTATCTCTCTATATATATCTATCTCTATATATATATATCTATCTCTATATATATCTATCTATCTCTATATATATCTATCTCTCTATCTCTCTATCTCTATATATATATATATATATATATATATATCTATCTCTCTATCTCTCTATCTCTCTATATATATATATATATCTATCTCTCTATATATATCTATCTCTCTATCTCTCTCTATATATATATCTATCTCTCTATCTCTCTATCTCTCTCTATATATATATATCTATCTCTCTATCTCTATATATATATATCTATCTCTCTATCTCTATATATATATATCTATCTCTCTATCTCTCTATCTCTCTCTATCTCTATATATATATATCTATCTCTCTATCTCTCTATCTCTCTCTATATATATATATATATATCTATCTCTCTATCTCTCTATCTCTCTCTATATATATATATATATCTATCTCTCTATCTCTCTATCTCTCTATCTCTCTATCTCTCTATCTCTCTATCTCTCTATCTATCTCTCTATCTCTCTATCTATCTCTCTATCTCTCTATCTCTCTCTCTATCTCTCTATCTCTCTCTCTATCTCTCTCTCTATCTCTCTCTCTCTCTCTCTCTCTCTCTCTCTATCTATCTATCTATCTATATATATATATATATATACATATATATACATACACATATATACATACACAGACAGCCAGCATGCACCAAGGCCCAGCCGACGCACCCCGCCACCACCCCCAAGAGGGGGGGGGACGGAGGCACAGACCAAGTGGACCCAAGGCCAGTGTAACCCTAAGGAGACAAAAAACGCTGCCCCCTCTTATCAGCAAACTGGACGCTCACACTAAAAAGAGCGTTCAGACAACATGAAGTGCCGGAAGAACAACAGCAGGCACCTACCTGTGCTCCGCACAGAAGCGCCGCCAGAACGAGAAAGAGACGGGGATGAAGGGCGGGCCCGCCAGAAGCGCGGGACCTCTGTAGCCCCGCCCCCCACGTACCCCGCCATACACGTCACGGCCCGCGCAGGATGCGGCCCGCGAACTAAGCCGCGAGCGCCACATACAATGGCGCCCGAATAAGCCAGCAGGAGGACCGGCGGCAAAGCATGCCGCCCGGCCCCGCCCCCGCCAGCGGGGCACCCAAACAAGTTGCCCCAACGGCCGCCGCGCCAATGCCCAAGCCGCGGGCGCCGCGCGATGACGCCCGCAGAAGCCGTCGGGCGGGCCGGCGGAGCATGCCGCCCGGCCCGCCCAAAACAGCCAGCGGAATGTATCCCTGGCGGACCGGCGCAGCGCGCCGCCAAGCCACCCAACACCACAAAAACACAGGGGCTCCAGGAGCCCCCAAGCACCCTATAAGGGCAGACCGGACGGGCCGGCGCCGCCAGGCCACCCGTCCCTGCCTCACAACACACACACACAAGCACACGATCAATGAAGGAGGGAAAAAGATAGGAAAAGAACCTAAGGGGAACATCAGGCCCGGGGCATCCCACATCCAGATCACCAAAAACCAGATCGCCGCTATGCCCCATAATATGGGGTCGAGCGGAGGAGCTAAGCTCCTAAGCACCTAAGGTGCTATCTACCCTTGCCCAGCCTACAGCCTAAGCTGGGAGGCTACCATGAACCAGGGGTTACATCAAAAAGAAAGCCGGGCAGAAATAGACCATTGGGGGGGGGGCGGGGTGATACCCCGGCTACCTGCAAGCAGGAGACTTCTTTCTTCTGTCTTGACGCCACGTTGCAGAGAAGAACACTGGGGAATTGTTAGGAGAGACCAGGTATGTATAGACCGGGAGGGGCTTGCTTTTTCTGGACTTCTCTGCAAAGCAGCGCCACCTAGCGGTGAGTACCCCATGTTAATGAATTAATGTCTGAAGTGGGGTGTGTGACATACTTAGAATATAGCTATGCTGGCGCATAAGTCCTCAGTAGCCACAAGGGTGCAGGAGACAAATTTTAAAATCCTTACGTGTTGGTACTATACACCAGATAGACTTAGTAAGATGTATACCTCTGCAGACCTGCAATGTTGGAGGTGTGGCACCGAACGGGGCTCGATGTTCCACATATCTTGGACTTGCCCCAAGATCAGAGAATACTGGGGAGAGGTCTTACCCATTATCACACAGGTCACCAGAGCACAAATTCAGGAGGACCCGGCCCAGGTCCTACTTCATTTGACAAAGCATCCAGTTGGGAAATACAAGAAAACCTTGCGAGTCCATTTATTGAATGCAGCCAAACAGGTGATTCCTAGGTTTTGGAAACAAACGCACCCCATCCGTGAGGGATTGGGGAGGTATTAAATATCTGAGATGGAGGACCTAACAATGTCACTCACGACAGAGAAGAGCAGTTTAGGACAACATGGATGCTCTGGCTAATGTTCCGGGAATCAGAAGAGTTTAGAGCCCTGTTTGGCTAATAGGACCCCGAGATGCGCCCACGCTGCTGGGCCTGCGACGAGCAAGGTAGGGACGGGCAGGAGTCCCTCAAGGGGAGCCACATTCATGTTCCCGGCATGTTTCTCACTACCAGGGACCTGATGCATAGCCTGCTGCTCGCCTCCTCCCCCCCCCCCCCCATTGCCCCTATGTGGTCCCCTCCCCTAATATGTTTCACAGAGGCAGGTTTCCGGCAATCCAGCAGGGAGAGTGGATGGAGCCATAAATAAACAAAAGATATCTACTGAGAGGATACTCCCGTGCCCTCATCTGGAGCTATGGAGTAGCTGTTGGATAAAGTAGGAAATGTTGATTTGTGAGCTAAGTGCATGATATTGGCATGTGGCCCGGTCTCCCTGGCCCCCCTCCCCCTTCTTGCTGTATTCTCTTTATTGTACGTGTTTGTTACAATGTACTTGAAAATTGCTAAAATAAAGAAAAAAAGAAAGGCGCATGCATACCGCAGCCCAGCTCCGACTGCAGGAGGAGACCCAGTGATCGCCCCACGGACACTCGGGCCAGGGGAACAGCCTCAGGAGCAGACTGCGTTGTGGTCTACCGTGAGCACCAACCAAGCCCACAAGTGTCATAGCTGCGGGAGGGGGGGGGGTGTTGGAAGCTTGTGCTACGGTGGTATCTCTGCACCGGCGCTGCATAGACTAGAGGAGGACTCAACAATTCCCCCTGACATACATACTTAAACCAATGGTTCAGGGGCTGGTGGTCTGGCTCCTGCCCCAGGCAGGAACAGAAAAAAGCGGGGTCTGGAGGAGGAGAAAAAGCTTGTGATTTCTGGTGGTCATTTGTTCCTATCTTGGGGCAGGGCTTTAACATCTCAGCGGTATGCTGCCCTAAGGATGTTTTGAGAAATCCACCTTAGCGCCAGACTGGGTGCAGAGACAGCAGTGACTTAAATCAGACCAACAAAAAAACAATGCTCATACGCATCCATCCCAAGGCAATTTAGACCCTCCAACTCTTAAAATGTACCCCCTCCAACTCTTAAAATGTACCCCCTCCAACTCTTAAAATGTACCCCCTCCAACTCTTAAAATGTACCCCCTCCAACTCTTAAAATGTACCCCCTCCAACTCTTAAAATGTACCCCCTCCAACTCTTAAAATGTACCCCCTCCAACTCTTAAAATGTACCCCCTCCAACTCTTAAAATGTACCCCCTCCAACTCTTAAAATGTACCCCCTCCAACTCTTAAAATGTACCCCCTCCAACTCTTAAAATGTACCCCCTCCAACTCTTAAAATGTACCCCCTCCAACTCTTAAAATGTACCCCCTCCAACTCTTAAAATGTACCCCCTCCAACTCTTAAAATGTACCCCCTCCAACTCTTAAAATGTACCCCCTCCAACTCTTAAAATGTACCCCCTCCAACTCTTAAAATGTACCCCCTCCAACTCTTAAAATGTACCCCCTCCAACTCTTAAAATGTACCCCCTCCAACTCTTAAAATGTACCCCCTCCAACTCTTAAAATGTACCCCCTCCAACTCTTAAAATGTACCCCCTCCAACTCTTAAAATGTGTACCCTTTCCAACAATTAAAATTTACCCTTTCCAACAATTAAAATTTACCCTTTCCAACAATTAAAATTTACCCTTTCCAACAATTAAAATTTACCCTTTCCAACAATTAAAATTTACCCTTTCCAACTCCTGCTGTAGTAAATTTTAGAAACAAAATGGCGGCTCATGCTTTTGCATGCCACCTGCAAAAACACCATTTTGTGATTACTCACCTGTAAAATGGGTATTATTGGTGTGTCACACACCCCGACTCACCTTAAATAATAACAGTAGGGTAATACTCACAAGGTGGCGTCGTGCAGAGAGAAGTCGAAAACAAGCCCCACCCGGTCAGCTTATACCTGGGACCTCCCACTCAATTTCCCAGTGTAATCGAAAAGCAGTAAGAAAAGGTACCAGAAGTTAAAAGGAACCCTCAACAAAACCAATGGTTCACCATATAGAGGATCCAGGATACCAAAAAGGGCGGGTGTGAGTCAGGGTGTGTGACACACCAATAATACCCATTTTACAGGTGAGTAATCACAAAATGGTATTATTCTTTGTGTGTCACACACCCCGACTCACCTTAAATAATAACAGTAGGGACATCCAAAAGCAGTGTCCACAAAAGGGCGGGTACCCAAAAAGGCAAAAATGCAATTCAAACCACTGCAGTATGCAGAATCTTGCGGCCAAACGCAGCATCAGCTGAAGCCCGCACATCAACATTGTAAAACTTGGAAAAAGTGTGAACCGAAGACCAAGTAGCAGCCTTACAAACTTGCTCAACAGAAGCCTGGTGCTGAAAGGCCCAGGACGCCCCAACAGCACGAGTAGAATGAGCAGTGACACGAAACGGGGGATCCTTCCCCTTGGCAGAATAGGCTCCAACAATAGCCTGACGAATCCATTTACTAATGGAAGACTTAGCCGGAGCCAAACCCTTCCGATGCCCGGAGGGCACAACGAAAAAAGCATCAGTCCTACGAAAAGAAGAAGTAGTACGCAGATAGCACCTAACACAACGAACAACGTCCAAACAGTGCAAGGCCCTCTCCTTGTCATTCTTAGGATTAGGGCACAAGGAGGGAAGAACAATGTCCTGATTCAAATGAAAGGCAGAAACAACCTTAGGGAGAAAGTCAGGTTTGACACGAAAAACCACTTTGTCCTGATGGCGCTCCATGTAGGGCGCCTGAACAGACAATGCCGCCAATTCCGAGACACGCCTAACAGAAGTAATAGCCACAAGGAAGGCAACCTTCTGAGTCAAGGAGGAGAGAGCGACATCCGACAGGGGCTCAAAAGGCGGAGCCTGTAGAGCAGAAAGAACCAAATTCAAGTCCCAAACAGGGAGCAAGGGCTTCCTGGGAGGCCGCACATGCGCAACCCCCTGGAAGAAAGTCTTGACCAAAGGATGAAGAGCAAAGGCCTTTTGGAAGAAGATAGACAAGGCAGACACCTGCCCCTTCAAGGTACTCAGCTGGAGACCAAAGTCCAAACCCAACTGAAGAAAATCCAACTCTGGACACAGAAAAGACTCTACAAGGCAAGGAATGAGCCTCACACCAAGCGATGTAAGCCCTCCACATCCTGTAATAGATGGTCGAAGAAGACCTCTTCCGGGCACAGATAAGAGTCCGAATCACAGAATCCGAAAGACCCTCCTCCTTCAAGATGGAGGTTTCAGCAGCCAGGCCGTCAAAGCCAGCGATCGTAAATTGGGGTACCGCAGCCGGCCTTGAGTGAGAAGATCCGGCCGCAGAGGAAGGACGAACTGATCCTCCGCCAGCCGAACGATGTCCGCGAACCACATCCTTCTTGGCCACCTTGGGGCCACGAGAATGGCGGACACCCCTTCCAGAGTCAGCTTTCTTAGAACTCTTCCGAGCAAGGGAATCGGAGGAAACAGGTACAGGAACCCCAGTTCCCCCCAGTTCAGAGACATGGCATCCACTGCCAGAGCCAGAGGATCCTGGGACAGCGACACAAAGGCCGGAAGCTTGTAATTGTGACGAGAGGCAAACAAGTCCACCTCCGGTGTCCCCCACCGGAGGCACAGAGACCGAAACACCTGAGGATGGAGGGACCACTCCCCCAGCCGGGAGGAGCTTCTGCTGAGAAGATCCGCTTCCGTGTCCTCCACCCCCGGAATGTAGATTGCCGACAGGCAAGGCACATGGGCCTCCGCCCAGGTCAGGATCAGGGACACCTCGCTGAGAGCGCCCAGACTGCGAGTCCCTCCCTGATTGATGTAGGCAACCGCGGTCTGGTTGTCCGACCTTACCTGAACCGGAAGACCCTGAAGATGCAAAGTCAGCTGAAAGAGAACCAGCCGGATGGCCCTCAGCTCCAGAACATTGATGGGCAAGTGAACCTCTCGAGGCCCCCACTGCCCCTGGAACTGAAGATCCTTCCAGAAACCCCCCCAACCCGACAGACTGGCGTCCGTGGTGACAGTCTCCCAGAGCGGAGGCAGGAATGATCTGCCCCTCAGAAGATTGGCAGAAACCAACCACCATTGAAGAGACTGCCGGACCCGGGGGGACAGCTGGAAGGGCCGATCCAAGGACCGTGGTCGCCGGTCCCAAGATGCCAACAGGTGAAGCTGAAGCGTCCGCGTGTGAAACTGAGCAAAGGGAACCGCCTCGAAGGAGGCCACCATCAAACCCACCAGCCTCATCCCCAGACGGATGGGCGGCCGAGGATCGGCAAGAAGCAGCCGAGCCAAATCCTGAATCAGGAGGATCTTGGCTTGAGGCAGAAATACACTGTGCCGACAAGAGTCCAGCGTCATTCCCAAGAATGACACCACCGAGGCCGGGGTCAGAGAGGACTTGGGGTAGTTTATCACCCAACCAAAGCTTTCCAGCGTGGAGACCACCGTTCCGGTGTCCGACACCGACTGATCGAAAGCAGGGGCCATGATAAGAAGGTCGTCCAGATAAGGCAAAATCCGAACGCCTTGCACTCTGAGAATGGCCATGACCCCAGCCAACACCTTGGTGAAGACCCTCGGAGCCGAGGTAAGGCCAAACGGAAGAGCTACGAATTGAAAGTGCCGATCCTCCACCACGAACCGGAGGAATCTCTGATGAGCCGCGCAGATGGGGACATGAAGATAAGCATCCTTGATGTCTATGGACGTCATGAAATCCCCCTGCCGCAGAGAATTGATGGCAGACCGCAGCGTCTCCATGCGAAACTTCCGGGGCCGGATGAACCTGTTGAGCAACTTGAGATCCAGAATGGGACGAACCGAACCGTCCTTCTTGGGAACAGTGAACAGGTTGGAGTAGTACCCCAGGCCCACTTCCTCGGGAGGCACCGGACGGATGACCGCCAGTTCCAGAAGATTTCGTACCGAATCCCGTAGCCCCTGAGCAGCGGGCACTCGGGACCTGAAAAACCGAGAAGGAGGACGAAACTCGAACTCCAGCTTGTAATCGGCCGACACTACCTCCCGGATCCAATTGTCCGGGACCAGCCGGTCCCAGACCTGGGAGAAGAGTCGTAGCCGTCCCCCCACCCGCACGGGTGAGGGCGCCCCCTCATTGCTGAGCGGGCTTGGCAACAGGCTTGGGCTTGGCGCCCCAAGCATGACACGGCCAGCCGCGGCCCCTTTCTCGATTCCAACCGGAGCCTCTGGAGGCAGGGAAGGAACCACGGCCCGATCTGGCTCCCCGAAAGGAGGGACTGAAGGAAGCCGCACCCCGAAAGGAACGACGCGGTTTCTTGCGCTGAGGCAACTTACCGCCCTTGGTGACTGAATCCAACTTGTCCCCGAACAGCCGAAGCCCAACAAAAGGCAGGGAGGTCAGAGACCGCTTAGCACCGACATCAGCCGTCCATTGACGCAGCCAAACAGACCGACGGATAGCCACAAACAAGGCAGAAGCTCTGCCACACATGGCCATAGCATCATCAAGGGCTGTCAAGGCAAAAGAAGCAAAGGCCTCACACTGCTGAAGAGTAGCAAACTCATCACAAGACGAGTCCAAACCAGAGCTCAAGTCCCTGACCAAGGACCGAAGAGCCATAATGACAAGCGAAGAGGCACAAACTGGCCGCAGGGCCGAACCAATACTGATGAAACCATGGCGGGCCAGCTGATCCACACGGCGATCCTCGCCATCCTTGATGGTAGTGGTATCCGGAGAATGCAAAACCGAAGTAATGGAGAGCGCCAGCACCGGAGAATCCACAACAGGGGGCACACACCAAAGTTTGACAAGGTTCTCCGCAAAGGGATACATTTTATCCCAGCTGGGAGGAACCCCAACAAGGCGCGTGGGTTGTTCCCATTCCTTAAGCACAACACGTTCAAAATGTTGTTGCTTGGGAAAAACCAAACGCGGCTTAGGTAAGTCGTAAAGCTCACCCTTAGGCGGAGGGGCTGCCGCCGGCGGGTCCAGGGATAAAACCTCATACACCATAGGTAAAACAGCAGGAGTATCAATAGGCACAACAGTGGCCGGATCTCCAGAAGCCTCCGAAGAGCCCAAATCGTGCTCTTCTGAATCCTCATAGAGCTCCCCTTCCTCAGAAGGCGGACCATCAGACCACTCCAATGCCTCCGCCAAGGTGTCGGCGGTCAAGATTGGAGGGACAGCAAGGTGTTTGCGCTTAGCCGTAGCTTTCTGGGCTACCGAAGTGGTCAATTTCTCGAGAGCAGCCAGGCGGCCGCACAACTCTGAATGCGAATCCCCACTCGTGACCAGGTCACCCGGGGTCCGGAACAGATGAGGCGGTGTGGGAGAAGACTGAGGTTGCGACGAGCCAGAAGCATTGTTACTGGTCAGACGCGCAAGATTCTGTTGAGCGCAAGGCGCGCACAGAAAAACATCACCAGGGAGCGGAGCCCCGCAACCCCCACACAGCCTGGATTGCCCCGAAGAGCTGTTTCCGGTATCACTGGAAGCCTCCATAACGGTGAACTTGTATGGTGTTCGCAATCACCAGGGGATTTACCCAGTAAGCTACCCGGGATGCCCCTTTTAATCAATGTCCCGGGAGTGGGAGGAAAAATTTTAGGCCCCTAAATTATTTCCCCTTAAGAATTAACCAGGTAAAGCAGACCGGGCGGCCCCAGGAGGGACGTCCCAATATCTGTAAGACAAAAGGGAAAACAATAAGTCCCCTTATGTAACTGAAGCAGCACCGCATGCACACCAGCCCTTCACATATACAGAAAATGAACCATGCACAGTAATAATGGAGCTGCAACAGGGCCACACAGCAGCACGTGCACAGGAGGATGCCCACGCGCAGGAAGCCCCCAGGGGAGAAGGCAAGCCCACAGGAAGGCCGTAGGCAGAACCGCAGAACAATGATCTTGTGAGCACAGACATAAATGTGGACTTGAACCTAGCAATCCAATGTCCGTCATTGCTCAGAGGCCGCTGCTCCAACCACCGTGCTAATGCTATGGTGGTTCCAGCACCAGTGATGCGGATCAACCCCAGCGAACCTCCCCCCACGAGGCTTCCCCGCGCAGGCATGAAGAAAAAACAAAAGGGGACTAACGGCACCAAGTCAAGAAGATGGCGGAGCCACAGGAGACCGCAGATCAGCAGCAGCAGACCGAGAAGACGGAGGGCGGGCCGAAGAAACACGGGAAGCGCGCCGGCCCCGCCCCCCGAACAGCGCGCGCTGGCCACCACGGAGCCGGGCCCCGCCCACTCCTTCTCCATCTCTAAGGGCATAATGGCGGACCCAGGAGGGCCCGCACAGTAACAAAAGAATGACGCAGCAGCACAGCGCGAAGGCGCGCAGCGCGCCCAGTACAAGATACTCAAAACCGGACACAAGTCAAAACGATGCGCACAGTCACACACACACACAACCCCGACCCCCCCCTTTTTTAACCCAGATCATAGGACAGGGGAAAAATTCAGGGAAGGGAGGGAGAGACAACGGGACGGGGCACCCCAAGGTCCGGGTCACCGAAACCAGACATCCACTCTTCCCCCACAGGGGAACTAGCGGAGGAGACAAACTCCTGGCACCTACAGGTGCCGGCTACCATCACCCAGCCCGCAGCCTAGGGCTGGGAGGCTTCCAATAATGACATCCAAACAAGGACTGGGCAGAAATAGACCAGGGGGGATGCCGGGGGGTGAACCCCAGCTACCTGCAAGCAGGAGACTCCATCTTCTGTCTTGACTCCACTGCAGAAAGCGAACACTGGGAAATTGAGTGGGAGGTCCCAGGTATAAGCTGACCGGGTGGGGCTTGTTTTCGACTTCTCTCTGCACGACGCCACCTTGTGGTGAGTATTACCCTACTGTTGTTATTTAAGGCGAGTCGGGGTGTGTGACACACAAAGAATAACGAAGTGCTGCTGAGCTTCCTGTTACTGTCCAGTTATATCCAGGCAGCAGCATGTCTGAGATGCTGGGAGAGGACGTTCCAAAATGGACACTGCCTTTCTTTTCCAGCTGTGCCAGGCTGTTGGTCCGGTTTAATATTTGACTATGGTGACAAGGCAATAAAGGACGTGTAATGGGAAATTAAAGATCCATACAAACATGTTGGCTAATGAAGAGTCACATAAGTGACTGATATATATACACATACATACACACATACACACACCTTTGAGCCATTTTTTTTTAACTGATCATCCTCCTGTAATTACCTTTATCCAATGCTACAATTTATACTAATTATGCGATTGCTTCATCCACCGGACTAGCCTGGAAGGACAGACAGCAATTACTTACCAGGGGGAAAGACTCCTGGGTGAACCCAAGACTATATGCACTCAAGCTGCAGGCCAGATTTCGCAACTCTTCACAGATGCATAAGTGAGGTAATTAGAGCTAGAGACAGCACCAATTACTACACCTGTGCATCTGTGTGGGGAGCAACTAAACTTGGCCTGCTGGTACTCCAAGGAGGAGGGCTGAGCACACAGTTCAATAGACCAGGGATCCTCAACCCTCTCCTCCAAGGCCCAACAGGCCAGGTTTTGAAAATCTCAACACAGATGAAAAGGCTGGAGTAATTAGTGCAGCAGCAGAGCTTTAGAGACAGATATGTGTAGATCCAGCTGTTAGAAAGGGTTGGAGAGCACTGCAATAGCACAATGGCAGTCATGTGGGGCACCAAACAGGCTACTCCCAGCAGGGAAGTTGTGAGGCTCAGAGGACCTACAGACCATTTTTATGTTTTAAAGTGGACCAAAATCCAGGATTTTGACTATCCTTGGTTTTAGGCAACAGGAACTTGCTTTATTACTATAGATACCATCAATTCCCTCTGTTTATGGCATACATTCCAACTTTTCAGGGTGGAAAAGAGGGACAATTGTTAAATTAGCCCACGTCCCCTATGATTAATGGATAGGGAATAGGGTGTAACAGTTAAAATATAAACACTTTTAATAGGCAAATGATTCAATTATTGATAGAGATCTGCATGTTACACCCTAAAGGGGAACAGAAGAACAGGGGACATGGACTTAAAAGAGGGACAGTCCCTCTAAATCAGGCACAGTTGGGCGTTATGGTTAATGGGGGGCCACAGCACCGAAGCCGCCACACTACGGCGCATCATGAGGTGAGCTGTCGGCGCACACACCTGTCACATCCGCTCTTTGTAATGCCATTGAACCGGGCACGTGCCCTTTTTCTAGAAGCGATAACCTAACAGTAGGTCCCCAATTTAACACCCGTTTCCCCTCACTGTAATGCGCGGTCACGTACCTGAGACACTGCTCCGCTCCTCACGGCCGCCGCGCAGGAAATCCTTCTCCTCACGAAGAGCAGCGCGCTTAGGAGAAAGGGGCGGGGCCGGCTCACGTGCTGAAATAGATTCTGGGTGCTGCCGCCAACACCGCTTAGCCAATCGCGTCTAGTGTAGTTCCTGGGTTCATGCTGTGGGTCAACATCACGTGGTGACTGCTGTGAGGTAGAGAGGCAAGATGGAAGTTTTATATGACCCAAGTAATAAAGTACCAACCTTACAGAACCCAATAAAGCTTTAGCCTACTAATCATATTCCTCTATGACAGTAGAGCCACCAGCTTTTAGGATGTCCCCATAGGCAGCCGGCTGTAAAGCTCTCAGCACTAATTGCTGCACCTGTGTTTCTGTGGAAATCTGGAAACTCTAATCTGTCGGCTCCGGAAGAAAGAGAGAGTTCCGGAACAATGCTCTTGCTCTTTAAAGTGGACCAAAACCCACGGTGATAGCCCCCCCCCCTTCCCCGGGCCGATCAATACCCCCCCCCCCAGGGCATCCAAAATCGGGATGCCCCACTGTGTGAATCCCACAGGTTGCCCATATACTTATCTTCTTTCCTGGTCCAATGGCACCTGCGAGAGCACGGAAGAAAGGACCAAAACCCTGGATGGTCAAAATCCTGGGTTTTGGTCCACTTTAAAAGATTCAAGGACCCTTTCCGTGGGGCATCCTGATTTGGGAGCCCCACTGTGTAAAATGCCATGGGCAGGGCCGGATTATCAGGGGGGTGCAAGGGGCGCAAGCCCCGGGGCCTCCACAACTTGCCCTGCAAAGGGGGCCTTCACCAAGCTTTGGGTTATGGTCTGATCCTGGAGGCTTTTCAGTCTTTGGTCTGATGGGCCCCGGGGCCAGTAACAAAGCTATTGGTGGCAGTGGGGGCATGTCGGGGCAAGCATTGTTTGTTTTTGCAATCCTTCAGCCAAAGCCACCACAGGGCGGGACAGAGAGTCTAGAGCAGCAAAGCCGCTGCCAGCAACACTACAGTGATGGGTGCAGAGCTGTCACTGCACATAAGCCACCAAGCACAGCCGCTGGCAGCTCAATGCAGGGAATTGTTTTCTGCTGGACCAACTGGGTGACTACACTCCCCCCCACCCAGAATGGCAAAGCAGGAGTTCCCGAGCAGCACACACCTGCACAATAGTGGCACAAGGGACTTGATCTGATGTTCCAGTAAGTAAGCGTGTGCCAGACAACCACCAATCAGTTACTTGGCTGGATAATTATTTTAAAGGAAAAAAATACTGTATCTGGGGCCTCCACCAGATATTGTGCCCAGGGGCCTCCACCACACTTAATCCAGCCATGCCCATGGGTCACCCTAAAATGTACTTATTCAGCATTCCCATGGTTCATGCATAGGCCACGGGCAGCAACACTCCAGCTGGCACATGCCCCCACATCAGACCTATGTGAATGGCCGGCGTGAGCACACACAGCCAGCAGGAGGCACCCGGCAATAGAGAGGAGATTGTTTTGGCTATTAAAGCGGAACAAAGCCCAGGATTTTGACTATCCCAGATGCTTTTCTGTGGGAAACGGCCCAGATCACCCAAGAAAACTGACCTTACCACACTCCTATGGTGCATGTGTAGGCACTCATCCAATCAAAAAGCTGTATGTTATGCATATTAATGTTGAGCAATATGACTCTGTTTAGATGCAGAGCATGGCAATCAGAGCAAGAGCGTCCAAATCCCCTGTTCTCTTTAGATTGGAGCCTGATCCCACTCCCAGCCTTTTAAAATAGCTGGGCACGGAATCACGCCCCAGTCCAGAGATACAGGGGATGAAGCTAAGAGGGAGCTGCCAGTAAAAGAGAGTTTGCGGTGACCCAGGGGGGTTACACACAGTGGGGCATCCTGATTTGGGATGCCCCGGGGAAGGCCAGCGCCTGGCCCTGGAGTCTTTTAGACTCTAGGGCCGGCATGCCAAACCCCACATTCGCCTACATCCACTTTGATCCCCTGGCGAAATACGGACTATTGATTGGCTGCTTAGTGGTCACATGATCCACCTATCAGTGAGCAGCAAGGAAAAGCTTGGGACCACGTAACAGCAATAGAGTGGCCGGATTCTGTATGGGATCAATTTGGGGGTAAGTCTGTGTGCGGGGCTGAGGGGTTTGGGGTCTCCAGCAATCTGGATGTCCCCTGCAACTATCACAATGCAGTTCAGTGTACATTTAGGCAGTTGGACTGCTTTAATCACAGCAATTTATTCTGATTGGCTAGAAGCCTGTACTTGCTCTGTAGGAGATTGGAGCAAGGTATGTTTGATTTTAAGTGGACCAAAATTGTGATGCCCTGCTGTGTGAAACGCCCCCGGTTGCCTATACACTTACCTTCTTTTCTGGTCCAAAGATGCATGCGTGAGCCGCAGCCGCATCCCCACTATCTCTCTAGCAGGGCCCACGCCAGGAATTTGTGAGTGGCCGCCGCGGGCACGCTTCCTGTTAGAGGAAGGCTTAGACGAAGGGACATCAGCGGATCCGAGCGCGCTGACTGGACAAGCGGCTGAGCATGTGTTGTAGGACCAGGAAGAGGTGAGTTTGTTTCCGCGACCTGGGGGGTTTCACACCGCGGGGCACCAACCAAAACCCAGGTTAGTCAAAATCCTGGGTTTTGGTCCACTTTAATGTTGATCAAGACCCTGGTAAGGTGACTTTAGAGTCTCAAAGACATCTTTTCCATGTGTGAAACCCAACTGGTGGCCCATCAGCCCATGTGCAGGCTTCTGGTAACATCCCAGGCACTCTTCCAGCTGGCGCACGCACCCACTTGCATATATATCTGAATGGCTGGCAGCAGTGGCATGCAGCAGAGGAGAGCAGGAGGCACCCCATATTGGGTACCATTCATAACCCGTTGCAAGGAAGTGAGTTCTGAATGCACAAGAGCCCACGCGTGCATGTGGAAGCTTGGATTGAGGTGGATAAACAGTCAATGCTGGGGTTTCACATAAGGTAAGTGAAATTCAATTTTTTCTTGTTTTGGTCTACTTATTGTAGGACTCCAAGTACAGAGCAGGCATACACAGTTGGTTTGCAGAATCATACTGCAAAATACGTCTGTGGCCAGAATGAGCCAGTAATGAGCTGAAAGGAGAATATGACTGTGCAGTACCCAGCAATACAGATTGAGAATTGCCATATGAATATCCAACAGCTGTGTTTGTGCAGGACTTAAAATTAAGCTGAAGATCCGGTGTGCATCAACATTAAAGGGCAACTCCAGCCCCTTTCTGAAAAAGGAAAAAACATAACCAGCAGCCCCCTAAGTCGGCGGTGCCGCAGCTGGCAGCACCTAGCGCCCACCTCCATCTTCCCGGAAGTCCTGGCAGGACACTAGGAGTGGCGCTCTCTGCATCGCATACGCTCCCATCTGCCTATTCAGTCTTATTGATATTAAACAAATGAAATCAAGGACCTTAACATTTTGAAAGTGGACCCAGGATTTTTCTGTGGACCAGGGCTGGATCAAAACCCAGGATAGTCAATAGTTTTTTTGGGTTTTGGTCCTTTCCCCAGGGGGCACCCCGATCGGGTGGACCCCACCGAGAATGATATGTAAAACCGCTCAAATGATGTGTAAAACCCCTGAAATCGCCCACTTCACCGCGTCCAATCAGCGATTTCAATCCAATCAGCTTAGGGAGCACAGGGGTTTACACAGTGGGGCATCCCGAGTTGGAATGGCACCTAGTCTGCCAGCCGACCAGCATCAGCGGTGATTGGTCCACATAAAGCGGACTAAACCCCACACTTTTAACTAACATCCCCTGAATTTCTCCCCCTGTGTAGAGTACTTTTTGCTCCTGCTTCACACTAATTCCAGCTAATCCTGCTTGTTTTAGCGGTAAAGCCAAGCCTCCTACACTCATTGCCACTGTTCTGTGTGGCAATGATGTCATCTATGTGTTCCAGGGCGATTAAAAAAGCGTAAAATACCCGAATATCAGGGGCTTTGGCCAAATTAATTTCACAAGTTCAGTGGGTTTTGGTCTGCTTTAAAGAAGAAAAATCCCTGGAAGTTTGACCAATTTGGGATGGCCTGCTGTGTTAAATTCCCTGGATCACAGCGCATGCACGGGCTCCTGTCCAATCAGTGGCTAGTGCTCCATTCAGCTTTACTTAGTCGATCTGACATCAGAGCAGCTTAGTAAAGCTGAATAGAGACCTAGCCGCTGGTTGCTGAATTTCGTCTGTGCATACAGAGGGGGGTCAGGGATATTGCCGCGGGATTGGTGATGAGGTGAGTATACTAGGCAATCCAGGTGATTTCACCAAGCAGGGTATCCCAAAATCAGGACTCGATAGGGAATAGGCCATCTAGGGCCAGCCAAATAAACTTTTGTTCCTCTTTAGGCAGACTGAAACCCAATGAGTGAAAAACCTGGGTTTGACTCCTCTGTAAAGAATTTTACTTTACTCTATAAACAAAAAGTGTTTTGATGGAATTTATGTGTTTAACACCAGACACAGACATTCTTAGGATGATAACAGAGCTTGCCTTTTCTTTTCGGAGGCCCCTTATCTTACAATAACATTGTTGTGTTTGACCTATGTCTGTAAATAAAGTGTAGAATGAGGGTGACATGTTTATGGCCCACTTTAAACTGTTCAATGCAGGATGTAAGGAAATTGTTGTACTGCACTGTGTCAGCCATAAATGGAAGCAGAAAATCCCCGATTTCTTAGCTCAGTAGATTAAGGATGCTTGCAAAACACATAGGAATAAGTAAAGTGCATAAATTATCCCAATAGTCTATTCCTCACCAACCACTAATATTAGCTTCATTCTTTTTATTATTCAATCATTATCAAAGGAACAACACCTGGAAATATCACTGTTGTTCCTCACAGACAGGGCATCACTATTTAGGATGCCCCACTGCGTGTAGCTAAACAGATTGCCTAGGAAATCTACTTTTTTGGTGTTCTCAGAGTGCAGGCGCAGACTACTCAGCCTATCAGCGCTCTCATAGTTGTTGGGCTCCATTCAGCACTCCAGCGGATAGTGAGCTGAGTGGAGGCAAGCGCATCACCAGCCTCATTCCCATGCTGTCCACACTGGCCATTCAGATGAAGGGATTCTCGTGGAGGGTTTAAACAGTGGGGAATTGCAATCTGGGAGCCAGAAAGAAGGTGAGTTTTTTCAGGGGGGATTTCACACAGTGGAGCCTATTTCACACAGTCTGGAGGAAAGAAGGGAGAGGGGGGACATGATTGAGACCTTTAAATATGTGAAAGGATTGAATAAGGTTCAGGAGGGAAGTGTTTTTAAGAAGAAACTTAAAGTGGACCATCACCCTCCCGTGATCGGCCCGGGAATCTATAAGATTCCCGGGCCGATCACCTCCCTCCCCGCGGGACATCCGAGATCGGGATGTCCCGCGGGGTGAAACCCCCCAAACACCTCAAATCCCCTTACCTTGTCTTCCGCCGCCGCCTCCCTCGCGCCCCTCAAGACGTGCGCGCGCCCGCGCCGGCCGTCTGTGAATGCCCGGCGCGGGCGCGCACGCGTCAAGAGTGACGCGCGGGAGGTGGCGGCGGAGGAGCCGCTTGTCCGCGGCTGTCAAAACGCTTGTCCGTCGGCGCTGGGAGCGGGGAGAGGTGAGTTTTTCGGGTGATCGGGGGGGTTTCACACAGCGGGGCACCCCGATCGGGGGTGCCCCACCGAAGTGGACCAAGACCCAGGATAGTCAAAAACCTGGGTGTTGGTCCACTTTAACGAGAACAAGGGGGCACAACCTGAAGCTAGTCGGGGGGAAGATCAGGAGCCATGTTAGAAAATATTATTTTACAGAAAGAGTAGTAGATGCTTGGAACAAACTTCCAGCAGAGGTAGTTGAAAAATCAACAGTCACCGAATTTAAACATGCCTGGGATAAGCACACATCTATCCTAAGATAAAGAGTACATACAGTATACACATAAGGGCAGACTAGATGGACCGTATGGTCTCCCTCTGCCCGTCAACCTTCTATGTTTCTATGTTTCTATTTGTGGTTGGCACTGGAATCTCCTAGAATCTAAAAATAAGGAGGGTTTATTCGAGACAGGGGGAAAGGGTTAACATGGACGAGGTGGGGTTCTTCCTCTGAGTCTGAGGAGGGCAAAGGGTTGAAGATGGCTGTTAGTGGGAAAACAAAGAATTCAGTTACTAAATTGAACTGGTCTGATTCCTATCTAAGGGGCATCCAAAACAAATGTAATTGAGGTGCACTTACCATGTAGGTGAATGTAGGGTTGTGTGTGCACACACAGGGAAGCTGTATACCACGCTGGTGGGGGCCGTGGTCTCTCAAGAGGACACTGTGCCATCCTCGGACAGCCTCAGTGCATCCATCTAGGGAGAGTAGGGGAGGGCATAATGGGCTCTCAGGCCTAGAATGGTGAGGCAAGGAGTGTGCTTACCTTGGCAGAGAATGTGCAGCCTCCATTCTAATCCCAGAGGCCCCAGTCCTGAGTGGTTTGGCAGGGGTTTGTGGGTAACATCATGGATCTATGGGGATGCCATGAGGGCTCCTGTCTCCAGATGGCTGCCTTTCTGGCCTGATGTTGTGGGGCCTTTGTCATGCTGTAGGGATTTGGCGGTGTCCGGCAGACGCTGTGCTCCTGGCTGAGAGGGCTGGGATTACCCAGCTCTTCCCAATTTGGTATGCCCCTCTGTGGCGTTAGGAGGCAGGTAGCCCTGCACGGCGGTGTCAGTACCAGCAGGCAGCCACCTCCACTCCTACCGCTGTCCTCCATTGTGACTGGTGGGAGAGAGGGGACGGGAGGAACTACCCTATGAAACAAGTAGGCATGGTTATCTAATATCTGACAGGTAAGTGGGTAGAGTTAGTATTTAACCAGAGAGCAGTGGTTGGGTTTCCCCTAAGAGATCAGAGTGGGTGGACTTAGACTTTAGGCTAGAGGGAAGAGGGTGGAGCTTAGCCCTGACAACATTTATTGTTGGGGGGTTTAATAGGTTGGGCCCATGGTGGGTCACTGAGTAGTTCAGCCTTACAAGGACACTGTCTGGGAAGTGGCAGAAACAGCTAACACAAAGCAGGAAGATGTACGGCTTTGGTGCAAGAGTTTTGGGACGTCAGGAAAAGGACTTGGTCGGGAGAGCTAGAAAGAGTCCCGTTGGTGCCTGTGGTGTGAACATGGATTACCGCTTTGACGAATCTCTGCATGAGAGCATGACTCATGAAACCTGCACTTTCAGGCTTTTGAGGCTCAGGCCTTTCTCTAGGCTGTCTATAAAAACTCCAGTATTTCCTTGACCTTGTAAGTGACGTGGTGTTCCTTGCTGCGCAAAAGAACTTCTGAATTTCTGACTCCTTGATCGCTAGCTGCTTCAGAATCAGAAACCAGGGCCTCCTCTGCCAGCATGGCAGGATCAGGATCACAGTCACCATAGATGTAATCAGCTGGAATGTCCACGGTTGAAGAGCAGTTGAAGAGCCCCTCAAGCAGGGCCTTACTTTTTACCATCTTTCTAATCAGATACAGAGGCTGATCAAAAGGCATTGGTCGATCATCAGAGGTGATGATAAGCTATCTGCTGTACTTAAGGAACCACCTATCATAGTCCACAAGAGAGCAAGAAGTCTGAATGACTCTTGTCATGTCATGTCAAGGCCAATTATACAACTATTGACAAATCTATCATCACTAACTGGCTCTCCAAACTACAGACCCCAGCTGGCATGTTTCCACGCGGCCATTGTGCACAATGCAGCTTTACCCACAAATCCACCTCTTCTATCCATCCCCTGACAGGCAGACGGTACTATCTTCATGATTTTGACAACTGCGCAAGCAGAAATGTTGTGTACCTACTTAAGTACCCATGCGGCAATGGTTATGTGGGCAAAACCAATTGAGAGGTTCAGCAAAGGATCAGTGAACATTGGTCTGATATTAGGAGCAATGAATTATAATCACCCATAGCCAGGCATAACAGCTTAGCTTCATGGTCATTGAGGTTGTATGGAGGCTCATTGTTGGTGGTGACATGGAAAGAAAATTGCTACAACGTGAATTGTACTGGATATTCTAGTTACAAACAAAACCCATTAGGTCTCAATGAGGAAATTCACCATCCTCCATTTCTTTGACAGTGTTTAGGTGTACTTCCTGGATGTACATTTCGGCTACATACAGCCTTTACGTACCCATCCCCACAACAGTACCCCCTGGGGTGCTGGTCTGGTAAGTCTCTACTCTTTAGTATTTATAGGTGCCATTGCATTTTCTCTAGTACATAGGATTACTGTGCAATGATGTTCTACACTGTCAGTCCTTTTCCTCGGGGAACCAGGGTTTTGTATCCATATGTTTTTATTTTTTGACTCAATCACTTATTTCTTTCTTTTTTCATTTCAGTGGGTTATACTTATCTATGTCTCTGGCTCCAGCGTGTCTCCTCTTATCTGATATTTTAAAAATATGTGGGTCCTGGCTTCAGTGTGTTTGGTCACATAATATACCTGTACATGGGTACTCCATGTTATATACTCTAACTGGGACCAGTGCAATAACTGGAGGGAAGGAGGGAAGTGGGGAAGAGGAAGGGTCGCTGCGGGGGGCAGCTGCACCCTAATTGGAAGAGACTGGCAGCAGGGGGTGCAGCACCAATGGATGATTGAAAAGTCGTCCAGGTGCCAGAAGCAGGCGACCGGGGGAGGGGTTCAGGCCCACCTCACCACCCATGACTGCTGTCAGTAATTGGATGACATGCTGTGTGTGCTGTGCAGTGCAACGCCAATGGGGGGCTTCGTTGGGCCCCACCACCAAGGAATGTGACCAGGCAGCATGACAGCAGCAAGACCCCAGTTTCCACTGAACCATCAATGGTAAGCTTATTTATGGGGTCAACAGGTTTAGGGGGGTGGGGGATAACTGCATGTCTGTGCTCTGTTTATCCTCCGGGGCATCCCAATTTGGCTCACTGTGTGAAAGCCACAGAATCGCTAATAAGACTCTTTACAGGGGTCCCACAACACATGCACACTCTGACACCCAGCAATAATAATAGGCTGGGGGCGACATCAAGCAGCGCAAATCGCAGGGGGACCAGGAATGTCAGCTGCTTCCTTTTTACACTATGCCACATCTCTGTTTGCATATAGTTTTGATTGGTCAAGAGCTTGTGCATGTGCTGTGGGACCACCAGAAAGGCAAGTTTCGTGAGCTGTCCCTGGGATTTTATATAGCAGGGCATCCCAAACAGGTATGCTCCAGGGAACTGGACCACTGGATCAAAACCTGAAATGGTCCAAATTATAGGTTTGGACAAATGTAAAAGGTATGTGTGTGTGTTTTTTTTTTTTTGGGGGGGGGGGGGATTAAAGTAGACCAGACACCAGAATTTTGACTATTGCAGGTTCTGGTTCTCGCCTTAATTTTGGGAGCCTCACTAAGCGAAACTCACCAGATCACCGATAAAAACTCACCTTTCTCAGTAATACAGACCTGTTTACACACAGAGCTTAGCAATTGGAGCAGGTACATGCATGTTTTTTCTTTAAGATGAGGCGTCACTCATGCCCCCAGCCTATCTGAATTATTGGGGGCGGAAATGTACTTCAGCCTGGAGATGCGACCACCAGGACAAAGGTGAGTTTTGTGGCGACCTGGGGGGTTCCTGATTTGGGATGCCCCAGAGGAAGGCTAGCAGCCAGCTCAGGAGTCTTTTACCCTCCAGGGTAGGCACAACAGGGTTTTGTTTTGCTTTAATATGCACACACACAGCACTGATTGAACAAGAACCTGCACATGCACCACGGGACTGTGAACAACCGTGGGACTGTGAGGAAGGTAAGTTTTAGTTGCGCAGCCCATTGGTCCTAGTCTGGGGCTGCAGCTCTTACCTGCAGACTGGATCCAGGTCCATCGCCGCCCGTTCATCATCCTCACTGTGAGCTGCCAGCCCCCCCCCCCCCCAGCCTGCAGGAAGAGCTGCAACCCTGAACTAGAAGCAATGGGCTGCGTGGGAGAAAAGGTGAGTATAGCTTTTTTTATGTTCTGACTGATAATTATCTTTAACTGAGCCTGATTTGTATTGACTGAATGCTTTTGAACTATGCTCAGATCTGTTGTTTGGATTGGCATACATACCTCCCAACTGTCCCTTCCCTCATTTGGAGGGACTGTTCCTCTTTTGAGTCCATGTCCCCCTGTCCCTCGTTTTTCTCATTTGTCCATCTTTGGGGTGTAACATGCAAATCTGCAACAATAAATTGAAAATTAATTTGCTTTTTCAAAGTCTTTATATTGTTGTAACTGTTACACCTTATCTCCTATCTATAAGAGGGTGTGGCTTAATTTATAAATTGTCCCACTTTCCCACCCTGAAAAGTTGGAAGCTATGGAGTTAAAGCCTGCTTTCTTTCATTGATGTGATATAAGCTATTGGCTTGCCAAGTGAATAAAGAGGAACTAAACGGTTTGAGAAAATCAGTATTGGTATGAATGTCTGTTGGCCTGTTGCAAAAGTACCGTGACATACCTTGGCCTATTGGAATACTATTACTGTGACATCTACTGCAAGTGCTGGGCCTGTGACTTATGTCCATTGGAGTATAAGAACTGTGCCTTAGACTGTGACAGTTTTGTGGAGAACAAATTCTAGCTGACCTTTATTTCACCACTGCTGTTCGTGACCACCTGTGAGCAAGGGGGGGGGGGGGCATATTTTATTAGTGCTTTTGAAGAAAAGAAATTAAAAACTATATACACTTAAAGCGGACCTTCACCCTGAATAAGTGCACATCTTATATTTTTCCCACACCCTGTACATACAGATTGCTCACATTAAAAAATCATCCTACCTTAACTCACTGCATGTTATGAGCCTTTAAACATCCAAGATGGCGGCTCATGGAGTATCAGGTAGCTTGCAAACAGGAAGTGTCTTCTGAATGTGTCGCTCAGCATTCTGGGATTGCTGTCCTTTCCCTGACCCCAGCTCTGCTCTGCCTGTGAAAAGCACAGCTATAACCCCACCCCCTGTACTTTATCCTGCTCTCCTCTCCTCGGTATGTGTGATGATTCTGAGTCAAGATGGCGGCGCCTGTATCCTAGATTCCTGAACAGAGTTGCAGCCCAGTGGGGGAAAGAATAATAAGTAATTGACTAAAAACTTAAAATATATTAATTGTAGATGCTGAGGAATAGTTTTTTAAGGGTTTGGGCTTAAAGTCCCTGTCCAGAGAAAACATAATAAACAATAGACATTCACTTACATTTCTGAAGGTTATTGAAACAAGAGGCTGTGGCCAATCTCCATGATTTATGCAGGAGACATCCAGGAAGCAACAAGGCGACCACGTATTCTAGATCTCTGCCAAAGGTATTCCAATAGAGCTCATCAGCTGCGCGGGACAATAGGTGAGTATGTATTGTTTTTGTCTGGACAGTCCCTTTAAAGCTGAACAAAACCCAGGATTTTCCCTATCCCTGATTTTGTCTCTTTGGCCCGGGGCATCCTGATTTGGGATGCCATGCTGAGTGACACCCACCCAAGTCTTCACACTGATCTCTTCCGATCAGCACCGTATTCCATGCATATTAATGAATGGCAATACAACGCTGTTTACATGCAGAGATCAGCAATCTGGATCGAGAGCGGCAGTTCTCTTAGGGTATGCGTGCCTCAGCCCAGAGATGCTGGGGGTGCAGTTGTGATTGAGACGCGGGTACACCATTTTTTTTCCACTTTAAATATAGTTTTGATAACTACATTTTCGAAAATTAATGCACACCAAAACCTTGCCATGCAGGGTCAGTCACCCACGGAGCAATGTGGGATGCCCCGCTGTGTAGAACCTCCTGGGATCACCACTAAAAGACTTCAGGGCCAGTGGCTTTCCGCTCCAGTGTCCCAAATTGGGATGCCATGCTGTGTGAAACCACTCCTGGTTGCCAAACAAACTCACCTGTGCCCTGGCTCCCATGGCAATGTACTCCATCATCTAGGGGGGCGCTCCCACTGGCTATTGCCTATAACGAAACCATATGCCGATCATTGATATGCACAGCCTACGGCGCTGACTGGACCAGGGCCCGCACATGCACAGTGGAAACAGGGAAAGGTAAGATTTTTGGGGGAATTTCAGGGGTTTTACATAGCAGGGCATCCCAAATTGGTAAGCTCCCAATTAAGCAACAAAACCTAGGATAGTGAAAATACTGGGTTTTGTTCCAGTTTAAATTTGGTGGGTGGGTGTGTTCAGCCCTATTATTCAGAAACCAAGCAGCGCTGGGGGAAAATGGATGCGTGCAGGTACTGGGAAAGGTGGGAGAGGGGGGTGGTGTTTAATGAGTCTGCCATCTGTTCTCCTCCTTTTAAACTCTAGGGCTGGACCACCAAGGCTTTAAAAAATATATCTTGTTATAAATGTTTAGACTGTTATAGATATTTAGACTGTAAGCTCGCAAGGGCAGGGCACTCCTCCCTATTGTCTCCTGTGCTCACAACACGTGGTTTTAACCTGTGGCATCTAATTTTTGTATTGTTCTCTGTGCTATATGTTTTACCTTGTCTGTATTCTTACCTTGTTAAGCGCTACGGAAGTTGATGGCGCTATATAAATAAACAATAATAATAATAATAAATGTGTAAGCGCATCTCTTATGGCTATGATTTGTAATTTGATTAGGCCCACACAATTTTTGTTATTTTTCAGCGGTTTTATTTTATGTCATACTTTAATTCATTATTTAATAAAAATCTGTTGAAACCTAAAACATATATCCTTACACCATTGGAAAAATTATGTACCTCACCTACATAAATGCCCAATCTCAGAGTAGATGGTTTTTTGGGAAAGTCCAGTGTCCTGCAATCGCCAAACGCAAATGTGAATGTGCCATAGCTTACTATAGATGGCGTGTCACAGGTGATAACAGGGCGATCAAAGGATCAAAAAGGAGTGACACAAAAAGTTATACAAAATGCTTGCTTTGTATTATAGCCCAGCCATTTTAGCAAAAGTGTACTATATAGAAGCTGTATGAGCCAGTCATCCACTGATTTAGTGATTTTTGGGTGTGGTAGATGGCATGTGATGATGGATCGGTTTCAGAAAAATTATGTTGAAGATTAAGAACAGGAGTTAGATTAGGGGATGTGGTAGGCTAGCATAAAAATATGTATTTTTAGGGAGTATCTAAAACTATAAATGTTGTGAGTTGATCTAGTTGATCTGGGATTTCCATAGTCTTGTAAACCCAATGGTCAGGATTATAGTCTTTGCTAGTTGTAAATCATTTGCAGTGCGTAGGGCACTGGTAGGATTGGTAAACAAAGATGTGGGAGAAGATGTGGGGGGGGGCAGCACCATGGAGAGCTTTGTGGGCGAGAAAGAACAATTTATAATGTATTATAAATCTCATGGGAAGCCAGTGAAATGACTGGCAGAGGGGGAAGGCGTCAGAGTAGCAGTTAGTAGGCAGATCAGCCTGGCAGCTGCATTCAGGATGGTTTGGAAAAAGGGAGACCAGTTAGTTTTTTGTTTTTTCTACAGCAGCTGGAGCTATTTTTGAGGTGCAGGCGGCATGACTGGGAAAGTGATGTAGGGGGTGAATGACAAATCAGAGTTAAACCTGACCAACAGCCTGGCACAGTTAGAAAACTCTCTAAAACTCCCTTGCCCCAACTGCAAGCTTGATACTGAAGCATTGTCAGCACTTACATTTGCTTCTCATTGCCTCCTCATTAATTTTCTAGTGGTAGCTACAATGTTGGAGCTTGCTTTTCCAGCATCTAAGCCATGCTGCTGCCTGGATTCAACTGACAATGCACATTAACAGGAAACCCAGAAGCACTTCCTTTTTGCAGGTGGCCTGCAGATCCATGAGTCGCCATTTTGTTTTTATAATTTACCACAGCAAGAGTTAGAAAAAGCAAAATGGATGTGCAGCAATCTTAATTGCCCTGGGGATGCATATGAGCACTGTTTGTTGTGTGGATCCAGTTTAAGCCATACACAGCAATTAGACCCATTGCTACAAAAACATGAAAAATGCTTAAAGAGGAACTTTGGAGTTCCTTTAGACTAAAGGGCTGTGCGAGTTCCACTCCTTGGTGCACCTCTAATAGGGAGGCCCTGCTGTGTGAAACCCCCGGATCCCCTGTTCCACTCACCTTCTTCCTCAGCTCTTGGTGTGTCTCACCACTATGACATCCTCGCTCACCTCTAGCTGTAAAAGCACTAGTGCCAGGCCTTTCTGAATAGATAGCGTGGGCACACCAAAGCTAGAAGCTGAGCAGGGGATGCAGCCGGCGACACACTCGGCTCTGCACGGCTGCTTAGTCGTTCAGCCGCTGACTGAACTGAAGAGAGCCAAGTGAAACCACTCAGCAAATCAGGGCTTCCGATTGCTCCCGAGCCTGCATCATGGGAACGACATGAATGTTAGTGAATCAGGCAACCTAGGTGCATACATACAGCAGGGCATCCCAATTTGGTATACCCTCCCTAAGAGGAACAACACATGGGAAAGTGAAATTCCTGTGTTTTGCTTCTCTTTAAAAAAATCATCATTGTCGCCTGTATAATGGTTTGTAAGTGTGATCTGTGTTCGCCGGTCATGGTTGGCGTCCAACACAAATCAGGTCTGTCTGCATTTCTGCATTTATTTCTTGTTCTCTCCGTATGTGTGTGTATGTGTGTATATATACATATATATATATATATATATATATATATATATATATATAGAGAGAGAGAGAGAGAGAGATAGAGATAGAGAGTGAGAGAAATACATCTGATATCTATAAGGTCACTTTTAGTTGGCCTTTTCATATCTGTGTAATTATTTTGGCCCTATGTAGTTTGTTTTTTTGTGCTTATTTTGTTTTTTTCTTCTGTTTAAATTCCACCCCTGCTCCACTACGCATGCGATTATACCAGGAGCACTGGTGGCAAGCAGGACATCTTGGAGGCAGTGGCACAGGCCTTGCTTGCCTGGTAAGGTGGGCCTATGTGAAGGAACATATGCATTGCTAAAGCTCAGACTTAAAACGCTATTATCCAGGATTTGTATATAAAGTTGACGACCACTATTTTCAAGAAAAGAAAGTTTCCTTGCATTTTTAATGACCAAATAAAGTCGCTCATTATCCTCTGAATTGGTCAGATTTCTCCCCCTAGCTGGACGAATAGGGTGGGTTTTGGTCCACTTTAGGGCAGATTTTTTCCACAGAGCAGAATGTTGATTACTTGTGATGTTGTAAAATCTTATACTTTTAAACTGTAAAGCACTACTTCCCACTACTAGTGGGAAAAATATATTTGGAATAACCCTTTATAAGTCAAAAAATGAGTATCAATGGAATCAGTTGGGACCCGGAATGAACAAATGTATCAGTATACCATTAGCTTAATTTTTAATCCACCAAGGAATGGTGGAATATTACCTTTTTCTCTTTTGGTCACACCATGCAAATAATCAGTTTTGTTCAAACATAGATTAATATTATTTCCTTTATTGTTATCAATAGGTTAAAAATTAGGCCATAAACATGTATAAAATCTCATGCCCTGTCTCGTAAGCTGTAATTAACCACTATTTCTAGTGGAAAGAATTATATTTGGAATAACCTCTTATTAGTCAAAAAATGAGTATCAATAAACTGTAAATAGAGATGCAGAATTCAGTTTGAACCATTTGCCAAATTGCCACAAGAAGTTTGGGGTTTTTTTTATTGAGTTTTTAATGTAAATACAATGTACATAAGGTAGCTTTGGTTCAAATCAAATTTTTAACAAATCCCTGTTAAAAAAAATAAGAAAAATGCACAGCTCCGCCCTCATTCCAGCGCTGGATGCTGTTGTCCCTCGCCGCTAGTTCCCCTCAGCTGTCCCATTCTCTGGTCAGGCACTATTGCAGCCAGCTTCTGCGGCAAGAGGTGGCTGTATCAGTGCCTGACCGAAGGGGGATGCCAGTCGCGCTTCCTGCTGCTGCTGCTACTACCACCGGGTCCCCACCCCTGCTGCCAGAGCTCCTGCCATCACCACCGCCTCCTAGATGTGTGCACGGGGGACAGACAACAACAGGCAGTGCAGGGAAAAATTGTGTGCTGAGCTGCGCTGTGCCAGTGCGTTTACACCCCAATAGTGGTAGAAACGTACAGCGAAGGGGCCTAAAAGTTGTAAATGAATGCTATGTTGGCTTATGTTGCCTCCAGGGTTGATACTATCCTGTAGACAAAAAGGAACACTTTAGTGATTAAAGACATGACTACTCACCTTTTGCTTACCTCCCAACATAAAAGAAAAGGAAAGAGGGACATGTGTGGCGGCGCGCGTAGCAGCAATTTTTTTTATATTAAACCACACCCCAGCCACGCCCTTAAAGGGAAAAACCACCTAAGAATTACATAATAATAATAAATATGACAGACAAGCCCCCCTGCACACACACACACACATACAGGCAGGTAAGCCCCCAACCCCCCCCCCCCCCCTTCGCACACACACAGATGCATACAGGCAGGCAAGCCCCTTGCACACACACAGATGCATACAGGCAGGCAAGCCCCTCGCACACAGATGCATACAGGCAGGCAAGCCCCTCGCACACACATGCATACACACAGACTAGCCCCCGCACACACACACACACACAGATGCATACAGGCAGGCAAGCCCCTCGCACACAGATGCATACAGGCAGGCAAGCCCCTCACACACACATGCAGACAAGCCCCCCACACGCACATTCCCCGCAACTTCCATTCAATTGCTTGGCCACACAATCCCCTACTCCTTAAAGGGGAGCCATGCCCATCACAGAGGTGCGGCACTCCTTAAAATGGCGCCGCCATAAACAGCACAGCAGCACGGGACAAAGGAACAAGGGCCTCAAAGCAGGATTGTCCCACGAAAATCAGGACACTTGGGGGTATTCTTTTGTGTTGTCAGGCTGAAAAATAAGTGAAATAAATTGATGCATACATTGTACCAAATGTGTGTGGCAAGAGCAGTCACTTTACACTGTTCATCAGACATAAATGCTGTGCCTCCATTACCTCAATAAAGCTTCAGCAAACAACATTGTGTTACTTCATACATACCTACGAGCTCTTCTATGCTGTGCGCCATTGGAAACATTACCTAGGAGTTAGAAATGTACATCAGAGTTAGCAGGCTTAAAACATCCTGTAACTGGCACACACATTGGTTATTTGCCAACAACTTTAGCTAAAGCACTTGCTGGAGTGTGTGGTAGACTTCACTCCATGAGATGCACCCAAAAGTGGGGGAAAATAGTCTGTGCATCTTATGGACAGAATGTGGATTGGTAAGGTAAAAGGCCACTTGTCTAGCAGGCACTCCCACACCACTTCAGTTCAAAAAAGTCTTATCCACCACAACATGGAATGCTCAACACCCATATCAATGCAAAGGCTCGATCAACCCATATATCGATCAACCCATACTGTATATATCATCCATATATGCCATGAATCCAAGTGATATGTCAGCCAAAGTGAAATCCATAAAATTAATATTTTAATTATTAAATCTTAAAATAGCATTATTGCTGTATGTAATCCATAAAAGTATCCATAATCCATAAAAGCGTGTACAATAAACAATGGGAATAAACAAAAAGATTACATCACCCTAAAAAGTGGATTATATGTCCGCTTTAAAGAACAGGAACTGAGATGTGAAGGAGGACTGAGGTATAGAAGTGAGGTGGATGAATATCTGGATTAGAATTTAGAAAAGGAGGAAACAACGTTGGTCCAAAATCTGCAAACGACAGGTCAAGACCACCACAAATGAAAAAAGATCTGATTACCCTCCCAAAAACATAATGGAAAGCATTACTGAAACCCAACCTGTATTCAAGGAGCCCCCAGAGAGACACCTGTCATCAAATTTGACCCTCAGAAAAATCCATGTATATTAACCAACTGATTCTTATTAGGTTTATTCTTTCAAATGATGCTCCACCACCTGTATATTTGCAAATTATTTTTACCTGAAACAAAGTCAGGCCAGCATATTAACGAGAGATGGAATCAGCCAGAAAAGCGCTATGCTATTCTTGGAAGCAGCTTTTGAATCAACCCATTAAAGCTGCGAGTGATTCTATAAGCAAATACGTTTCTATCCTAAAATGTACGTCCGTTCGTATGTTATCTCCCGAACTTGCCTCAGTCAGTTGTCAATCGTAAAAAACAGGTTGATGTGATCACTTGTTGCGGCGGCAGCCTGTTTTTTCGGCCGCTTCCATCGTCCACCTCTTCCAATTTCTTGCGTTTGCCTCTGGTTTTCAATGGTTTTTGGCCTCTTATATTCGTTCGTTCGTATGTATATAAGGTCTTGCGCATGCGCGATCCAAGCTACACTCCACAAACCAATGTGGGCCCTATCTGACACTACCAATCTCACCACTACTGCCTCGCGCCAGGCTACCACTTACCTTTAGGAACCATAAAACTTACCCAAACCCCTTAGTGCTTGCATCCTTCTTCATGTTGACGACCCTAAAACTTACCCAAACCCCTTAGCGCTTGCATCCTTCTTCATTTCTCGGACCCTAAAACTTACCCAAACCCCTTAGCGCTTGCATCCTTCTTCATTTCTCGGACCCTAAAACTTACCCAAACCCCTTAGCGCTTGCATCCTTCTTCATTTCTCGGACCCTAAAACTTACCCAAACACCTTAGCGCTTGCATCCTTCTTCATTTCTCGGACCCTAAAACTTACCCAAACCCCTTAGCGCTTGCATCCTTCTTCATTTCTCGGACCCTAAAACTTACCCAAACCCCTTAGCGCTTGCATCCTTCTTCATTTCTCGGACCCTAAAACTTACCCAAACCCCTTAGCGCTTGCATCCTTCTTCATGTTGACGACCCTAAAACTTACCCAAACCCCTTAGCACTTGCATCCTTCTTCATTTCTCGGACCCTAAAACTTACCCAAACCCCTTAGCGCTTGCATCCTTCTTTATTTGGACGACTCTAAAACTTACCCAAACCCCTTAGCGCTTGCATCCTTCTTCATTTGGACGACTCTAAAACTTACCCAAACCCCTTAGCGCTTGCATCCTTCTTCATGTTGACGACCCTAAAACTTACCCAAACCCCTTAGCGCTTGCATCCTTCTTCATTTCTCGGACCCTAAAACTTACCCAAACCCCTTAGCGCTTGCATCCTTCTTCATTTCTCGGACCCTAAAACTTACCCAAACCCCTTAGCGCTTGCATCCTTCTTCATGTTGACGACCCTAAAACTTACCCAAACCCCTTAGCGCTTGCATCCTTCTTCATTTCTCGGACCCTAAAACTTACCCAAACCCCTTAGCGCTTGCATCCTTCTTCATTTGGACGACTCTAAAACTTACCCAAACCCCTTAGCGCTTGCATCCTTCTTCATTTGGACGACTCTAAAACTTACCCAAACCCCTTAGCGCTTGCATCCTTCTTCATTTGGACGACTCTAAAACTTACCCAAACCCCTTAGCGCTTGCATCCTTCTTCATTTGGACGACTCTAAAACTTACCCAAACCCCTTAGCGCTTGCATCCTTCTTCATTTGGACGACTCTAAAACTTACCCAAACCCCTTAGCGCTTGCATCCTTCTTCATGTTGACGACCCTAAAACTTACCCAAACCCCTTAGCGCTTGCATCCTTCTTCATTTCTCGGACCCTAAAACTTACCCAAACCCCTTAGCGCTTGCATCCTTCTTCATTTCTCGGACCCTAAAACTTACCCAAACCCCTTAGCGCTTGCATCCTTCTTCATTTCTCGGACCCTAAAACTTACCCAAACCCCTTAGCGCTTGCATCCTTCTTCATTTGGACGACTCTAAAACTTACCCAAACCACATAATGTACATATGTCTATATGTTTCGAAGCATGTATTTTTGTGTTTGTGTAAATGTCTTTTTTTTGCGCATATTAGAAATGACACATTTCTAAAGACTTAAAATATTATTTATTTGGATAAAATCTTTTTTTTTTTTGCTTTGTGTTTGTAAAAACATCTAAAATTTTTTTTTTGTTTTCTGGTTGATTTAAAAAAAATATTAAAATTTTGAACATTATAAAAACTATTTTACAAAATTAGCCAGGACCAAGGGCACTAATCATCCTCCTCTTCTTCTTCTGTTGGCCCCAACGTCGCCTGTATGGCCAGCAGCTCGGCCACCAACTCCTGTACCTTTTTTTTTTTGTCCGCCAAGGTTTTGGGGATCATCCCTGTAACCAATAAAGAAATAAACATAAATAGTAGTACCAGACCGGTTTGTATGCTGGGAATAGATTTTGGGTTAATCAAATACATGTAAATGCATGACATATGTCATTCTTCCAAGGGATAAAGTAAATGCATTTCCCACAGGTAAGTATTGAAAATCCTTAAACCGGACCTTCCACATTATTTAATGAAAATCAATAACTATTTCCAAATGATTCTGCACCAGATCAAAGTACATTTTGGTGGATTTTTGATTACTGCGCCGCCATCTGGACTCAGAAGCATAACACTTAATGAGGAGAGGAGAGTGGGATAAAGTACAGGGGAGCAGGTTACAGTTGTGCTTTGGTAATACAGAGCATAGCTGGGTTCAGGGAAAGGTCAGCAGTCCCACAATGCATGGCAGCACCTTACTTTGTTAAATCTGGATGCCATGCTGCCTGTAAATATGGCGCATTCCATATGCCGCCATCTTGGATGTTTAAAGGCTCCTAACATGCAGTAGATGCCGGTAGCCTGTTTTGGAATGTTCGCAATCTGTATGTACAGTGTGTGGGATACTTATTAGCTAGGCTCTTAATACGAGTTAGGGTCCGCTTTAAGCTAACGAAGTGCCCACATGAAAGTGTTAACTATACATTGGCTACGCCTTTAGTTATGTGTGTGTTATTAGCTAAAAACACATAAATATGAATAATGGCATGGCTACTTACTTTGTTGGTGGCCGACAGATGGCTGGTTGGGGCCAACAGGATGCCCTTGGTCCTGGCTATGCTGTGAAGAAGTCCCTGGAGAAACATGTGACATTTGGTTAGTAGTTGTATAGAGTCACTATTCCCAACATATCTGGCTCCCAGTCTGGCTGACATCACTCACCTTCGCCAGGATCAACTTCCTGCATCTCTGCTGCCTCCTCCTCCACTATCTCACCCGCTCCCGAAGCATCTAGAAATACATAATAAAGGAGCACTTAGTTTTTGGCCTTGCATGTATATCTTTGTGCATATACATGAAGAGTGACATACCAGAGCCTTCCCCATGCCTGGCCGGGCATGACTCCACGCCCACGCGGTTGGGCCCCTCCTCTGTGGTAAGGTCCAGGGGCTGGTCTGAGGAGGCCACAGAGGAGGGGTAGGTCCGTCGCCCGGGAGATCCACCACCTTCACTCACAGATGCAGAAGCATGCAGCACTGGTCGGCCTGTGCGCCTCCGGGTGTGGCGAATTCTGAAATCCATTTCCAACACTAACAAAGAAAAGTCATTATAAATAAAGGCATAACTTATACATTTGGAACATATACCATGCAATCGCTTTGTACTTACTTGGGAAATGGATCCCAAAAAACCTCCGCACCCGGGGCATCTGCAGATGTTTCAGGTACGACCAATGCTGCATTATCTGGGTGTGAGTGAAGGTGGTGCTGGTGACACGGTGGATTTCCGCGATGATCTCCCGGGCGATGTCCCTTTTTTCGCACACATTGGGCTCGAAGTCATACCGGCGCTGAAGCATGATCTGAAAAACATAATGGACACAGAGCTTTTACTTTTACACACAGAGCCATATGTGTTGCATCACAAGTTGCGAATGTCATGTCATTAAGACACACATTTAGAGTGCCAGCCATTTTTGGGGAGTGCCTTAAAGCGGACGTTCACTCTGATTCAGAGTCTGGTCTTATGTTATATGTTTCACACACCATGTACATACAGATAGCCAACATTACAAATCAGGCCACCTGCATCTATGGCATGTTATGATGGTTTGAACATCCAAGATGTCGGCTTATGTAAAATGCCTTCTTTGCAGGCAGCCTGCAAACAGGAAGTTCATGCAAACTGTAAGTGTGTGTGCTGCTCGGCATTCTTGGACTGATGACCTTCCCATGACCACAGCTCTGCTGTGTCTGACCAAAGCACAGCTATAACCCACCCCCCTGTACCTTATCCCACTCACCTCTCCTCAGTAAGTGTGATGCTTCTGAGTACAGATGGCTGCGCGCATCTCTTACATTCTTGAGCAGAGTTTCAGGCCAGTGGAGGCAAGACTAATAAGTTATTGGCTTCAAATGGCCCATTTGGAAATGTCATAGGCTGTGTACTCGTTTTTTAGGTTTTATTGCTTTTTAGTCAATCACGCTGAAGGCCCGGTTTCTGTCTTTTTGCCCACGTGTGTGGCTTGCCGTTGTGTTTTGAGGTCTTAGGCAAACAGTGGTCCTCAAACATCCGCATCAAGGTCCGAGACAGGCCAGGTTTGACAGCTAGCCACGCTACTCCACAGGTTAGTTAACTGGTGCTAAGCCAGAGCAATTGCCCTAATTAGGACATCAGCATAGAGAGGTGAAAACGTGGCCTGTCTCGGCCCTTGAGGATGAAGGGTGAGGAGCCTGTTCTAAAACATTAAGATCCCCAAAATTAGTTCCAACCGCATCATTTACATTTAGTACATCAGTCAGTATTAGCTTAAAAGGCAGAGCAAGGCACTTACCAGCATGAGGATCTCTTCCTGTTGACGGGTGAAGATAGTGGGCACCATCTTTATGCTTCTTCAAGGCAGCAGGTAAGTGAAACCCCAGCGGTTTCCTGGTTCCGCACGAACGTACGTCCGTACGAGCGCGTAGTCGTGCGCATAGGCGTCAGACGCTGGGCGCATGATTTAAAGGTCCCTGCACCCAAAGCTCATTCTCTTTGAGCTTTTTGCGAAAATGGCACCCAAAAAGGCAGCAGCTAAACGCGCACAGCCAAGGCAGACCTCTGAGGGCCCAACCACCAGGTCCCAGCAAGGACCCAAGAAGCTAAGGTCCCAGAAGGCAAGTACCACCTCGGCCCCACCAAGGGACACTGGACCCTCCCTTTCCCAAAAAAGGGCCCCAAAGGCACGTGCCCCTGCGGCCAAAAAACAGGCCACAGCAGCCACCACCACCTCTGCCCCCAGAAGAGGCCGCCCAAGGGAGCCCTCACCACCCATGCTTTCAAGCCGAGCACTTAGCCAACCCAGGCCCCGCAGCAGGCCCAGAAGCCCATCCAGGCCCCGCAGCAGGGCCAGAAGCCCATCATGGCACCGCAGCAGGGCCCGAAGCCCATCAAGGCCCCGCAGCAGGCCCAGAACACCATCCAGGCCCCGCAGTAGGGCCAGAAGCCCATCATGGCACCACAGCAGGGCACGAAGCCCATCAAGGCACCACAGCAGGGCCCGAAGCCCATCAAGGCCCCGCAGCAGGCCCCGAAGACCATCCAGGCCCCGCAGCAGGGCCACAAGCCCATCAAGGCACCACAGCAGGGCCCGAAGCCCATCAAGGCTGCGCAGCAGGGCCCGAAGACCATCCAGGCCCCGCAGCAGGGCCCGAAGCCCATCAAGGCCGCGCAGCAGGGCCCGAAGCCCATCAAGGCCCCGCAGCAGGCCCCGAAGACCATCCAGGCCCCGCAGCAGGGCCCGAAGCCCATCAAGGCCGCGCAGCAGTGCCCGAAGCCCAAGACCTGGCACCAGCCGGGCACATAGCCCCAGACCTTGCACCAGCCGGGCACATAGCCCCCGACCTGGCACCAGCCGGGCACATAGCCCCCGACCCCAAGAGGCCAAAGAATGGACATCATCCGGACCACATCTACACCTGGAAGTTCGGTGGCCAGCCACGCAAGAACACCCAGTCCCTTGGCTAGTCCAGTCCAGTCATTGGGAAGCCAGCAATCCTTCCATTCCCCTACACAGCCCCAGGCCATAATGTCACCACATGTGTCTGCACACATGGAGGAGCACCCAAGCCAACCATCTGTCCGCACATTGCGGCGCGGACATTTGAGTGGGAGATTCTCCCATGACCAAAATATGGCATTGGCTAGTGGCCTTACATTATACTATGACGAGCTCTATGGGAGCAAATCAAAACACACCACTAAGCAGCGCAAGATGGAATTGTTCGAAACCATCCTACGACAAGTAAATGCAGCGGGGGAAGAGAGGAAAGATGTGGCCCAAATCCAGAAGAAAATTTCGGATCTCAAATATGCTGTACGGCAAAAAGAAATTAAAAGGCATAATTACAGGTAAATAAATGATGTATCCAAATGTAATGATTAGGATGTACTGTATGCACCTTTTCTGGGTACCAAACTATTTTTTCATTTCAGCATGAAAACTGGAGGTGGCTTTCCAACAAAACTGGAGTTTACACCTGCTGAGGAGATTGTGCTGGGCCTTCTCCATCCTGTCGCGGTCGGTGGCCATGCGGGTCTAAGGGACACAGACTCACCGACCCATACACAAGGTGAGTACTCTTAATCTGCATGTTTGCCTGTTTGCAAAGTAAATTAAAGTTCACTAGTACCAAGATGACGGTATGGCCCTATGGTGTGGCTTGCTTGGCCTCGCACTACTGTGCCTGTTTGTGCCCTGTTTTGGTCCGTATTTCGGACCACATACATTATGTAAAATAACAATTAACACTAATTATGTGTGAAGTAACGAAGTTTATGAAGAAAAGTTATATATTTGGACTCAATCACAAAACACACATCATTAGGGATGTGTTGGCTATTTGTTGTGTGAGTTGTGTTTGAGGTAACAATTTAATTCAACACCCCCAAACATATCTGACCTAGAGCAGCGATACTCAACTGGCGGCCCGGGGTCCCAATGCGGACCTTGGCACCAGATTCCCGGACCCCTGCCCAGACAGCCCTGCACTCAGTTACTTCTGTGTTGACGTGCTCAGAGCTGCCCCCTTGATCGGCGATGTAGTGGTTAGTCTCCTGGCCAATGTCATGGCTCCCTGAAACCTAGCATTGCAATATGAAGTACTGCACAGGAAGTGGCATTGCAAGGTACACACTAACTTGGTGCATCATTCTCTTTGTCCAATCCTGTCCCGCTGCCCCAGCTCTGCCCCATCTGCCCCTGTCCCACCATCTGCCCCCCCCCAGATCAGCCCCATCCATTCCTAACAGATTTGCTCCATCCATCCCATCACCATCCATTCCTGTCCTCCCAGCTTTAGCCATCCAATCCCTGTCCCCTCAGCTCTGCCCCATCCAGGCCAGCAAGGGCAAGCAGCCTTTATTAGTTTGCACTTGGCAATCTATAGCCCCTCCCCCAGATTTCTAACTAGACACCCCCTGCGACAGCCCCATGCCCGGACCTTCACCTCTCACCGGATACCTTTAAATGGACCTTTACAAGAAGTGGTTGAGTACCCCTGACCTAGAGAATGGTAGTCAAACTCAAAATAGTTGCTCTGCAAGTTGTATGCTGACTGGGTACACTTCCTGACTTCGAACTGAGGTCAGTTAGCAGTTTACTCGATCCATTGCACATATCTTAAATTGAGTGTATTTTACCAATTGTCCCCATTGCTGTAGAGTTGCTTAAGATTACAAATAGTGGCTTGTTTTATTACCTACCCAAACAATGCTTATGTGTGTGTTTACCTTGTTTTGTTTTCTCTTCTTCAGCCCAGCATGACCCCTCAGCAAGGGTAAACTCACCCCCCAGTTTGATTATGCCCACCAGGTCCGTACAGCATAGGAGCCCAGATCCGAGTTTTCCGGTAAGTTTATTTAGTACCCAAAATACTACCAAGTGCTTAAGAATGTGTTAAACTGATGTAATCCTAATTTGGGACGCCAACTTAACCTTTTTTTTTCTATGTCCCTACAGACCCACACACTCATGGAAGAGATCCAGGAAATAGAGGAAGATGATGTATCCCTGCTGGCCATGTCCGATGACCTCCCCCTGGGTCCCAATCTGCAACTGCTCCCTAATGTTTCTCTGGCCAATCCTCAGCAGCAGAGTGAATCTGCATCCATTGTGCATGCACATGGGGAGACTGACACAACAGTCCCCAGTGTTCACTCTGCTGCTGAGGATTTGCCAAGCATGCCTGTTGCTGTTGAGGGGACGAGACAACGCGGCAGGGCACGCCCAAGAGCCAGGGTAATTTCCCAGGGGAGGCACAGTGCCCTGCTTGATTTATGGAACCAAGAGAGGGACTCTTTTGAGGCACAGCTCGTAACTGAGCGGGAGGAAAGGCATGCCGATATGGTCAACCTAACTAACACCTTACAGGGCATCCTCGCGGAGTTTCGGACCCTCAACAGCAACATGGTCAATGCAAGTAATGGCATCCAGTCAGCCATGGCTGAGATGACCAATATGCAGAGAAACATTATGGAGCAGTTGCAAATTCACAATGCAACCATGGCCCAGGTTAGGTCCCATCCCCACGGACCTCCACCTGGGTTTTATGGGCAGCCACCCTATTAATCCATGAATGTGTGGGACATCTTTTCTCTTCCCCCCACTGTATTTACTTGTCGTTTGATGTTTTGAACAATCCATTTTGTGTTTCACATGCAGGTTGTGTTTTGTATTTGCTCCCATAGAGCTCCTTAGAGTAATGATTAAGGCCACTAGCCAATGCCATAGGTCTATGTGCTGTCTAGTTGGCAACTATCATGTGCCAATTATGGCTTTTGACATTTGTTTGGTTTGTGCTCCTCCTGTTTGCAGACATGTTTGTGTGACATTATGGCCATGCCCAAATATCCCTTGGCACAGGCAATATTAATGACTGGACTAGGCTGGCCTTTGGACTGGGTGTCCTTGTTTGGTTGCGCCACTCACTTCCAGGTGTAGATGTGGTATATTTAATGTTAATAACTTCTTGCTTTTGGAGCCACAGTTGGATGTGGATTTCTATTTGTTATGCACCACCAATCAAAGTGCAAAAAGTAAAAAAATTTCACATTTACAATACTTGTTGCGTTTTGAGTTGAAACACATTTAACATCACCTTGGGCTAAAGCAGATACATTTTTGGTTAAGAGGTGTAAAAATGCAAAGATCAATCTAAGTAAACACCAGGAAAGACATTAGGCAACAATTAAGGGAAATTGTGTATTTATTTAAGGTAATGCCACATTACGGGCAAACAAATATTTGAAAATAAAGGCAAATACACACACACAGAATGGGAAGCCAAAAAAAGGCTTTAACTAAAATGCTGCAAT
This sequence comes from Gastrophryne carolinensis, assembly GCA_027917425.1. Lineage (NCBI taxonomy): Eukaryota > Metazoa > Chordata > Amphibia > Anura > Microhylidae > Gastrophryne > Gastrophryne carolinensis. The sequence continues at coordinate 591,285,761 of CM051234.1, forward strand.
ATCAAATTTGCTCTCACTGATTGGCCAGACTCACTGGGTGGGCCAACATAATTGTCACCATCATCTTCTCGGGCTGTAGAGGGCAGAACATCAACATAACGGGGGACACGTTCTTGAATGGCAAAATTATGCAGAACAGCACATGCCATTATGATGTCTATCACTTTGTTAGGAGCATATTGCAGGGCGCCCCCGGTATGGTCCAAACAACGAAAACGTGTCTTCAACAGTCCAAATGCCCTCTCAACAACAGCCCTGGTCTTGCGGTGCGCACGATTGTAGGCTTCCTGAGAGGCATCCTGGGGCCGCAGCACAGGCGTCATGAGCCAGGGGAGAAGTGGGTAACCGGAATCACCTTAACAAGACAATTAAATACCAAAAATTAACACATTGCAAGACAACAAACACAAACAATTTGACATATATCAAAATGAGGTAAGCTAAAGGGCCAAAAAAGACACCCAGGGCACATTAGAAAAAACACTATTGGGCCAAATGTAGTACATAACTAAAAATGCAGCTTAAATAAAGCCAAGAATGATAAAACATCTGCACGGACAAGGCTTTTTAGAAATATGTTTTTTTTTCTGGCTTCGCAAATGTTACAATTAGCATGCTGCTGAGGGGCCCACACCATTTCGATAAAGAATGCACTGTATGCAGTTTAAGTCCACTTTGGCCTTGCAAGACCAATACTGCAAAAGGACAAAAAACTAGCAGATACTTCGGGACAATCTGCTACCCAATATATTTTTGGACATGGAAGTTACAGACATCCTAACCAAAGTTAAAAAAATTCAGAAGCACAAAGTGAGCAAAGCGTTTTGTTGAAAAACAAAATACAATCCACAAAAGCCCCCCCAAAAAAATGCTGGTTCGTGTTTCTGACAAGAATTATAAAGCTAAAATAGGCAAACAATACAGATTCCTGGGAAATATCAGTAACCAAAAATAGGACACACTTACCAAGCAGCCATGCACCCGAAAATTCCCCAGACTCAAATCGCCTAAACAAACCAGATCGTCTATAGGAGTCGTGCGACGATCCAGGGTAGCCGGCAAGGACACTCAGGAAACGCATGTCCGGCCCCACCACGGCCTGGACATTAAGGGAGTGTCCCATTTTTCGATTCCTTAAGGCAAAAACCCCAAAAAAAAGGGTAAGTGATAAGGGCAAAAAACATTTAGAAAAAAAAACATGTCTGCACACAATTTCAAACAACAAATGAGAAGCCTAAATAAGGCATGTACACAAAAGGCCAAACAAAAATATGCTGCCGCCAAGGAAAATAGGTTACATTACACGTTGGGCCCCATAATAACCAAAACCAAAAATATATACCTATATATATATTCGTCGGATGCCCTAGGTACGAGTGCCACATGTGTGCAGTCAACAGCACCAATTACGTTGGGCATGTCGGCCACATTATAAAAACCAAGCTTAATGGCGTTTCTGGCTGCCATATCATCCGGGAAAAAAATATATTTGGGAGTTATGGCAGCCATGCCTTCCAAAAATTTAGAGAGTGTGCGGCTCAGCGTAGGCTGGGACATCCCCACGGAGAGGGCACCCAGCCTCTGGAACGAGCCGTTCGCCAAAAATTGCAGGCAGCCAAGCATCTTGGTCATACCTGAAATTGCATGCCCCTTCCTTGTGGTGCGGGCTAACCATGGCCGCAGCTCACTATATAATTTATGGAGGGAAGCGCGATTAAGCCTGGTCAGCTCAAACAGCTCAACATCATTCATGCTATCGATGTTCATGCGACGACGCAGGGGCAATCTGCTCTCAGACATCCGGATCAAATCGATGCCAAAAAGCATAAGCCCTTGATGTGCCACAAACTCGCTCCTCTCCATCCTACTCCCGAGGCCAAATAGCTGCCGGCAAACATTTCGGGAAGCAGCTCTTTAATGGGCTTCAAAACAATTAGCAATCACCTCTCTGAATTGGTCGCAAGCCCATGTGAAGCACGTAAAAAATAGGATCGGACCTAAAAAATACGATTTGGACGGGAAAAACACACGAACTAACGCAAAATATACGATTGACGTCCAAAAAGTGTATGTTCATATACGTCTATGCGCGAACGTTCGTGCGAATACGAAATGGCCAAAAAAAAAGGAAAAAATGACAAACACCCACCCAAACTTACGATTCTCGATCCGAAATCAATTAACTTTTGCTCTTTGAATCGAGGGGTATATATGTCTAACTGTGATTTTTTTTTGCAGGAAATACTATGAAAATTATATATTGTTTTTTTTTTTTTATGTTTAGGCTTTAACATGAAATGTCTTGTTTGTAATTTTTCTGTCCTTTCTAAATATTTTTAGGTAAAATATGTGGTAAAAAAACAGTCAAAATCCTGGGTTTTGGTCCACTTTAATAGAAAATGTAAGTTTTTCAAGAAAACCATATTGCGTGTAAAAGCCCCATTTCTCCCGACTTCAAAGGTACATATTTATAGGTAGACACACGTTCCTGCTTAGGAGACACATCAAACTGAATACAGCTCTTTATGGGATTTTCAAATTAAATACAACTAGTGTGCGCACTATCAATGGTTAGACGTGCCATCTTGAGAGGGAGCAGAGGACCAAAACCCAGGATTTTGACTATCCCAGGTTTTGGTCCTTGTGTGAAACCCTCCAGGTCACCAAGTCTAACTCACCTTTCCCCGGTCCTACGGCACATACGCGGCCTTTTGTCCAAGAACAACAGATCTGCTCACGCCCATTTGGCTAAGACTTGGCTCCAGCCGAGTCTAGCTGAGCACACCGGGCAGCATCCTCACTACTCAGCAGGGCATTCCGAATGGGATGTGGTAGGGAATGTGGTAGGGAATAAGGAAGTCAAGGGCTTTGGTCTATGTCATCATCTCAATGTACCTTGTATGAAATATTACTGTACTATAATTGATCACCGGTAATTAAATTGACATTGGCATTTTTCTAAGAATGATCTGGTCTTCATATTATCAATGTTGTGCATTGGTCACATCTACTTAGGTGTATGCAAGTATAAAAAATGATTGTAGATCCCAAATTGGGATGCCGTAAGTAAAAAAAAAATAATTGGTTTTGAACTGTTTTAGTGGTTTGATCACCCATATAAAATAAAGAATAAAGACTTTATGTCCGCCGCGGCTGATTGGTTGATGTCCTCCGCGGCTGAACTCTGATGGTCAGTAACTCACCTGGTCCCTGGATCGCATTGCACACTGCACAGGGACTAAATGGCAGCTCTTCCATATCCTCACTCTCTATTCTTTACAATGCAATAAATGGAGAGTCAGCATGGCAGCACTCCTGTGACTGATAGCAGGTGCAAGAACCTGGAACCCGACACGGATTGAATTTCTGACTGCTGTTCAGGCCCTGGCCAATGCGAGATGCAATCCATCCGTGATCAAGTGAGTTGGTGACAGCTGAAGTTGGAGCAATCAGCTGCAGTGGTCATAAGGTAAGTACCCTTTTGTTTCTCATATGAGTGGTCAATTCCTTTTAACCTTGTTAGGAAAACACGTTTTTCGTGAGTCCAGCTGGCACCACAGATCCCCACGAACATGCAATACATTTTACCCTTGTCCCAGTTGGTAACTTGTTGTATTATATGTAACCCAGTTGGTAACTTGGATTATTCCAAAAGGAGTTCACGATGAAAGTGAAAAGTAATGGAATTTATAATACCAGTCTGAAAAAGCAAGTAACTACAAGCAGAGATACAAAACAGATGACAGTACTTTAGAATGCGCTCTGATTAGTTGATGTATAATGGACCAGGCCCCCAGAGATGCATGGCAGTCTGCCGTTGTGGTGGTGCCTCTTGCACACAAATGTGACTTCTCCCAGACGGTGACCAAGGGCTGGCTTGGAGTCATCCCTTTTATGCCCGGGACCCTCACTTCCCCTTCATTCTGTAGGGTGGACCATTCCCTCTCTCCTTTGGTGAGACTACCTTAATACCTAAAAACTGGAGTTATAACTTTGGCCATGAGGGTCGTATGGTCCTGATTTTGGTTCAAAACAAATGGGTGGGATGCTGCACATCAGGTAAGTCCAAAGATGGGTGGTCAGGATAGATCATAACCATAGATCTGAGGAAGCTACAGTAATATTATATATAGGTTGTTGCCTTCTGGTTCCGATTATGTACTTGAGTGATCGGACTGGACAAATCTTTTCAAGTCTGCAAAATCGTAACAGCTTATTGCAGATGGGCATTTACAGCTCAGACACTTCGGACTGCTTTCCAGGCCAAAGGTGCAAACTCACCCTTTCAAGCTGCCCCGCTGGGCTTTATCCAGCTACAGCTGGCCTTCATTATATGGCCTTTCCTCCTTCCAGAAGTGAGGCCTCCTGCTGAGATTTCTGGTGGCTGTTTATAATGGGCAAGTCAAATGTGACAGGGTGAAAATAAAGGGGAACTCTAAACTAGCATCAGGGGATTGAGGCATTTTTGTATACAATTAAACTGGATATGTCCTTCACAAACCTCTGACCTGTCTGACCCTGTGTGTTATTGATAGCACTAGAGGGGGAGCAATATTCAGAGTGAATTCAGGTTGATAGCCAGCCTAATGCTTGCCACACTGCAATCTCTATACATACAAAAAAATTGGTTTAAAATGGACCAAAACCTGGGATTTTGACTATCCAGGGTTTTGGTCTTTGCCCCCTGTATGAACTCCCCCAGGTCACCTAGTAAACTCACCTTTTCCCTGTCCTGTGGCACATGCATGAGCTAATGGCTGAGTCTAGCTGAGAGCGCCAGTGGCCGCATCCCCGCAATTAATCTTACTAGCTGCTCTGACGCCAAATTGCATGTTCCATGGGATCTCCGGAGAGGTGCATATAGTAGGTAATCCGGGGGATGGAACAGCTGCGGGTGACTTTAGGACTGCCACTAAATATTGAATTGGGGTCCCCTAGCTATAATAGCACAGGGACATCCCTATTCGGGATGTCCTGCCTCTCATCATCGCTCCACTGATTCCTTGCCACCCACGAGCAGACTAGCCAATCAGGTTCGCCAGCGGCCATGCACATTAAATTGACTGCTGGCTGTCAGTCACAAGAAAGAATCGTCATTGTCATGCGGAGACCCAATCTGCAGGGGAGGGATAAGTGGTGGGGCATCCTGAATGGGATTACCCCTGTGCTACTACGGCACCAGTCGTTTTTGAACCCACTAGAGAAGCTAGCAGCACTGGTGATCGACGTGCAGCACCCCCTGCATCCCTTTACCACGTGAGTAGTAGATTGCAAGTAAAAAAGTGTATTTACACATCATATGCAGTAATAAATGACCATCAATTTCCAAGAGCAAAAAAGGATACAAAGAAACCATTAATTAATTACTGTGTTTACTGGACTTCATTATTAGTCACTACTATAGATTCATACTTACTTTATCCTTGTTTCAGAAGGTGCAATCCTGAGGTTATGCATAACTGTTACCAAACTGCAGCTGGTTTTTATGTATCCTTTTTTGTTCTGGGAAATTGATGGTCATTTATTACTGCATATGTTATGATGTGTAAATACACTTTTTTACTTGCAATCTACTACTTACAGTGTGGTGTGCATCCTTTCCATGTCTAGTCCATAGTGTCCTATATCAGGCTAGAGTGGGAACAGCCTGGGATTGGATAGCACCCATTACCTCTATGTTCTTTATTAGGTGTGCTATAACCTATTTCTTACGCATTCTTGACCACGTGAGCCATTAATTTACTGAGCAGACCTCGAGAAGGATGCATGAGATGACTCAGCCGACAATGCATCCATCATGGGCTTGCCATAAACGGTTTCACACAGCAGGGCGTCCCAAACTGGGATGTCCCACGGGTGGTAGTCTAACCAAACCTAGCATCTTATAGGTGCTAGGTCCGGTTTAGGACGACTATAAAATGGACCAGGTTTTGGTCTGTATCTGTGGATTGGCACACAGTGTGATGCCCCCCCCCCCCCCCTCTGGTCACCAGTATTCTGACCTCGCCTTTGATCCAGCAATGCAATGCATGTGCAGGCTCTCCATATGAACAAGCAGCTAGAAAACCTGAAGGGCAGGATAGATGTGCCCCTCCTGCTGTGTGGATCTGCACCAGCCATTCTGATCACAGGCAAATAGGGATGCCGCCAGTGGCCTGCACATGCACACAGAGAATCCCAGGGGTTTTACCCTTTGGGGCATTCCAAATGGGGATGCCCTCTGCATAGGGATTCTGGCTGTCCTAAAGTTTAGCATACCTACCAACTTTTCAAGGTGGGAAAGAGGGACATTTGTTAAATTAGGCCACACCCCCTAATTGAGGGTTGGATCGGTGATAGATCATAACAGTTAAAACAATATAAACACTTTAAATAGGCAAATGAATAATTTATTGATGCAGATCTGCATGTTACACCTCAAAGAGGGGAAAGGAGAACAACGAGGGACAGGGGGACGCAGACTCAAAAGAGGGACAGTCCCACAGAAATCAGGGACACTTGGGAGGTATGGTTTAGGTCCATTCTACTGTAGGGTATTACAAGTTTCTGCTAATAGTTCTCCAGTCAGATGTCGCAGGTTGTATCCAGCAGCAGTCACCCGACCTTTCCCTCACTCGGGGTTTGAGGATAGACACACTCAGCAGTTTCGATCACTAGCAATATGTTGCGCTCAGCACTCTGTCCTCATTTCTACCCCTCATTTCCTCCACCCAGTGTATCACACTCACATGTCTCCCGCGCTGCATGCTGGGATTGTAGTCTAAAGCTAGAGCAGTACACTAGGGACAGAGCGGCGAGCAAACTACAACTCCCATGATGCCTCGCTTCGCGCCTGCCAGTGCTGGATCAGCTGCGTCCTGTTTTGAAGCTTACTGGGAAGTTGCAGGCAGCTGAGTGCGAGGTACATGGCTTTCCTTTATTTATTTCATGTCTAATGTCTGTACATAATTCGGCATGTCGCCCGATTCATCCGATTGTGATCGCAGCTGGATGCCAGTCTGCTGCGGTTATCATACACCCTGTATGGAGGCTTGTACACCTACTCCTATCATTCATCTAGTTCTATTAAATGTGATCTAATAGAGTAGCTAACAGAATATTAGATTTAATCATTTCTGCTTTTTGATTGATTTGAATCAGTCAAATAAAACTGAACAAAAAAATCATTGTGTTTGTACAGGTTAAAGCAGACCCCTGGAATTTCCGACCGCTGTCTTGCCCTGGGGTATCCCAAATCGTGACACCCAGCTGTGCGATATATACCCCTGTGGATCGCCACACTCACCTTCTTCCTGGCTCCCTCGCTGAACTAAATATCAGCGACTGCATGCCCAGCATCTCTGGCCTGTGATGCCCCAACATGGTAAACCCACCCACTACACTCACCTTTCTGATGTTCCCACAGCACATGCATGGGCTCTCATCCAAAAATCGCTTCATGCCATTCATACAAATGGCTGGGTGCGGGAGCGCAAAGGGGTGCCAGGGTTATGGAGTGGGACCAGTGGAACGAGTGATCTGGGGGCTCACACACTGGAGCATCCCGAATCAGGATGACACTTAGTTGTCTTTTAGGCTCCTGGGACAGACCGATCAGTGATTGGTTCCTTTTAATATGCACAGCAAATTGCTCTGATTGGACTAGAGCCCATGTACTGTAGGACCTGGGAAAGGTGAGTTTTTATGGGCCTTCTGGGGCGAGTTCACACAGAGTTACAGCCCAAATCGGGATGCCCCCTCTGAATGAATCCCGGGGTTTGTTCTGCTTTAATGACACCCAAAAAAGATAATTTATATAAATATTCTGCATGTCGGGAGGAGGTCCGTTATACACCCAGCATCAAGAAATATCCAGCCAGGCTTGTTTCTTTCATTTAATGGGAGGAAGAGGAATTGGGGGGTGACAGGCTTTGTCCCCCCCGATACACTCAACCTGTCATTTTATTTCTATTAGGAGAAGAAAACCTCAAGCTTGGAGGAATTTTTATACAGTTCAGGTGTATAATTGACGCCTTCTCTCTTTAGCCGACATGTTTATATGGATTTTTAATATTAAACAATTTCGTAATAGTGCTCCTTTAAGGTCCCAAATCGTGCTCCTCCAGTGGGGGGCACATAACTTGGAGACCCGAACAAAAAAAAAAAAAAATTAAACTCAGCTGATCCAGGCTGACAGCCCACCCCATGACAGAACCCGGGCTCCCCTCACTCCCCTCAGTTTTTGGTCTGGTTCAAGAGGAACAAAACCAACGAATTGTACTTGGGTTTTCTTCCTTTCTGGAGAGGCATCCTGATTTGGGATGCGCCTCTTCCTGGCTCCCATGTGGGCCACTCAGCCAATCAGCAATGCACGCTCGATTCAAATATCCTTTGCCACTCAAGGAAATCTGCATTGGGTGCCCTCGGGGCAGGTAACAATTTCAGGGTTTTGTTCCGCTTTATGAGTTATTGTTAATAAATAAAAAAACTGCTCCAGAGCTGACAGTGTGCACCCAGGTGGCCCCCAATTCACATCAATTGGATTTAGATTTCTTTGTGCATTTCTACAGGATACTGTTGTTTTGGACCTTGGTCTACAACAGACCTTTTATCTAAATTATTTAGTACTTTCAGACCCAGACTTCAAATGGGTTTTATCCGCAAAACCTGTTTCAAATAGTACTAACCCAATTTTTCAGTTTGATCATTTTCAGTTGGTTGAATTGGCCACCGGAAAAAAAAATACTGTTATTGAAAAATGTATATGAATTGATAAATTGCACTATTCTCATTATACCTGTTGCGTTTTGGCGGGGCTGTACTGCATCGCAGTACAGTAAGTCTGTCAGACTATGGGCAAAGCTGGTAACATACTGCTTGTAGACTTGTGCTGCATTGTTTTGTGATGTCTATAGCAGGCAGTGGTGTAACTATATGTGATGGGGCCCAGTTGCGACCATTAGATGGGACCCTTTTATGCTTCACACAGTAAATGTTTTTCTGTCTTTTAAACCAATTGGATGCAGCTAGACAGCTAAAGACTGAAAAAGCAAAGACAAATGGTGCTTCCTTTATCCGAATGATGCCAGTTGAGCACAAATATGATAAATAAGGTTGAGGAGCAACAATGATGGGGCCCCCCTGACCTTCTGGGCCCCGGTGCGGTCAAACTCTCTGCAACCAATGGTACTTGAGATCCTATCAGGTGGTACTTGACAAGGCTGCAGACTAACCCCCTAACCTGATATGTTGCCATATGTACCTTACCTATACCTGTACAACCTGTACAACACTGCTCCATAAGGTGATAAATATTAGGGGTGTGAATTGGCAAGGACCAGCTTTGGTGTCCCCTGGCCCTGCAGGCTCCAAGCCGGCATAGTCTAATGGCCACGGGCTCTTCTGCCTCTCCCTAGCCTTTGGGGAGGCAGGTAATGGGGGGACTCAGGGTTAATGGCAAGTCACCCGCTAGCCACAGGTGACTTGCCAGACCCAGAGCCTTGTGAACTGGTATAGGGGTCTCATAGATCCCTTACCAGTTCACAAAGGGTTAACAGTAAAAAAAACACCAAACATAGAGAAAATGTCTTTATTAACAGGAGGTGAAGAGGAGAGCCAGCCGGATCGAACGAGGGGTCAGGTGAGTGTTTTTTTTTTTTTTACTTTTCTTTTACTGTAGGGGGGGGGGGGGGCAGAATCGATACTAGAAAGAAAGAATCAATTCTAGTATTGCGAAATTTCACAGAACCACACCCCTAATAAATATATCTTGTGTATTTTGTGTGTTTCAAGCACTTGGCTGTTTTTGTGTATTTTTACCATGGTTTTTAGCTGAGTGGCATCCCATATGTACCATCCATGTGGTAGTTGACATAATTAGATCATTGGAGTGGTACTTGATAAAATAAAAGTTTGTGAACCCCTGGTCTATGTTAAAATAGCGCTCAGGTCTGAACGGATTTCGAAAAGGGGAAAAAAAAACTATATTCTCTATATTTGCTTTTCTTCTGCGCAGTGACTTCCCCCCTAGTCCAGCATTTTAAAGAGGAACATTGCAGGTATTGGGGAAGTAATAAAAACTCCCCAAACCTGGTTTGCTCGCCTCCCCCTGCACCTTTAAACCGGATCTTTAGCATCATTTAACATGGACCAAAACCCACTGAACTTGTGAAATACTTTTGACCAAAGCCCCTGACGATACTCTCTTCTTCGGGTGTAGAACTATAGAACTAGAAAGGGGTATTTTCGCTTATCAAATCGCCCTGGAACACTTTTTTTGTTGTTGTCCCTCTCTGAAGGATTGCAGGTGATTAGTCACATCAGTGGCAATGAATGGAGGAGGCGGAGCTTTACAGCTAAAACAGGCGCCATTATCTGGGATTAGAGTGAAGCAGGAGCAGCAAAAATAGTCAATAGTTGCTATTCGTGGGGGGAGCAATTCAGGGGATGCTAATAAAAAATGTGGGTTTTGATCCGCTTTAATGAAAAGCCCAAACCTTTAAAAAACACTGTCCCCAGCATAAACATTTTTAGTCACTTATTTTTTCCCCTGCTGGGCTGCAACTTGGCACTCTAGGATACAGGTGCCGCCATCTTGCCTCAGAAGCATCACATACTGAGGTGAGTGGGGCAAAAGTAAAGGGGAAAGGGTTATAGCTTATATGCTGTGCACAGACAGAGCAGAGCTGGGGTCAGGAAAAGGACAACAATCCCAGAATGCAGAGCAGCACAGTCAGAAGGCACTTCCTGTTTGTAGGCAGCCTGAGACTGCATGTGCCACCATCTTGGATGTTTAAAGTGGACCAACACCCTGCCCCCTTTTTTTTTTTAATGTCTATTTTTAAAATATACAAATTAAGCAGAAAGACCCGATTAGCATAGTTAGGGAAAAAAAACTTACCTGTTATGCTCCCGCTGCGCGTCGCTATAATTTTAAAATCCGGCCACCATCTTCATTTTCCCCCAAACAGGAAGAGATCCTTTGACCTCTTCCTGTTAAAATCGCGCGCATGCGCGGTAGATAGGTGCAGGTACGGGTGCGCACAACCGTCCTCACCTGCTGCCTCCACCGCCAGGGCCCTTTGCTGTCTCCCAGCGGTCATGGTCAGGGCCCGCCCGGTGACCCGATCCACCGACCCCAGCCTCAGGTCTCGCTGCACTACGCTCGCTCCGGAGAGCAGCGAGAGGCCACGCCCCCGGATGACATCATGAGAAGAGGAGCACAGACAGAAGTAACGCGAGAAGAAAGAAGAGCTCAGCGATGTACAAGAAATGCTAATGACCGGACAAGAGCTGGAGAGCGGGACTTCCGGCGGAGGATTCAGAAGATTCCAGGCGCAGCGAGGGACAGACGGCTCCAACAGTGATCAAAAGGTAAGTGTCTTTTACTATTAAAGTGAATAGAGTTATGTCGTTTTTGAGGGTGTTGGTCCACTTTAAAGGCTCATAACATGCAGTAGATGCAGGTAGGATGATTTTTAATGTGGGCAATCTGTATGTACAGAGTAGGGGAAACATATAAGATGTTATTTATTTATTCAGGGTGAAGGTTTAACATCTGACAACTTTAAAGTGGACCAACACCCAGGATTTTGACTATCCTGGGTACTGGTCCACTTTCCCCCCAGAAAGCCACCAAAACGTACTCTCCCCGCCACGGACAAGCTGATTGACAGCGACGGACAAGCAGCTTGCCCGTCGGCGCCTCCCGCGCGTCACTCTTGACGTGTGCGCGCCCGCGCCGGCCATTCAGAGACGGCCGGCGCGGGCGCGCGCACGTCTAGAGGAGCGCGAGTGAGGCGGCGGAAGCAGCGGCTGGAGAGGTAAGGTTTTTCGGGGGTTTTGGGGGGTTTACACCCCGCGGACATCCCGATCTCGGATGTGCCGCGGTGTGTGAGGTGATCGGCCCGGGAATCTTATAGATTCCCGGGCCGATCACCTCAGGGTGTTGGTCCACTTTAATTTACCTGTCCAGTTGCATCACGCTCCGACATTCCTTGGTCCTGCACCATCTTGCCGTCCCATCATGCTCTGCACCTCCTCTCAGATCTCGAGCATGAGCAGTGTCACTGCATAGGCTGCAATGACAAGGGGCAAATATGTATGGTATGGCTAAGGCTGCAGCCTTCACATAGCGATGGCGGCAATGGGGCGAGGAATGCCGCTGGATGTCTGCGTTTTAAATAACACCGACATCGAAAAGGCAGTGAGTGAAGGGGGAGGGATATTTAGAGAGGAACATCAGAAAAAGGTCTCTTTAAAGTGTACCAAAACCCACCACAATTGGCCCGGGAATCTGTAAGATCGATTCCCCCCCCCAACCCCCCATCCAAAATTGAGATGCCCCGCTGGTGTGGAACCCCCTCAGGTCGCCCATACACTTACCCTGCTTCCAGATCCAATGCCGCATGCGTGAGGCATTTGTGAATGGCCAGCGTGGGCATGCTGCCTGTTAGAGGGGAGCGAGGGATGCGGTCGCCATCGCGCTCTGAGCTGCTGGCCTTAGACGAAGTAGCAGAGGTGGTGTTCCATGCAGCTCTTTGGTTCCTCTGAGTGAGGAGGCCAAGTGTAAACACTTTGTGGGGCACACATACCAAAATCCAGGTTTTAGAGGACCAGACCCAGAGGAAGTTGCTGTAGAAGATTGAATGTGTGTATACGTTTTCTCTGTCTATTTTTCCCTGGACAGGGACTTTAATGTGGACCAAAAACCAGGCAATCCCATTGAGTGGGCTTGCCTCCAATCATGTTTGAATACCATGCATATTAAGGGTGTTTTCCAGTTAAAAAAAGCTTATAGTGACTCATGACGGAGGCGTCTCCCCGTCAGAGGACACGAAATAGATGTGCAGTGCAGGATGTGGATCCAGCGATGAGGTAAGAGCTGCAGCCTCAGAACAGCAGCGACTGTCTGTGCGGGACACAAGGTAAGTATAGCTTTTATTTTTTTTTACTGAAAAGTGAGTAAAATGCTGGTCGCTGACACCTCACTCAGACATTCAGATGTGTGTGCATGACATGGGTGCAAACAGGGGATCCCGACTGAGGCCCACGCTTGTGCCATAGATGCAAGGTTTGTGGTGAGGTCATGTGCCAGCCATGACATCTGCATGTCATTTTCTTTTGTCTGCAGTATCCCTTTAAAGCCCAACGCGACATAGTTGAGTAGAGTGATACTGCAGTCAGATGTGGCTCATGACCATCACATAACAGGACAAGACCCTGGCTTTTCACTATCTGGGTTTTATTGCTCCTCCCCAGGGTATCCCTATTTTCATGCCCCACTGTGTGAAATCCCCCACATCGCCCGTAAACTCACTGTAATGACGGGTCACATCAAATGTATTTATGAGTGGAAATTATGATTAGGAATGTGATTAAACCGGACCTTCAGCATGATTTATTGAAAAGCCCAAACCCTTATAAAACTATTCCCCAGCATCTAAAATTAATATACTTTAAGTTTTTAGTCATTTACTTATTATTCTTTCCCCCACTGGGCTGCAACTCTGTTCAGGACTTTAGGATACGGGTGCCGCCATCTTGACTCAGAAGCATCACACTTACTGAGCAGAGGAGAGCAGGATAAAGTACAGGGGGCAGGTTATAGCTGTGCTTTGCTCAGACAGAGCAGAGCTGGGGTCAGGAAAAGGTCAGCAATCCCAGAATGCAGAGCAGCACAGTCAGAAGGCACTTCCTGTTTGCAGGCTGCCTGATGTTCCATAAGCCACTTTCTTGGATGTTTAAAGGCTCATAACATGCAGTAGATGCAGGTAGGATGATTTTTAATGTGAGCAATCTGTTTGTACAGGGTGTGGGAAACATATAAGATAGACTCTTATTTAGAGTGAAGGACCGCTTTAAGTAAAAAAAAGAAAGCGTATGAGGTAAAAACATGACCAAAACTATAGTTAAAGCGACCCAACAGTCAAAAATTACTTAAACCAGACCAACACAACAAGTGCTCATGCATCCCTCCCCAGAGCAATTTAGATTGCTAACTCATGCTGGGGTCAAATTTAAAAACAAGATGGTGGTTCATGCATTTGCAGGCCACCTGCAAACAGCTGGTGCTGCTTGGCTTCCAGTTACTGTGCATTGTCAGTTGGGAGTGGAAGTTACAAAATGGCAGCTACCTGTCTTTTCCAACTGTGCCAGGTTGTTGGTCCGGTTTAAGCTTTGGATGACAAAACACACCTTGCCAAATAACACATGCATGTTAGTACATTCGTCAGGAGAACAAGCCATTTTACAGCACCGTGCTAACTATCAGCCTTTTGGCTTAATCAAGTGACACCTCCATATGGGCTAATTGACATCTACTTGTCAGAAATCAGTGAATGAGACATGTGCTGCACACCTCTCTTTAAAGTGGACCAAAACCCAGGATTTTGACTATCCTGGGTTTTGGCTGTGTGAAATCCCCCAGATCGCCCGAACTCACTCACCTCTCCCCAGTTCTACGGCGCATGCGTGGCTGCTCGTCCAATCAGGGCGCTCAGAGCCACTGACGTCACGGCATCTAAGACGGCGTCTAAGGCCAGCAGCTCCGAGCGTGCATAGCGGCCGTGTGCCCTGCTAGAGGCATAGCAGGAATGCGATTGTGGCTGGCGCATGCGCCATTGGAGCAGGAAGTAAGATAAGTTGATTTTAGATGCCCGGGGGGGGAGAATCGATTGGCCCAGGATTCTTATAGATTCCCGAACCGATCGGTGTGGTTTTAGTCCATTTTAAAGAGGACCAAAACCCACCCTGGAGTCTATGAGAGCAGCAGCCACTGGGGGGTTTCACATAGCAGGGCATCCCCGTTTGGGGTGCCCAGGTGGAAAAGACCAAAACTCATGAAAGTCAAAATCCTCTCTCCAGCAGGTCATGCGCAGGCTCTCATCCAATCAAAACCCTTTTCCTTGTTTACTTCCTTTTGGCAAGGAGCTCTGATTGAAATTAATAGGGAGTACGCGGTGCCGCATCCCCCATATCCCCGGCTTTGTGCACACTCTCATCCCAGCCTATCTGAATGTCTGAGATGGGAGCACACGGCCCCAAGGACACAAAACAAAACCAAGTTGTGGTGTGCTGCCTGGTGCATGGAGAATTCATGGATGCTGCCGGTGGCCCGTGCATGCAGTGAAGAGTCGCCACATCAGGATGTGTATCTGGTGAACTGGGTTCACAATATGAATCTAGAGCCAGGCTAGGGTGCTCTAGACGCCCGCTTAAAAACAAAACGCGAGATTTTCACTCTCCAGGTTTTTGTTCCTCTTCCAGAGGTCATCCTGATTTTAGGATGCCCCACTGGGTTTAGAAACATAGATGAAAATCTTTATCTCCCTTGCAATCCGATGCCCAATTAGCTTTCTATGCCCGAATATGGATGAGCGGTAAGGAAAGCTTAATGGAAGGGGAGCAGCAGACCTCCCTGTAGATGGTTCCCTTCTGCTGCACGCATCTGCCAGAAGGATGCCGGGGGGGTTGAGGGCAATCCTACAGGTTTCAAACATCGATTTGGGATGCCCTAAAAAGAGGACTTCCAGACAGCGCATCGCTCTGGCCCAATCATTTGGCTTATTACATTTTTCAGAGGAAATTTTGGGTACCTGGAGTCGGAGTCGGCAAACAATGCACCGACTCTGACTCCTACTAAATTCTGATTTAGCAAGTTTAAATGTCCCAATTCACAAAAAGTTATAATGAATGACTTCTCTATTGTAAGAATAAAGGCCAATGCATGCAGTGCCTCACGTAACCGCAAAACGAACACGTTGAAGTGGACCAACACCCAGGATTTTGACTATCCTGGGTTTTGGTCCACTTCGGCGGGGCACCACGATCGGGGGTGCCCTGCTGTGTGAAACCCCCCAGAAACCCCGAAAAACTCACCTCTCCTCGCTCCCACGTGACCGCCGCTGCCAATCCCCGTCGACGGACAAGCAGGAGGCAGCGACCGACAAGAGAGCACGCCCGCCGCCACCTCCCGCGCGTCACTCTTATAGGGCGCGCGCCCACGCCGGCCATTCACAAACGGCCGGCGCTGGTGCGCGTCCTGCGAGAGGGAAGCGCGGGAGGCGGTGGCGGGCGCCACTGGATTGTGGATAAGGTAGGGGTTTCTGGGGGGTTTCACACAGCAGGGGTGCCCCGCAGTCAGGGGTCTGATCGGTCTGGGAATCTTATAGATTCCCGGGCCGATCATGGCAGAGTGTTGGTCCACTTTAAGTGACCGTGAAGAAGCATGCTTTTCATGTGCTTCACTATATGGCACGCAACGCACAATTAGAAGCGGCAATACTTATACTTTGCATAGTGTTGTGTTCTGCTGTTACAGGGAACCCATGGGTAACCTAAGCCTCTCACTGATAAGGGATTAAGTAAATATGTTTTTTGCAGGACTAGAGACACTTGTATAAGTGAAGGGAATGGAGGATCAATAGTTCAAGACTGAAGCTGTACCATTGGAAAAACTGCTGTCATTCAGCAAAAGGCTATAAAAACTTGTAAACTTCGATTGTTAGCTTAAACCGGACCTTCACCATGATTTATTGAAAAGCCCAAACCCTTATAAAACGATTCCCCAGCATCTAAAATTAATATATTTTAAGTTTTTAGTCACTTATATTTTATTCTTTCCCCCAGTGGGCTGCAACCCTGTTCAGGACTTTAGGATACGGGCGCCGCCATCTTGACTGAGAAGCATCACACTTACTGAGGAGAGGAGAGTGGGATAAAGTACAGGGGGCAGGGTTATAGCTGTGCTTTGCTCAGACAGAGCAGAGCTGGGGTCAGTAAAAGGTCAGCAATCCCAGAATGCCGAGCAGCACAATCAGAAGGCACTTCCTGTTTGCAGGCTGCCTGATGTTACATGAGCCGCCATCTTGGATGTTTAAAGGCTCGTAACATGCAGTAGATGCAGGTAGGATGATATTTAATGTGGACAATCTGTATGTACAGGGTGTGGGAAACATATAAGATAGACTCTTATTCAGGGTGAAGGTCCGCTTTAAACTTTAAACATGACTATGGGATTCTACTAGGGAAATCATGTTTTATAATAAAGGCCCCTTTCTGGATCCTCCCACTGCCCTATCTTCAGCAGAAGATCAGCACACAGAAAGGAGAAGGCAGCTAATGACATGTATGTTGCCTTTCTTTCCTTCAAGGAATGTATAAAATACATTCACATATTAATACAGAGGAGTTGGAGTCGGGGAGTCGGAGGTACAAAAAACTGAGGAGTCGGAACATTTATCTACCGACTCCACAGCCCTGCATTTATGCAAACATACTGTTGGGGTGGGCCTTATTTGAACAAATAAAAGCGGAAATAGTAAATATTAATTTTAAAGTTGTTATACTTGTCTTTTAGAGGGTCAAATCTGGTGTGTGTCATTTTTGAGCAATACCACTAGATGGTGCCAGAGGCAAGTGGACATTGTGCAATGATAGAACACAATGGCAAGCAACCTAAAGGCTAATTGCATATGTGTCAAACTGGAAGGCACTGGTTAGAATCTTGCCTTTTGTCAGAAAGGGGTATCTTATTTTCTGAAAACAATTTTTATTTTGGCAGTGCTATACAGTTTAAAAAATACAAAATGATGTCCTTACAAATTTTCTGCTCCCCTGTGTTTTGGCCTGCTTAACGGGCACATCCCGGTTGGGGATGCTTCTGTGTGCAAAACCTCCAGGTATACAAGTAATCCAGTTTCTTGCTGATCACCAACAATTGTGGACTGTCATCGTCCCACTGTCCCACAGAAAACTTTGGGGACACCTAAATGTCCCTCTTTGCAGACATTATGCAGTGGACATAAAGGTTATACGAAACCAATTAGTTACTGATCACTTATTGTTTTCCTTGCAGGTCCTTTAATACATTTTGGGTAGCGTTAATCTTAATATAAAAAGTTTAAAGCAAGGCATCAATACCTGAGACAGTGGCACATTAATAGATAGATGGATAGACTTGGTTCCCCCCCCCCCCCCCCCCCCCCAGTTGGTTTTGATTTGTCCTTTAATCATTTTTTTTTTTCTTAATATTTTTTTTTTTTTTTTTATAAAAGCTATATATTTTGGAAAAGTACAGCTTCATGTGGGATCTAGACTAGGAGGGAAACTGCAGTGGTGGACGAAAGATGAGCATAGGATTTTTTTAACCTGGACAGTCCCTTTGAGAATGCGAACAGCAGACTTCTTTCCAGTTTATTGCCTGCTACACAGTTATCAGATTCCATAATTTGTACTTTAAAGCAGATTTGGCTTTTTCGGGTTTTGTTCTGTGCTCTCGGAGCATCCCGAATTGGGATGCCCTAGAGTGTGAAACCCCCCCCCCCCCAGTTCGCCCAGTAAAACTTACCTCTCCGTGCTCCAACGGCGCATGCGCAGACATCCTTTGGCAAAGGGCTCTGATTGCGCTGCCCCATCTGTGAGGAGTGTGCGCTTCTGCCCCAGCCTATATGAATTGGACACTGCCGGGGAAGCAGGGGATGCGGTATCACATGCTCACTATTATAGGCAAACGGCTCTGATTGTACAAGAGCCTGCACATGTCCCTTTATACCGAGGAAAGGAGAGTTATTAATGGTGCCCTTGGTGGTTTTGAAACAGCTGGACATCCCGATTCGGGATGCCCTTGGGCAATGGAATCTGGAATCTTTTTGATTCTAGGCTGACCGCTGGTATGTTTTGTTCTGCTTTAAAGCAGACCACCAGTCACTGAAATTTTATTTCCCAGAAGATTAAAGAGGAAGTCCCATCTGGAAGTAATCCTTCTACTCTGCATCCCTTCCCTATGCCCTATGGGGACAGATGGAGTTCCAAAAAAAATACTGTAACTCATCCGCTATCCAGTACCATTTCCTAGCTGATTGCAGTGCTAGGCATGGTTATCTTGCAGAGGCTGCATCCCTCGCTATGTGCGTGGACACAGTGAGGGGGAGCAGGGGATTCAGCTTTGTGCACGCTCGGTGTGGCCGCCAGTGACAGTGCTGGATCCCAAGGGAGGTAAGGGTTTTTTTTTTCATCCCCCACAACCCCAGAGTGCAAGATTACAACTTTAAGTGTTTAAAAGAAATTAGGATGTTTTAAATTTGGGAAAAATAACTCATTTATTCTGTTTATGCATCTCATGTGACCAACAGCAGCCACTTGCTGAACCCCCCAAACACTGTTGCTGGTAAAACACTAGAGCAACAGGTAAGTTGTAGTTGGTAACGTGATCACTTATTGCGATGCCATTTTGTGTGCTAATCAGACGATTTATCTTGTACCTAACCCGATTTAGTAATATACCAGATGTGGCTGCTGCCAGGAAATGACAGGCCAGGCAATAGGTTCTTTTAAGAGGATGACTATTGGGAAAAAATGGCCCAATAATAAAAATCTATATAAATATTCTGGATGGTGGTAGGAGGGGTCACTTATACATTCCGGAACAAGAAATATCTAGCCAGGCTTGTTTCTTTGTTTTAATGGAGGGAATCAGTGGTGACAGATTCTGTCGCCCCTGATACACTAAACCTGTCACCCCTGGATTTTATTTTTTCAGCATGGATGGAGATGAGACGCGTCTGATTGTCCCGTCGCTGTATGACGAATGTACTCAGAACCACTTCGGAGCTGCTGATCCCAGGATACGAAGGTGCAATTTATATATAAAGCTAATATAAGAATGCTGCTTTTTCAAACTGAACAAGGAATTTGTTGATTGTGATCGGAAGTACACAGCTTTAGTGTTGCTCTGAATAGGATGAATGGAGGTTAGTTGTGTACGAGATGAACTGGGTTGGGAGGTTTAGAGGAGAGTTTAATGACTTGTGTATGAGAGAGTGTGAGGAGCTATTTCATTGGTCATCTAGATTTTCAGACCCCATCAGCAGTCAAAACCCAACTCCATCCAAAATTGTTACTTTGAAAGACTTTTGAGAGGTTTGGTTGTGTTTTTATGTTACACGTTTATGGAGATCTGACCTTAAAGTGGGTCAAAACCCGTGTGGCTGGGCCCTGGAAACAGATTTCAGGTTCAGTCGCAATCCTGCCCCTGGGGCATCCTACACTGGATGCCCTGCAATGTAACACCCCTCGGGGCACCGGTGATCTTACCTGATCCCAGCGGGTCCTGTGACACAATCTCCGCTTGTGCAGCATCCCCACCTTCTCTTCAGCCATGTGCGCTACCGCGCCCAGCCTTGCTGGATGTCTGGGCTCGACCCGAACAGCGTGCTGGGGATGTGGACAGCCGGCTGCATCTCAACACAGTGGCACTTTTCAAAAAGCGCTGCTGGGTGTGGCTTCAGTATTGAAAAAACTCCACCACTGAACCAACAGCAGAGCCTGGCTGCTCGGGGGGGGGGGGGGGGGGGGGGGAGTATAGATTGAGCAGGGAACCTATTTTTGGGTTGTCATGCGCTTAAAGTAAGTTTGATGGCATTTTTAAATATTTCCATTACTGTGTGCCAAAATGATGTCTTCAAGGTGCTGTTTTTTCTTCTCTATTTGTTTGCAACTCAGTGTTATAAGACTATGTTCACACATCTGTGTTTCCTCTGCATTGCACTTTATTCTAGATGGGATAGTTCACACATCTGTGCTGCGTTGTAGACACATTTTTCAGTGCATTGTAGTAACAGTATGGGTCAATAGAAGTCTATGGCAATGCATGTATAATGCAGTGTACCTATGTTGCATTTGTGTTGCTTTTGTGTTCAAAGGGTTTTTACTTGTGTTGCATTGCCAGGTGAGGGCAGAAGTGCCATGGGAAGGTGTAGGTGTTCGTGAGTGCGCCTACCCCCGCTGTGGACATTGTGTGTGCTACACCGTGCGTCATTCTCTATGATTACAGAACAGTATCACTTTCATTATAATTGGTTATTGTTTGTGCTTTTTGTATCTCATGATCATTTGGATATAGAGCACATTATCAATATTGGAATATAGGTGTTAGTATTTGTTGTATATATATATATATATATTGCAGGTATTCTTGGAGTGGTGCACATAATTCTTTACCTAGTGGTATTTAGTGGCATACTTGCTCCCCCCGGGAGTGTGAAACCCCCTAGGTCGCCCGAAAACTCACCCTCGTTCCCGGTCCAACGGCGAATGCGCGAGTAGCGGCCGCATCCTGGTATCCCTTTAGCAAGGCACGCGCCTGTGCCATGCATTTGTGAATGACCGACGCGGTCGTGCTCCTTGTTAGAGGTTAGCAAGAGATGCGGCCACCAGCGTGTTTGGATCTGCTTGCATTAGATGAGCTCCTGGACAAAGGGGCTTAAGCAGATCCGAGTGTGCTGATTGAACAGGCCGCCGCACATGCGTCATAGGACTGGGAAGAGGTGAGTTTGTTTGGGCGACCTGGGGGGTTTCACACAGCGGGGCACCGACCAAAACCGTGGTAGTTCTCCCATATTTAGAGATTTATAGACGTAAACTATACTAAGGTCTTCACCCAAGGCCAGGAAAGCAATTCCCATATTAGTGGCACTTGGAAAACCGCATGCTCATAAGTCAATCACAGGTCTGGGGGCACAATCCCAACACAAATACGTATTTTACATTCCAAAAGAGAAAGAAAATAAGGCAACAAAAACCTGACAAAAAGGCAGTTTTTCCCTAAATTCCTTTTTGGTCTCCAAAGGGCATAATGTTAGTAATGTTTATTTAGCTTGAAAATCAGTAGGTGTCATCAGGACCAAATAAACATGACCCTCTAGTTACCTTGCCAGTTTGTTTAAAGTGTTGTAGGAAGAAGCCAGAGCGTCTGGAGAAAATAGGATGCCAATACCATTCATTAGGTGAGTATCACTTTTATTGTACACAAGATCTTATCAGGTACCTTATGAACTTGTGAAAACTGGTTTAGTCTGTATTAGCTGCAATAAATTCCAAGCTCTTTTGAAAGACAGGGAGCAATAAATGTAAAGCAACAGAAAAAAAACAGTGGTTGTCATTTAAGGTACAGGACATGAATGTAAGTGCCCTCTAAAAGGTCCTTTTAAAGTCTAACACTTGAAATAATGATGGGACCTGTATATGGTGTGTGTGAGTCTCTGCCCCCAGCATGGGGAGGGCTGGGATAACAGAGGCGTAGCCATGCTGCATCATCTGCCATTCATCTGCCGGCAACACATTGTGCTCAGCGGAAGGAAGCTGGAATGTGGTGACGTCTCAAAATGCAAATAGCTTCTCTGCCGCAGCGCACACTGGGAGCTATTAGATTTGGGATTTTGTTAAAGATTTGAATGTTTTTATGAAATTAATTAAATATTGGGAGCTTTTACATGTATGCATAGCTATAGATTGTATACAGGTATATATGAACAAAATGCCTTTATCATGCGTCAGGAGTGCCTCCATAACTTCTCATGGAAGAGCTCTGACTGGCCAGTGCGCTATCTGCACTCCCAACTCATACTTACCTGGCAGGGGAGACACCATGATCCCGAAGGTGGTTCTCCCAGGGTGAGGCTCGGCCATTGCACTCCGGCTGTGCTGACCCCTGCGATTTCCCCAAATGCGGGAAACTCGACTGCATAATTTGTGGTAGTGGGGGACTGCGTTCGCGCTTTCCCCTGATCAGCTCTGGTCAAAGACAGCTTCATCCATTCATTTCATGGATAATATCTCTGGTCATTTCACAACTGATCAGTGCTTGTGGTGCCTCTACAAACATGTCCAATACGTCTCCAATTGGACTAGTGCTGCCAGTGTGATGACTGCTGCTGGGGGGGTATGATTTGGTTGTCCATGATTTCTTAGATCTGTAACTTCTGGCAGATAGGTTGAGGTAAAACAATGTATGCTGGTGCTGAAGTCTGTCATTTTAAATATGTCACAAAATGGATTGTTCACGTCTGTTCAATCGAACAATCTGTGACGTATGTCTTCCAGCACAGAGGACAATCGCACCAAAAATACCCACACACTGGTACTATTAGCTGCCACTGTCTAAATACAATTTAAACTATTAAAGTGGACCAACAACCAGGCGGCCGATCAGATCCCTTCCCGCGGGGCATCCGATCGGGGTGCCCCGCGGAAGTGGACCAAAACCCAGGATAGTGAAAATCCTGTGTGTTGGTCCACTTTAAAGCAGCCAAGGGAAACCCCAATCACTGTTTGATCAAACTCATTTGGGGAGTAATCGAGACCAAAACACTTATAGACGTCCTTCTACATACAAGCTGGGCAAGGGCAATCCACACTTACCACCGTGAGAGTCTGATCTGTTTTGCTTTTGCCAGCTTGCAGTGGTCTGTGAGCTCACACACATGCACCACACAGCACTTGGGTCTTTCACCCATTTTAGACTGTATGGTGAGTCACATGTTTGCAGGCATTCAATGGTTTAAATACAACTAATCTTACAGACTAAGGGTTAGAACAATTCATGAGTGTTTATTCAATCTTTAAAATCTAGGTTTGTTTTCAAAGGGTCAAGAGAACTAGGTGAGATGTGTTATGTGATCAGGTGCAATTGTGACTGATATGCGTGACAAAGAAGTTAAACCGCTCCATCTCCTTCTCGCCAATGTGAAGGTCTGCCACCTCCTCTTCCTTAAAGTGCTACTGCAGGCAAAAGTAATTGTTAGACCATTGTGTCAGGCTATATTTGGAACTGTCCTAAACTGCCCTAAACCATTTTTAAATTGAAGATGAAATGGTCAAGATATCGGGAAGTCCCCAGGGCCACCTGATTCCCTCCCTCAGAGGGCATCCAGTTTCAGGCTGGCAGGGATGCGGCAGTTGGCGCTCTTGGCTCTGCTCATCTGCTTTTGGCTACATCTAACCCTTTAGCTGAGGGAAAATAATGAGGGCACTGACTGGATGAGAGCCTGCACATACGCCGTAGGAGCAGGGCTGTATTTAGGATTCGTGGTGCCCTAGGCACTTTTCGGACATAACCCCCCCCCCCCCCCCCCCCGACATACTATGATGAATTCGCCAATCCCCTCCCCTCCCCCATTCACACACACTTTATATTACAATACAATATATTTTTGTGGAATATGTGGATATTGCCAATTCTAGGTGACTTAATTGTTGCCTGTAATTAAAATTATCAACACTATATGCAGGACCAGGAAAAATAACATTGATGGAGTGAGTATGGCCAAATATGTCCCCTTACGTCAGACCCGAACGTACCTCTGGGGCATGACACACTGTGTGACCCCCCCAGGCAGGCCCACAATCACCTTGCCTGTGGTCCCGCAGTTTGCAGCCTCATCCCCAGCATCCCTGTAGAAGAGGCGAGCTCCAGCGTTCAGACATTCATACTCCAGGGAGACTGGGGATGCGGCTGCTCCTCTTTCGTTATGCCAGGGTCACTCCAAAACATTGCTTTATGTCATGTATTATGCACGGCATAAACTGCTGATTGGAGGGTAGCCTGCTCATGCACCGTGGGAACAAAGAAAAGGTGAGTTGTGTGGACGATTTGGGGGGGTTTAACACGGCGTGGCATCCTAAATTTGGATGCCCCAGGAAAGCAGACCTATTACCAAGATATTAACAATGCTGGCGATAGTCCACTAAGTAGACCCTACTTTTATACCAAATTAGGATGTATAAAAGCCTCTAGATTGCTGTGATTACTTACCTCGCCAGTGATCCTATTGCGCATGTGCCTTTGGGCACCCAGTGGCATCCCTCCAGCTGCTGCATGCTCTCCCACCAGGCCTATCTGAATGGCTGATGGGAGCAAGAACGCACAGCCGGAGGCGAGTGGCCGGCCTGCCATTCAGGTTTCCTAACTGCTCATTAATGTGAACGACTAGGAGACCTGATTGTAAGAGAAACCGCACATGCACAGTGGGAATTGCCAGTGGGGTAAAAATGCTGGAAATCCAGGGAGGACTTCACACATTACAAAGAGGCTGCTAGGCCTCCCACCAATTCATGAGCACCCCATGCACATATGAACACCAAGACTTCCTCCCTCCCCATTATTTAAAGCTCCTGAATTGGGATACCCCACTGTGTGAAACCCTCCAGAACACCCTGAAAAATTCACCTTTTCCTGGTCCAACGGCCTGCACTCTCATCCAATCGGAGCCATTTGCCCTGCATATGTAATACTTGGCCAATGGCTCTGTTTACATGCAGGGCTTTGGCAATCTGTCGCATTCCCCCATCAAAATCCTGGGTTTTGGTCCACTTTAATAAGATAAAAATATATGCCCCAACATAATGTTTGCCCACCCCCCATTCATTCATATACGCACTATACATTGCTCTGCCTTCACTGACTACCTGCCCGCTACTTCATTACCTTGGGGGGGGGGGGAGCATGTCCCTCCTTATCCCATGGGGCAAATTCCTAGGTAGCTGAGAAAACTCACACAGGGTAAGCAGTTTTTGTAAAGTACTTGTAGCATACTACAGTATGCTGGCAGGTATGGGTAGCTCAGGGGTTAATAAGCCCCCTCTCCCTCCTCCCTCCCCTTTCCTCCCTCCTCCCTCCCCCCCTTTCCTCCCTCCCCCCCCCTTTCCTCCCTCCCCCCCCCTTTCCTCCCTCCTCCCCCCCTTTCCTCTCTCCTCCCCCCTTTCCTCCCTCCTCCCCCACCCTCCCTTTCCTCCCTCCTCCCCCACCCTCCCTTTCCTCCCTCCTCCCCCACCCTCCCTTTCCTCCCTCCTCCCCCCCCCCTTTCCTCCCTCCTCCCCCCCCCCCCCCCTTTCCTCCCGGCACTCCTTGCTGACAGTCTGTACCTCTCTCCTTCCAAGTAAAATGCGCTGCCTCTGCTCCCACCATCCACTGCCTGACAAGCAGCGCAGAGGCGGCTGGGAGAGGATGACGTCACTCCCAGCAGCGCTGCTCATGGAGGTGGTGGATGGAGAGACCGGAAGCTGCTCGTTTACCTTTCAGACTGTCAGCAAGGAGTGCAGGGGGGGGGGGGGGAGGAGGGCGTATTAACCCCTGAGCTACCTATGCCTACCAGAGTAACCAGAGTTCTGGCTGTTCTGCGGCTCTAACAGCCACATAAAAACATACAGTTAAAAAAAAAAAACATACCTCTCACTCCATGCTGCTCAAGCGGTAGCAGGGAAGCTGTGTCATCCGTGAGGGAGCAGGCTGATACAGCCGCTGTATCCAGCATCCACGGCGGCAGAGATGGGTTGTGCGGGCCCGCAGGGGGTGGGCAGCAGACCCTGAAGTGACCCATCCTGTCACTGCGCGTGACGCACGTATTAGGGGAGGAGGCGGAGTCTTCCTCCTGTCATCGGTGAGGGGGGCAGGCCAATACACTGGCAGGGTGCTGCCGTTCCAGACAGCTACGGGTGGTGGTAGCAGGCATAGTTGGCCTGCTCACAGATGATTTTTTTTTTATTAATTGTTGCTGGCCCCTGCCCCCATCGTAGTGCCTACATGTGCCTAGTGGCAAATACGGCCCTGCGTAGGAGGTGAGTTTTACTGAATTACCAGGGGTGTTTCACACAGCAGGGCCAAATCAAGGTGCCTAAGGGCAGGGACCAACCCCCCAGGGTAGTCAAAATCCAGGTTATTGGTCCACTTTAATGTGTGTGTTGAGCAGAGGTACTCAGCTGGCGGTCTTTAAACTCCAGTTGTCTGGACCCCTGCCATGGGCCCAAATAGAGGGTGCCATTGCAGTGCTAAATCTCTGCTTTCAGCCGAGTGCTCCCCCTTCTGGGTGCACTATCTTTTAGCCTACCGATGGATTGAACGTTTTTCCTCACTGAAGACCTGACGAGTGCCGGAATGTTGGTAAGTTTGCTTGGTTTATGTGTATGTTTGTTGTGTATGACGTGTGTGTGTGTGTGTGTGCATGTGTATGTATGATTAGTGTGTGCATGTTTGGTATGTTTGTGATTGATGTGTCTGTGAGGAATGGGGTGGCTGATTATGGTGGAGGAGGAGGTAATTACTCTAAGGTTGGGTTGATCACGCTGTGATGGGGGATACTGCTAACCATTGTGGTGGCAGAATAGGTTAAGAATGACCATTGTGGGTGGTGGGGGCTGACCATTTTGGGGGGTTGAGGCTCACCCATGTTGTAGGTTACACTCTACTGTGTGTATGCTTACAGATCGCTAGTCAATGCTAACCCCTCCCCCCCACACACACACACACACCATTGGCCTGCACGTCTCCCCCAACCCAAATTTGGCTTATTGCTGGGGAGTAGCTTTTTAAACCTTTGAAGTTCAGCTCGTACCTTCATCCCACAATAGACCTCGCTAATCAGACCTTTGCTGCAAGTAGTTGAGTACCACTGGTGTAGAGCATTGGGCTTAGTACACAGCCCTGCAGGGACTCCCAAGCTTAATGTGTGTTTACCGATTCTGCCAGATAGTGGTCTTGGTGTTAGAAAATCCAGAATCCATTTGCAGAGGGTAGGTGACATACTGTGGAGCTTTGCATTGTTCAGAGGTCGAAGTAACACTAATTTATACATGGAACCCGAAGCCCCCACTGCGTACAAATACTCCTCCTCCTGAATGACACTAGTAGCAATTTATCCTGGCTGTACACAGCTGGCATTTGATACATTGTCTTATATGTGCTGCTGAGCTAATATAAACAAACTCATACATTGTATCAAATTGTTACATATCTCCCCGGGAAGAGGCAACATTGATGTTATGTCTTTTAACTCTAACTTTGCCTGCAGACATGCAGTCTGTAAATTTTATTAGACCATTTATACCTAGATGCAAGGTGTAACTGGAAAGCTTTAACATGATGTCTGACTATAAAGAGATTTAGTACTATAAAGAGATTTATTCAATATAAGACTATCTCTATATGTTTTTAGAGCTTTCCAGCGACAACCCTGCATATACAAACGTTGAGCACAGAGATACAGAGCCTTTATTTTATAGACTGTATTAGTCATATATGTGTCAGGTATAACATACATACAATGCTCCGCTTCTACAGATACAAACTGTCAACACCGCCTTTATTTTATAAACAGCCGACAAAATAATGGTTCTGTATTTTCTTCTATTTGTAGAATAAGGGGGGTCAGTGGAAAGCTTTGTATGTTATACATGGTGTATATATAACTTATACAGCCCATAAAGGTTCTGTGTCTCTGTGCTCACAGTTTGTATTTGCAGAAGAAGGGTGTCGCTGAAAGTTCTAAGAACATGATGTCTGACTATATAGCGATAGACTTATACTGTATAAGGCTAACTCTATATAGTCCGACTCGGACATGCTTTTATAGCTCTCTAGTGACACCCCTGTTCTGCAGATACAAGCTGTCAGCACAACAGCTTACAACTTGCTCCATGCTGGTTGTAAGGGGCGGCATCTTTTTTTTTCCACCATCACTTTGCATTCACTGATTAACCAACTTTCTCACTTATGCTGACAAGTGTCTCTTGTTTGAATGTATAGTCAGCCATAAAGATGCAGATCTGATGACTGAGAGGTCCAACACAAGAGGAACAGTTACCTTGAAATATTGGAAAATATAAATCAGTCTGAATGAAAGATGCAGCCCCTGACAGCCAGCTTGGGGAGAACAGGAAGCAGCTAAATTATCCCTTTGTCTGGAATGTCCCTTTAAAACCACCTATACCTCTATTGTTAATTTAATTTAATTCTCACAAATTGCGTATTCCATTGTGACTGGAAATACTCCTCCAAGATGATAGGATAAGTATTTCTACTCCTTGGGAAAAAGCCTAGTTCCACCTCTTGACGGTGTTAAATATTGTGTTGTAATCCGCAAAGAGCTCCTGCGACCAATACACCATTTCTTTGCGTATGTGCTATTGTAACACTATAATAGGTTTACTATGGTTTACCTGTGGATATCTGAGATACTATGTTCTTTCTTAAAAGCTTAACACTATAATGCAGTATTGTCAATATTACCGCACATCCACTCTGTGGCCGTATAAAGTGTAACGTCTTTCAGTTGTAGCCATGCTGCATCATCTGCTATTCATCTGCCGGCAACACATTGTGCTCAGCGGAAGGAAGCTGGAATGTGGTGACGTCTCGATATGCAAATAGATTCTCTGCCGCAGCGCACACTGGGAGCTTCTAGATGTTGGATCTTGTAAATGATGTGAATGTTTTTATAAAATTAATTGAATGTTGGGAGCTCCTGCATGTGTGCATAGCAATAGATTGTATGCAGGTATATATGGCCAAAATGCCTTTATCATTCATTAGGAGAGCCTCCATAACTTCACATGGAAGAGCTGTGACTGGCCAGCCCGCTATCTGCACTCCCAACTCATACTTACCTGGCAGGGGAGACACCATGATCCCGAAGGTGGTTCTCCCAGGGTGAGGCTCGGCCATTGCACTCCGGCTGTGCTGACCCCTGCGATTTCCCCAAATGCGGGAAACTCGACTGCATAATTTGTGGTAGTGGGGGACTGCGTTCGCGCTTTCCCCTGATCAGCTCTGGTCAAAGACAGCTTCACCTATTCATTTCATTGATAATATCTCATTTACTGCCTCTTTCACGTACTTGTGGTTTATTCACATCACTCGTATCCGCAGTGGCCATGTTGCTGAATCCTCTTTTAATGCTATTGCGGACACGCTGATGCTGATGTGGAGGGGGTTCAGCGCTAGCACTCTCCACTCACATGGACGCTGGTGACAGGGTGCTTAGAACGTTCTGCAAATGCCAAAAATATATGTGAAAGCCTTCATAGATTACTATGGACAGCTTCTCACATGAGGTTGTGGGGCCAGTTTACAATTACACCAGTGCTGCTAGTCTTATAACTGCTGCTGGAATACTCACTTCAAGATACATTCGTTTTATTGTCATATTCACAGTAACCTCAAATACATTGGATAATGAATTTCAGGAACATCATAAAGTGAGTCATATATACACACTGAGATATTTTCATTTGTATTGTTAAACATGATTATTGTGAGAGTCGCAGTCCAAGGTGACATTTGTATTCGAATGCATAGAAGCTAATTAGATGATTGAACAATCGGAGCAGACGGCCTTGTATTAGAGGTGTTTATAAGTCAGATGTCCTGGGCACAGAAGCTACCTTGTGGTGTCCTTGATTTCTCAGATTTGTAATGTCTGGCAGACGGGAGGAAGGGAAAACAATGTTTTCTGCGGGTGGAATCTATCATTTTAAATAACAAACATAACAAATTAAATATGTCACGAAATCGATTGTTCATGTCTGTTTGACTTGCTGCATTGGAGTGGAATAAGAGAGAAATCAATTCTACAGGTGAGAATCGCAGAATCGTATTTTTCCTCTGCAATTCAGCACCATTTTTAGCTGTGCAAATGTTTGAATAATTTGTACAATTAAAAATGATTCTTAATTGCAGGTAAAGATACATTTTTTTTTCCCATTAAAAAAAATGAGAAAAATTCTCACTGTGCTGAACCGCCCTTCTGTTTGAACTATGCGGAAGTGTGTGTGGACTGTTGTAAATAGTCACTTACACAGGGTACATATAAGACCACTAGGTGTAGTGCAGCCTTTTCACACCACAAAATTTGTGCCGCTTTAAGGCAGAAAAAAATGGCTTCCAACCCAAAGAAATTAGCATATTTTATAGGTGGTGCGACAATAGCACGGGTTGATCAGACCTATTGATCGTTCATCTGATCGGACCGGCCAATCGTACCCCACGTGTGTCACCGCAATTCTTCAATTGGCAACACACGTGGCTATAAACTGCTGCCACCAGAGCATAAACAGTGCTCTACTCTATCATATAATACAGGCCACACACAATACAATCAGATCGAACATATCGATCGACCCACAGCCACTTCCAGGCGGGGGCGATCGAGCTTCCTAGGCAAGTAAGGTAGCCAGGCTCTTCAGAAATAGCGTGAGCTTTTTAGATCAGATCAATTCGGAGCATCTGCTGTATTTTTAGAATTTTATTTAAACAAACAGAAAAACACAAAAACAACAAGAAACACGATGCAAGGTGATAAAAACAGAGTTAACTATAAAACACGGTAAATAAGATAAATAGCAAGTGATATAAAAAAAATGGCAAAATACTTAGGTGTCTGGGCTTGTGGTCTGATCAAATAAAGTCCTTACACGCTTTCTGGTCTTATTCTGCTTGGATGTTAAAAGCCCGCGTGTGTCACTCTTGATGGTAAGTGTTAGAGTGTCCCTGGTCATTCTTCCCAGCCATGCTTATAGCCCCAGAACAGTGGGTCTCCCCCCCCCCCCCCCCCCCCCCCAGGGACTGGTGTTGGTATCGCAGCCTCAGAATATTCCAGTCTCATTTCTGCTATATGATACTGACCACATTCCAAGGGAGGGAGTGACAAGCAGGAGAGGGACCTCTCTATGCCAATTTGTGATCTATTTGCGATTTGTTTATTTTGCTTTTCCCGAGTGGTTTTAATACTAGGTGGGAGGGGGGAAAGGATGTGAGTAGGACAGGACACATTTGATGGGGGTTATCAGCATTGACCTGGCATGTGAGGGTTAGCTAAAGGTAAAACCCAAGTGGGAGGGGGGACAAAAAATGAGGGGTTTACACCAAGCAGGCAGGCCAGCTAAAGTATGTATATATGTATGTATATATATATAATCTGTGTCTATGTCTGTGTGTGTGTGTATATATATATATATATATATATATATAATTGTTATGTTTTGATTCTAAAACCTGTTGCTTGTGGCATGGTGCTCCAGGTTTCAATGCAGCAGTCCCGACAAATCGGTCTGAAGCGAGCATGCTTTCTGTGTTTAGCACATACTTTCTATAGTTAGATTATATTAATAAAATTATTCACAAGTGAAACCTTGTCTATTGTGACATGTGTGTAGGTGTCACGGGAACCCTATTAATTGTGCATGAGTCTCTGTCCCCAGCATGACAGAGGTGTAACCATGCTGCATCATCTGCCATTCATCTGCCGACACCACATTGTGCTCAGTGGAAGGAAGCTGGAATGCGTGACGTCTCAAAATGCAAATAGATTCTCTGCCGCAGCGCACACTGGGAGCGTATAGATTTAGGATCTTGTAAAAGATGTGAATGTTTTTATAAAATGAATCGAACGTTGGGAGCTCCTGCATGTATGCATAGCTATAGATTGTATGCAGGTATATATGGACAAAATGTCTTTATAATGCGCCTCCATAACTTCTCATGGAATAGCTCTGACTGGCCAGCCCACTATCTGCACTCCCAACTCATACTTACCTGGCAGGGGAGACACCATGATCCCGAAGGTGGTTCTCCCAGGGTGAGGCTCGGCCATTGCACTCCGGCTGTGCTGACCCCTGCGATTTCCCCAAATGCGGGAAACTCGACTGCATAATTTGTGGTAGTGGGGGACTGCGTTCGCGCTTTCCCCTGATCAGCTCTGGTCAAAGACAGCTTCACCCATTCATTTCATGGATAATCTCTCATTCACTGATCATTTCACAACTGATCAGTGCTTGTGGTGCATTCACATGGCTCATATCAGTAGATTTTGCTGAATCCTCTTTCAGTGCCATTGAGGTTTTATAATGGAATCAGAAGCGCAGCCTATTTTTCATAGATTTAAAACCAGCTACAAATATGTCCATATGACAGATGCAGATGCTGCTGATGTGGGTGACTGACACTTAAAATTGGGCTGGTGCTACCAATGTTATGCTGGAATAAGCACTTCAAGATTCATTGATTTTATTGTCATATGCACACTAAACCTCAGTTACACAGAACAATGTACCGGTAACTTTTTCTCTGCATCACACCTCCATTCTGACAAAAACTCCCAAAAATTATATTTAAACAATATAAATCTATCAGGAACATAGTAAAGGAAATATGTACAATGAAATATTTGCATGTGTAGTAAGTGAAAATAGAAAGTTTATGGTTAAATATCATTATTGAGAGAATCGCAGTCCAGGGTGGTTTTTGTATGTAAATGCATAGAAGCTATTTAGGTGATTTGAACAATTGTGCAGACACACAGTGGAGCAGACGGCCTTGTACTAGAGGTGTTTTATTTACTTGTCAGATGTCCTGGGCACAGAAGCTACTTTGTGATCTAGTTGTTGTTGAATTCTCAGATCTATATCTTCTGTCAAACAGGAGACGGAAGTAGAATCTGTCATTTTAGACACGTCACAAAATTGATAGTTCTTGTCTGATCAAATAATCAGTGAGGTATGTGCGGACTGCTTCCAGCACCAGCGCCATAACACAAGAAACATTCACACACTGGTATTACTAGCTGGCACAGCCACGGATATAATACAACTTGTATGGGTTAATCATGCCGGTGGGACCCCAATCACTGTCACTGCTGACGAATAATTGCAACAGTCACCAAGGCACTTAAAGTGGACCTTCAGCATGATTTAATGAAAAGCCCAAACCCTTAAAAAAAACTATTCACCAGCATCTAAAATTAATGTATTTAAAGTTTTTAATCACTTTTTATTATTTTCTTCACTGGCCTGCAACTCTGTTCAGCACTCTAGGATACGGGCGCCGACATCTTGGCTCTGTAGCATCGCATACTGAGGAGAGGAGAGGGGTCATAAGTGCAGGGGAGCGGGGTTATAGTTGTGCTTTTGTGGTATCCTGGCTCATGCATATGTACCACACAGCACTTAGGAGCAAGTTAAATGTGAGTCGTTCACCATTTTTACATCATACAGTTAGTAACCTTTCATTCAATAGATGAAATACAATCTATCTTTTAATCTTTATGTTACAACTTATGAGTGGTTATAAAAACTTTAGACTCTAGGCTTGCTCTAGGACTCTAGGAGAACCAGCATTAGGATTATATAATTGCCAATAAAGATAGGCCTGTGCTTAAATAGAAACATGTAAAAGTTGAAAAGCCGATATACATATAATTGGCAAAAACCAGAAAATTCATGGGATATGTAAAAATCATATATATCACCAAGTGGTTCAAAATATTCAGGTTCCGAGGGCTGGAAAAATTTGGGATGGACACACCAAGTTCATTAATTGAACCCCTGTGTTCTGGGTCTTCTGAGGACCATAGTGTGGTAGATGCCTGTCAGTGATGGAAATGCAGCTCCTGTGATGGTTTGGGCACAACCCTCTGGAGAGCTTTATAATCCTGCACATAGTTTCCAAACCAGACTGTGATGCTGGAAGTAACAATGCTCTTGATGGTGTCCCTGTAGAAGTTTCAATAAACATTTTTTTGCATGTAAAAGCCCCATTTCTCCGGGTTATAGCCATACCTCATATGTATTGGTAGACACCCTTTCCTGCCCAGGAGACTCCCCCAAACTGAAACGGCGCTTTAGGGGATTTTCAGATAAAATACAAATATGCTATGCGCTTTCTGCACCTTGCAGTTTTTCAAGACAAACAACCCATTTGAAATACCCCCCCACATATATTGATTGGAAGTACACACCTCACGCTTTCTAGGCATACCAGGATTGTTGACTTGGGCACAGTTTTCTGGAAGTAATCCCTCAATGAATTCTTTGGTTGCATGGAGTTTCCCTAAAAACAACTAAAAAAGAAACAATGCCACATTTTCCTAAAAAAAAAAACTATATGCAAACAATAAAAGACTATTTAAATCTGAAAAAGCTCTCCCGAACAGAACGATACCCAACATGCATAGCTACTGTCAAGGGAAGAGTTTCCCAACACCCCAAAGTAAAGCATGTGCATGAGGGTAATTTTACTTTTCAGCTCTGCAGACAGTGTGCACCCTGCGCTTTTTCAATGAAAATAACCCTTTACATTTAAAATACCCCCATAAACCATATATTCCCTGAAAGTACACAGTGTTAAGCTTTCTAAGCATACCCAGCTTGTTGTAGTGGGCTCATCTTTCTGGAAGTAATCCCTTGAAGAATTCTAAGGTTGCACAGGATTTCCCTAAAAAAAAAAAAAAATGTATAAAAAAAGCAGAATAAAAATCATGTCTTCCTAAAATATCTATATGCCAATGAGAAAAAACAAGCTAAATCTGAAAGGGCAAGTTCCCCTGAGCAAAACAATATCTAACCTGCATAGGTACTTTGAACTCTTTTAATTTCCCGCCTACTATAGATTGTGTCACCCTCTGTTGACAGATATTTTTTCACCATTTTGCACCATGTTTAACCGTGAGTTTTTTTAGGAATTTCCCGGAAAATTATATATTTATTTTTTGCAGCAGAGTATAGGCTTTAAAGTGGACTGAAACCCAGTAGGATCCATTCCCTCCCAGCAGGGCATCCAAAATCAGGATGCCCGCTGTGTGAAACCCCCCAGGTCGGCAGCTACACTTACCTTAATCCCTGTCCAACGGCGCATGCACGGGCCGCAGCCACATCCCCGCTATCCCTCTAGCAGGGAGCGTGCCTGCGCCGGCCCCTATTAGGGGGGAGCGCGATATGCGTCCACCAGAGCGCTCGGAGCCCCTGAGCTTAGGCGTCGCTTAGACGTCCAGCGGCTCCGAACGCGCTGATTGGACGAGCGGATGCACGGGCCAGACCACGCCCATCCCATTCACGGAGCTGGCCGTAAGAAGCAGCGGCGGGCTCTGTCCCGGCCCCGCCGCTGCGATAGCTGTCTTTTACCGGCAGCGATGACAGCGGCGGGGCCAGAGACAGCGCCCCCGCTGCTCCTCCATCTGCTGCTTCTTCCTGGGCATATGCGAGCACCCAGGTCAGGGCAGCAGGTGGGCGTGGCTCCCGCAGTGTGACAGGCAACGCGGGAGCGCCAGGAACGGGTGAGGTTTTTTTTTGTTATTTATTTATTTATTTATTTATTTTTTACATTCGCCTGATAAGGCGCACGGACATTTTCCCCCCACTTTTGGGGAAAAATAAGTGCGTCTTATAGGGCGAAAAATACGGTATTTCTGTTTTTGTTATTGCTTGTATAGTATGTTCAGTAATGTTCCAGAGTGGTTTTATGTGTTTGCATTCAAACCATAGGTGCCTAACCGTCGCCTGATGTTCTTTACACCACCAGCAATCATATTTTCTGCAGGTTTGGTTGTAGTCAGAGGTATAATAATATCTATGCCAGTATTTAAAACTAAATATTTTTAAAGCTGGAGATTTGATGTTGTTTATAGACCGGGATATGTTATCTTTTTCTTTTTGTCTGATCTCTGATCCCGAGTCGTTTTCTCATTTTTTTATGTGTCTTGTTTCCTGTTTTTTATTGGAGAGGTTTAGGAGGAAGTAGTAATATGAGAGTGGTCTACAAGTTTGTTCCTTTTTTAGGAAAATTTGTTGAAATTCGGTAGGAATGAAAGATGTCTCAGGTAAGTTGAGGTTTTTTAGGAGATACTGGGCTTGCAAGGCTTTTATGTATGTTTCGTTTCTGTTTTTCATCAGCTCTAGTATCGTAGGCTTTGTCATGGTTTGCATGGTTTTCCATAGGTGGTAAACTCTAGGTTCCGTGTGTTCTACTATCTCTAGATCTTTCGCTTCCCATTTTCCAATGTTAGCGTTGTTAGAGGTTTCATTAAGTTCCGGAAATGGGAAGTATTCTTTTTTCCCCCATTAGTTTCCTCAGGGTCTCTAGTATGGAAAAAATTGGGTGTTTAGTTTGCTGCTTGAAAGGATAGATTGAAAGGGGCTCTAGTGTTAGAATTTTGTAGGGGTTAAGTGGGTATAGTTCGTTTTTTACCCATGGTGCTTCTTTATCTATGCGAGTCCATTTAACAAGGCGTTGTAAATGGGAGGCCATAATGTAGCGTCCGAAGTTTGGTGCCCCCCAACCCCCATGGGGTATTGTTTTTATTAGCGAGCTGTATGCTACTACTGATTATTCCAATAGAAATTAGCCAGCAATCTGTCTATAGTTTCTATGAAGGTCTTTGGTATGCGGATAGGGATATTCAGAATTTAAAAAATGAATTGTTTTGATCGATGCGATATGTGCCAGAATGTTTAGGGGGAGTTTTGACCATTTAACTATATAGTCCTTCAGTGTTTGCAGTAATGGTGGGAAATTGGCCGAGTACAGTTTGTCGGGGTCAGTCGTTAGGTTAATGCCAAGGTGAGTTATGTGGGTAGAGCTTATAGGGAAGCTCTATTGTATTATCCAGTTCAATCGGAAGCATTACGGATTTTTCAATGTTTAATGAGAAATTAGAATGTATCTTGAACTGGTCAAAGGTTTCCACTATTCTGGTGATTGAGTTTACTGTGGGATCTGTTAAGAGCAGTAGAATGTCGTCTGCGTATGTTAGATGTTTAATTTCGATAGGTCCTATCTTAATTCCTTTAAGTTGCTGATCTGTTTCTATCCGGGTTAATAAGGGGTCTAGGTGCAGATTGAAAAGTAATGGGGATAATGGGCAGCCTTGGCGAGTTCCATTAGCTAGTTCGAAAGGTTCTGATAGGACTCCATTTATTTCTATGTTAGCTCTTTGATTGGTGTATAAGGCCGTTATTTTATCTATAATTCTTGGACCCAATCCTGTTTGATGTAGTGTGGCTTCCAAGTAGGGCCAGGACACATGGTTGAAAGCTTTTTGGGCGTCTAGGGCTAGCATGATGGTTTTGGTTTTCTTAATGTGGTTAATTGCAGAGACCGCCAGAGAAATATTTTGGTATATACCGCTTTTCAGGATAAAACCGGCCTGGAAGCTTAATATGGTATTGGGTATAACTTTAATTAGTCTGTTTGCTATTAAGGAGGCGTAAATTTTCAGGTCACAATTGATTAAAGATATGGGTCGGTAATTGTTACAAGAGCTCGCATCTTTCCCTGGTTTTGGAATAACCTTTATAATGGCTGTATTCATTATTGAGCTCGGGGGGGGGGGGGGGGGGGGTGCAGGCAGTCTATATTGTTTAACCATTTAAGCATAAAGGGTGTTAGTTGCTTTTCAAAGGTCTTATAATATTCTGCTGGTAAACCATCTTCTGGTGATTTATTTTCTTTTAGTTTGGAGATAACGTTAGTTAATTCTTTTAGGGTGAATGGATTATCCAGTTCCTTTGCTAAGTGATTGTTGATTTTGGTCTTGTAGGCTTCCTCTAGATATTCTGTGTGGTCTTGATCTTTCTTATTTATGTTATATATATTTTTATAGAATGTTGCTAATTTGTTTACAATGTCTTCGGTTTTATACTTCCTTTTGCCATCCTTAGTTATTATTTCTTCTACGAAGTTAGTAGCTCTTTTATCTTTTAGGTATAGTGCTAACGCTTTCCCTCCTCTGCCCAGTTTTAGTTTCTGATCTTGTTGCTTCTTTATATTTCCTTTGGTAGTGACGTCGATTATTGTATTTAGTTCATGTCTTAATTTAGTTAGTTTTTTATGTGTCTTCTCTGTTTGTTTTTGTTTATGTGACTGTTCTAGTTCTAGCAATTTTCTCAATAATGGATACTGTTTCTGCTTTGTGTTCATTCCTGGTGTTTTTCAGCAGCTTGGGCTATTCCTCTGAAAAAGCACTTGTGGCATTCCCAAATAGTGTTAAGGTTCACATCGGGCGTATCATTAAAAATAAAGTATTCTTGTAAGGAGTTTTTAAGCCTTTCTGTAATTAGTTTTTGTTGTAAAATCTCTGTATCTAAGGACCAATGGTTTTTCCGTCGTTTTGTTTTTCCCCGTGAAATGGTTAGGATAACAGGGGCGTGATCGCTACAGGTCATTCTTCCAGTCTCGCATTTTTGAATCCTGGAGATTGTGTGTTGTTGTATAAAGATATAGTCTATTCTGGAATATGTTTTGCGGGCCGAGTTATAACAGGTGAAGTTCTTTTCTCTGGTATTTATGGTGCGCCAGCTGTCTATTAGATGTAATTTCCTAAAGTCAATTTGTAATGCGGGGTCATTGAGTGAGATTTGTCTACTTTCGGTTTTCTCTGTTGTGTCTAGAGAAGCATCAGTGACCAGATTTAAGTCGCCGCCCCAGATAATAGTGGCTTTTTTAATTTCATCTATTTTTTTCTTTGGGGCATAAGAGTTGACCAGTGTGCAAATTTCACCGTTAAAAAGGCCTATCCATATAAGTAGGCGTGCTTCCTTATTGCTGTATTCTGTAAATTTCTCAGACTTTGTATTTTTACTTATTAAAATGGCGACTCCCCTAGATTTTTTGGTATATTGATTACTAATAATAGTCCCCAATTCGTTAAAAGCTTGCTGGGGGCTTTTGTTTTGTTTAAAGTGAGTTTCCTGGAGAAAAGCTATATCAGTTTTAGAATATTTGAGGTCTTGTATTATTCTGTTCCTTTTATAAGGTGAATTCGCCCCGCGGATGTTGTAAGTTGTTGTTATTAGATTTTTGGTATCCCAAGGGTTTTTTTGCGGGTCAGCCGTATTTCTGCTTATCTCGTAGTTTTGAAGATGAAAGTTTTCCTGTATTTTTTGTTTCGTATGATTGAGATTTTGGGGACTAGTGTTTTCCAATATTTTTGATTTCATGAGATAGAGGTACTTTGAGGTTGTTCCTGAGTCTGTTTTTATTTAAGTGGTTAGATGTATGCACGTAAATCGAATTAACTGATTTTTCCCTTTTTCCCCCCTCCCATTCCCTTCGCCCGCTCTTGTTTGGACTTCAGAGAGATCTCGTTTTCTCTCAATCCCAAATTGACCATGTATTTTGGTCAAACCCAAACTTCTACTGCCACCCTGTTCACCACACGCTCATGTATTTGAAGGTATATATATATATATATATATATATATATATATTTTTTTTTTTTTTTTTTTTTTTCTCGTATTTGCTTTGCATCTCCTCCTTCATTAATCTATATATAGATATATGCATATACATACATATATACACACGTACACATATATGTATATATGCATACATACACACACAGATTTTTTTTTTTTCTTTCCTTCACCTCTTTATTCTTTGCTTTATTTTCCACCTATTCCTTTTCCTCACCTTCTTCTTCCCCATTTCCCAGTTTTATTCCTTTTATTTTATTTATACCTTTTTTTTCCTTTCTTTCCCCCTTCCGTTACATTCCTCCCTCTCTTCTCCATTCCCCTCTCCTCTCCTCTCCCCTTAATTCTTGCTTCCTACTCTAATTTTTTTTCTTCTCCCTTCCCTTTCCTCACCACCCCTCTTATACCCGTTTTTTCTTCCAATCCATTCCATACACTCCTTACTCTTGGGTTTCCTCCTCCTTGCTGATCACGTGACTGCAAGAAAGAAACAGGCGCGGTCCTCCCGGCCCATAAGTAGCAGCTGCCCCTAATCAGATCAGTTTTCTTTCTTGCAGTGGCAAGATGACTGACTGAAGATTCAGGTAGCTCTCAAGGTTTTGGCAGCAAGCGAGGGACTGAACCCTGTCTGCTCTCTGCAGAGCCTTATTCCCATGGATCCCTCAAGACCCAAGTTTATGCCTCCACAGCATTGGCTGTTTTGGGGTCCGTGAAGGTAAGGTGGAAGCGCCGGGGTCTTGGGGCGCATACAGAGTGTATATGCTCTGGGCTGCAGGCTTCTCAGAAAGCAGGTCAGCCGCAGGTTTCTCTCTGGTGTACCTGCTGAGGATATTTTTATTTTCAACCAACCATTCCTTCTTCCAGTTTAGGTAGGCTTTATTTAGGAAAAAAGGAAAGTTTTTTTTTTCTTTGGTATATGCCTTTAAGAGCTTGACTGAGGTCACACAGGTGGAGGTGGAGTATACCAGAACCACCTGGCTGTTCACTCACTCTCCCTCTTGTGCTGGAAGGAGGTGGATGTGCTGTCTCTGTTTAGCAGGTAAGAAGCTACGTCTGTGACCTGTGCTATGCCCCCCTCCCCTCGCACTTATCTTCGGGTGTGCATTAAGGACGGCTGTGCGCTCTTTTTTCCTCTCCTTAGCAGCGCAGCCTATGTTGTAGCCTGGGCCTCCTCCCCCCCCCCCCCCCCCCAAAAAAAAACCCTGATATGCGCGCGGGGCGCCTCTCCCCCAGACCTCCCCTCTTCAAGATTTCAAGCGGCCATTCTATGGCCAGGGGGACATGCGTGTAGGAGGTTTTGTGAGTTGCAGGTGAGGCCTGATTTAGTAATAAGTGCCTGTGCAGTTTGATTCTGCCATCTCCCTTTCAGGTTGAAAACTTGTAGCAGGGTGAGTGGAGGTTTTGTGAGTTGCAGGTGAGGCCTGATTCATTAATAAGTGCCTGTGTAGTTTGATTCTGCCATCTCCCTTTCAGGTTGAAAACTAGCAGCAAGGTGAGTGGAGGTTTTGTGAGTTGCAGGTGAGGCCTGATTCATTAATATGTGCCTGTGTAGTTTGATTCTGCCATCTCCCTTTCAGGTTGAAAACTTGCAGCAAGGTGAGTGGTTATATTATTATAGAATATAAGGATTTGACTTTGGTTTGGATTCTTTATATCAATCCTTTATTAAACAATTTTAAATATTTTTAAATATTGTTAAACTTTTTCCAAGTGTCTTTTATACTAATGATCATTATATTTATTTTTTACAGTATTAGTTTTTTTCTCTTTAATAATAATTAGTGTTCTGTTTTTGTTATCAATTTAATTATTTTGTATTTACTCATAAGATAATTATTTTATCGCTTTTATTGCTTTTATTTATTATATCATTACAATGTCATTATAATATCTTTAAGATATTACTATAATACTCTTATATATAAGCAATTAAAAGTAAGTTCATTTCTTGAAAGAATGCTTTTAAAGAAGGAAGAAAAGAAAAGAGGGAAAAAGATCAGTTATTAATCCATTTGCCTCCTCTTTTATTTTTAGATTTGGAAGAAGGACAAAAAACAGGGTTGCGGTTCCTCCCGGTCCCTTTTTTAGGGGATTGGTTCAGGCTCAGGCCCTATAATAAACACCATGTGGGAGGCATTGGGGACAGCGATACGGCATCCCTCTGGAGCAGGAAAAGATCTGCCCTTTGTGCAAAACTGCATCCTCTAGGCAGCTTTTGGCACAGTATGTTCCGCCTGCGCCGTTATGATCGGCCTAGATCACAACAGAGCGGCTGATCGAGTATCTAGCACTGCGAATGCTGGAGGGAGCACGGCGGCTCATCCATCCCCTGTTTCCCCTCAAGGGGGTGAAAGCAGTGATGGACAAACAGGTTTTGCTTACAGGCTGAATAATCTGGAGAGGCAGTTGTCTTTGGTTTTGCCAAACGGGCCACCTATAAGAAAAGACATTTAGAGCCTGTGGCAGTAGTTGCCTCCTTCGGTGAAGAAGAGGATGAGGATTATATGGACGAGCAGGCCTCTGAGGGCAAGCTGCAATCAGAAGAGGATAGTAACTCCATTTTGTTTTCATCCGATGAGGATCCTCTCCTTGTGAATGAGACTGAAGGTCTACTTTCGGTAGTTTTTGATACCTGGAATATCTCCCCTCCTGAGGTTGTGAAAAGAAAGAAGGATGATCTGTTTAAGCCTGTCAGGCAAAGCAGGTGTTCCTTGAACAACCACACTTTTCTAGGATGTTTCTTAAGGAGTGTGAAAACCCTAATAAATTACAGGCCATTCCTAAGATTCTAGATGTCAGATATCCTTTCCTGGCAGACATAATCAAAATTTGGTCTTATCCGCCTGATGCGGACTCCCCTGTGGCAGGGTTATCTAACACTTCAGTGATGCCATCCGCTACTATGGGGTCCCTTAGAGATCCCACAGAGAAACATATGGATCAGTTGGCCTGCCATGTCTTCGCCATGATAGGCTCCCTTCTCCGCCCGGTTTGTGCCACGGCCATTGTATCCCTGGCGTCGGGAAAGAAGATGAAGAAGAAACTAGCCAAGGCCAGGTCGCGCAGGCTGTCCCAAGAGTCCAAGGACTTTAAGGACTGTTTGGACTTTAATGCATTTGCCATTACTGAAATGGAGGATGCAGTCAGGTTGGCAGCCAGAACTTCTGCGCTCCTTGTGGCATTACGCCGTTCATTATGGCTTAGACAATGGTGAGCGGACGCCGCCGCTAAAAAGGCACTGACGGATTTACCCTTTTTAGAGAGCAGACTTTTTGGGGAAAAGCTGGACGGTATGGTTAAGGACGGCAAACTGCCTCAGAGGAAAAAATCGACTAGGCCTTTTCAGAGGTCATCATCTTTTCGGCCCTTCGGAGGGGCAGAGGGGCCTTTCGGCCTTCCTCCCGCAAGAATTTTTGGGGTAGAGGAAGAGCGCGTAATAGGGCAGGAGGATCCTGGAGAAGTAGGCCTAAACCTCCAGCCAAGTCCACTTCAGCATGAGAGGGCGCCCTCACCCGAGCGGGTGGGGGGGGCGGCTTTTGCAGTTTGCTCATATCTGGAGGCGCCGCGTAAGGGATCAGTGGATCCAAGAGGTAGTGTCCTCAGGTTACAAGATCGAGTTTGCAGCCAGACCGCCCGCAAGGTTCCTTCGGTCAGGGGCATCCCGGAACCAGTCAAAGCTAGATGCCCTGAAGTCCGCAATTCAGCATCTTCTTCAAAAAGGGGTAATTGCTCGAGTACCCTTTCAGGAAGGTCAGGGGTTTTACTCCAACCTGTTTACAATCCCCAAGAAGGATGGGTCAACTCGTCCCATTTTAGACCTGAAGGATCTGAACAAGTATATCCGCGTGAGACACTTCCGCATGGAAACGGTGAGGTCAGCTTTAACAGTAGTTCGACCATACTAGACATAAGGGACGCATATCTGCATGTGCCAATTTTTCCGGGACATCAAAGATTCCTGAGGTTTGCCCTGGAAGACGAGCATTTCCAGTTTGTGGCACTCCCGTTGGGGATATCCTCGGCTCCAAGAGTTTTCACTAAGGTTTTGGCAGGTCTCATGGCAATTTTCAGGAGCCAGGGGATGTGTATTGTCCCCTATCTGGATGATCTTCTAATATCAGCCGGATTGCAGCAGCAGATCCTGAAGGACACACATATGATCCGATCGGCTCTGGATGAATTCGGCTGGGTGATCAATTACCCGAAGTCTCATATCACTCCGGCACCAGTAAGGAACTTCTTAGGTTTGATTCTGGACACCGTCCAAGTCAAGGTGTATCTTCCAGAACAGAAGACTCGACTAATCCAAGATCAGATAGTGCTTTCTGGCTTGCCGACAGCCGACTATTCGGCTGGGTATGAAGTTGATGGGCCTGATGGTGGCCTGCTTTGAGGTGGTGCCCTTTGCTCAGTTTCACATGAGGCCCCTTCAATGGACTCTATTGGTGAGCTGGGATCGAGCCCCACAGTCGCTGGATCAGATCTTTGTACTAACGCCCTTGGCAAGACATTCCCTTCTGTGGTGGATGGACCCTCTTCATCTGTCTGTAGGCAGGTCCTTCTTGACTCCACAGTGGCAGTTCATTGCCACGGATGCCAGTCTCACAGGATGGGGCGGCATTTGGCAGACTCAGAAAGTCCAGGGCCAATGGGGACCGAGAGAAAATCAGCTTCCCATAAATGTATTGGAATTAAGAGCCATCGGGCTAGTTCTTCAGTATCTGACCCCCAGCTTGAAGGGACAGGCA
The DNA here is from genome assembly GCA_027917425.1 of Gastrophryne carolinensis. Taxonomy (NCBI): domain Eukaryota; kingdom Metazoa; phylum Chordata; class Amphibia; order Anura; family Microhylidae; genus Gastrophryne; species Gastrophryne carolinensis. The sequence goes on from CM051234.1 coordinate 591,330,061, forward strand.
GTCCAAGGCCAGTCGGACAACCGGATGGCGGTTGCTTATATCAATCATCAGGGGGGTACCCGGAACAAGGGTGCTCTTCGGGAGTTAAGCCGGATTCTGATCTGGGCAGAGGAGAATGTTCCCTGCATCAGGATGCCGACGCTCTGAGCAGGAAGATTCTGCATCGGGGAGAATGGTCCCTCAGTTGGAAGGTTTTTTCAAGCCATTTGTCTTCGCTGGGGACGTCCGGAAGTGGATCCCTTTGCATCCAGACACAATCGCAAGCAGCCGAGATTCATGTCCCTGTCAAGAGATCCTTTGGCTATAGCCACGGACACCCTTTCGGTCCCTTGGACAAGGTTCAAGCTCCTGTACATTTTTCCCCTGTTTCCGCTTCTGAGTCGAGTACTAAGAAGGATAATTCAGGAAGGAGTACCTACCATTCTAGTAGCTCCTCATTGGCCAAGAAGAAGTTGGGTCTCAGACATAACAAGGATGGCGGTAGACCAATGGCGCCTACCGATCGAGCCAGATCTTCTCACTCAGGGGGCGCTTCGGCACCTGAATTTACAGATGCTGGCTTTGACGGCTTGGCTATTGAGACCACGGTCCTAGCTGAGAAAGGATTATCGGCTAAGGTCATTCATACCATGATTCAGGCCCGGAAGAAGTAGTCTTCCATGATTTATTACAGGATCTGGCGGTCATTCATATCCTGGTATGAGGCTAGGAATGTCTCATACAGATTGTATTCAATTTCCAGAATTCTAGAATTCCTTCAGAATGGCTTAGAAATGGGTCTACAATTAAGCACTCTAAAGGGACAGGTATCTGCCTTATCCATTTTTTTCCAGAAGTCTATCGCTAGTAATAGACTCATTAAGACTTTTTTTCAGGGAGTCACTCATGTTCGTCCACCACGCAAGTCTATTCTACCGGTGTGGGACTTGAATTTGGTGTTGACGGCTCTTCAGGGTGCTCCCTTTGAACCTATGATTGATTCTCCAATAAGCATTTTGACGCTTAAGGTAATATTTTTAGTGGCAATCTCCTCTGTGCGGCGTGTTTCAGAGTTAGCCGCTTTATGCATGAAGTCTCCTTATTTTGAGTTACACAGAGACAAGGTAGTTTTTCGTTTTAAGCCTGATTTTTTACCTAAGGTCATCTCTCCTTTTCACCTTGATCAGGAGGTACTATGCCCAGTTCCGGCTAATGCTAAGGAAAGGGCGCTTCATTCTTTAGATGTGGTTAGAGCCATCAGGTATTATTTGGCAGCTACAGATGCCTTCCGCAAGACGGTTTTTCTTTTTGTCATTTCAGAAGGACCAAAAAAGGGGGCTTCCGCCAGCTAAGGCCACTGTCAGTAAGTGGATTAAGCAGGCAGTAGCTAGAGCTTACTCGGCCAAGGGAAAAGAACCCCCTTTTCAGGTCACAGCCCATTCCATTAGGGCCATTGGGGCTTCCTGGGCTTTTCAGCATCAGGCTTCGGTGGAACAGGTTTGCAAAGCGGCCACCTGGTCTTCTGTTCATACTTTCACCAAGTTTTACAAAGGTGGATGTTAGAGCCTCAGCTGACGCTGTTGTTGGTCGGAAGATTCTACAGGCAGTAGTGAAGTGAACTTCCTGCCGTTCTGCATTAGAGGATCCCGCCCATAGATGGCACTGCTTTTGGAGATCCCAAGAGTAAGGAGTGTATGGAATGGATTGGAAGAAAAAACACAATTCTGTGAGATACTCACCTGTAGAATTGTTTTTTCTGGGAATCCATTCCATACACTCCGGCCCACCCGTTTTTTGTGGGTCATGTTATCTTCCGATGCTTTTCTGATGGTGTGTTTAATCATTTTTTGATTATTAATTCAGACATTTAAAGAGAAAGAGAAGATATATATATATAAGATTATATATATATGCATAGAGATTTATGAAGAGATAAAAAAAAAAAAAAAAAAAAAAGAATATAAGTAATATGACTTAATTTTGAGAGCATTTTTTGGTTGAGTTTGATGTGTACTAACATGGATTCTTATTGCGGCCTCCCGGCCTGCCTCTAAATTATTTACTGCTTTTTAAGTAAACTGATCTGATTAGGGGCAGCTGCTACTTATGGGTCGGGAGGGCCGCGCCTGTTTCTTTCTTGCAGTCACGTGATCAGCAAGGAGGAGGAAACCCAAGAGTAAGGAGTGTATGGAATGGATTCCCAGAAAAACCAATTCTACAGGTGAGTGTCTCACAGAATTGTGTTTTTTTTCTTTTTTTTTCCTTCTCTTCTCCCTCCTCCCCCTCTCCTTCCTTTTGTCTATTGAGGTTTACCTTATGGGTTTAGAGACCAGAATTCTACCAAATTTTTCTAGATTTAAAAAAAAAATAATACATTTGCATAAAGAAAACAAGAAAAAATATTTTTTATAAAATTGTCTCCTTTATTTTAAACAAAACATTTGTTTTATTAAAGAAATCCATATTGCATGTGAAACCCTATTTGTCCTGATTACAACGTTCCCATTCTTTTGCAAATTTTAAGGATTAAAAATCCACAAAAAGGTTGTGGGGTCCCCCCTACCCAGCTTAACCAGCCGGGGATCAGCTATGCAGGGCTTGTAGAACAGGGCACAGGGGCCAGCTTTGGTGTCCGCACCACCTAAATTGGCCACGGGCCCTTCTAAACCCCCCCCCCCGGGCTTTGGGGAGGCAGGTAATAGGGGGGCTGGGGGTTAATAGCAAGTCACCCGGAAGCCTTGTAAACTGGTATAGGGGATCTCATGGATCCCTTACCAGTTCTCAAGGGGTTAACAGTAAAAATAAACACACCACACATAAGAAAAAAAAAATATATATTTTTTTTCTTTACTCACCTCCGATCCTCTGCTGTCCCCCAACGATCATTTCCCACAAAGCTCCTATGACAGCTGCCGGGTGATCGGTGGAGGTGGGGCTACTGAGCGTCTCGGGGCGGGTGAGAAATGCTGGGCCATCCGTCCTTCCCCCAAAAGGGGCAGGGCTAGCAGCTGGCAACCCAGGAAGTGAGGGAGAGGGCAATTTCACGGCTTTTCTTTTTATTTCTTTGCCCGCTAGCTAGGGTAAATGCCAGGCTCATTCATTTAACGTGGTTGTCACTTAAGGGTTGGAGGGGCGACCACAAAAATTTAAAAGGTTAAAGAAAGATTGTGGTCCTGGCACCATGTTACCAGATTGGTGCCTACATTCAATATGTTGTCTCATCACCAGTGATGAGCAGAACACACCCCAATTCAGAGCAACCACGATTCTCCAGAATCAGATGCTAAATCCTGGGATTGCATGCACCCACATCCGGATCCTATTATAGTGCATTGGGGGGGATCCTAATTTGTATTGTGGCACAAAAAGCACTGCCAAATACTCAAAAAATGCCAAGGAACACTATCAAAAGGCATCCAGATATTCAATAAGTTTTTTAATGAGCTCTACTATTAGGACAGTTAGCCAGACACCACACTAGAGCCAGATTACAAAAGTAGAAGAACCCTACAGGACACCCCCAGTAAGAAATTAACCACCTACCCCCCAGTATAAGCAGAGGACCAATTTATAGATTTTACATCTGATGAAGAAAGGGCAAAGGGCCCAGTAAGGACACCCCTAGTTCAAAAAATGAGGCCTTCCTCCATCCAGATCCAGTCAGAGGAAAACTGTAGCCAGCAGATTGCCCACAATAGGTTTCATAAATATTACGTTTCAGGATGAAAGTGCAGAGGGATGTGTCAGGTCTCTCCCAGCAATGCAGAGCAGTGACAGCATTGGCACCAGCAGAAATTGGAAGGTACTGTGACTGAGGATTATTATAATGCATCTTTGATGTTACATAGGGAATCTGCAGGAGGGATGTGGAAGTTCCCTGATAGTCAATACTTCATTTGTATTAACATCAGGTGATCCACATTCCCCCCAACTGCATTGAATATCCTTTCAAATAGCAATCTAGCAGCAGCTTTTCAGGGGGGAGGGAGGGCAGAGATGTGACCATGCTGCATCATCTGCCATTCATCTGCCGGCAACACATTGTGCTCAGCGGAAGGAAGCTGGAATGTGGTTGTGGTGACGTCTCGAAATGCAAATAGATTATCTGCCGCAGCGCACACTGGGAGCGCTTAGATGTGGGATTTTGTTACCGATTTGAATGTTTTAAAAGAATTAATTGAATATTGGGAGCTTCTGCATGTATGCATAACTATAGATTGTATGAATGTATATATGGACAAAATGCCTTTATCATGAGTCAAGAGAGCCTCCATAACTTTACATGGAAGAGCTCTGACTGGCCAGCCCACTATCTGCACTCCCAACTCATACTTACCTGGCAGGGGAGATACCATGATCCCGAAGGTGGTTCTCCCAGGGTGAGGCTCGGCCATTGCACTCCGGCTGTGCTGACCCCTGCGATTTCCCCAAATGCGGGAAACTCGACTGCATAATTTGTGGTAGTGGGGGACTGCGTTCGCGCTTTCCCCTGATCAGCTCTGGTCAAAGACAGCTTCACCCATTCATTTCATGGATAATATCTCATTCACTGCTCATTTCACAACTGATCAGTGCTTCTTGTGGTGCCTCTACAACAGACCTGGGCAATGTACGGCCCGCGGGCCGTATACGGCCCTTTGCTAGGCTCTTACCGGCCCGGGCTGAGCTGGCCAGTAAGAGACGCAGAGGAAGGGAAAACATGCCAGACTCGACGAGCCGAGTGGCCGATCGGCTGCTGCTTAACTTAGGTGATCGCCTGTGTACAGTGTGAGAGGCTTAGGTTAAGCAGCAGCTGATCGGCCGCTCGGCTCGTCGGGTCTGGCACATTCTCCCTTCCTCTGAGGAAGCCAGACCCGATGAGCAGGTGATAGAGACCTGGGGACTTTGGAAGGACAGAGTAGGAGCTCCAGAGCATCAGTAAGTCTGCTCAGAAAGATTATGTCGTTTGCTTGTGTTTTCCCTTCCTGCCTGCTGTCTCTTTTTCACCATGTACCTGCCCACCATGCTCTCACCATGTCCCCTTCCTGCTGTCCACATGCTCTCACCATGCCCCCTTCCATGCTCTCACCATGTCCCCTTCCTGCTGTCCACATGCTCTCACCATGTCCCCTTCCTGCTGTCCACATGCTCTCACCATGTCCCCTTCCTGCTGTCCACATGCTCTCACCATGTCCCCTTCCTGCTGTCCACATGCTCTCACCATGCCCCCTTCCTGCTGTCCACATGCTCTCACCATGCCCCCTTCTTGCTGTCCACATGCTCTCACCATGTCCCCTTCCTGCTGTCCAAATGCTCTCACCATGTCCCCTTCCTGCTGTCCACATGCTCTCACCATGTCCCCTTCCTGCTGTCCAAATGCTCTCACCATGTCCCCTTCCTGCTGTCCACATGCTCTCACCATGTCCCCTTCCTGCTGTCCACATGCTCTCACCATGCCCCCTTCCTGCTGTCCACATGCTTTCACCATGGCCCCTTCCTGCTGCCCACATGCTCTCCCCATGCCCCCTTCCTGCTGTCCACATGCTCTCACCATGCCCCCTTCTTGCTGTCCACATGCTCTCACCATGTCCCCTTCCTGCTGTCCACATGCTCTCACCATGTCCCCTTCTTGCTGTCCACATGCTCTCACCATGTCCCCTTCTTGCTGTCCACATGCTCTCACCATGTCCCCTTCTTGCTGTCCACATGCTCTCACCATGTCCCCTTCTTGCTGTCCACATGCTTTCACCATGCCCCCTTCTTGCTGTCCACATGCTCTCACCATGCCCCCTTCCTGCTGCCCACCGTGCTCTCACCCTGCCCCCTTCCTGCTGTCCACCGTGCTCTCACCATGTCCCCTTCCTGCTGTCCACATGCTCTCACTATGTCCCCTTCCTGCTGTCCACATGCTCTCACCATGTCCCCTTCCTGCTGTCCACATGCTTTCACCATGCCCCCTTCTTGCTGTCCACATGCTCTCACCATGTCCCCTTCCTGCTGTCCACATGCTCTCACCATGCCCCCTTCCTGCTGCCCACCGTGCTCTCACCATGCCCCCTTCTTGCTGACCACATGCTCTCACCATGCCCCCTTCCTGCTGCCCACCATGCTGTCACCATGCCCCCTTCCTGCTGTCCACCATGCTCTCACCATGTCCCCTTCCTGCTGTCCACCATGTCCCCTTCCTGCTGTCCACCGTGCTCTCACCATGCCCCCTTCTTGCTGTCCACATGCTCTCACCATGCCCCCTTCCTGCTGCCCACCGTGCTCTCACCATGCCCCCTTCTTGCTGTCCACATGCTCTCACCATGTCCCCTTCCTGCTGTCCACATGCTCTCACCATGCCCCCTTCCTGCTGCCCACCGTGCTCTCACCATGTCCCCTTCCTGCTGTCCACCGTGCTCTCACCATGTCCCCTTCCTGCTGTCCACATGCTCTCACCATGTCCCCTTCCTGCTGTCCACCATGCTCTCACCATGTCCCCTTCCTGCTGTCCACATGCTCTCACCATGTCCCCTTCCTGCTGTCCACATGCTTTCACCATGCCCCCTTCTTGCTGTCCACATGCTCTCACCATGTCCCCTTCCTGCTGTCCACATGCTCTCACCATACCCCCTTCCTGCTGCCCACCGTGCTCTCACCATGCCCCCTTCTTGCTGACCACATGCTCTCACCATGCCCCCTTCTTGCTGTCCACATGCTCTCACCATGTCCCCTTCCTGCTGTCCACATGCTCTCACCATGCCCCCTTCCTGCTGCCCACCGTGCTCTCACCATGCCCCCTTCTTGCTGACCACATGCTCTCACCATGCCCCCTTCCTGCTGCCCACCGTGCTCTCACCATGCCCCCTTCTTGCTGACCACATGCTCTCACCATGCCCCCTTCCTGCTGTCCACCATGCTCTCACCATGTCCCCTTCCTGCTGTCCACCATGTCCCCTTCCTGCTGTCCACCATGTCCCCTTCCTGCTGTCCACCGTGCTCTCACCATGCCCCCTTCTTGCTGTCCACATGCTCTCACCATGCCCCCTTCCTGCTGCCCACCGTGCTCTCACCATGCCCCCTTCTTGCTGTCCACATGCTCTCACCATGTCCCCTTCCTGCTGTCCACATGCTCTCACCATGCCCCCTTCCTGCTGCCCACCGTGCTCTCACCATGCCCCCTTCTTGCTGACCACATGCTCTCACCATGCCCCCTTCCTGCTGCCCACCATGCTGTCACCATGCCCCCTTCCTGCTGTCCACCATGCTCTCACCATGTCCCCTTCCTGCTGTCCACCATGCCCCCTTCCTGCTGTCCACCATGCTCTCACCATGTCCCCTTCCTGCTGTCCACCATGTCCCCTTCCTGCTGTCCACCGTGCTCTCACCATGCCCCCTTCCTGCTGTCCACCATGCTCTCACCATGCCCCCTTCCTGCTGTCCACCGTGCTCTCACCATGTCCCCTTCCTGCTGTCCACCGTGCTCTCACCATGTCCCCTTCTTGCTGTCCACCGTGCTCTCACCATGTCCCCTTCCTGCTGTCCACCGTGCTCTCACCATGTCCCCTTCTTGCTGTCCACATGCTCTCACCATGCCCCCTTCCTGCTGTCCACCATGCTCTCACCATGCCCCCTTCCTGCTGTCCATCATGCTCTCACCATGCCCCCTTCCTGCTGTCCACCATGCTCTCACCATGTCCCCTTCCTGCTGTCCACCATGCTCTCACCATGCCCCCTTCCTGCTGTCCATCATGCTCTCACCATGTCCCCTTCCTGCTGTCCACCATGCTCTCACCATGCCCCCTTCCTGCTGTCCATCATGCTCTCACCATGCCCCCTTCCTGCTGCCCACCATGCTCTCACCATGCCCCCTTCCTGCTGTCCATCATGCTCTCACCATGCCCCCTTCCTGCTGCCCACCATGCTCTCACCATGTCCCCTTCCTGCTGCCCACCATGCTCTCACCATGTCCCCTTCCTGCTGTCCACCATGCTCTCACCATGCCCCCTTCCTGCTGTCCATCATGCTCTCACCATGCCCCCTTCCTGCTGCCCACCATGCTCTCACCATGCCCCCTTCCTGCTGTCCACCATGCTCTCACCATGCCCCCACCATACCCCCTTCCTGCTGTCCACCATGCTCTCACCATGCCCCCTTCCTGCTGTCCATCATGCTCTCACCATGCCCCCTTCCTGCTGTCCATCATGCTCTCACCATGCCCCCTTCCTGCTGTCCACCATGCTCTCACCATGCCCCCTTCCTGCTGTCCATCATGCTCTCACCATGCCCCCTTCCTGCTGCCCACCATGCTCTCACCATGTCCCCTTCCTGCTGTCCACCATGCTCTCACCATGTCCCCTTCCTGCTGTCCACCATGCTCTCACCATGCCCCCTTCCTGCTGCCCACCATGCTCTCACCATGTCCCCTTCCTGCTGTCCACCATGCTCTCACCATGTCCCCTTCCTGCTGCCCACCATGCTCTCACCATGCCCCCTTCCTGCTGTCCATCATGCTCTCACCATGCCCCCTTCCTGCTGTCCACCATGCTCTCACCATGCCCCCTTCCTGCTGTCCATCATGCTCTCACCATGCCCCCTTCCTGCTGTCCATCATGCTCTCACCATGCCCCCTTCCTGCTGTCCACCATGCTCTCACCATGCCCCCTTCCTGCTGTCCATCATGCTCTCACCATGCCCCCTTCCTGCTGCCCACCATGCTCTCACCATGCCCCCTTCCTGCTGCCCACCATGCTCTCACCATGCCCCCTTCCTGCTGTCCACCATGCTCTCACCATGCCCCCACCATACCCCCTTCCTGCTGTCCACCATGCTCTCACCATGCCCCCTTCCTGCTGTCCATCATGCTCTCACCATGCCCCCTTCCTGCTGTCCATCATGCTCTCACCATGCCCCCTTCCTGCTGTCCACCATGCTCTCACCATGCCCCCTTCCTGCTGTCCATCATGCTCTCACCATGCCCCCTTCCTGCTGTCCATCATGCTCTCACCATGCCCCCTTCCTGCTGCCCACCATTCTTACACTTTGCCCCAGCTGATATGAGCTCTCCTTCCAGACTGCCAGAAGCCAAGGGCTTCTCTGATTGGCTGGGAAATTATCACATCAGAACGTTTGAAGTGGACCAAAACCCTGCTTTATCAGCCTGGGAATCTTATAGATCCCCTCCCCGCGGGGCATCCAAAATCGGGATGCCCCGCTGTGTGAAACCCCCAGGTCGCCCATAAACTCACCTTCTTTCCCAGTTCAACGGCGCATGCACGAGCTGCGGCCGCATGCCCGCTATCCCTCTAGCAGGGCGCGTGCCTGTGTCAGCCATTTGAGAATGGCCAGCGCGGGCGCGCTCCGTTAGAGGGAAGCTCGAGATGCAGCCGCCAGCGCACTCAGAGCCGCTGAGCTTAGACGTCGCTTAGACGCCCATAGCTCAGCGGCCCTCCACAATATTTTTAGTTTCTCATGTGGCCCCATGGAAAAAATAATTGCCCACCCCTGCTCTACAAACATGTCCAATACGACCACCAGATGCTGGTGATTAAGATGACTGACGCTTACAATTAGACTGGTGATGCCAGTGTGATAACTGCTACTGGTGGGTCTGATTTGGTTGTCCATGATTCCTTAGATCTGTAACTTCTGGCAGACAGGTCAAGGGAAAGCCATGTATGCTGGTGCCTAAAATATGTCATTTTAAATATGTCACAAAATTGATTGTTCTCGTTTGTTTGATTGAACAATCTGTGACATATGTGTGGGCTGCTTCCAGCACAGAGAACAATCACACCAAAAACACCCCCACACTGTTACTATTAGCTTCCACCGTACAATTTTATATGATAAAAGCAATCAGGGAAACCACAATTACTGTTTAATCAAACTTTGGTGACGAGTAGTCAAGATTGTTGCCAAACACACCATGCGTGCTTATGGAGCGCTGCTCCACCGTAGTACCCCACCAAAGGGTAGGTGGTATAGGCTGATGGTGAGCCTCTATGGGATGCCCCTCCCACATTATTGCCCCATGCCCCGTGTAGCGGTGGGCCCTGTACAAAGGGCCGCCAGCCTCCCTCATTCTCCCGGTAGCCTTCGGGGGGAAAGAAGGGGTGGTGGGCGTGTGGGTGTCAGTGTATTGTGATTACGTGCATATGGCCTTTGGTAATGTCTTTGGACTTTTATATGTAGTGTCAGCCGGTGCGCCGACTTGTCTTTTTACTCTGGCAAATGCCGCCGCCGCCGCCGCACGTGCCTTTTCCTTCATTTGGATGTTCCGCGCCGGGCGGCGGTGTTACCTCAGACGCTTCTGCGTCCTCATTGGCTGCTTGTGGGACTTCGCACCCAGCGGGGGGGGGGGGGGGGGGGGGGCGCGGTCTGGCCTGGCGCGCCCCGCGTCACGGCTCGCTCTGGGCTGCCCTTCGAGGTACTCGGCGCCATTTTGTCCGCGCGCGCATGACGTCCTCACTTACTGTGGTCCGTAAGTGCCCTCGTGGGCGGCTTTATGCTCATTGTAGTGTTTTTCGGTTCTGACACCCTTTCTTCTCATTGTTTCTTTCAGAGGGTGAATCCATTGGCTTCTCCCGGCCCGGTGTAATTGATAGTCGGGCCTTGTATAATTCTCCCACTTCCCTAGCGGGTCATTGGGGCATCCAGGGTTGCTTTATAGCGTCAATCCCTACTGGCATGTTGTGCCTAAAATCACCATATGGAGGCATCGCAGGATAATGTGACCGGGGTCCCCTTGGGACAAGACCGGCTGTGTATGGCATGTGGTCAACCCCATGCTGACGCTGACAGGGCACGGGTCTGCGTACCCTGTGCTGAGCAAGCGCTGGCCTTGCAATCTGGCCTGCCAGTGGCTGCACCTTGTTTCACTTCACCTACTCCCCCAAGCTTAAATCTCACTCCTGCTGAGTCGCATGCAAGTGGGGATTCTCAGCCTAATTTGGCTTCTAGATTGCCTACGGCTGAACAGATTATTGCAAGGTCTTTAGTGCGTAAGGGCCCTGGTAAGAAGCGGCACTTGATGCCTTATGTTACTGTTTTCCCTATGGGATCTCAGGAGTTTATGAATCTGTGTGGCTATACCCCTTCTGATGAAGGAGAGCTCTTTTCTGACTCAGGCTCATCTGATGAGAGGTCGAAAGGTCATGACGAGTCTGGCCCTGACCCCTGGGCCCAGGATGACACTGACAGATTATTGATCCAGATCTTTGAGGTTCTGTCTATCTCTCTCCCTGGTGAGGCTCCCAGGCAAAGAGGGGAGTGTTTCCATACAGCAGCATCACGTTTGGAATTTCTAGAGCAGGCACATTTCCATACCCTTGTGCTCAAGGAATGGGAGTGCCCCAGTAAACTTCCTGGGGTTCCAGGGGATTGGGATAGGAAGTATCCTTTTCCCCCTGAGGTGGTTAAATGTTGGTCCTCCCCTCCCATAGGGCTATCTAACACCCCTGTCTTGCATCCCCCTGATTATACTACCCTTCGGGATGCTGAGGACCGGCGCATTGACCTGCTGGCCTCCCACGCCTTTGCATGTGCGGGGGCGGCGCTGCACCCGGTCTGTGCCTCTGCCATTACTGCTGTGGCCGCTAGAACCCTCATCAGAAAAATGCTTGATCGTGCCCCTGATGATCTCCCTTGGGAGGTGTTTAATGCACTCTCCAGTTGTGATGTGTTTGTGAAATTTATCCTATTAGCATTGGATGACACCATCAGAATGGGTGCAAGAACTTCTGCCCTTGTGGTGGCTATACGTCGCTTGGTCTGGCTGCGACAGTGGGGTGCTGACAATGCTGCGAAGAAGGCCCTTACTGGGCTTCCCTTTTAAGGGGCTACGCCTGTTTGGGGCCCGTCTAGACCTGTTTGGTAAGAGAGGTATGTTACCCCAACGCAGGCCCCATGGTGTTAAACAGGAACCAGGGGTGTCCTTTGCGGGGGCTCGCGCAGATTCCTGCCCCAGGAGCAGCAGACAACGCCCTGGCTCCTCCGGAGGGGCTAAGCCCAAATCTTCCCCCAAGTCCCCTCAAGCATGATGGGGCGCCCTCGCCCAGCAGGGTGAGGGGACGGCTGCGGCACCTTGCTCATGTCTGGAGGCATCACGCCTCAGACCGGTGGATTCAGGAGGTAGTGTCCTCCGGCTACAAGATAGTTTGCTGTACGGCCTCCCCCAAGATTATCAGGTCTCGGGTACTCCTGGTCCCTGCCTCTGCTCAGGTGTTGGGGCAAGCCTTGCAAGGCCTGTGGGGTCTGGGGGTCAATTGCAGATTTCCCCTAACAGACAGAGGCAAGGGACTCTACACCATCCTTTCCACAGTTCCCCAAAAGGATGGGTCAGTCTGGCCCATTCTGGTTTTACAGATCTTCAGCAAATCGTCAAGTACAGGCGGTTTCTGCATGGAAACTCTGCGCTCGGCCATCAGCTCCTTGCGCCCCGGGGGCTTCATGCCGTCTGTGGAGATCAAAGATGCTTATTTTCACAGTCCAACACTGCCAATTTGGGGCCTTGTCATCTGGCCTCTCTTCAGCTCCCAGAGGGCTCACCAAGGTGCTGACGGGGGTGATGTCTCTGAGGAGACCAAGGGGCATCCGCGTGCTGCCCTACCTGGACGTCCTCCTCACTTCCCAGTCTCTACATCAGGCTAAGTTGGATACTCAGCTGGTGGTGTCCATTTGGGAGTCATTTGGATGGGTGATCAACCACCCCAAGTCCTCATTGTCCCCTTCCCTGGTAACTCCATTCCTAGGAATGAATCTGGATACAGTTCAGGCAAGGATCTTCTTTCCTCAGCAGAAAGTGGACAATCTGGTTACACGGGCACAGTCCCTCCTAGCTGTCCCCGTCCCTCCACCAGGCAGGGGATGCAGCTGGTGGGCCCTATGGTGGCGTGCTTCGAAGCGGTCCCTTATGCTCAGTCCCCCTGGGGGCTTCTGCAACTTCTCCTATTGTTTGTATGGGACAAGGACCCAGCATCCCTGGACAGGGTCTGTGTGCCTTCCCCCCTGGTAAGGAGGTCCCTCTTGTAGTGGATGGGCTCAAGGGACCTGTTGGGGGGCAGATCCTTTCTTGCCCCTTCCTGGGAGACTGTCACCATGGATGCCAGTCTATCAGGTTGGGGGGGGGGTTCTGGAAGTCCCTGCAGTTCCGGGGGCGGTGGGGCCCTTAGGAGGCCCATACACCTATCAATGTTTGAAACTGTGAGCGATCAGGTTAGTTCTAACTCGCTTGACTACTCATCTTCAGGGCCTGCCTGTTCAGGGGCGCTAGGTCTATCTGACGGCAGTTGCCTACATCAATCATCAGGGAGGGACCCGGAGCAAGAGGGTCCTCCAGGAAGTGTCTCTGATCCTGACCTGGGTGGAGGCCAATGTTCTCTGCATACCAGCGGTATACATTCCAGGGGGTCCCTCTGCAACAGGGTGTTCCAATCCCTGTGTCACTGTGGGGACCAACCAGATTGTCTTTCCTCCATTCCCCCTGCTAGGCAGGGTCCTGTGCAAGATTGCTCTGGAAGGGGTGCCAGTGATTCCGGTGCCCCCCAGGTGGCCATGAAGAGTGTGGTTCGCAGACGTGGTACAGATGGCAATAGATCAGTACGTTCTGCCAGGAGTGCCAGATCTGCTCACTCAGGGCCCCTTACGCCATCCCAGTTTACAGACTCTGGCTTTGACGGTCTGGCTGCTGAAACCTCCATTTTGATGGAGAAAGGCTTGTCTGCCTCGGTGATTAAGAGCTTGGTGAAGGCTAGGAAGAAATCTTCTTTTTCCATCTATTATAGGGTCTGGCGTACCTATGTTGATAGGTGTGAGTCTAGACCTCTTCCCTGTCGGCTGTCCTCAGTCCCCAGGGTTCTGGAGTCTTATAGAGCTGATCCTTGTTAGTATAGTGGTCAGTATCCCCGCCTGTCACGCGGGAGACCAGGGTTCAATTCCCTGACTAGGAGAGCTCTCAGTTTTATAGCTGGGTTGGAGTCGGGTCTCCAATTCAGTACTCTGACGGGTCAGGTTTCTGCCCTGTCTGTCGTCTTTCAGAAGTCTTTTGCTCAGCATTCCTTGGTTAAGTCCTTCTTTCAGGGGGTCACTCATGTGCGTCCCCCACGTAAACCTATGGTCCCTGTTGGGATTTGAACTTGGTTTTGTCTGCCTTGCAGGGTGCTTCCTTTGAGCCTATTCAGGATGCTGCTCTGGTTGTACTTACCCTCAAGGTTGTCTTTCTGGTGGCTATTACTTCGGTCACGCGTGTGTCTGAGCTGGCGGCTCTGTCTATCCAGCCCCCATACTATGAGAGACACCAGGACAAGGTGGTATTCTGCTTTTAGCCAGACTTTCTGTCTAAGGTGGTGTCTGCCTTTCATTTGAATCAAGACATTGTTCTTCCTTCATTGCGCCCTAATCCTAGCAACGCTAAGGAAAGGGTTCTGCATTTCTTGGATGTGGTCAGGTGTCTAAAGTATTACCTGGTAGTCACTGCGTCCTTCAGGAAAACTGATGCTCTTTTTGTGGTCCCTTCTGGTCCTAGGAAGGGTTTGGCTCCTGCCAAGTCTACTATTAGCAAATGGATTTGTCAGGCTGTGATTCGGGCCTATTCTGCTAAGGGGAAGAATCCTCACTTCCACCTTACTGCTCATTCTACTCGTGCTATTGGTGCCTCTTGGGCCTTCAGCACCAGGCTTCTGTTGAACATGTTTGCAAGGCCGCTACTTGGTCTTCTGTTCATACCTTTTTCAAGGTTTTACAAGGTTGATGTTAAGGCCTCAGCTGCTGCTGTTTTTGGCCACATGGTTTTGCAGGCGGCAGTGGTTTAAACTGTCTGCTGTCACCTTTTTTATTGGGGATCCCACCCTACTTTATGGACACTGCTATTGGATGTCCCAAGTATAAGTAATCTATCTGGAGCAGGACGTACTGTATACTAAGAATAATACAATTCTGTGAAATACTCACCTGTAGAATTGGTATTATAAGTATACAGTACGTCCTGCTCCACCCCACCCTTGGTTTTGCATTATTCTGGATCCCCTGTATGGTGATTTTTATCATTGTTATAGTTACCAGTTTGGGTGGCTAAATTCTCCCGGCTTCTCGTTCACTGCTTTTCAATGCTGGGGATTTGTGGGAGGTCCCTGGGTATTTGAGGGGCCGGGAGGAGCCTGTTTTTACATGCAGCGCCATCTGGCGGAGGATAACCCAAGTGTAAGTGTCACAATCACACTCTATCTGCCCAGCCAATACGCTAGAGAGAGTGTGATGGTACAAGGGTTAAAGCCACCAGACCCCTGATAAACGTGTTTCACCAGAGCTTCCTTCAGGAAGGTGAGCTCATATATTTAGAGTTCAAAGGCTAGAGCTGATTAATTAAACATTTAATCTGATAAAAAGGTATCACAGTGCTGGATGTAAGTTACAGAAACAAAATGACATACAAAATACAAAAATACAGAGAGTACATAGCAAAGAGCAGTTAAAAAAAATAAGTTCTTACGCAGTCCTTTGTGAGTTTCCAGCGGTTAATTATTGCGTGAGACCAATGTTATTTGTCTCAAGGTTCCTTAGCTTATGTCCCAAAAGCATGTGTCCCCTTGGCATTTATTTAGCTAATTTTGGAGGGAAACTGTTTACATGACATCCCCCATCTCCCTGGAATTCCTAACGGAGGAGGGATTCCTCTCCCAGGTCCCCTTATCTGATTCTGGTTTATTGTTGGGCAGACACAACATACTGCTGCTTCAAAGGCATTCGACTTCCCCCATAAAACTGTGTATGCATGAAGGGGGGGGGGGAGTTTTATGATGGTGCAGAGACAACACATTCTGCTGGTCACAAACAGACCTCTTAATTAAATTGGAATGCACAGACACTCAGTCTGTATGTATATATATATATATATATATATATATATATATATATATATATATACACAACACACATATATATTATACCAAGCTATAATCAGGCCTTGGGCATGACAGTAAGTAATCTATCTGGAGCAGGATGTACTGTATACTTATAATACCAATTCTACAGGTGAGTATTTCACAGAGTTGTATGTTTAGGGGCTTTCTGGGGAGTTTCACACAGCGGGGCATCCCGATTTCGGATGCCCCGAGGGGAGGGAGCTGATCGGCCCGGGAATCCTATAGATTCCCAGCCCGATCAGGGATGGGTGTTGGTCCACTTTAAAATTGGACTGGTGCTACCAGCGTTATGATGAAATAAGCATTTTAAGAATCATTGATTTTATTGTCATATGCACACTAAACTTCAGTTACACAGAACAATGTAACTTTGCATCACATCTCCATTCTGGCAAACCCCCCAAAAATTTCATGTTAACAATTTAAACCTATCCGGAACATAATAAGCTAAATCATATATGTACAATAGGTTATTTGCATGTGTAGTAAGTGAAAATAGAAAGTGTATGGTTAAACATGATTATTGTGAGAGTCGCAGTCCAGTGTGGTGTTTGTATGTAAATGCATAGAAGCTATTTAGGTGATTGAACAATCGTCGTACAGACAGTCACACAGTGAAGCAGCCTTGTACTAGAGGTGTTTTATTTATTTGTTAGATGTCCTGGGCACAGAAGCTACTTTGTGATCTGGTTGTTCTTGATTTCTCAGATCTGTATCTTCTGTCAAACAGGAGGCGGAAGTAGAATCTGTAATTTTAAATATGTCACAAAATCGATCTTTCTTGTCTGATCTAATAATCTGGTATGGGCGGACTGCTTCCAGCACAGAGCTCAATAACCCCAGAAACATTCACACACTGGTACTACTAGCTGGCACAGCCACGGTTATAATACAACTTGTATGGGTAAATCATGCCGGTGGGACCCCAGTCACTGCTGACGAATAAATGCAACATTCACCAAACACTCATAGAATCGGGGACACATGCAATTTGCACTGATTCCTGTCCCACACTTAACACTGTGAAACTCTGATCAGTTCACCTTTTGAGGGCTCAGATCCAATCAGCTTGCAGTGGTCTCCTGGCTCATACACATGCACCACGCAACACTTAGGAGCAAGTTAAATGTGAGTCCTTCACCATTTTTACATTATACAGTTAGTAAACTTTTTGCAATCATTCAGTATTGGAAATACTATCTATCTTATAATCTGTGGGTTATTACGAAGTGCAGAAGGATGTGTCAGGGCTCCCCCAGCAATGCAGAGCAGTGACAGCAGTGGCACCAGCAGAAATTGGAAGGGACTGTGACTGAGATTATTTTAATGCATCTTTGATGCTACATATATCTTTTCCAGGGAATCTGCAGGAGAGATGTGGAAGATCCCTGATAGTCAATACTTCATTTGTATAAACATTAGGTGATCTGCATTTCCCCCAGCTGCATTGAATATCCTTTCAAATAGCAATCTTAACAGCAGCTTGACAGGATGGAGGGAGGGCAGAGATGTGACCATGCTGCATCACCCGCCATTCATCTGCCGGCAACACATTGTGCTCAGCTGAAGGAAGCTGGAATGTGGTTGTGGTGACGTCTTGAAATGCAAATAGATTCTCTGCTGCAGCGCACGCTGGGAGCGTTCAAATGTTTGATCTTGTTAATAATTTGAAAGTTTTTTTTTTTAAATAAATCCAATGTTTGGGAGCTCCTGCATGTATGTATTGCTATATATTGTATGCAGGTATATTTGGACAAAATGCCTTTATCATGCATCAGGAGCACCATAACTTTTCTTGGAAGAGCTTTGCCTGGCCAGCCCACTATCTGCACTCCCAACTCATACTTACCTGGCAGGGGAGACACCATGATCCCGAAGGTGGTTCTCCCAGGGTGAGGCTCGGCCATTGCACTCCGGCTGTGCTGACCCCTGCGATTTCCCCAAATGCGGGAAACTCGACTGCATAATTTGTGGTAGTGGGGGACTGCGTTCGCGCTTTCCCCTGATCATCTCTGGTCAAAGACAGCTTCACCCATTCATTTCATGAATAATATCTCATTCACTGGTCATTTCACAACTGATCAGTGCTTGTGGTGCATTCACATCACTTGCATAAGTAGATTTGCTGAATCCTCTTTCAGTGCCATTGAGGTCACCCACTGCAGATGTTGCTGATGTGGGTGACTTGACACTTAAAATCGGACTGGTGCTACCAGTGTTTTGATGAAATAAGCACTTTAAGAATCATTGATTTTATTGTCATATGCACACTAAACTTCAGTTACACAGAACAATGTAACTTTGCATCACATCTCCATTCTGGCAAAACCCCCCAAAAATTGCGTTAACAATTTAAACCTATCCGGAACATAATAAACTAAATCATATATGTACAATAGGTTATTTGCATGTGTAGTAAGTGAAAATATAAAGTGTATGGTTAAACATGATTATTGTGAGAGTCGCAGTCTAGGGTGATATTTGTATGTAAATGCATAGAAGCTATTTAGGTGATTGACCAATCGTACAGACAGTCCCACAGTGAAGCAGACGGCCTTGTACTATAGGTGTTTTATTTACTTGTCAGATGTCCTGGGCACAGAAGCTACTTTGTGATCTAGTTGTTCGTTATTTCTCAGATCTGTATCTTCTGTCAAACAGGAGGCGGAAGTAGAATCTGTAATTTTAAATATGTCACAAAAACGATCGTTCTTGTCTGATCAAATAATCTGGTATGGGCGGACTGCTTCCAGCACAGAGCTCAATAACCCCAGAAACATTCACACACTGGTACTACTAGCTGGCACAGCCATGGTTATAATACAACTTGTGTCCAAATCTGATCTGCCCCCGACCAATCTGTGTCCAAATCTGATCTGCCCCCGACCAATCTGTGTCCAAATCTGATCTGCCCCCGACTAATCTGTGTCCAAATCTGATCTGTCCCCTGACCAATCTGTGTCCAAATCTGATCTGTCCCCTGACCAATCTGTGTCCAAATCTGATCTGTCCCCGACCAATCTGTGTCCAAATCTGATCTGCCCCGACCAATCTGTGTCCAAATCTGATCTGCCCCGACCAATCTGTGTCCAAATCTGATCTGCCCCCGACTAATCTATATACTAAACTAAATTGTGCTGTTAACTGTTCTGTGCCCCCGCTTTATCCACTACTGACTCATCTGTGCCTAAATGCATACCTTCTAACTTTTCAGTGTGGGAAATAGGGACAGTTGTTAAATTAAGCCTGTACAGTGGGATGTCCCTCTCAGCCTGTAAAGTGGGATGCCCCTCTCAGCCTGTAAAGTGGGATGCCCCTCTCAGCCTGTAAAGTGGGATGCCCCTCCTAGCCTGTAAAGTGGGATGCCCCTCTCAGCCTGTAAAGTGGGATGCCCCTCTCAGCCTGTAAAGTGGGATGCCCCTCTCAGCCTGTAAAGTGGGATGCCCCTCTCAGCCTGTAAAGTGGGATGCTGCTCATTGGCTGTAATGGGGTGATTCTGCGCACTGGATAAACACTGAGAGAGGTATCCGTACACTGGTAGGTGAGGGTGCTCGACCCGGGGTGGTCCCACACCCCAATTGTGCAAAAAGATGAAGAGAGTGGGTCCGCACTGTCTGCAATGGGGTGATTTGGAGGGGGGATTTTAGCACACCATTTTCTTCATAATATTTTCTTTCTTATTTTTGTTCTCTAAACCCTGGTAAGCCATGGAACAAAATAAGGTGTGTGTGTGTATTTATATATATTATAGCTATCTATATATATTAAATTATGTGACATTACTATACTATACTGGGCCAGGGACAGTAAAGCACAGGGCCGGTGTGCCCCAAAAATTCCCGGGCCGTTTTTAGTCCCAGTCCGCCCCTGCGTGCATACCATCAGGACTAAGTGATAGACTGGACATTGCATTATGCATTTGATTCAGCTTTATGCTCCAGTTCAGCTATCTATATTGCGTACCTGTATTTTTATTGCATTTTTTGCCCCCCCCCCCCAACCTTCCGATTCAGATTTCATCTGCTCCTTTATTAGTATTTATTACTATTAGTATCAAAAAGTTAGCTCGCGAGGAATTCCCAACCATTCTGGTGGCTCCTCGGTGGCCAAGGAGAAGCTGGCTCTCAGACATAGTAAAGATGTCAGAGAGCAATCCGTGGAGGTTACCCGAGGATCCAGATCTTCTCACACAGGGGCCTCTAAGACACCCAATTGACAAGTTCTGGCTTTGACGGCCTGACTATTGACTCCTTCATCTTGGCATCTTCATCTTTATCTATCTTTTTTTTCAGAAACCCATAGCTGATAATAAATTTATCAAAACTTTTTACATGGAGCCGTTCATGTGCGGCCTCCTTGTTAGCCACTTCTGCTGGTTTGGGACCCGAAGTTAGTTTTATCAGCTCTTCAGGTTCCTCCTTTTGAACCATTGGCAGAGTTTATTGACTTTTAAGGTTATCTTTTTAGTGGCAATAACCTCAGTAAGGTGGGTTTCTGAATTAGCAGGTTTATCGGTTAATGCAGAGCTGATGACTGAACCTAGCATGAGAGGTCCAACACAAGACAGTTACCTTGGCTTGTTAGAAAATATAAAGCAGTTTGAAAGAAAGATGCAGCCCCTGACAGCCAGCATGGGGGGGGGGGGAGCAGGACAGCAGCTAAATTATCCCTTTGTCTGGAAAGTCCTTTTAAAACCACCTATACCTCTGTATTGTTTATTTTAATTCCCTCAAAATTGCGTATTACTTCGTGACTGAAAATATTCCTCCAATCTATTCTATTCTATATTTTTACTCCTTAGGAAAAAGTCTAGTGCGACCTCTGATGGTGTTAAATATTGAGTTGTAATCCACGAAGAGCTCCTTCGACAAACACACCATTTCTTTGCTTATGTGCTATTGTAACACTGTATCATAGGTTTATGATGGTTTACCTGTGATTATCTGAGATACTATGTTCTTTCTTAAAAGCTTAACACTATAATGCAGTATTGACAATTGTAAATGTACCGCACATCCACTATGTGGCCATATAAAGTGTAACGTCTTTCAGTTGTAGCCATGCTGCATCATCTGCTATTCATCTGCCGGCACCACATTGTGCTCAGCGGAAGGAAGCTGGAATGTAGTTGTGACGTCTCGAAATGCAAATAGATTCTCTGCCGCAGCGCACACTGGGAGCATCTAGATGTTGGAATTTTTTTAATGATTTGAGTGTTTTTAAAAAATGTATTGAATATTGGGAACTTCTGTATGTATGCATAGCTATAGATTGTATGCAGGTATATATGGACAAAATGCCTTTATCATGCGTCAGGGGAGCCTCCATAACTTCACATGGAAGAGCTCTGACTGGCCAGCCCACTATCTGCACTCCCAACTCATACTTACCTGGCAGGGGAGACACCATGATCCCGAAGGTGGTTCTCCCAGGGTGAGGCTCGGCCATTGCACTCCGGCTGTGCTGACCCCTGCGATTTCCCCAAATGCGGGAAACTCGACTGCATAATTTGTGGTAGTGGGGGACTGCGTTCGCGCTTTCCCCTGATCATCTCTGGTCAAAGACAGCTTCACCCATTCATTTCATGAATAATATCTCATTCACTGCTCATTTCACAACTGATTAGTGCTTGTGGTGCATTCACATCACTTGCATAAGTAGATTTGCTGAATCCTCTTTCAGTGCCATTGAGGTCACCCACTGCAGATGTTGCTGATGTGGGTGACTTGACACTTAAAATTGGACTGGTGCTACCAGTGTTTTGATGAAATAAGCACTTTAAGAATCATTGAATTTATAGTCATATGCACACTAAACTTCAGTTACACAGAACAATGTAACTTTGCATCACATCTCCATTCTGGCAAAACCCCCAAAAAATGGCGTTAACAATTTAAACCTATCCGGAACATAATAAACTAAATCATATATGTACAATATGTTATTTGCATGTGTAGTAAGTGAAAATAGAAAGTGTATGGTTAAACATGATTATTGTGAGAGTCGCAGTCCAGGGTGGTATTTGTATGTAAATGCATAGAAGCTATTTAGGTGATTGAACAATCGTTGTACAGACAGTCCCACAGTGAAGCAGACGGCCTTGTACTATAGGTGTATTCTCAGTGTGTCACACACCCCGCTTCCCCTTTAATTCTTACGATCGGGTTACTCCACCGGCAGGTGGCGACGTTGCAGAGAGAAGTCTTGAAAACGAGCCCCTCCTGGCCTACATATACCTGGGACCTCCCACTTAACACCCAGTGTTTTCTCTCTGCAAGATGCGACAAGACAGAAGAAAGAAGTCTCCTGCTTTCAGGTAGCCGGGGTCAAACCCCGGCACCCCCCTCTTAGTCCATTTCTGCCCAGTCAATTGTTTATATGCCTAGTTAGATAACGGAAGCCTCCCAGCCTAGGCTGCTGGCTGGGCAACGGTAGATGGCACTATATGGTGCCTAGGAGCTTATCTTCTCCGCTCGTCCCCAAGCGTGGGGCAATGCGGTTATCCGGCATGGTGATCTGGATTTGGGATGCCCCTGTCCCGGTGTTCCCCTTGGCCACCTTCTCCCGCTTGGTCCCTTCTCCCTTCGCGTTGGGGGGGGTGGTTTGTATGGGGTGCTTTTCACTTGTGGTGATTCTGTGTGTTTGGGGAGCGCTGGCGGGGCCAGCGCCGCGGCGTGTGGGCGCGTGTCCGGAGCTGCTGGGGCTCCTTGTAGCATGTTTAAACCTTCCCCGCTTGGTCTGTGTGGGGGACTGAGGGTGTCTGTTGGCGCCCGTTTGCACGCAGCGCCGCCATTCGGCGGGCCGCGCTGCTCGTGTCTTGGGGCGGGGCTTGCTCCCTCTCGGCCCACGCTGTATGGGGCAGGGGGGGCGGGGCCGGAGCACTTCGCTCGCTGAGCCCGGCCCGCCTTCCTTCCTCTTCCTCTCCCTGAGTCCTCACTACACGGAGGCATTCAACAACAGGCCAGCGGTCCCTAGCTCGGCTGAGGAGGGCGCCGTCATTCAAGCAGGGTTTGTTTGTTTGTCTTGTTGTCTGTGTAGTGCATGCTAATGGCAGTCGCTTGCGAGTTTCCCTGGCACTTTGGTATAGCTTCCCCCTCCTGGAGGCACATATTAATTATATATATTGTTTTCATGGGCTGTATATACTTCTCTTGCTTTTGTATATATTGTTTATATATTTCACTGTTGCATTCTGTTTGGTGTATGTGTGTGGTGCATGCTGGCAAACTTTCTTTGGGGGACTGATTGTGGTCTCTTTTCCCTTACAGATACTGGGATCCCCTCACTGCAGTGGGTCTCCCGGTCTGATATACCTGGCTAGTCTTATTCTCCAAATTGGGATTTTCCTAGGCTTAAAAATCCTCCCACTCCCGGGACTTGAATTATACAAGGGGCATCCCGGGTTGCTTAATGCGTAAATCCCTAGGTTATTGCGAATGCCATAATTTCACCATATGGAGGCTTCCGACATTACCGGAAATGGCTCTTCGGGGCTATCCAGGCTGTGTGAGGGTTGTGGGGCTCCGCTCCCAGGCGATGATGTCATAATATGTATTCCATGTGCACAGCAGAATATTGCGCGCCAGTCCGGCACTCCGGCTTCTGGCTCCGCGCATCTTCCGTCATTTCCTACCCCCCCACCTATTCCGGACCCCGTGTGAC
Organism: Gastrophryne carolinensis; assembly: GCA_027917425.1. Lineage (NCBI taxonomy): Eukaryota > Metazoa > Chordata > Amphibia > Anura > Microhylidae > Gastrophryne > Gastrophryne carolinensis. Next base: position 591,353,583 of record CM051234.1, read on the forward strand.
GTTGTCAAAGGTGGGGATTCGCAATCTGAGGTGTGTGCACGATTGGCCAACCTCGAGAAAAGAGTTTCCGCCGCGGTGGCTCAGAAGGCTACGGCTAAGCGGAAGCACCTTTCTCCGGCATCGCCTGTTCTGGAGGATGAGGTGTTTGAAGTATTGGATTGGTCCGATTTCCCCCGGCTGAGGAGGGGGAACTCCTTGAGGAGTCGGACGAGCCTGCAGACCAGCAATTGGTTGGTACCGCTGGCGATCAGGCTGCGGGCGTGTCCCTTGACAATCCTTCCATTTTGGCTCAAATGTTTGAAATTTTGGCTTTGGATCCGCCCGAGGCGGTCCCCCCGCCAAAGGGTGAGTTGTTTGATGTGCCCCAGCCGTGTTTGGTGTTTCCCAGGCAACAACACTTTGTGAGGGTTGTCCTTAAGGAATGGGAACAACCCACGCGCCTTGTTGGAGTTCCTCCTAGTTGGGATAAGCGTTAGTCCTTTCCGGAGGATTTGGTGAAGCTTTGGTCTGTTCCCCCTGACGTCGATGCCCCTGTTTTGGGGCTGTCTAACACGGCTGTGTTGCACTCCCCTGACACTACTACCATTAAGGATGGTGAGGATCGTCGGATTGATCAATTGGCTCGCCATGGTTTTATCAGTGCTGGATCGGCACTGCGGCCGGTGTGTGCTTCGGCGCTTCTTCTGATGGCTGTTAGGTCCATTATTAGCGATTTGTACGCAGATCTTGATCCCACTTGTGATGAGTTCAGTTCTCTCAAGCAGTGTGAATCGTTTATTTTCTTTGTCATGACCGCCCAGGACGATGCACTTGCGATGTGTAGCAGGACCACGGCCCTGTTGGTTGCTATTCGTCGGTCGGTATGGCTGCGCCAGTGGACGGCGGACTTTAACTCTAAGAAGTCGCTTACAGCTCTTCCTTTTGTAGGTTTGCGCCTGTTTGGCGATAAATTGGATTCAGTTACCAAGGGTGGTAAGTTGCCTCAACGCAAGAGGCCTCGTTATTCCTTTCGGGGAGTGACTTCCTTAAGTCCCTCCTTTCGGGGAGTCAGAGCGGGCAGAGGGGCCTCCTTTCCCGCTACCAGGGGTGCAGGTTGGACCCGGGGGAAGGGCCGTGGCCATCCCGGTCAGTCCTGGGGCGCCAAGCCCAAGCCTGCTGGTAAGCACGCTCAGCAATGAGGGGGTGCCCTCACCCGTGCGGGTGGGGGGACGATTGCGACACTTCTCCCTGGTTTGGGACCAGGAGGTTCCGGACAGATGGATCCGGGAGGTGGTGTCGTCCGGTTACAAGCTGGAGTTCGAGTCTTGCCCTCCTTCACGGTTTTTCCGGTCTCGGGTGCCCATCGATCCTTTGGCCGCGCAGGGGCTCCTGGCGTCGGTGAAGAATCTTCTGGAAATGGCGGTCATCCGGCCGGTGCCGCGCTTGGAGGTGGGCCTCGGGTTTTACTCCAATCTTTACACAGTCCCCAAGAAAGACGGATCGGTTCGCCCCGTTCTGGATCTGAAGTTCTTCAACAGGTTCATCCGTACTCGGAAGTTTCGCATGGAAACTCTGCGATCGGCCATCGGTTCTCTTCGGCAGGGAGACTTCATGACGTCATGATGGGGATGAGACTGGTAGGGTTGATGGTTGCCTCTTTCGAGGCATTCCCTTTTGCTCAATTTCACACAAGGACGCTTCAGCTTCATTTGTTGGCGTCTTGGGACCGGCGACCACGGTCATCGGATCGGCCCTTCCAGTTGTCCTCCCGGGTCCGGCAGTCCCTTCAATGGTGGTTGGTCTCGACCAATCTCTTGAGGGGCAGGTCTTTCCTGACCCCTCTCTGGGAAATTGTCACCACGGACGCCAGTCTTTCGGGATGGGGGGGATTCTGGAAGGATCTTCAGTTTCGGGGGCAGTGGGGACCTCGAGAGGCCCACTTGCCCATCAATGTTCTGGAACTGAGAGCCATCCGTCTGGTTCTTGTTCTTTTGACTCAGCATGTTCTGGGCCTTCTGGTTCGTTCGGACAATCGAACAGTGGTTGCTTACATCAATCATCAGGGAGGGACTCGCAGTCTGGGTGCCCTCAGAGAGGTGTCCCTGGGCGGAGGCCCATGTTCCTTGTCTCTCGGCAGTTTACATTCCGGGTGTGGAAAACAGGGAAGCGGATCTGTTGAGCAGGTGCTCTTCCCGTCGGGGAGAATGGGCTCTCCATCCTCAAGTTTTTCGGTCGCTGTGTCTCCGGTGGGGGACACCGGAGGTGGACCTGTTTGCCTCTCGTCACAATTGCAGGCTTCCGACCTTCGTGTCGATCTCCCAGGATCCTCTGGCGGTGGACGCCATGTCCCTGAGCTGGGGGGATCTGGGGTTTCTGTACCTTTTTCCTCCGATACCCATGCTAGGCAAGGTAGTACGGAAGCTGGCTCTGGAAAGGGTGTCCGCCATTCTCGTGGCTCCAAGGTGGCCAAGGCGAGAGTGGTTCGCAGACATCGTTCGGCTGGCGGTGGATCAGATCGTTCTGCCTCTTCGGCCCGATCTGCTCACTCAGGGTCGGCTGTGTTACCCCAATTTACCAATGCTAGGTTTGATGGCTTGGCTGCTGAAACCTTCATCTTGAAGGAGGAGGGTCTTTCTGACTCGGTTGTTAAGACTCTGATCTGTGCCCCGGAAGAGGTCTTCTTCTACCATCTACTATAGGACTTGGAGAGCCTATATCGCTTGGTGTGAGGTTAGATCTTTGCCTTGTAGGGTCTTTTCAGTTTCCAGGATTCTGGATTTTTTGCAATGAGGGCTGGACTCTGGTCTCCAGGTGAGTACTTTGAAAGGGCAGGTTTCTGCCTTGTCTATCTTTTTTCAGAAGCCTTTTGCGCTTCATCCTTTTAGTTAAAACTTTTTTCCAGGGGGTTACGCATGTGCGGCCTCCCAGGAAGCCATTGCTCCCTGTTTGGGACTTGAACTTGGTTCTTTCTGCTCTTCAGGCTCCTCCCTTTGAGCCCTTGCAGGATATTGCTCTGTCTACCTTGACTCAGAAGATTGCTTTCTTGGTGGCTATCACTTCGGTTCGGCGTGTCTCGGAGTTAGCGGCCTTGTCGACTTTCTTCCTAAGGTTGTTTCTGCTTTTCATTTGAATCAGGATATTGTTCTTCCCTCCTTGTGTCCTAAGCCTAAGAATGACAAGGAGAGGATTTAGCATTGTCTGGATGTAGTACGCTGTGTTAAGTACTATTTGGTTACTACTTCTCCTTTTCGTAAGACTGATGCCTTTTTTGTTGTGCCCTGTGGGCCTAGGAAGGGTTTGGCTCCGGCCATATCTTCCATTAGCAAATGGATTCGTCAGGCGGTTGTTGGGGCCTATTCGGCCAAGGGGAAGGTTCCCCCTTTTCGTATCACTGCTCATTCTACTCGTGCTGTTGGAGCGTCTTGGGCTTTTCAGCACCAAGCTTCTGTTGAACAAGTTTGTAAGGCTGCTACTTGGTCTTCTGTTCATACTTTTTCTAAGTTTTACAAGGTTGATGTGCGGGCCTCAGCGGATGCTGTGTTTGGCCGCAAGGTTCTGCAGACCGCAGTCGTTTAAGTTATGCTTCATTTTGCCTTCGGATACCCACCCCTTGTGGACACTGCTTTTGGATGTCCCGATCGTAAGAATTAAAGGGGAAGCGGGGTGTGTGACACACTGAGAATAATACCATTTTGTGAGTACTCACCTGTAAAATGAATATTGTCAGTGTGTCACACACCCCGCTTCACCCGCCCTTTTTTGGTATCCTGGATCCTCTATATGGTGAAGCTTTCCTTTGTTTTATTTTGAGGTTACCATTGGTTTTCCTGGTACCTTGTCTTACTGCTGTTTGAATTCACTGGGTGTTAAGTGGGAGGTCCCAGGTATATGTAGGCCAGGAGGGGCTCGTTTTCAAGACTTCTCTCTGCAACGTCGCCACCTGCCGGTGGAGTAACCCGATCGTAAGAATTAAAGGGGAAGCGGGGTGTGTGACACACTGACAATATCCATTTTACAGGTGAGTACTCACAAAATGGTATTTTTATTTACTTGTCAGATGTCCTGGGCACAGAAGCTACTTTGTGATCTAGTTGTTCTTGATTTCTCAGATCTGTATCTTCTGTCAAACAGGAGGCAGAAGTAGAATCTGTAATTTTAAATATGTCACAAAAACGATCGTTCTTGTCTGATCAAATAATCTGGTATGGGTGGACTGCTTCCAGCACAGAGCTCAATAACCCCAGAAACATTCAAACACTGGTACTACTAGCTGGCACAGCCATGGTTATAATACAACTTGTATGGGTAAATCATGCCGGTGGGACACCAGTCACTGCTGACGAATAAATGCAACATTCACCAAACACTTAAGTAGTCTCTTTCATATAGAATCGGGGGCACATGCAATTCGCACTGATTCCTGTCCCACACTTAACACTGCGAAACTCTGATCAGTTCACCTTTTGAGGGCTCAGATCCAATCAGCTTGCAGTGGTCTCCTGACTCATACACATGCACCACGCAACACTTAGAAGCAAGTTAAATGTGAGTCCTTCACCATTTTTACATTATACAGTTAGTAAACTTTTTGCAATCATTCAGTAGTGGAAATACAATCTATGTTATAATCTATGGGTCATTACGAAGTGCAGAAGGATGTGTCAGGGCTCCCCCAGCAATGCAGAGCAGTGACAGCAGTGGCACCAGCAGAAATTGGAAGGGACTGTGACTGAGATTATTTTAATGCATCTTTGGTGCTACATATATCTTTTCCAGGGAATCTGCAGGAGAGATGTGGAAGATCCCTGGTAGTCAATACTTCAGCTGCATTGAATATCCTTTCAAATAGCAATCTAGCAGCAGCTTGACAGGATGGAGGGAGGGCAGAGATGTGACCATGCTGCATCACCCGCCATTCATCTGCCGGCAACACATTGTGCTCAGCAGAAGGAAGCTGGAATGTGGTTGTGGTGACGTCTTGAAATGCAAATAGATTCTCTGCCACAGCGCATGCTGGGAGCGTTCAGATGTTGGATCTTGTTAATGATTTGAAAGGTTTTATTTTAATTAATCCAATGTTGGGAGCTCCTGCATGTATGTATTGCTATATATTGTATGCAGGTATATTTGGACAAAATGCCTTTATCATGCATCAGGAGCACCTCCATAACTTTTCTTGGAAGAGCTTTGCCTGGCCAGCCCACTATCTGCACTCCCAACTCATACTTACCTGGCAGGGGAGACACCATGATCCCGAAGGTGGTTCTCCCAGGGTGAGGCTCGGCCATTGCACTCCGGCTGTGCTGACCCCTGCGATTTCCCCAAATGCGGGAAACTCGACTGCATAATTTGTGGTAGTGGGGGACTGCGTTCGCGCTTTCCCCTGATCAGCTCTGGTCAAAGACAGCTTCACCCATTCATTTCATGAATAATATTTCATTCACTGCTCATTTCACAACTGATCAGTGCTTGTGGTGCATTCACATCACTTGCATAAGTAGATTTGCTGAATCCTCTTTCAGTGCCATTGAGGTCACCCACTGCAGATGTTGCTGATGTGGGTGACTTGACACTTAAAATTGGACTGGTGCTACCAGTGTTTTGATGAAATAAGCACTTTAAGAATCATTGATTTTATTGTCATATGCACACTAAACTTCAGTTACACAGAACAATGTAACTTTGCATCACATCTCCATTCTGGCAAAACCCCCAAAAAATGGCGTTAACAATTTAAACCTATCCGGAACATAATTATCTAAATCATATATGTACAATAGGTTATTTGCATGTGTAGTAAGTGAAAATAGAAAGTGTATGGTTAAACATGATTATTGTGAGAGTCGCAGTCCAGGGTGGTATTTGTATGTAAATGCATAGAAGCTATTTAGGTGATTGAACAATCGTTGTACAGACAGTCCCACAGTGAAGCAGACGGCCTTGTACTATAGGTGTTTTATTTACTTGTCAGATGTCCTGGGCACAGAAGCTACTTTGTGATCTAGTTGTTCTTGATTTCTCAGATCTGTATCTTCTGTCAAACAGGAGGCGGAAGTAGAATCTGTAATTTTAAATATGTCACAAAAACGATCGTTCTTGTCTGATCAAATAATCTGGTATGGGCGGACTGCTTCCAGCACAGAGCTCAGTAACCCAGAAACATTCACACACTGGTACTACTAGCTGGCACAGCCATGGTTATAATACAACTTGTGTCCAAATCTGATCTGCCCCCGACCAATCTGTGTCCAAATCTGATCTGCCCCCGACCAATCTGTGTCCAAATCTGATCTGCCCCCGACCAATCTGTGTCCAAATCTGATCTGCCCCCGACCAATCTGTGTCCAAATCTGATCTGCCCCCGACCAATCTGTGTCCAAATCTGATCTGCCCCCGACCAATCTGTGTCCAAATCTGATCTGCCCCCGACCAATCTGTGTCCAAATCTGATCTGCCCCCGACCAATCTGTGTCCAAATCTGATCTGCCCCCTGACCAATTTGTGTCCAAATCTGATCTGTCCCCTGACCAATCTGTGTCCAAATCTGATCTGTCCCCGACCAATCTGTGTCCAAATCTGATCTGCCCCGACCAATCTGTGTCCAAATCTGATCTGCCCCCGACTAATCTATATACTAAACTAAATTGTGCTGTTAACTGTTCTGTGCCCCCGCTTTATCCACTACTGACTCATCTGTGCCTAAATGCATACCTTCTAACTTTTCAGTGTGGGAAATAGGGACAGTTGTTAAATTAAGCCTGTACAGCGGGATGCCCCTCTCAGCCTGTAAAGTGGGATGCCCCTCTCAGCCTGTAAAGTGGGATGCCCCTCTCAGCCTGTAAAGTGGGATGCCCCTCTCAGCCTGTAAAGTGGGATGCCCCTCTCAGCCTGTAAAGTGGGATGCCCCTCTCAGCCTGTAAAGTGGGATGCCCCTCTCAGCCTGTAAAGTGGGATGCCCCTCTCAGCCTGTAAAGCGGGATGTCCCTCTCAGCCTGTAAAGTGGGATGCCCCTCTCAGCCTGTAAAGTGGGATGCCCCTCTCAGCCTGTAAAGTGGGATGCCCCTCTCAGCCTGTAAAGTGGGATGCCCCTCTCAGCCTGTAAAGTGGGATGCCCCTCTCAGCCTGTAAAGTGGGATGCTGCTCATTGGCTGTAATGGGGTGATTCTGCGCACTGGATAAACACTGAGAGAGGTATCCGCACACTGGTAGGTGAGGGTGCTCGACCCGGGGTGGTCCCACACCCCAATTGTGCAAAAAGATGAAGAGAGTGGGTCCGCACTGTCTGTAATGGGGTGATTTGGAGGGGGGATTTTAGCACACCATTTTCTTCATAATATTTTCTTTCTTATTTTTGTTCTCTAAACCCTGGTAAGCCATGGAACAAAATAAGGTGTGTGTGTGTATTTATATATATTATAGCTATCTATATATATTAAATTATGTGACATTACTATACTGGGCCAGGGACAGTAAAGCACAGGGCCGGTGTGCCCCAAAAATTCCCGGGCCGTTTTTAGTCCCAGTCCGCCCCTGCGTGCATACCATCAGGACTAAGTGATCGACTGGACATTGCATTATGCATTTGATTCAGCTTTATGCTCCAGTTCAGCTATCTATAATGCGTACCTGTATTTCTATTGCATTTTTTGCCCCCCCCAACCTTCCGATTCAGATTTCATCTGCTCCTTTATTAGTATTTATTACTATTAGTATCAAAAAGTTAGCTCGCGAGGAATTCCCAACCATTCTGGTGGCTCCTCGGTGGCCAAGGAGAAGCTGGCTCTCAGACATAGTAAAGATGTCAGAGAGCAATCTGTGGAGGTTACCCGAGGATCCAGATCTTCTCACACAGGGGCCTCTAAGACACCCAATTGACAAGTTCTGGCTTTGACGGCCTGACTATTGAATCCTTCATCTTGGCATCTTCATCTTTATCTATCTTTTTTTTCAGAAACCCATAGCTGATAATAAATGTATCAAAACTTTTTACATGGAGCCGTTCATGTGCAGCCTCCTTGTCAGCCACTTCTGCTGGTTTGGGACCCGAAGTTAGTTTTATCAGCTCTTCAGGTTCCTCCTATTGAACCATTGGCAGATGTGTAGTAAGTTTATTGACTTTTAAGGTTATCTTTTTAGTGGCAATAACCTCAGTAAGGCGGGTTTCTGAATTAGCAGGTTTATCGGTTAATGCAGAGCTGATGACTGAACCTAGCATGAGAGGTCCAACACAAGAAAGACAGTTACCTTGGCTTGTTAGAAAATATAATGCCGTTTGAAAGAAAGATGCAGCCCCTGACAGCCAGCATGGGGGGGAGCAGGACAGCAGCTAAATTATCCCTTTGTCTGGAAAGTCCTTTTAAAACCACCTATACCTCTGTATTGTTTATTTTAATTCCCTCAAAATTACGTATTACTTCGTGACTGAAAATATTTTTCCAATCTATTCTATTCTATATTTTTACTCCTTAGGAAAAAGTCTAGTGCGACCTCTGATGGTGTTAAATATTGAGTTGTAATCCACGAAGAGCTCCTTCGACAAACACACCATTTCTTTGCTTATGTGCTATTGTAACACTGTATAATAGGTTTATGATGGTTTACCTGTGATTATCTGAGATACTATGTTCTTTCTTAAAAGCTTAACACTATAATGCAGTATTGGCAATTGTAAATGTACCACACATCCACTATGTGGCCATATAAAGTGTAACGTCTTTCAGTTGTAGCCATGCTGCATCATCTGCTATTCATCTGCCGGCACCACATTGTGCTCAGCGGAAGGAAGCTGGAATGTAGTTGTGACGTCTCGAAATGCAAATAGATGCTCTGCCGCAGCGCACACTGGGAGCATCTAGATGTTGGAATTTTTTTAATGATTTGAGTGTTTTAAAAAAATTTATTGAATATTGGGAACTTCTGTATGTATGCATAGCTATAGATTGTATGCAGGTATATATGGACAAAATGCCTTTATCATGCGTCAGGAGAGCCTCCATAACTTCACATGGAAGAGCTCTGACTGGCCAGCCTGCTATCTGCACTCCCAACTCATACTTACCTGGCAGGGGAGACACCATGATCCCGAAGGTGGTTCTCCCAGGGTGAGGCTCGGCCATTGCACTCCGGCTGTGCTGACCCCTGCGATTTCCCCAAATGCGGGAAACTCGACTGCATAATTTGTGGTAGTGGGGGACTGCGTTCGCGCTTTCCCCTGATCATCTCTGGTCAAAGACAGCTTCACCCATTCATTTCATGGATAATATCTCATTCACTGCTCATTTCACAACTGATCAGTGCTTGTGGTGCATTCACATCACTTGCATAAGTAGATTTGCTGAATCCTCTTTCAGTGCCATTGAGGTCACCCACTGCAGATGTTGCTGATGTGGGTGACTTGACACTTAATATCGGACTGGTGCTACCAGTGTTTTGATGAAATAAGCACTTTAAGAATCATTGATTTTATTGTCATATGCACACTAAACTTCAGTTACACAGAACAATGTAACTTTGCATCACATCTCCATTCTGGCAAAACCCCCCAAAAATTGCGTTAACAATTTAAACCTATCCGGAACATAATAAACTAAATCATATATGTACAATAGGTTATTTGCATGTGTAGTAAGTGAAAATAGAAAGTGTATGGTTAAACATGATTATTGTGAGAGTCGCAGTCCAGGGTGGTATTTGTATGTAAATGCATAGAAGCTATTTAGGTGATTGAACAATCGTTGTACAGACAGTCCCACAGTGAAGCAGACGGCCTTGTACTATAGGTGTTTTATTTACTTGTCAGATGTCCTGGGCAGAAGCTACTTTGTGATCTAGTTGTTCTTGATTTCTCAGATCTGTATCTTCTGTCAAACAGGAGGCAGAAGTAGAATCTGTAATTTTAAATATGTCACAAAAACGATCTTGTCTGATCAAATGATCTGGTATGGGCGGACTGCTTCCAGCATGACGCGCCTCGTGTCACAGCCCGGCCTGGCCCACCCCTCGAGGTTCGCTGGCGCCATTTTCTCTATCTTCGTGCGCATGGTGTGGTTCGCCTCCTCCCTCGGTCATGTAAGTGCCCTCCGGGGCGCCATGGTTCTATGTTTTTCAGACAGCGCATGGCACTGACTCCACCCTCCTTGTCCCATTATGTCTTTCAGACGCCAAGACTTCGTTGCCCTTCCCCGGCCTAACATATATTACATCGTGTCCTCTTTACAAATTCTCCCACATTACTAGCGGGTTTTGGGGCATTCAGGGTTGCCTATTGCATAAATCCCTGCGTCATACTGCTTAATAATCACCATATGGAGGCATTTCAGAATTATGGAACCGGGGTCCCTCCGGGACGTGACCGGCTGTGTGCAGTGTGTGGCCAGCCCCTGGCTGAGGCTGATAGGGCACAGGTCTGCGGACAGTGTGCAGAACAGGCAGGTTTGCTAACAGAGGAACCTCGCTTCCTTACTCCCGTCTCCCCGCTCCCAAATATCACTCATGACGAGTCCCACTCCAGCGGGGATGACCTGCAATCAGTGCCGCGAGCGCTGCCCACGGCGGAGCAGGTGCTTTCTGGATTGGCGGAGCGTATGGGCCCTGGCAAAAAGTGGTCCCTGACGCCTCCAGGCTCCCCGGTTCCTGACGATACCGATGACTCTGCTGATATGCAGGACCCTGACCCTTCTGAGGAAGGTGAGCTATTCTCAGACTCAGGCTCCTCCCATGGGATGCCCGGGGGCTGTGATGATTCTGTGCCCGGTTCCTGGGGTCTGTGTGACACAGATGAAATCACAGCCCGGCCTGGCCCACCCCTCGAGGTTCGCTGGCGCCATTTTCTCTATCTTCGTGCGCATGGTGTGGTTCGCCTCCTCCCTCGGTCATGTAAGTGCCCTCCGGGGCGCCATGGTTCTATGTTTTTCAGACAGCGCATGGCACTGACTCCACCCTCCTTGTCCCATTATGTCTTTCAGACGCCAAGAATTCGTTGCCCTTCCCCGGCCTAACATATATTACATCGTGTCCTCTTTACAAATTCTCCCACATTACTAGCGGGTTTTGGGGCATTCAGGGTTGCCTATTGCATAAATCCCTGCGTCATACTGCTTAATAATCACCATATGGAGGCATTTCAGAATTATGGAACCGGGGTCCCTCCGGGACGTGACCGGCTGTGTGCAGTGTGTGGCCAGCCCCTGGCTGAGGCTGATAGGGCACAGGTCTGCGGACAGTGTGCAGAACAGGCAGGTTTGCTAACAGAGGAACCTCGCTTCCTTACTCCCGTCTCCCCGCTCCCAAATATCACTCATGACGAGTCCCACTCCAGCGGGGATGACCTGCAATCAGTGCCGCGAGCGCTGCCCACGGCGGAGCAGGTGCTTTCTGGATTGGCGGAGCGTATGGGCCCTGGCAAAAAGTGGTCCCTGACGCCTCCAGGCTCCCCGGTTCCTGACGATACCGATGACTCTGCTGATATGCAGGACCCTGACCCTTCTGAGGAAGGTGAGCTATTCTCAGACTCAGGCTCCTCCCATGGGATGCCCGGGGGCTGTGATGATTCTGTGCCCGGTTCCTGGGGTCTGTGTGACACAGATGAAATCCTTATCAAGATTTTTGAGGTTTTGTCAATCTCCCCTCCTGGGGAGATCCCCAAGCCGAAAAGGGAGAGTTTCCATACAGCGCCGCCGCACTTGGAGTTCCTAGAACAAGAACATTTCCAGAATCTTATATCCCAAGAATGGGAATCGCCTTGTAAGCTTAAAGGGATTCCAGGGGCCTGGGAATGGAAGTACCCTTTTCCTCCTGATGTGGTTAATTTATGGTCAGCTCCCCTGGTGGTGGACGCACCGGTTATAGGGGTCACAAACCCCCCTTTTATGACTGCTCCCTTTTACCGTACCCTTCGGGATGCTGAGGACTGGCGCATTGACAGACTGGCTTCACACGCCTTCTCATGTGCTGGGATGGCCGCCAGGACTCTTGTCAGAAAGATTCTAGACCACCGCCCTGAGGACCTCCCTTGGGGGGTGTTTAATGCGCTATCAGACTGTGAAGCGTTTGTGAAGTTTATTCTATCGCCACTGGATGACACCATTAAGATGTGTGCTAGAAACTCAGCACTTGCGGTAGCCATTCGCCGCCTGGTCTGGCTGCGACAGTGGGGTGCTGACGGAGCTACGAAAAAGGCTCTCACTTGCCTTCCCTTCAGAGGACGGCGGTTATTTGGGGCCCGCTTGGACCTTTTTGGAAAAAAAGGCTAAAGCGCCCTTGCGCAGAAGGCCGCTCCGGCCTCCACGAGGCAGGGTCACCCCTCCACCTCCCTACGTTAGTGTCAAACGCGAATCTGAGGTGTGTTTCCAGCTGTTCGGTGTGGATTTCCAACATGGGGCGGGCAGGCAGCGCCCTGGGACTTCTGGCAGGACTAAGTCCAAATCAATGCTTATGGTTCAGAATAAAAACAGACATTGTGCAATCACACACCAGAACCAAAGTGCTAGACTTTAGGAAGACAAACTTCAAGGAAATGGCGGAGTATGTAGAAAGAAAATTAGGTGAGTGGAACAGAGTAGCGGAAGTGAGTGCCCAGTGGTCACTATTAAAAATGGCCATCTTAAAGGCAACTAAGCAATATGTGAAACAAACTAGCAAGAATAAAAGGAAGAAGAAACCATTATGGTTTACTAGGGAAGTCAGCACTATCATAAAAGATAAGAAGTCTGCCTATAAGAAGTATAAAGTAAGTGGAAGTGTAGCTGACAGAGAGGCATATAAAATTAAACAGAGGGAAGCAAAACTGATTATAAGGACGGCTAAAAGAGGAAGAAATGGCCAAATCTATGAAGAGGGGAGATAAAACCTTTTTCCGATATATTGGTGACAGAAGAAAAACAATGCAGTCTCAAAAATTAGAAATAGGGAAAATAAATATATTGACAGAGATAAGGCTGTGGCTGACCATCTGAATAGCTACTTTTGTTCGGTATTTTCAGATAGTAGCAGGCATGGTCATAGCACAGCATCCATCTGGGAGGGTACAGCTCCGGAGTTTCTGGAGGCTGATGTCTTAGCCGAGCTGGCACATCTAAAGGTAAGTAAGGTGATGGGTCCAGATGGAATCCACCCCAGAGTTCTAAGGGAACTTAGGTTTGTGATTGCAGCCCCTCTGACTGATTTACTTAACCATTCCCTTTCAACTGGTGAGGTTCCAGATGATTGGAGAGTGGCCAATGTCGTACCAATCCATAAAAAGGGGAGTAGAGAAGAAGCCAGTAATTACAGGCCAGTTAGTTTAACATCTATAGTGGTCTTTACTGAGGGCAGATCATGTCAGACCAATATTATTGATTTCTTTGACAATGTCACTAAAGTGTTAGATGAAGGTGGTGCTGTGGATATCGCCTATCTGGATTTTAGCAAAGCCTTTGACACTGTACCACATAAGGAGCTCATAGATAAGTTATTGAAGGTAGGACTCAATCCCTGGATAGTTCAGTGGATTTCCAGTTGGCTGAGGGATCGGTATCAGAGCGTTTTTGTAAATGGTGTGCAATCTGAACAAAGGCGAGTTACAAGTGGTGTGCCGCAAGGCTCTGTCCTGGGCCCCATTCTTTTTAATATATTTGTAAGTGACATAGGAGAAGGCTTGGTAGGAAAAGTTTGTCTGTTTGCTGATGATACAAAGGTTAGCAATAGGGTGGATATTCCTGGAGGTGTCTGCAACATGGAAAATGATTTAGCTTTACTGGATAGATGGTCAAAACGGTGAAAACTAGAGTTTAATGTCTCTAAATGTAAAATCATGCACTTGGGTAGAAGGAATCCCTGCTCTGAGTACCGTATGGGCAGTACTGTGTTAGCCAGGACCTCGGAGGAGAGAGATTTAGGGGTACTGATTACTGATAGCTGCAAGATGAGTGGACAGTGTAGCCAGGCAGTGGGAAAAGCAAGCAGGATGCTCGGCTGCATAGCTCGAGGCATCACCAGTAGGAAGAGGGAGGTTGTGATGCCGCTGTATAGAGCCCTGGTAAGGCCACAGCTAGAATACTGTGTGCAGTTCTGGAGACCTTACCTGCAAAAAGACATTATTCAAATAGAACGTGTCCAAAGGCGGGCAACGAAAATGGTGGAAGGACTTAAACTTAAAACTTATCAGGAGAGACTTAAAGAACTTAATTTGTACAGTCTGGAGGAAAGAAGGGAGAGGGGGGACATGGTTGAGACCTTTAAATATTTGAAAGGATTGAATAAGGTTCAGGAGGGAAGTGTTTTTAAGAAGAAACTTAATGATAGAACAAGGGGGCACAACCTGAAGCTAGTCGGGGGGAAGATCAGGAGCAATGTTAGAAAATATTATTTTACAGAAAGAGTAGTAGATGCTTGGAACAAACTTCCAGCAGAGGTAGTTGAAAAATCAACAGTCACTGAATTTAAACATGCCTGGGATAAGCACTCATCTATCCTAAGATAAAGAGTACATACAGTATACACATAAGGGCAGACTAGATGGACCGTATGGTCTCCTTCTGCCGTCAACCTTCTATGTTTCTATGTTTCTAAATCTGCCAAGACCTCTCAAGCATTAAGGGGCGCCCTCGCCCGTCTGGGCGAGGGGAAGACTGCCGCAGCTGTCTCACATCCAGGATTATGCCTTCTCCCCCTGGTGGTTCCGGGATGTAATCCCCCTGGACACAGGAGGGGTTTTTGCTGGGCGGTCCCCCTCAGTGATTGTCAGGGTGCTTCTAGTCCCTGCTTTTCCTTCTGAAATTGGCGCAGGCCGGACTGGGCCTACAGTGTTGTGCTCACTTGCTGATTGCCCTTAACGGTATGGGGCTATGGCCTCTATATTATCCTTCCTCCCCCCTCAACACTATGAGGTAGTCTGGACTATGTTGGCCTATGGCAGGCTTAGCAATTCTACCTTCACAGGTAGTCCCTATATGACAACTCTGTCTTAGGTCACGGGCCCCCTGCGCGGGGGGGGCTTTCGGCCTCTTGCGAAGTACTAGATCTTCTTAGTCTCCCTTGGGTCTGCTGGACGCCAAGACTATTTCTAGACAGTGTCGCAGGATCAACCCTGTGGATTGAGGCATTACTCGGGGCCTCTCTTTCGTTCCCAGGCTACTCGCCTGGCGCGACGGGGGACACGCCTGGGGGGGGCGTCTGCGTTAGGACCTACCGGGTCGTCTTCCTTACTCCCCAGTCTCTGCATCAGGCCGAAGTGGATCGGTTGGCCGGCAGTATCCCCTGGGAGCTACTGGATGGTTACTCAGTCACCTCATTCCCTCATGGTCCCTTATCCGCTATCCCCCATTCCTGGGAATCGGTTCAGGCTCGCAGCCTTCTTCCCTGGCAATAGGGGACCCCGGGTTACGGGGGCTCTGCTCCCCTTTTACCGGCGCCTTACCTTCACCAGGCGGGATGGCAACTAGTGGGCCCGTTGGCGGCACATCAAGATGATGTCACTTACATACCGAGCCCTTGGGCTCTTCGGCGCAGTAGGTTGCCGAACCTACATATGTCCCAGCACCCCGGTGCTTGGTCTGTGCTCATGCCTCCTTGGTAAGGCGGTCCCTCTTGAGCTTCCCATATGCAAGGGCCTCGTCAGGGGGGGCACTCCCCTTCCTTACTAAGCATCTTCTAGCGAATGGTCACCATGGGTAAGTCTCGCAGGTTTGGGGGGGGGAGGGAAAATTCTTCCACAACCCCCGTGGTTCTAGGTAGAGCCCCCTAGAGGGTCCATCTTACCTGCTGGGTTTGTTGAAACGGTGGGCCCCCGTTGACTCTATATGGCTGGCCTTCTCCTCCTTCAGCATCGGTCGGTTTATGGGGGACTCCTGGTCTGTTGAAAGACAATGGCCTGTTTTTTAATACTGGTCTAAAGATTGTGACAGGTTGCTACCTCTGGAGGGTCCCTGATCCTGTCTTGCTTGCTTCTCAGCGGTATTCGCTTCAATGGATGCCCTTAGCGGCAGGTTATGCTATCCCGGTGTTGCCCGGGGAGCCTAGCGTGGCTCTGGGGGGTCTCCCTCCTGACACAGGGCCTCTGCCCTTGTTCCTACTGTCCCGGAATATTCTGACTCCGATCAGGGGGGCTGAGTATTTAGGCATAGCCTTGTTATTTCATATGCATTCGCTTCATCACCCTACTTGTGGGTTCTGCCCATGGTTGGCCTGATAGAGAGTCCCATGGGATCCATGGCCTGGGCGGCCTTGGGAGTAGTGGTTCGCAGATGCCTCTGCTAAAGGCTGCTGAATTGTGATATCTCTTTCAGGAGTGCGGTTCTGCCCTTATCAGGCCTCTTCCTGTTTCCAATATAAGGTCTCCTGTCTGGGGATTGACAGCTGATTCATTCACCCCTTGTGACGGGCCTTATCTTCTGGGTGACTTAGTATGAAAGGGGTCTGGGAGCTAGCTCCCCAGCTTCCCCTTCCTCTGTCTATAAGGGCTTTGTGGTATCCCATATTGATTGGCATGGGCCTTAGCCTCTTCCCTGTTAGGCGTTCTCGGTTCCCAGGACCTTTAAAGTCATTACAGCGTAAGTTGGGGTTGGCTCCCCATTTGGGGACTCTGAAGGTGTAGGTTTTGTCCTGGCCTTCCTGCAGGAGTCTGGTTCTGTCGCCCTTGTAGGGAAGTATTTTGGGGATTGCTTAGCTGCATCTCCCCAGTAGTTCCATGGTCCCTGTGGGGATCAATTTTCATTTTTTACCCTGCAGACTTCCTGGGGACCCTGCCTGGATGCTGTCTCAGCTGCCCTGTAGTCCAGCCCGCTTCTCTGGGGCCTCCTGACTCCGTCAGACATGTGCCTGAGACGATGGATCTGGTTACTTAACCCTGGCTCGAGGTATATATGTACAGATATATACGGCTACAGGCACCCCATGCCTGGGGGTGTTCCTTTTACGCTGGGTCTGTAGGATCTTTGCTTCAGTCCCTTAGTCTAGCCATGGGCTTATTCTTAATAATACTAATATGAGGGCCTACATCCCTCTACAGGTATTGCACTTCTCCCCAGGTGGGCCTTCTTGGCCTTTAGGGGGACTGCTGTTCTTGGAGTCTACAGGCACCTCTTTATGTATACGCCTGATATCTATTTCCAGCGCCATTGCGCCTTTGGATTAATCCTTCTGGATGTCCTTTGATCCTGAGGAAGCATTGGCTTCCTGATAATTAGGAGTCTGTATTCCCGCCTTGGTCGGGTGACCTGTTTCTGTTTCCCTTTGGGGGTGCCTTGCCTGTGAGCTGGTTGGGTCATTACATTGACCTATGTTCCTTTCAGGGGATGAATCTTCCCTTTTGCTGTTTACTCCGTTATCTGGGTGCTTGGGTACCACTGGCCCTTCAGCACCAGGGTTTTTTTCTCTGTTAATTCAGTTACTAGACTTAGAACCTGTCTCTGTTCATACCTTCATGGTCCTGTTATGAGACTGACGTTAGAGCCTTTGCTCATGTCATGCCTGTTGCAAGTTTTGCAGGTGACAGCGCCTTTACTGTCCGCTGTGCCTTGTTTTCTTCTGGGGATCCCACCCTGCTTATGGACACTGCTATTGGATGTCCCACATGTTATTACTATTCGGGAGCAGGACGTGCTGTATGCTTAGAATAATACAACTCTGTGAAGTACTCACCTGTAGAGTTGGTATTATACGCATACAGCACGTCCTGCTCCACCCCACCCTGGTTTCACTTATTCTGGATCCCCTGTATGGTGATTGTTATCAGTAGATATTGTTACCAGTTATTCTGGGTGGTTTGTTCCTCCCGGCTTCTTTTCTCACTGCTTTTCAATGCTGGGGATTTGTGGGAGGTCCCTCGGTATATGTAGGGCCGGGAGGAGCTTGTTTTCTATAATATCAACTCTACAGGTGAGTACTTCACAGAGTTGTATTTTTTGCAATCATTCAGTAGTGGAAATACAATCTATCTTATAATCTATGGGTCATTACGAAGTGCAGAAGGATGTGTCAGGGCTCCCCCAGCAATGCAGAGCAGTGACAGCAGTGGCACCAGCAGAAATTGGAAGGGACTGTGACTGAGATTATTTTAATGCATCTTTGGTGCTACATATATCTTTTCCAGGGAATCTGCAGGAGAGATGTGGAAGATCCCTGGTAGTCAATACTTCAGCTGCATTGAATATCCTTTCAAATAGCAATCTAGCAGCAGCTTGACAGGATGGAGGGAGGGCAGAGATGTGACCATGCTGCATCACCCGCCATTCATCTGCCGGCAACACATTGTGCTCAGCAGAAGGAAGCTGGAATGTGGTTGTGGTGACGTCTTGAAATGCAAATAGATTCTCTGCCGCAGCGCATGCTGGGAGCGTTCAGATGTTGGATCTTGTTAATGATTTGAAAGGTTTTATTTTAATTAACCCTTTAAATGCCAGCCACGTAAAATTTACGTGGTTGCCTCTCCGTCACTTAAGTGCCAGCCACGTAAAACTTACGTGCCTGGCATTTACCCCTGCTAGTGGGCAAAAAAAAAAAAAACTCACCTGACCCTTCGTTGGATCCGGCCGGGTCTCCTCTTTAATTTGGTGCCATCCGATCCCCCGTGGGGGGTCGGATGGCTCCAGGAGAGCCCCCGGAATAGGCCGCCGCCCCCGCTTCTGCAGCAGCAGCTGCTAACTGTAAAAAAAATAAAAATAAAAATGACATTCACTTACCTGTGTGTGCGCTGGCTCCCGCTGTCCCTCCTCTTCACCTAGGGGGGCCTCCGATCTCCCCCCAGGGCTTACCGATCTTCAGGAGAGAGCCTGGGAGGCTCTCTTCTCTCTCCTCCTCGATGCCGCTAAGCCCCGCCCCCTTGCCGCTAAGCCCCACCCCCTTGCCGCTAAGCCCTGCGGGACAAATGAGCTTACAATCGGAGGTAAGAACAGTAAAAAAAATTTTTTTTTTTTTAATAAAATACTTTTGTGTGATGTTTTTTTTTCAGTTAACCCTTTGTGAACTGGTAAAGGTTCCATGAGACCACCTTTACCAGTTCACAAGGCTCTGGGTCTGGCAAGTCACCTGCGGCTAGTGGATGACTTGCCATTAACCCCCAGCCCCCCATTACCTGCCTCCCCAACGGCCAGGGGGGGGCAGAAGGGCCCGGGCCACTTAGTGGCTATGTGGCCTGCAGGGCCAGGGGCCACCAACGCTGGCCCCTGCGCCCTGTTCTACAAGCCCCCATAGCTGGCCCGGGTCGGTAATGCTGGGTAGGGGGGACCCTACATTTTTGGGGGGATTTTTAAGGGTTTTTAACCCTTAAAATTCCAAAAAAAAATGGGGTCCCCCCCCTCCCCCAGGAGGGGGAACCCTATGTCATTTTTTTTTTATTAACCCTTTTGTGTTCTGTCATCCATCAGCTATAAAAGGCTTCTAGCAAGTGAGCAGAAGCCAGTGATCGCCGAGGGACAGAGTGCTCCACTATGGATGGGAGGTAAGTATTAAAAAACAAAATAAATAAAATATTTTTTCTCTTTGTGTGTCTGTGTTTTTTTTTTTACATTTAACCCCTTGTGAACTGGTAAGGGGTCCATGACCCCTATACCAGTTCACAAGGCTGGGGGAGGTGGCAAGTCACCTGCGCTAGCCGGTGACTTGCCATTAACCCCTGGCACCCCCATTACCTGCCTCCCCAAAGCCCAGGGGGGGGGCAGAAGAGCCCGGGCCCACTGGCTATGTGGGCTTGTAGCCTGCAGGGCCAGGGGCCACAAAAGCTGGCCCCTGCGCCCTGTTCCTCCAAACCCTGCATAGCTGGTCCCGGGCTGGTTACTTTGGGTAAGGGGGGGCCCATGTCTTTTTTTTTTTTTTAAGGGTTTTTAACCCTTAAAAATCTCCCCAAAAATGCCCCCCCCCCCCCCCCCCCTCCCGGGAGAGGGGACCCTATGTCATTTTTTTTTTTCTCGATTTAACCCTTTGTAGTGTGGATGGTAGCTGTATTTTATTTGTAAATGTTAAAAATTACTTGTTTCAGTTAGGGGGGTTACCGATAAATATGTGGTACCGTTCTAATCGGTAGAAATGGGGCTTTCACATGCAATATGTTTTTCCCTAATCAAATACATTTTTTATTTAAAATAAAGGAGGCAATTTTCTAAAAAAATTTTGTATTTATTTTTTTTTTTTTTACCTTATAATAAATAAAATTAATAATAAATAAAATTTACAAACAAGACATTCCATGTTAAAGCCTAAACTCTGCTGCAAAAAATATATATATAATTTTCCTGAAAATTCCAGCAAAAATGACGCAAAACATGGCGCAAAATGGGGAAAAATGACCTGTCAACAGAGGGTGACAAAATCTCAAGTAGGCTGGCAATTAAAAGGGTTAATAGTACCTCTGCATGTTTGGTATTGTTCTGTTCAGGGGACCTTGCGCTTTCAGACTTAGCTTGTTTTTTCTTGTTTGCATATTTATATTTTAGGAAAAGGTGTTTTTTATTCTGCTTTTTTATACATTTTTTAGGGAAACTCTGCGCAACCAAAGAGTTCTTTGAGGGATTAATTCCAGAAAGATGAGCCCACTACAACAAGCTGCAGAACCTATGCATGTTGGGTATCGTTCTGTTCGGGGTATTTTGCTTTTTCAGATTATACTTGTTTTTTCTTGTTTGTATATAGTTTTTTTAGGAAAATGTGCCTTTGATTCTGCTTTTTTATCCTTTTTTTAGGGAAACTCTTTGCAACCAAAGAATACATTGAGGGATTACTTCTAGAAAACTGTGGCCACATCAACAAGCCTGGTACAAATAGAAAGCCTGAGGTGTGTACTTCCAGAGCATATATAGTTTGTGGGGGGTATTTCAAATGTAAAGGGTTGTTTTTCTGGAAAAACTACAAGGTGCGCATAGCGCATATCACAGTTGTATTTTTTCTGAAAATCCCCTAAAGCTCTGTTTCAGTTTGGGGGAGTCTCCTGGGCAGGAAAAGGTGTCTACCTATACATATGTGGTACCGCTGTAACTGTGAGAAATTGGGGTTTCACACGCAATAAGATTTTATTGACAAACTTACATTTTTTTTATTACAAAAAAACACTACAAATTGTAAAAAATTGATTTTTTTTTATTTTTTTGCACATATTTCGCCAAAAAATATTGAGAATACACCTAAAAAATGACAAACAAGACATTTCATGTTAAAGCTCAGACTCTGCTGAAAAAAACAATATATCATTTTCCTGGGAAATCCCTGGAAATCCCTTCAAAAATCACATTTGAACATGGGGAGTGCAAAATAGTGCAAAATGGTCTGGCAACAGAGTGTGACAAAAACTCCAGGTAGGCTGGCACTTAAAGGGTTAATCCAATGTTGGGAGCTCCTGCATGTATGTATTGCTATATATTGTATGCAGGTATATTTGGACAAAATGCCTTTATCATGCATCAGGAGAACCTCCATAACTTTTCTTGGAAGAGCTCTGACTGGCCAGCCCACTATCTGCACTCCCAACTCATACTTACCTGGCAGGGGAGACACCATGATCCCGAAGGTGGTTCTCCCAGGGTGAGGCTCGGCCATTGCACTCCGGCTGTGCTGACCCCTGCGATTTCCCCAAATGCGGGAAACTCGACTGCATAATTTGTGGTAGTGGGGGACTGCGTTCGCGCTTTCCCCTGATCAGCTCTGGTCAAAGACAGCTTCACCCATTCATTTCATGAATAATATCTCATTCACTGCTCATTTCACAACTGATCAGTGCTTGTGGTGCATTCACATCACTTGCATAAGTAGATTTGCTGAATCCTCTTTCAGTGCCATTGAGGTCACCCACTGCAGATGTTGCTGATGTGGGTGACTTGACACTTAAAATCGGACTGGTGCTACCAGTGTTTTGATGAAATAAGCACTTTAAGAATCATTGATTTTATTGTCATATGCACACTAAACTTCAGTTACACAGAACAATGTAACTTTGCATCAAATCTCCATTCTGGCAAAACCCCCAAAAAATTGCGTTAACAATTTAAACCTATCCGGAACATAATAAACTAAATCATATATGCACAATAGGTTATTTGCATGTGTAGTAAGTGAAAATAGAAAGTGTATGGTTAAACATGATTATTGTGAAAGTCGCAGTCCAGGGTGGTATTTGTATGTAAATGCATAGAAGCTATTTAGGTGATTGAACAATCGTTGTACAGACAGTCCCACAGTGAAGCAGACGGCCTTGTACTATAGGTGTTTTATTTACTTGTCAGATGTCCTGGGCACAGAAGCTACTTTGTGATCTAGTTGTTCTTGATTTCTCAGATCTGTATCTTCTGTCAAACAGGAGGCAGAAGTAGAATCTGTAATTTTAAATATGTCACAAAAACGATAGTTCTTGTCTGATCAAATAATCTGGTATGGGCGGACTGCTTCCAGCACAGAGCTCAATAACCCCAGAAACATTCACACACTGGTACTACTAGCTGGCACAGCCATGGTTATAATACAACTTGTATGGGTAAATCATGCCGGTGGGACACCAGTCACTGCTGACGAATAAATGCAACATTCACCAAACACTTATAGTGGACCAACACCCAGGATTTTGACTATCCTGGGTTTTGGTCCACTTCAGGGGGGCACCCCGATTAGGGGTGCCCCGCTGTGTAAAACCCCCCAGAAACCCCCAAACTCACCTCACCCCGCTCCCACGGACAAGAGGCGGACAAGGCAGCGCGTCCGCCGCCGCCTCCCGCGCGCCCCTCTGACAGTGCGCGCGCCCGCGCCGGCCATTCACAAACGGCCGGCGCGGTGGTGCGCACGGCTAGAGGAGCGCGCGCGATCAGGTGAGTTCTTTTGGGGTTTTGGGGGGGGGTCCCTCACCGCGGGACATCCCGATCTCGGATGTCCTGCAGTGAGGGGGGTGATCGGCCCGGGAATCTTATAGATTCCTGGGCCGATCACCCATGGGTGACGGTCCACTTTAAGTAGTCTCTTTCATATAGAATCGGGGGCACATGCAGTTCACACTGATTCCTGTCCCACACTTAACACTGCGAAACTCTGATCAGTTCACCTTTTGAGGGCTCAGATCCAATCAGCTTGCAGTGGTCTCCTGGCCCCATACACATGCACCACGCAACACTTAGAAGCAAGTTAAATGTGAGTCCTTCACCATTTTTACATTATACAGTTAGTAAACTTATTCTTGGTGTGCCACACACCCCGCTTCACTTCTAAATATTCATCAATTAATGGGTTAACTCGCCGCCAGGTGACGTAGTGCAGAGAGGAAGTCTTGTAACGAGCCCCCTTCCGGCCTATATATACCTGGTACCTCCCTTCAATCACCAGTATTTTTCTCTCTGCTTGACGACAAGACAGAGGTTGGAAGTCTCCTGCTTACAGGTAGGCCGGGGTTTTCTTACCCCGCCACCCCCCTTTGGTCTATTTCTGCCCGGTTTGAGTTTGTATACCTTAATGGTGGAATGGAAGCCTCCCAGCCTAGGCTGCTCACCGGGCAAATGGTAGATGGCACTTTAAGTGCCTAGGAGCTTATCTCCTACCGCTCGACCTCATGCGTGGGGCAATGCGGCTATCCTGCATGGTGATCCGGAAATGGGATGCCCCTGTCCCGAGGGTCCCCGTAGCCCCTTTCTTTCCCGTTATGGTCCCTTCTCCCTTCACTATGGGGGGGGGGGGGGGTTGAGGGTGTGCTTTATGTTTATGTGTTTCACTTGTATCACTTTATTTCAACATGTGTGTGTGTTCATGTTATGCATTTAGTGTTATTCAGCAAGTGTATACCTTTGTTTCATATGGTTTAGGTCTGCTTGAATGGCAGACCGTGCTGGGTAGGTGGCTGGCCGCTTTTTCCTAACAGACCATTGCTTTTGTGGCCCCCTACCCCCTTCCCCCCTCCCCCCTTTCCCCCTTCTCCGCTGACATTGTATGTGCTCTATTTTGCATAGGCTGCTGCCTTCGCTGATGCGGTCTTTTTTTGTCCTCCCCCCTTCGCTGCCTGGGCGCACGTGTAGTGGCCCATCTGCTGTAATCTTCAGCTGAATGGCTGTACTGATTTGCGTGGGGGGGCGGGTCCCGGTGACGCGGCATTGGGGGCGCGGCACCGACGGCGGCGTCATGCAGCGCTTTGCGGCGGGCCCAGCATTCACTTCCCTTCAAAGGGGAAGTCGCGTGGGCGCGCGGCCGCACTTAGTCTTCTGGCTGTGGCTGCTGGCTGCAGGCTTGCTCTCCGGCTGCTGCCGTCGCTGGGCCAGGTAAGCGGCCCCACCCGTTGGGGCCGTTATGTGGGGAGTGCATATCTTTTTTGTATTTGATATGGGGGGAGTCATATTTTATTAGGGGGCATGATTTTGTTCATGTTTAAAGGCACTTGGGTGCCATGCCTGTATGATTCTTATACACATGAGAGGATCTGATTGGGGTTTTCTTTTTCCTTACAGATCCCGGGATCCCTGCTTATGGTGGCCCTCCGGCTCTATGTTGCCTGACTATTTATTGGGATATTTATTAATGCATATATATATATAAACTATATATATATATATATATATATATATATATATATATATATATATAGTTTGTTAAAGGGGACCTTAACTTAAAAAAAAAAAAAAATCCGGGACATTTACTAATAAAGGGGCATCCCGGGTTGGCTTATGCCTTAAAGGTCCCAAGTATTGCGAATACCATAAATCACCATATGGAGGCTTCCGTAAATTCCGGAAACGGTTCTGCTGAGCCCTTCGAGGGGTGCTTAGGTTGTGGGGTTCCACTCCCAGCTGATGATGTCTTTATTTGCATCCCTTGTGCAAAGCAGACTATTGCGCGCCAGTCCGTTGCTTCGGCTGCGGGCCCATCGCATCCTTCATCATCTCCTACCTCTCCCTCCCTGTTCCGGACCCCGCATGACACTGTCAAAAGTGGGGATTCGCATTCCGAGGTGGCGGCACAGCCCAGCCCCCGGAAAGTAGTGCCCGTTAAAGCAGCATTAAAAGCCGCTGCAAAACGGAGGCACCTGACTCCGGTACCTTCGGCTCCACAGGACGAGTTATGTGAGCCTGTGGAATGGTCCGATGGATCCCTGGACGAGGATGAATTCCCGTTGGAGTCAGATGGGCCTAAGGATCAGCTTGCGGCTGACCTGATTGGCGATTGGTCAGAGGGGGTTGTTTTTGACACCCCCTCCATTCTGGCTCAAATGTTTAAAATTTTGGATTTAGATCCACCTGAGGCGGCCGCCCTGCCAAAGGGTCAGTTGTTTAAAGAGCCTCAGCCGCGTTGGGTTTTTCCCAGGCAACACCACTTTGAGAGGGTGGTTCTTAAGGAATGGGAAAATCCCACGCGGTTATCTGGAATTCCTTCCAGTTGGGAAAAGCGTTATCCTTTTCCGCCAGAATTGGTGAAGCTTTGGTCTGTCCCTCCTGACGTCGATACCCCTGTGCTAGGGCTCTCCAGCACGGCTATGGTACAGTCTGCTGAGACCACTGTCCCTAAGGATGGGGAAGATCGTCGGATTGACCTATACGCTCGCCATGGTTTTATTTATTCCGGGTCAGCGTTGCGCCCGGTGTGTGCTTCAGCCCTTCTTCTATTGGCAATTAAGTCTTTAATTCAGGGGCTGTATGAGGATCTTAATCCCGCTTGTAAACAGTTCACTGTGCTTAAGCAGTGTGAATCTTTTGTGTCTTATGTCCTGGCCGCTCAGGACGATGCGCTGGCTATGAGTAGCAAGGCAGCGGCTATGCTGGTGGCTATTCGCAGGTCAGTATGGCTGCGTCAGTGGTCAGCGGACACGGCTTTCAAAAGGGTGCTCACAGCGCTCCCCTTTTTGGGGTTGCATCTGTTTGGGGAGAAAATTGATTCAGTCGCAAAGGGTGGTAAGATGCCACAACGTAAGAGGCCTCATGTCCCCTTTAGGGGGGCAGGTTCCGGTAGGCCCTCCTTTCGAGGATTCAGAGCGGGCAGGGGTGCGTCCTTTCCCACTACCAGAGGTACAGGTTGGACTCGGGGGAGGGGCCGTGGTCGGCCCGCTCAGTCCTGGGGCACCAAGCCCAACCCTGCTGATAAGCCCACTCAGCAATGAGGGGCTGCCCTCACCTGTGCGGGTGGGGGGACTATTGCGACACTTCTCCCAGATTTGGAACCAAGTGGTTCCAGGCAGATGAATCCAGGAGGTAGTGTCGGCCAGTTACGACCTGGAATTCGAGTCTCACCCTCACTTCACGGTTCGTTCGGTCTCGGGTGCCCATCGTTCCTTTGGCCACGCAGGGGCTCCTGGCGTCGGTAAGGGATCTGTTAGAGATAACTGTCATCCGGCCTGGGCCGCGCTTAGAGATGGGCCTCGTTTTCTACTCCAATCTTTTCGTAGTCCCCGAGAGAGATGGGTCGGTTCATCCCGGCCTGAACTCTCATCAACACAGAGTGTTTCTTCCTTTTGCCCAAATTCACACGAGAACGCTTCAGCTATTTCTGTTAGCGTTTTGGGACCAGCAACCTCAGTCGCTGGATCAGTCCTTCCAGTTGTCCTCCCGTGTACGGCAGTCCCTCCGGTGGTGGTTGGTCTCGACCAATCTTGTGTAGGGCAGGCCTTTCCTGACCCCCCTTTTGAAAATTGTCACCACGGACGCCAGTCTGTCGGGATGGGGCAGATTCTGGAAGGAGCTGCAGTTTCAGGGGCAGTGGGGACCTCAAGGGCCCCACTTACCCATCAATATTCTGAAACTAAGAACCATCCGTCAGGTGCTTGCTCTCCTGACTCAGCACGTTCTGGGCCTTCCGGTCCAGATGTGTTCAGACAATCAAACAGCGGTTGCTTACATCGGTCTTCAGGAAAGGACTCGCAGTCTGAGTACTCTCAGAGAAGTGTCCCTAATCCGGACCTGGGCGTTGTTCCATGTTCCTTGTCTCTCGGCGGTTTACATTCCAGAGGTGAAGAATCAGGTAGCGGACCGGTTGAGCAAGGGCTCTCCCCGTCTGGAAGAATAGGCTCTCCATCCTCGGGTGGTTCGCTCACTGTGTCTCCAATGGGGGACCCCAGAGGTGGACCTGTTGGCCCCTCATCACTATCACAGGCTCCCGAACTTCGTGTCGCTCTCCCAGGATCCTCTGGCTCTGGCAGTGGACGCCATGTCCCTGAGCTGGGGAGTTCTGGGATTTCTATACCTGTTTCCTCCGATGCCCATGCTGGGCGGGGTTCTTCAGAAGTTGGCTCTGGAAAAGGTGTACGCCGTTCTCGTGGCCCCAAGGTGGCCAAGACGAGTGAGGTTCGCAGACATCGTTCGGCTGGCAGTGGACCAGTTCGTTCTGCCTCTTCGGCCCGATCTGCTCACTCAGGCTCAATTGTGTTACCCCAATTTACCAGCGCTTGGTTTGACGGCCTGGCTGCTGAAACCTCCATCCTGAAGGAGGAGGGTCTTTCTGATTCAGTCATTAAGACTCTGATCAGTGCCCGGAAGAGGTCTTCTTCCATCACCTACTATAGGACTTGGAAAGCCTATATTGCTTGGTGTGAGATAAGATCTTTTTCTTGTAGGGTCTTTTCGGTCTCCAGGATTCTGGAGTTTTTACAATCAGGGCTGGACTCTGGTCTCCAGCTAAGTACGTTGAAAGGGCAGGTCTCTGCCTTTATCTATCTTTTTTCAGAAGCGTGTAGCGCTTAAACCTTTAGTTAAAACTTTTTTCCAGGGGGTTACGCATGTGTGGCCTCCCAGGAAACCATTACTCCCGGTTTGGGATTTGAATGTGGTTCTTTCTGCTCTTCAGGCTCCTCCTTTTGAGCCTTTGCAAGATATTGCGTTGTCTACCCTGACTCAGAAGATTGTCTTCTTGGTCGCGATCACTTCGGTCCGGCGTGTCTCGAAGTTGGCGGCCTTGTCTATCCAGGCGCCTTACTTTGAGAGGCATCAGGATAAAGTGGTCTTTCGGTTCAAGCCAGACTTTCTTCCTAAGGTTGTTTCTGCTTTTCATTTGAACCAAGATATTGTTCTCCCCTCCTTGTGTCCTAATCCTAAGAATGACAAAGAGAGGGTTTTGCATTGTTTAGATGTAGTACGCTGTGTTAAGTACTACTTGATTATCACGTCTCCTTTTCGTAGGACGGATTCCTTTTTTGTTGTGCCCCATGGGCCTAAGAAGGGTTTGGCACCAGCCAAATCTGCCATTAGCAAGTGGATACATCAGGCCATTACTGCGGCCTATTCTGCTAAGGGAAGAGTTCCCCCTTTTCGTATCACTGCTCATTCCACTCGCGCTGTTGGGGCGTCTTGGGCTTTTCAGCACCAAGCTTCTGTTGAACAGGTTTGCAAGGCCGCCACTTGGTCTTCTGTTCACACTTTTTCTAAGTTTTACAAAGTTGATGTGCGGGCCTCAGCGGATGCTGTTTTTGGCCGCAAAGTTCTGCAGACTGCAGTCATTTAAGTTATGCTTCACCTGGCCTTGAGATGCCCTTCCCTTGTGGACACTGCTTTTGGATGTCCCATTAATTGATGAATATTTAGAAGTGAAGCGGGGTGTGTGGCACACCAAGAATAATACCATTTTGTGAGTACTCACCTGAAAAATGGATATTGGTGCCACACACCCCGCTTCACCCCCACCCTTTTTCGGTATTACCGAAGCCTTTATATGGTGAAGCTTTTTATTTATATCAAAATTGATTTTGAGGTTACCGGTGGAATACTGGTACCTTGTCTTTCTGCTTTTTAATATACTGGTGATTGAAGGGAGGTACCAGGTATATATAGGCCGGAAGGGGGCTCGTTACAAGACTTCCTCTCTGCACTACGTCACCTGGCGGCGAGTTAACCCATTAATTGATGAATATTTAGAAGTGAAGCGGGGTGTGTGGCACACCAACAATATCCATTTTTCAGGTGAGTACTCACAAAATGGTATTTTTGCAATCATTCAGTAGTGGAAATACAATCTATCTTATAATCTATGGGTCATTACGATGTGCAGAAGGATGTGTCAGGGCTCCCCCAGCAATGCAGAGCAGTGACAGCAGTGGCACCAGCAGAAATTGGAAGGGACTGTGACTGAGATTTTTTTAATGCATCTTTGATGCTACATATATCTTTTCCAGGGAATCTGCAGGAGAGATGTGGAAGATCCCTGATAGTCAATACTTCATTTGTATAAACATTAGGTGATCTGCATTTCCCCCAGCTGCATTGAATATCCTTTCAAATAGCAATCTTAACAGCAGCTTGACAGGGAGGAGGGAGGGCAGAGATGTGACCATGCTGCATCACCCGCCATTCATCTGCCGGCAACACATTGTGCTCAGCAGAAGGAAGCTGGAATGTGGTTGTGGTGACGTCTTGAAATGCAAATAGATTCTCTGCCGCAGCGCATTCTGGGAGCGTTCAGATGTTGGATCTTGTTAATGATTTGAAAGGTTTTATTTAATTTTAATCCAATGTTGGGAGCTCCTGCATGTATGTATTGCTATATATTGTATGCAGGTATATTTGGACAAAATGCCTTTATCATGCATCAGGAGCACCTCCATAACTTTTCTTGGAAGAGCTTTGCCTGGCCAGCCCACTATCTGCACTCCCAACTCATACTTACCTGGCAGGGGAGATACCATGATCCCGAAGGTGGTTCTCCCAGGGTGAGGCTCGGCCATTGCACTCCGGCTGTGCTGACCCCTGCGATTTCCCCAAATGCGGGAAACTCGACTGCATAATTTGTGGTAGTGGGGGACTGCGTTCGCGCTTTCCCCTGATCAGCTCTGGTCAAAGACAGCTTCAACTATTTCATGCTGACCATCTCCTTCACTGGACACTTCTCAACTGTTCAGTGCTTGTGGTGCATTCACATCACTCATATCAGCGGAGGCAATGATGCTGAATTCTCTTTGAATTCCTTTGAGGTCTTATATCAGGGTAGAGAGAAGTTAGGACTTTTTTCCTCTGCATTTTCAACCAGCTACAAACATGTCCAATGTGACACTCCAGGTGTTTCTATTGTGGGTGACTGACACAATCAGACCAGTGCTGTCAGTGTTTTGACTGCTGCTGGAATAAGCAATTCAAGATTCATTAGTTTTATTGTCTATACTCCTCAAATCTCAGTTACACCAAACACTGATCTTTTTTTTTCTCTGCATTATACCTCCATTCTGACCAAGGCTTTAAAATATTAGATGAAAACAACATAAACCTATCAGGTACATAATAAAGAAAATCCTATATGCACAATGAGAGATTTGTGTATGTAGTAAGTGAATATACAACGTGTATTGGTTAGTGTCATTATTGTGATTGTTGCAGCCCTGAGTGACATTTGTATGTAAATACATAGAAGATATTTGGGTGACTGAACAATTGGCTATACAGACAGTCACATAGTTGAGTGTATTAGAGGCGTTTACAAGTCTGATGTCCTGGGCACAGAAGCTACTTGCTGTGATCTGGATGTCCTTGATTTCTCACATAAACACTACCTTCCAACATAAAGGCAGATCACAGGCAATCCACACTGATTCCTGTGTCTACCTGGTGGTTCTTTACCATGTGACATGAGTTATGTGACCAGGGGAGTTATTGACTGATAAGATGACAAGGATATTCTAAGTATACAGCACGTCCTGTTCCTGAAGATATTCCTTACTCTTGGGACACACTCCAGTAGATGGCGCTGGACTGCGGATACAGAAAAGAAGCTCCTCCCGGCCCCATAAATACCCGGGACCTCCCTCAAAATCCCCAGTTCTTCTCTGCAGTCCTGGCTGCGATGACTAGAAGATGACTCTCTCTACTCGCAGGTGAGCGGGGCTATTAGCCTGCGGCCCTGTAGGACTATTCCCACCCATTTCCTTCTACTGCCTCCCCGCTCAGGCTGCTCTGGTTCGGGTGAAGGTAGGCAGCACCGCTGTCAGGTGCTAAGGAGCACTGCTCCAACCGCAGTCCCCCCACCAAAGGGTAGTTGGTATAGGCCCATGGTAAGCCTTATGGGATGTCCCTCCCGCACTTAATCCCACTCGCCCCTGTCCCCACAGTGGCTTCCTTTAGGCTGCCTGTTGCTTCCCCCTTGCTCTCCCTTGTAGTTCTCGGGGCGGGGGGGGGTGCTTGTACTTGTATTGTGTGTGTGTGTATACCCTGTGAATGGTTGCACCAGTTTCTTTGCTGCCACCTTTGTACTGCGCTCCGCGGTCAGCGGCAGCATCGCCTCAGGCGCTGCTGCGCCATCATTGGCTGGTCTGGTCAGGTGGGCACGTTTTCGTGCTCTTCGGGGGGGGGGGGGGGCGGTCTCTGCGGATGACACGTTTTGCATCACGGTCTCCGCGGCCCACCCCTCGAGATGTATGCGGGCGCCATTTTAGTTTTCTGCTGCGTGTGCCTGGCTTCTCCCCATCGCGGTCCGTAAGGGCCCCTGCAGGCTGCTTTATTATATGTATACTGTATATTTTGCATATCGCTTATGGGATCTTTTGCTTATGTCTTGCAGGCGGCCAAACTGGTGGTTTCTCCCGGCCCTACCCCTCTATTTAGTGTTAACTCTTATTGGAGGGCTATTGTATACCATTACTCCCACTTCCCTAGCGGGTTATTAGGGCATCCCGGGTTGCTTTTATTAGCGTCAATCCCTACTGGCCAGTTGTGCCGTGATAATCACCATATGGAGGCTGCTCAGGATAATGTGCTCGGGGTTCCTTCGGGACAAGCCCGGGGGTGTGTGGGGTATCCTCTATAAGTGATGATGTCGGGGTATGTGTATTTTTGTTTGCTTGTTATTTAGAGAAAGATTGTTGTCCTGGCACCATGTTACCAGATTGGCAGCTCCTTTCTATATGCTGTCTTATCGTAGTATCATCAACAAATTTGATAAGGCGGCAGTATGTGAGACGACACTTTTGTATGTAATGAGCATGTAGAGCATTGGTCTTTGCATACAGCCTTGCATGGTTCCTGTTTTTGCTTTTTATGCTGAAAATGTGTTTTCCGTGTTTTGGTCTTGCTTTACAAACTTTTAGAAAACAGTTACAGAGGATAACTGACCGAATGTGGAGCTTTGTGGTCAGTTTAGAAGGTTAGGTAAGTTAGTGCTGCATACTAAGTTGTAATCGACCAACACACCATTTTTTTCCACCAAGGATTTATTTTTGGACATACAAAAAAATGGGGTCACATAGATCCCCCAAAATCGAATATAATATACATAGTACAATAATATTTTCTGACAACATGGTAAGTAAAGCCGCCATACCAGGGGTCAGAGAAATGAAATCTCTTGAATGTTCACATTACCTGGGGTCTGGGCCTACTACAAGAATATAAACATAGTATATATAGTAGAGAAGTAAAGATGAGAGAAAGGGGTACAGAATAGGTACAGAGTGTGAAGGGCATCATCTAAGTTAAAATGACAACATCTGAGTTAAGATTTGTAGCAAGTCCATAACATCTTGGGGTTCCTTAAATGACATCTAAGCTGCCCTTAATTGTATATATTGTTGAGATTTGTTTGTGTGTATCTGTCAGATAGTATTTTCTCCATTCTTCTAATGACTTCATATTCCTGGAGCCAGTCCATCCAAGATGGTGGTCTTCACATGCCAATTCCTTGGAATCGCTGGCCTCCCGTCATAGGGCATAGAGAAAGTGCCCCCAGAGATTGCTTTTTAATTTTCTGCCAGGTATTCCCAGAGGATGGAGAGAAAACAATCTGGGGGGGGGGGGGGGGGGGGGGGTAGGGATCTTTTATGCAATGGGTTTTTTATGGCGCATCCAGACCTTTTTCCAGAAGCCTTGCACAGATGTGCTGCATAGCCCCAGGTGTTCTCCTGCATCTTCAGTACCTGTCTGACTCTACCTCTCTGAGTTTGACCAGGTCCACTGGGCTTCTCTACCATCTAACTAGGAGCTTATAGTTTCTCTCATGACTTTTAGATGCCAGGGAGAGATTATGGGTTAGTAGAATAGACCTTGACCATTCTGATTCCTTTCTGGTCTCGGGGTTCTCACGGTGAGGTACTCAAAGTATTTGGTATGTCAATATTAACCTATAATTGATGCCCCAATGGGTATATCCAATTGATTACCTCACCCTTGAAGTGGCATGGGAGCCGCATGCGTGGGTGGATTATACTGACCTTGACCCTATGTTTGTATACCCCGGGTGGCCCTGCTATTGTGAGATTTATGTTGTATTGTCTGTCGGCACTTGCTACTGTATATTTATTCTGTTTGTTTCACATGGTTCACACTCAAGACTGTTGGGTGAGGCTTCTGCAATATTTAGGGCAAGGATATGTGGTTATAATGATTATTTGGGCAATATTGATGTGTATATAATACATTTTTTGATAGGTTGATATTTTCACATGTTTTGTTCATCACGTATTGTGTGCGGTTGGTTTCATGTTGTATTATTAGTTGGGTGTTAATAGGATTTTGATACATGTTTAGTAATTTATATGCACTTAGCACTTTATTTTGTCATATGTAGCTATTACAGGTAGGATATTGATTAGCTGTTTTGTGCCGGCACAAAATATTTATTTGAGGGTGACAAATGATGGGCCATATTGCCTTGGGGTATTAATCAATTGGATATACCCATTGGGGCATCAATTATAGGTTAATATTGGTCAGGATCGGTTGTTTTTAATTGTCTGTGGTTTATGTGTTTTTAGCTTCTTTTTGTATTACATTTACAATAAAGACTATTTTTGTATAAATATTTTTTTACTTAGTGGTGGTGCTCCTTCTTTCAGAGATAGGTGTGCTTATATGCATGTCCACTCTATTTTTTGTCTATACAGTTTATTCCAGTGAGCACATCTTGGGTATAGTACTTCGGTAGTGGCGGTGCACCCGACCCAATTACATTATATTTGGTATGTCAGGGAAACAAGGTCGCAGGAATTCTTCTAAGTGCATTGTTCAGAGAGTGAGGCTAAATGCTTACAAGAGGCAAGAAATGCCTACTGGCTTCTCAATGTAGGAATCTCAATGTCAATCCCCACTCCTGGACAAAAAGCAGGGTTGTCAAAAGGGGGGTAAGTGGGACACACCTATGTGAACTGGGATAGATTGTTCTAAATGAACCCAGCGTTTACGCCGCCTGTGATGGAAACCATCCCTGCCACCAATGCAGCTGCATAGTATAGTCTCATGTTGAGCAATCATGTCCTTCCTGTACATTTCGGGGGTTTCCTGTACATTTTGGATTTTGTTTCCATTTTATACTTTAATGCTTAAGAGCATAATATAATGCTGTGTTGCCAACTGAAAATGTACAGCAGATCCACTATTTGTGGCCTTATACATTATCATCTCTCAGTATTTTCCTGGAAGTATCTCTACTTATCTGGTCTGGCCCAGAACCATCTCAGGTTCAGTGGTGAATGGCACAAGAACAAGATCAATTTCTTGGACCTCTGTTTAACTGCTGATCCCACTGAACATACAATTAACACCAGGACTTATCACAACATCAGCACATCATATGCTGCCAGCTTTCATCCCAAGCATACGATACAGGCTGTCCCCATTGGGAAGTTCACATGTGCTCTACAGTGTCACTATCACAGACCAACTTAAAGTGGACCAACACCCTGCCACCTTTTTTTTTTAATGTATACTTTAAAAATATGGAAATTAAACAGAAAGACCCGAATAATAAAGTTAAGAAAAAAAAACTTACCTTTTATGTTCCCTCAGCGCGTCGCTATATTTTTAATATTCTGCCGCCATCTTCATTTTCCTCCTAACAGGAAGAGATCCTTTGATCCTGTTAAAATCGCGCGCATGTGCGGTAGATAGGTGAAGCGCCGCTTGCATCGGGAGCGAGCGGCGCTTCACCTGACACTACTGCGCATGCGCGAGTCTCCCCCTGCCAGGGACGGGCTTCTATAGTTGGTGGCGCGCAAGGACCTGAAAGCCGCCCTTCACAGCCTCCTGTCGCGCTTCCTGCTCACCTCCAGCAGCGGCCCGCTCGGGTCCCTCCTTGACTGCCCCTCACTTGACTGTCACTCACTCAGCCCAACAGTCGCGCTTCCTGCTCACCTCCAGCAGCGGCCCGCTCGGGTCCCTCCTTGACTGCCCCTCACTTGACTGTCACTCACTCAGCCCAACAGTAATCCTTAGCAAAGACGTGGAGCAGAGCCATCTTCCCGCACGGAGTGCCCCCGACCACCACGATCTTGCAGCGCACCATCTGCTTGTCCATGATGGTGTCCGCGGAGCCGGCCTCGCTCATGGAGAGCCCCCCTGGCCAGCGGAACAAAGCCCCCCAATACAGCCCGCACATGCACGGCCTCCCAATACAGCCCGCACGGCACCCCTCAGCCAGCCCGCATCTCTCCCTTACTACCCGGCCAGCAGAGCCTCAGACCTGCCAGGCTGCGGGACACGCCTCCAGCACGCATATAAGACATGAGGCGTAGTAGCTGGACAATGAGTAAGAGTGGTTCTGAATCTCAGTTGACTGGTACTGACTAATGTTTGAAGAGCTTCTCTGCATCAGATAGGTGGAGAGGTTCGCCAGCTGAAGTGTAAAAGGTTTTCCCGGGAATAGACATTTTTTTTAAAAACTCCCTATAGGATAATCACTAAAGTGTATAGAGCTCGCCTCATAAGAGAAACTCTACCACGTGAGGCAAGGAGAGAGCCCACACCATTCCTAAACCCCAATAAACCAGAGCTATTGTTCTCCTATAAAAAGGGTCCCAAAGAGGAACAGGCACCACAATAACCTGTAACAAGCTTCCTTTTTATGGTGACAGGTTTTCAATACTCAATACTGGTCATTATAAATAGTTTTTTACAAGAAACTTGTGTCCTTGAAGTGAACACAGGATTTATCAAAGTACTCCTCTGTTGGCTTGAATGCACTAGGGAAAAAAGAAGAATAGCTGAAGGAATGCCAGCAGCAATTGCAGAACTGAAGGGAGGGTAAATTGCAAAAGTACCAACATTTTGACTGTGCATGTGCACCCATCCCCAGCCAATCAGATAGGCTGTGTGGAAGCACACACGCTACTGGGGAAAAAAGACACCATAAAAAACAGACAACATTCGGTGTCTCCTTCTTGAGGTGCCCCACTGGGTGTCATCCTCTTCTCTGCAGAATTGCATAACATGCAGCACAGCACAGTTAAATGTCCCCTATCTCTGGCAGCTGTTAGAAGCTGCACAGAAAAAATATTAACCCCTGTGCTCCAATCAGCTTCATTGGCCTTTTCTATGCTATTTCTGACCTCATTTTCTATATATAGGAGCCCTGATTAAAATGGCTGGTTGGATGATTTTCTGTCCCCTGATTTGGGATGCCCCACTATGTGAAATCTTCTTCTTTGCCATAAAATATACCTTCCCAGCAATCCTAAGGTCTGTGCATGAGCTGGAGAATCTCCCTAGCTGGTTCACGCTCATGCACCGGGCCTATCTATATGGCTGTTGTGGGCATACACTGCTGGTGGAGAGAAGGCTGCAGACTGATTGGAGGAAACCGTGCCTGCCAAATCGGGATGCCTCCAGAAAATGGACCAAAATCCAGAATGTTCAAAATCCTAGGCTTCAGTGCACTTTATTGGAAGAAATGGCAAGCTGCTTTGGGAAATTTGTAATAGGTGTGGGAGCTACCCAGTGGAACCAACCCTTAGTAATATATGAGTATCAAGCAACAAACATGTATAATAGGTAGAAAGACAAAGATTTAGTTGTATATATCTGCAAATACATGTAGAAGCCACATTGCCACTCTTCACTCTGTGTTAGTGTGGTCCCTACTTTATGTGTAGTTTTGTCCACTTTATATAGCAGAATCCCCCTATAACATTTTTAGCAGGCAGAATCCCCCTATAACATTTTCAGCAGGCAGAATCCCCCCATAACATTTTCAGCAGGCAGAATCCCCCCATAACATTTTCAGCAGGCAGAATCCCCCTATAACATTTTCAGCAGGCAGAATCCCCCCATAACATTTTCAGCAGGCAGAATCCCCCCATAACATTTTCAGCAGGCAGAATCCCCCCATAACATTTTCAGCAGGCAGAATCCCCCCATAACATTTTTAGCAGGCAGAATCCCCCCATAACATTTTTAGCAGGCAGAATCCCCCTATAACATTTTTAGCAGGCAGAATCCCCCCATAACATTTTCAGCAGGCAGAATCCCCCCATAACATTTTCAGCAGGCAGAATCCCCCCCATAACATTTTCAGCAGGCAGAATCCCCCCATAACATTTTCAGCAGGCAGAATCCCCCTATAACATTTTCAGCAGGCAGAATCCCCCCATAACATTTTCAGCAGGCAGAATCCCCCCATAACATTTTCAGCAGGCAGAATCCCCCCATAACATGTCCAGCAGGTAGAATCCCCCCATAACATTTTCAGCAGGCAGAATCCCCCCATAACATTTTCAGCAGGCAGAATCCCCCCATAACATTTTCAGCAGGCAGAATCCCCCTATAACATTTTCAGCAGGCAGAATCCCCCCATAACATTTTCAGCAGGCAGAATCCCCCCATAACATTTTCAGCAGGCAGAATCCCCCCATAACATTCTCAGTGGCCGAGTCCCCCCATAACATTTTCAGTGGCGCAGTACATTACAGTGAATTAAACAGTAAACACATTTGACAGACATTTATAAAACAAAAGTAAACTTACCGCATCCAGCACGAGATGAGACGAGAGGAGAGCAGACGCTGAATGGAAGGAGGAGGGAGGGGAGTGAGAGGAGGGGAGGCGGAGGCTCAGGTGCCTCCAGCCAATCATGGCTGAGCACATGAGGTAAGCTAGCAGACAGCCCTGGGAGACGTGCACGCTCCCGAGAGCTGAGAGAGGCAACCCCCCCACCCGATGACGCGGAGACATGAGGAACTGCAAGCAAAATCGCGCGACAGCTGAAGAGACCTGCTCCACGGACAAGAAATGCAAATTAACCCAGAAGCGTGATTGACAGGAAGGTAATGAACGGACAAGAGATGCAGGGCGGGACTTCCGGCGAAAAATTATGAAGATTACAGGCGCTGTGAGGGACAGAAGGCTGCAAAAGTCATCAAAAGGTAAGTGTTTTTTTATATTTAAGTGATTAGAATAATGTTGTTTTGGAGGGTGTTGGTCCGCTTTAAGGCCAGAGGTTACTCATTGTATTTACTTATTAAAGCAAGAAAGAGGATAGATTAAAGAGATTGTCAGTCTATGTTTGATCAGTACTAGAGGGGAAGAAGGGTTACTGCCACTAACCCTGGTAATGACAATTTAAGGAGGATCTTCGTAGGCCCTGGAGTCTAAAAGACTCCACTCACCTTCTCCCGAGTCCCTGCTGTATCTCTGTGCTATGGCCACATCCCCGCTCACCTCTAGTTCTGCCCGCACCTGGCCTTTCTGAATGAGCTTTGCGGGCATGCCACAGCTGCAAGGTGAGCAGGGGTTGCGGCTGGCTGCACACTTGGCTCACTGCTGCGCCGCTCGGGTGCTTAGCTGGCAGCGGCGCAGAAGGGAGCCAAATGATAGTGAGCGCACTAATTTGCTGAGCATGCCGCTAAGCCAATCTTCGCACTTGCTCTCGTCCGAGTTTGCGCCGTGGGAGCGGATGAAAGAGTGTATGGGGTGACCTGGGGGGAAACACAGGAACACATGGATACAGCCACTTCTACCTCCAATGGCAAAGTACATAAACACAGATCATTTATAAACACAAAATCTGTGTATTTGATCACTTGTGAGTTATGGGAATCACAGTATACTTGTTGGGTGTACTACCAGACCCATGAAAAAACAGGTCAAGGAGCATGTGTATGAGGTGGGCAATTTTGCTTCAATGTGGCTTGACATTTTACTAATGTGCCTGCATCCTTGAAGGTGGTTGCTTTGCAATGTGTTTCTTTGGGTCCCTGTGGTGTTAATTTCCAAGCAAAACTTTTAAAACGAAGCATGGTGGATTATTTATTTCAACACGTGCATACGGGGGGGGGGGGGGCTGGCCATAGGGCATACCAGGCAGAATCCCGGTAGGCCGGCACATGGGAAGGCCGCACGCAGGTGGTGGCCAATAAGCAGAGAAGTGTAATGGGTGGAGGCCGCTCTGCCCGCCGCCACCGGCCCCGCTGTCACACACTCACTAATGTTTACACCCAGATTATCTGCGGTGGGCAGAGCGGCCTCCACCCATTACACTTCTCTGCTCATCGGCCGCTGTTAGAACATTGGCTCAGCGCAGGCTCAGCATCAGCAATTACACTTACATGGACGGGGAAGCAGAGGAGCTGTCATAGCTCTGTGTCATGTGACCAGAGCAGGATATCTGTGTGTTGATAAAAGAAAGTTTAGATGTTCAACCCCCCTCTACAAAACAAAGTGTCCCATGTGCTGCTGTTAATAGACTGGGCTGTGCAGAGCTCCATGTTGCCTGTAAGCCTGTATGTATATACTGTATGTCTACAAAATGGAGCCTCTCACAGCCCTGTAAGAGGAGAGATGCTGACTGGCCAGTGTGACCATTGAGAAAACTTCTACAAAGCCAGCTCACATCTGTGTCCAAATCTGATCTGTCCCCTGACCAACCTGTGTCCAAATCTGATCTGTCCCCCAACCAACCTGTGTCCAAATCTGATCTGTCCCTGACCAATCTGTTTCCAAATCTGATCTGTCCCTGACCAACCTGTGTCCAAATCTGATCTGTCCCTGACCAATCTGTTTCCAAATCTGATCTGCCCCCGACCAATCTTTGTACAAATCTGATCTGCCCCCGGCAAATCTTTGTCTAAATCTGATCTGCACCCGACCAATCTGTGTCCAAATCTGATTTGTCCCCGACCAATCTGTGTCCAAATCTGATCTGTCCCCTGACCTATCTGTGTCCAAATCTGATCTGTCCCCTGACCTATCTGTGTCCAAATCTGATCTGTCCCCGACCAATCTGTGTCTATATCTGATCTGCCCCAGGCAAATCTGTGTCTATATCTGATCTGCCCCGGGCAAATCTGTGTCTATATCTGATCTGCCCCCGCCAAATCTGTGTCTATATCTGATCTGCCCCCAGCAAATCTGTGTCCAAATCTGATCTGTCCCCGACCAATCTGTGTCTATATCTGATCTGCCCCAGGCAAATCTGTGTCTATATCTGATCTGCCCCGGGCAAATCTGTGTCTATATCTGATCTGCCCCCGCCAAATCTGTGTCTATATCTGATCTGCCCCCAGCAAATCTGTGTCCAAATCTGATCTGTCCCCGACCAATCTTTGTCCAAATCTGATCTGTCCCCGACCAATCTTTGTCCAAATCTGATCTGTCCCCGACCAATCTTTGTCCAAATCTGATCTGTCCCCGACCAATCTTTGTCCAAATCTGATCTGTCCCCGACCAATCTTTGTCCAAATCTGATCTGTCCCCGACCAATCTTTGTCCAAATCTGATCTGTCCCCGACCAATCTTTGTCCAAATCTGATCTGTCCCCGACCAATCTTTGTCCAAATCTGATCTGTCCCCGACCAATCTTTGTCCAAATCTGATCTGTCCCCGACCAATCTTTGTCCAAATCTGATCTGTCCCCGACCAATCTTTGTCCAAATCTGATCTGTCCCCGACCAATCTTTGTCTAAATCTGATCTGTCCCCGACCAATCTTTGTCCAAATCTGATCTGTCCCCGACCAATCTTTGTCCAAATCTGATCTGTCCCCGACCAATCTTTGTCCAAATCTGATCTGCCCCCGACCAATCTTTGTCCAAATCTGATCTGCCCCCGACCAATCTGTGTCCAAATCTGATCTGCCCCCGACCAATCTGTGTCCAAATCTGATCTGCCCCCGACTAATCTGTGTCCAAATCTGATCTGTCCCCTGACCAATCTGTGTCCAAATCTGATCTGTCCCCTGACCAATCTGTGTCCAAATCTGATCTGTCCCCTGACCAATCTGTGTCCAAATCTGATCTGTCCCCTGACCAATCTGTGTCCAAATCTGATCTGTCCCCTGACCAATCTGTGTCCAAATCTGATCTGCCCCCGACTAATCTGTGTCCAAATCTGATCTGCCCCGACCAATCTGTGTCCAAATCTGATCTACCCCGACTAATCTATATACTAAACTAAATTGTACTGTTAACTGTTCTGTGCCCCCGCTTTATCCACTACTGACTCATCTGTGCCCAAATGCATACCTTCTAACTTTTCAGTGTGGGAAATAGGGACAGTTGTTAAATTAAGCCTGTACAGCGGGATGCCCCTCTCAGCCTGTAAAGTGGGATGCCCCTCTCAGCCTGTAAAGTGGGATGCCCCTCTCAGCCTGTAAAGTGGGATGCCCCTCTCAGCCTGTAAAGTGGGATGCCCCTCTCAGCCTGTAATGAAGGAATCTGCTCACTGGCTGTAATGAGGGAACCTGCTCACTGGCTGTAATGGGGTGATTCTGCGCACTGGATAAACACTGAGAGAGGTATCCGCACACTGGTAGGTGAGGGTGCTCGACCCGGGGTGGTCCAAATCTGTGTCCAAATCTGATCTGCCCCCTGACCAATCTGTGTCCAAATCTGATGAAGAGAGTGGGTCCGCACAATCTGTAATGGGGTGATTTGGAGGGGGGATTTTAGCACACCATTTTCTTCATAATATTTTCTTTCTTATTTTTGTTCTCTAAACCCTGGTAAGCCATGGAACAAAATAAGGTGTGTGTGTGTATTTATACATATAATAGCTATCTATATATATTAAATTATGTGACATTACTATACTATCCTGGGCCAGGGACAGTAAAGCACAGGGCCGGTGTGCCCCAAAAATTCCCGGGCCGTTTTTAGTCCCAGTCCGCCCCTGCGTGCATACCATCAGGACTAAGTGATAGACTGGACATTGCATTATGCATTTGATTCAGCTTTATGCTCCAGTTCAGCTATCTATATTGCGTACCTGTATTTTTATTGCATTTTTTGCCCCCCCCCCCAACCTTCCGATTCAGATTTCATCTGCTCCTTTATTAGTATTTATTACTATTAGTATCAAAAAGTTAGCTCGCGAGGAATTCCCAACCATTCTGGTGGCTCCTCGTGGCCAAGGAGAAGCTGGCTCTCAGACATAGTAAAGATGTCAGAGAGCAATCCGTGGAGGTTACCCGAGGATCCAGATCTTCTCACACAGGGGCCTCTAAGACACCCAATTGACAAGTTCTGGCTTTGACGGCCTGACTATTGAATCCTTCATCTTGGCATCTTCATCTTTATCTATCTTTTTTTTTCAGAAACCCATAGCTGATAATAAATGTATCAAAACTTTTTACATGGAGCCGTTCATGTGCGGCCTCCTTGTCAGCCACTTCTGCTGGTTTGGGACCCGAAGTTACAGTAGTTTTATCAGCTCTTCAGGTTCCTCCTTTTGAACCATTGGCAGATGTGTCAGTAAGTTTATTGACTTTTAAGGTTATCTTTTTAGTGGCAATAACCTCAGTAAGGCGGGTTTCTGAATTAGCAGGTTTATTGGTTAATGCAGAGCTGATGACTGAACCTAGCATGAGAGGTCCAACACAAGAAAGACAGTTACCTTGGCTTGTTAGAAAATATAATGCAGTTTGAAAGAAAGATGCAGCCCCTGACAGCCAGCATGGGGGGAGCAGGACAGCAGCTAACTTATCCCTTTGTCTGGAAAGTCCTTTTAAAACCACCTATACCTCTGTATTGTTTATTTTAATTCCCTCAAAATTGCGTATTACTTCGTGACTGAAAATATTCCTCCAATCTATTCTATTCTATATTTTTACTCCTTAGGAAAAAGTCTAGTGCGACCTCTGATGGTGTTAAATATTAGTTGTAATCCACGAAGAGCTCCTTCGACAAACACACCATTTCTTTGCTTATGTGCTATTGTAACACTGTATAATAGGTTTACAATGGTTTACCTGTGATTATCTGAGATACTATGTTCTTTCTTAAAAGCTTAACACTATAATGCAGTATTGGCAATTGTAA
This sequence comes from Gastrophryne carolinensis, assembly GCA_027917425.1. Lineage (NCBI taxonomy): Eukaryota > Metazoa > Chordata > Amphibia > Anura > Microhylidae > Gastrophryne > Gastrophryne carolinensis. The sequence continues at coordinate 591,396,411 of CM051234.1, forward strand.
ATGTACCACACATCCACTATGTGGCCATATAAAGTGTAACGTCTTTCAGTTGTAGCCATGCTGCATCATCTGCTATTCATCTGCCGGCACCACATTGTGCTCAGCGGAAGGAAGCTGGAATGTAGTTGTGACGTCTCGAAATGCAAATAGATGCTCTGCCGCAGCGCACACTGGGAACATTGAGATGTTGGGATTTTTTTAATGATTTCAGTGTTTTAAAAAAATGAATTGAATATTGTGAACTTCTGTATGTATGCATAGCTATAGATTGTATGCAGGTATATATGGACAAAATGCCTTTATCATGCATCAGGAGAGCCTCCATAACTTCACATGGAAGAGCTCTGACTGGCCAGCCCACTATCTGCACTCCCAACTCATACTTACCTGGCAGGGGAGATACCATGATCCCGAAGGTGGTTCTCCCAGGGTGAGGCTCGGCCATTGCACTCCGGCTGTGCTGACCCCTGCGATTTCCCCAAATGCGGGAAACTCGACTGCATAATTTGTGGTAGTGGGGGACTGCGTTCGCGCTTTCCCCTGATCATCTCTGGTCAAAGACAGCTTCACCCATTCATTTCATGGATAATCTCTCAATCACTGGTCATTTCACAACTGATCAGCGCTTGTGGTGCCTCTACAAACATCCAATACAACCACCAGATGCTGGTGATTAGGATGACTGACGCTTACAATTGGACTGCTACTGGTGGGTCTGATTTGGTTGTCCATGATTCCTTAGATCTGTAACTTCTGGCAGACAGGTCGAGGGAAAACCATGTATGCTGGTGCCTGAAATCTGTCATTTTAAATATGTCACAAAATCGATTGTTCTCATTTGTTTGATCGAGCAATCTGTGACATATGTGTGGGCTGCTTCCAGCACAGTGAACAATCGCACCAAAAACACTCCCACACTTGTGCTATTAGCTGCCACCGTACAATTTTATATGATAAAAGCAGTCAGGGAAACCACAATTACTGTTCATTCAAACTTTGTTGACTTTTCTTAGAATATTTTCTTTACTGATTGTGCATGCGTTGTGGGACGAACACGATATCTCACTAAAGGAACTTTATTTTGCTCTGTGCCTTATTGTTAATACAGAGTAGTCAAGATTGTTGCCAAACACTTATCGACTCTCTTCTACATACAAGCACGGCAATCCACACTTACCACAATGAGAACCGATCAGTTTTGCTATCGAACTGTCAGATACAATCATCTATCAGCTTGAAAGTGTTCACCTCTCCATCTCTTTCTCGCCAATGTGAAGTGGTGAGATCTGCCCCCTCCTCTTCCTTAAATTAATATTTCTATAGTTTGGTTGGTGTTTAAAGAAAGATTCTAGTTCTGGCACCATGTCACCAGATTGCCAGCTGCTTTCTAGAATACGCTGTCTCATCACCTCATGCGACTGTCATGTTTTAACACCCCTTCTATTGTTAGATGATGATATTGGGAAAGAGAGCCTTACCCGCAGGAGCTTACAATCTAAACATGTATTTACGTGTGAAGTAATATGTGTTCCTGCATGCTTTTAGGTGTCATGGAACGCATTTAAACTGTGAGCGAGTCCCGCCCCTCCCCACTTCATAGGGGGAAGAGCTCCGATAATGGAGATGTGGCCAAACTGCATCATCTGCCATTCATCTGCCGGCAACACATTGTGCTCAGCGGAAGGAAGCTGGAATGTGGTGACGTCTAGAAATGCAAATAGATTCTCTGCCGCAGCGCACACTGGGAGCGTCTAGATATAGGATCTTGTAAACAATTTGAATGTTTTTATAAAATGAATCAAATGTTGGGAGCTCCTGCATGTATGCATAGCTATAGATTGTATGCAGGTATATATGGACAAAATGTCTTTATCATGCGCCTCCATAGCTTCACATGGAAGAGCTGTGACTGGCCAGCCTGCTATCTGCACTCCCAACTCATACTTACCTGGCAGGGGAGACACCATGATCCCGAAGGTGGTTCTCCCAGGGTGAGGCTCGGCCATTGCACTCCGGCTGTGCTGACCCCTGCGATTTCCCCAAATGCGGGAAACTCGACTGCATAATTTGTGGTAGTGGGGGACTGCGTTCGCGCTTTCCCCTGATCAGCTCTGGTCAAAGACAGCTTCAACTATTTCATGCTGACCATCTCATTCACAGGACACTTCTCAACTGTTCAGTGCTTGTGGTGCATTCACATCACTCATATCAGCCAGCAGAGGTCATGATGCTGAATTATTTTCGAATTCTTTTGAGGTCTTATATTAGGATAGGGAGAAGTTCATACTTTTTTTTTCTCTGCATTTTTACCCCAGTTACAAACATGTCCAATGCGCCAGATGTTGCTGTTGTGGGTGACTGACACAATCAGACTGGTGCTGCCAGTGTTACGACTAATTAATTCAAGATTCATTAGTTTTATTGTCTATATACTCCGCAAACCTCAGTTAAACCAAACAATTACCTTTCTTTCTCTGCATTATACCTCCATTCTGACTAAGGCTTTAAAATATTAGATGTAAACAACATAAACCTATCAGGTACATAATAAAGAAAATCCTATATGCACAATGAGATATTTGTGTGTGTACTTAGTGAATATACAAATCTTATTTATTGTTATTGTCGCAGTCCAGGGTAACATTTGCATGTAAATACATAGAAGATATTTAGGTGTCTGAACAATTGGCTGTACAGACAGTCACACAGTTGAGTGTATTAGAGGTGCTTAAGTCAGATGTCCTGGGCACAGAAGCTACTTTGTGATCTGGATGTCCTTGATTTCTCACATAAACACTCCCTTCCACATACAGGCAGATCACAGGCAATCCACACCGATTCCTGTCTCTATCTGGTTCTTCTTTACCAGGTGACATGAGTTATGTGACCTGGGGAGTTATTGACTTGATAGGATGACAAGTATTTTGAAAGTGTTCACCTTCTCACCAATGTGAGAAGGGGTACTCAACCCGCGGACCACGGTCCGTTTGCAGACCGCAGCCGCTAGTTTTCCGGACCCCGTGGCCAGGTGGGTAGTCGGGCAGAATTAAAGAAAGCGGGGCAGGCAGGTGGGAGGAAAGACAGCGGGCGGGGCGGGAGGGAGGTAATGACAGTGAGCAGGACTGAGGGAATGACAGCTTGTAAAGAAAGCAGGCGGGGCGGAAGGGAGGAAAGGCAGTGGGCGGGACGGGAGGGATCAAAGACAGCGGACAGGGCAGGCAGACAGGAGGAATGAAAGCGCGCGGGCGAGCGGAAAGATAGGGGGTGGGGCGGCCGAGCGTGAAGAAAGATCGCGTGAATAAGGTAAAAGCTGGCTGCCAATGTCAATGATTGGGGGGAGGCGAAAGCTGAATGTTTAGTTAATTTGGGGGAAGATTGCAGGGGTTTGGGATGCCCAGGAATACAGTGGAACCCACCAGCGGCTGGCCTGGCTAGCCGCAGACTTTTCCTTGAGGCATCCTGATTCGGGATGCCCCCGCTGTGTGAACCCCCCTTTTCCAGGGCACCTGTAAAAACTCACCTTTCCACGCTCCCATCTCTCTATTCCCAGCTCTGTCCCATATCATCTCTCTATTCCCAGCTCTGTCCCCTCCCATCTCTCTATTCCCAGCTCTGTCCCATCTCATCTCTCTATTCCCAGCTCTGTCCCATCCCATCTCTCTTCTCCCAGCTCTGTCCCATCCCATCTCTCTATTCCCAGCTCTGTCCCATCCCATCTCTCTATTCCCAGCTCTGCCCCATCCCATCTCTCTATTCCCAGCTCTGTCCCATCCCATCTCTCTATTCCCAGCTCTGTCCCATCCCATCTCTCTATTCCCAGCTCTGTCCCATCCCATCTCTCTATTCCCAGCTCTGTCCCATCTCATCTCTCTATTCCCAGCTCTGTCCCATCCCATCTCTCTTCTCCCAGCTCTGTCCCATCCCATCTCTCTATTCCCAGCTCTGTCCCATCCCATCTCTCTATTATCCCAGCTCTGTCCCATCCCATCTCTCTATTATCCCAGCTCTGTCCCATCCCATCTCTCTATTATCCCAGCTCTGTCCCATACCATCTCTCTATTCCCAGCTCTGTCCCATCCCATCTCGCTATTATCCCAGCTCTGTCCCATCCCATCTCTCTATTCCCAGCTCTGTCCCATCCCATCTCTCTATTCCCAGCTCTGTCCCATCCCATCTCTCTATTCCCAGCTCTGTCCCATCCCATCTCTCTGTTTTCCCAGCTCTGACCCATCCCATCTCTCTATTCCCAGCTCTGTCCCATACCATCTCTCTATTCCCAGCTGTGTCCCATCCCATCTCTCTATTCCCAGCTCTGTCCCATCCCATCTCTCTATTCCCAGCTCTGTCCCATACCATCTCTCTATTCCCAGCTCTGTCCCATCCCATCTCTCTATTCCCAGCTCTGTCCCATCCCATCTCTCTATTCCCAGCTCTGTCCCATCCCATCTCTCTATTCCCAGCTCTGTCCCATCCCATCTCTCTATTCCCAGCTCTGTCCCATCCCATCTCTCTTTTCCCAGCTCTGTCCCATCCCATATCTCTTTTCCCAGCTCTGTCCCATCCCATCTCTCTTTTCCCAGCTCTGTCCCATCCCATCGCTCTATTCCCAGCTCTGTCCCATGCCATTTCTCTATTCCCAGCTCTGTCCCATCCCATCTCTCTTCTCCCAGCTCTGTCCCATCCCATCTCTCTATTCCCAGCTCTGTCCCATCCCATCTCTCTTCTCCCAGCTCTGTCCCATCCCATCTCTTCTCCCAGCTCTGCCCCATCCCATCTCTCTATTCCCAGCTCTGTCCCATCCCATCTCTCTTCTCCCAGCTCTGTCCCATCCCATCTCTCTATTCCCAGCTCTGTCCCATCCCATCTCTCTATTCCCAGCTCTGTCCCATCCCATCTCTCTATTCCCAGCTCTGTCCCATTCCATCTCTCTATTCCCAGCTCTGTCCCATCCCATCTCTCTATTCCCAGCTCTGACCCATCCCATCTCTCTATTCCCAGCTCTGTCCCATACCATCTCTCTATTCCCAGCTCTGTCCCATCCCATCTCTCTATTCCCAGCTCTGTCCCATCCCATCTCTCTATTCCCAGCTCTGTCCCATCCCATCTCTCTATTCCCAGCTCTGTCCCATCCCATCTCTCTATTCCCAGCTCTGTCCCATCCCATCTCTCTATTCCCAGCTCTGTCCCATCCCATCTCTCTATTCCCAGCTCTGTCCCATCCCATCTCTCTATTCCCAGCTCTGTCCCATCCCATCTCTCTTTTCCCAGCTCTGTCCCATCCCATATCTCTTTTCCCAGCTCTGTCCCATCCCATCTCTCTTTTCCCAGCTCTGTCCCATCCCATCGCTCTATTCCCAGCTCTGTCCCATGCCATTTCTCTATTCCCAGCTCTGTCCCATCCCATCTCTCTTCTCCCAGCTCTGTCCCATCCCATCTCTCTATTCCCAGCTCTGTCCCATCCCATCTCTCTTCTCCCAGCTCTGTCCCATCCCATCTCTTCTCCCAGCTCTGCCCCATCCCATCTCTCTATTCCCAGCTCTGTCCCATCCCATCTCTCTTCTCCCAGCTCTGTCCCATCCCATCTCTCTATTCCCAGCTCTGTCCCATCCCATCTCTCTATTCCCAGCTCTGTCCCATCCCATCTCTCTATTCCCAGCTCTGTCCCATTCCATCTCTCTATTCCCAGCTCTGTCCCATCCCATCTCTCTATTCCCAGCTCTGTCCCATTCCATCTCTCTATTCCCAGCTCTGTCCCATCCCATCTCTCTATTCCCAGCTCTGTCCCATCCCATCTCTCTATTCCCACCAGCTCAAAACAATATTAACAATCAATGCCGCCGCACCGCCCCCAGCCACACCCCAGCCCCGCCCCCAGTCAGCCCCCCCCCCCCCCAGTGCCCCACCGGGCCGCGGTAAAATTCCCAAATCCTGAACCGGTCCACAGTGAAAAAAAGGTTGGGGACCACTGCTTTAGAAGGTTAGGTAAGTTAGTGCTGCATACTACGTTGTAATCGACCAACACACCATTTTTTGCATGTGTGCTATAATACAGTTGCAGTGATAAATTAGAGAATAGAAAAGTGAAGAGTGCATAATTAGACCAACAGGTACCCCACAGTGGAAGAACGCTGTTTTCCACCAAGGATTTATTTTTGGACATTCAAACAAAAATGGGGTCACATAGATCCCCCAAAATCGAATAAAATATGCATAGTACAATAACATTTTGTGACAACATGGTAAGTCTTGCTGCCATAGCAGGGGTTAGAGAAATGAAATCCTTTGAATGTTCACATTATCCTACCTGGGGCCTGGGCCTACTACAAGAATATAAACATAGTATATATAGTATAGAAGTAAAGATGAGAGAAAGGAAGGAAGGCATAGGTTGCTCACCCGATCGGTGCAGAAGGGAGCCAAGTGATAGCGAGTGCACTGATTTGCTGAGCATGCTGCTCAGCCAATCATCGCACTCGCTCTCGTCCTAGTCTGCGCCGTGGGAGCGGAAAAAAAGTGAGTGTATGGGGGACGTGGGGAGAAACACAGGCATGTCAATTCGTAGGGCCGCCGCACAGAGGTAGTACACATGGGAAAGTGAAATTCCTGTGTGTTGTTCCTCTTTAATAAGATTAAAACTATGGTCCAGAATAACTTATCTAGTTTGAGATCTGATTCCTCACTTGATGTTATTTTGCAACAAGGAATTAGAATTGTTCCTAGAAGGGCTCCTATCTTAGCTAATGAATGAACACTTCCTATAATTCCTGATAATAAATCCACTTCAACATGGCTTTATTGCTACGGAACATTCAGGTGTGGTGGTAGCCTATGTGGATGCTGTAAATTTGTCAGACAGATGGATACAGCCACTTCTACCTCCAATGGCAAAGTACATAAACCCAGATTGCCCACCTCATACACATGCTTCATGACCCGTATTCTAAGCATACAGCACGTCCTGCTCCAGATATAGTAATAACATGTGGGTAATCCTCCGCCTTCGGCGCCGTGCACTGCAGACATGTAGAAAACAAGCTCCTCCCGGCCCTACATATACCGAGGGACCTCCCACAAATCCCCAGATTTCTCTGCAGTGCTTAACTGCGAAGACATGAAGTATCACGCTCTCGCAGGTGAGCGGGGCTTTACAGCCCGAGGCCCTGCGGGACTATTTCCACCCGTCCTCTCTGTGAAGAATATGCCTCCCAGCCTGGGCTGCGTTGGTCGGGTGAAGGTAGGCAGCACCTTGTGTGCTTAACGGAGCCATGCTCCACCGCAATCCCCCACCATAGGGTAGGCAGTTAAGGCTAATGGTGAGCCTTCAGTGGATGCCCCTCCCGCATTATTGTCCCACGCCCCGTGTAGCGGTGAACCCCGAGTGCTGGGTCACCTTCTTCCTTAGTTCCCCCCGTTAGTGGGGGGAAAAAGAGGGGGGGGGGTTGTGTACGTTGGCCTATCCTTGCCCTGTTACACTGTATGATTAGAGCCTTTATTGGTTGCCGGGGGTCAGAGCAGCACTTCAAACATTATTTTAACGTTGGCCGCAGCGCCTTTAATGTATTTTGACTTGGCACGTACGGCGGCTTGGTTTCGCGACGCTATGGCGTTTATTACTGTCTTCTTTTTCTGTCTTGTTACGAGCTTAGAGCTTCGCGCTCTCCGGAGGGGGCGTGGTCTGGTTTGGCGCGCTCCGCGTCATCTGTAGCTCTGGCCCGCCCTTTGAGGTTCGCTTGGCGCCATTTTGTCGGCCTTCCCGCGCATGGTCTCCCTCCTCCTTCCTTGGCTACTGTAAGTGCCCTCACGGGCGTTTTGGTTACCTTTTTTCTTCCTGTGCTGTGCATGGCTCTGACACCCTATCTTCTCCTTATGTCTTTCAGACGCCAAGATTCCAGTGGCTTCTCCCGGCCAGATATATATATCTTAGCGGGTTTATATTTAAATTCTCCCACATTCCCAGCGGGTTTTGGGGCATCCAGGGTTGCTTACAGCATAAATCCCTACTGGCATATTACCTTGATTGATCACCATATGGAGGCATCTCAGAATTATGTGTCCGGGGTCCCGCGGGGACAAGACCGGCTGTGTACTATGTGTGGACAACCCCATGCTGATGCTGACAGAGCATGGGTCTGCGGACCGTGTGCTGATCAAGTGCTGGCCCTGCAATCAGGTTTACTGGTAGCTACACCTCGCTTCAATACTCCTGTCTCCCCGTGCTTAAATCTCACTCCAGATGAGTCGCACTCGAGCGGGGATGACCAGCAGGTGGTGCCGCGCAGGCTACCCACGGCGGAGCAGGTGATGTCTGGTTTGGCGGAGCGCTTGGGCGCTGGAAAGAAACGGTCCCTGACGCCCCCTAGTTCTAGGTTTCCCACTGAAACTGAGGAGTCTGCCGCTATGCAGGACCTTGATCCTTCTGATGATGGTGAACTGTTCTCAGGTTCCAGTTCCTCAGACGAGATGTCTTGGACCCGTGACAGTTCTGGCCCGGGTTCTTGGGGCCTGTGTGACACTGATGAGTTACTTATAAAGATCTTGGAAGTACTGTCCATCTCTCCTCCGGGAGAGTCTCCCAAGCCCAAGAGGGAGAGTTTCCACACGGCGACACCTCGCCTGGAATTTCTGGAACAGGATCATTTCCATAACCTTATATCTAAGGAATGGGAATCACCTTGTAAACTTACAGGGGTTCCGGGGGTCTGGGACTGGAAGTAACCGTTTCCCCATGATTTGGTTGATCGATGGTCAGTCCCTCCCGAGGTGGATACGCCTATTATTGGGGTTGCTAACCCTCCCTTCATGGTAGCTTCTACTCCTCGTACCCTTCGGGATGCTGAGGACTGGCGCATTGACAGATTGGCTTCCCACACCTTTTCGAGTGCAGGGACGGCTCTGCGCCCGGTCTGTGCTGTGGCCGTCACCGCGGTGGCCGCCAGGACCATTTTTAGGAGGATACTTGACCAACAACCGGAGGATCTCCCTTGCGAGGTCTTTAATGCACTGTCTGATTGTGATGTTTTTGCGAGGTTCATTCTCTCAGCGATGGATGACACTATTAAAGTGGACCAACACCCAGGGGTGATCGGCCCGGAAATCTATAAGATTCCCGGGCCGATCACCTCCCACCCCGCGGGACATCCGAGATCGGGATGTCCCCGCGGGGTGAAATCCCCCCAAACACCCCAAATCACCTACCTTATCTTCCGCCGCCGCCGCCTCCCTCGCGCCCCTCTAGGCGTGTGCGCCCCCGCGCCGGCCGTCTGTGAATGGCCGGCACGGGCGCGCGCGCGCCGAAAGTAACGCGAGGGAGGCGGCGGCGGAAGCCGCTTGGACGTTCCTGTTCCCCGCCTGGACGTTGGCGGGGATTGGACCGGGCAGTCACGTGGGAGCGGGGAGAGGTGAGTTTATTGGGGTTTCTGGGGGGTTTCACACAGCGGGGCACCCCCGATCGGGGTGCCCCGCCGAAGTGGACCAAAACCCAGGATAGTCAAAATCCTGGGTGTTGGTCCACTTTAAAATGTGTGCTAGAACCTCGGTTCTTGTGGTGGCTATTCGCCGCCTGCTTTGGTTGCGATAGTGGCGGGCTGACAATGAGACTAAAAAGGCTCTTACTGGTCTTCCCTTTAGAGGACGACGCTTATTCGGGGCCAGGTTTGACCTTTTTGGAAGAAAGGGTAAGGCGCCCTTGCGCAGAAGGCCGTGCCGGCCGCCCAGGGGCAGGGACACCCCTCCCCCTCCCTACGTTAGTGTCAAGCGAGAACCAGAAGTGTGCTTCCAACTTTTTGGAGTGGAGGCCCGCCCCAGGGGGGGCAGGCAACGCCCTGGGACCTCCGGCAGGGCGAAACCAAAGTCTGCCAAAACCACTCAAGCATGAAGGGACGCCCTCGCCCTATTGGGCGAGGGGGCTGCCGCAGCACTTGGCTCCTATTGCAGGGCGCCATGCTTCGTTCAGGTTGTTACAGGAGTTAGTCTCCCTGGATGCAGATTGGAGTTGCTGGGCGGTCCCTTTCTGAGGTTGTCAGGGGTCCTCTAGTCCCTGTTTTTCCCTTCGGGAGTTGACGCAGGCCGAGTTTGGCGGGCTGGGTCTGGGCTCTCTTTCAGGTTGGCCTTTGGCTGGTGTTTGCATCCACATTACCTTTTCCCTCTGGGATGAAGCAGTCTGACCAGGACTGGCATTCAGGGCCTAGTATTTTTAGTTTTCACAGGCAGTTCCTACATGGTATCCACCTGTTGGGCCGCGGGCGCCCTTGTCCAGTGGACCTCTTGATGCCTGCAAGGATTTATATCCCTTTGGAGTCCCTGGTGCCTTCAGGACACCCAGGCCATTTCCAGCCAGTGTTACAGGACCAATTCTGCGGATTAGGGTCTTGTCTTGGGTCCCTCCCCTGCTCCCAGACGGCTCGCCAAGGCGAGTATGGGAGTGTTGTCTTGGATGTGCACCTGTGACGTCCGCGTTAGTTTTACTTGGTTGTCATTCTTTTCCAATTTTTGCATCAGGCCGCGTTGACTGTTGACTCGGGGCTCCTTGGGAGTCCTTTGAATTGGTGCTCTGGCATATCACCTTCTTAGTGTACCCTGGTTCGGTATCTCCCTACGGGGTGGCATTTAGATGGGTTCAGGTCAAAACCTTCCCTTCTGCTAGTATGGCCTTAGTATGAAAGGGCCTTGCCCTCCTTGTGATCACACTAATTTCACCTTGCAGCTGGTGGGCCTGTTTGTGGCGGCCCGGACGCTGTCCTTTATTCACTGGTGCCCTTGGACCATGTGACACCTTAGGTTATTTATCCTGGACGGGGTTCCAACTCCCCTTAAAATGGGTCTGTACGCCCCTCCTTTTATTGCGGGGGTCCCCTTTGAGTTTGTAAATTCAAGAAAGTTGTCAGGGACCATCCCCTTCCTTCTTGCCTATCCCTGTAGATGGTCACCATGGGGACCATGCCAGGCATGTTGACTAGGGGGTTCTATTTCTTCTGAAATTCCCCGCGGTTCCAAAGGGGGGTCCCCTTAGGGGGTCCAATTTCATACTGTCTTTCGGTTATCACATTGAGCCCCTTTGGGCCCCAAATTGCTGGACTACTTCCCTTCGGGACTTGTCTCTTTGGGGATTCTCGGTCTGTCTGCGGACGGTGGCCTGTCCTTTCTTATCTGTTAAGGTCTTGAACAGGTAACCCTTCAGGAGGGGTCTGGTTCTGATCTCAGTGGGGGTTACATTGCTTGCACCCCATTAGTATTGGCTTGTTGGCTGTCCTACTGTGTTAGGAGGGCCTATTCTAGTGTCTCGCTGAACCCCTACTGGTGGCCCCGGGGATATTACAAGGACTCTGTCCTGGTTATTGTCATGATTATTGTCCTGGTCTATTGTTCTGGGTTATTGTTCCAGGACTCTCTGGCCTTGGTCATGGGACCTAGTAGGGCTCTGTCAGGACATTATTCTCTATATGTCTTATCTTCTTCACCCCGCTAGGTGGGTTTCTGCACAAGATTGGGTGGCCCAGTGGAGTGCAATTCGCAGATTCTGCTGACGACAGTTGTACTGGGTGCCCTCCCACGAGGGCTGTTCGGCCTATTCAGGCTCCTTACTACGTCTCCCCTATCTACTGGGATCGGGCGGTTTGTTCTTCACCCTCTTGGAGATGGATCTCTCTGGGTGTCCTTTCCTTTTGGAGGGTTAGACCTAGCTCCCTCCTCTTCTTCTTCTCCCTTCTCTACCGACTATGTTGGGAGATGTCGCTCTAGTTGCGTGCTTGGACTAGCTCTCTCTCCTGCGGGATGTTGCCTTATCCCTGGGTCCTAGAGTTATTACAGCATGGCTGAGGTTGGTTCCTCAACTCAGTGCTCTGGGGGGTTCCAGGGCTCGCCCTGTTCGCCCACTGCAGAGCCTAGTTCAGACGTCTGTGTTGAGCATTCCTCAGGGGTTGCTCAGGTGCATCCCCCAGGGATTTTTAAACTCCCTTTGGGGGGGTTACTTATCCTGGTGCCCTGCTAAGGGTTCCCCTGGGTCTTATTCAGGTTTTTGTCTGACCTGTTCCTTCCCTCACATCATTCTTCCGGGGTGATTACTTCATTCAGAAGTATGCCATAGGGGACGGCTCTGTTAGTCTAGTCACTATATGTATTTACATATTTGTTTCTTATCTGTACACCATTAGGTGAGGATGTTCCACCTTACATCGTGTTTGGGTCCAGGCGGAGTTTTTTATTCTCCTTATTCCAGACCCTCCGGCCTCTGGGCTAGTGTCTTGCTTACTCTGCGCTTAAAGGAATCTGTATCCCTCGACAGGCATTGGAGACTCCTGGACTGTTCTCTGTCCATGGTTGGGATTATGCCTTTGGGGCTTATAGGCGTTCCATCCTTTATGCAACGGGTTCTGATTGCCTACATGGGTGTAGGAGCTCTTTGGATGGGTCTTGCTCGGTTGGGTTGTCCCTCTGAGCCTAAAGTTAACGTTTCGGCTTTGCTGAGCCTTGTTTTTTTTTTTTTTTTTAATTCTTTATTTATTTCTCTTTTCCCTTTGTCATCTTGTATACAAGTATATAATACATCGTCCATAGAGTCATTGACACTTATACAGTATAGAATCATCTGAACATCTAGTTAAAATTAAAGAAAAGAAAAAAGGAAAAGGGGGAGGGAGGGGAGAGGAATATCCTCTCGTTTGCATTTCAACAACCCAGCCATATAAAACCCTTTTCAAGAATCAGATGATTCGATCTGGAAAGAAAGACAAAAGGAAAAAGAAAATATTTTATACCCACAAAATATATAAAAAGAGAAAAAGGAAAAAGAAACAGAAACAGAAACAAAAATAAAAGAAAAAAAAAAAAAAAAGGGAAGGGGGTAAAGATAAGGAGGTATGGGAGAGAAGAGCCAGGGGGGTATTTGAACCATAGGGGGGGAGTCTATCCCCTTATACCATTCTATACATGTCCTAGCCTTATTTCTAGTTTCCATTCCATTATTTTAGATTTACATCTATGCGGCTGAAGCAACTCATTCGTTCTAAAAATATAATGAAGGGGGGGTATCAGCATTCATTAGTTGCTTAAATCTTGCCGTTTCTCTATAAAGAAGCCAAGGCATCCACACCTGTCGGAACTGCCTCTCAGTCTCATGGATCACAGCGGTAAGCTCTTCCATTTCCATAATATGATTAATTTCCCCAATCCAGCTTTCCACCGAGGGCACCGCTTCAGATCTCCATAGCCTAGGTATCAATATTTTTGCTGCGTTAATAAGATGTCTCAAAAGAGATTTCTTATAAGTCTTCAGAGGCATTTCCGACAGGTGTAGGAGGAACAGGGATGGATCCCGAGTGATCGTCCGTCCCAAAATCTCACTAGAGATATCAGCCACAGCATGCCAAAAAGGGATAATCTTTGGACAGTCCCAAAAAACGTGGAAAAAACTTCCAACTGCTCCCCGGCATCTCCAACACTCAGCGGAATAAGTCGGTGAGAAACCATTCAACCTTTTCGGGGTGTAATACCACCTTGTAAGGCATTTGTAATTAGTTTCCTGGATTTTTGAAGAGACTGAGGTCTTGTGCGTAGCCATAAAAATATACTGCCACTGGTCTTTCGTAAGGTGCCTATCTAGATCCTTCTCCCAATCCGCACAAAATCGCGGTATTTCATCCTCCCCTCCTTCTTCCAGTAAAACATATAATTTGGAAATTAAGCGTGTTGGAGGATCTCCTTCTCTTATCAGTCGTTCAAAAGGGGTAAGAGGTCTGAGAAACGCCTGTCTAGGTCCTAAGCTCAGAAGAAAACTTTGGAATATAAACAAAAGCCATTGATCAAATAGGGGCGTGTCCCATTTATCCCTTAAATCATTCAAATGCACCCATCCAGAAGATGATATTAGATGCATTCCTCTAGGGACTTCTCTTTCCTCAAAAATCTTACGAAGGCGAGGAAGTATACCTACGGGGAATGAGGGATTATGCACCAGTGGCACCAAGGGAGTTGGCCATGGAGATATCTCATTTCTGTCCCTTAGCTTTCCAAAAATTCCAAGTGTGGTAGAAATAAGCGGATGATCTCTGCAAAAGGTCCTCCCTAACCTGACTGCCCACGGGACATCTTTTAGTGGAGTATGAAGCCAAGATGCTTCAAGATTCACCCATTTCTTCTTTGTAGCTTGATGATGCCAGTCTAAAATACGTTGAAGATGGATCGCACGCCAATATCGCAACAAATCTGGGCAAGCGAGTCCTCCCATCTTTTTAGTTCTAAATAAAAGCCTAAGTTTCAGTCTAGGTTTACGTCTCTGCCAGATGAATTTTATAAATAACGAATTAAAGGACTTAAAGTATGCCCTAGGGATCCAAATCGGAAGAGCTTGAAGTAGATATAGGATCTTTGGCAGGACTGACATTTTGAGAATGCTGATTCTTCCTAGCCACGTGAAAGTAGGTAAGTCCCAGTTTTCCAAATCCTTTTTAATTTTGGAAAAAAGGGGGCTGAAATTTGCTGCATAAATCTCGTTTACCGTTTTCGTGATCTTAGTGCCTAGATATGTAATGGCCGACGAAGGCCACCTAAAAGGAAAAGATGCTCTCAACTGGGCTTCGACTTCTGGGGGAAGATTCATCCCCATCACCTCTGATTTATCGTAATTTATTTTCAAGAATGAAAACCTGCCAAAGTGCTCAAATTCCTTCAACAGGACCGGTAATCCCGTTACCGGATTTGCGAGAAAAAACATAAGGTCATCAGCATATGCTGAAATCTTGTGTATAGATGAGTCTATTAAGATCCCCCGTATATCTTCTCTCCTTCTAATTCTGCATAAAAAAGGTTCCATAGATAAAACAAAAATCACTGGGGAGAGGGGACAGCCTTGTCTAGTGCCATTTCTAATGTCTACCTTCTCTGAAAAGGTGCCATTTACTTTAATCTTAGCTGAGGGCTCTGTATATAGAGCCATAATCATCTGTAACGCTTTAGGGCCCAGACCTATATATTCCAAAACTGTCCTGATATATTGCCAATTTACCCGGTCGAATGCCTTCTCGGCATCGGTGGACAAAAAGATAGCCGGTTGTCTAGTTCGTTCGATCCTATGCAGCAAATTCAGCACTCTAGTTGTATTGTCGCGAGCTTCTCTGCCCGGTACAAAGCCGGACTGATCTCCATCTACTAGCATCGGAAGCATCCCTGACAGTCTATTTGCCAAAATATTCGCATATAATTTTAGATCTACATTCAATAGTGAAATAGGCCTATAGCTTCCGCATGCAAGCGGGTCTTTCCCAGGTTTCTGAATTATTGTCACATGAGCCGATAGTGCCTCACTTGGGATCTTAACCTGATCGGGGGATATAGTTAATGAATTAAATGCCGAGAGAAAATGTGGAGCCAGGAGAGGAAAAAATTGCTTATAATATGCTACTGTAAATCCATCTGGTCCCGGGGCTTTTCCACTGGGTGAAGCCTTGATCACGGCTCTCAGCTCCTCCATAGAAATGGGGCATTCCATTCTCTCTCTATCATTCGTCCCCAGCTTAGACATACCAGACTCCTCTATATACTTCTTTATCAATGCTACATGATCCTGTTCTGGAGCTGGTCCTTCAGGGCAAATATTATATAGCTTCTGATAAAAGGACTGAAAGGTCTTAGCTATATCTGGTGTACTATGGAGCTTTTTTTGTTGCCCATCTATGATAGCTTCTACAAAGTTTAAAGATTGTTGTTTCTTGAGGGCCCTTGCCAGAAGCGCACTGCTTTTATTGCCCCATTCAAAATAAAGCCTTCTACAGCGCTTTATAATATATGCCGCTTTAGAAGTCAGGAGAGAGTTCAATATTGATCTGGCCTCAGTAAGTGCTAGGAGATTATTTTTTGCCAATGTTGCTTTATGTACTTTTTCTAGCTCCTGGACTTTTTCTATTTGTTTCTGTAACTCCTGTTCTCGTTCCCTCTTTTTCTCAGTAGCATGTCTAATAAACGAGCCTCTAATAACTGCCTTATGAGCTAACCAATTATTAAATGGGGAAGTGTCTATGCATTTATTTATTTCGAAATAATTTTTAATAGTATTTTGGAAATCTTGGATTAGCTTCTTATTTTGTAATAAAGACTCGTTCAATCTCCATGTCCACTCTCCCTTTGGGGTGGCAGCTAAGGTGATAGTAAGGGTCACTGGTGCATGATCTGACACAGCCATAATCTCTATATTAGATGTCAAAACTTGGGGTAATAAACTATGAGATACCAAAACGTAATCAATTCTCGAATACATGGCATGTACTGGAGAATAGAAAGAGTAGTCTTTAGTATTAGGGTGATTAATACGCCAGGGATCACAAAGTTGAGCCTTGTGAAGCGCTTTCTTAATTCTTTTTAATGCCGCATATGCTAGCGCAGATCGCCCCGTTGAGGAGTCCAATAATGGATCTAATGTCACATTTAGATCTCCCCCAAGAATAATAGGGCCTTCTTGTGCTTCTATGAGTTTATTCAAAAAAGCTTCAAGAAAGGTCACTTGCCCAGAATTAGGAGCATAAGCCACTGCCAAAGTATATTTTTTATTAAACAAGGAGCCCTTAAGAATTAGGTACCTACCTTGCTCATCTGCTATCCTATCCGTGACCTGAAAAGGAGTGTTCCTGGCAATCATTATCGCCACCCCCCTTGCCTTAACATCTGGCGCATTACTTGTGAAAGACTGGGAGAAGGATCTAGAGGACAATCTGGGGGCTCCCCCACCTTTAAAATGTGTCTCCTGAATAAATACGATATTTGCTTTAAGTCTAGTTAATTCCTGAAATAATTTAGATCTTTTCAATGGGGTATTTAAACCCCTAGCATTAATCGAAATAGCTCTAAACTTTTGCTCAAAGGAAGAGGCCAGGTCATTATCATTCGGCCTTCGAACCCTCTGTGGATTATCTCTACTTCTGGACATGTTAAAGATTTATAATCAGGATATTCCCTGGTTCAAAGGAGAAGGGAAAGGGGGAAGGAGAGAGAAAAAAAAAAAAAAAAAAAAAATTATATTATTAAAAATAAGACCCCAAAGGAAAGATAAGTAAAAAGTAAAAATGAAGAAAAAAAAAAATAAAAAAAAAAAAAAAAAAAGGGAAATAACCCACTTTATTAAAGACCAATTCGTTGATCACCGAGACGGACGCTGCCCGTGTCGGGATTTACACTAGGGTCTTATCAGGGAGTCGAGACCTCAGATGTCAATTTGACTCTGATCCTCAACGCCCGCTGCCCTAGAAATGTGGGGGCAGAGAGGCCACAGCCAGTGAAGTCAGCAGTGTAAAAAAGAAGAAATAAAAAGAAAAAAGAAAATAGATCGTATAATACACTGGCACGGGAACAGCGCCCGCTCCCGGCAGCCATTAATCGCATAAACAAATATATACATTATTAAGTATTCATTAGCTATTAACTGCTGGACCTAAGA
The DNA here is from genome assembly GCA_027917425.1 of Gastrophryne carolinensis. Classification (NCBI taxonomy): domain Eukaryota; kingdom Metazoa; phylum Chordata; class Amphibia; order Anura; family Microhylidae; genus Gastrophryne; species Gastrophryne carolinensis. The sequence goes on from CM051234.1 coordinate 591,413,830, forward strand.
TCCAAAAATAATCCACATATCAATTGCAAACCCTACTCAATTACCCCTCTAACTCCACAGCCTATTATCATATCATCACACCAGAATAACCAAATTTAAGGACATTCTTTTCAAAAAAACATATTAGATGCTACACCCACAGCCCTCTAACCTACATAACAAACAAACAAACAAACAAACAAACAAACAAAAAAAAAAAAAAGAAAAGGGGGGGAGAGTGGGGGGGAAAGGGGGGGGGGAGGAAGTCGCCTCCCCAACCCCGCAGTGGAGGTCCCCCACCCCATCCCCCGCGACACGAACCTCTCCCATCTATTATCTACACATCAACAACAGTTAGTGATCCAGTGCCGACCCGAGCCATCATCCTCACAATCCTTTGATCAGTCCCAATCCCCGCAACTTGTCAGCGGGGACCAGAAACGGTCCCACACCATGTACCAGGGGGCGGAACCGGACAGAAAAGGGAATCCCTCTTGTTGGTGCCCCTTCTTCAGATAACCTCTCCCTGATGGAGTGAGTAACTATTCTGCCTCCACCATATACCATTTCCATCCAGGGAGCCAGTGGTCTGTACCAGATCGAGGGCCCTGAAAGAAGGCCATCCCACACCCGTGTATCAGCAAAGATCAATGGAGCCCGGGCAACCAGCTCGTGCCCACTAGTGAGACATAAAGTGAAATGCCGTGTAAGTGTGTCGAGTGTACCAAGAAAAGAAAGAATTATATATAAGTGTAGTAGATGGCAATATCCTGCCAATAAAAAATGTGCGTAAGTCATAAAATGTGTATTTACAAAATTAATTATGTGACAAAACTATCTAAAATACGATAGTCCTCTCCCAAGTCATCCCCTAACACCACCCTGGCTCCCGGATAGAGGCAGCACCAATCCCATCATCCGGGCCGCGTCGGATCATCTGACTAGGCGCGCCCAGTTCCCTCCAGCCCCCCCTCTTCCAGTCCATGGGCTGGTTCTGTCCGGCCGCATCTCCTAACACATCCCCCCACCCTGTGTCTGGCAAACCCCGCTGCACCACGTGACCGGGACCACCTTCACACTATTCATACTAGCCCCAGTGCGCACCAAACCACCAGCTGTCCCCCTCATACACATCTCATACAGATCACATCCATACCGCTTGGGGTCCGAGTGCACTTCCAAACCCCCCCCCCCCCTTCAGCCCAAGCAGGCTGACCACAAATTATAAAAAGCTAACCACAAAAAAAAAAAAAAAAAAAAAAAAAAGAGGGCATCAAAATCTAGATTCCACCTAATTCGCATCTCAAAATTCCTTCATCCTATCTGAGGTGTCCAATAATATAAATCTAAATAAAATCTATTTTCCAATCAATTTCCGGAACTTTGCATATTCATTCATAATTTTTCTTATGAATTAATGGGCCGAAGTTGATCTTCTGCTCCTCTTCTTACACGTGGAAAATTAAACTCCGGAGGATATATAAGCCAGTCTGGCACTTGTACAGGGGATAAACCAAAGTGGTTGAAAAAACCTAAAAGATCTTCATATTTGCGTATGGTGAAAGTCTTTCCTTGTTTTGCGGCGTGTAAGGCGAAGGGATACCCCCATCTATAAGTAATATTATTCTGTTTAAGAACTTCAAGAAGCGGTCGGAGAGCCCTCCGTCTTGCCAGCGTAGTCTTTGCTAGATCTGAATAAAAATGTAAGATTGCGCCATCAAAATCTAGCGAGCCTTTACTTCTGGCTGCTGCCATAATTGCTTCTTTTTCTTGGTAATAATGAATTCTACATATTACATCTCTTGGAGGGTCATTCTGACGAGGGGGGGGGGCAATTGCTCTATGTGCTCGATCTATCTCTATTTTGGTGTCATTGCCCACTGGTTCCCCTAGTAGTGTAGAAAAAATTCCTTGTAGAGTAGGTAATAGGTTCTCTGTCCGTGTAGCTTCGGGGAGTCCACGTATACGTATATTATTCCGTCGATTGCGATTCTCCATATCCTCCAATTGGAGGGCTAAAGTGGCAGTCGCAGATTCTTGTACCTGGAGACGGTGGGTGAGTTGCTGAATAATAGATCTGTCCTCCTCATGTTGCTGTTCCACTCCCGCAAGCCTGGAGTCTAGTTGTTTAAGGTCTCCACGTAGGAGCCCTACTTCTTCAGACAATCTATCACTAATAGAACGAGTAATCGCGGAAAGATCCTCCTTTGTTGGCATAGATCGCATAAAAGCCCAAATATCAGTTAAGGTATTTCCTGAGGTAGAGGGGCTCAAGCTCGCGGGGTCTTCCTCTTCAGCCGCTATGTCTTTCATTCGCCCCCCACGGGGGGTTCCTCCAGCCGCACTTGAATCTCGGGCCAGATCTGTGGACTTCGAAATGTAACGATTTAGGTCTCCTTGAGTAGTAGCTGTGGTACTTCTTGTCGTTTGTCCTTTGTTATCTTTAGGTTTAGTACCTCCTCCCATTTCTAATGCTCTTAGTTCAGGAAAAAGTTCTACTAATATCTAGGAAATTCCTCCTTCCCCTCCTCTCCCCTCCTCTCTCCTCTTCCTTCCTCCTTTTACAATCCACTATCACGGAATAGTTGATATATGTAATGATTAATATCTGATATATATATATATGATGGATATGCAAAAACAAAGACTGGTGATATATCAAATCAGGTTAGCTTATACAATGCGAAAATAAAGAGTTCTCAGTTCTTATGCAGGTAAAGTATTTCTGATGAGAGATGGTTGTACCTGGCCTGTTTACAGGAAAGCCTATTAAACTAAGGGTAACTGGTTCCTTTTGCTGTATGGGTATCCCACTCAGGGATATCTAATCTCGCTTATTCTACAAACCATCCAATTAGAGCTATTAAAGTTTATATATCCGTTTAAGTGGAAGTTTCCAAATTCAAATTGCAAAGTCAAGAAATGATGATATGTCGAATCAGGTTAGCTTATACAATGCAGATGAAAATTTCTCAGCTCTTATGCAGGTAAAGTATTTCTGGTGAAAGATGATTGTACCTGGCCTGTTTGCTGAAAAGCCTATTAAATTAAAGATAGCTGGCTCCTGTTACTATACGGGTGTCCCACACCGGGATATCCAACCTCGCTTGTTCTATAAGCCGTCCAATTAGAGCTATTGAGATTTGTATAGCCGTTTGAGTGGGGGTTTCCAAAGTCAAATCAATGCATACTTAGTAGATCTGGGTACCTCAAGAATAGTAAAAGGTAAGTCCTCTAGATTGCATAAAAAAGCTCTGGTGTAAGGAGGGCCCAATTTGATGTCTTACAGGGGCACTCCATAAAGGGGTATTTCCCACCAAAAGTCAGCAAAGTCTCAGAGGGGTATCCTAGAGCCTATACCTTCCTTTTAATAGTAGGGCAATCTTCAAATGCAGGGTAAAATCAAAGAGGTATCGTATAGTATACTGTCCAGCGCATTCAGCGTCAAGGGGAACGAATAGACTGTCCAGGATCCAGCACCTCAAACCCCCTTCTCAAATATACCTCTATGATCTACCACCTGCAACAAGCTGGGACCGGGACCTGGATGGCGGTCATCGCAAAATAATGTGGCTGTCCAGACTCCAGCTTCTCTCAGCCCACACGTGTAAGCGGAGAGGAGCAGCAGGGGGGGGGGGGGGGGGGGGGCCCGGAGCACACAGAGCCCAGCACCTTCACCCGTCTCGCTCTCCTCAGCTTTACTGCCGTCACTGACCTGGCTTTCCAGCCGGCGGCTGCCTCCACCGCACTACACACCGTCGTGTGAGCGGCTCCGTCGTCACGCTGCTCCTACTCGCTGCTGCGGGGAATCACAGGGTGGGTCCTCGTGTGGTCTCAGACCCGCCACCTCTCCGCCGTCAATGCGTCGTCCGGCTCCGATGCCGCAGCTCAGATGTCTCAGCGGGACAGCCTCCACAGCCCCACCGTTCGCCGCACAATGTCGGTCACCGCTCCACAGGCCAGGTAAAGGTCACCAAGTGATACAATGTGCCAGTATCTGCTCTTTTAGGCTAGTACAAGCTATAGCTGTCGGGAGCGGTCTGCTCACACGTCTTCACCGCTCCATGGCAAGCTCCACCCCCTTAGTGGCTCTTTTTTCTTGCTGAGCCTTGTTAACGTTGTTTTTCAGTATTTCCGCTGGTCTCGCTTAGACCAGGATTCGTTTTCCCTGACGGGGAAGGTTCTAAGGTTGCCATGACTGCCCTGTTGTTTGCAGTAGCGTGGTTAGGCTGTTACTCTGGCCTATTGTTTAGGGGAGATTCATTTTCTCTCTTGATTTTTGTTCTCTTCTACATGTGCTTGGCTTGGGCCTTTAGCACTCGGTTTTGTTCAGCAGGCTGACTAGTTCGCTGCTTGTGTTTCGCTTAGCCTTTGTAAGGTTCAGAAGTTGAGTTAGAGCATTGCTCACGTTGCCCTTGGTAGCAAGGTTGCGGGTGACAGCGCTGTTACTGTTGGCTGTGCCCTTTCTCTTGGGGATCCCACCCTACCTTATGGACACTGCAATTAGATGTCCCACATGTTATTACTATATCTGGAGCAGGACGTGCTGTATGCTTAGAATAATACAACTTTGTGAAGTACTCACCTGTAGAGTTGATATTATACGCATACAGCACGTCCTGCTCCACCCCACCGTGGTTCACCTTGTTCTGGATCCCCTGTATGGTGATTATTATCTTGATATTATTGCCAGTCTCTGGATGGTTGTTTCCTCCTGGCTTCTCTTTCTCACTGCTTGCCAATGCTGGGGATTTGTGGGAGGTCCCTCGGTATATGTAGGGCCGGGAGAAGCTTGTTTTCTACATGTCTGCAGTGCACGGCGCCGAAGGCGGAGGATTACCCACATTTTTTTACTATATCTGGAGCAGGACGTGCTGTATGCATATAATATCAACTCTACAGGTGAGTACTTCACAGAGTTGTATTTTTCATTGGTCTGGTAGTACACCCAATATACTGTGATTCACATAACTCACAAGTGATCAAATACACAGATTTTGTGTTTATAAATGTATATTAGGTGTACTACCAGACCAATGAATGAGGCGCATGGAGCATGTGTATGAGGCGGGCAATTTTGTGTCTAAGTCCAATGTGGCTTGACATTTTACTAATGTACCTGCGTCCAAATTAGATGGTTTGAAGGTGGTTGTTTTGAAATGCGTGTCTTTGGGTCCTCCTGATGGTAATTTCCAAGCAAAACTTTTGAAACATGAAGCATGGTGGATTATTTATTTCAACACGCGCATACCATCAGGACTAAGTGATAGACTGGACATTGCAATATGCATTTGATTCAACTCCAGTTCAGCTATCTATCTATGCCCCCCCCCCCCCCAGCCTTCTGATTCAGACTTCATCTGCTCCTTTATTAGGATTTATTACTATCAAAAAGTTATCTCGCGGGGGATTATCAACCATCCTGGTGGCTCCTCGGTGGCCAAGAAGAAGCTGGTTTTCAGACATAATAAGAATGTCAGAGGGCAACCTGTTTAGGTTACCCATGGTCTTTTCTCACACAGGGGCCTCTAAGGAACCCCAATTCACGAGTTCTGGCTTTGACAGCCTGGCTATTGAATCCTTCATCTTGGCAGAAAGGGAGTCATCCAGACTGTGATTCAGGCCACGAAGAATTATTCATCAATGATCTACTATAGAGTCTGGCGAGCATTTATCGCTTCATGCAAATCCAGAGGGTTCGCTTGTAGAAATCTTTCTGTTCCCAGAATATCGGATTTTTTGCAGAATGGTCTTGATGAAGATCTTCAATTGAGTACTTTAAAAGGACAGATATCTGCTTTATCTTTTTTTTTTTAGAAACCCATAGCTGAGAATAAACATTTTACATGGAGCTGTTCATGTGCGGCCTCCTTGTCAGCCACTTCTGCTGGTTTAGGACCCAAAGTTAGTTTTATCAGCTCTTGGGGTCCTCCTTTTGATTGGCAGATGTGTCAGTAAGTTTATTGACTTTTAAGGTTATCTTTTTAGTGGCAATAACCTCAGTAAGGCCGGTTTCTGAATTAGCAAGTCTATTGATTAAGTCTCCTTATTTAGTGTTACATACAGACAAGGTTTAAAAAGTGGTTTCCCCTTTTTATCTTAATGAAGAGGTGGTTTTGCCTTCATTATGTCCTGCTCCAGTGTCCGATAAGGGAAGGATTCTTCACTCGCTAGATGTAGTGAGAGCACTACTCACTGCTACACAATCTTTCCACAGGTCGGAGTCCTTATTTGTAGTACCTGAGGGTCCATGGAAAGGTCTTCCACCAGTCTACCATAATCTACGATGGATTAGACAGGCAGTGGTAAGAGCCTATGTCTCCAAAGGGGAAGGATCCTCCCTTTATAATTATTGCTCATTCGACACAAGCTATTGGAGCTTCTTGGGCTCTACTGCATCAGGCTTCAGTATAACAAGTATGCAAGGCCACTTCTTGGTCTTCAGGTTATATATTCATCAAATTGTATAAGGTACATGCGGATGCCGCCTTTGGTGGGAAGGTATTACAGACATTAATAATGCTTTGGAATGTCTTATTCCTTATAGAGAGGGATAAGGTTTTTGGGGATCTCACCCAAAGTAAGGGAACTACTTTTGGAGATCCCTATCGTGACCGAATTCCTCTGATAGCTTGAAGTAAAATGAAAGAGAAAAGATAATTCTGTGAGTACCTACCTCTAGAATTGATTCCTCTTTCATTATTGTAAACATGTAAATAGTTTGATCAGCATAAAAAAAAATAAACGGAGAGAGGAGTCTTGTATTTTGTCTCCAGCCTTTTGTCTTCAACAGGAGATATAGGTATGCCTCCCGGGCGGCTGGTTCTACTGCTTTTCAATTAAACTGTATTGGAGGAAGTCAGCCAGAAGGATATAGGTCTGGGAGGAGCAGCCACGCCTTTGTTCTTGCAGTCCACGCCCTTCGGCCGAGAGGTTAACCCAGTCGTGACTGAATTCCTCTGATGTCCTGAAGTAATAATGAGAGAGAAATCAATTCTACAGGTGAGTGCTAACAGAATTATCTTTTTCCCATCCACTGACCCGCACCCTCACCCAATACTCCTCCCCAGATGCTGACCTGCACCCCACACCTACCCTCTCTTTTCCAGCCACTGATCTTGCACCCTCACCTAACCAACCTTGCCAGCCACTGACCTGCACTCTCACCTAACTCGACCTCTGCTGCCGCTGACCTGCACCCCTCACATAACCCCAGTCGCTGATCTACACCCTCATTCTATGACTAAAGAGATAAGAGAAAAGTAAAGAGATTTACTACTATAAAGTTACTTTTTCAGTATCGGACTATCTCTGTATAGTCAGTCATCATGCTCTTAGGGCTTTCCAGCGACACCCCTCTTCTGCAGATACAAGCTGCCAACACAGCTGTTTACAACTGTAACTGGCAGCATTGTTTATTCACCAGCACTTTGCATTCCCTGATAATCCAACTTGCTCACTTCTGCTGACAAGGGTCCCTTGTTTTCATGTATAGGCAGCCATGAAGATACATGCAGAGCTGATGACTGATCCTGAGAGGTTCAACACAAGAAAGACAGTGTCCTTGGCTTGTTAGAAAATATAAAGCAGTTTGAAAAAAAATATGCCGCCCCCGACAGCCAGCATGGGGGGAGCAGGACAGCAGCTAAATTATCCCTTTGTCTGGAAAGTCGTTTTAAAACCACCTATACCTCTGTATTTATTTTAATTCCCGCAAAATTGCGTATTCCTTCGTGACTGAAAATATTCCTCCAATCTATTCTATTCTATATTTTTACTCCTTAGGAAAAAGTCCAGTGCGACCTCTGATGGTGTTAAATATTGAGTTGTAATCCGCGAAGAGCTCCTTCGACAAACACACCATTTCTTTGCTTATGTGCTATTGTAACACTGTATAATAGGTTTACAATGGTTTACCTGTGATTATCTGAGATACTATGTTCTTTCTTAAAAGCTTAAGACTTTAATGCAGTATTGGCAATTGTAAACGTACCACACATCCACTCTGTGGCCATATAAAGTGTAACGTCTTTCAGTTGTAGCCATGCTGCATCAGCTGCTATTCATCTGTCAGCACCACATTGTGCTCAGCGGAAGGAAGCTGGAATGTAGTTGTGACGTCTCGAAATGCAAATAGATGCTCTGCCGCAGCGCACACTGGGAACATTGAGATGTTGGAATTTTTTAATGATTTGAGTGTTTTAAAGAAAATAAATTGAATATTGGGAACTCCTCTATGTATGCATAGCTATTGATTGTATGCAGGTATATATGGACAAAATGCCTTTATCTTGCATCAGGAGAGCCTCCATAGCCTCACAGGGAAGAGCTCTGACTGGCCAGCCCACTATCTGCACTCCCAACTCATACTTACCTGGCAGGGGAGACACCATGATCCCGAAGGTGGTTCTCCCAGGGTGAGGCTCGGCCATTGCACTCCGGCTGTGCTGACCCCTGCGATTTCCTCAAATGCGGGAAACTCGACTGCATAATTTGTGGTAGTGGGGGACTGCGTTCGCGCTTTCCCCTGATCAGCTCTGGTCAAAGACAGCTTCATCCATTCATTTCATGGATAATATCTCATTCACTGCTCATTTCACAACTGATCAGTGCTTGTGGTGCCTCTTCAAACATGTCCAATACAACCGCAGATGCTGGTGATTAGGATGACTGACGCTTACAATTGGACTGCTGCTGGTGGGTCTGATTTGGTTGTCCATGTTTCCTTAGATCTGTAACTCTAAGGTCAAGGGAAAAGCCATGTATGCTGGTGTCTGAAATCTGTCATTTTAAATATGTCACAAAATCGATTGTTCTCATTTGTTTGATCGAGCAATCTGTGACATATGTGTGGGCTGCTTCCAGCACAGTGAACAATCGCACCAAAAACACCCCCACACTTGTGCTATTAGCTGCCACCATACAATTTTATATGATAAAAGCAGTCAGGGAAACCACAATTACTGTTCATTCAAACTTTGTTGACTTTTCTTAGAATATTTTCTTTACTGATTGTGCATGTGTTGTGGGCCAAACACGATATCTCACTAAAGGAACTTTATTTTGCTCTGTGCCTTATTGTATATACAGAGTAGTCAAGATTGTTGCCAAACACTTATCAACTCTCTTCTACATACAAGCACGGCAATCCACACACAATGAGAACCGATCAGTTTTGCTATTGAACTGTCAGATACAATCAGCTATCAGCTTGCAGTGGTCTGTGGGCTCACACACATGAACCATGCAGCACTTAGGAGCAAGTTAAATGTGATTCATTCACCATGTTTGCACACTTTAAAGTGGTTTAAATACAATTGATCTTAGTCTGTTGGTTAGTACAATTTATGAGCGGGTATACAATCTTTAGATTCTAGTTTTGTTTTTAGAGCTGTAAGAGAACCAAATGAGATGTGTTATGTCATCAGCTTCAGTTTTGACTTATATGGATGCCAAGGAATTTGAAAGTGTTCACCTCTCCATCTCTTTCTCGCCATTATGAAGTGGTGAGATCTGCCCCCTCCTCTTCCTTAAATTAATAATTCCATAGTTTGGTTGGTGTTTAAAGAAAGATTCTAGTTCTGGCACCATGTCACCAGATTGCCAGCTGCTTTCTATGATACACTGTCTCATCACCTCATGTGACTTTCATGTTTTAACACCTCTTCTATTGTTAGATGATGATATTGGGAAAGTGAGCCTTACCCACAGGAGCTTACAATCTAAACACGTATTAACGTGTGAAGTAATGTGTGTTCCAGCATGTGTGTAGGTGTCATGGAATACATATAAACTGTGAGAAAGTTCTGCCCCTCCCCACCCCATAGGGGGAAGGGCTGAGATAATGGAGATGTGGCCAAACTGCATCAGCTGCCATTCATCTGCAGGCAACACATTGTGCTGAGCGGAAGGAAGCTGGAATGTGGTGACGTCTAGAAATGCAAATAGATTCTCTGCCGTAGCGCACACTGGGAGCGTCTAGTTGTAGGATCTTGTAAACAATTTGAATGTTTTTATAAAATGAATCGAATGTTGGGAGCTCCTGCATGTATGCATAGCTATAGATTGTATGCAGGTATATATGGACAAAATGCCTTTATCATGCACCTCCATAACTTCTTGTGGAGGAGCTGTGACTGGCCAGCGCGCTAGCTGCACACCCAACTCATACTTACCTGGCAGGGGAGACACCATGATCCCGAAGGTGGTTCTCCCAGGGTGAGGCTCGGCCATTGCACTCCGGCTGTGCTGACCCCTGCGATTTCCCCAAATGCGGGAAACTCGACTGCATAATTTGTGGTAGTGGGGGACTGCGTTCGCGCTTTCCCCTGATCAGCTCTGGTCAAAGACAGCTTCACCCATTCATTTCATGGATAATATCTCATTCACTGCTCATTTCACAACTGATCAGTGCTTGTGATGTTTTCACATCACTCATATCAGTAGATTTTGCTGAATCCTCTTTCTTTTCTTTTTTTATAAATTCTTTATTTATATACATTTTTATCCATACAAAAAAAACAGATAACACGGCATCAAGGAAGAAAACAGTGACTCCTACTGGTGATTAAACAGAATGCTTAATATCTTGGACATTACAAATCGGATTACAATTATCAAAAGGCAAACCTTAATTTTGACCGCAAAATAAAGACTAATCAGCAAACCATCCAAGTTTTCATACCACTTCACCAAGGGGGGGGGGGGGGGGGCACAACCTGGGAGGGGGAGGGATGGACGGGGGGGGCTGGAGGGGTCTTATGCTTTCCCAAGCAACATTTTACATTCATCAGATTCGGAGAACTCCATCCACCTATGCCATGTACATGTGAAACTTTCCTGCCTGTTGTCTTTAGCTAGAATCAGGCTCTCGAACCGCATAATCTCATTGACGGGTCAGCCTTTTTCCACATTTGGGGAATACAAGCTTTCGCCGCATTTAGCAGGTGGCACAGCATGGACCTCTTGTACCGTTTATTTGGGATTTTCGTTGAGTGGAGGAGGCACAAAGCTGGGTCATCAGGGATATCCATATCAACCAAACTCCCCTAACAGTATGCCAGAATGGTTTAAGCTTAGGGCAGGACCAGAGGATATGCAATAAGTTACCCGTTGCTGCCTCACACCTCCAGCACACAGCGGGGGTACCCGGGAACCATTTGTTAAGTAGAGACGGCACCCTATACCATCTAGTAAGAACTTTATAGCTGCACTCCTGAAATCTGGTACAGACTGCCGTTCTATGTGGCATCGTCAGGATTTTTTTACACTGCTTGGGTAAAACCATAACTCCCAGGTCCTCTTCCCATTTCTTTAAGAAGGGAGGCTCATCTCCCTCCGGGGGGAGCAATCAACGTTTTATATGCAAATGAGAGCGTGTGTTTCTCTGTGTTTCTACTTGAGCACAGCTCCTCGAATACAGTAAGTTTTCTTTGCCCTTCAACGAACTCCCGGAGCGAGGAGAGGAAATGGAGAAGCTGCATACGCTGCCACCCTGTCCAGGCCGGGAGGCTCTTAGATCCTGCCAAGCTATCCAAATCCGCCCACCCACCATCCACCCAGAAGTGCCTTGCCCTGTAAGTCCCACCTCCCATCCACATCTTTGAGATACGACCCTCACACCCGGGAGGGAAGCGAGGGTTTCCAAGAATTGGGAACAACGGGGAGGGGTAAGGGGAGAGATCGGGCGGCCCATGTATTGCCTGCCAACCCTTAACAACGTACCCAGAGTGGGGTGGTTCATTGCCAACGGGGTATCCTTGCCCGTAAGCCACAAGACACCGGCCAGCGGGGAATCAGAGAACTCCTGCTCGAAGCCCACCCATTGTTTATGTTTACCGTGAATACACCAATCTATAGCCCTATTTAGGTGGACCACTGCATGATATATAACCGGGTCGGGAAAACCAAGACCTCTGTGCTCTTTATCTCTTGTCAGAATATTCCTGCTAAGCCTCGTTTTTTTCCCCCTCAAGATGAATTTGACAAAAAGAGCTCTAACCTTTTGCAGAAAAGTATGTGGTACTGCCACCGGAAGGGCCTGCATTAGATAGAGCAAACGCGGGAGGAGATTCATCTTGAGGGCGTTACAGCGGATACAGGATATCTTACCCATGGACCACCGAGAAATCTCCTCTTTAAACTTTTTCAGATGGGGGGGAAAATGAAGAGTGAAAATGTTCTATTCTTAGTATACAGTACGTCCTGCTCCAGATAGATTACTTACACTTGGGTTATCCTCCGCCAGATGGCGCTGCACTGCAGAGACATGTAAAAACAGGCTCCTCCCGGCCCCTCAAATACCCAGGGACCTCCCACAAATCCCCAGATTTCTCTGCAGTGCTTACTGCGAAGACATGAAATTATCACTCTCTCGCAGGTGAGTGGGGCTATTAGCCTGCGGCCCTGTTGGACTATTCCCACCCGTTCCTCGTTTGTTGTGCTTCCCAGCCTGTGCTGCGCCGGTCGCTGCTCCACCACAATCCCCCACCAAAGGGTAGGTGGTATAGGCTGATGGTGAGCCTTCATGGGATGCCCTCCCGCATTATTGCCCCATGCCCCGTGTAGTGGTGGGTCCTGTACAGAGGGCCGCCGTCCTCCCTCATTCTCCCTGTAGCCTTCGGGGGGGGGGGGGGGGGGGGGGGAAGAAGGGGGGGGTGAGTGTGCAAGTGTTTTGTGCTAATTGGCTTTTGGTCTGTTTTGACTGATTTATGTGGTGTCAGCCGCCGCGCTGACTTGCCTTTTTTACTGTTACAATTGCCGCCGCCGCGCGCGTCTTTTCCTTCACTTGGATGTCCCGCGCCTGGCAGCGGCGATACCTCAGACGCTTCTGCTTTCTCATTGGCTGCTTGTCTGTGGGCTTCGCGCTCTTCGGGGGGGGGGGGGGGCTGGCTTGGCGCGCTTTGCGTCACGGCCCGCTCTGGCCCGCCCTTCGAGGTTCGCTCGGCGCCATTCTGTCTGGTCGCGCGTGCGCGTGTGTGACGGTACTACCTACCGCGGTCCGTAAGTGCCCCAGCGGGCGGCTTTATGTTCATTCCTTACTGTGTATGGTTATGACGCCCCTTCTTCTCCCGGCCCAATGTAATTGATAGTTGGGCCTAGTATAATTACTCCCACTCCCCTAGCGGGTCATTGGGGCATCCAGGGTTGCTTTAAAGCATCAATCCCTACTGGCATATTGTGCCTAATATTCACCATATGGAGGCATCTCAGGATAATGTGACCGGGGTTCCTTCGGGACAAGCCCGGCTGTGTGTAGCTTGTGGGGTCTCACCTATCAGCGCTGACAGTGCACGGGTCTGTGTTCCTTGCGCACAGCAGGCGCTAACGTTGCAACCCGCCTCGCCTGCGGCTGGACCTCGGCTCACTTCACCTACTCCCCCAAGCTTGAGTCTCACCCCCCATTGCATCGCATACAAGCGGGGATTCTCAACCTGATGTGTCTGCTAGAATTGCCAGTGTTGAAAAATTGATTGCTAGTACTTTAGCACGTAAGGCCACCGCTAAAAAGCGCCACTTAACCCCTGATGCCACTCTTTTCCCTGTGGAGTCTGATGAGTTTTTGCATCTATGTGGCTACACCCCCTCGGACGAAGGGGAGCTGTTCTCTGATTCAGGGTCATCTGACGAGAGACCCAGGGGTCACGATGATTCTGGCTCTGACCCCTGGGCCCCGGATGATACTGACAGACTGCTGGTTCAGATCTTTGAGGTTCTGTCCATCTCTCCCCCTGTTGCGGCACCCAGGCAAAGGGGTGAGCTTTTTCATACTGCTAAGGTTCGTTTGGAATTTCCAGAGCAAACCCATTTCAATAACCTTGTGCTTAAGGAGTGGGAACGTCCCAGTAGACTTCCCGGTATACCTAAGAGTTGGGACAGAAAGTATCCCTTTCCTGCTGATATGGTCAAGTGCTGGTCTTCGCCACCTGAGGTGGATGCTCCTATTCTAGGGCTGTCTAACACCTCTATTATGCACTCCCCTGACTCTAATACTCTGCGGGATGCCGAGGACCGGCGCGTTGACCAATTGGCGGGCCATGCCTTTGCATTTGTGGGGACGGCGCTGCGCCCGGTTTGCGCCTCGGCCATTATATCTGTGGCACTTAGGACCCTGATCAGAAGTGTACTTGTTTCTTATGAATTGCCACCTGAAACGTTTAATGCTCTGTCTAACTGTGATGTGTTTGTAAACGTTATCCTATCTGCCCTGGTGGTAGCTATACGCCGCGCGGTTTGGCTGCGCCAGTGAGCTGCTGACAATGCTGCAAAGAAGGCCCTTACTGGGCTTCCATTTAAGGGGCTACACCTGTTTGGGGACCGCCTAGACATTTTTGCTAAAGGAGGTAAGTTACCCCAGCGCAGGCGGCAGTCTCGGCCATTTCGGGGCCAGGGCTCCCTCTCACTCCCCTACCGTGCTGCTAAACAAGGAAAAGGAGTGTCCTTCGCGGGGGCTCGTGCAGATTCCTGGCACAGGAGCAGAGGACGACGTCCTGGCTCCTCATGGGGGTCTAAGCACAAATCCTCTCCCAAGCCCCCTCAGGCATGACGGGCCTCGCCCATCGGGGTGGGGGGACGCCTACAGCACTTTGCTCACGTCTGGAGGCACCACGTCTCAGACCGGTGGATTCAGGAGGTAGTGTCCTCTGGTTACAAGATAGAGTTTGCTGTGCGCCCCCCCCCCCCCCAGATTCATCGGATCCCCCAGGACCCTGTCTCAGCTCAGGTCTTGATGCAGGCCGTGCAAGGCCTTCTGGGTATGGGGTTCATTTGCAAGGTTCCCTTAAAAGAAAGAGGCAAAGGGTTCTATTCCAACCTTTTCACATTTCCCAAAAAGGATGGGTCAGTCAGGCCCATCCTGGATTTAAAGATCCTCAACAAATTTGTCAAGAACAGGCGCTTTCGCATGGAAACTCTGCGCTCGGCCATAAGCTCCCTGCGCCCAGGGGATTTCATGACGTCTGTGGACATCAAAGACGCTTACCTTCACATCCCTGTGTTCTCTGGACACCAAAGGTTTCTCAGATTCGCGTTGGAAGATCAACATTACCAATTTGTGGCCTTGCCATTTGGCCTCACTTCAGCTCCCAGAGTGTTCACCAAGGTGCTGGCGGGAGTGATGTCTCTGTTGAGGTCAAGGGGCATACGCGTGCTGCCCTACCTGGACGACATACTCATCACCTCTCGGTCTCTACAGCAGGCAGAGTTGGACACTCAGCTGGTGGTGTCCACCCTGGAGTCCTTCAGCTGGGTGATCAATCACCCCAAGTCCTCTCTGCCCCCTTCCTCAGTGACCCCATTCCTGGGAATGATTCTGGATACGATTCAGTCAAGGATATTCCTTCCTCAACAGAAGGTGGAAGCTCTAACTGTGCAGGTGAAGTTCCTGCTGTCGTGTCCCCAGCCCTCACTCAGGCAGGGAATGCAGTTGGTGGGCCTGATGGTGGCATGCTTCGAGGCAGTGCCTTTTGCTCAGTATTCCTTGGTTAAGACTTTCTTTCAGGGGGTCACTCATGTGCGTCCCCCACGTAAACCTATGGTCCCTGTTTGGGATTTGAACTTGGTTTTGTCTGCTTTGCAGGGTGCTCCCTTTGAGCCTATTCAGGATGCTGCTCTGGCTGTACTTACCCTCAAGGTTGTCTTTCAGGTGGCTATTACTTCGGTCAGGCTTGTGTCTGAGCTGGCGGCTCTGTCGATTCAGCCCCCATACTATGAGAGACACCAGGACAAGGTGGTTTTCCACTTCAAGCCAGACTTTCTGCCTAAAGTGGTGTCTGCTTTTCATTTAAATCAAGATATTGTTCTTCCTTCCTTGTGCCCTAATCCTAGCAACGCTAAGGAAAGGGTTCTGCATTCCTTGGATGTGGTTAGGTGTCTGAAGTATTACCTGGTAGTCACTGCGTCCTTCAGGAAAACTGATGCTCTTTTTGTGGTCCCTTCTGGTCCTAGGAAGGGTTTGGCTCCTGCCAAGTCTACTATTAGCAAATGGATTCGTCAGGCTGTGATTCAGGCCTATTCTGCTAAGGGGAAGTATCCTCCCTTCCGCCTTACTGCTCATTCTACTCGTGCTATTGGTGCCTCTTGGGCTTTCCAGCACCAGGCTTCTGTTGAACAAGTTTGCAAGGCCGCTACTTGGTCTTCTGTTCATACCTCTTCAAAGTTTTACAAGGTTGATGTTAGGGCCTCAGCTGATGCTGTTTTTGGCCGCAAGGTTTTGCAGGCGGCAGTGGTTTAAACTGTCTGCTGCTATCTTTTTTGTTGGGGATCCCACCCTACTTTTATGGACACTGCTATTGGATGTCCCAAGTGTAAGTAATCTATCTGGAGCAGGACGTACTGTATACTAAGAATAATACAATTCTGTGAAATACTCACCTGTAGAATTGATATTATAAGTATACAGTACGTCCTGCTCCACCCCACCCTTGGTTTTGCATTATTCTGGATCCCCTGTATGGTGATTGTTATCATAGTTATAGTTACCAGTTTGGGTGGTTAAATTCTCCCGGCTTCTCGTTCACTGCTTATCAAAGCTGGGGATTTGTGGGAGGTCCCTGGGTATTTGAGGGGCTGGGAGGAGCCTGTTTTTACATGTCTCTGCAGTACAGCGCCATCTGGCGGAGGATAACCCAAGTGTAAGTAATCTATCTGGAGCAGTTCGTACTGTATACTTATAATATCAATTCTACAGGTGAGTATTTCACAGAATTGTATTTTAAGTTTCTCCCGATTCTGGTCCCAAGGTATGTTACACTGTCTCTGGCCCATTTAAAAGGGAACAAATTCTGAATATTGTGGAACCGTTTGGGAGGGATGTTTACTTTTAGAGTAATTGATTTTGTAATCCAAGAGCTCTGCGTAACGTCTCAACTCCTCCAACAGATTGGGCAGTGATGTTTCTGACCCCGACAAGCTGAAGATTAGATCATCCGCATATGCGGCTACTTTATAATGAGTATTGGGGCCCACCAACCCTTTGATATCAGGGTTCCGACGGACCCTGCACAGGAAAGGTTCGAGGGTAATGATAAAAATCAGCGGGGAGAGTGGGCATCCCTACCTAGTCCCGTTAGCAATCTTAAAAGTGTCTGAGAGGGTCCCGTTCACCGACGCCGAGGGCGAGCTATAGAGGCTAGCGATCCAGCTCAATGCATTCGGCCCAAGGCCAATGTGCCTTAATGTAGCGTGCATGAATTGCCAGTTTACACGGTCAAACGCATTCTCTGCGTCGGTGGCGAGTAGCAGGGAGGGGAGGTTCTTCCGCTGGGTCATGTGGATCAGGTTCAACACCTTTATTGTGTTATCCCTGGCCTCTCTATGCGGCATGAACCCCACCTGGTCGAGACCTATGATATGGTGCAAATGAGGTGCGATCCTGAAGGCCAAAATTTTTGCGAATAATTTTACGTCGGAGTTCAAAAGCGAGATTGGTCTATAGCTGGTGCAGCAGTTTGGGTCCTTACCTTCTTTCGGAAGCACGGAAATGTGAGCCCTGAGGGAGTCCTGTGGGAGGGGCCCCCCCATCTCTCAGAGAGTCAAACACCCCAAGCATTTTAGGGGCGAGAATGGGAAAAAGTACCTTGTAGTATTGTAGACTTAGGCCGTCTGGGCCGGGAGCCTCCCCCCCCCCCCCCCCCACTAACCCGGCCACTGCTCTCTGCAGTTCTATCAGCGAAATGGGCTCCTCCAACTCTCTTAAAACCTCCCTGGGGAGCTTAAGCATACCCGACTCCCTCAAGTACTGGGCTATGCGTAGCTCTTGTTTCTCCCCCTTTTGTACTGGGTAGATTGTACAACGACTCATAAAAATTGCGGAAGGCTTTAGCGATATCCCTAGTTAGGTGAACCAATTGACCCTCTTCGTTGGAGATCTTGGGGATGTATTTCCTGACCCTTTCTGCCCTCAATGCTTTCGCTAATAGCTTGCCGCACTTATCCCCAGACTCATAGAAAACCTTTTTACATTTGACTAATTGGGCCTTTATTTTATCGCAACAATGAGTTTTCAGCCTCTCCCTGCAAGGTCAGTGCTGCAAGATGTGTAGCTGCCAATGACTTTTTATGAAGCTTTTCTAATTTCCCTATCTCACTGAGGAGTTTCAGGGTAAGCTCCGCCCTTTCCTTCTTGATTCTGGACCCCAGCTTAATAAAGGTTCACCTAATGAAACATTTTTGGGCCTCCCACAGGACCCCAGGGCCAGTCTCACTTGAGGTATTTAGCTCGAAGAACTCCTTGAGATCCTTCTGGACCTCGGCTAATACACTTTGATCATCAAGCAAAGAAGCATTTAGCCTCCAGGACCAGCACCTTGGGACAGGATGGGGCAGGGAAACGGTGAGTGCAACAGGGGCATGATCCGAGGCCGTGATGTTACCAATGGTCGAGTCTGCGACCCGGGACAAGGAAGCATGTGGCATCAGAAAGAAGTCAATTTTAGAATACGACCCATGTGGCACAGAGAAAAAGGTGTAGTCCCGATCGCTTGGGTGCAGTATTCTCCAAGGGTCTACAAGTTGATGGAGAGCTAGTATCTTTTTGAGAAGTTTCAACCTGGCAAAGGATTCATGAGGACTCCCTTTTGAAAGGTGATTTGACCCATATTGGGCGCATATATGTTGACAAACGTATAAACACAGGTAGCGATCCTCCCCTTAAGGAAGATCCATCTCCCATCCCCATCTGTCTTGAAATCCATCAATTGCCAGGGGAGGGCCGCCTCCAGTAGAATGCTAACCCCCCTGGATCTGGAATCTGAGGTGTGGCTATGGTAAACCCTCGGATATGCTTTATCACTAAAAGATGGGGGGGTTACTGGCCCTAAAGTGGGTCTCCTGCAAGAGCGCAACCTTGGCCTTCAACCCTTTGATATTTCTTAGGACAAGGGACCTCTTTTCCGGGCTGTTGAGGCCCTTGACATTAAGAGATACAACTTTTAAGTCAGACATGGCGTTAAACACGTTTTAAGCTTGGCCAGAGGCTCAGGAACTCTAATGATAGATCCCCAGGACCACCCAGTGGGCTAGCTAGGGCAGTAAAGAGAGTTTCTGGGCCCCTCCAAATAGGGTAGGTGCAGGGGAAGAGAGGGAAAAAGGGACACGACCAGAAGGGGTAAAACAGAACAACAAGTAAACTAAGGTATCCTACACGGATGTAAAGGAAGACCAGATAAGGAGGGCAACCAGTCCCGTCGTGGTCAGCCTATTGGGGGTACTGTGTCCCTACTCTAGCTAGGGCCATCCTAGGCAAGCCGGGACTCGCCACCCCCAAACCCCCTTTAAACTTAACTCGCAATAAACAGTGACTCAGGCTAGATAAAACAAAGCAAACTAATTTGAAGCAGAGCCCAAGGGCCCAACAAATATTAACCGTTGGCGGTACTAGGAGATTAATGCTCAAATAAAAACACTCCATGAAATACTTCATATGAGACTTAAAGCCCGACCGGACCCATACATGATTGGTACGGCACCGGTTAAGCAACTCGACTACATCCTTCGCCTCCACCCCAGAGGGTTTAGCCAGGGGAAGGCCAAGGAGTGCTTGCCAAGGGCGCGTTGCAGACTTAAGTGTCCGGGACAACTTCACTCTGAACCAAAGTGGGGAACAGTGTTCCGCCACACGCGGGCGCCTGGGCCTCCCAAAGCGTTTCAGGTCTCGATAGCTCCTCGGGCCCCTGCACTCGGCTATTTCGTCGCGTTGGGCCAACAGGTGAACATTAGGCGCCAGCCAGTCCGGGACCTGGACCAGGTCGCACTGAAGGAAAGCGAAGAGATTTTGAAGGTCACGCTGGCATTTCAGCAAAAAGGAGTTTCCAGAGGTGAGGGCTTGCTGGGGCTGAGGCTGTCCCTGTCACAACTGCTGTGGGCGTTGTGCGCGACCCGCCAGAGGATCGCTCTCCTTGTGCGGTGACGGAGCTGCTTGTTGCTTGGGCTGCGGCTTCCCCTGCCGAGCCGCCGGAGGATTGCCCCCCCCCCTCGCACTGTAACAGCACCTGCCCACGTATCAGCCTGTCGGCTTCCTCTGCCGACCTTACCTTCCCGCATTGCAGCGTCACCCTGGGCTCCGGCTGGCGGCCACCCCCCCCCCCCCCCCCTGCCGTGGTATCTCTGCCCGGGTATCCGAGTCGAGCAGATTCCCTCCTGAACTGCCCCTCCTGGAACTCTTCCCCCCCTGTGGAGACACTGCTCTTACCTGCTTCGAGCTGCTGTCAGGCTCGTGGGCCCCCACGTTCTCCTCACTCTCCATCCATCCATTACAGCAGGAGGGGACTGAGCTCAACAAAAAAAAATCAAAATAAATAAATACATAAATAAAGAAGGCCTGAGGTTGGATTGCAGGGAGAGAGGGCTAGATTGGTTATTGCTTCATCAGCCAGTGGGGTGGTGCCTGGCCTTAAATGACCATGAGACGGCTCCCAACCCATAATCTCTGCTGCGCCGCTCCCCTCAATACCATAGCTGGTCCGGAGTTCAAGTAACAGAGAGGACAGCTGTCCTGACCTAGTCAGCCCTATATTAGGGGCAACAAAAAAAGACATACGGTGTCAATACACTGCAGCACACAAACCATGGCCGTGTCATCAGAGGAGACCATGGTCTCTTCTACCTCTACTCCTGATAACGCTGCAATAATGCTGCTTTTACCAACTTTCAAAGCGTCCT
Source organism: Gastrophryne carolinensis (assembly GCA_027917425.1). Taxonomy (NCBI): domain Eukaryota; kingdom Metazoa; phylum Chordata; class Amphibia; order Anura; family Microhylidae; genus Gastrophryne; species Gastrophryne carolinensis. The sequence continues at coordinate 591,434,467 of CM051234.1, forward strand.
CACTGCAAAATTTGACAACCTGCAGGAGCAACTCAACTATTTTAAACACGACCTAGACAAAATAAAGGCAATTTGGTGAGGCAGAGGATGGTTTGTCGTCGGTTGTTTCCGCAGTGGACTCCCTGAAGCGCTAGGTGAAGCTCCTCACGGGCCGGGCAGAGGTCGCAGAGAACCGGAATCGTCACAATAATATTAGAATACTAGGGATACCGGAGAGGGCAGAGGGGGATGCCCCGGAAAATTTTGCAGAAAATCTCATCCAAAAAGTTTTAACACCGAGGGGCCTCTCGCCATTCTTCGTGGTGGAGTGTGCACATCGAATCCCATTTAAAGCCCCGAAGCCGGGAGCTCCTCCGTGCCCCTTTATCTTGAAATTAATGAACTTTAGAGATCGGGACACAGTATTAGCGGCCGCCCGGAAGCAGCGGGAAATCCTATATGATGGCGCAAGACTATCCTTTTTTCCGGAAGTCCGCTCCTTTAACGATGTGAGAGCATGTCTTAGGAGGAAAAATATTAAATATGCCATGCTATTCCCTGCCAAGCTGCGAGTTCAAGATGGAGATACCACAAGATTCTTCCTCACGGCGGAGGAGGCAGGCCCCTGGGTGGACTCACTCCCAGCGGCCGGAGGGCCCGAATCCCGCCGCTAGTCGAGCTGGGGCTCTGTGCTTCGGAACATCCATTGCCTACAATTTAACGTTGCTGGGACTCCAATTTAACGTTGCGGGGGAAGATTTATCCTGTCCATGGTTTTGATATTTTGCTGGGGGCTGGACTAGGGGATTGACTCTGGGACCCGGTCGTCCTTGTCTGACCACCCTCGTTTTCGGGGGGGAGGAGGGCTGGAGCTGTGGGTCCTCTCCGCCTTGCTCTGTCCGGCCGGCATGCTCGTGCTCTCCCCATTCCCTCACTTCCCATTCCTGGTCTAAATTCCCTTCTGTCCTTGATCCCCCCCCTTTAGTTATGGGATGGTCAGATCCTCTAGGGTATACGCATCTTGTATACTGCCCGAGGTGCCTGCCTCTAGCGAACACATCTCTCAGACACAACCAGTGTTAAGAGTTATCTGTTGTGGTTTAGGGAATAAGCTCGCCGAAGTTGGGGTTAGGTGGAGCAGGGTGGGTTTGGGTAGGGTTTAATAAAGTTTTGGGAAGGTGGGGCAGTGTTATTCCGGTATGGGCCGTTACTCGGATCCGGAGGTTGTTCTGGGGTGGGAGTGTTACTCCAATACAGGCTGTTGCTCGGAAACAGAGGCAAGTTTAATGGTTTATGTTCCTAATTTTTATATGTGGTTTGGTTGTGTATGTTACTGGTGTGTGTGTGATGGAGTGAATGGTGAGACCTGCTGCCCCAAAGCTCTGAGAGGGAAGGTGAGCCGCTGGGGCCCTGGACGTTTACCTGGCATATATGAGATTCAGACTAAATTGGTATGGAGTGTAAAGTGATCTCGTGGAACGTGCGCAGCCTCAATGACAAGAGAAAGAGATCCTCCGTTCTCCAATTTTTGAAAAAGCATAAGCCCAATATTATGATTCTGCAGGAGACCCACCTACTAGGGCAGAAATCAATGTCCATCAAAAAACCATGGGTTGTGCATTTATTTCACTCTCACTACTCATTATGCCAGGGGCGTTTCGGTGCTAGTGGCCAAACATCTGCCCTTCGCTCTTCTTTCAGTGCACTCTGACTCTAAAGGCTGGTTTGTTATCATACACGCAAAGATATATGATGTTAAAATCCTGATAGTGGGATTGTACATACCGCCCCCATTTGACATCGGTATCCTCCGAGAGGTCATGGATAGAGTGGCTACCTTCCCGTCAGATCCCCTGTTGCTGACCGGCGACTTTAACATGATCCTTGATAGAGCTCTATACCGGTTGATGCCCGGGACAGGCCCGTCCACTCCACTAGGGGGATGGGCGGAGGCCCTGGGCCTAACCGAAACATCCTGCGGAGAGGGCCTTTTCCTGCCACTCGATCCCTCATAAGTCCCTCTCACGCATAGATATGGCCTTTGGGTCTAAGTGCCTACTGGCCAGAGTAGTGGCTTGTGAATACCTGCCGCGGGGAATTTCGGACCACTCACCGCTAATGGTGACAAATTGCATGTCGGGGAACCGGGAGGGTCTAAGGCCCTGGACATTAAACTCCTTATGGTTGGAGAATGAGCAACGGGGAGGAGACTTCAACTATCACACGCTGGGACGCTTTCAAGGCGGTGGTTAGAGGCAGTGCCATCAGTGTCATAAAAAGGGCCAGGGTAAAGAGGGGGAGGACCATCCGAGAGCTGGAAGAGAAAATAGCCAGAGCGGAAGAGAGATTTGTGGAGACGGAAACCCCCTCAGATCATGACTTACTTAATGCCCTACAGAGGGAGTATAATCTAGCACTAACAGAATCCCCAAGAAAGAGCTTATTATTTAAACAACAAACTGTTTTTGAGAAAGGGGATAAGAATGGGAGAACCTTGGCATACCTCTCCATTGCAGAAAGTCCACAAACACTGATTGCAGACCCAATTTATCACTGAATCATCTTCCTGAAACCTTTGCACAGGCGACTATCACCCTTATTTATAAAGATGGGAAACCCCCGGATGCCTGCACTTCTTTAATTTCCCTCTTAAATCAGGTCTTTTGCCAAGGTTCTCACCAAAATACTGGCACTCCGCTTAAATAAGGTGATACTCTCCCTCATTGGAAATGATCAGTCAGGCTTTATGCCAGGCCAAACGACGAGCATTAATCTTAGACGGCTGTTTAGCAATCTGCAGATTAGGCATGACAATGTGGGGAGTAGAGTGGTGTTCTCACTCGATAATGAAAAGGCCTTCGACTCTGTCAAGTGGCACTATTTGTGGGCAGTGTTAACTAAGTTCGCCTCCCCCCAACCTATGTCAAATATGTCCAATTGCTTTATAAGAATCCTAAGGCGAGGGTCAGAGTAAACTGAGTCATAATGGCTCAGTTGGTGCTGGGTCGTGGTACGCGACAGGGTGGCCACTCTCCCCACTGCTGTTTGCACTGGCTATTGAGCCCTTGGCATCACTAATCCAAGACTCCTCTGAGATTCAGGGGTGGAGACTGGGACAGGTGGTCGAGAAGGTCTCCATGTATGCAGACGATACCTTAGTCTATCTGGCTGATGCTAGGGGCTCTCTCAAGGCGTACTGGAGTTAACAACAAAATTGGTTCATTCTCAGGCCTAAAAGTCAACTGGGAGAAATCCAGCTTATATGTAGTGGATGAACCGGGGGGAGCCCAAATTTCCCCAGTCTCTTCGCTCCGGAGAGTGGACAACTTTAAATACTTGGGAATTGTCATGCATGCGGACCCCTCTAAATTTATCGAACTTAATATCTGCCCAGTGGTTGGTGCCCTCAGGAGAAAGTGGCCCAGTGGGCGGCTCTCCCTCTTTCAGTCATTGGTCGTATTAACATAATTAAAATGGTCTACCCCCCCAATATGAACAGGACCATCCTTAAAGCCCCGTCGGGATTGGGTGGCTTGGCCGCACCGCACATGATGCTATATTTTTATGCCGCACAGCTGGTGTATACTACGTGGTGGATGAACCCCCCCCCCCCCCGTCGGCAACCCGGTGGTGGCTCTTGAGTCCTCTCTGTTGGGCTCAATGATCCCTTTGCAGAGTCTGGTGTACAGGGGAGCAAAGGGTCTCCCACGCGCCACTACATGTATGAGAGCGACGCTATATGTGTGGTAGAAAGTACAGGCTATGAGGAATCCCCCCCCCCCCCGATCCCCTTTGGAATGGTCTCCCAATGCCCCTATCTGGGATAACCCTAATCTACCAGAATTGAGGACCCTTCCCGACACAATTTTTTTGAAAAAGCAGGGTATAATCTCATTAGCGCAGCTATTCACTGGAGGGACTCTGATGACATACGAGCAGCTGTGCCATGCGTTTATGTCCGATTATCTCTGCTTTTTGGGATGGGGTGTCCAACTTTTTGTCGATCTCAATGGGCCTCCCTGTGAGGAAGTCAGCGTCCCTCTGCCTATTGAGTGTGGTAGAACCCATGCTGGATAATGGCCCGCAAAAAATCCTGTTACATCTACTAATGTTTTATGCAAGGAAATGCATTCTTTTAAACTGGAAACATCCAAACAAACCGAGTCTTTCAGGATGGAAGAGTCTAATAAATGGTAAATTGATTCTATATAAGATGACCTACCAGGCTGGGGGATACCCGGACAAGTTTGAGCGAGTGTGGGGAACGTGGCTTAATGCCCCTAACTCCACTAGTGGCTAGGAACTACCGGTGGCTCACACTCCATGGCTGTAATTCATCTTCCAATATACATAAATGAATAAAGTGCGCACTCATATGCCATTAAGTTCAAAAACGATTTTTAATAATGTCTTATCAATTATATTACAATATATATAGTTCATTCAAGACGGGTACATACAAAGAAACAACATTCCAAGATCACTTTTAGCGAGCTGCTTGCTACATCAAGCCTCAATAAGAATAAAAAAGCTGTATATCCATATTCTAAGGTGCTTTAGCAGCAAAGAGAACTCCTCTTAACACAACAGGAGTTCACACAATGATACACTGTAGGTACCAGTAAAATGTAGATATATTTTAATAACAATCAGTTTATAAGTTCATCTCTAATCAGCATATTATCTCTTTAAAATACATAGTATCACCATGTTACAATGTGTGAACTCACTGCTTAAAGTGGACCAACACCCACGGGTGATCGGCCCGGGAATCTATAAGATTCCCGGGCCGATCACCCCCCACCCCGCGGGACATCCGAGATCGGGATGTCCCGCGGGGTGAAACCCCCCCAAACACCCCAAACTCCTTACCTTATCTTCGGCGGCGGCCGGCCGCCGCCGCCTCCCTCGCGCTCCTGTAGGCGTGCGCGTGCCCGCGCCGGCCGTCTGCGAATGGCCGGCGGGGGCGCGCGCGCGCCGAAAGTGACGCGAGGGAGGCGGCGGCGGCGGCTGCCGCTTAGACGTTCTTGTACGTCGGCGCTGGGAGCGGGGAGAGGTGAGTTTTTCGGGGGGTTAGGGGGGGTTTCACACAGCGGGGCACCCCGATCGGGGGTGCCCCACCGAAGTGGACCAAGACCCAGGATAGTCAAAATCCTGGGTGTTGGTCCACTTTAATGATAGCTCCGTTTGTAAACATAATACTCAGATTACATAATCATCCTGTCTCCAGAGACGGCAGCACCTTCTTCTATATGTAAACCAATTTACATGGCTATAGATTGCAAAACATCGCTAATTGGTTAAACTGTAAACATTATAACACATAACATAGAAAACAAACAGACACAACACCTTACGGCCGTTTCGGGTCCTCACACCCTTCGTCAGAGGTATGCCTAATCTTGTAACTAATACGCGCGCTTTTTATAGTCAAAAAACCTTTCTCGGGACATAATATCTCTCAACTACGGTACATGGTGATTGAAAAAATTAAACCCATGAAAAGGGGAGGAGACTTGAGACGTAGACTCTCTCAAAGAGAGTTATATTGGATATATGAACTGAAAACATTATCCCCTTATGGGATGAATGAGGATTGTGACTTCACATCGTATTTATAATGAAAGATCCTAGGTAAATAATATATATCTAAAAATAATGCACACTATGTAAATAGGAATGCCTTGTATATATTGAACTGTAGGATAGGAATGGGGTTCTGGGTTTGGTGGGGGATTTCAGTGGATGTGGGATAGGGTTGTGGATATGTGTAAAATCAACCAATGATGAGTACAACAAGGACAATAATCATCTGATGTATAATAATTAGAAAATATAGATAGTTTGTTATAATTGTTTTATGTATTATAGGTATGGTGAGGTAATAGGAGATGAAGCTTGAATACCTTCTCCCCCTGAAGAGACTGAAGTCAAACAATAAATATCCCCATTGTCTTGCCTTATAGTTATGTATAAGCTGTATAAAGAATGATGTAATCCTGAATAGTGACAAGACAGCTCTGTAGGCGGCGGCCCCGCGCGCATGCGCGCTGACAAGCGGTGGTTGGCGGAAATACCAACTACAGGGCGGTTGGCGGACATGCCGGGACCTCCGCTGAACAGATACGTGATGCGCAGTGACGCGGCAGGATGTCCGCGTCACTTCCTGTCACGCGGCGCCGGGGGGAGAAAGGTTTTTTGACTATAAAAAGCGCGCGTATTAGTTACAAGATTAGGCATACCTCTGACGAAGGGTGTGAGGACCCGAAACGGCCGTAAGGTGTTGTGTCTGTCTGTTTTCTATGTTATGTGTTATAATGTTTACAGTTTAACCAATTAGCGATGTTTTGCAATCTATAGCCATGTAAATTGGTTTACATATAGAAGAAGGTGCTGCCGTCTCTGGAGACAGGATGATTATGTAATCTGAGTATTATGTTTACAAACGGAGCTATCATTAAGCAGTGAGTTCACACATTGTAACATGGTGATACTATGTATTTTAAAGAGATAATATGCTGATTAGAGATGAACTTATAAACTGATTGTTATTAAAATATATCTACATTTTACTGGTACCTACAGTGTATCATTGTGTGAACTCCTGTTTTGTTAAGAGGAGTTCTCTTTGCTGCTAAAGCACTATATGCACCTTAGAATATGGATATACAGCTTTTTTATTCTTATTGAGGCTTGATGTAGCAAGCAGCTCGCTAAAAGTGATCTTGGAATGTTGTTTCTTTGTATGTACCCGTCTTGAATGAACTATATATATTGTAATATAATTGATAAGACATTATTAAAAATCGTTTTTGAACTTAATGGCATATGAGTGCGCACTTTATTCATTTATCTATATTGGATAAAAGGGATAACTGGACATCCCTGATAAAGGTGCGGCACCATTTAATTTTCTAAATAAAGGGATAATTCCCTCTCTATTTTTAGCAGACTAATTCTATGTGAGTGCTGGACTAATATTAATTTGTAATTCATCTTCCACAAAGACGAGCTCAACTTAAGCAGGTGAGACTGAAAGTGGATGTGGCGTGAATGCTGGCTGTTTGTACGTACGTATGTTGTCGCTGGGTGGTTGCAATTGTAATTGTAGTTGTAATAGTGATGGTAATTGTATTGTTTTACTGTATTGTACAATTTGAAAAGCATAAATAAAACTATATTAAAAAAAAAAAAAAAAAGAGTTTCCGTCCTTCCTGACAATCAGATGGAAAGGAAACCCCCACTGGTAGGCTGCTCCCGCCGCAACTATGACATCCAACAAGGGCTTCAACAATCTCCTCATCTGTAAGGTTCGCCTTGAAAGGTCCGGCAAGATTTTAACCGACGAGCTGCTGAAGTCGATCGGGCCATTTACCCAGATCTTCCTCGCAATTTCTTCCTTTAGGGTATAAAAGATTACACCCCTGGGGTTCGACGGATTTTGGCTTCTCGGGCCCAGCGACCTGTGCACCCTTTCCAGCTCGATTGGAGTGCACGGGTCTCTGTCCAGCACTTTATTGAAAATAGATGTGACGATCTGTTTCAGGTCTTCCCCCGCTGAGCCCTCCGGGATGCCCCTGAGTCTCAGATTATTTGAAGCTGGAGCGTTTGCAGCAGGGCTTCCTGTCTATCACATCTTTCCTCTAAGGCCTGAATGCGGCACAACGTTTCAGCCTTCCCCGACTCCAGGGAGGCGACTGACGTCCACCTCTGCAACTTGCTTCTTGACCACTGCTATTTCTTTCTTGTGCACCTCTTTGTACCTTGCAATCAGATTTTTAATGTCCGCCTTAGTCGGCAGACCCTTCAATAACGAGATAGTCTCTTGATGGATACTACTTCCGGCAGTCACTGGAGAGAATGAGGTTGCATGCAGATGAGGACTCCGAGGCGGGCTAGAGGTTACGTTTGGGACCGGATCCCACTCCTCTGACCAGACCAGGAGAGCCGCAGGAGTCGAGCTTGGCTCGGGGGAGGACATGAGGGTGGGACTGTCATGTCGCAGGTCCCCCTGTCCAGCTGGGGAAAGTGGCAGCGGTGATGGCGGAGAGCCCGGTCTTGTGGTCAGACCCCCTATACGTTCAGGGGCCCCATGATGCCCCCTCTTCTCCTTTGGCGGCCTCTGCGGTAGGACTCCACAGGGGGGGCACCGGGGTCAGCGGCGACGGCGAGGGGACCGCTATTGCCAGTTCTGGGTGTAAAGGCAAACCTGCCCAGCCCACTCCCTCCGGGAGGCTTTTTAGTAATGTGTTGCACTTTGGGCCGGGCATCCCAAACCGGGATGCTTTCATTGCCAGTACTTGTGGGCTGCTTCCTTGACTCCAGCCCAGCATCAGACTCTGCTGCCACCCTGCTGTTAAGTGACATGCTCTCTGTGTTCCTCTCCTCCCCCCGATAGTGTCATACTTGCAGGACTCTGCTGCACAGTGTGCACTTTGATACAGCCAGTGTTGTCCCCAGAGCTCCGCTCCTCCTCTCTTGACTTCGGGGCTGCGAACGCAGCCACCGCCGCATCATTTCCGGTGGGTGGCGGCCTGCCTGCACCCTCAGCGCCGGCCGCCATCTTGGTCCACCCATCTTCTCCTGGCAGTGGCGGGCGCTCCTCTCCCGCACTCATTCGGCGTCCGCCGTCGCTGCAGCCACTTCAGGGCGGCTTCTCCGCTCCCCGATCGTCGTCGCTGGAGCGCACTGAAGAGGAGGTAAGCCGTTCCCCTCGCCGTCAGGTTCCGTCGGCTGCGGCCGCCATCTTGCCTGCGAGCGCAGTCTCCCTCTCCAGGCTCCAGGACCGCGCTCTGGCCTTGGGGAATCTTTTCTTTTGGTCCCCTCCAGCTCCTCTTCCCGTCTTCTTCCTTCCCATCTGATCTGGGGTCTCTGGCAATGCTTTCGCCGTCTTGTTTTCGGGTTCAGGGGTCGGGAGCTCGGCTACACATGTTCTCCCACCACCATCGCAAGGACACGCCGCCGCTGAATCCTCTTTCTATGAAGTCCTATGATGGAATTAGAGGTGCAGCCTTTTTTCATAGATTTTCAACCAGGTACAAATATGTCCATGCTGCTGACGTGGGTGACTGACACTTAAAATCGGAACAACAGAACAATGTAACCTTTTCTCTGCATCACACCTCCATTCTGACAAAAACTCCCAAAAATTATATTTAAACAATATAAATCTATCAGGAACATAATAAAGGAAATATGTACAATTAGATATTTGCATGTGTAGTTAGTGGAAATAGAAAGTGTATGGTTAAACGTCATTATTGTGAGAGTCGCTGTCCAGGGTGGTATTTGTATGTAAATGCATAAAAGCTATTTAGGTGATTGAAAGTGGACCAACACCCAGGGGGGATCGGCCCGGGAATCTATAAGATTCCCGGACCGATCAGATCCCTCCCCGCGGGGCATCCGAAATCGGGATGTCCCGCGGGGAGGAACCCCCCAGGAGGCCCACAATCCTTACCTTACCGGCGATCAACGGCGCATGCGCGAGACGCGGCCGCGTCTCTAGCAGGGCACGCTCCCGCGCCGGCCATTTTGTGAATGGCCGGCGCAGGCGCGCTCCCTGTTAGAGGGAAGCGAGAGACGCAGCCAATGACAGCGCTCTGGTATGCGCGTCCAAGCGGCTTTGGACGCGCATACCAGAGCGGCTCTGAGCGCTGTCATTGGCCGGACGAGGTCACGTGGGAGCGGGAAGAGGTGAGTTTTTGCGGCGATCGGGGGGGTTTCACACAGCGGGGCACCCCCGATAGGGGTGCCCCACCTGAGTGGACCAACACCCAGGATAGTCAAAATCCTGGGTGTTGGTCCACTTGAACAATCTTTGTACAGACAGTCCCACAGTGAAACAGACGTCCTTGTACTAGAGGTGTTTGTTTAGAGATCAGATGTCCTGGACACAGAAGTTACTTGATCTGGTTGTTCTTGATTTCTCAGATCTGTATCTTCTGTCAAACAGGAGGCGGAAGTAGAATCTGTCATTTTAAATATGTCACAAAATCGATTGTTATTGTCTGATCAAATATATCTGGAATGTGTGGACTGCTTCCAGCACAGAGCTCAATAACCCCAGAAACATTCACACACTGGTACTACTAGCTGGCACAGCCACGGTTATAATACAACTTGTACGGGTAAATCATGCTGGAGGGACCCCAATCACTGTCACTGCTGACGAATAAATGTGACATTCACCAAACACTTAAGCAGTCCCTTTCACATAGAATCAGGGGCACATGCAATTCCCACTGATTCCTGTCTCAGACTTAACACTGCGAAACTCTGATCAGTTCACCTTTTGAGGGCTCGGATCCAATCAGCTTGCAGTGGTCTCCTGGCTCACACACATGCACCACACAACACTTAGGAGCAAGTTAAAGGTGATTAATGTTATCATTTTTAAATGATGCAGTTAGTAACCTTTTTGCAATCATTCAATAGTTGAAATACAATCTATCTTATTATCTATGGGTTATTCCAATTTACGAGTGGTTATAAAAACTAGGTTCGCTTTTAGAGATTCAGGAAAACCAGCATTAGGAATATTGAATTGCCAATAAAGGTAGGCCTGTGCTTAGAGACATGTAAACGTTAAAAAGATGAAAGTAAAACAAAAGGACAGTATACATTCAATTGGCAAAAAACAGAAAACTCATTGGAGAAATGTACCAAAAATTCACATACATCACCAAGGGGTTCAAAATATTCAGGTTCCGAGGGCTGGGTTAAGTTGGGACGGGGACATCAGGTTCATTAATTGAACCACTGTTATGTGTTCTGGGTCTTCTGAGGACCATAGTGTGGTAGATGCCTGTCATTGATGGAAGCGCAGCTCCTGTGATGGTTTGGGCACAACCCTCTGGAGAGCTTTATAATCCTGCGCAGAGAAGTTTCCAAACCAGACTGTGATGCTGGTAGTAACGATGCTCTCGATAGTGCCCCTGTAGAAGTTCCCATAGTTGTGTTGGTATTTAAAGAAAGATTGTTGTCCTGGCACCATGTTAATGTATATAGGTTGAGATTTGTTTGTGTGTTTCTGTCAGATTCTATTTTCTCCATTCTTCTAATGCCTTCATATTCCTGGAGCCAGTCCATCAAAGATGGTAGGGTCTTCATGTCAAATTAATATTTCCATAGTTTGGTTGGTATTTGAAGAAAGATTCTAGTCCTGGCACCATGTCACCAGATTGCCAGCTGCCTTGTATAATACACTGTCTCATCTCCTCATGCGACTTTCATGTTTTACCGCCTCTTCTATTGTTAGATGATTATAATGGGAAAGTGAGCATTACCCACATGAGCTATAAACTGTGAGCAAGTTCTGCCCCTCCCCACCCCATAGGGGGAAGGGCCGAGATAATGGAGATGTGGCCAAACTGCATCAGCTGCCATTCATCTGCCGGCAACATATTGTGCTCAGCGGAAGGAAGCGGGAATGAGGTGACGTCTAGAAATGCAAATAGATTCTCTGCCGGGAGCGTCTAGATGTAGGATGTTGTAAACAATTTGAATGTTTTTATAAAATCAATCAAATGTTGCGAGCTCCTGCATGTATGCATAGCTATAGATTGTATGCAGGTATATATGGACAAAATGTCTTTATCATGCACCTCCATAACTTCTCATGGAAGAGCTGTGACTGGCCAGCCCGCTATCTGCACTTTCAACTCATACTTACCTGGCAGGGGAGACACCATGATCCTGAAGGTGGTTCTCCCAGGGTGAGGCTCGGCCATTGCACTCCGGCTGTGCTGACCCCTGCGATTTCCCCAAATGCGGGAAACTCGACTGCATAATTTGTGGTAGTGGGGGACTGCGTTCGCGCTTTCCCCTGATCAGCTCTGGTCAAAGACAGCTTCACCCATTCATTTCATGGATAATATCTCATTCACTGCTCATTTTACAACTGATCAGTGCTTGTGGTGCATTCACATCACCCGTATAAGTAGATTTGCTGAATCCTATTTCAGTGCCATTGAGGTCTTATGATGGAATCAGAAGTGCAGCCTATTTTCATAGATTTTCAACCAGCTACAAACCTGTCCATACGACACTGCAGATGCTGCTGATGTGGGTGACTGACACTTAAAATTGGTCTGGTGCTACCAGTGTTATGCTAGAATAAGCACTTTTAAGAATCATTGATTTTATTGTCATATACACACTAAACTCCAGTTACGCAGAACAATGTAACTTTTTCTCTGCATCACACCTCCATTCTGGTGAAAACTCCCCAAAATGATATTTAAACAATATAAATCTACCAGGAATATAATAAAGGAAATATGTACAATGAGATATTTGCATGTGTAGTAAGTGAAAATAGAAAGTGTATGGTTAAATATCATTATTGAGAGAATCGTAGTCCAGGGTGGTGTTTGTATGTAAATGCATAGAAGCTATTTAGGTGATTGAACAATCGTTTTACAGACAGTCACGCAGTGGAGAAGACGGCCTTGTACTAGAGGTACTGTATTTGTTTGAGGTCAGATGTCCTGGACACAGAAGTTACTTGATCTGGTTGTTCTTGATTTCTCAGATCTGTATCTTCTGTCAAACAGGAGGCGGAAGTAGAATCTGTAATTTTAAATATGTAAAAAAAAACGATTGTTCTTGTCTGTTAAAATCATCTGGTATGTGCGGACTGCTTCCAGCACAGAGCTCAATAACACCAGAAACATTCACACACCGGTACTACTAGCTGGCACAGCGCCACGGTTATAATACAACTCGTACAGGTAAATCATGCCGGTGGACCCCAATCACTGTCACTGCTGACGAATAAATGTGACATTCACCAAACACTTAAGCAGTCTCTTTCACATAGAATCGAGGGCACATGCAATTCGCACTGATTCCTGTCCCACGCTTAACACTGCGAAACTCTGATCCGTTCACCTTTTGAGGGCTCAGATCCAATCAGCTTGCAGTGGTCTCCTGGCTCATACACATGCACCACGCAACACTTAGGAGCAAGTTAAATGTGAGTCCTTCACCATTTTTACATTATACAGTTAGTAATCTTTTTGCAATCATTCAATGGTGGAAATACAATCTTATCGTATAATCTATGGGTTATTACGGAGTGCAGAGGGATGTGTCGGGGCTCTCCCAGCAATGTGGAGCAGCAGAAATGGGAAGGGGCTGTGACTGATATTATTATAATGCATCTTTGATGTTACACATATCTGTTCCAGGGAATCTGCAGGAGGGATGTGGAAGATCCCTGATAGTCAATAATTAATTTGTATAAAGATCAGGTGATCCGCATTTCCCTTAGCTGCATTGAATATCCTTTCAAATAGCAATCTAGCAGCAGCTTGACAGGGGGGAGGGAGGGCAGTGATGTGACCATGCTGCATCACCCGCCATTCATCTGCCGGCAACACATTGCCTCAGCTGAAGGAACTGGAATGTGGTTTTGGTGACGTTTCGAAATGCAAATAGATTCTCTGCCGCAGCGCACACTGGGAGCGTCTAGATGTGGGATTTTGTTACTGATTTGAATGTTTTTAAAAAATGAATTGAATATTGGGAGCTTCTGCATGTATGCATAACTATAGATTGTATGAATGTATATATGGACAAAATGCCTTTATCGTGAGTCAGGAGAGCCTCCATAACTTTACATGGAACAGCTCTGACTGGCCAGCCCACTATCTGCACTCCCAACTCATACTTACCTGGCAGGGGAGACACCATGATCCCGAAGGTGGTTCTCCCAGGGTGAGGCTCGGCCATTGCACTCCGGCTGTGCTGACCCCTGCGATTTCCCCAAATGCGGGAAACTCGACTGCATAATTTGTGGTAGTGGGGGACTGCGTTCGCGCTTTCCCCTGATCATCTCTGGTCAAAGACAGCTTCAACTATTTCATGCTGACCATCTCCTTCACTGGACACTTCTCAACTGTTCAGTGCTTGTGGTGCATTCACATCACTCATATCAGCAGAGGCCATGATGCTGAATTCTCTTTTATTGCCTTTGAGGTCTTATATCAGGATAGGGAGAAGTTCAAACTTTTTTTCTGTGCATTTTCAACCAGCTACAAACATGTCCAATACGACACGCCGGGTGTTTCTATTGTGAGTGACTGACACAATCAGACTGGTGCTGCCAGTGTTACGACTGCTGCTGGAATAAGCAATTCAAGATTCATTCGTTTTATTGTCTTATACTCCACAAACCTCAGTTACACCAAACAATGACCCTTTTCTCTTCCATTTTACTTCAGGCCATCAGACTTAATTCAGAGACGAATGGGTTAACCTTTCCCGAAGGGTGTGGTCTGCAAGAACAAAGGTGTGTCTCCACCTCCCGGGCCTATAACCACCTGGCTGACTTGATGCACCTCAGTTTTCTTTCTTGCAGTGGAACTGCAAGGACTTATCTGAACTCCTCTCCCATTTACTTTTTGTTTTAAAGTAATTATGCCTTGGAAGCGGGGGTAATGGAAACCTGACTGTTCCTTGGCCCTTATGCTCCTTGGATCTGAATGGACCCACTTGCCTCCGCAGCTAAGCTGCATTCGGATCAGGATGGTAAGGTAAGTGACAGGGTCTTGGGGCGCTGTGGGGTGTCACCTTTTTGTTTTTTAAAAAAGAGTGACACTACCTGGCTGAGAATTATGCCACAGGAAAAAGCAGTCATAAGGCTTTTGTCTGGTGAGCCTGATTGAGGGGAACCAGGGGAATTAATTTCCTCTTTATTGCTCTTCCCATGTGTTTTTACAGGTTGAAAAATTCAAAATTTGCGACCGCCGCTATGGAAACATTTTCGGCTTAGAATAGCAGCGAGCACCGGTGTGCGGCTCTTTTTTTTTTTACCCTGCTCTCACTGGAAGATTTTCGGCCGGGCGAAGCTGCAAGTACCGCTAACATTGCGGTTCTCCCCTGGCACTCTCACTGGAGATTTTCGGCTGGGGCTAAGCGGCAAGTACCACTAACATCGCGGTTCTTCTCCGGCCGCCTTCAATGGAAGATTTTCGGCTGGGGGGATCAGAAAAGTACCGCCGACTTCACGGTTCTTCTCAGACAGCGCTTGATACTGGGGTTGTTGGCCGGCAAAAAGTGCTGCTTCTGAGCTGCTGCACGGCCAACCTAAAGCTCATTTTTTAATGATTATGTGTATTAATTTATTTATTCATATATAAATATTAATGTTTTTTCATCTTGTTTTTAAAAGATATATATATATATATATATATATGTTATATATGATTGTGGGATAAGACTGGCAATATATTGATGTGGTTCACCCTCTGAGCTCTCAGAATAGTCTTGCGACTGTCGGGAACTGTTCACATACTAGGTTTGAGACCCCCTGGGAGGTAATCTAGTATTAAACACCATGACAGAGACATCTGGGCTAATCGGATATGGTCCTTTAGCAGATAGATTCACCCCATGTCCAGTATGCAAACAGACACTGGGCGAGGATAGCACGGTGTGCAGGGTTATGCTACGGTAGTAGTGGTTATGAAAGACAATTGTCTCCTCCCTGCAAGGGCTCTGACCCTTGTTGCCGGTGCCCTTTGAGCTTAAAAACCCCCCCTGGCAGCCTTCAAGCAGACCTAAAACCTTTAGTAAGTCATATCGGCTACTAAGGTTTTGGAAAAAAAAATCCTCTGTGTTTTGAAGAGGATATTGTAGCTGCCATAGCCTCCTTTTGAGTCTTTAAACTCTGTTGGCAGCCCTCAAGTGGTCCTAAACCTTTAGAAAGTCATTTAGAAGGATTGGCTACTAAAAATGTTTTTAACCCTTTTGTTGCCAAGCACGTAACACCTACGTGCTGGCTTGGCTGGGCCTTAAGTGCCAAGCCCGTAGGTGTTACGTGCTTGACTTTCCTCGCTTCTAGTTTAAAAAATAAAAATATAAAATACTCACCTGACCCCTTGTTGGATCCGGCCGGGTCTCCTCTTTAATTTGGTGCCATCCGATCCCCCGTGGGGGGTCGGATGGCTCCAGGAGAGCCCCCGGAAATGACATTCACTTACCTGTGTGTGCGCTGGCTCCCGCTGTCCCTCCTCTTCACCTGGGGGGCCTCCGATCCCCCCCCAGGACTTACCGATCTTCAGGAGAGAGCCTGGGAGACTCTCTCCTCTCTTCTTCTCGATGGCGGCCGCCATCTTGCCTCTAAGCCCCGCCCCCTTGGGGGCGGGGCTTATGAAGTCATCCTGGCCCCGAAGGGGCTTCAGCTTTCTCAGCTTCTCAGATGCCGGTGATCGGCGCTGGGGAAGGAGGTGACAGGAGATCCTCTGATCTCCTGCCTTCTCCTTCACTGGATGCCGATCACCGGCATCTGTCAGCTGAGCGGCGAGGGACAAGAGCTTGCAATCGAAGGTAAGTACAGTAAAAAAAAAATTTTTTTTTTTCTAATAAAATACTTTTTATTATTGTGTGGTGGTTTTTTTTTAACAGTTAACCCTTTGTGAGCTGGTAAGGGGTCCATGAGACCCCTTATACCAGTTCACAAGGCTGGGGGGGTGGCAAGTCACCTGCCCTAGCGGGTGGCTTGCCATTAACCCCCGCACCCCCATTACCTGCCTCCCCAAAGGCCAGGGGGGGGGCAGAAGAGCCCGGGCCCACATAGGCTATGTGGGCTCGTAGGCTGCAGGGTGGGGGGGCCACCAAAGCTGGCCCCCCCACTCTGTGCCTACAAGCCCCCATAGCTGGTCCCGGGCTGGTTACTTTGGGTAAGGGGGACCCCACGTCATTTTTTTTTTTTTGGATTTTTAAGGGTTTTTAACCCTTAAAAATCCAAAAAAAAATGGGGTCCCCCTCCCCGGGAAGGGGGACCCTATGTCATTTTTTTTTTTAATTAACCATTTGTCATCCAGCAGCTATAAAAGGCTTCTGGGCAGGAAAGGGTGTCTACCTATACATATGTGGTATCGCTGTAACCGGGAGAAATTGGGGTTTCTCACGCAATAAGATTTTATTGACAAACTTACATTTTTTAT
This sequence comes from Gastrophryne carolinensis, assembly GCA_027917425.1. NCBI lineage: Eukaryota > Metazoa > Chordata > Amphibia > Anura > Microhylidae > Gastrophryne > Gastrophryne carolinensis. The sequence goes on from CM051234.1 coordinate 591,451,401, forward strand.
TACAAAAAAACTCTACAAATTGTAAAAAAATATTTTTTTTTTTATTTTTTTTCACACATTTCACCCAAAAATATTGAGAATACACCTAAAAAATACAAACAAGACATTTCATGTTAAAGCCCAGACTCTGTTGAAAAAAACAATATATAATTTTCCTGGGAAATCCCTGGAAATCCTTTCAAAAATGACAGTTGAACATGTGTAGCGCAAAATAGTGAAACATCGTCTGGCAACAGGGAGTGGCAAATGCTGCAGGTAGGCTGGCAGCGAAAGGGTTAAAGAAAAGATTTATCCTCTAACTTGAAGAGGATATTGTAGCTGCCATAGTCTCCCAGGAAGTTTTCCGTTGGGGAGGATTCATCCAGTAGGGACTCGTATTCAAAGTCCTCTGCATAAGGGGGTGCTCAGTTAAAATGGATGGATGGTTTGATTTCCTCCATTCTGGAGGATGTTGCAGATCATACAAATTATTCTAATCTGATCAATAGGGAATGGCAGAAGTCAGGTTGTCTTCCGACCATTCCTAAAGTACTAAATACTATGTATCCCTTTCCTCCAGATCAGATTGAATTATGGTCTCACCCTCCTATGGTGGACTCTCTGGGGCCAGGTCTTTTTTAGATTTTGGTTATGCCATCCTCGGATAGTGCTTCTTTAAAGGATCCAGCGGATAAGCGCGTGGATCAGGTGGCATATCCTGCTTATTCTGTTATGGGGTCGACCTTGCAGCCGGCCTGGGCTACATCCGTAGCATTTTTGGAGAGCAGGAGGTTGTTAAAACAACTGGACTCGAAGACTCGTAGGGGTCATTCATGGAAGTCATGCTCCTAGGGGATCAAGACCAGTTTGGCTACAACAGGTATATGATACAGGCTATGGAGGATTGCACAGGATAAGTGCCAGAGGCCTAGCTCTGGTGTTAGCCTTAAGGCGTGCTTTATGGCTTAAGCAATGGCCAGCTGACATAGCCTCCAAAAAAGAATGACAGGACTTCACTTTAGGGTGGGGTGTCTGTTTGGGGAGTGCTTGGTTGACATGGTAAAGCATGCTACTAGTGGTAATCATCTAAACTACCACAGAAGCCGAAGTCTAATACTGCTTTCGCAGGGCCTCTAATACTCCGGGGTTCCGGCTAGAGGTTTGCCCGAAGAGATTTGTGGAATAAGACAAGTTCCAAATTAAGGCAACAGGTGTCTGGCAGAATAAAGCCAGACTCCCTTCAAGGCCTGCTCAGGCATGAAGGGATGCCCCGTTCTTGCAGGTGTGGGGGGACCGCTTCTGCATTTTGGTCATATTTGAAGGCATCATGTAACAGATATTTGGATACAGGAAGTTGTATCCTCAGGTTACAATATCAAATTAGGAGCCAGACCCCCTTGGTCAGGGGTATCCTGAATTCTGCAGAAAGCAGAAGCATTGAGATCTGCCGTATCTTGCGTTTTTAGAGTTTGGAGTTGTTGATCCACAGTGAAGTTACTCCAGCCTGCCGGCAGTGTATATATAAGGATACATACCTACATTGCTGTAGGTGGCCTACATCTTCAGTTTGTGGCGTTACCCTTCGGTCTATCTTCAGCAACAAGGGTGTTTACCAAGGTGTTGCCAGGTCTTATGTTTTCCCTAAGAAGTCAGGACATACATATAATCCCTTACTTAGACTATCTGGTGATATGGGCCCCATCATGTCAGGGGGCCCGGAAGGATACACAGACTGTCTGATCGACATTGGATAATTGACTATCCAGTCGAATTCTTAAGTCAAATATCATATCATAGCTTCAAGAGTTATTCTTTTTTGGGACTGTCATTAGACACTTCTCAGGCAAAAGTGTTTTTCCAACACAGAAGTGACTCTTACTTCAGCCCAGGGTACAGGGTCTCTTGTCTTGCCCTCACCCAACGATTCAACAAGGAATATGTCTGTTGTGCCTGATGGTATCTTGTTTTGAGTCAGTACCTTTTGCACTGTTCACACAAGACCCCTGCAGATGGAATTGCTCACAATCTGTGATCGAGACCCACACACTCTGGATCACTCTTTTTGCATGACACCTTCAACAAGACAGTCTCTAGCCTGGTCCTCAGCCTCTTCAGACTGGCAAATCCTTCCTTCCAGTACAGTGGAAGATCATCACCACAGATGCCAGTCTATCTGGTTGGGGGAGTGTCATGGAGTCACCAAAGCTCCAGGGACAGTGGAGTCTGAAGGAGAGCAAACTCTCCATAAATATCCTGGAACTGAGAGTGATTCTATTGTATCTCAGACATTGGACATACCATCCGAAGGGGCATCCCGTCCGGATTCAAACAGACAATCGGACGGCGGTGGTATATATCAACCACCATGGGGGCACCTGAAGCAGTGAAGCCTTCATGGAAGTGAGCTGTTTTTTTTACTTTGGGCCGAGAAACACAGGTTTCATGCATTTCGGCTGTACACATACCTGGAGTGGACAACTTGCAGGCTGATCATCTGAGCAGAACGGTCCTGCATCAGAGAGAATGGTCTCTTAGTCAGAGGGTTTTTTCAATCCCTATGCATGCCCTGGGGGATTCAGGTCATAGATCTCTTGTGCATTACGACACAATCGGAAGCTTACAAAGTTTGTGTCTCGGTCCAGGGATCCTCTAACCCTGACTCTTCAGGGGTCAGCATTCAAGCTTCTTTATGCATTCCCTCTGATTCCATTCCTGGGTCAATTACGAAGAAAGGTTAGCTGACAAGGGAGTCCCAACCATTCTGGTGGCTCTCGATGGCCAAGAAGAAGCTGGTTCTCAGACATAGTAAGGATTTCAGAGGGCAACTCTTGGAGGTTACCCGACGATCCAGATCTCACACAGGGGCCTCTAAGGCATCCCAATTCACATGTTCTGGCTTGGACGGCCTTGCTGTTGAATCCTTTATCTTGGCAGAAAGGGGGTTCTTCTGACATAGTCATGCAGACTATGATTCAGGCCAGGAAGAAGCCTTCATCAATGATCTACTATAGAGTCTGGCAAGCATTATAGTTTGGTGCGAATCCAGAGGGTTCGCTGGTAGAATTTTTTCTGTTCCCAGAATATTGATTTTTTTTGGCAGAAAGGTCTTGATAAAGGTTTTCAATTGAGTACTTTAAAGGGACAGATATCTGCTTTATCTATCTTTTTATTCAGAAACCCGTAGCTGTGAATAAATGTATCAAAACTTTTTTGTATAGGGAGTCGCTCATGTGCGGCCTCCTCGTAAGCTACTGCTGCCGGTTTGTGACTTCAACTTGGTTTTATCAGCTCTTTATCAGCGTCCTCCTTTTGAACTATTGGCAGATGCATCATTAAGTTTATTGACTCTTAAGGTTGCCTTTTTTAGTGGCAATAACCTCAGTAAGGAAGGTTTCTGAATTAGCAGTTTATCAGTTAAGTCTCCTTATTTAGTGTTACATAAGGACAAGGTCGTTTCTACTTTAAACAGGATGTTCTTCCTAAAGTGGTTTTTCATCTTAATGAAAAGGTGAATTTGCTTTCCTTATGTCATACTCCAGTGTCCGATAAAGAAAGGATTCTTCATTGCTGGATGTAGTAAAAGCACTAAGATACTATCTCATTGCTACACTATCTTTTCGTGGGTCGGACTCCTTATTTGTCATACCTGAGGGTCCACGGAAAGGTCTTCTACCATCTAAGTCAGCGATGGATTAGACAGGCAGTGGTACGAGCCTATATTCCCTAATGGGAAGGATCCTCCTTTTAGGACTACTGCTCATTCGACAAGAGCTATTGGAGCTTCTTGGGTTTTTTAGCATCAAGCTTCAATATAACAAATATGCAAAGCCGCTACTTGCCAGGTGGTTATAGGCCCGGGAGGTGGAGACACACCTTTGTTCTTGCAGACCACACCCTTCGGGAAAGGTTAACCCATTGGTCTCTGAATTTAGTCTGATGTCCTGGAGTAATAATGCAGGAGAAATTAATTCTACAGATGAGTACTCACAGAATTCTCTTTTTTCTCTGTATTATACCTCCATTCTGACCAAGGCTTTAAAATATTATATGTAAACAACATAAACCTATCAGGTACATAATAAAGAAAATCCTATATGCACAATGAGATATTTGTGTGTGTAGTAAGTGAATTTAGAAAGTGTATTGGTTACTGTAATTATTGTGATTGTCACAGCCCAGAGTGACATTTGTATGTAAATGCATAGAAGATATTTAAGTGACTGAACAATTGGCTGTACAGACAGTCACACAGTTGAGTCTATTAGAGGTGTTTGTTTACAAGTCAGATGTCCCGGGCACAGAAGCTACTTTGTGATCTGGATGTCCTTGATTTTTCACATAAACACTCCCTTCCATATACAGGCAGACCACGGGCAATCCACACTGATTCCTGTATCTACCGCTTTCTCCTATATCCAGATGACATGTGTTATGTGACCAGGTGAGTTATTGACTGATAGGATGACAAGGATTTTGAGTTTTTGAGTATTCACCTTCTCCACCTCCTTCTCACCAATGTGAATTGGTGAGATCTCTCACCTCCCCCTCCTTAAATCAACAATAATTTCCTTTGCTTTCTTGGTATTTAGAGAAAGATTGTTGTTGGAACCACATCACCAGATTGGCAGGGTTCCTGTATTTGCTACTCATGCTGTACATGCGTTTACCGATTTTGTTCTTGCTTTACAAACTTTTTGAAGTTGTAGAGAATAACTGATTGTGGAGCTTTGTGGTCAGTTTAGAAGGAAAGATGGTGCTAAATACTAAATTGTAATCGCCCAGCAGCACTGGGGACCGACACCATTTTTTTCATATGTTCCATTATGACGCTTTATAATACAATTGCGATGGTTTACATGTGGATGTACAATTATGAAATAGAAAAGTGAAGAGCACATAGTGCCCCACAGTGGAAGAACGTAAGTTTTACACAAAGGATCATTTTTGGACTTTCAAACAAAAATGGGGTCACATAGATCCCTGAATAATCGATGCATAGTACAATAACATTTTATGACAACATTGTAAGTCTTTCTGCCATGCCAGGGGTCAGAGAATCAAGAGAACTCCTTTGAATGTTCACTTTATTCTTCCTGGGGCCTGGGCCTATTACAAGAATATAAACAGATATAGTAGAGAAGTAATTCCAGGGCCGTGCTGCAAGGGTTTTGAGCCTCTTTAACACTGGGAGATTCTGATCAGTTTGCCTTTCAAACGATCGGTTACCATCAGCTTGCAGTGATCTAATATGGCACAAGGCAGGGATGACCCCTGTCCCCTTTAATATTTTCTCTAACCCTTGAGCCTTTCTTGAAACATATCAGGGCCATATGTCGATGACCAGTTTTTTCTTTTATCTCTAACCCCATGGTCGCCTTTCCGGTCCTTATGAGAGTTTAGCACTTATGGGGCCCTGTCTCACTTTAGATTTAACTTTGGCAGCGTCTCTCAACGTCCAGTTCTCGGATAGCCAGATTGTTGGCCTTTAGGGACTGTTTTTTTTTGTTGGCACTTTCTTTTGTTTGGTGGTGAGATGTGAAGTGACATTTGTGTTGTGTCTGGTATATGAGAGGAAGTGGAAGCCTGTGATTGTGTATTGGGTTGTGTGTGGATGGGCTATGGGGAACAATCTCCGGTCCCGGGAGGCCTATTTGGGTAATTACTTACCAGTATCTCCAGAAGATAGTCTTTGCCTAGTGTGTGTGAGAATTATTAGCATCTGGATGGATAACTGTTATGTCATGTATTGTGAAATATACATTTTATTCACCTTTTGCAAATGTATTCTATGTGTGTTTTATCTCAGGACTAAATAAATGTTATTCCTGTAATCTTCTTTCAAAGACAATCTCTCACCCACTTTATTAATGTGGTGGCTCTCCTCTGCACCCGGTTCAAAATCAGGGCATCCTTTCTATGAACTGGTGCCCAGAACTGGACCTCATATTCCTGATGAGGGCACACCAGTGCCTTGTAAAGAGGCAATATTACACTGTGATCCCATGATGCCTCTAATATCTTGGTGGCCTTAAAAGCAGCTGCTTGACATTGCACACTGGTACCAGATCCTTCTCAACAATTAACTCTCGTAGCCTTAATCCTCTAAGGACATATGTGGCCTTCAGATTATTAGACCCCCAAGTGCAGGACTTTACATTTATCCACTTTGAACTTAATTTGAGTGGATTAAGAAAAGTATATTAAGAAAAATAAGAAAGAAAGCCTAATATATGTGAAACAATGCGAATTCTAGCATGTCTGTTGGTGTCTATGGGATCCATACAAACTGAGAGTCAGGCTCTACCCCCCTTTGCGAGGGGGGGTAACAGAGGTGTGGCCATGCATCAGCTGCCATTCTGTTACCAGCACTGTGTTGTGTTCAGCGGAAGGAATCTGGAATGCGGCTGGGATGTTGCTTGACCTCTCAAAAAGCAAATAGGTTCTCTGCCGCAGTGCGTGCTGGGAGCGTTTAGATGTGAGATTTCATTAATGATTTGATAGTTTTTATAATATGAATTGAATATTGGGAGGTCCTGCATTGCTTTTGATTGTATGCAGGTTTATAATTACAAAATGCCTTTATCATACGTCAGGAGAGCCTCCATAACTTCCCATGTAAGTGCTGTGACTAGCCAGCCCGCTATCTGCACTCCCGACTCATACTTACCTGGCAGGGGAGACACCATGATCCTGAAGGTGGCCCCCACCCCCTCACACCTGTTGCTTTGTAATGTATGACTTGGTGGAACCATGAATGATGAACAGTCAAGACCATTGCTCAGGACTGATCATCAGGCATCGCCCACCTACTGTTGAAAGAATGCGACGTAAAGTGAATTGTGAATTGCATGAAATGTATTTGCATTGTAGTATATATTTTTTGTACTGCGACGTGATACAAAGTATGAATGTAACTGTAAATTTATATTTATTTATTTATAAATAAAGTATATTTTTCAATAAAAAAGGTGGTTCTCCCAGGGTGAGGCTCGGCCATTGCACTCCGGCTGTGCTGACCCCTGCGATTTCCCCAAATGCGGGAAACTCGACTGCATAATTTGTGGTAGTGGGGGACTGCGTTCGCGCTTTCCCCTGATCAGCTCTGGTCAAAGACAGCTTCATCCATTCATTTCATGGATAATATCTCATTCACTGGTCACTTCTCAACTGATCAGTGCTTGTGGTGCATTCACATCACTCCTATCAACAGTGGCAATGATTCTGAATTATTTTTCAGTGTCAATGAGTTTTTATGATAAAATAGGGAAAGGTTCTGCCCTCTTGTTCTGGGATATCAAACATCTTCAAACATGTCCAATATGACATACCAGATGCTGCTAATTTAGGTGAATGACATTCCAGTCAGACCAGTGCTGCGAGTATTATGACTGCAGCTGGATTCATTAGTTTTATTGTAATATGTACATAATCCTCTGTTACCCAGAGCAATGACATCTTTACTCTATATCACACCTCCATTCTGGCTTAAACTTCTGTAATTAAACTATTAACATAAATCAGGAACATAACAAATAAAATCATATATATACAGTGAGATATTTGCATGTGTAGTAAGTGATATTAGAAAGTGTATTGTTAAACGTCATTGTTGTGAGAGTTACAGTCCAGGATGGCATTTGTATGTAAATGCAATTAAGCTAATTTGGGGACTGAACAATCATCAAACTGCAAGACGGCCTTGTATTAAATGTGTTTGTTTACAGTCAGATGTCCTGGACACAGAAGCTACTTTATAATCTGGGTGTCCTTGATTTCCCTGATTTGTAACGTCTGGCAGACAGGAGGAGGGAAAACCATGTATGGTGGTGGTGGTGGTGATGGTGGTGGGGGGGGGGGGGGGGGCTGGGGGTGTAACCTGTCACTTTAAATATGTTGCTAAATTTATTGATTATGTCTGGCTGAACTCAAGAGTGCCGGGTGATGTACATCAGCCTGCTGGCCGCATCCCTGGCTTTCTTGCTCAGTGCTCCTGTACCCATCTGAATATCGTGCACAGATACGGGGATGCGGCCTCTGTCAAACATAGCATAGCCGCCAAATAAGGTAGTATTTACTTTGACCCCAGGTGGTTTCAAACAGCACTGCTCCCTTATTTAGGATGTCCCTGGAGTCTTTCAGATTCTTTTGAGTTTTCGACTCGTAGTAGTAGTCTTCATGGGAAAGCCCTGGGGTCATGGAATCAGCTGCCTCCCCTTAGAGCCTTGGACTTAATAGAGGCGTGAATTGTGTTCCCTACAAAGGATCAAGGACTTGAGATGTGTGGAAGATTTAGACCCATGGAACTGCCTGCTCTTCAAGCACTTTCTAATGCGCAAGTGCACCAAGCAGAAGCGGACCTGGGATCTGGCAGTGTTTGAGGCTCTAATGCTTAGAAGGGCACTTGACCTTGTATATTAACAATGTAATATGCGATTGCAAGGGGGGAAAGCCCGGCTTTTGCAAGAACTGGGAGAGAGACAGTGGTAAAGGATATATATATACTAGCTCATAAATCATTGCTCGCCACCAGAATACAAGAGGCCAGCTACAAATATCTCACAAGGTGTTATGACACTCCGGGCAAGCTCGATAAAACATTCCGGCCATGTCATTGACTTGAGACTGTGGTGTTTTTGGTTGTGTTTGTGAGAGTAGAGGGCGTGGCTGTGGGGTCTTGATCAGAGGAAAGTGGGTCTGAGCAGGTGTGAATTGTTTTCTGTAAAGGTGAGGCTACTTTGGACATTATGGACCTTAATAGCCTTTAGGGACTGTTTTTCTTTTGTTGGCACTTTTGTTTGGTGGTGAGATGTGAAGTGACATTTGTGTTGTGTCTGGTGTATGAGAGGAAGTGGAAGCCTGTGATTGTGTATTGGGTTGTGTGTGGATGGGTTATAGGGAAAAATTTCCGGTCCCGGGGGGCCTAATTGGGTTATTGCTTACCAGTATCTCCAGCAGATATTCTTTGCCTAGTGTGTGTGAGAATTATTAGCATCTGGAAGGATAACTGTTATTTCATATATTGTGAAATATACATATTCTTCGTATACAGTACGTCCTGCTCCAGATAAGAATCATTACACTTGGGTATTTCTCCGCCAGATGGCGCTGGACTGCAGAGACCGCGAAATTGGCTCCTCCCGGCTCCTCAAATACCCGGGACCTCCCACAAATCCCCAGATTTTCTCTGCAGTCTGGACTGCGAAGGACAAGAAGATGGCTCTATCTTCTCGCAGGTGAGCGGGGCTGTTAGCCTGCGGACCTGTAGGACTATTCCCACCCGTTCCATTTTTAATGTGCCTCCCAGCCTTGGCTGCGCTGGTCCGGGTGATGGTAGGCAGCACCGCTGTCAGGTGCTTAGGAACACTGCTCCACCGCAATCCCCCACCAAAGGGTAGGCGGTAAAGTCTTATGGTAAGCCTCTATGGGATACCCCTCCCGCCCTATTGCCCCTTGACCTAACGGTGGGCCCTCTGTAAAGTGGCCGCTGCCCTCCTTCACCCTCCCTTGTAGCTCTCGGGGGGGGGGGGGGTGTATATGCCTTGGTGTTTTCACTGTTTTATGTGCTTCTTGTTGGTGTCAGTCTCCGCACTGACTTGGTTGCACTGGTTGCGTTTTGAAAATGCCGCCGCTGCATTACCTCAGGCGCTGTTGCGCGGTCATTGGCTGCTCGTCACGTGTGCTGCTTCGCGCTTTTCGGGGGGGGGGGGCGGGGCCCGTGGTTGGCGCGTTCCGCGTCACTGTCTCTGCGGCCCGCCACTCGAGGTTGACCCGCCGCCATTATTCTAAGTATACAGTACGTCCTGCTCCAGATATAATACTTACACTTGGGTATTCTCCGCCAGATGGCGCTGTGCACTGCAGACATGCAAAAACAGGCTCCTCCCGGCCCTTCAAATACCCAGGGACCTCCCACAAATCCCCAGATTTCTCTGCAGTGCCGACTGCGAAGACATGAAGTATCACTCTCTCGCAGGTGAGCGGGGCTATTAAAGCCTGCGGCCCTGTTGGACTATTCCCACCTGTCCTCCTTGTGATGTGCCTCCCAGCCTGGGCTGCGCTGGTCGGGTGAAAGTAGGCAGCACCATGTGTGCTTAACGGAGCCATGCTCCACCACAGTCCCCCACCATAGGGTAGGCGGTTAGGCTGATGGTGAGCCTCATAGTGGATGCCCCTCCCGCATTATTGCCCCGTGCCCCGTGTAGCGGTGGGCCCTATCCAAAGGGTCGCCATCCTCCCTCGTTTCCCCCCGTAGCTTGGGGGGAAAGAAAGGGGGGGTGTGTGTGTGGCGGTCTCAAGTGTACTGCGATTACACGATTATGGCCTTAGTATTGTACTTGACTTGTAACTTGGTGTCAGAGCTGCGCTGTTTGCTTTTTTTATTGTTATCTGCCGCCGCCGCGCTCGTCTCTTTCCTTATTGGATGTGCTGCGCCGGGCGGCGGCGTCGCCTTCATTGGCAAAAATCATCTATGCTATGTGTGTCATACACTCTGCTTCTCTTTACAATATTGACCCCAGACGCTGCGGCGTCTCCGTTGGCAAAAATCATCTATGCTATGTGTGTCATACACGCTGCTTCTTTTTACAATATTTTCTACTGCCTTAGAGCTTTGCGCTCTTCGGGGGGGGGGGGGGGGGGGCTTGGGGCTGGTTTGGCGCTCTCCTCGTCACGGCCCGCTCTGGCCCGCCCTTCGAGGTTCGCTTGGCGCCATTTTGTTGCTAGTCGCGCACGCGTGGTAACGGCCCTCCTCCTACCTTGGTCTGTATGTGCCCTCACGGGCGATTTTCATGCTTCCTATTACTGCGCATGGCTCTGACACCCCTTTATTCCCATTATGTCTTTCAGACAGTTGAATCCAGTGGCTTCCCCGGCCTCGGTTAAATTATAGCGGGCCTTGTAAAATTCTCCCACCTTCCTAGCAGGTCTTTGGGGCATCCAGGGTTGCCTATTGCGTAAATCCCTGCTGGCATATTGTGCCTAGATAATCACCATATGGAGGCATCTCAGAATTATGTGACCGGGGTCCCTCTGGGGCAAGACCGGCTGTGTATAGCGTGTGGTCAACCCCATGCTGATGCTGACAGGGCACGGATCTGCGCACCATGTGCCGAGCAAGCACTGGCCCTGCAATCAGGCTTGCCAGTGGCTGCACCTCGTTTCAATACACTTATTTCCCCATGCTTAATTCTCACTCCTGCTGAGTCGCATACAAGTGGGGATTTGCAGCCTGCTGTGTCTTCCAGCCTGTCTATGGCTGATCAGATTATGGCGAGGTTGTCAGGGCGCAGGGGCCCTGGTAAGAAGTGGCCCTTGACGCCTCCCGTTTTTCTGTTGTCCTATGGGAACTGAGGAGTTGACTACTCCGTGTGACTATACCCCTTCTGATGAAGGAGAGCTGGTCTCTGACTCAGGCTCATCTGATGAGAGGCCGAGGAGTCATGGCGATTCTGGCCCTGAATACTGGGGCCAGTGTGAGATTTGTTGATTAAGGTCTTTAAGGTCCTGTCTATCTCTCTCCCTGGTGAGGCCTCCAAGCCGAGAGGGGAGCGTTTCCATACAGCGACAGCACGCTTGGAATTTCTAGAGCAGGCTCGTTTCCATGCTCTTGTACTCAAGGAATGGAATTTCCCCAGTAAATTCCAGGGGTCCCAGGGGACTAGGATAGGAAATACCCCTTTTCCCCCTGAGGTGGTCAATTGTTAGTCATCACCCCCCGTGGTGGATGCGCAGATCGTAGGGGTTTCTAACCCCCCCCCTTTATTACAGCCCCTGCTTATAGTACCCTTCGGGATGCTGAGGACCGACGCATTGACCTGTGGCCTTCCACGCCTTTTCTTGTAGACGGCGCTGCGCCCGGTCTGCCGCGGTCATCACTGCAATGGCCGCTAGAACCCTCATCAGAAAGATGCTTGCTCATCACCCTGAGTATCTCCCCTGGGATGCGTTTAATGCACACTCCAGTTGTGACGTATTTTTAAAATTTATCCTATTAGCACTGGATGGCACCATTAGAATGTGTGCAAGGACTCCTGCCCTTGTGGTGGCTATATGTCGCTTGGTTTTGCTGCGACAGTGGGGTACTGACGATGATGCTAAGAAGACTCTTACTGGGCTTCCCTTTAGAGGGCAACGCCTGTTTGGGGCCGTCTGGACCTGTTTGGTAAATAAGGGCAATTCACCCCAACGTAGGCGGCCGTCCCGGTCCCTCGGGGCAGGGTAACCCCTCCCCCTCCCTACCATAGTGTAAAACAAGAACCAGGGGTGTCCTTCCTGGGGGCTCGTGCAGACTCCTGCCCCAGGAGCGGCATATAATGCTCTGGCCCCTCTGGCGGGGCTAAGCCTAAGTCTTCCACCAACATCCCCTCAAGCATGTTGGGGGCGCCCTTGCCCGTCTGGGTGAGGGGACGGCTGCGGCACCTTGCTCATGCCAGGAGGTATCACGCCTCAGACTGGTGGATTCAGGAGGTAGTGCCCTCTGGATATAAGATAGAGTTTGCTGCGCGGCCTCCCCCAAGATTATCGGGTCCCGGGTGCTCCTGGTCCCTGCCTCTGTTCAGGTGCAGGCCATGCAAGGCCTGCGGGGTCTGGGGTTCTCTTGCAGATTGCCCTTAATAGGCAGAGGCAGGGGCCGATACACTAACCTTTCCACAGTTCCCCAAAAAAGGATGGGTCAGTCTGGCCCAATCTGGTCTCACAGATTTTCAGCAATTCGTCAATTACAGGCGGTTTCTGCAATGGAAGCACTGCGCTCGGCCATTGGCTCCTTGCGCGTCGGGGGCTTCTCGCCGTCTGTGGAGCTCAATGCTGCTTATTTTTACTTCCCTGTGTCTTCTGGACACCGAGGTTCTTCAGATTCGCATTGGTTGACCAACACTGATAATCGTGACCTTGTCATCTGGCCTCTCTTCAGCTCCCAGAGTGCTCACCAGGGTGCTGACGAGGGTGTGGTTTCTCATGATACCAAGGGGCGTCTGCACGATGACCTACCTGGACGTCCTCATCACTTCCCAGTCTCTACGTCTGGCTACGTTGGATACTCGGCTGGAGGGTGTCCATTTGGGAGTTATTTGGAGGGGTGATCAAACACCTCAAGTCCTTATTTTCCCCTTCATTGGTAACTCCATTCCTATGAATGATTTGTATACAGTTCAAGCAAGGATCTTCCTTCCTCAGCAATAAAGTGGACAATCTGGTTGTATGGGCTCAGTCCCTCTTAGCTGTCCCCGTCCCTCCACCAGGCAGGGGATGCAGCTGGTGGGCCCGCTGGTGGCGTACTCCGAAGAGGCCCCTTATGCTCAGTCCCCCCCTGGGGCCTTCTGCAACTTCTCCTATTTGTCCTACGGGACAAGGACCCAGCATCCCTGGAGCAGGGTGTGTGTGCCTTCCTCCCTGGTGAGGAGGTCCCTCTTGTAGTGGATGGACTCAAGGAACCTGTCTGAGGGCAGTCCCTTCTTGCCCTTTCCTGGGTAGACAGTCACCATGGATGCCAATCTATCAGGTTGAGGGGGGTCTTCTTCTGGAAGTCCCTACGGTTCCAGGGGAGGTAGGGCCCTTAGGAGGCCTATACACCTATCAATGTTTGAATCTCTGGGCGTTCAAGTTAGTTCTAACTCGCTTTCCTGATCAGGGTGGTGGACAATGTTCCCTGCATATCAGTGGTATTCGCTCCGGTGGATGTCCCTCTGCGACAGGATGTGCTAATCCTTGTGTCAATATGAGGTCCAACCAGTGTGGATCTGTGTGTGCCCCATCACTATCACAAGCTCTCGACCCTTGTTTCCCTGTCGCTCGACCCTTGTTTCCCCTCGTTCATAGATATATACACCAAGATGAGGTGGTGTTCCGCTTTACGCCGGACCTTCTGCCTAAGGTGGTGTCTTATGATCATGTATTCAAGACTTTGTTTTTCTTCTGGGCCTTATTCCTAGTATCGCTGAGAAAAGGGGGTCTACATTCCCTCTACAGGTGTTGGAAGTGTTTTCCTGGATTGTCTCTCGTCCCTTAGGGGGACTGTTGCCCCTTGGGGTTTGCGGGCGTCTCCATCCTGTATGTGCCTGATTTCGTCTGATTCCAGGGATTATGCGGCCTTTGGCCTGGTCTTTACTTGGATGGGTTGCCCCTTCTGGTCCTAGAAAAAGTTTTCGGCTTCAGCCAAGGCTGCTGTTAGCTTTTGGACTTGTCAGGCTGTTACTCAGGCCTGTTCTTTTAAGGGGAAGAATCTTCTTCTCGTCTTATTTCTGATTCTACTTGTGCTTTGGTATCTTTGGGCCTTTCGGCACCAGGTTTCTGTGGAACAGGTCTGCTAGACCGCTACTTGTTCTATGTTCATACCTTTTCAAAGGCTTTTATGAGGTTGACGTTAGAGCCTTGCTCATTTCACTCTTGGTAGCAAGGTTTGCAGGTGACAGTGCTTTTAACTGTCTGCTGTGCCTTTTTGTTGGGGATCCCACCCTACTTTATGGACACTGCTATTGGATGTCCCAAGTGTAAGTATTATATCTGGAGCAGGACGTACTGTATACTTAGAATAATACAATTCTGTGAAATACTCACCTGTAGAATTGGTATTATACGTATACAGTACGTCCTGCTCCACCCCACCCTGGTTTTTGCATTATTCTGGATCCCCTGTATGGTGATTGCTATCATTGTTGTTATTACCAGTTTTTGGTGCTTCTTTTTCACTGCTTTTCAATGCTGGGGATTTGTGGGAGGTCCCTGGGTATTTGAAGGGCCGGGAGGAGCCTGTTTTTGCATGTCTGCAGTGCACAGCGCCATCTGGCGGAGAATACCCAAGTGTAAGTATTATATCTGGAGCAGGACGTACTGTATACGTACTGTATACGTATAATACCAATTCTACATGTGAGTATTTCACAGAATTGTATTTTTCGCTGGTTTGGCTGCTGCGTGACTGGCATCTACCTACCGCGGTCCGTGAGTGCCTTTTATTTACCCTATGTCATTATACAAGTCACTTATGGGGTTCTTTTCGCTTATGTCTTTCAGGTGGGTTGCTTTTATAGCGTGAATCCCTATCGGCTTATTGTGCCGCTATAATCACCATATGGAGGCATCTCAGGATAATGTGCTCGGCGTTCCTTCGGGACAAGCCCGGCTGTGTGTAGCGTGTGGTGTGTCCCCTACTAGTGCGGACAATGTGCGGGTCTGTATACCTTGTGCCCAGCAGGTGCTTGCGCTGCAGCCTGGTTTACCAGTAGCTGGGCCTGCACCTCGTATGGCTTCACCTACTCCCCCAAGCTTAAATTTGACTCCTATTGAGTTGCATACCAGTGGGGATTCTCAACCTGATGTGTCTTCCAGACTGGCTAGTGTTGAGAAGTTGCTTGCTAATACCCTGGCGCATAAGGCCTCTGCTAAGAAGCAGCACTTGACGCCTGATGTCACTCTGTTCCCTATGGAGGCTGATGGGTTTTTGGAACTGTCTGGTTATAGCCCCTTGGAAGAAGGAGATTTATTCTCTGACTCGGAGTCATCTGATGAGAGGCCCAGGGGTCATGATGATTCTGGCTCGGACCCCTGGGCCCCAGATGATACTGATAGACTGTTGGCTCAGATTTTTGAGGTATTGTCTATCTCTCCCCCGGCTGCGGCCCCCAGGCAGCACGGGGAATAGTTTCATATTGCTAAGCCACGTTTAGAGTTTCCTGAGCAAGTGCATTTTAATTATCTCGTGCTCATGGAATGGGAGCGTCCCCGGAGTCCCTAAGAGTTGGAATAAGAGGTATCCCTTTCCTGCTGATGTGGTGAAGCACTGGTCATCCCCTCCAGAGGTGGATGCCCCGGTCCTAGGGTTGTCTAACACCTCTGTCATGCATTCCCCTGACTCTACTACGCTGCGGGATGGTGAGGATGGGGTAGGGGCAGAGGACGTGGACGCCCTGGCTCATCCTGGGGCTCCAAGCCTAAGTCTTCTCCCAAGCCCCCTCAGGCATGAAGGGGCGCCCTCACCCATCCGGGTGGGGGGAAGGCTTCAGCATTTTGCTCACGTCTGGAGGCTTCATGTCTCAGACCGGTGGATTCAGGAGGTAGTTTCCTCCGGTTACAAGATAGTTTGCTGCCTGGCCGCCCCCAAGATTCATCAGATCCCGGATCTCTCAGGACCCTATGTCAGCTCAGGCTCTAGTTCTGGCAGTGCAAAGCCTTCTGGAGCTGGGCATCATCTGCCAGGTCCCCTTACGAGAAAGGGGCAAGGGGTTCTATTCCAACCTTTTCACCGTGTCCAAAAGAGATGGGTCAGTCAGGCTCATCCTGGACTTGAAAATTTGTCAGGTGCAGGCGTTTTCGCATGGAAACTTTGCGGTGTGCTATCAGTTCCCTGCGTCCAGGGGACTTCATGACCTCTGTGGACATCAAGGATGCTTACCTTCATATTCCTGTTTTTCCAGGTCATCAAAGGTTCCTCAGGCTCGCTCTGGAGGATCAGCACTACCAATTTGTGGCATTGCCCTTCGGTCTCACTTCAGCTCCCAGAGTGTTCACCAAGGTGCTGGCAGGAGTGATGTCTCTGCTCAGGTCTCAGGGCATTAGCATGCTGCCCTATTTGGATGACATTCTCATCACTTCTCAGTCCCTCCAACAGGCAGAGCTGGATACTCAGCTAGTAGTGTCCACTCTGGAGTCATTTGGCTGGGTGATCAACCACCCCAAATCTTCCCTGTCTCCCTCCTTGATGATACCCTTCCTGGGAATGAATCTGGATACAGTTCAAGCAAGGATTTTTCTTCCTCAGTCTGCTAGCGCAGGTTCAGTTCCTGCTATCTTGCCCTCATCCCTCCATCAGGCAGGGAATGCAGCTGGTGGGCCTGATGGTGTCGTGCTTCGAGGCGGTCCCTTATGCCCAGTTTCACATGAGGCCTCTGCAACTCCACCTCTTGTCAGTATGGGACAAGGATCCTGCGTCCCTGGACCAGGGCCTTGTTCTGTCCCCCCTAGTCAGGCGGTCCTTCTCGTGGTGGCTGGACTCCAGGAACCTGTTGGTGGGCAGATTTTTTCTGGCCCCTTGCTGGGAGACGGTCACCACGGATGCCAGTCTGACAGGTTGGGGGGGCTTCTGGAATTTCCTGCAGTTCCAAGGGCGGTGGGGCCCTCAGGAGGCCCACACACCTATCAACATTCTGGAACTGATCAGGTTGATTCTGGCTCACTTGACCCAACACTTTCGGGGCCGGCCTGTTCAGGTACGCTCGGACAACCAGACGACGGTTGCCTACATCAATCATCAGGGAGGGACCCGGAGCAAGAGGGCACTCCAGGAAGTGTTTCTGATCCTGGCCTGGGCGGAGGACAATGTTCCCTGCATATCAGCTGTGTACATTCCGGGGGTGGTGAATCTGCAGGCAGACTCTCTGAGCAGGGGGACCTCTTGCCTGGGAGAATGGTCCCTCTGCGACAGGGTGTTTCAATCTCTGTGTCACCGTCGGGGCCAACCAGATGTGGATCTGTTTGCGTCCCGTCACAATCACAAGCTCCCAGCCTTTGTCTCCCTGTCCCAGGATCCTCTGGCCTTGGCCACAGATGCCCTAGCAATGTCATGGCAGGACTTTCAGCTCCTGTATGTCTTTCCCCCTGTTGGGCAGGGTTCTGCGCAAGATAACTCAGGAGGGGGTGCCAGCAATCCTGGTGGCCCCCAGGTGGCCAAGAAGAGTGTGGTTCGCAGACGTGGTGCAGCTGGCAGTAGATCAGTACGCTTTGCCCAGGGTGCCAGACCTGCTCACTCAGGGTCACTTACGCCATCCCAATTTACAAACAATGGCTTTGACGGCCTGGCTGCTGAAACCTCCATATTGATGGAGAAGGGGCTGTCTGCCTCTGTTGTTGATACCATGATAAAGGCTAGGAAAAAGTCTTCTTCTTCCATTTACTATAGGGTTTGGTGTGCCTACATTGACTGGTGTGAGTCTAGGTCTCTTCCCTGTCGTGTGTTCTCTATTCCCAGGATCCTGGAGTTCCTGCAGCATGGATTGGAGCTGGGCTCCAACTCAGTGCTCTGAAGGGTCATGTCTCTGCCCTGGCTGTTTTCTTCCAGAGGTCCTTTGCCCAGCATTCTCTGATCAGGACCTTTTTCCGGGGGGTTACTCATGTGCGTCCCCACGTACGCCTATGTTGCCAGTTTGGGAATTTGGACTTGGTCTTGTCTGCCTTGCAGGGTGCACCATTTGTACCTGTGCAGGATGCTGCCCTGGCCATTCTTACTCTCAAAGTTGTCTTTTTGGTGGCTATCACTTCTGTTAGGCGTGTTTCTGAGTTGACGGCGCATTCCATCCAGCCCCCCTACTTTGAGAGACACCAGGACAAGGTGGTGTTTCGCTCCAAGACAGATTTTTTGCCTAAGGTTGTGTCTGCCTTTCATCTGAATCAGGACATTGTTCTTCCTTCCTTGTGCCCTAATCCTAGTAACGCTAAGGAGAGGGTTTTGCACTCCTTGGATGTGGTTAGGTGCCTGAAGTACTATCTGGTGGGTACTGCACCTTTCAGAAAAGCAGATGCCCTTTCTGTGGTCCCTTCTGGTCCTAGGAAGGGTCTGCCAAATCTACTATCAGCAAATGGATCCGTCAGGCTGTGATTCAGGCCTACTCTGCTAAGGGGAAGAATCCTCCCTTCCGCCTTACTGCTCATTCCACTCGTGCTATTGGGGCCTCTTGGGCTTTTCAGCACCAGGCCTCTGTTGAACAAGTTTGCAAGGCCGCTACTTGGTCTTCTGTTCATACCTTTTCAAAGTTTTACAAGGTTGATGTTAGGGCCTCAGCTGATGCTGCTTTTGGCTGCAAGGTTCTGCAGGCGGCAGTGGTCTGACCTGTCTTTTGTTACCTTTGGGGATCCCACCCTACTTTATGGACACTGCTATTCGATGTCCCAAGTGTAATGATTCTTATCTGGAGCAGGACGTACTGTATACTAAGAATAATACAATTCTGTGATTACTCACCTGTAGAATTGGTATTATGAGTATACGGTACGTCCTGCTCCACCCCACCCTTGGTTTTGCATTATCCTAGGATCCCCTGTATGGTGATTGTTATCATTGTTATAGTTAATAGTTGGTTCTGTTATCATTCTCCCGGCTTCTCGTTAACTGCTTTTCAATGCTGGGGATTTGTGGGAGGTCCCCGGGTATTTGAGGGGCTGGTAGGAGCCAATTTCACGGTCTCTGCAGTGCAGCGCCATCTGGCTGAGTAATACCCAAGTGTAGTGATTCTTATCTGGAGCAGGATGTACTGTATACTCATAATAACAATTCTACAGGTGAGTAATCACAGAATTGTATTTTTATTCACCTTTTGCAAATGTAATCTCTGTGTGTGTTTTTTCTCAAGACTAAATAAATGTTATTCCTGCAATCTTCTTTCAAAGACAATCGGTCACCCAATTTATCAATATGGTGGCTCTCCTCTGCACCCGGTCCAAAATCAGGGCATCCTTTATATGAACTGGTGTCCAGAATTGGACCTCATATTCCTGATGAGGGTGCACCAGTGCCTTGTAATATTCCAAAGTTATATTGCGATCCCATGATTCCATGCCTCTAATATCTTGGTGGCCTTGAAAGTAGCTGCTTGACATTGCATTCTGGTACCAGATCCTTCAGATCCTTCTCAACAAGTAACTCTCTTAGCCTTAATCCTTTAAGGACATATGTGGCCTTCAGATTATTAGACCCCCAAGTGCAGGACCTTACATTTATCCACTTTGAACTTAATTTGCCAAGTGGATGCTCAGACATTCGACATTCAAAGTGTCCAAGTCATCCTGAATCCTCTGAGCATCTACAAGTATAATTGACTGCTCTGTGTTGTTGCTGTGCCCTGGTGTCATCTGCAACAATGTAGACTGTGTCATTAATTCCATTGCAGCATATTGTGCAGGAGTCTTGATAAATCAGACCAGTGTTAGCATGCTTTTCACGTGTAACACGTTTTCTGTAGTAAGATGATGAAATAAGAAAGAAAGCCTAATATATGTGGAACAATGTATATTCTAGCTTGTCTGTTGTTGTCTATGGAATCCATACAAACTGTGAGTCAGGCTCTGCCCCCTTTGCGAGGGGGTAACAGAGATGTGGTCATACATCAGCTGCCATTCTGTTACCAGCACTGTGTTGTGTTCAGCGGAAGGAAGCTGGAATGCGGTTGGGATGTTGCGTGACGTCTCAAAATGCAAATAGGTTCTCTGTCGCAGTGCATGCTGGGAGCATTTAGATGTGAGATTTCATTAATGATTTACAAGTTTTTATAAAATGAATTGAATATTGGGAGGTCCTGCATAGTTATGGATTGTATGCAGGTATATAATTACAAAACGCCTTTATCATACGTCAGGGGTGCTTCCATAACTTTCCATGTAAGTGCTGTGACTAGCCAGCCCGCTGTCTGAACTCCCAACTCATACTTACCTGGCAGGGGAGACACCATGATCCTGAAGGTGGTTCTCCCAGGGTGAGGCTCGGCCATTGCACTCCGGCTGTGCTGACCCCTGCGATTTCCCCAAATGCGGGAAACTCGACTGCATAATTTGTGGTAGTGGGGGACTGCGTTCGCGCTTTCCCCTGATTTTCTGCTGTTTCAAGAAAAGACTTACTTACTTTAGATTGTAAGCTCCTCACAAGGGGAGCAGGACCCTCACTGCTCATGTCATGTACCCTGTACCCCCTTAGTCACGCCCCACAAATTTTAGTACCAACCCCTTTCCCGGGGAGGAGGAGTTAAGCAGTTCAGGTCAGCAGCTGTGGAGATGAGGTTGCAGGTCAATGGCTGGGAAGGGGAATTAGGTGCGGGGTTTGGGCAAGGGGCTTAGATGAGGGATTCCAGCTGCTCGATAGGGGGAGATGAGGTTATGCTGGGTAGAACGGAAGTTCAGGCAGAGGGGTAGTGGCTGGGTAGAAGGGAAGTTCAGCCTGCGGGTCAGTGGCTGGGTAGAAGGGAAGTTCAGGCAGCAGGTCAGTGGCTGGGTAGAAGGGAAGTTCAGACAGCAGGTCAGTGGCTGGGTAGAAGGGAAGTTCAGGCAGTGGGTCAGTGGCTGGGTAGAAGGGAAGTTCAGGCAGTGGGTCAGTGGCTGGGTAGAAGGGAAGTTCAGGCAGCGGGTCAGTGGCTGGGTAGAAGGGAAGTTCAGGCAGCTGGTCAGTGGCTGGGTAGAAGGGAAGTTTAGGCAGCTGGTCAGTAGCTGGGTAGAAGGGAAGTTTAGGCAGCTGGTCAGTGGCTGGGTAGAAGGGAAGTTCAGGCAGCGGGTCAGTGGCTGGGTAGAAGGGAAGTTCAGGCAGCAGGTCAGTGGCTAGGTAGAAGGGAAGTTCAGGCAACAGGTCAGTGGCTGGGTAGAAGGGAAGTTCAGGCAGCAGGTCAGTGGCTGGGTAGAAGGGAAGTTCAGGCAGCTGGTCAGTGGCTGGGTAGAAGGGAAGTTCAGGCAGCTGGTCAGTGGCTGGGTAGAAGGGAAGTTCAGGCAGCTGGTCAGTGGCTGGGTAGAAGGGAAGTTCAGGCAGCGGGTCAGTGGCTGGGTAGAAGGGAAGTTCAGGCAGCAGGTCAGTGGCTAGGTAGAAGGGAAGTTCAGGCAGCAGGTCAGTGGCTGGGTAGAAGGGAAGTTCAGGCAGCAGGTCAGTGGCTGGGTAGAAGGGAAGTTCAGGCAGCAGGTCAGTGGCTGGGTAGAAGGGAAGTTCATGCAGCGGGTCAGTGGCTGGGTAGAAGGGATATTCAGGCAGCAGGTCAGTAGCTGGGTAGAAGGGAAGTTCAGGCAGCGGGTCAGTGGCTGGGTAGAAGAGAAGTTCGGCAGCGGGTCAGTGGCTGGGTAGAAAGGAAGTTCAGGCAGCAGGTCAGTGGCTGGGTAGAAGGGAAGTTCAGGCAGCTGGTCAGTGGCTGGGTAGAAGGGAAGTTCAGGCAGCAGGTCAGTGGCTGGGTAGAAGGGAAGTTCAGACAGCAGGTCAGTGGCTGGGTAGAAGGGAAGTTCAGGCAGCAGGTCAGTGGCTAGGTAGAAGGGAAGTTCAGGCAGCAGGTCAGTGGCTGGGTAGAAGGGAAGTTCAGGCAGCAGGTCAGTGGCTGGGTAGAAGGGAAGTTCAGGCAGCAGGTCAGTGGCTGGGTAGAAGGGAAGTTCATGCAGCGGGTCAGTGGCTGGGTAGAAGAGATATTCAGGCAGCAGGTCAGTAGCTGGGTAGAAGGGAAGTTCAGGCAGCGGGTCAGTGGCTGGGTAGAAGAGAAGTTCGGCAGCGGGTCAGTGGCTGGGTAGAAAGGAAGTTCAGGCAGCAGGTCAGTGGCTGGGTAGAAGGGAAGTTCAGGCAGCTGGTCAGTGGCTGGGTAGAAGGGAAGTTCAGGCAGCAGGTCAGTGGCTGGGTAGAAGGGAAGTTCAGACAGCAGGTCAGTGGCTGGGTAGAAGGGAAGTTCAGGCAGTGGGTCAGTGGCTGGGTAGAAGGGAAGTTCAGGCAGCGGGTCAGTGGCTGGGTAGAAGGGAAGTTCAGGCAGCGGGTCAGTGGCTGGGTAGAAGGGAAGTTCAGGCAGCTGGTCAGTGACTGGGTAGAAGGGAAGTTTAGGCAGCTGGTCAGTGGCTGGGTAGAAGGGAAGTTCAGGCAGCTGGTCAGTGGCTGGGTAGAAGGGAAGTTCAGGCAGCTGGTCAGTGGCTGGGTAGAAGGGAAGTTCAGGCAGCGGGTCAGTGGCTGGGTAGAAGGGAAGTTCAGGCAGCAGGTCAGTGGCTAGGTAGAAGGGAAGTTCAGGCAGCAGGTCAGTGGCTGGGTAGAAGGGAAGTTCAGGCAGCAGGTCAGTGGCTGGGTAGAAGGGAAGTTCAGGCAGCAGGTCAGTGGCTGGGTAGAAGGGAAGTTCATGCAGCGGGTCAGTGGCTGGGTAGAAGGGATATTCAGGCAGCAGGTCAGTGGCTGGGTAGAAGGGAAGTTCGACAGCGGGTCAGTGGCTGGGTAGAAGGGATATTCAGGCAGCAGGTCAGTGGCTGGGTAGAAGGGAAGTTCAGGCAGCGGGTCAGTGGCTGGGTAGAAGGGAAGTTCAGGCAGCAGGTCAGTGGATAGGTAGAAGGGAAGTTCAGGCAGCAGGTCAGTGGCTGGGTAGAAGGGAAGTTCATGCAGCGGGTCAGTGGCTGGGTAGAAGGGAAGTTCAGGCAGCAGGTCAGTGGCTGGGTAGAAGGGAAGTTCATGCAGCGGGTCAGTGGCTGGGTAGAAGGGATATTCAGGCAGCAGGTCAGTGGCTGGGTAGAAGGGAAGTTCGACAGCGGGTCAGTGGCTGGGTAGAAGGGATATTCAGGCAGCAGGTCAGTGGCTGGGTAGAAGGGAAGTTCAGGCAGCAGGTCAGTAGCTGGGTAGAAGGGAAGTTCATGCAGCGGGTCAGTGGCTGGGTAGAAGGGAGGTTCGACAGCTGGTCGGTGGCTGGGTAGAAGGGATATTCAGACAGTGGGTCAGTGGCTGGGTAGAAGGGAAGTTCAGGCAGTGGGTCAGTGGCTGGGTAGAAGGGAAGTTCAGGCAGCTGGTCAGTGGCTGGGTAGAAGGGAAGTTCAGGCAGCTGGTCAGTGGCTGGGTAGAAGGGAAGTTCACGCAGCTGGTCAATGGCTGAGTAGAAGGGAAGTTCAGGCAGCTGGTCAGTGGCTGGGTAGAAGAGAAGTTCGGCAGCGGGTCAGTGGCTGGGTAGAAGGGAAGTTCAGGCAGCTGGTCAGTGGCTGGGTAGAAGGGAAGTTCAGGCAGCAGGTCAGTGGCTGGGTAGAAGGGAAGTTCAGGCAGCAGGTCAGTGGCTGGGTAGAAGGGAAGTTCAGGCAGCGGGTCAGTGGCTGGGTAGAAGGGAAGTGCAGGCAGCTGGTCAGTGGCTGGGTAGAAGGGAAGTTCAGGCAGCAGGTCAGTGGCTGGGTAGAAGGGAAGTTCAGGCAGCAGGTCAGTAGCTGGGTAGAAGGGAAGTTCATGCAGCGGGTCAGTGGCTGGGTAGAAGGGAAGTTCGACAGCGGGTCAGTGGCTGGGTAGAAGGGAAGTTCAGGTAGTGGGTCAGTGGCTGGGTAGAAGGGAAGTTCAGGCAGCAGGTCAGTAGCTGGGTAGAAGGGAAGTTCAGGCAGCGGGTCAGTGGCTGGGTAGAAGGGAAGTTCGACAGCGGGTCAGTGGCTGGGTAGAAAGGATATTCAGGCAGCAGATCAGTGGCTGGGTAGAAGGGAAGTTCAGGCAGCAGGTCAGTGGCTGGGTAGAAGGGAAGTTCAGGCAGCAGGTCAGTAGCTTGGTAGAAGGGAAGTTCATGCAGCAGGTTAGTGGCTGGGTAGAAGGGAAGTTCGACAGCTAGTCGGTGGCTGGGTAGAAGGGATATTCAGGCAGTGGGTCAGTGGCTGGGTAGAAGGGAAGTTCAGGCAGTAGGTCAATGGCTGGGTAGAAGGGAAGTTCAGGCAGCTGGTCAGTGGCTGGGTAGAAGGGAAGTTCAGGCAGCTGGTCAGTGGCTGGGTAGAAGAGAAGTTCGGCAGCGGGTCAGTGGCTGGGTAGAAGGGAAGTTCAGGCAGCGGGTCAGTGGCTGGGTAGAAGGGAAGTTCAGGCAGCTGGTCAGTGGCTGGGTAGAAGGGAAGTTCAGGCAGCAGGTCAGTGGCTGGGTAGAAGGGAAGTTCATGCAGCGGGTCAGTGGCTGGGTAGAAGGGAAGTTCGACAGCGGGTCAGTGGCTGGGTAGAAGGGAAGTTCAGGCAGCGGGTCAGTGGCTGGGTAGAAGGGAAGTTCAGGCAGCTGGTCAGTGGCTGGGTAGAAGGGAAGTTCAGGCAGCTGGTCAGTGGCTGGGTAGAAGGGAAGTTCAGGCAGCTGGTCAGTGGCTGGGTAGAAGGGAAGTCCAGGCAGCGGGTCAGTGGCTGGGTAGAAGGGAAGTTCGACAGCGGGTCAGTGGCTGGGTAGAAGGGAAGTTCAGGCAGCTGGTCAGTGGCTGGGTAGAAGGGAAGTTCAGGCAGCAGGTCAGTAGCTGGGTAGAAGGGAAGTTCAGGCAGCTGGTCAGTGGCTGGGTAGAAGGGATATTCAGGCAGTGGGTCAGTGGCTGGGTAGAAGGGAAGTTCAGGCAGTGGGTCAGTGGCTGGGTAGAAGGGAAGTTCTGGCAGCGGGTCTGTGGCTGGGTAGAAGGGAAGTTCCTGCAGTGGGTCAGTGGCTGGGTAGAAGGGATATTCAGGCAGCAGGTCAGTGGCTGGGTAGAAGGGAAGTTCAGGCAGCTGGTCAGTGGCTGGGTAGAAGGGAAGTTCAGGCAGTGGGTCAGTGGCTGGGTAGAAGGGAAGTTCAGGCAGCGGGTCAGTGGCTGGGTAGAAGGGAAGTTCAGGCAGCTGGTCAGTGGTTGGGTAGAAGGGAAGTTCAGGCAGCGGGTCAGTGGCTGGGTAGAAGGGAAGTTCAGGCAGCGAGTCAGCGGCTGGGGAGGGGGGTAGTGAGCATTGATTCTGACTGCACGCTCTGCATCACCTGTAACAACAGCAACAGCAGCCAACTGGAATGCTTTTTTGGTCTTTATGCCCATGTTTATCATCGCATATCCCCTGCCAGTTAAATCTAAAGTATCTTTTCTATAAATTATATTAGATTGAGGTTGGCTTTGAACCTACTGTGCTATCATGCAGTAGCTTGAACACCTCACAAGCCCTAAACAATTGGCATTAACCTTGGCAGTGGGGATGAGAGGACCCTAAATAAATGTTTGCCTTTGCTGAAGTCTGGCACTAGTGCCTTCCTCTTAGCCAATTATAAGGAAAGAAGGGATATATATACATTATACAGGGTATTACAGGGCTATATATTCATTATAAATTACAGTGCAAGTTCTGTGGCATGCTGGCATAACTTGACTCAACTTGACTAATTTTAAGGCGGAACAAAACCAGGATTTTGACATACCTAGGTTTTATTTCTTTTCCCAGGGGCATCCAGATTTTTCCTGGGGGAAGGCCAGCGGCCGGCCACTTAGAGTTTTGTTCCTCTTTAAGGAGTGTTTCATCTGTACTTGATTATGTTTACTATTGATTTTGTTGCTTCAAGATTTTCTCAGTTTACAGATATAAGAAATCTAAATGTGTTGTAAGATTGTTAATGTTAAAGTTGTTTAAATATAGTATATTTTTTACAGTTAAATATAAATTTTTGTTTGGTTTTTCAGGCCTTTTCACATAGACCCAACGTTTATTAGCAGCATTAATGATGATCTTCCAAGAGTTACTTTGCACGCTTCTGCCATGAATAAGCGGATTCATTACTATAGCAGACTGGGTCCTCCATCTGAACGCGCACTGGTATGATATTAACATGAAGGTTTTAGTGAATTATCCAGTTTTCTAGCTGGTGCTTCGCTTTTAACTCACTTCTATTATTTCATACCTATGTATGTGTGTAATATATAGGTATGAAATATTCCTCTAAAATGGATTTGCATTGCCACAGCAGTGAGAACTTAATGAAAGGCTATATGCTTAAAAATTACCAAAACATATTTTGGACCAACCTAACGTACAGAATACCCTAGCTAATTCCCTGGAGCCAAGGGCACCCTCCTTGTTCCTGTAAACTCACCTTGCTCATGGCTCCCACAGCGGATGTGGGATGCCCCACAGCATGTCTGCTCTCTATACTCACTATGCTTCTGCAGACTGAAATAAGCTTAGCCGGAGCACCCAGTTGTATCCCCACTCCCTTTGCCTGTGTGTGTGCACTGGCTGGCATTCAATTTTGCAGAAGCATGGGATGCATACAGAGCAGGGATGCTTCCAGAAGTCTGTGCGGAGCGGGAATCAAGGTAAGTTTAAGGTGACCTGCGCTGTGGAGCATCCCAAATTAGGTGGGGGATTTTAAGAGGCCCAACTAATTTAGGTGAGATTTGGGCCTCTTTAAGCGTATGGAAACCCAAAAATGGGTCCACTACCCAATTTATGCCCCCCGGTCTGAGCAGCCATATGCTGCTGTTGGTTCGACGGTGGTCTGGTCTTCAAAGAAAAGTGGGCTTTTCCACCACTGAAGCTACGCCCTTGGTTCTTTTTGAAATTATTTGCTCTCTCAATAGTGCCACTGTGATGAGGTGCAGCCACATCCCCGGGTGCTGTTCGGGCTCCCACGACCTGCCATGCAGAAAGGCTGGGCTGAAGAGAAACCGGGGATGCAGCTCCAGCGGAGAATGCATTGCGGGACCCACCTGGATCAGGTAAGATTACTGCCGCCCTGTGCTGTTTCAAACAGCATGGCATCCGGTTTAGGATGCCCCAGGGGCAGGCTACTGATCGGGCCTGGAATATTTTAGATTTCAGGGCCCGGCCACAAGGGTTTTGACCCAGTTCAAGTGCACAAAAAGCACTTAATAACTCCCTATCCCCAGCAAATAAGACTACAGATAGGGATGGGAGTTACTAAACTCTGAGACATGGTCATTGTCAGTTTTTGTAGCATTTCACAAGGAAAGGATCTTTCAAACTGGGTTGGGGGATGGAAGCATTGGCCACACAAAGTTTTTTTTCTTTATTGCATGGCACGGCCCGCTTCGGTATTCATAACAGTTGGGTTATTCCACCACATAGTGTCGCAGTGGTACTGCAGAAAGCTGTGGCATCTCCCGGCTCCCTATAAAAATGGGATTAACCATAGAGTTCCCAGTGTTTTCTCTGCAGTGATACTGTGAAGTTAGAAGATGGCTCCCTCTCTTGCGCAGGTGAGCGGGGCAACCAAGCCTGCATGTCTATTTCCATTCGTTTCTGGACCCTCACTGCCTCCCAGCCTCGGCTGACAGATCGGGTTAAGGTAGAAGAGCACTAGGGTCAAGTGCTCCTGGAGAGACCCTGTAACACAAAGGGTAGCCGGCCATAGGCTTTATTGTGAGCCTAATAGGGATGCAGAGTTTCTGTCCTGGCTTCTGAGGGGGTGAGTAGTTTGGGGACTGTGTCCCCTTATTTTCCTTTTTGGGTCCCCCCCCCCAGCGGTCTGTGCCTGTGTGACCCCGCGGTGTCTTTGGTCCGTGAGTCCCCCTTGGTTTTTTTTTATTGAATTGGAGTGTATTTGCTTCGGGATGCTCATGTGTGTTTTTACTTATGTCTTTCAGGCGGGATACCATTGGGTTGTGGTTTCTCCCGGCTCCACTCCTTCCTCCCCCTCATTCCCCCTTTATTGACTTCTGGGGGCATCCCGTGGGAAGGCATCCCGGGTGGCTTCTGTCTTAAGCCTGTACCCACTGCTTGCCTATTGCACCTGTGTTAATCACCATATGGAGGCTTCTGGGGATAGCGTGCTTGGGGGCCCTTCGGGGCAAGCCCGGCTGTGTTCCATGTGTGGGGTATCCCCTGTGAGTAACAGTGTCACGGTGTGCGTGCAATTGGGCCCCAGTGAGGGGAATGTTGGCAGGGAGTCACATTCTGATTTGGCTCTGCGGATGGCTAACATTGAAAAACCGCTTGCCAGGATTGTTCCTAGGAAGGCCTCTGGCAAGAAGAGACACCTGGATCCCAGGCCCGCTCCCCTTACTGAGGTGTATGTGGGGATTGATGATCTTGGTGGCTGTCACCCCCTTGAGATGGGGGAGCTCTACCAGGATTCTGACTCCTCTGCAAACCAGCAGGAGGGTTGCGATTTTGACCCTGGGTCTGTATCCGGAGAGGAATCATGGTACCCTGAGGACACTGATAATCTGCTGTCACATATTTTTGAAATTTTGCACATTGCTGCCCCTGAGGTAGCTAAGAGAAAGCAGGGGTGCTTTTTCGCCCTGGTAAACAGCGTCTAGAGTTCCCTGAGCAGGAACATTTTACCACCTTGGTGCTTAAAGAATGGGAACGTCCTAACAAGCTGCCTGCTGTGCCCAAGGGTTTGGATAAAAAGTATCCCTTTCCTGCTCTTGTTAAGAGGTGGTCATTTCCCCCTGAAGTGGACGCTCCCGTGCTAGGCTTGTCCAATACTTCGGTCATGCCTTCCCCTGACACTACCACTCTGAGGGACGGTGAGGACCGGCGCATGGATCAATTGGCCTGCCATGCTTTTACCTGTGTGGAGGCTGGCTTACACCCGGTATGTGCTGCCGCCATTACTGCTATTTCCCTTAAGAAGCTGCTCAAGCGTCTCATTGATGGCGCAACAGCTGGTAGTGTGCGGGAGCAATATTGGACTCTCTTACTTTGCTCTGATTTTGTGGCCTTTATACTTACTGCTATGGATGATGCTGTGCGGCTATGTGGTAGGGCCTCTGCGCTCTTGGTGGCTATGCGCCGCTCTGTTTGGTTGCGCCAGTGGGCAGCTGACGCTGCTAAGAAAGCTCTCACTGGCCTCCCCTTCGTGGGGCTGCAGCTATTTGGGGAGCGTCTTGATGTTCTAGCCAAGGATGGAAGGCTGCCTCAGCGCAGGAGTGTTCCGGCTTAAGCGGACTCTGCATTCTCTGGATGTGGTCAGGACTCTGAAGTTTTATTTGGTCGCTACTGAGACTTTCAGGAAGTCTGATGTTCTTTTTGTTCTCACTTCTGGACCTAGAAAGGGTTTGCCTCTGGCTAAATCCACTATCAGCAAGTGGATCCGTCAGGCGGTGGTTCAAGCCTATTCTGCTAAGGGAAAGGAACCTCCCTTTATGATTACAGCTCATTCCACTCCTGCTATTGGTGCCTCTTGGGCTTTTCAGCACCAAGCTTCTGTTGAACAAGTTTGCAAGGCCGCTATTTGGTCTTCTGTTTATAATTTTTCAAAGTTTTACAAAGTTGATGTTAAGGCCTCAGTGGATGCTGCTTTTGGCCGCAAGGTACTTCAGGCGGTAGTGACTTGAACTACTGGCCGTTACTCTTTGGGGATCCCACCCTACTTTGGACACTGCATTTGAATGTCCCAACTGTTATGAATACCGAAGCGGGCCGCGCCATGCAATAAAGAAAAAAGCTATTCTGTGAGTACTCACCTGTAGAATTGTTTTTGTTCTTGCATGGCGCGGCCTGCTTCGCCCCACCCTTGTTATCGTTATTTTTGGTTGCCTCTTTATGGTGCTTGTTCCAAGTTAATTGGGGTTTTTTACCTTTTTCACATTTTTTACCTTTATTCTCTCCCGGCTTCTTGTCTCACTGCTTGTCTACGCTGGGAACTCTATGGTTAATCCCGTTTTTATAGGGAGCCGGGAGATGCCACAGCTTTCTGTAGTACCACTGCGCCACCTTGCGGTGGAATAACCCAACTGTTATGAATACCGAAGCGGGCCGTGCCATGTAAGAACAAAAACAATTCTACACAGAATACTCACAGAATAGCTTTTTTAAGCCCCCCCCCCTTCCTTATTCAATCCCAATTATAAAAAGGTGGGATACTGCATGAAAACCTCAGAACCTGAAAGTTTGACAATAAAAAATTTAGCATCCACTCTCAACAGTCTGTAGACCTCTGGGAAGTAAGAAGATCAATACTGCTCAACAGTCCTGGCCTGTCTTTGTTGAATTTTTAATTTCATAATTGCACCAATTGTACAGCAGACAGCAGGTAGGCCAGTTCAATACCCAGACACCAGACTGCTGTGAAGGATACAGTGTGTGGGTTGGTTTTGTCCTGTTGAAATATGCAAAGCCTTCCCTGAAGGAGACATCGTCTTAATGGGAGCATATGTTGTTCTAAAACCTCTATATACTGCTCCGCATTGATAGTGCCTTTCAAGATGTGTAAGCTGCCCATGCCATTGGCACTAATGCAACCCCATACCATCTGAGATGCAGGAATTTAAACCAGAACACCACCCATTTTTCAATAAAATAGGTGGTGTTCTGATATAAAATGCTTGATAGCAAGCTGGATGATGCCCTCTCTTTGAGTGCCCAAGACTCAGAGTCTGTGGTTTCCATAAAGAGTTTCATTTTTTAATCTGACCAGAGAACAGTTTTACATTTTAAATGAGCTCTCACTTCTCATTCATTTCTGGATTGTGTTGATATATGGCTTCTTAATTCTATGGTGCAGCTTTAATTTGCATTTGTGCATTGCATAGCGAAATGTATTTACATCTGATTTCTGGTTATATTCCTATACGCATGCAGTGATTTGTGTAACCTATTTATGCAATTTAATGTAGTGCTGAAATATCCAATAATACCCAGCTCCAGTAGTTTATAAAAAAATCCAATGCAGCAAGTTCAACATGATGCGTTTCAGGCCATGCTACCCTTAATCATGTGCCTTTTGAAGTGCCGTGATTGGTGGGCGGGTAACTCCCTTCCCTCTTGTTGGGTAAATCAGGTGGTCATGTCTAGGTTTGTTCGGGATGTTTGGGTTATTCCTTACACATTCTATGCAATTACTGACATATCTGAGTACTGCTTCATTCTTCACCTCTTACCCTGGAAGCCAAAGCATGGCAACACGTGCAACCAGCAGCACAGAAATGCAAGCGGAGGGATTCTTGCCTCATAGGACCAGAAGCCCTCCGTAGCACGGGCTTGAAAAACGTCCCGTCCACAGTAACTGTTGTAATCCCTAAAGCAGGGCGGCCAGTACGTCATCCATGGGACACGCCCGGGATGTCACGTCACTCCCAGTGATGCAAGCTCCTGGGACACATTGTGAATCGTGGCCACGTCCATAACTCTGTTACATTTTAAAGCGGACCAGTAGTAAAAAATGAATTAAATCAGACCGACACAACAAACAGTGCTCATATGCACCCCTCCCCAGGGCAATTTAGATTGCTGCACATAAAAAATAATTTACCTTTTTCTAATGCCTACTGGGATACATTTTAAAAATAAGATGGCTGCTCATGGGCTTGCAGGTCAACTGCAAACAGGAAGTCGAGCTGGGCTTCCTGTTACTGTGCATTTCAGTCATGTCAGCTGGGAGAGGAAGCTCCAAAATGGCTGCTACCTTTCTCTTCCAACTTTGCAAGGTTGTTCAGTTTAACTCCCGTGTCACCAATGGGCACTGTCTCCAGCCTAGAGGACCGTAGCAAAAGGGGCAGGGGAGTCCCAGACCACCTGCCAAGAAAACATTTACTTGCAATATACTGCTGTTGCCATAGCAGAGCTACAATTTGATCCATAAGTAAGAACTGTAAATCATTGGCAAATAAGCAGCAATATAATAACTATTAGTGACAGCCATAATATTATATAACAGTAAACAATACAAATGGCAATTTTACCTCTAGGTGACTTTGAATGTATGTCATATAAGGCCAGTACATAAGGCAACTTCAAATCTGGAGTTCAAACCCCTGGGCACTCTAGTGTGTAATGTAGTGCTGTCTGAGGGTCGGTGTGAGGATCCAACATTGACTGTCGTCCTTGTTCCACATAGATTTCTGTAGATATTCTGAATGTTTTAATGGTATATATTGTTTAATTTTCTATAATTATATACTGTAGATCAGAGGTGTCCCTGAAGGGCAAGCAATAGGCCACGTTTTTCCCACACATGCACACAGGTGGAGTAATTAGTGCTCTGACAGAGCTATAGGGTTCAATTCAGAGCCTGATGAGAAAATTCACTTCTTTTTTAGGAGAGAAAACTGTCATTCACTTTCATTGTCTATTGGGTGTAAATTTTCACCTGTCTCTGAATCAGCCACAAGGTACACAATACAAGTGAATGGCAATTATCTCTCCTAAAAAATAAGTGAGTTTTCTCACCAGGTTTTCTCTAAATTGACCCCATAGAGCTGGCTAGGTGGAGATCCACAAAACATGGCCCGTTGCTGGCCCTTCAGGAGGGAGTTAGGCACCCCTGCTGTAAATGGTGGGCTATTCAAAGTGCAATTGCAATTTGCAATTGTGTCACACTTTTAAGGCACAGTTTTGACAGGATGATGAACCTTCAGGCCACCTTTGCATCTGAGAGACTCTGCCTCTGTAACATGCTCTTTTTGATAAGCAATACTTAAAGCAGAACAAAACCCAGAATTTTGACTTTCACTGTGTAAAAGCCCCCCAGATACCCCAAAAAAGTTTACCTTTTTCTGGTCCAACGGTGCATGTGCGGACTCTCATCAAATAGGAGCTGTTTGCCTTGTATATCTAATACTCAGCAAACAGCTCTGTTTACATACAAGGCTTCAGCTGGAGCACCAGTAAATCTACCTCTGCAATTGGGAACTGCCAACGGAATGCCTATTAAGTTATAAATACGTTTACTGTATAAAATATTCTAGTTATATTTTTACCCTTTAGGTTGCTCCTGATCATGTCATCCCGGCTCCAGAAGAGATCTATGTTTACAGCCCCCTTGGAAGTGCCTTTAAAATTGGAGGAGGAGATGGCTCAGAAAAGAACTCTAGCATTGTCACAATGTATGGCCATAAACATAGGACTTAAAGTACAAGCTTGGAACCACTTTTATATATGTTTTAGAATAGTATTATAGTGACCATGCACTTAATTGTTTTGTGGAGTTTGAAGATCTAATGAAAAAAAAACGTGTTGAATATTTTGTGCAACATCTGTCTGATAGAAAAAGGAACAACTGGCAATGCAAACATCTGGAAATTCCTGTTGGCTCATAGGGTCCTGTACCCAGGATACAGGAGGCCTATTGGGTGGCTAAGATCATTTGCTTATCTGTATATAGAAACACTTAATTTGAAAGGATTGTGTAATTTTTTTTTATTGCACAACAGCAGACCAAATTAACTGACCATCCACCAGGCAATTTGGCAGACTAGCCAATGATTTGGCAATTTAGGCAACACGCTCTAATCTGACCACATTTCTAAGTGAATATGGATTGGAAAGGGTCTGGACCGTTTGCCTACATTGGCCTTGATTTACTAAAAGTTGAAAAAAACTCTCATGGTAGTAAAAAATTCAATTCATGAGAAAAAAGCCTGAGAATGTCACTGTTAGTGAATCACCAGATAGGAAAACAATGAAAGTCAATGGCACTTTTTTACTCCTGTAAAAAGTATTGAACTTTTTACCCCCTTTTACCTGTAGTAAAAAATGCCATTGGCTTTCATTGTCTTTCTATCTGGTGATTCACTAACAGTGCCATTGTCAGGCTTTTTTCTCATAAATTGAATTTTTTACTACCATGAGAGTTTTCTTCAACGCTTTGTGAATCAAGGCCATTGTCTGGTAATTTCTCTACAAGCAGGGCTGACGTGCACACCAGGCAAAACTGGGCAGCTGTCAGTACCCGGGCCTTATTAAAGTGATTTACCACCCAATAAAAAAGGACACTCACTTTTTATCCTGTCCAGAGATCGGCAACTCCCCTGATGCTTTCCACGCTGCCCAGAGCCCAAACTCCATTTACTGCAGCTTCCGTGATGGGTCCCACCTCCTCGCCATCAGTCACAGGGGCGGGGCAACACTCTCTCTATTTACTACAATGGAAAGGGTGAGTCAGGCCTTGGCACATCCCCTCCATTGCAATGAATTGAGAGGCCGCTGTAGCACTCCTGTGACTGATAGCAGGTCGTGAGCCTGACATGCCATCAATCCTGACCCCATGTTCAGGCCCTGGACAGAACGGGGTTTTTTTTGGGTGGTCATTGTTATGCTATTTAGTTACCTAGTTTTGGAATACCAAGACAGCTGCAAATGCAGATGAGGGTGCCCGCCCTTTTCTCCCTCTGTGTGCCTAATGGTGTACACAGGACTAAGGAAGCAGGTGTGCCACTAAATTCACATGTTTAGTTGCCCCGTGATCCCACACTAGGTAATGTAATAGCCCCAAAACAGGCTTTCTGTTTTAGTTTAAGCTGAGGGTCATCCCAAATCAGTATGTCCCCTTGGAATCATTATTAGTGGTCACTAGTAGTGTTGGGCGAAGCACCCGATGTTCGGGTTCGGACAAATTTGGCCCCAATTGAAATCAATGACGATTCTGCCTCTGGGGGTAGGTTTGCCCAACACTAGTTACTAAAGAACCAATAGTCCGGCAAGTTGTCATATTCTAAGCATACAGTACGTCCTGCTCCAGATATAATACTTACAATTGGGTCATCCTCCGCCAGAGGGCGTTGTGCACTGCAGACATGTAAAAACAGGCTCCTCCCGGCCCCCCATACACCCAGGGACCTCCCACAAATCCCCAGATTTCTCTGCAATGCTGACTGCGAAGACATGAAGTATCACTCTCTCGCAGGTGAGCGGGGCTATTACAGCCTGCGGCCCTGTTGGACTATTCCTACCCGTCCTTCGTGTGATGTGCCTCCCAGCCTGGGCTGCGCTGGTCGGGTGAAGGTAGGCAGCACCATGCGTGCTTAACGGAGCCATGCTCCACCGCAGTCCCCCACCAAAGGGTAGGCGGTTTAGGCTGATGGTGAGCCTCATAGTGGATGTCCCTCCCGCATTATTATCCCATGCCCCGTGTAGAGGTGGACCCTGTGTAAAGGGTCGCCGTCCTCCCTCGTTTCCCCCCGTATTCGGGGGAAAAGAAGGGTGTGTGTGTGTGTGTCTGTTGGCGGTCTCAGTGTACGGTATTGTTACGCTTATGGCCGTGCTTTTGCCCCTGACCGGCAACTAGGATGTCAGAGCCGCGCTGCCCTTCTCTTTCTCAATTTAATATGCAATAGTGTACAGCACGTCCTGCCTTATTATCCTGCATCTCGGGCAGGAAACTCATTTTGTGCATGCCTACGGGCGTCAGAATGGTGGCGGCGTATTTAGACTTTACTAGTATCCACTAGCAGATGCCTTTACTGGCATATTCTATGCTTGGCTTGTCAAGCCTTTAACGGCTGCTTCAGAGCTTCGCGCTCTTTGGGGGAGGCGGGGACCTGGCGTGGCGCTCTCCGCGTCACGCCCAGTTTAGACCCGCCCTCCGAGGTTCGGTCGGCGCCATTTTGTTGATCTTTTCATCATTAGCACTCTTTCTGTTGCGCATGGCCCTGACACCCATTATTCCCCTTCTGTCTTTCAGACGTCGAAGAGTCCGGTGGCTTCTCCCGGCCTAACATATATTGTAGTGGGCTTACAAATTCTCCAACATCCTTAGCGGGTCTTTGGGACATCCAGGGTTGCCTATTGCGTAAATCCCTACTGGTATATAGCACATTAATAATCACCATATGGAGGCATCTCAGAATTATGTGACCGGGGTCCCTCCGGGACAAGACCGGCTGTGTCCAGCGTGTGGACTGCCCCATGCTGATGCGGACAGAGCACTGGTCTGCGGACCCTGTGCTGAACAAGTACTGGCCCTGCAGTCAGGGTTGCCAGTGGCTGCGCCTCGTTTCAATACACCTCTCTCTCTGTGCTTAAATCTCACTCCTGATGAGTCGCACTCGAGAGGGAATGAACAGCAAGTCGCGCCGCGCAGACGGCCTACGGCCGATCAGGTGTTTTCGAGGTTGGCAGAGCGCTTGGGCCCGGGTAAGAAGCGGTTCCTGACGCCTCCGGCTTCTCCCATTCCTTCTGAATCTGAAGAGTTCACTGCTGAGCAGGGTTTTGCTCTTTCTGATGAAGGTCGGCTATTCTCTGACTCGGGCTCATCTGACGAGGGGCTGAGGAGTCATGATGATCCGGGCCCTGGTTCTTGGGGCCTGTGTGACACCGACGAATTACTGATAAAGATCTTCGAGGTCTTGTCTATCTCTATCCTTGGTGAGGCTTCCATGCCTAGAAGGGAGAGTTTCCATACAGCGCCACTGCGTTTGGAATTTCTGGAGCAGGATCACTTCCAGGCTCTTGTGCTCAAAGAATGGCAATGCCCTAGTAAACTTCCTGGGGTTCCAGGGGACTGGGATTGGAAATACCCTTTTCCCCCTGATGTGGTTAACTGCTGGTCATCACCTCCCGTGGTGGATGCACCGATCATTGGGGTTCTTAACCCCCCCTTTATTGCAGCCCCTACTTATCGTACCCTTCGGGATGCTGAGGACCGGCGCATTGATAGGCTGGCTTCCCACACCTTTTCTTGTGCAGGGACGACTCTGCGCCCGGTCTGTGCCGCGGCCATCGCTGCAGTGGCCGCTAGGACCCTCATCAGAAAGTTGATTAATCATCAACCTGAGGATCTCCCCTGGGAGGTGTTTAAAGCACTCTCCAGTTGTGATGTATTTGTAAGATTTATCCTTTTGGCGCTGGATGACACCATCAGCATGTGCGCAAGAACTTCCGCCCTTGCGGTAGCTATACGCCGACTGGTCTGGCTGCGACAGTGGGGTGTTGACGATGCTACAAAAAAGATTCTTACTGGGCTTCCCTTTAGAGGGCGACGCCTATTCGGGGCCCGTCTGGACCTGTTTGGAAAAAAGGGCAAAACACCCCTTTACAGAAGGCGATCTCGGCCTTCTCGGGGCAGGGGCACCCCTCCACCCCCCTATGTTAGTGTCAAACCCGAACCAGAGGTGTCCTTCCAGCTTTTTGGTATAGATCCCTGCCCCAGGAGTGGCAGACAACGCCCTGGTCCCTCCGGCAGGTCTAAGTCCAAACCTTTTACCAAAACCCTCCAAGCATGATGGGGCGCCCTCGCCCACTTGGGCGAGGGGATGGCCGCAGCACCTTGCCCCTATCAGGAGGCGTCACGCCTCGTTCTGATGGAGTCAGAAGGAAGTTCCTCTGGATGCAGGATAGTGTCTGCTGGGCGGCCCCTTCCCGAGATATTCAGGATGCTTCTGGTCCCTGCCTCTCTTCTGGTGTTGGCGCAGGCCACGCACGGCCTGCGAGGTCTGGGGTAACCTGCTGGTTGCCCTTAACAGACAGAGGCAGGGGCCTCTACACAACCTTTCCACATTCCTCCAAAGGAGGAGACACTCTGCCCATTATGGCCTTCCATAGGTGAGGCAATTTACATTCACAGGCGGATTTTTTCTGCATGGTTCCTCTGAGTTGGGCCGCCAGTGCCCTGTGTCCAGGGAACTCTTGCCGTCTGTGGGGACCTAAGACGCTTATTTCATTGCCATTGTGCCTTCTGGGCACCAAGAACCTTACAGGTGAGTCTTGGCGCTCCAACACTGCTGATTGTGGCCTTGTTATCTGGCCTTGGTTCTGCTCCCTGAGTGATCGCCTATGCGATGACGGGGGTGATATCTCTACTGAGACCTAGGGGGCGTCCGCGCGAGGAACAGCCGGACCGTCCTCCTTTGGTTCCCAATCCCTGCGTCAGACCGAGTTTGTTACTCGGTTGGTGGTGTCTTTTGGGAGTCTTTGGATGGGTGCTCAATCACCTCAATTCCTCTTTTTCCCCCTAGTGGTATCTCCATTCCTAGGGTTGAACCTGGATTCGGTTCAGACAGGAACCTGCTTCCTTGACTATACTTGGACAATCTGATTGCATGGGCTCGGTCCCTCTTGCTCCTCCCGTCTCTTCACCAGCCTGGATTGTAGCTGGTGGGCCTGTTGGTGGCTGTTCAAAGGTTGTCCCTCGTGCTCAGAGCCCTTGGGCTCTTCTGCTACTCTTATTGTAAATGCTGGACTGGGTTCCAGCTTCCCTGGAGCTGGGTCTGTGTACCCTTCCACCTTGGTACGGTGGTTTCCCCTGAGACTTTTGTACTAGGGGTACCAGTCAGGGGGTGCCCCCTTCCTTGCGTCTTCCTGCAGTTGGATACCAAATCTATCAGGTCGACGGAGGGGGGACTTTTTTCTCCTAAATTCCACTGTGGTTCCGGGGGAGGTGGGACCTTTAGGGGCTCTTCCACCTGTCTAATTTTGAAGCAGTAGGCCTTCAGGTTGGCTCTTTATCGCTGGACTTCTCCCTTGCGGGATCAGGCTATTTGGGGGACCCTTGGTCTGTCTGACGACAGTGGCGTGTATTAATTATCTGTGTGAGCTTGGAAGCAGGATGATCCCCCAGGAAGGTATCTGATCCTGATCTGGGTGGAGGACAGCGTTCCCTGCATATCTGCGATATTCACTCCTGTGGATTTCCTTCTGCGACAGGATGTGCTTGTTCTTGTGTGTCCATGTGATCCGTCTAGTGTGGATCATTTCTGGGCCCGTCCCTATCGTGGGTCCTAGGCCTTGTTTCCCTGTCTCAGATTGTTCTGACCTTGGTCACGAGGCTTCGTAACTTTATGCTGGACATTCTGTTCTATATGTCTTACCTTCATTCACCCTGCTTGACAGGGTTCTGTGCAAGTTTGCTCTGGAAGGGGGAACCAGTGATACTGACGGCCCTTGGGTGTCCTAGTGGAGTGTGGTTGCAGATGTGGTTATGTGGACAGCGGACCTGTACGTCCTGTCAGGAGTGCTGGCCTGCTCACTCAGGCCTCCCCTTTTTTTCTATTCATCCCTATCTACAGACTCTGGTCTGGATGGTCTGACGGTTGATTCATCCATCTTGATGGAAATGGGTGTACCTTCTGGATGTCTGGGACTTCTGGAAGCCTAGGAGTTGGCTTCTTCTGCCTTTTCTTCTGTCTATTGTGGGGTATTGTTTACCCATATTGATTGGGGTGAGTTTCTGGTCTCTCCCCTGTGGGCGCGCTCTGTTCCCAGGGTTTTTATAGTTATTACAGCATGGGTTGGAGTTGGCTCTCCTACTCGGTGCCCTGGTGGTTCAGGCTCTGCCCTGTCCATCTTCTGCAGAAGTCTTTACTCAGTTCCTTGTCTGGGTTGACTTTTCTTTCAGGGATTGCTCAGTGACATCCCCCACGTAGTTCTAGGGTCCCTGTTGGGATTGATTTCTATTCGGTTTGCCTTGCGGGGTGTTCCCCTTTGGCTCTATTCCGGATGCTGTCTGACTGTTCTTATCCATAAGGTTGCCCTTCTGGGGCTGGTACCTCAGTCGGCCGTGTGCCTGAGCGGGCGGATCTGTCTAGCTAGCCCTCGTTTCTTTCTGTATCTTCACCGAGATGAGGCGGTGTTCCGCCTTACGCCGGTTCTTCTGCCTAAGGTGGTGTCTTAGGCTCCGGTTTTATCCTTCTGCTGGGATTTATTCCTTGTA
Organism: Gastrophryne carolinensis; assembly: GCA_027917425.1. NCBI lineage: Eukaryota > Metazoa > Chordata > Amphibia > Anura > Microhylidae > Gastrophryne > Gastrophryne carolinensis. The sequence goes on from CM051234.1 coordinate 591,491,117, forward strand.
ATGCTGAGGCAAGGGAATCTATTTTCCCTCAATAGCTGCTGGAATTTTCTTCCTGGATTGTCTCTTGTCCCTTAGGGGACTGAGGCTCCTTGGGGTTGTGCGCACCTATATCTGGATGTGCCTGTTCTCGTCTGCCTCTAGGGGTTAGGCGGCCTTGGGCCTGGCCTTTACCTGTATAAGATGTCCCTTCTGGTCCTGGGGACGGCTTGGCTTCTTCCTGGGCTACTTTTAGTTTTTGCTCTTGTTAGGCGTTTACTCAAGCCTATTCCTTAAAGGGGAAGAGCTCTTCTCAATCTATTCTGATTACGCTGGTGCCTTGGTATCTTTGGGCCTTTCAGCACCAGGTCTTGTTGAACAGGTTGCTTGAACGCTACTTGTTTTCTTGTTTGTACCCCTTCAAGGGTTGTTTTTGATGTTGAAGTTAGAGCCTTTGCTCGTGTCGCTCTTGGTAGCGAGGTATTACAGGTGACAGTGACTGTCTGCTGTTGCCTTTTTTGTTGGGGATCCCACCCTGTTCTATGGACACTGCTATTGGATGTCCCAATTGTAAGTATTATATCTGGAGCAGGACGTACTGTATACTTAGAATAATGGCCCTGGGTTTTGGTCCACTTAAAAGTGGAATTCTGGTCAAAAAAATACAATTCTGTGAAATATTCACCTGTAGAATTGGTATTATACGTATACAGTACGTCCTGCTCCAGATATAATACTTACAATTGGGTCATCCTCCGCCAGAGGGTGCTGTGCACTGCAGACATGCAAAAACAGGCTCCTCCCGGCCCCCCATACACCCAGGGACCTCCCACAAATCCCCAGCATTGAAAAGCAGTGAACCAGAAGCCGGGAGAATCCAACCACCAAAAACAACTGGTAATGGTAACAATAACAACAATCACCATACAGGGGATCCAGAATAATGCAAAAACCAGGGTGGGGTGGAGCAGGACGTACTGTATACGTATAATACCAATTCTACAGGTGAATATTTCACAGAATTGTATTTTTTTGACCAGAATTCCACTTTTAAGTGGACCAAAACCCAGGGCCTCTAGATTTATTCCCCCGGGGCATCCAGAATTGGGATGTCCTGCTGTGTGAAAAACCCCCAGGTCGCCCGGTATTTTCACCTTCTCCCCCAGTCCAAGGGCATATGCGCGAGCAGCGCCGGCATCCCCGCTATCCCTTTTGTGAATGGGGTATGCAGGCACACTCCCTGTTAGAGGGTAGCGGGGATGTGGCCACCGACTCGTTCGGCTAGACGAGCCAAGACAAGCTTGCACCAGTGCAGTTGAGCGCCCTGATTGGACAGGATGCCGTGCATGCGCCATCGGACTAGGGAGAGGTGAGTTGGAGTTGGTGACCTGGGGAATTTTCCGCATCGGGGTGCCCACGGGGGCTAGGACCAAAACCCGGGATAGTTAAAATCATGGGTTTTGATCCACTTTAAAGCAGACTAAAATAGATTTTGGGCTGCTGAAATGCTTCTTAGGGTGTCCTGCAGTGGAAAGCCACTGGGAACCCCCTGCAGCCCATATACACCTAGTCCCAGGATCACATGCTGCAGAGCGAAGCCACTCTGCACATTGCTTCATTTGAACAGAATGGGCACCCTAAACTGGCTGCAGGGGATTCTCAAGGGCTTCTACTGCAGAAATCCCTTGTAAACATTTTAGTGGGGAAAAATGTCTGTAATATGCTAGGTGTGGTTTGCATTACAATCCAGCCCCACTGTGTGACCCCCCCCCCCCCCTCTATCTCGTCGCCAAAATGCTTATCTTGCCAACAAGGCCACCATGACAGCTCAGCTGGCGGAGGCTTCACTTGCATCTTTCTTGCGCTGTGCGCAGCCAATCCAGCAGCATCGCCTGAGATACTCAAGTGGGGGGCATGGGGGAGGAGGAGGGGATCTTTGTGGGGTTTGGTTTGCTTTAAAGTCGTTGAGAAGGTTTCAGAAATAGTATTCTACTAAGACAAGACTCCATTGCTGAAATGTGCAAATTGTTTGCCCTTTGTGCTGTAGATTGCTGTCATTAAGGATTTTAATAATATTGATGTTTTGCAGATTTATGATCTGGAACACAATGATGGGGACATCAATATTAAGCATTCCCTGGGGCATAAAGCAGGTAACCTCAATCATTAATGCCGGGACATACAGGCCAACCTTCTGTGCCATGTGCACCTTCCTTTCCTGTCACTTAAAGAGGAACATCAGCGATTTGGGATGCCCCAACATGTGAAACCCTGCAGTTACCCGGTATACTCATGTAGCCATCAATCCCATGACGCATTTGTGGGCCACATCTCCATTCCTGCTCACCTCTATCTGAGGTGCGTACCTTTGCCAGGTATTTCTGAATGACAGGGGAGCCAGTGGCTCGCATGCTTCATTCTGCTTACTAGACTTCAGAATGGTTTAGTAAAAAATGAATAGAGCACGAGCTGCTAAGAGGCTGCCAGCCTGTACATGTGCCATGGCATCTTTGGAAAGGTTAAATGGTCCAATGATAAAAATCCATATAAATATCCTGGATTGCAGAGGGTCACTTATACACCTGGCATCAAGAAATATCCAGCCATGCTTGTTTTGTTTATTTTAATGGAAGGAAGAGGAAATCAGGGGTGACAGAATCTGTCACTCCTGATACACTAAACCTGCCACCCCTGGAATTTATTCCTACGATTAAGTCGGGAGACGAAGCGCGTTGTGCGAAGCTTGCTACTGATCACGTGACCCCCGAAAGTGGCCGAAACCTGCCGAATCCGAAGGCCTAGGATTCGGACACACAGGAGCCTGCCGCCGGGTATATGCGGCAGGCTCCTGTGTTTTCAACCTCCGTACTCCATCTAAACATTTTTTTAACATCGCTCGCTATTACTCATAGTTCGGTAAGATTTTATGAATTGCGCATATAGCCTAATTATATAACAATAGTGCGCTATGTATGGCAATATGCTTTTGTCTTTCATGCACTTAAATATATATAAATAAATGAGGAATACTAGGTTATAAAAAATATCTGGAAGATCCTTATTAATTACTAATAAGTGGTTATATAAAGAATTTATGAAATCCCTACATACAAAGGATAAAAGGAATTGACCACTACGGAAATTGAAGGAGTTTCCTCAAACACTTATAACGAGCGATCTGGTACGTGTTTTGTGTAGCAGGTGGCGGATTATACACAAAGACTCCTGACAAATACACGTGGTGGATAAAAAGGTCATTTATTAATTGGTCCCGCAGATATATACATAGTTTCTAGTAGGTTTATTTAGTTCAGGTGACTCCTGAACTATAAGTCATTATTAGCTGATGTGTTTATATGTATTTTTAATATTACACAATTTTGCGATAGTGCTCCGATTATGGAGGATACAAACAGCAGGGAATCCCAAATTGGGTGTTTTTCCTCTTCAAAAGGCTTGGTCCTAGAGTTTAAAAAGGCCCCTTTTCGGTTTTAAACATACACATCTTTTCCACCAATGCTGCTCAAGGCCAGAAGGAGGTTGACAGCCATAACTCTTTTCTGATTTTCACTGGTGGTTCAACAAAGATAGGAGCACCACTGCATGCATAGAAATGCATTTTCATGAACGGCCGCTGAATCTCACATGGGCTGTCCAGCGCCGGCAGATGGGATTTCGCCAAGGACTCAAGTCGCGGTTCAGGTAAGGATTGCTGGGGGGGTCTATGCGCAGGGGGGCTCCCGCAATCTCGCCCCCCTAACCCCCCCCCCCCCCCCCCCCCATACTGAGACAACACAGCTTCACACCCGTTTTGTAGAGAACGGGCGTGGGACCACTTTAATTAATTTTAAGTTTCATTAGTTTCGTTTAGTCACACACAGCACTCAAAAATGAACTGCTGCCCTCAGTCTACACAGATTTCCTGCCCCCCAGCCTTCTTTTTGTTTTGTTTTTTTTAACTATTTTTTGAATCTAAAGCTGTAATGCTGCAAACCCTGCAGATTGTGGCAATATAGGAAATACACCCCTGTTTATATTGTGTAAGTATGAAGAGACATTTAGTTGTGAGCTCATATAAATCTAAATTCAGTTAATTTATAAAATAATCTTTCTATATTTCAGGCTGGATTCACTACAGGAGTTGGTATACTCTTCTTGATGGGTCTTTTAACGCTTTACTGCTGCTACAGAGTTGTTAAATCTCGAGGGACAATAAGTAAGATTTATATTCAATAATCTTATTCCTGTTTCCTATCATTGTGTTGAAACCTATAGAATTCCATTTTTTCAATCAACAATAAAATCTCTGGCACGCATTTAATCAATGCACCTCAATTTTCAGTTTTATCGCTGATTCCTGGATCCATCTCAGAGATAAAGAAAGGGTTTTTGCAATTTTGGACCTGTGGCTACCGTACAATAATCCCTCAACATTGTAAATCCCAAATGCTACCCTCCCTGGCAGAAAGGGAGGGGGGGGGGGTACAAGAACTAGAGCACATCTGCGATATGTTAGCTTATTTTCTGTTTTGGCCTGCACCTCAGAAAACTATATTCTAATATGGGCCTGCTGACTGACCTTCAGGGACTCCCGTCTAAGCAGTATGCAGACTGCATCCCCCCCTTTATTTTTATTTTTGCTTTTTTGCTTCCCCCATTCCACCCCCTTTACTATCTTCAGTATCAGCTTTATGATCAATATCTAGTGACCTCATGGATCAAATTTCAATTGCGGAGATTAGAAAATATATTGGCCAACACTCTCCCAGAAGTGAGTTTTGTCCTGTGTTTACCCTCAGTTTATAGGTTCTTTCATTGAGGACAAATTAGCCTGGTCTTAGGACCACTCCTGTATTCCTGTTTGTTCTGGGAATGACCCTAACATCTTGGTATGTCCTCTGTGTGTGACTCGAAACATAGATGGCGTGTATTGTTTTGCATTTTCTGTATGTTACAGCTTTGATTAAACTAAAAAGCAGCCCATTTTAACTTGTTGTGTTTTGTCTGCTCCAGCCTCTCTAGATACCTCAAGCTGGGAGTTCCCAGATGTCTGCCAGTATTATTTTGGCTCATTTGGCCGATGGTCCAGCCTCCTATTCTCTATGGTGTCCCTTGTTGGAGCAATGATTGTCTATTGGGTGCTCATGTCCAATTTCCTTTTTAACACTGGAAAATTTATTTATAGTAAGTAAAAAACAATCATCAAGTGGTTACTTTGCCTAACGTCCGCTGTCATTCTCAGGTCAGCGCCATAAATGAGGAAATCCCTGTCTTCATCTACTTCTCCAGACACACCCCGCCAATGTGGGCCACCACTTGTCTTCCAGGTCCCAAAACGGATTAACCCCCCCCTCCCCCCGGCTTGAACAGCGCTCTGAGCTGCCATGAAGCCCAGCCTCCTCCTAGCAGCACTCTCTCTCTCAGCTCTGGCAGCTGCCCCCCCCCCAACCCTGCCATGGGGCAAATGTCACTGCGAGCAGGAGGTGCATGTATGTGTTTAGGAGTGCGTGAAAGTGTTTGGGAGTACTGGGTACGTGCATGTGTTTAAGAGTGCGGCGGTGCATGCATGTGTTTGGGAACTCTCAGAAGTGCCGTCGTGGGGAGGTGCCCCAAGCTGGCCGCATCCCCAGCATGCTGATCATGTATGCGCACTCCCGCACTCAGCCATTCAGAAAGACTGGGTGCAGGAGCGTGCATAGCAACAGGGACGCCAGGAATGTGACACTGGCAATCGCAATGCCGTGGGAGCAGTCCAGTAAAGGTGAGTTTACTAGCGTTTCACAAGGGGGGCATCCTGCTATAGGATGCTCAAGGGGGAGGTTAGCGGCCAGCCCAGGAATATTTTAGATTGACCCACTTTAATGTCAAACGTAGCCTGACAAGAATTGCTTATGCCCTTTTTATTGCCAAGAAGTTTTAAACGTTCCTCTAAAAACACTTAATAATAAATAAGTCCTCTGTCTGTAATCAATGTTATTTGACCACAGCTAAGCTCTCTGTGGCTGTTTATATTATATAAAATGTCAGTGTCAGTTTTTGTAGAACTTCCATCAGGGCTAAAAATCAATTATGGACTAGACTCCCTCAGTATATACCTATACATTTGTATAGTTGAACCACTTTACACAACTATTTGACTTGTACCCCCCCCCCCCCCAAAAAAAAAAAGAATAACCCCCCGCTTCTTCATCATTCACTTTGGAGCAACCAGAGGCCATAGCGCTGTATAATGAGGTTTTCGCTGCGGCCTGGCTGGCTCAGATGCCAGACTGGAGGGGGGGGGGGGGGGGGTGTCCATTATGTCTGGTATGTGGGCTGGTTTCACCAAACAAACACACATAAGGTGCCAGCATGCTTTTAAATGCATGTTCAATTTTATGGTGTTATGCATGACTAAGAGGATGTGCCCCAGTTCCGGAGGGCATGAGGCAGATCACCGCTCTACCCAGAACACCCATAAACCTCCCGCAGCCCTTGCTCCCATTGAAAACATTGGGTGCATCCGTACTATTGTTTTTAATAGGAGGCAGCTGTACACAGGCCACACCCATCCACTAACTAAAAATCAGAATGTACAGCTCCCAGTTTCACGATGGGCTGCATGGGAGTGGTAGTGAGGTAAGCCGTCCGTCTGGCACTGTCCTGATCTGAGGTCTGTGGAAAATTTCCTAAACTTTTTCTTTAATGATGGCACAATGAGTAGGCTAGGTTATATTTGATTAATTTCTCTGGAAACCAGACACAGAGTTGCCATGAAGAGCATATGTCTGCATTTAAAGTGGACTAACCACCATACAGTCCGACCCTGAAGTCTAAAAGGCTCCAGGTCCAGCTGTTTTAGTCCCCTGGGGCTCCTCCAAGATCGCTTGCACCCTCTCAGCTTTTCCAGGGCTCCCACGCTGCACTCGCCAGCCGCGGCCTTATCCCCCGGGAGATAAGCCAAAGGTATTGTCGTAAGTGGTGGGGGGATTTACGATGTGGGCCAGGGAGTCACCAAAGGCAGCATGTGTTTTGGTCCAATTTAAGCTACTCGCTTGTTTAATGACGCTGATAAGAATAGACCATCTAATCTAATGACACCACTGGTCCACAGAGGTGAGCAGATAAATAAAAAAATAGCAGTGCTATTCCCTCATTCCACTAACTGCTTGGTAGTTGGTCATCGATCCACCAGCATGGCCTTTGGCTAAGTGGCATCTGACCTCATCCATAGCAATAGACACCTTTAGTTTAGCTTACTTAAAATGACTACGGGGGTGGTGCAGCAGAAAGAACAACACACTTTTTGTATAAAGTGGTTTCTGACTTTGACATCTCTTTTTTTAAAACAAATTCTTGTGTGTTTTAGATTATGTTCATCATGTCAATGTAACGGACATTGGAATTACTACCAATGGCAGTGATAAAGGTAAGACCGTGACAGCTATCTTAAAATATATATTCTACATTTTTACTTTAATAACATGCAGATGCTGCTCTTGTGAATTACATTGTAGCAGCCATCTTGCTACACAACTGCCAGCCCTGCTTATGAAAAAAACAGTCCCACAGTCAAATTATCATACATATATGTGCAATCATCCCTTATCTCTAGAGTCATCATTGCTCTGTTTCCTCCAGCAGCTATTGATTCAGTGTTTGTGTGGGCAGCATGGTAGGGATTCTGCCCTGTTTTCTGAGGCCTAGCCCCCCAAATCATGCTCATCAATGTGCTAGGAGGGTTTGTAGCAAGGTGGCCGCTCCCGTAAAGTCCAGTAGCGCAGGACTTTAGTGCCGGAATACTGGTATTCTTACCTCACTAATGATTCCACAGAGTGGACTTTCCTCCAAACAGATTTCTGTGCTGTGTATGTTGATCAGCAGCATAGAAAGCTGAATTGAGGACGGGCAGCAGGCATTTCTGCAACTGATTCCATCAATACTGTGCATGCCGACGCTGGCCTTTCAAAGGCATGGAGCCTCCTTTAGACTCTTGGCAAGTGATTGTTCCTCCTCAAGTTTGCACCCCCTATCTGCAGAAATGTTGAAGTAATTGTAAAGGCTCAGTTTACAAGTACTAGTTGCATCTGCCATGCAGATGGTTTAATCCATCATGTTGCTGAATAGCTGTTGAAGCTGAGATCTAGGCTGCTTTGTCTAGCCCAGCCCCCTGATTTTATTTATGCAGGACCACCTTTTTTCACCCTAAATTTTTAATTCCACCCCACTTACTTCAGACAGTATAGGACACAGTCTCCTGTGTCTGCAGTGGGATAGCTGTTCCCTTCTTGTGACTGTCTTGTGTCTTCTTTGCTTCTGAACTTAAGTGCAAATTTTGCTGACAGCAATAAAAAATGACTGGTGTCCCACCACACTTTCGGGACAGTGTGAAAAAGCCACAGATACACAGACATGCAGAAACAGGAACTTCCCCCTTGTTTCATAGCATGCATGGAACACTCCTCTCCACAAACAGAAAAGCAGGCATGGCTAAAGAACTGGAGACAAGAAATCTTCCCAATAATCTTCTTAAGAATCAGACTACCAAGAATCAACTGGCTATGAGGGGCTGCAAAATTAATATGAGTCTCTAGCCACCCCTTGGATTGCCTGCCACTGGAGTATTAGGAAAAGTCTACAGAAGTGGACTTTTCTTTTAAGGACCATTAACTGGATTCTTCATTTTATTGTATTTGAAACTTAAAAAATAGCTAACTGGGCGATAATAGAAACAAATGTGTGTATAAAAGCCTTTATGGAATAAAACCATATTGCATGCAATAGAGATAACTACATATAGGATAATGCCTTCTTTTTCTTTCTCTCTAGTTATATGCCCAGATGATGGAGACCTCACGCCACCTAATAGAACTCTGGACTTCAGTATTGGAAATGCCACAGGGTTTGCACTGTTTGAGATATGGTGGAGTAAAACAAACACTGTTCCATTTTATCTGATTGCAATTCTGCTTCCACTTCTCAACTTCCGCTCACCTTCCTTTTTTGCAAAATTCAATGTCCTAGGTAAAGCACATAACAGAACTTATACTATAAGCCATGCATGTACAGAGCTCTAATTAGTATCTATCTGGGGCTAACCTGTAACCTTCAGATATATATAAACATATATAACAAACAATTGAGAAAGGGTCAAAGTAACCTTTAATAGCCTGACGAAGTCCCAGGCCAAACAAAACATGTAGGTGGAGCCTGCTGTGCATCATCCAGTCAGCAGAAAGCTGATATTGTAGCACCAGCCCAACCACCGTAGCAAGCAAATAACAAGGCGCTCACTGGCAAAGTACAACAATAGCATCAGCAGGCGATCCACACACCCGGGACACTACGGCAGGAGGTGCATGCAGCATATGAAATTGACCGAAGCGGGTGACTTATTTAAACAGTACTGCATTGGAAAGGGCGACTCTTATGTTCAGCTAGTGTAGCTATCGAGGTCCCTGGAGCTACATAACATAATAGCTCGGGACCTCCCACAAACACCACGGCTAGGTTGGTCTGCATTATCACTTGATCCCAACACTGGAAGACAGCTCATAAAGTATAAGGTGGGGCTCCACTATTGCCCATTAGATGCCAGCGTATGCATGTGGTCTGGATGTGTGGTGGGGTTTCCTCCAGAGATTAGGTACTAGTTAAGTTATGTGTTGTATAGCGCTATATGTTTTTCATTGACTCAATTTGTATGTTGGGATTATTTGTGATCGGTAGTATATTCTTTTAAAATGTTAAAAATTAAAATAACTGGAAATCACGAGAGATTCCCTCTTTACGGGAATGATTGACAGAACTGGAATGGATTAGGCGGGCAGAGGAACTGATCTTGGGAGATAGGGGGCTTAGGGACAAGTATGCGCTGACCTGGACTTGTTGGGAGGTTCTACGGGACTCGAATAGGTTTAAAGATTGGCTTAACCAGCTAGGGTAACGTTTTGATTGACCGTTCCGGGGGCTAGGTTCTTGCAGGAGTTGGTGTGAGGTTTGTCAAGTTATCAGGTGGGTCAGGCAACAGATTAAGCGGAGTCAAGACTACCCTTCCCTCTTCTCTTCCCCCTTTCCCTCTATCTTTTCTCCTTTTTCTATCCTTGTTAGGTACATTAGGAATTTCTTTGCAGCGGAGTCTCTCTTATCCTCATTACCCAGGCACCCGGGGAGCATTCGGACGGTGGCTGTGCGTGGGGCTTCTCTGTTGTGTGATATGACTCCTATGGTTGTTGTTTTGAACCCTTTTCTGTTAAAATGTTCTCTGGTTTATCGCGTCTAAGGTCTTACTCTTTACCGAACCATGAACTGTTCCCTATGTATTGTTTCCGCTTGTATGTTTCAATAAAAACAGATTATACAAAAAAAAAAAAAAAAAAAAAAAAATGTAAAACTATTTGAGCTTTGACCTAATTAAAGAGGAACATCGGAGGTCCTGGAGGCTTTCTAAAAGACTCCAGGGCCATCCGAGTTCCACTCCTTGGGGCATCCTAACTCGGGATGGCCCGTATCACTCACCCGGATCCTTCTCTGCACCGCAGCTGCATCCCGGCTCACCTTTAGCTGTACACGCGCCTGGCGTTTCTGAATGGGCGACCCAGGCATACGACGTATAGGAGGTAAGCGGTGGATGTGGCCGGCAGTGCAAGTGAGCGCGCTGATTGGTTGAACGGGCATCTCAGCCAATCAGCGCGCTCGTTCTCGACCTAGTCTGTGTTGTGGGAGTGACAGAAAGTTAAATGACCGCGGGGCATCCCAATTTGAGATGCCCCCACTGAGAGGTACAACACCACAAAAAGTTAAAATCGGGTATGTTGTTCCTCTTTAAGGATACATTGACCCATTTCTCGAATGTTTATATTATACAGCATGTGACAGGTTTATACCATTTGCAAATTATATTTTAGCTTTGTGTCATTAACATTGACAAACAAAATAAAATTCACTGGATAGCAGTAAAGTCATAACCTTACAGTCATCTAGCTGGACGATGGCTCACAAAGCTATCATATGTGGAATGGGACTATTGAAGACAAGGGAAGTAAGAACCATTCCATGGACCTCCAGAGAAAAGTATTTGCTTTGACAGTCTTTTTGTTTTATGTAATATTTTGTACAGTGGATATAAAAGTCTACACATGAAAGAATCATTTCAGAATTTCAAAACTGTGGATTTTAGCTATCTCAGAATTTGGTCCTTACCCTTTAGAAATTTTGGTTTGGGATGCCACACTGTGTAAAACCCGCCAGTCACCCGATATACATACCTTTCCGACGCTCCCAGGGTGCAGAAGGGGCACTGCTCCAATCAGCTTATTCGGCTGCGCATATTAATGTTAGGATTATCTGCACTTGTGATCAGCGCTTGACACTCTCTGCATCTACCTATGGCTGTGCAAGGCCACACCAGCCATACAGTAACAGCAGGCATGACTGTGCACAGCCCAAGAAAGATGGAAATGTGGCCGCCAGCCACGCATGCCCTTTTGGTTACTTGGGGAAGCAAGAATATTGGGTGACAAAGCTGGATACTTTGGGGAGGTTTGGATGGTTGATCAATCACCCCAACTCCCACCTAACACCTCATCTCAACAGGGTTGTTTTATTGGAATGAACATAGAAATATTTCAGGCCAAGGTATTTCTACTTGAATCCAAACTTCAGTAGCTGTAGGAGAGGACAGTGAACTTCGCTCCAGTCTTCGGCCCAGTGTGAGGCAGTGTATGCAACATCGGGGCCTGTTAGTGGCATCCTTCGAGGTGGTCCCCTATTTCTAGATTCACATTATGGATCCGTCTCCCTTGGGGATGGACCGATTATTCACTCTTTTGGGAGTGGTTCGATCATCCCTGGAGTTAAAGCTTGCTTCCTGCTGATTGTCCAGTGGACTGTGATCATCACAGATGGGTTGGGGAGGAGTATGGTACCAGCTGACGGTTCAGGGTCAGTGGTCATTGAATGTGTCCTGTCTTGCTATCAATGTCCTGGCAATTTTCCTAAGCCTGTCCCATTGGAACAGCAGTCTGCAGTGCATCTCGATCAGAATTTGATCAGACAACATGGCTGTTGTCGCATACGTCAACCACTCATTTTGTGAAGCTTCTAAGCGTAGCCAGAACCCCATTGCATTCCTGCCCCTTGAACATGCACCTTTGGTTTGTCGGATTAAGGCGACTATGGCATGAACCAGAGAGTTCCGCACAGCGGACTTGGGGGAGGGGTTCAAACAGAAAGGACAGGTGTGTTTCTTTTATGCAGTAACTATAACAAATGGTAGGTTGTTACATGAAGTAAATGAATTACATTTTTATTTTAATCTGTAAATAAAAAATCTACTCTTTTGCAAACTGCCCCCCATGTTATGTATATTAATACATATACACTCACATTTACCAATGTTGGGACACTGCAGGAGTGGTACTGCTAATGCTCACCAAGCCAAAGCACTCTTTATCAGATTCTTTTGTGGATTTTTAATATCTACTATTTCTCTTACAGGCACAGCTTCTGTCGTCTACCTGGTATCTCTAGTTACATATAAGGCTGCTCGCATTGGATTCCACTTTCACTTTCAGTGGGACCAGTTACAAGAGTATTTTGTTCCTGGTAAGAAAGTAAAATATCTCCTGCAATGCTAAATAGTTTGATAGTTGGTATATGAAGTACTATTACTATTATCATGTTCAGATGGAGCTCCCTGCAATGTGTTAAAATAAATATCAGTAGCTTACCTTTCATTAAGTGGCTCCAGCTCTATGCTTCCTCCTCTGTCTGTCTCCTTAATGAGTAAAATCACGTCTCATTCAGCTTTCATTCCCCACCCCACTGACCTGGTCCATCAATCAACCTTCGGGGGACCAAGAATAGAAACACCTCCTACTCCTTGCCCAGGCATCCTGATTGGCTGCCTCTCTCTGCAGCTCTGAAACCCCACCCAACTCTCACAATCATCACAGGGTGCCTACATCACATCACTGTTGCCACACCTACTGTTTCTCTTTTTAATTTTTTTCTTTGAATCTCCAATGCTCTAATACTTTTAAGGATAACTTAGGGACTATGTAGTTTAGGAAAGTGCAATGTGTAGCCCGACACAGTGGGACAACAATCGGGCTTGGGTTTAGTATAACCTTAATAAATGTCATGAAAGTGGTTTTGTGTATGTTAAAGGAAGCAGTTTTCAAATAGGGTCTTGTTTGGTCATATGGTCCCCTTAAGAGTCATTCAATAAAATGTAATCTCACATCTTTCTGTGGTGGGAAGGACCAAAAGGTTGAAATAGAAACATTAGGGGCTCTGGAGTCTAAAAGACTCCAGGACCGTCTACGCCCCACTCCCTGGGACATCCCCAATTCATATGCCCCGCTCTGTGAACCCCCCTGGGATCGCCAAATGCCCTCGCTACTTCTTGGGGCTGCAGCCACATCCCCACTCTACCTTTAGCTGGTCACGTACCTGCGACAGGCCTTACTGAATGGCCAGCACAGGCACGTCCACAGCTAGATAGGCGGCGTCCTCATCTCCATTCAACTCTGCTAGCCGCACAGCCACGAAATGAAGCATGTGGGAACCAGGAAGAGGTGAGTTTTCTGGGCGATCCTGGGGGCTTCACTCAGTGAGGCATTCCGAATCGAGATGCTCGACCTGAGAGGGACAACACTGAGGACATTGAAGTTCCTGGGTGTTGTTCCTCTTTAAAATGGAACAAAACCCACTGTGGCCAGCCCTTGAATCTAAAAAATTTCCGGGCCTGCTGCTGGCATTCCCTGGGGAATCCCCCCAGATAGACTGGGGGCAAAAGTGCACACACTGCTGGGGATGCGATTGCTCATGCTCCCAATTGCCAGACTCTGCATGTAAACAGATCTGTTTGCTAAGCATTACATATGCACAGCAAATGGCTTTGATTGGATGAGAGCCCACTTATGTGCCATAGTACCGGGAAGAGGGGAATTTTAGCAGGGCGTCCTGGGGGGTTTCACACAGCAGGGAATCCCAATTCAGGGTGTCCCTGGGGCACGCTTTTAATAAAAAGTTCGCCACTGGTATTTTTTCTAAAAATGTTTTGTTATGGATATTAAAGAGGATATTGGCCTGAGGTAACCATTTTGAAAGGAAAACCCAGAACAAAAAAAATTATTTCAACAGGTGATATATATATATATATATATATATATATATATATATATATATATATATATATATATTATAATTTTTTTTTCTAAGCAGCCACTGAACCTTTGATCATTTTTACTGTCTCTTATCAGAATTCAGGTTATCGTTTCCTCAGTTAACCGGAATCCTCACACTTGCGTTCTTTATTCACAACTGTGTCATCACTTTGCTAAAAAGCAACCGAAAGCCTGAGAATAACGTGAGTAATTTTTGCCTTGTGACCAACTAAAAGCAAAGTGCAATGTCTTGACCTATTTAGCAAATCCTGAAACCCACATGATATACAGAAGGTTATTCTGTGTGTAGTTATTACTGCATTTAGGGTCCAGATGAGGTTTGTTATTGTCAGTGTTTGGCCAGTTGCATTTTTAGTGTAGATTAATGTGGGCCTTGAGGAGGTATATGTGCTGCCTGTGTGCCCTTTGGGGAGATTTAACTTACTGTTCCCAGTGACACCTGTGGCTTAAAAAATATGAGTGGCCTTCAGCTTTAGCTGTCTCCCTGATCATAGTTCAGGAGGACAAAGCTCCCATATCCTTCCCAACTCTGGGATCCGGCCATAGGGGGCTGACTTCTAGAGACCGGGCCTCTTCCATGACACACGCACTGTGTACCAGAACTGTGCTGGGCATAGGGTTGGGAACTTGGCAGGCCCGTCCACTTGGGTCCCAAGCCCTAGGTCACCAGCCATTCATGCCTTGTTCTTGGGGCTAGCCCCGGAGGAGAGGCGACGCTTTAAAAAATAAAAGCAAAAGGGGGAAAATCAGCCAAATAATTTCCCCAATATGCCAAATGGGGTGAAAGTATAGCGCAGGTACACTGCATTATACCTGCAATGCCTAGACTTCTATTGACCTGTGTTGGACCTGCGTCCTAATGCACAGCGCAACGCATTGCATGTATGTGAGCTAGCCAATTTAAAGCAGACCAAAACCCACATTTTTAACTAGCATCCCCTGAACTGCTCCCCCTGTGAAAAGCACCTTTTGCCAAATTATAGTGCTCCTGCTTCACTCTAATCCTATACAATGGCCCTTGTTTTAGATGTAAAGCCCCGCCTCCTCTATTCATTGCCATTGTTGTGTGTGGCAATGATGTCATTGCCACACCAATGCAATGACTGATTGCCTGACATCTTACAGAGAGGGACAGCAAAAAAAAAAACAGTGTTCCAGGACGAATCGAAAAATGATCTATTTCTAGTTCTACACCCTAAGAAGGGAAAATTGGCAGGGACTATGGCCAAATGTATTTCACAAGTTCGGTAGGTTTTGGTCTGCTTTAAAATAATGGGTTGCAACGTATTTGCAGCACAATGCTGTTAACAGAGATGCCCTTTTGAAATTGAAACCAGGCCTGTTTCTAGGGGAGGGCGAGTAGGGAGCCTTTATCCCATCTTGTTTTCTGCAGATGGATCAGGACCACTCCAGGTCCCTAATCCCCCATCACTCCTAACGAGTGTGCACCGGCTGCTAAGGTAGAGGCACAGCATGGCGCATACCGCAATAGGATGGGTGAGGAGGGGGCAGAATTTGTTTGCTTCATGCACTGAAATTTTGCCTAGAAACTTCCCTGATTATAACCATATTTATATCTTCACAGATTAGAGACCTCTCAGTTGCTTACTTGTTGGTTGGATTAACATATATGTATGTTGGTGTCATGATATTTGCCTCATTTCCTTCTCCTCCGTTAGCAAAAGAATGCATTCAGCAAGTAAGTGAACACTTAATATCTTTATATAAATATTAAGTTTTTCTTGTCAGGTTGTCTATATAGGGACACCAAGCAATCACAAATGGGTTATATAGTAGCCGGAATGTGGGACTAGAACAGGAGTTAGCTGTAATTCCTCCCATGTGCAAGTATAAGGGCAGGACCATTGATAGGTTTTTTAGTTCTGCTCCAGTCTTAGTCTCTTTGGGGAGTCCAAAGTGAGTAAAAGCTTTTGCTGTTTCTCTGGTTATTTTTTTATGAATTTACATCATTGGAGGGCAGTATCATGCTCCCAGGTTCCCGCAGTCGCTACCCCCGGGGGACAAAAGAGATCTGATGCCTGATCTGGATTTCTCCTGTGCATGGAGGCAGTGGTTGCTCCTGTGGCGGAGACTGATACGTGCCCTGTCCCTTGGTGGGCCCATGCTTGTCCAGCGACGGTCAGGGTCGCTGGATTAAATAGTGTTAATTCCCCTTTTAGTGGGGCACTATGCTTGAGGGGGCCAGCTATTTGTGCCCTATGCAGTGTGGGGGCTGAGCATCTAGCGGGTGTTTCACCTCCCCTCTATCCCCCTCCAGCTCACAACTTCCCCTAGGCATGCACAGTTTTTTAAGCCATATTTTTAATTGTGGGGCAGGGCTAACCAGGAGGAAGTGTTCCTGTACTTCCCCAGGCAGGGTCAGGTAGGAACAGTAAAGCAGTTTGAAGCAGCGTCTGTGCTGGGTTCTGCCTCAGCTAGCACCGTTTGCGAAGATGGGGGGGGGCAGAGCCAGCCAGTCTCCTGTCTTTTGCAGCAATATTGCGGTGGCTGCACTCCCCGGGTTACGCAATGGTGTGCTGTACAGCAGTTTCGGCACCCAGGCTCCTGTCGGCTGCCCAGGGCTTCATCTGACGACTTCCAGCGATGCTTCTGACTGGCCACCTGGCGCTCCCAGCGGTACCTCCTGCAGGGAAAGTGCTGCGGGCTGCCTTCTGCTCTTCTATCCTCTCTGCTCTTTTAATCTGGCCATGCCAAAGGATCAACCCAGCATAGCCAGAAGATCCATGAGGCTTTTCCTAATCAGCCTTATTTAGGCGGATCATGAACAAGGAGTGGGAAAGGTCGGACAGCGTCCCTTCCAATTCCATGATTCTGTATTCCCAGAGCAAGTGCTCCAGAAATGGTCTCGCTCACCTGTGGTTGACCTGTACTTCCCAATACAGATAGCAATTCCTTAAAGTGGACCAACACCCAGGATTTTGACTATCCTGGGTTTTGGTCCACTTCAGGGGGGCACCCCGCTGTGTAAAACCCCCCAGAAACCCCCCAAAACTCACCTCACCACGCTCCCACGTAGCCACGGACAAGCGGGTGACAGCTGCGGACAAGACAGCGCGTCCGCCGCCGCCTCCCGCGCGCCCCTTTGACAGCCGCTGCCGCCGCCGATCAGGTGAGTTTTTGGGGGCTTTTGGGGGGGGTCCCTCACCGCGGGACATCCCGATCTCGGATGTCCCGCGATGAGGGAGGTGATCGGCCCGGGAATCTTATAGATTCCTGGGCCGATCACCCCTGGGTGTTGATCCACTTTAAAAGATGCTAGAGGGATTGTGTGTGTGAAGGGAAACCTGCAGCCATGTATTGTTTTTACTCTTCACTGCAGACTCTGGATTTACCGCAGACTGTTTCAAACAGTGTAAACATTATGTATCTTCTAAAATGATACAATTCTGACAGCTGTGCAACAGAGCAATGAGTGATCAGCGTTGATGGCTTTCTATTAGAAATAAAGGAGGATTGCATTGATATGTGAGGAAATTTTGACTGTGGGATTGGGCTTTATATAAGCTGGACTCATGTATGTGGCAACGTGACCACTCCCATTCAGTTCTGCAGCATAGAATCTGCCTGCTATTCCATAACATCTGCATGGAGTTAAGCCCTCTCAAATAGTTTATGTCACTGATTGTCAGAATGGTGCTTTAGGGGTGCAATTTAGTGAACTTGCTTTCTTGACTTTTGGTCTGCTTTCTGTTTAGTCTACAAAAGACAAAACTTTTAATTACCAGGAAATTCAAAGGGGGGGAGGGGGGTTAATTGTGACCCTTAACTTGTGACTAGCAAAACTGGTCCTGATTAGTGCTAGTCGGGTGATCAGCAGCTCACCCGATCTCTGGATCTGAGCTGGTGCCGCAGCCCTTGCCACCCACGTAGCCCTAGGCCTCACACTCCATTTACCAACACTTCCATGCTGGCTCCTGCTCCCCACCATCAGTCACAGGGACACGGGCCACAACCCCTCCGCTTACTACAATGGAGGGGGTGTGTCATTCCTCAACACACCTCCTCCATTGCAATGAATGGAGAGGGCATGTCAGCGCTCCTGTGACTGATAGCGGGTAACTCCTGAACTCATGTTCCGGCTGTGGATGACGCAGGAAGTGTGGGCTGGGATCCAGCAATCAGGTGAGTTACTGATTGCCAGACTAGCACCGATCAGCGCCTGAGGACAAAAAGTAAGTACACTTAGTTGACTTTTAGTTGCTGAATCACTTCAATGTCTTTCAGACCACCACTCTTCAGTATAACTCATTTTAGGTTATTTACTTTTTGCATATCTTGATTTGTTTCCACCCAGAATTTTCTTGATAATTTTCCCAGCAATGATGTTCTGTCCTTTATCGCAAGGATCTTCTTACTGTTTCAAATGATGACTGTTTACCCGCTGCTGGGGTATCTGGTCAGGGTGCAGCTCCTGGGCAATGTCTTTGGAAACACCTATCCAAGGTGAGTCATATGTATTATTGTGTGTCTCTATCTTGTGTTGCTGATCTAAGCCCATATATTTACAGGCAGGACCAGGAAGTCAGCCTCTATGTCCCCCTCAACCCAACATGTTTCTCAACACATGGTTCTGATCCTTTATTGTCCTTTTAGCAGGGTAGGGCTGGTATTCCATAATACAGAAAAGCTGCAAAAATACTTTTGATCTTGGGTTTCCTGCCTACATCAATGGCTAACGCGATATAGCAACTTACTACCACTGGTGATCACCAGAAAACCATACTCCCCTTACCCTTCGAAATATGATTCAGTATTGCGTCAGATCCTCACATTGAGATGTTCTCTTGCCAACTGCTTTGAAGCTCCAGATACATTTTCCAGGGCACACTATTGGAGTTTGCCCTGAGAAACACGTCTGAGGCTTCAGTGAAGTTGGCAAAAGAACATCACAATGTGAGGAAATGAGGTAGTACTGAATCATGTTTTTGAAGGGTAAATGGAGAGATAGGCTCCTATCATGAGGGAGGGAAGCATTCACTAATCGCAGTGCTATTATTTCAGCATGGTCTGGCTGGAAGTCCTGGGACCAACTGTAGGTGCATAGAAACATAGACGGTTGATGGAAGAGTCTGCCCTTATGTATATACTATATCTTAGGATAGATCTTATCCCAGGCATGTTTAAATTCAGTGACTGTTGATTTTTTAACTACCTCTGCTGGAAGTTTGTTCCAAGCATCTACTACTCTTTCTGTAAAATAATATATTCTAAGTATGTCTCACACCCTGCTTCGGAAATATTCATTACACTTGGGTTATGTCCAGTAGAGGGTGAACTTCTGCAGAGATGAATAGAAAAAAGAAGCCCCTCCCGGCCCACAAATACCTGGGACCTCCCAAACACCTCCCAGTAATCGTCTCTGCAGACGGCGAGCAAGTCAGAAGATGAAGTCTCCTCCTTGCACAGGGGGATTTCAGGTAGCCGGGATGACTCCCGGCCCTCTATTTTATCTATTTCCGCCCCGGATCCCTCTTTGATTTACCCTGCCTCCCAGCCTAGGCTGCTGGCCGGGCGAGGGTAGATGGCACCCTAGGTGCTTAGGAGCTAATGCTCCACCGTGAGACCCTATGCTAAAGGGTATGCGGTTAACCGGGTTGGTGATCCTGGTTTGGGATGCCCTGTCCGTTCCCCCATTTGCTACTGCTGTAGTTGGGGATAGCATCGGGAAGTAATCCTTCATTCATTAGATGCAATGAGTGTGTGTGTGTGTATGTGTGTTTTTAACTTTATTTTTAACTTTATTTTTTTTAACTTTACTTTTTAAGTTGCTCTGCCATGCGGCGGCCGTAGTGGGAGCTGGCCGCACTGTCATGGCGGCTGGTGAGGTGGCTGAAGGGAGCTTCTCCCTCTCCTTGCTGTGAGGAGAGGGGGCGCTGGCGGCGGCCCGCCCCACTCTCTCTCTGGCGGCGGCCCGCCCCACTCTCTCTCTGGCGCCCTCGGCGGCGCCCGGTTTCCTTGATGTGGAGGGGGCGGGGCCGGACGCTCTACGCTCTGGCGGCAGCCCGCCCCACTGTCTCTGGCGCCCTCTGCAGCGCCTGGTTTATTGACTGTGGATGGGGAGGGGCCGGGCGCTCCACGCACTGGCGGCGGCCCGCCCCACTCTCTCTCTTTGGCGCTCTCGGCGGCGCTCGGTTCCTTCAGAGGATGGGGCGGGGCCGGGCGCTCGACGCGCTGGCGGCGGCCGTCCCACTCTCTGGCGCCCTTGGCGGCGCCCGGTGTTCTTAACGTGAGGAGGGGGCGGGGCCAGGTGCGGCGCGCGATCTGCGCTGGCCCGCCCCTCTTCGTCTGCTTCCTCTGGCGTCAGATCGAGGATGGCCCCGGCTAAGTGAAGTTGCATGTCGGCTGGAGGTGAGTGCCCTGCGGAGCTTTGCTTGTCCTTTTTTTTAGGGCGCCTTATCCAGCGCCGGCCTAGAACACTGTGTAATCGTTTTGTCCCACCTTGCGGTTACTGGTATCATTACATATGACATTGGCATGCTATGTGGTCTTATATGCTTTATCTTTAATATTATATATTATTTGCCTCAATGTTATGTATATATATATATATATATATATATATATATATATATATATATTTATTTTCTATGTCTAGCCACACTCTGTTACTTCTGCTTGTATGAGTGCTTGTCTTGATACCTTATTTATGGGGGCCCCCCCTTGTCAATGTGTCCTGGGGTCCCTTGGGCTTGCAAATCCTCCCACTAACGGACTTAAGGGGCATCCCGGGTTGCTTCTAGCGTAATTCCCGCTGGTTAGTGCGACTACCATACAAATCACCATTTGGAGGCTCCCCTGGATCCGGGCTCTGGCTCCCTTCGTGGCAGTCCCAGCAGTGTGTGGGTTGGGGGGTATCCCTTGTTGGGGATACTGTGCTGGTGCATACTATGTGTTCAGCAGGCCATAACACGGCAGTCGGGGGCCCGGACGCCTGGGTCAGTGCCGCCGGCCTCATCGCCTACTCCACCTTATATTATCCGTACCCCATGTGACATGGTCATTAGCAGGGAGTCGCAATCTGATGTATGTGCTGGATTGGCCAACATTGATAAATTGTTTTCTAGCTCTGTGGCCAGGGTGGCCCCCGACTAGGAGAAGACATCTGTCACCGGCAGTGCTGGTTCTTGATGTTTATGATTCCCTTGACTGGTCTGTTCATTTTCCGCTTGCGGAAGGAACTGTTTACGGAATCTGATGGCTCTGAGGATCAGCAGTTTGGGATGCTGGTGCCGGGCAGGGGCTTGGGGATGCTGTGGCTACCCCCAAGTTCCTGGGCCATTTATTTGAGGTGCTGACTATTCCTCCTCCGGCGGAGTCCCCTCCGCAGAAAGCAAAAAAAAACAAAACAATTTTTTACTTGAGACCTCTAAGCCTCGTAAGGAGTGCCCAACTCAGTTTCATTTCTAATATGTGATTATTGCGGTTCGGGAGGGATCTAGCCTGCTTCCCGGTTTTCATCAGGAACGGGATAGGAGGTATCCCTGTCCGGTGGACACAGTGAGGCGCTGGTCGTCTCCTCCCAAGGTCGATGCGTCCGGTGCTGGGATTGTCCGACGCATCTGTGGTGCACTCAGATCAGATGGCTTGACATGCCCTTGCCGGCGTGGGTTCTGCCTTGCGGCCTGTTTGTATTTCTGTACTCACGGTTGTGGTTCTCAGGTCTGTGGTTTGGGGCCTGTTGAGGGGTCCCAGCTGGACCCAGCCAGTGCTGATTTGTCAGCGTTTTGGCAGCGTTTATGCGGTGTGTATAGTTCCTGATCATGGTCTTGTCTGCCTGGATGACACTATATGTCTGTATGGCGGAACCTCAGCTTTTCTTGTGGCTATACGACACTCTGTCTGTTTGCGCCGGTGGCGGCTAACATTGGCTACCCTTCGGGGTATGCGGCTGTTTGGAGTCATATTGGATCCAGTTGCGTAAGTGCTTTGATGGGGCAGGCCTCTGTCCTGGTGGTCTTTTTCTAGGGCCTTTTGTCCTCAAAAAGCCTTGCGTCTGTTTGGGATTTGAATTTTGCATTTTCTATTCAGGCTTGGTCTTCTGTTCATACCTTTTACAAGTTTTTGTACGGTTGATATGCGGGCCTTAGCGGATGCTGTTTTTGGCCGCAAAGTTCTACAAGCGGCAGGGGTTTTCATTTGTGCACTTTTGCCTGTTGGGATCCCCACCCTTTTTGGACACTGCTATTGGATGTCCCAAGTGTAATGAATATTTCCAAAGCAGGGTGTGAGACATACTTAGAATAATACCATTTTGTGATTACTCACCTGTAAAATGGGTATTATAAGTATGTCTCACACCCTGCTTCGCCCCACCCTGAGTTGTAACTTGGATCCTCTTTGGTGTTACTGTTTTTCTTGTAGTTTTTATTTTCTCTTTCTGGTCCCCTTGCTGCTTTCTTATACTGGGAGGTGTTTGGGAGGTCCCAGGTCTTTGTGGGCCGGGAGGGGCTTCTTTTTTCTATTAATCTCTGCAGAAGTTCGCCCTCTACTGGACATAACCCAAGTGTAATAAATATTTCCGAAGCAGGGTGTGAGACATACTTATAATACCCATTTTACAGGTGAGTAATCACAAAATGGTATTTTTCTAACATTGCTTTTGATCTTCCCCCCGACTAGCTTCAGGTTGTGCCCCCTTGTTCTATCATTAAGTTTCTTCCTAAAAACACTGTCTCGAATGAGTAAATATGTAAAGCCCCAACTGTCTCTGATTTCCAAGAGGGTTCAAATGATTTATTTTGCCTTTCTGATTTTGCAACTAAGGGTTAATGGTCATCATATTGACTTTGTTACAGAAAAGTCAGCAGCAAACAAAACAGTACATAGTTCTACTACCTGCAGAGCTAGCATTGGGATGGCAAAGTGGGCAACTGCCCCAGAGCCCTCATAAACACCCCCCCTCAGTGCCAGATATGGACTATTGCTTGACTGCAGTACTAGCTGACTTTGGTGGTCTCAAAATAACACATATTTAAATATTTAGCTGTTTTATGATTAATTCTATATGGTGTTATGTCTGACATTTTGTCCAAATTATTCATTAAAGTGGACCAAAACCCACGGCTATCGGCCTGGGAATCTATAAGATTCCTGGGCCGATCATTTCCCTTCCCCCGGGACATCCAAAATCAGGATGCCCTGCTGTGTGAAACCCCCCAGGTCGGCCATACACTCACCTTCTATCCCGGTCCAACGGCACGCGCCCGAGCTGCGGCCGCATCCCCACTACCCCTCTAGCAGGGCGCGTCCCCGGCGTGGGCGCATTTCCTGTTAGAGGGTAGCAGGGGATGCGGCCGTTAGCGCGCAGGGAGCCGCTCGCCTTAGATGAAGGCTTAGATGACGTGAGGTCAGCAGATCTGAGCGCACTTATTGGAAAATCGGCTGTGCGTGCCCCGTAGGAACGGGAAGAGGTGAGTTGTTTTCAGCGATCTGGGGGGTTTCACACAGCGGGGGCAAGGACCAAAACCCATGATAGTCACAATCCTGGGTTTTGGTCACCTTTAATCCAGCCTACGCTGTATTAAAGGTGAGTATATTGTTTTTTTTTTAATTTTTTAAGTAAAGTATGACTTAGTGAGTCTGTGTCAGCAAAGCTTTACGTCCCTGGGTGGGGTCATCTCTCACACCAGGGCTGCCATGCAGTGGGGCAGAGAGCTGAGTAACCCTCTGCTAGACTGGTGCGCTCATTACATGGCTGTTATTTCTGTGTTCAGAGGTGGCAAACCTCACTCCCCAGGCCTGTAAGGAGAGGGTAGGGAGGGACAGGGAGAACAGCAAATAAGCACATCACAAGATCAGAACACATGCAGAGTTTGAGTAAATCAGCATTCTGATTAGTATCTCACATGTTTTCACTCCCCCCATTCCCTCTTCTTTATCTGCTCTTTTCAGTCTTAAGTTTTTATTGTTGTCTGCTGTGTACAGTAGCTGTTTGACTTTGTGTGACTATTTTGTGTGTATTGTTTGGACTTTTATAATTATAAACTCTTTTTTTATTAAGTCACTTATGATTTTTTTGTTTCTTATTATTTTTAATTGAGATTCTGAAGGACTGCTGTGGCAATATTATATTTTCCCATTCAAATACTTGCCTAAATTGGCATGGTTGATTCCTTCCAGGAAGCAACCATCCAGAGACTTCCTTCCAGGGACTCCCCATATTCTAGTTGGGGAGTGGATAAAAAAAGTCCATAGGCAATGTTTAAGATGTAGAATATAATTACCCATAAGGTAATGGTTGCCTTTGTGGCTCGCTGGCTAGACCAGAACACTTGAGGTGGCCTAACACACTGTTGAGGCTGGGGAATTACACAGTCCCTTGGATTAGGCATTGTCAGAACTGTTCACGGAGTTAAAGTGGATCAAACCCCACGATGATCGGCCAAGTTGGGCAAGTAGAGAAGTGTGCAGACTTAGTGGTCTCCACAGCTTCCATTGCCACTTTGTTTTTCTCCATATCCATTCTGGGACACTGATACTCGTGGGGTTAACACTCAGCCAACATATGGGAACTGGAAACATTGAAACCTAAGTCTCCTCCCGGCTGATATATACAGAGTCTGTGCCCGCCTTCTCCCAGTGTTCTCTTTCAATTTGGATCAGGAAGGACTGCAAGCCAGATGCGAAGCATATTTTTTTTAACTTATTTTTCACATTTATTTTATCTTTTGTTGTTGTAGTTTTACGGGGCTCTAACCCATTTTGACTTCCAGCCATCCTTGGTAAATCTGTCAGAACCGCATGCCTACCTAATGAGTAACGTTCCTCATGCCAGCCATGGACCACATGGGCAGGCTGACATATGTCCATTATTACTGGTCGCCTTATGGCGTCCTGGTCCTGGTCAGCCAATACAGCCTCCAAGTGGGCCTTCTTTTAATGAGGAAGGCCACAGGTGCAAATTCCACTAGCCTGCTTTAGAAGAGAAAGGCAAATACTATGTTTAAGAGGCCTTTGTCCTTTTCGGATGTTTGGCAGTTATGTGGTAGGCAAGCAGTAAGTTGGCGCTTCCAGAAAGCGAAGGCTGCATGGTAGGTCCCAAGTCTCTCTGGCAGAATATTGCCCTGTGTTTGGTGCAGGTCAGGCCTCAAGAATCTAGGTCCAGGAGGTAGTCTTCTCCTGGTTCAAGTTTTGGACCCTGCCCCCCCCCCCCCCCCCCCCACACACACACATACAGGTTTGTCCCATCCTAGCTCTCCCGGACAGCAAAAAAATGTGGTGGCAAGCAGGAGACCACCTGGTAGAGACAGGGACAAAAATATAGGTTAATCTCAGAAAATTTTGTATAGAGTCATGAGGCACATCATTGCATCCCTGGAGAAGGAGGAATTATTGGCAACAGTGGACACATAGGACTCCTATTTCCCCATTCCAATGTTTGTGGGCCACCATAGGTTTGTGCTGTTCACAGTGGACTTACATCATTTCCAGTTTATGGCATTCCCCTTTGGCCTGTAGCCAGTTCCAAGTGTGTTCACAAAGGTCTTGGTAGAGATCATGGCATGGCTGAGGCACCAGAGGATTCAAATCACTTTCTGTCTGAACAATCTCCTCAAAAGGGCACCATGCAGGGGGCGTTATGGGATGTGAAGATGGAGAGTTTTGGGTGGGTCATTGACTACCCCAAGTCTCAGGTTGTACCAGCCAGAATGTGTTCCTTTTTGGGCATGACACTGATCAGGCCAAGACTTTCTTCTTGAGGAAAAGCATCTGACACTGCAGAGCACTTGAGGTCAATGTTGCCGACCATACGAAAGGCCATGCAGCTGTCCGGGCTGATGGTGTCCCCATAGAGGCGGCTCTATGGAGCCATACCAGGTCGTTGGTAGTTGGAGCTACTGTTGAGTTGTAACAAAACAGTGAAATCCTTGGACCATCATATCCAGCTGACAGACCCTGGCCTTTCCTTAGAACATCCCAGTATGTGAAACCCTCATGAGACACCGCAAGCCGCATCTTTGGATTGTGAATGCGCTCCCATCCTCAGCCATTAAGATTGTGTTGCTGGGGATTCGCCCACTGCGTTTCCAGTTGTCCTGCATGTAAACAGAATCATTTGCCCAGCATTAGATATGCATGGTAAACTGCTCTGATTGGATGAGAGCCTGCTCATGTGCCACTGAACCGGTAAGAGGTGAGTTGTTCTGGGCAATCTGGGGATTTCACACATCGTGGCATCCCAGTTTGGGATGCCCCAAGAAAAGGAACTAGAATAAAGGACGTCAAAATCCTGGGTTTTGTTCCGCTTTAAAGAGGAACAACCACTTCTGCAGAGTCTGTAAGAGTGTCCAGTACACTCACCTTGCCAGAGATCCCAAGCCACATTTCCAGGCAACGGGTGCATCCCCACCACCCCTTAAGCTATGCTTGTCCCTGTGTCAGGCATTTCTGAATGGAGTGGCCCCTGCTGTGCCATGAGAAAAATTTGATTTTCAGACAATCCCGAGAGATACACACAGCGGGGCATCCCAAATTGCGATTCCTCACCAAAGAGGAACAATCTTGGGTTTACTTCCTCTTTAAATAACCGAGAACCCTAACAAAAAGAAAGCACTAACCTTACACCACAAACAACTTATTATTTATATGTAGTGACGTGGAACAGGTAAGTAGAAAAACAACTCACAGGCTGCATGCCTGTTGCATATCAGAGACTCATGGAGGATTGTATATAATGGGGCATTTTTAGTGCTTTATAGATATTACAGGTTATATATTGGTATCTTCTATTTTTGTATTCTAATGCATTATTTAACCCAACGTTCTTCAGCTTTTTCCATGTTGTGGGACTCAACATCGCTGTGGTTGGTGTCGGCGTGGTCATGGCCAGGTTCTACCCTAACATTGGAGGAATAATTCGGTAACGAATTTTTGTTTTTCATTTTCAACGCAAAGTTGTATTATTTATTGCAGTGTTATGCTTTGTGCATAGTGTATAGAAACCTAAAATATTACAAGTGAAGTATAACAGGGATGTAAAGCTTTTACTCGGGAGTGCAATAGGAATGAGAGCCGTGCATTTATGACTCCTCAGCCGGCCTGATTTCCGGTGCCCGGGGCATCCTGACTTAGGATTCCCTGCTATGTGATGAAATCTTCCGGACCAACCTTGTTTACTCCGTTCACGAGAGATCCTATGGCACATGCACAGGCTGCGGCGCCATGCTCTGCTTCCCTCTGGATGATGCGTGCACCAGCACCAGACATTTCTGAATGGGATACGCACAGCCAAAGAGAAGCTGCTAAACTACCATTCAGGTTTCCTAGCTACTTATGCATATGGATGAACTTGATGGACATATGTCTTTTTTTAAATCATATTAACTATGTAACGTGTGCCATGAGATCACTGAGTGAAGTACATGACCCGTAGAAATTCACACAACATTGTATCCCAAATCGTGATCTTCTGGTACCCTCACAGCCTTCTACAGTGGGACATCGCAGAGGACACAATGGTTGATAAGGTTGCGGCACTGGAGCAGAGGGAAGGAGTGTAGAGAATGTTGAAGCAGAGGGGTTTGCCTGCCACATGCACCTCTTGCATATTCATCCTTTAGGTGTAGGTTAGTTCACACTGGCATATTGCAATAGCGGGGCCATTTTAATTGATCAGCGATCGCCCCGCAAATGCTGTAAATATTTTTCTATGGAGCCATTCACATAGGTGATAGTTATTAGGACAGCATTGTGAACGCAGCCTTAGGGTTCTGAGCTGGTTTCCTTTATGTAACAATAGTAAATGCCCAGGGTCATAAGCTGCAAATGGCTGATGCCTGGACCTTGTCCAATCTGCTGATGCGATATTAAACTATAAAATAATCCACATTCTGTATCTATTTTTTTTTTCTCTTCTCAGGTTTTCTGGAGCTGCCTGTGGCCTTGCATTTGTCTTTGTCTACCCTTGTCTCATCCACATGATTGCTCTGTACCGCAGCCAAAGGCTCACATGGTATTCTGCGGTCATACATGTCTCCATCATTATTCTGGGTATTGGGAACCTGGTTGCACAATTCCTCATGTGAAGAAACTTTGTTTAAACATTTGTACTATCAGCTGCTACTTCTGTAGAGACTGAACATGGGCGCGATACAGTGAATTTCTACGCGTCACATTGGAGCAGCGTTCATTCCTTGTTCTGTACACTGTCCATAAGTGATGTCACAATGTATTATATGTATCTATTATAGTGACTATTTCCAAATTTGGGGTAGTTCTCCATCTTCATTGCTGCTGATTGTTATATTTGCCATTGTTTCCTAAAGTGGTCTCTAAATGCCATCAGAGGTGCATGTTTTGGGTTATTTTAAGTAGACCGTAAACCCCACATTTATTTTGTGTATGAAATGAAAGGTATGCTTTCCAGCTCTGTGCAAGAAGTCCTCATCCCAGACAGGAACCAGGTCCCGTTGATGTTGCAGCTTTGTAGCCGCAGGGCTACATGGGTGACCCTTTTATTATTTGGACCCTGGAGATCCACTTTCAAAGAACTGTAGAAAGGAGTGTGGGAGATGCTGCTGGCCTCATCTTACATAGGTGCTGCTGTTCTAAAATAAGAATCCATTTCCTTCCATCTAGTTTCAGAAATGTGTATTGACCAGGGAGTCTAAACCAGTGGTATGGGTAGAGAATAAGGGCCTTACCTTGTACTTCGCACATGCCCAGTATAAGTGCATGGTAAACACTGGGAGTGCTGGAAGTCTACCTAGTAAAACAAGGAACAAGGAACACTTTCCTTTTAAACTCCCCATAAAAAATCCTAAATACCTTATCTCCCTCACAGCTGCTTCTCTAATGTCTGACTGTCTAACCCAATCCCATTGCATCCAGATCGGCCATTAACTGCATATAGAGGGGGCGTGCAGGGACATTGCCTGGGACTCCCTTTTTGTTGCAGTGAATAGAGCGCGGCATGCTCCAGTCACTGTGACAGAGGTGGGACTAGGCCTCGTTCACCTATTTGCTTGCAAGAAATCCCCAGGCGCATGCACGTGGCACTTGATCTTGTGAATGAGAATGTGACACCTGGAACTAAAGTAAAACGCTGAAGGGAAGAAAAGGGGGCAAGTATTTATGTTTTTTCAGGCTGTATATTTTTTAGCAAGATAAAAAAGAAAGTGAACTGTATTAATGTCACTAGGCAAGGTTTAAACCAGATTAAAGGACAAGTATTATTTTCCTGCTCTTTCTGGTGAGGGGTTGGATATATATCATTACATTTCCCTACTGCTGAGAGTGGTCGTTACATTATGATACATTGTAACTAATTTGTTAGCTAGACTAGAATACGACTTATCACAATATAACAGCAATTCTCAGAAGCAGGCCGAATGTAGCAAATTTAGAAGCTAAGAGCCAGAAGATGTCTTTAATGAAAATATGTTTAAAATGGACCAAACCCACCCTGAAGTTTAAGAGACCTCATGGCAGGCATACTCGCTCCCCCCCGGGACATCCAGATTCGGGATGCCTCCTGTGTCAACCCCTCCCCAGGTCACCCAAAACCTCACCTTCGTTCCCAGTCCAAGGGCACATGCGCGAGCAGTGGCTGCATCCCCGGTATCCCTTTAGCAGGGTGCATGCCCGCGCCAGGTACACTCCCTGGTAAAGGGTAGCGGGGGAAGCGGCTGCCAGCGTGCTCGGATCCACTAACATTAGACGTGCTCCAGGACGAAGGGGCTGGAGCGAATCCAAGTGCGCTGACTGGACAAGAGGGCTGCACATGCACCGTAGGCCGAAGGGTAAGTCAGATTGTGACCTGGGGGGTTTTACACAGTGGGGCACCCCCGATCAGGGTGCCTGAGGGGAAAAGACCAAAACCGAGGATAGTCAACATCCTTTTTGGTCCACTTCAACCCTTTGCCAGAAATAGCTGCCAATTGGTATCCTGGATGTTGAGAGTTATGTATTGAACTAAAATTGTGTCTACAAGATCACTTTCCCAAACTGTGCGTCTCCTAGTATAGCTGACCCAGAATTAGAGTTGTAGGCATCAGCTGGTGTAAGTGTGCAGCAGCTTTTGATCCCCCAACAAATTGTGACCCAGTATGAAGTAGGTGAGTATCACTGTGGTGCTAGGGGGGGGTTACACTGTGCAGGTCATTAGTAAAGTCAAATAAAAATCATTCCACTCTTTGTCCATAACACAAGGGTGCGTACCTTAGGGAAAGCTGGGAAATAAGGCTAGAACTACAGTTTTATGAGAAAGCAGAGGAATCGGCTCTCTTGGGGGTAATTATTACTGATTTTTAAACTTGGCTTACAGATGTTCTTTAAATGGCTGACAGTAGGCAAAAGAAACCACTTACCTTGCCCTTTTGCAGGATTGATCCATCATAGTTCCACTGGCTGCAGTTTGTTCATGTGATGTGAGCTCTAATGTTAGGGGCTCCTCCAGGGCTGTCTGTGGCATGTTTATCGATATATCAGTACTGGCCATCTTTGGTGCATGTCTCTGCTTCCAGTCCACGAAAGATCCCGTTCCCCTGTGCCTGGAAGCAGGGGTGAACTCCATCACCACCCAGGGATTGTGCTCTGTCAATAGGAATTGCCAATATTGTAGCAGAACTACAATGCCAATTTGCGATGCCCCACTGTGTGAAACACCCCTGCTTCGATGGGTCTGCTTACCTCTTATTTGTTGGAAAGTGCAGGTGAAGGGAAAAGTTGCTTTAAATTATTATCTGTAAAACCATTTGAATTTCACCCTCTAGGTAATTGTATGTTTTATAACCTATATGTCAAATGTATTATAGAGTTTTATTTTATTAAAACAATAGAATTGCCCCCATGCTCGCTTGTGGTTATCATGGTTGAAATTGTGGGCTTTGGCCAGCCTGTCTTTCTAGGGATTGGCAGATTGAATAGCGGGGAAGAAGGGTCTCGCAATAAATATTACAAAAATGTTTTACGGGTAGACAATGGTTATAACTGCCGGGAAGAAATGTTCCTTTTTTTTTTGGCTGGATTTGTTTTCAATAAATCCAAGATCATTGGTATGCGGCGCCTGCATCAGCCAGTTACAGATCCACCACCATTATTCAACATAATACCGTATTTTATGCCCCATAAGACACACTTTTATTCCCCCAAAAGTGGGGGAACCATATGTATGCACCTTATCTGCTGCCTATGGGAATGGGAGGGAGGAATGCCACAATGCCTATAGAGAATCGGAAGGGCTTATGCCACACTGCCCTCAGGGAATGGGAGGAGGGGGATGTCACACTGCCTATGGGAATGGGAGGGAGGGATGCCACAATGCCTATAGAGAATCGGAAGGGCTTATGCCACACTGTCCTCAGGGAATGGGAGGAGGGGATGTCACACTGCCTATGGGAATGGGAGGGAGGAATGCCACAATGCCTATAGAGAATCGGAAGGGCTTATGCCACACTGCCCTCAGGGAATGGGAGGAGGGGATGTCACACTGCCTATGGGAATGGGAGGGGGGATGCCACACTGCCTATGGGAATGGGAGGGAGGAATGCCACACTGCCTATGGGAATGGGAGGAGAGGATGCCTTTCGCCTATGGGAATGCGAGGGGGGAATGCCACACTGCCTGTAATTGGGGAGTTCTGCATCTTGCCTATTTGGTTCACAACATTATTTTTACAGGTGAGGTGCATTATTTTTCCAATGAGGTAAGAATAATTGTTTAAAAGTTTGGAAACCACAGCACTCTATGGGATATGCATGGACAAAAATACTTATAGTATTATAGTATAGTGTTGTTTCCATTTTAGACAATTATTCCCATCTCATTGGAAAAATTCTGCACCTCACCTGTGAAAATGCCCCATCACATTTCACACAAGTGATTTTATTTTAGGAAATATTATTTTTATTATTTTTAATTTTTATAGTGCTGTACAAAGCAGTACACACATACAGTACATGTACTAAGATGCTACAAAGGGAATGTTATAAAGATGTACAAGACATACAACAGAAGAAAAAAGACCCGCCTTACAAACTTACAGTCCATCACAAGAAATTCTAAAAATTAAACTTATTAAAATTATTACTGCTTTATTTTGCACTAAACACACTGAACAAGACCAATAAAAGATATTCTTATGCGAAAATAAATTATTACCAATAAACAAAGTTCCACCCCATGAATTGGGGCCTAAGGACTATCCATAAGGTATATACACATTATTCTGACCACTTCCTACTTCGACAGCAGCTCAGGAAGGAAGTCACTTGGTGAGTACCGTACATAAGGTGTGTGATAGGCTGAGGCTGTGTGCACACACATATCTCATTGCTGTTACAGGAAAAAATGGTAATTAATCAGAGATGCAAGAAGCGAGGGGGGGGGGGTTATTTGTTTGTCGGCAAAGGATGACAGGTTTTTCTGAAACTGCGCAGTGTGTGAACTGTTTGGGTGTTGCTATGATGAGTAGGGGTGTATAGGGGAAAATTGCAAATAAGTGATGTAAAGATGTGCCATTGATGTGAGATGTTCAGTGGATGTTCACATCCACTATGAAGCTGATACACTGCAGCAGGGGTGCACAACCTTTATTGGTCTAGGGTCCACACTGTTGTATTGTTCCACTTCAAGGGGCTGCAAAAAATGTAAGCAGCGAATGCCTTTATGTATATACAAAGGTGAGCAAAGGTGGCTGGAAAAGGTGGGTAGAATTGAGGTGAGAATGAATGGGCAAAGGTAAGGCAGGGAGAGGTCATTTCAGCAGAGGTTACCGTATATACTCGAGTATAAGCCTAGTTTTTCAGCCCACTTTTTGGGCTGAAAAAAGCCGCCTCGGCTTATACTCGAGTCCAGGGGCGGACTGCCAGGGAAGGCCGCAACCCTCAACCCAACAGATGCTGGAGGGTGAGGGGCGGCCGCTACGGGTCCCTGCTGTACCCGCTGCTGCTGCCGCCGCCGCTCTCATACACACAAACACGCACACACATTCACACACTGACCGGCACTTCAAGGCTGCTGCGTGCTGGTCGTCAATGGGCGGCGTCCAATGTTTTCATTGGACGCCGGCCATATGGGGCACGCCCACCGACGGCCAGCGCGCAACAGCCAGGAAGTGCTGGTGTGTGTATGAGAACGGCGGCGGCTGGCAGCTGCCAGGCGGAGCTGAATGGAGGGTGTTGTGTGCCGAGCGACCTGCAGGAGGAGGAGGGGAGGGGGACCCCGCTGCCCCTCTGCAGGGTAACCTGTGCGTCTGAGAGCGGCGGCAGCAGCAGGTACCCACAGTGTGTGTGTCTCTTTCTGTGTGTGTGTGTCTCTCTCTTTCTGTGTGTCAACTCCAATTCCAATTGAAAAAAGCCGCCTCGGCTTATACTCGAGTCAATAACTTGTTCCATTTTTTTGTGGTAAAATTAGGTGCCTCGGCTTATATTCGGGTCGGCCTGTACTCGAGTATATACGGTAAGTGGAAAGGAGTGAGGTGGGCAGAAGTGAGATGGTAAGAGAAGCAATGGACAGAGGTGGGTGGGAAGGAGTAGGCAGAGGTAAGGGAGAGGAGAATTGAGCAGAGGTGAGGCAGGAAGAAGTGAGGTGGCCAGAGTTGAATGAAGAAGACTTGAGCAGAGGTGAGACAGTAGAAGTGATGGATCAAGGTGAGGTGGTAAGAGGTAGAGGTGAGGCGAGTGGAGGTAAGATGGAAAGAAGTAAGTAGAGGAAGGTTAAAGTGAACACAGGTAAGGAGGAAAGAGGCAAAGGTGAGCTGTGATGAGTCTACTTAGGCATCTCCAGACACGGCCAGCACAAACAACGCTCCAGTAGCACATGTGTGTCACCCACCTCTACAGATAGGTGACCCACTTTCTGCTTCGGAATTTAGAGACACGCTGCTCTCTAGTGACAGCTGCTTACACTGCAGGACATCTCTGCTCACGCCTTAGGGGTGCTGGAGGGCGCAAGTGAGGGCAGTGCGGGCCACAGGTTGTGCATCTCACAACGAAAATGATCCAAGGGCGCTACCTGACATTTGTCTAAACCTGGGATGCACAGCCTGCAGCTTACACAGCCATCAGTTGCAGCCCAAGGACTTTGGCCTATTTGTACCAACCTCTTCCCACCTCAGCCCAAATCACCTTTCTCTTCCTGACCCACCTCTGCCCACCTTATCTACCTTACCTTTTCCCACCTCACCTTTTTTTTGTCTGACCCCTGCCTAATTCTTGCAACCTCACTTCAGCCCGCCTTGGCTGCGGTTCCATATCAACCAAACTCTACCACCTGTCACTGTAGGAGACATAGACTTTATTCTGTTGACAATCTGGGGGCTTCTAGAATCACTGAAGCCCCAGCTACAGGTGTTTCTTTATTCTAAGTGTGCCATACACTCCACTTCGATCTTCATGACATGTGGGTAATCTCCAGTAGAGGGCGAACTTGTGCAGAGATGAATATGCAAAAAAAGAAAGCCCCTCCCGGTCCATATATACCTGGGGCCTCCCACCAATTTCCCAGTTCTTTCTCTGCAGGTAAGGCGACAAGACAGAAGATGAAGACTTCTTTTACTTGCAGGTAAGTCGGGCGCGCCCGGCCGTTTATTGTCCCTATTGTTGCCAGGACCCTTTCTAAATTGTCCCTATCTGAGCCTCCCAGCTTAGGCTGCAGTCCTGGTGAGGGTAGGAGCACCCTATGGGTGCGGAAGGAGCATTGCTGCACCGTGAGGCCTCATTATGGGGTAGGTGGTTACCCAGGTTTTGGTGATCCTGGTGTGGGATGCCCCGTCCCTACATGTCTGTGGCCCTATTCGGGCTGGGTCCCTTACTTCCCTCTGGGGGGGGGGGGGGCTAGCGGGCCGTCATCCTCGGCCTCTCCCTTTTACTGTATATATATATGTATATATGTGTATGTGTGTTGGTGTTACCACTGTAAGTTGTGTGTGTGTGTGAGTTGGTGTGGATCACCTGGAAGTTATTCCTTGATGAATTGGTGCTGTTGCTTGGCCTAGCCTGCTGTGGTTTCTCCTGTTAGCCTGGGGAGCTTCTCTCCCTCAGGCTGTGTTTAGATAAGGGGGCGGTGCCGGGCGCTCGGCGCAGCTGCAGTAGCCCCGCCCCCTTGTTCGGCGCGTTTTCTGAAGGGCCTCCCTGGCCAGATCCGCGCTGCTGGGAGGGGGGTGGAGCCTGGAAAAGCGCGTCTTTGGTGCTGGCCTGCCCCCCTTCTCTTCCTGCTTTTTCCTGATCACCTCAGAGATGGGGGCCATCTTGCTGCATTGCTGCTGCTGTAGTTTCTGGGGACAATAAGGGCCTGGTGGCCACTTCATTAGTTATTTGGGGGTCCCTCTCTGGTGGGGGCCCCCCTATGGCACAGGCTTATGCTTTTTTTTGTCATTTTGGTATATATATATATATATATATATTTATTTATTTTTTTTTTTTTTTTGAATGATACGCTGTATAGTAACTGATATGCCTTTGCAGATTGCTTCATAATAGTGCATATTAAGGGGTTCCTCCTGGTCCTGGGGTCCCAAGTGTTAAATTGATCACCTTAAATCCTCCCACTGGGACTTTTAAGGGGCATCCCGGGTTGCTTAGGCATAATTCCCTGTGACTGACAAAAATCACCTTATGGAGGCTCCGCAGGATACTGGGCTCGGGCTGCCTCTGGGACAATCCGAGCCATGTGTGGGGTGTGGGGTATCCCTTACGGGGGAGAATGTGCTGATTTGTATACCATGTGCACAAAAGGCCATAACGCTGCAGTCCGCTACCCAGCCTTCTGGGTCGGCTCCTCCCGCTTCATCGCCTTCCCCTCCCTGCCTTATCCGTACCCCAAGTGTCATTGGTGCCAGCGGGGAGTCGCACTCTGATGTTTGTGCTAGGTTGGCCAGCATCGAGAAATGTATTGTTAGCACGGTGGGCAAAAAGGCCCAGGCTAAAAAGAGACATTTGTCGTCGGCCCAGCCCTTGTGGGATGTTGACGATGATTCCATTGATTTGTCGGATTATTCCACTTTACAGGAGGGGGAATTGTATGAGGAAACGGAGACTGACTATGTACAGTCTGGTGATGCTGATGTCGGGCAGGCGCTGGGGGATGCCGTTGATACGGCCACTGTTTTGTCACATCTATTGGAGGTGTTGGATATTGACCCGCCTGAGGCGACTCCTCTCAAGAAGGGGGAATTTTTTGGGGCCCGCAAGTCCCGTCTGGAATTCCCTACCCAGGGTCATTTTGATGCGCTGATCCTGAAAGAATGGGAAAGGCCCAGTCGGCTTCCTGGTGCTCCTCAGGGATGGGATAAGAAGTATCCTTTCCCGGTGGAGGCGGTTAAGCGATGGTCTTCTCCTCCCGAGGTCGATGCACCAGTTTTGGGTTTGACTAACTCTTCTGTGCTGAACACCCCTGACGCCACTTCCCTTAAGGATGGCGAGGACAAGCGCCTTGATCAGATGGCGTGTCACGCATTTGCCAGCGTGGGCTCGGCCCTGCGGCCTGTTTGTGCATCTGCCCTAGTGTCGCTTGCTACCAGGTCTCTTATCAGGGACTGGCTGAATGACGCTCAGTTTGATCCGGCTAGCGATGAGTTTGCTACCCTTAAGAGATGTGAATTGTTCATGGGTTTTGTCTTGGCTGCTATGGAAGATTATATTGTCATGTGTAGCAGGACTTCAGCCCTATTGGTGGCTATGCGCAGATTGGTCTGGCTCCGACAGTGGACGGCGGATTTTGGGGCCAAGAAGTCGCTTACAGCTCTTCCCTTCCTGGGTGCGCGGCTGTTTGGAGATAAATTGGATGCTGTTGCTAAGGGAGGTAAGTTACCTCAGTGGAAGAAACAGTGCCGTCCCTTTCGGGGGGCTGGCTCATTCACTCCTTCCTTTCGAGGGGCCAGAGCAGCTAGAGGTTTGGCCTTCTCGGGTGGCAGGGGCTCGTCCTGGAACAGGGGCAGAGGTCGGGCACGTCCCGCGGCTGCCTGGGGTTCCAAGTCCAAGCCCGCCGTTAAACCGCCTCAGCAATGAAGGGGCGCCCTCACCCGCACGGGTGGGGGGACGGCTGCGGCTCTTCTTCCAGGTCTGGGCCCGGGAGGTCACAGACAATTGGATTCTGGAAGTGGTCTCCTCTGGGTACAAACTGGAGTTCGAGTACTGGCCGCCACCAAGATTCTTAAGGTCTCGGGTGCCCTCTGACACTCAGGCTGCACAGGGGCTCCTGTTAGCAGTAAAAAAACCTTCTGGACATGGGAGTTATTTACCCAGTGCCTCAGTTGAAGAGAGGCAGGGGTTACTACTCCAACCTTTTAACGGTTCCCAAAAAGGAGGGTTCGGTGAGACCCATTCTAGATCTCAAGGTTCTCAACAGGTTTATCAGAGCCAAAAAGTTCTGCATGGAGACTCTGCGCTCGGCTATCAATTCCCTTCGCCAAGGGGATTTTATGACATCCATAGACATCAAGGATGCGTATCTGCATGTTCCGATTTTTCCGGCGCATTAGAGATTCCTCCGGTTTGCGGTGGAGGATCAACATTTTCAGTTTGTAGCCTACATTCGCATTGTGCCTTATCTAGACGACCTGTTGATCTCAGCGTCTTCCCTCAGTCAGGCGGAGCTGGACACCCACCAGGTGGTGTCGACTCTGGAGAGGTTCACGAGTCGCGAGTGATTTCATTTCTGGGCATGAATCTGGATACCATGTTTCTGCCCCAGACCAAGGTGCAGGGGATTCAGGATCTGATCAGGCTTCTTTGGGCCAGTCCTTGTCCCTCTATCCGACAGGGGATGAAACTGGTGGGCTTGATGGTGTCCTCCTTCGAGGCGGTACCGTTTGCAGAATTTCACATGAGATCTCTTCAACTTCACCTATTGAAGCATTGGGACAGGTGTCCGCAGTCATTGGATCAACCTTTCAGGATGTCTCCCAGGGTTTGGCAGTCCCTTTGGTGGTGGCTGGAGTCGAGCAACCTGTTGAAGGGCAGATCCTTTCTGGTCCCCTGTTGGGAGACGGTTACCACAGATGCCAGCCTGTTGGGCTGGGGAGGTTATTGGAAAAGTCATCAGTTCAGCGGGGTGGGGGGTCCTCAGGAGGCTCACATCCCCATCAATGTCTTGGAGCTCAGAGCCATCCGACTGGTTCTGGCACGGCTGACCTCACATTTACAGGGTCTACCGGTTCAGGTTCGTTCAGACAACCGAACGGCTTACATCAATCACCAAGGAGGGACTCGCAGCAGGAGTGCCCTCAGGGAAGTCTCTGATCCTGCACTGGGCGGAGAGCAATGTTCCTTGCATTTCGGCAGTCTACATTCCAGGAGTGGAGAACACGGAGGCTGATTCCCTGGGCAGGGAATCCTCTCACCAAGGAGAGTGGTCTCTCAACCCCGAGGTTTTTCTGGATCTTTGCCGCAAGTGGGGGACTCCGGAGGTGGATCTCTTTGCCTCGAGGCACAATCACAAGCTTCCGACCTTTGTGTCTCTTTCTCAGGATCCTCTATCTCTGGCAGTGGATGCCTTGTCCCTTTCTTGGAAGGATCTGGGTTTTCTGTACCTGTTTCCTCCCGTCTCCATGCTGGGCAAGGTAGTTCGCAAACTGGTTCTATAAGGGGCTCCAGCAATTCTTGTGGCTCCAAGGTGGCCAAGAAGGGTTTGGTACACAGACGTTGTAAGGCTGGCCTTAGATCAGTACTGGCTTCCCATGTTGCCGGATCTGTTATCTAACGGTCTACTACTTTACCTCAATTTACAAACACTGGCTTTGACTGCTTGGCTGCTGAAACCTTCATTCTGAAGGAGGAAGGTTTGTCTGCGGCCGTTGTTCAGACCTTGATTAGAGCTAGGAAACGGTCCTCTTCTGGCATTTACTATAGGACTTGGAGGTTCCATATTGATTGGTGTGCGGCTAGGGCCTTGCCTTGTAGGGTGTTTTCGATTCCTAGGATTTTGGAGTTTCTTCAGCATAATCTGGATCTTGGGTTCCAGCTTAGTACTTGAAAGGACAGGTTTCTGCTCTGTCTGTTTTCTTCCAGAGGTCTTTTGCCTTACACCCGCTGGTTAAGACCTGTTTGGGATTTGAATTTGGTTCTTTCGGCTCTCCAGGGTCCGCCTTTTGAGCCGCTACAGGACATTGCTCTTTCGGTTCTCACTCAGAAGGTTGCTTTCTTGGTGGCTATTACCTCTGTTCGGCGTGTCTCTGAGTTGGCGGCTCTGTCGATTCAGGCCCTTTACTTTAAGAGACACCAGGATAAGGTGGTTTTTCGTTTTAAGCCAGATTTCCTTCCTAAGGTGGTGTCTGCTTTCCACCTCAATCAGGATATTGTTCCTTGTGTCCTAAGCTTAACAATGACAAGGAGAGGGTTCTGCACAATTTGGATGTTGTTCGCTGTGTGAAGTACTATTTGGTGACTACTTCTTCCTTCCGCAAGACGGACGCTTTTTTCGTGGTGCTCTGTGGGCCCAGGAAAGGTTTGGCGCCTGCTAAGTCTACGATTAGCA
Source organism: Gastrophryne carolinensis (assembly GCA_027917425.1). Classification (NCBI taxonomy): domain Eukaryota; kingdom Metazoa; phylum Chordata; class Amphibia; order Anura; family Microhylidae; genus Gastrophryne; species Gastrophryne carolinensis. The sequence continues at coordinate 591,530,698 of CM051234.1, forward strand.
AATGGATTCGTCAGGCCATTGTTGGGGCCTATTCTTCTAAGGGGAGGACTCCCCCCTTTTAGGGTCACTGCGCACTCTACTCGTGCTGTTGGTGCATCCTGGGCTTTTGAGCACCAGGCTTCTGTTGAACAAGTTTGTAAGGCTGCTACTTGGTCTTCCCTTCATACTTTTTCCAAGTTTTACAAGGTTGATGTGCGGGCTTCAGCGGATGCTGTTTTTGGCCTCAAGGTTCTGCAAGCTGCAGTGGTTTGAGTTGGTACATTCTTTACTGTTTCTGGTTCCCACCCATGACGGACACTGCTATTGGATGTCCCACATGTCATGAAGATCGAAGTGGAGTGTATGGCACACTTGCAATAATACCGTTTTGTGAGTACTCACCTGTAAAACGGGTATTATGAGTGTGCCTACACTCCACTTCGGCCCACCCCTTTTTTCAGGTATTCTGGAGCTTTTATATGGTGAACCATTGGTTTTGATTGTTAAGGTTATAATTGGTTCTTCCTGGTCCCCTTACTGCTTTTTTACACTGGGAAATTGGTGGGAGGTTCCAGGTATATATGGACCGGGAGGGGCTTTCTTTTTTTGCATATTCATCTCTGCACAAGTTCGCCCTCTACTGGAGATTACCCACATGTCATGAAGATCAAAGTGGCGTGTATGGCACACTCATAATACCCGTTTTACAGGTGAGTACTCACAAAACTGTATTTTTACCCATATAGTCCTTAATTTGGGATGCCCTACGTGTGAAATCCCCCTTTCCAGCGAACCCACGGTGCATGGACAGCTGGCCAGTCACTTGATCATGGCACGCAGAGCGTCAGGAAAGGCTGAATGAAGCGCATTCCACTGGCCACTCCTCCCGTTCCTTTTCCACAGCTAAGAGTATAGCAGGGATGCAGCCTGCACATGTGCTGCGGGATCACCCGTGAGGTTAGTATACCAGGCGATCCCTGGTAATACACACAGCAGAGCATCCTGCAAAGAGAGAGACTACTGGTCCTAGAGCCTTACCCCAAATAAATCTTTAGCCAACCCCAAATAAATCTTTACCCTTGAACCATTTTCATTGAATCTTTCTCCTTGTCCTTGAACTCTTCTTTGGAGGCCAGCAAGACCGTGATCAGGGTAGTTTCTAGGCAAAATAGCACTCAGTGCGGGAAGGATTCTGCCCCCTCCTCACCCACCCTATGGGGCTGTTGCTGTGCCTTTACCATAGCAGCCGGCAGTAGCCCCTTCCTATGACTGAGCCCAATATGGGGGGATAAGAGGCGCTAATAAGGGCACTGACTCATCTGAAAAAACACAGGATGGCTGGGATATAGGCGCCCCAGGCAATTGCTCTGGTCACCCTTCCGTAGAAACACTGGCCACTTTCATTCTGCTAAGAAGGAACCTCGTATAGTTGCTGGGCATTCTCCTTACTCAAGGAAATGTGAAGAAGACGGAGGTGGTGACCAGCACAAGAAGATGTTTGTGCTCACAGTAAAATTCAATCTAAAAAAAGAAATGTGGGCATTTCAAACTTGCTTAATAACTATAGGGCTGAGCAAATTGTACCAATACACTCCAAGGGCAACCCCCCCCCCAGGCCCTGCTAGGGTCCCCTGTTGCAGCCCAGCCCCCCACGCTTCAATCATATAGATGGCTCCAGCCCAGCCCATTGTTGAAACGCTCTTTGGTGGTGTGGGATTCCAGGGTCAACTGATTTTTTATTAATGAAAAGCCAACTAGCATCCTCTGTGATTCCCATAACAAGTTCCTAGCCATCTGGGAACTGTGGAGGACTTATGCCCTACTGTTACCCGCTAGTGAATCAGTTAATTGAGGGATGCCTGGGGTTCGGGCCTGTTGGGATGTCAGGTTCTTTCTTACTCCTCCTTTCTTTTTCTTTTCTCCTTTCTCCTCTTTATTTTCTCTTCTTTCTCCCAGCTGGTTTTGTAAATGTCTGTAACCAGTCCAGTTTGCTGGACATTCTTTCTAATCTGGAATGAGATGCATGTGATTAACCATCCTCATATATCCCACTATGTAACATTACATTGTATATAAGAGAGTCCTGCCATTTTAAATGGGTCTCTAAACAGTATGTAGTATGACAGAATTTACTGACATCTCTTTTCCTTGCTCTTTTGAGCCCTTAGCTTGGGGAGAGGGGGGGGGGATTTGAACTTGAAATGTTCCATATGCATCTGCTCATGAAAATGAATACAAATTACTGAAAAAGAAAAGAATTAAAAGTAAAAGAACAACAAAAAAGCTTTACGTCTAAGCTGCAGTGTCTTCTAGCAATACTGGAGATTGATGGGTCTGGCCACTAGAGGGGGCCATATACCACACATGGGAGAAGCTTGTATTTTTTCTTTTTCGAGGGAGGATTTTCAATGCTATAACCCCAGTTCTGTGGTTCCAGAATAAAGTGAGGGGCTACACCAATCCAATTACCTATATCTACACAACTTTTCTGTTGGATTACCTTTATGCAATCACCAGAGGAACAAGTCAAGTTTGCCAATGTTTACCACTTCCTCATTCATTGGTGGTTTCTGGATGCCTGAATGATTTCCGACTGACACATCATTGGCTGGCTTTTAAGAGTGAAGATGTGGTAAGCACTGGCTTACCTGACTTTAATTCCTCTTTAAGGTTTATCTGATGCTCAAGGCCATTTCTCAACAACAGCATGACTGAATTATCAAGAAAATACGTTTTTTCGACATGGAACACATGTGAGCACTTATCTCAGCACGCTTCATTCCTAACCATCAGGCTTGTCACTGCTTAGTGCGAACTTCCAGCAGATAACCACGAAAGAACAAAAAATGGGATGCAGATGTAGATAATCCCCCATTGAGACGAGTACGGGAACTCTGTGTACAGGCGGGAGCCTTCCCCAAGCCAAAAATAAGGCCTGGCCAACAACTTCAAACTGATTTTACAGCCACGAGACTACCAGCAATACTTTACATTGCCAGCTGCTAAAGTTCTTCTTGGTGTGCGCTCTCCTGCGATTACTCATGTACTTTATTGCCTGTAAAGGAGTGAAACGCAGGTTGTTCATGGACAGCTTTAGTCTTCTAGGCCCATATTTTTCATCTTACAAGACACAAATTCAGGGCTAGATTAAGTGAGGTGGAGGCCCCAGATACAGTATTTTCTTTTCTTTAAAATAATAGTCCAGCCAAGTAACTGGTTGGTGGTTGTCTGACAGCCGCCTAATTACTGGAATGTCAGATCAAGTCCCTTGTGCCACCCTTGTGCGGGTGTGTGCTGCTCGGGAACTCCTGCTTTGCCATTCTGGGTGGGGGGTAGTGCAGTCGCCCGGCTGGTCCAGCAGAAAACAGTTCCCTGCATTGAGCTGCCATTTCAGCATTTTTTGTTAATGCGTGAAGTATACGCCTTAGTGTATACTCATAATCCAGCTGCCAGAGGACACATCAAGTTACACAGGTAAGCTTGGCACACGTCCTAATGCCCCCGCTGCCAACCGCCTCATAGCAGTACAGCAGCACTGTTACGGTACATGCACTAAGACAGGTCCTGAAAATAAGCCCTAGCACCTATTTTTGGAGTAAAAATGAATTTAAGACCTGTCTTATTTTCAGGTAAACACGGGAGGTGTAGCCCCACCGTCTGTGAATGGCCGGCGTGGGCGCGCGCGGGTCAAGAGGGACGCGCGGGAGGCGGCGGCGGAGGAGCCGCGGACAAGCGGCTGTCAAATCCCTTGTCCGTCGGCGCTGGGAGCGGGGAGAGGTGAGTTTTTAGGGTAATTGGGGGGGGGGTTTCACACAGCGGGGCACCCCAATCGGGGGTGCCCCACCGAAGTGGACCAAGACCCAGGATAGTCAAAATCCTGGGTGTTGGTCCACTTTAATGCACAACTTGGGTATTTTTGGTGTGTAAGTGAGGTTAGTGATTAACCTAATTCTCAGCCAATCCATAAGTTACACTACAAGATTTACAGGTTCACCTTGTGATTTCCCTCTCTGAAGCAAGTGAGCATGGCTCTTGGCTGTTAATAATCAGTATAATGGTCGGGGTCTTTAAGATTCCCAGAACTTGCTTCAGACGCCCTGGCTGTGCTTCTCCCCTCTCCACTGTTGCTAGGCGACAATAGAACCAAGCCCAGCACTTCGAGTCACACAAGGAAGCAATCCCAATAGCACGTGTGCACACTCCCAACCACACATGTGCGCATTCCCAAACTACATGAGCGTATTTCCAAACTGCATAAGCGCACACTCAATCAGCATGCGCTTCCTCCCATAGTGCATGCCCACACTCACATGCGCCCCGCACTTCCAAACACATGCTCGCACCTCTGCACTCCCACACACATGTACCCATCCCCGCACTCCCAAACAGGGTAGGTGGGCAGGCTAGTGGGTGACCTAGATGGGCGGGCAGCAAAGATGGGTGGCTCATGCTGGGTGGACAGCAGCTACAGATGGCTCATCATGGGCGGACGGCAGTGGTGGGTGACTCTTCTCCCTGGTCTCGGGCGGGTGGTGGCTTAGCACTGGGGTCGGAGGTCTGCTGCCCGCAACTCTCGTTCTCAGCAACGTAGGGTAGAAAGCTGTCAGCGCTGGAAGAGAGCAGTGAAAGGAGGTGGCTGGGCAGGAAGGCAGGAGGGGTTATCCGGGCTTCATTGGTTATTAAAGCCGGGGGGGGGGGGGGGCGTTATATTGGTTCCATTATGGAACCTCAATTAGGTTTTTTCTTTGCCTTTAGAATGGGGGGGGGGGTTGCAGAAATGATTGTGAGGTAGGTAGGTAATCCAGCCAGCATAATTAATATATGTGGGCTTGATTCTTGACCACATGGGGCCCAGAAATCAAAGATCATGAGGCTGAGCAAGCAATGGACTGTTGGGAATGACAACACTGGACATGAGTCTGCCGATCAGGTGAGGCACCCGGCACCAGGCAAAGAGCGATCATCTGTGGGCGACAAGAGGAGAGTATAAAGCCTTTTTTTATTTTAGCCTAGACAGTGTCTTTTAATTAAAAAAGCTGGGGGCTTTGGGGGAATCTTGAGAGACACGTTTGTTAGCCACCACAGCTACTTCAATGATTGGCTAACAAAAGTGTCACAATCCATGCGGGATCAGCGCCGGCAATAAAACCGCATAGGAATGGCAGGAGAAAGGTGTGCTGGTGTGGACCTGGTGAGTAGGATGTTTACAGGGTTAGTGGTGCGATGGGGAGAGCTAGGGAGGATTTTAGATTATAGAACTGCAATTACTTTATATCATATTTTTAGGTGCTTTTAACGAGATCTAATAACTCTATTACCTTTGTAATGATTTACGTTAATAGTTTATTATAAATTGACATCGTTTTTCACTGACGTTTCTGTAAAGATAAAAAAAAGTTACCCAAGACTTCCAAAGGACATGACCACATAAAAGTCTCCAAGAAAATCTATATTTCAGATTACATAAGATATTTTAGGCGCCACTTTCCACCTTTGCACTCTTCCCATGTTTTCTACTTGCAGCTTCTTGTTTTTTTTTTTATTTTTTTTTACTTTTTTTTTATTGTAATAAAATATTCATCACAACTAGTGTCTTTTACAAAGAGGAAAAAACTTAAAATGCATGTAGGTGCGGTATAACATGTTATGCTTTTAATAATTATATATATATAATAATCTACCAGTGGTAATGTATAATAGGTGTTTTGTGTGAACTGCCCCCACACGGCTGAAAATATATCAAACTAAAACTCACAGATGAGAAGGAACCTATTCAACATATCGTTACAGCTACAGCACAAGGGGCTTTACAGTGCTGCTGTATACCATGACTATAGTGACTACCATGACTAAAAATCCAGAGTGGGAATATAAGTCTAGAATTTTTGATTGTTAACATGGATGTTTGTTCTGTGGTTATCATCCACATTCTGATTTATTTTCTATGGACCTAGAAAGAATGGTCCCCTGAAAGCAAACATACACCAACTGATGGCAGCTCTCAAAGCCGCTGCACCCACCATCCCTATCAAAGATGCTTGTCTGCCTTGAAAATACCCTAAATCAGGCAGTTACTCACCCCTGTATGCTCAATGCAGTAGTGGGAGATACAGAATCCTACTGCAGGGTGCACCTCTAGAGAAGGGACACTGAATGAGATTAAATAGCAGAAGCTTGGGGGTGAAGGGGTCTAGTGCCCTGAGTGATCCAATTATTTGTACCTAGCCCTGTTCCTCTTATCTTCAGATCCCTGGATGCTTCTGATGGCGATGGCATTGCCAGGCTTCATTTGGTGATAAGTGCACCTGATCCAGCCACATATGTCAACAGTGAGGACTGGGGGTGTACCTTCCCCTCTGTAACTGTGGGGAGGGGCAAGCTAAGTTATGACTTATGGCCATGGCTCCTAAAGAAATTAACCCCTCAAATCGCTGCCTAAACTGTGTACTAACGGCAAGCTTTGGTCCGCTATTGGTTGGCCTTCCTTTTCCTTTATGGGACAAGGAGTTGGATGGGGGTAGGAAACGGCGTCCCACAAATATTATTAGTTTTTCACCAAGGAGGATTTTAACCATCTTATTTAAAAGATATGTTTTAACTATTCAGTATCAGGAGCTTTAACTATTCAGTATCAGGACCTGCTGGATTTCCTTTATCTTAATTGTTTGATATTGTCGCATTTCACAAAGGTACAAAGTATGCTAGGTTTCTAATGAAACACACTAGAGGTCCCAGAGGCAGAGGGCAATCTCAGAGATATATCATAACTTGGCCTCAAGGGGTACAGATACATGCCCATCCTATACCAAAAATTGGCACCATGAAATGGGTAGGGAGATGGATGAAGAAAAATGGCTTAGGATGTGGAGCGCTTCCTTTGATTGCTCTGCGTCTGTGACTTTAATCGAGGCTAATGTAAAACTAATGGCAAGATGGTATATGGCCCCAGAGAGAATGAAACACTAAATACCAGGGGAACTGCTTCCGGGAGTGCCTCTCTCCAGGGTCGTACTGGCAAGTGTGGTGGGATTGCCCAGTAGTTAGGGGATTTGGGTAGCTCTCCTCAACACGCCAATCCCCACAGTTCTAGACTTCAAAAGCGGTTGATGTATTCTATCCTATCAGGGGCAAAGCTGGTGATAGCTGGGGCTTGAAGGTCCCCCACCTTGAGCTTCAACGCCTTTAAAAACAAGGTTAAAGTGGACCAACACCCAGGATTTTGACTATCCTGGGTCTTGGTCCACTTCGGTGGGGCACCCCCGATCGGGGTGCCCCGCTGTGTGAAACCCCCCCCGATTACCCTAAAAACTCACCTCTCCCCGCTCCCAGCGCCGACGGACAAGGGATTTGACAGCCGCGGACAAGCGGCTCCTCCGCCGCCGCCTCCCGCGCGTCCCTCTTGGCGGGCGCGCGGGGGTTTGGGGTGTTTGGGGGGGTTTCACCCCGCGGGACATCCCGATCTCAGATGTCCCGCGGGGAGGGAGGTGATCGGCCTGGAAATCTTATAGATTCCCGGGCCGATCACCCGAGGGTGATGGTCCACTTTAACTGCATTATGGCCATGGAAAAATTGTCCGCCATTCACAATGGGACTTTGAAGCTGTTCAGGGAGGTGTGGAATCCTTGGGTTCGGAATTTTCTGCCTACAGATTTTGATGTAAACCTAATGAGCATCTGATCCTTCCACAACCCCTTCCTTTACTCCCCCCCTTACCTCCTTCCCCCCCCCTCATAGGGGTTGTTATTTTTCTTTAATTTATTTGAATTGAACTTCTTTAGTAACTCTTGAATTTTATTTGATTTTCTTGTATGCAGTGAATAAGCTTCTGATTGTGACCTGTAATCTTTAAATTCTGTGTATGAACAGTATTATGCTTATAGAATAATGTTCCGAATATACACAATAAAAAGATTGATAATGAAACACACTAGAGGAGGCTTCATGGAGAGGGAGCTAGGGATTACTCTTCCATAGTCATGTTACCTGAATCCTTTCAATGCTAACAATTGCACTTTTGTGGACCTTAACTGGGGTGGCATTAGAGGGCACGAGGCTCCCCTGCTTCTGTGCCTGCCCCTATCACAGAGCCATTTTGGGGTATGTGGCATGTGTATGGAAGGCTCCCATCCCTTACAGAGACCATTCCCAGCTTTATACCTATCTTCTATGCCCTGAGGCAGCTTACTCATTCATCAGTAAGGTAAGGCTTACCAATGAAGGAGATCCTATTGGGAAAAGATCACCTACACTGGTAAGCTTTACCCTGACATGCACATCTGTAGTTATTCTATAGGCACCCATCCATTTGCAGGCAGATCGGTGAAGAACCCTCTGCCTGTATCACAGTGACTGCAGAATGCCACTCCATTTATTGTAATGTAAGTGCACTTCAGGGGCAAAATCCCTCTGTAAAAAGCAGCAGGGATGCAGCCACCCATTCTTATTCTTTTACCCGTCAACACCAGACCAAGATAAAGTCGCAGCAGGGAGGCGAGAGGGACTTTCATAAACTGAAAGCCCTGGCACTCCAGCTGCTGTAAGTTAATGGCAGGCATAAAATAATCCATAAGCTATACCCATGTTAATACCTCTGCCACCCAAACAGCCAGTAGACAGAATGTATGAATGGTATGTTAAGGTAACAGGTCATAAATAAGGATGGGCAAACAGCTCTGATCATTGTACTTTGGGCATACTGCCCAGTCAATGATGAGGCTGATACTTGGCATTGAAAGTTTGGTCACCTGTATGACCAAGTTGGATTGTGAGACATGAAACAGACTTTTGGACTTTCTGGAGATCAAGCGGTTGGTGGATGGGCCAAAAGTAATCTCACTCCCTTCACAATCTGCTTCCAGTGCTGCTATCGCTGGTGGTCTCATCAGAGGTGCAGGATCATCCAAAAGAAGTGAGGCCCATTGCTGGGGAAGCAGCACAAGACTGTCTGAACTATCTGAGGGTCACTTAATTCCCAAATGTAATGCCCACTCTACTGTATTCTTCTCTGTTACCAATGTTATCCATAGCCCAAATCTATCCCACACAGGAACGTACCCCTTGCTGGTCCTGCCTCATTTCTTTGTAGTGGCCTACTCAAGTTCAGGGAACTTAAAGTCCTGCACATTGGTGGCTGCTAAGATTTTCTGCACCCCAGATTCTAAAGCTTGCTACAACTATGTAATCATGATCATTCTTTGGATGAATAACTGAAATGAATGATTGTCTAGTTCCATTATACAATCAATTACATTTTACTCTGGATTCCAAATTATCATGCAAATTAGATTTAACGCTCATGTAGAGGGTTTTTTTTTGTAATAAACTCATGAATGGTATTGTGTCTCAGTGCTCCTTGGATCACGGATATCAATCTCAAACATCTATGATGATAAGTTTAGCCCAAAACTACTTAAAACAGGATAACACCCATTTTTCATAAAGTAGGATTTGCTGATGTCCCCTGTGCATTAATCCTTGTAAACCAGGAAACCTTTCTCCTTAGTGGAGCCCTGTGATTAGCTGTCACAGTCACATGGGGCAGTGAGGAGAAAGGTAAGATCTCTCAATTTAACAGGGGTTAATGCACAGGGGCGCACCGGCAATCAGGTTTTCCCCTGCCCAGGGAACACCACTTTTGTATAAAGTTTAAGGGGGGTGGTCCACAATCTTTCCACTCTCAATGGCATTTTCAAAATCCTTACCGGTAACTATATTTCTACGAGTTCTTCAGGACGGCCATGGAGAGTGCAGCTCCTCCACCTAGATAGGAAACACAAACTGGGACAGGTTAAAAGCCCCACCTATTCCCCATAGTCCTCAGTAGAACGCAAGTAAACAAGAAAAACCAAAGGACCTATTTAACATGGGAGGGCCCCCTGAAGGACTCGTAGAAATACTGTTACCGGTAAGACTAAATTGGTCCTTCAGGACGGCCATGGAGAGGATGAGCAAGATAGGAGGTCTAATCTACAGTGTTTTAAAAAGGTATGAGGAGAAGACCAGGCAGCTGTCTTACAAATCTCTTCTAACGATGCCCCGGCTTTTTCTGCCCTGTAAAAGGCAATCGCTCTTGGTGGATTGAGCCCTAATGTCAGGAGGGGGAAACGTCCATGCAGGTATAAGCGAGCGAAATGGCCGGACTAATCCACCTGGCAATAGTGGATTTCGAGGCAGCCTCCCCTTCTGCTTTCTTAAGAATTTAAAAAAAGGTTATTGGCCTTGCGAAAATCGTTGGTGTGTTCTAGGTAGAGGATTTGTGTTTTTCGAACATCTAGGAGATGAGAGGTGTCACCAGGAACTTGTGGAAAGGCTGCTCCCTTATTCTGGTCTCTTGGTGGCTGAGTCAAAAGAAATGTATCTGGAGGATTCGGTAGGAACTCTAGATGATATCCCAAACGAATCAGATGTAAAACAAAAAGACTTTCTGAAATCTCCTGCCCAGTTTTGTCAGCCTGGGGGGGGGGGGGGGGCGGATTGCAGATTAAATTGGGCCTGCACGCCCCCTTGTACTGACCCCAATGCTTCTTGGGCTCTGGCTGTTTAGACCGAGATGGGGTCCTCTGCTTAAAAGGAGCATTGTTTCTGAAATGTTTAGGTCTGGAAGGAAACTGTCAAAGTGTTGGGCAAGGTATGAAAACATAAAATATTTCATGAAAACATAAAGTGGACCAAAACCCAGGATTTTGACTGTCCTGGGTTTTGATCTATGTTCCTGCTGTGTGCAACCCACCAGGTCGACTGAACAAACTCACCTTTTCCTGGTCCTACGGCGCATGCACAGCCGCTCGTCCAATCAGCATGCCTGGAGCCCCTTCATCTATGAAGCTCTTCTAATCTGAGCGGATCCGATTCTGCTGGCGGCTGCATCCCCCACTACCCTTTAACAGGGAGCATGCCCGCACCAGCCATTCACAAATGCCTAGTGCGGGCGCGCATCCTGCTAAAGGGATAGCAGGGACGCGGATGCTGCTCGCACATGCGCCACTGGATTGGGAACGAAGAGTGAGTTTTCAAACAACCTGGGGGGGTTTCCCACAGCGGGGCACCCCTAATTGGGGTACACCGGGGGGAGTGAGTATGCCTGCCCTGGAATCTCAGACTCCAGGGTGGGTTTTGGTCCACTTTAAGCATGATCATTGTCAGGGGCAGGCTTATCATTTATAGGGCCCCATGCAAAGTTGTGTCTGGGGGCCCTAATCAAATGGCAAAATACAATATAAATGCACCTTGTCGGGATGTAGTTGTGGCCTGCTCATGCAATGTGGTAGCGTAAGTGAACCCAGAGGGTTTCACACAGAGGCACCCTGGTGTTGTCCATCCATGGCATAGAGAATTGTGTGGTAATTGCCCATATGGCCATCCAACTTCTACTCATCCATCCGATCCGAGACGTTTCCAGACCTGAGCAAACAGCAGAAGCCGTCCCCCCACCCGGATGGGTGAGGGTGCCCCCTCATGCCTGAGTAGGCTTGGCTGGGGGTTTGGGCTTAGCTCCCCAGGAGGGGTTGGGCCAGTTGCGGGACCTACCTCTGCCCCAGGTCTCTCTGCGAAGAGAATTGTGTGGTAATTGCCCATATGGCCATCCAACTTCTACTCATCCATGGCATAGAGGGTTGTGTGGTAATTGCCCATATTGCCATCCAACTTCTACTCATCCATGGCAATGGGAATTGTGTGGTAATTGCCCATATGGTCATCCAACTTCTACTCCCTGTGGCAACCAAACTAAGATGCCCCACTGTGTGAAACTCCATTAAATCCCTGCATTCACCCACCTGTCCTCGTTTCAATGGCACATGCACAGGTCTTGCTATTTCTTCAGCTAGATGCATACCTGTGGCTAGCCATTTGTGATTGGCCGGCCTGGGCATGCTGCCAGCTAGGGATGAGCGGGATGCAACCAGTGACCCACTCACATTCAGCCCGTTGATGATGTCACAGCATCTTCTATAACGGAATGGAGCTGAGCACGCCAATTCTGCAGTAGCTGCCTCACATAGGTGTACAGTGGTTTCCTATTTGATGGTTTAAATTGCACATAGATACATTTGCTTTTTAGCTTAGAACATAAAACCAAACCAACAGGTTAAAAATATGAGAGCATGGGGAAGCCAAACATCACCGTCCTCTACTCCAAGCTACACAAGCCACAAAGTGCAGACACAATGCAGGCGGGAACTTTAAATGATCGTACTATACAAATACACAGAAATGCAATACTCATTGTATATAACATTTATTTTTACTACCCAAAATACTACCCAAACATTAAAAAAAAACATTTATACATTCTATAGTTTTGTCAGGAAATCTGGAAAATACAGAACCATTAAAAAATCTGGACACACCTTTTGATCCTTTTTTGTAATATTTACAAATATTTTACATAACATCTATTATTGAACACTCAGTACACCTGATCCAGCCATTTACGGTGGACACATGCATGTGGCTTCACACGGATTCCAGTGCCACCTCTGCCAGAGGCTTGCATCTGTGCAGCAGCTTCTCAATCAATTGGTGGCAATCAATCTGTGGATCACTAAGTTTAGAAGATGTCAGACTCTACAGCTGGATGGACTCAAAAGCCACAACGACCGCTAGCCCGCCCCAGGGGCATCTGGAACTGGGTTGCCCCGCTGTGTGAAACCCCCAGGATTGCTGCAAATCTCACCTTTCCCAGCGGTTCCTGCGGAGCTGTTTTCACTGCCGCATCCCCGGATTCCCTGCAGCTGTGGCGCACTCCATTCAAATAGGCTGGGGGCAGGAGCACTCACCAGTCTTCTAGGAAACCAGGGATGCCAACAGTGGGCTGGTCATGTCGGTGGCATTCTTTAAATTAGCCATCTGAAAAATACGATGTGGGTGTAACCTTGGCAGTGGAAAACTAAGTTTCATATTCTAGCTTATCTATACATTTAATCTCTTTCACTTAATTGAGTGGTTCTTGCTATAATGAAGATGAGAGAAGCTGAATAGGACTGGGCACTGCATGGGGGTGTACTAGTCCTACATCTTCACAACAAAACTAATAAGACTCGATTCAGTCTGTTTTTTCGAGATACTTTCATGATTCAGCAGACCTTTTTTCCGGAACTAGATTCTTTGGGAGAGAATTTTCTTTTTGTACGAGAACGCATGCGAAAATTAACTACAAAAGTGTAAACTTGCTTGGTTCAGGGAGTGTTTTTTTAGGAAATACTGTTAGCAGTAAGACTGGGGTTTTCCCCAAGCGTCCTCTAGGACAGCTAGCTACAGAAGGCAAGCAAAGACACAGCGTCCTACTTCAGGGTGGGCAGACTGCCTGAAGAACCCTCTTTCCAAAATTCTGCTGGTTGTGCTTCCACCTTGTAGTGTCTCAGTAAGGTGTGGGGTGAAGACCAGGTGGGGGTCTTTCCTCTAAAGAGATGCCGCAATTATAAGCCCAAGAAGCTGACACTGCCCTACTAAAATGGGCTCTAATACCTAAGGGGGTGGGCCCCCATTGCTTGAGGTAAGCTATAGCATCTCTGATCCATCTTGCTATGGATGCCTGCAAACCCCTTGCTCTTCCACCCAAAGGAGACCAAAAAATAATCCAACTTTCTCCATTCTTATGTAATCTGTAAATAGAGGAGAACCAGCTTTTTGGCATCTAGATGCTCTAAGGACTTGACGTCCTGATCTAACTGAGCCGACACTATGGCAACATGACCTCCTATGACCTACGAAATTTTGAGGTCATTTTAGGTAAATATAAAGGATCTGGTCTTAAAAGAAGTCTGTTGAGTAACTTTCTGAGGTAGGGTTCTTTAGATCCACCGGCCGATCGTTCCCTCCCCCCGGGGCATCCAAAATTGGGATGCCCTGCTGTGTAAAACCTCCCCAGGTCGCCCTATTCACTTACATTTGTTCACGGTCTAATGGCGCGTGAGCCGCATCCCTGCTATCCCTCTAGCAGGGCGAGCTGATTGGATGAGCGGTGGACCAGGAAGAGGTGAGTTGCCTTAGGCGATCTGGGGGGTTTCACGCAGTGGGGCACCCCCTATCGGGGGGGAAAGGACCAAAACCCAGGATAGTCAAAATTCTGGTACAACTCTTGTAGCCTTAGCCCAAGCTGCCATGTCCACTTCCTCAAAGGGGAACCTGCGTTTTAAAGATTTTGGGAAGAAGAACCTGGCTTCTGGGTTCCTCCACTCCCTTAAAACCATCTCCTTAATAAAATCATGGATAAATAACCTAGGTGTTTTATGGTCCTTAAAGTGGACCAACACCCAGGGGGGATCGGCCCGGAAATCTATAAGATTCCTGGACCGATTAGATCCCTCCCCGCGGGGCATCCGAAATCGGGATGTCCCGCGGGGAGGAACCCCCCAGGAGGCCCACAAACCTTACCTCAGCCCCGACGCGGCCGCGTCTCGCGCTTCCCTCTAGCAGGGCGCGCACCCGCGCCGGCCGTTTGTGAATGGCCGGTGCAGGCGCGCTCCCTGTTAGAGAGAAGCGCGAGACGCGGCCTCCAGCGTTCAGAGCCAGCTGAGCTGGTATGCGCGTCCAGGCGGCCTTGGACGCGCATACCACAGCGGCTCTGAGCGCTGTGGTTGGCTGCCGCGGTCACGTGGGAGCGGGGAGAGGTGAGTTTTTTGGGGCTTCGGGGTGCCCCACCGAAGTGGACCAAAACCCAGGATAGTCAAAATCCTGGGTGTTGGTCCACTTTAACCCTTTCGCTGCCAGCCTACCTGCAGCATTTCCCACTCCCTGTTGCCAGACTGAGTTTCACTGTTTCGCGCTACACATGTTCAACTGTCATTTTTGAAAGGATTTCCAGGGATTTCCCAGGAAAATTATATATTGTTTTTTTCAACAGAGTCTGGGCTTTAACATGAAATGTCTTGTTTGTATTTTTTAGGTGTATTCTCAACATTTTTGGGTGAAATGTGTGAAAAAAATTAAAAAAAATATATTTTTTTACAATTTGTAGAGTTTTTTTGTAATAAAAAATGTAAGTTTGTCAATAAAATCTTATTGCGTGAGAAACCCCAATTTCTCCCGGTTACAGCGATACCACATATGTATAGGTAGACACCCTTTCCTGCCCAGAAGCCTTTTATAGCTGCTGGATGACAAATGGTTAATTAAAAAAAAAAAAATGACATAGGGTCCCCCTTCCCGGGGAGGGGGACCCCATTTTTTTTTGGATTTTTAAGGGTTAAAAACCCTTAAAAATCCAAAAAAAAAAATGACGTGGGGTCCCCCTTACCCAAAGTAACCAGCCCGGGACCAGCTATGGGGGCTTGTAGGCACAGAGTGGGGGGGCCAGCTTTGGTGGCCCCCCCACCCTGCAGCCTACGAGCCCACATAGCCTATGTGGGCCCGGGCTCTTCTGCCCCCCCCTGGCCTTTGGGGAGGCAGGTAATGGGGGTGCGGGGGTTAATGGCAAGCCACCCGCTAGGGCAGGTGACTTGCCACCCCCCCAGCCTTGTGAACTGGTATAAGGGGTCTCATGGACCCCTTACCAGCTCACAAAGGGTTAACTGTTAAAAAAACCACCACACAATAATAAAAAGTATTTTATTCAAAAAAAAAAAAATTTTTTTAACTGTACTTACCTTCGATTGCAAGCTCTTGTCCCTCGCCGCTCAGCTGACAGATGCCGGTGATCGGCATCCAGAGAAGGAGAAGGCAGGAGATCAGAGGATCTCCTGTCACCTCCTTCCAGGGCACCGATCACCGGCATCTGAGAAGCTGAGAAAGCTGAAGCCGGTGATCGGGACCGGGATGACGTCATAAGCCCCGCCCCCAAGGGGGCGGGGCTTAGAGGCAAGATGGCGGCCACCATCGTGAAGAAGAGAGGAGAGAGCCTCCCAGGCTCTCTCCTGAAGATCGGTAAGTCCTGGGGGGGGATCGGAGGCCCCCCAGGTGAAGAGGAGGGACAGCGGGAGCCAGCGCACACACAGGTAAGTGAATGTCATTTTTATTTTTTATTTTCTTTTACAGTTAGCAGCTGCTGCTGCAGAAGCGGGGGGGGGGCGGCCTATTCCGGGGGCTCTCCTGGAGCCATCCGACCCCCCACGGGGGATCGGATGGCACCAAATTAAAGAGGAGACCCGGCCGGATCCAACAAGGGGTCAGGTGAGTATTTTTGATTTTTATTTTTTAAACTAGAAGCGAGGAAAGTCAAGCACGTAACACCTACGGGCTTGGCACTTAAGGCCCAGCCAAGCCAGCACGTAGGTGTTACGTGCTTGGCAACAAAAGGGTTAAAGCTCTGATATCCTTAGAGGAGCACTATTGCAAAATTGTGTAATGTTAAAAATCCATATGAACACTTCAGCTAATGAGAGAAGGGGTGACTTATACAACCGAACTGAATAAAACTACTGCCAAGCTTGTGGTTCATTCTCACATGGTAGAAACACAATCCAGGAGGTGACAGAACCTGTCACCCCTGATTTCCTTTTCCATCCATTAAAATTAAAGAAACAAACCTGGCTAGATATTTCTTGATGCTTGGTGTATAAATGACCTCTCCCCCTGCCACCAAGCATCATTATATGGATCTTTATCATTGGGCCATTTTTGCGCAATAGTGCTCCTTTAAGACTGGGCTGGGGTTTCAATCTTTAGCGTGATCAGGCATGTCTTCTACCGCAAACCTTGAATCTAGAACTGCCAGCTGTCTCCATTATAGCTGATAAAGTTCTGTGTGAGAGGAGTGAATAGATTCATCTGAAGAAGGTAACTCTTCTTCATCCAATGCTCTCACCCTGGGGGGAAAACCTAGCATCACCCCGAATGACCCACCTGCTACTGGACCCCTGACCTGGGCAACCCCACTGTCCTCTGGGTAAGCTGGGGTGGGAGCCTGGAGGGCAGCTAAAAACTGATCCAGCTTGGATTTAAATGAAGCAAATGTGCTATCCATTCCCCCTTTCAGGCACTCCCAAAATCAGGGGATTAAGATTAGGCGTAACAGCATCCCGGAGACAATAGGGTTAATTCAAAGACAGATACGCATGGACTTTCGCATGTGTCTGTGTATTTTTTTTGAATCTTTGGCTTGTTTTTTGGTTTTTACGTTACTTTTTCCATTCGTACGTTCGTTCACGCTAACGAGAATATGCGCTCGAGAATCTGATCATTTGCGTTAGTTCGTATAAGTTGCGGATCTCAATCGGAAAATTTACATTAATTCAGATAAGTTACGTTATTAGGATGGGCTTGCGTCTGATTCTGAGAACTGATTGCCGATGGACCACTGCCCTATAAACAGTGTTCTTTTCCGCTCCACTTACGGGACCATTTCTGACTCGGATTACTATTGTTGAACATGTTTAGCGGCTATTTGGAGGAGTATGAGCGCCTTCAGCTCAATGGCATAACATGCATCGGCATGGCAGAGGCCAGATTGCACCGGAGACGCATGCATATCGATCACATGTATGACGTTGAGCTGTTCAAGCTGACCCGACTCAATCGCGTTTCCCTCCATAAATTGTATAGCGAGCTGCGGCCATGGTTAGCCCGCACCACAAGGAAGAGGCAAGCAATTTCAGGTATGACCAAGATGCTTGGCTGCCTGCAATTTTTGGCGAACGTCTCGTTCCAGAGGTTGGGTGCCCACTCTGTGGGGATGTCCCAGCCCAGGCTGAGCCGCGCGCTATCCAAGTTTCTGGATGGCATGGCTACCCTGTGTCCCAAATATATTTCCTTTTGTTGACGATATGGTAGCCTGGAACGTGCTTAAGTTGGGTTTTTATAATATCGCCGACATGCCCAACGTCATGGGTGCAATTGATTGCACACACGTTGCATTGGTCCCTCCCGCAGCCGATGAGTATATCTATAGGTAAGTTAATTATGTCATTTTTTTAGATTGTTTAGCCAAACTTAATTGAAACTATCTATTAATCCCTCCTTCTCAAGTGTCCCTTTGAAGCAGTTTCCAATGCATACCTTAATCCCTCCTTCTCAAGTGTCCCTTTGAAACAGTTTCCAATGCATACCTTAATCAATTATTTGCATGTAGGCCTTATAAAACCATTTTAATGCTGACCTTAATGAGTCATTAGCATGTTAAACTTTATTTTCTAACACATCCATATATTTTTTTTTAATTCTTTTTATTTTAGTTTTTTTGATACAAATGTAGCTTCAACATACAAAGTACATAAGTCGGTCTTG
The DNA here is from genome assembly GCA_027917425.1 of Gastrophryne carolinensis. Classification (NCBI taxonomy): domain Eukaryota; kingdom Metazoa; phylum Chordata; class Amphibia; order Anura; family Microhylidae; genus Gastrophryne; species Gastrophryne carolinensis. Next base: position 591,548,837 of record CM051234.1, read on the forward strand.
CCATAATTTTTGATCAGAAAACAAGCAACGGGGGGGCGCATGCGCGCGGATGGTCGCACTCTGCTAGAGCTCCGCAAACCCGGGCCTGAAGGGGCGGCCTAACGCAGCGAAAAGCACAGATAAGTGACACAAACAGCGGGGAGAGGATCGGGGGGCGGCTCTCCTCCGGTCGGAGTATGCGTCAGACCCGCAGAAACAAGCAAAGGCCGCCGAAGCCACATAGGGCCCTGCAGCTGGGAAGCAAGATGGCGGCCGTAGCACACCCAGTCACTGCACGCACAGCACGAGGTGAGGAGGAAGGGGGAGCCCCGGCCCCCTCGGTGACCCATTCAGAGAACTCCCTGGATTCAGGGGACAGCCAAATCCAATTCCCCTCTGAAATGAAAGATCAGTGCCCGCAGATGGCTTTGGATCATACCTCCCTTCAGCATATCAGAGCCGTGATACGGGAAGAGGTGGCTGCAATCACCAAGAACACCTCCCAGCTGATCAAGGAGCTGAAAGCGCAGGGGCAAAGAATAGCATCCTTAGAGAGCAATATAACCGATGTCACCACGGTTCTGAACGGCCATGAGGAGGAACTGGAGATATTGCATGAAGAAATCGCTGCTCTGAAGGACATGCAGGAGGATCTGGAGAACCGGAATCACAGCTCCAATCTCCGGGGGCTCCCGGAGTCGATGGAGGACGCCCAAGGCACTATCATGGCTTTGTTGCAAGAGCTGACACCTACCATACCACTTGAAAGGCTGGAGCTGGAGCGAGCACACCGGGCCCTTACCAGGCGCAGCCCTGATGGGCCCCCGAGGGACATCATTGTAAAGTTTGTCTACTTCCAGACCAAGGAGGCGGTGGTGAAAGCAGCAAGGGACAAAGGCCTTACGCAGTTCCAGGGTCATTCCTACCAAGTTTTTGCGGACCTTGCCCAATCCACTATAGCTAAGCGGCAAGCCCTTAAACCTTATTTACAAGTGCTTAGATCCCACAACATAAGCTACCGATGGGGCTTTCCATTCAAGGTGTCCTTTCCTTACAACGGCCGTATTCATCAAGCGGCGAAACCCCAGGAACTAGGGGACCTATTGCTGCAGCTTGGCCTATCTGGATCTAAGGTCCCCCAGGACTTACCTACAGTCTCAGCTCCAAACTCACAACAGAGGAAAGATGCCACCGGGACGATGGATGATTCACAGCAGAGGAAATCGGGGAGCGACCGGTCGCAGGCCCTAAGGAACTTGTCCTTGCAAGTTTTTCAGCCAGCTTCGGAGGGATGACCAGCAAGCTACTACTGAGGTTTGGTGATGTGACCCTCTCTGCGGGTGGAGGTTTTGGACACTCCCAGCTATTGGGAAAGCGAAGTTTGTGTGGTTTTATATGCTGAACCTTTTCATTAATGCCCTCTCTATTTCTTGAGCTACTTGGATGTCAGATGTATGATTAGTTAATGGCCATTTGCACTGCTTGGTGGCTGTGGCGGCGAGGGGCCTATCTCGGGCACCCTGATCGGCAGGGCCGGTGGGGGTGTGGGAGGTGGGCCCTGAGTTCCCCGTTATGCTTGGCCTGCTTTATATAATTTGATTTTGAAATCAGGCTTCTGGAAGTAGGTCATTTGTATGCTACATGATGGGCTAATCCCTTTCTGATATGACGCTTCTCCCTGTCTGATAGCTAAGTGCCTTAGTGAAGAATTGATTGCTATGTACAGATAAGAAAATGATTGACTGGGCTGCCCCACCGGCCCGGGGGATATACCATGCCTACCCCCTAGCATTCCCCCAGAGGCACGACCCTGGTGGTATGCTAATTGTGGATTGTTCCACAATAGGCTGACTGTTATTAGCCTATATATGTTTTTAAACACCGTAGGCTGTTATGTGTATACTTGGATAATGCTTAATTGTGTGTATAGTCTCGTCTTTCCATGTTTACCCCCCATCCCCGCCCCCCTTGGCCCTGTCCTTTCCTCCCCCCCTCGCCCTAGTACCCGGGGAGTTGCTGTTCCCCAGAAAAAGATTAATAATGCCAACTATAGCGTTCTTAAAAACAAGAGATGTCGGTGAAAGTGGTCTCTCTTAATGCTCAAGGCCTCAACTCCCCTAATAAGCGGTCAAGGGCATTTAGAGCCTTTGTTGCGCTTAAGGCAGATGTGGTGTGCTTACAGGAGACACATTTTTCGTCCTCATCCTCGCCCAGGTACCTCCACCCGAAATACCCACAGTTTTACCAGGCCACAGCTGAAAAGAAGCACTGTGGGGTATTAATAGCGTTTCATAGTAATTCTCCCTTCACATGCTCTAAACAAATGATAGACCCCATGGGCAGGTACCTACTGCTAGTGGGGACTGATGTGTGGGGATTCAAATTTGACGTTACCAGATAGGCTTGACAGGTCCTCTTTGCCTTCCTCTCACGTGTTGGGGGATTCTAAAGCCTTTCTTAGCATAATCCAAGGAGTGCAGATGGTGGATGTTTGGCGTGAACTAAACCCAGGGAAGCGGGACTACACGCACTATTCCCACCCACACCATCTTCACTCTCGGATCGATCATATCTTTGTAGGAAGAGGTCTGTTGCCACAGGTTAGGCGGGCGGAGATAAAACCCGTGCCATGGACAGACCATGACATGGTCCTTATTGTCTGCTCTGGCTTGGTGATGCGAACTGGACCATCCCCGTTGGTTCTAAATGAATCACTTTTGGCTTCTGAGGAAATGGTCCAAGAAGCTAAGCAGGTAGCATTGAAGTACTTTAAGCACAACATGGGCACTGTGCAATCCCCGGCGACACTCTGGGGGGCATTTAAAGCAGTAATAAGGGGACACTTTTTGGGGCAGGCCTCGAGAAAAAAGAGGGAAAGAATAGCACAGTCGGCTCGTTTGGAGCGGGAATATTCTGAGGCTGCGAGGGGGTTTAAGGATACGGGCAGGAGGGAGGAGGAGGCCAGGCTGGAGAAGGCGAGGGTGGCCCTGAATCAAGTGCAGAGATATTATGCATGTAGTAATAAGCCCAACTCACTATTAGCATCTCAACTTAGATGCCAAGATTTTCCAATGCCTCCCATCAAGCTGAAGATGAATGGGGGCCAACTCACTACCAACCCTGAAAAGATCCTGGAAACATTTAGGAGTGGGTTATCGAGGTTATACGGGGCCCCCCAGGGATTAGATCATAGGAAAGCTACTGCATTCTTTGAAAACATTGAACTGCCATTGGTTTCTGAGCAGCAGAGGCAGGGGATGGATGCCCCCATCACTGAGGAGGAGGTACAGAGGGCTATTGGGTCTCTTAAATCAGGGAGGAGGCCTGGCCCTGATGGCCTGACGGCGGTCTTTTATAAAAAACTTAATCAGGAGGTGGTCCCCCCCTTGACTACCTTGTTTAATTATGTTTTGGAAGGGAACCATTTTGAGAGTGAGATGCTGAAGGCTAACGTGGTTATGATCCCGAAGCCCGGGAAAGATCATCAACAGTGGAGCAATTACAGACCCATCTCTCTGCTAAACACCGATCTTAAATTATTCTCTAAAATTTGGCCTACTAGAATTAATGTTTTCCTGGGTTCCCTGGTACATCGGGACCAGGTGGGCTTCGTCCCTCTTCGGCAGGCGGGGGATGGAGTCAGACGCATAATTCAGTTGATTGATTCAGTCAAAAGGCACCAGTCAAGAAGCCATGCTATTGTCACTTGATGTGGAGAAGGCGTTTGACTCCATCTCCTGGGAGTACCTACAGTGGGTGCTGGAGAAATGGGGTTTGGGGGTTGGTCTTCAGACGGCAGTATCTGCTTTGTACAATGCCCCACAAGCTGCTTTGAAGTATGCGGGTGCAATGTCGGCCCCATTCTCGATTCTTCGGGGTACTAGGCAAGGTTGCCCACTATCGCCGATATTATTTATTTTGGCAATAGAGCCCTTGGCCATTAAGATTCGAAATAAAGTGAACATAAAAGGCATAGTGTCTCCAGCTGGGGAGAGCAAGCTGTCCCCGTTTGCGGACGACATGCTGCTCATGATCACGGCTCCCCACATCACTATCTCCAATCTAATTCATATTTTGTCAGAGTTTGGTGGTCTGTCCGGGCTTCGGGTCAATGATACAAAGTCGATGGCATTGGATGTGTCGTTAACAGAGCTAACCAAAAGATCCCTACAGGCTAATTACAAGTGGACTTGGACACATCAGCTGCCCTACTTGGGTATTAAAATCACCTCTAACTATGAGACGTTATTTAAAGCCAATTATTCTCACATCCCGAAGTTAGTGGACACGCTCTTAAACCCATGGTACAATTTGAGGATGTCATGGCTGGGGAGGCTGGCTGCTATTAAAATGGTTCTATTGCCTAAGCTGCTGTACCTTTTCAGAGTGCTCCCAGTAAGAGTTCCGCTGTCCTTTTTCAAACCCTTACAAAGCAGAGTTTTGAAATATATCTGGGGTTCAATCAGGCCGAGAGTCAATAGGAAAACATTGTATTACCATACCACTAAGGGTGGGCTGGGTGTACCCTCGCTCTACAAATATTATTTGGCGGCGCAGATTGCTCCGGTACTACTGCTTCATGTAAAAGAATCCCCTCCACTGTGGGTTGTAGAGGAAGCCGGGAGGACTGAGCCGATGGATGTGAGTGCGCTGCCATGGCTTCCCAGACGTATCAGACCCAAAAATGGGTCCCCTGTTCTGGACTGTCTGCTGGGCAGGTGGGATAGCTGTAAGTCACGGGCGGGGTTGACCTCTGGACATACTCCGCTGATGAGGCTTTTTAACAACCCCATGTTCCCCCCTGGCGTGACACATACCTCAGGTTTTAGCTGGTGGAAAGCTAATGGTCTGGAGGTGGTGCAGGATTTATGCACAGTCGGGGGTATGAGATCCTTTGAAGACCTTAGAGAAACTAAACAGATTCCACCGTCTGAGATTTTCAGGTATTTGCAGCTCTCTCACTTTGTTAGAGGCATATTGAAAAGGGGCTCCCAGCCATTCAGGTGGACATGTTTGGAACAGATGTGTTACCAACAGCCATATGCTACAGGAGTGATTACACATATCTATGGGACCTTGGTCAATCAGGTGGACCCGCCTAGGCATGGGTATATGGCGAGGTGGGAGGCAGAGCTTGGGGTGACAATTGACGATATGTTTTGGAGGAGAATTTGGAAATCAGTTAGCTCCACCTCACTTAATGTGTTGGCAACAGAGAATGCCTTCAAACTGGTGCTGAGATGGTACTATACCCCCGCTAGGCTCCATAGGTGCTCTGCCTCTCACTCCCCCATGTGCTTTAGGGGCTGTGGGGAGGTGGGGGACTATCTCCATGTGTGGTGGGCATGCCCGAGGGTCAGGCCGCTCTGGCAGAGAGCATATACAGTTCTATCCCGAATGGTGGGGAAAACATGCACCCCTAACCCGATAGAAGTGTTATTATCTTTGAAGCAGAATGCCCTCTCTAAGGATGAGTGGCTCTTGACTAAACATCTCTAGGTGGCGGTCAGACTCACAATAGCTGCAAATTGGAAGGCCCCGAGGTTACTGTGGAAGGAGGTAGAAGCCAGAATGTCTAACATAATGGTTAATGAACAGCTGACAGCTATAGCTAACCTGCAAAGGGAGAAGTATGACTCGGTCTGGGATCCATGGCAGAAGCACTGCGCCCAAAGAGGCCAGAAGTAAATGATCAGGAGATTGACTTACTAGGGATAAAGTGGTATAAGTGCCCTTGGGCTCATATGGGTTGAGCAGCCCCCCCTTCCCTCCCCCACTCTTCCCTTGCTTCCCCCCCCCCTCGCCCCCCTTGTATATCTTCCCCCACCAATCCCCATGTGACCTGGTGTTTGTCTTGTAGGTCCATGCTCTAATATTTAGGTAATGTTCTCATTTTTTTGTTTTTTTTTCTTATTCTTTTTCCGTTGTAAGTGTTACAAAAAAAAATGGTAAAAACACTGATTCAGATTTGTGATCATTATGCTGCTGATATCAAGATATCTAGCGATATCTTATTGTACTATTACAGTGCTGTCTAACCTGAATCTTTCAATAAAGATATTGTGAAAGAAAACAAGCAACACAAACTTGGTATCACATGAGTCCGGCAAATTGTTTTTCCTACAGGCATTGTACCCTAAGTCAAGACTATATACATCAAATCAACCAACTCGAGCTACCAGCAATGTGATTGCATCCTTATTTACTTTGTGGGGGGGAAGGGGGGTGTTCTTTGGTCTGGGAGGTACCGAGTGGTTTTGGGCAAGGCGCTTCTGAACCGGAGTTCAGAGAGAAATAAAGAATAAGTTTGGGTTGGTCCCCCTTAGAGTGGTGTCTTCAGGGTCTTACGTAATTGCCCTGTGTGGCACCCTCTAAGCGGGTTCCAGGTGCGCCTTGTTGTTTACCATTAAAGGTTGCTTTTGTTGAATTTTTAAATGCAATAAGCAGTTTTTATTCTTAGCAATTACATCTACATTTTCATAAGCAATACAAAATGCAAAAAATATATAAGAAATATAATAAACTAAGCATATAACGGTAGAAAAACAAAAAGGAAAATATTTTACAATACCGTATATACTCGAGTATAGGCCGACCCGAATATAAGCCGAGGCACCTAATTTTACCACAAAAAAACTGGAAAAGTTATTGACTCGAGTATAAGCCTAGGGTGGGAAATGCAGCAGCTACTGGTAAATTTCAGCTACCGGGCGGGTTATAGCTGTACTTTGCTCAGACAGAGCAGTTAGGTACAGTAATGGTGGACTGAAACATGATAGCATTCCTAGTCCTGTCTGGATCTTTTATGTGGATTTGGTCTTGTTAGGAAGTGTAGCTGGGCCTTGCAGAAAGTGAGATGGAGGAGGCTCTAATCGACCCTGTGGCCAGCACCTGACTTTTTGCTGGTGCTATGCATTCTATGCACACCCACCTATCCCATTTGCATACGGTACGTGTTAAATATTTAAAATATGGTACCTCCTGGATGCTGGACACCAGAAATCCTCACGAGTGCTCCTGACCTGCTGCTGTCCGGACCCGGAAGAGGTTTTCGGGGGGGGGGGGGGTCGCTCTTCGCGCTCCTCATTGGCTCCGCAGACTGTCAGACGGCAGATGGGGCTGCGCGGCCGTGGATGGGCGGATGCGTTCCCTGTAACGTAGCGGTTCGTGACCCCAGCTGGGGTCAGGCTGAGAAGGCTGCAGGGAGACGCAGGCGGAGGTGTGCGGCCGCACGCGCGCGCACACCACAGAATCTAAGCCGTGCGCGCACACCTTAGATTCTGTGGTGTGCGCGCGCGTGCGGCCGCGGCCTCACACCTCCGCCTGCGTCTCCCTGCAGCCTTCTCAGCCTGACCCCGCTGGGGTCACGAACCGCTACGTTACAGGGAACGCATCCGCCCATCCATCCGCCCATAAGGTAATCCGGCCCCGCCCCTTTTTCTCCTCCATTGTCCACTGACTCGAGTATAAGCCGAGGTGGCTTTTTTCAGCCCAAAAAGTGGGCTGAAAAACTCGGCTTATACTCGAGTATATACGGTATATACTATATACAAAGGGTTTCTTTTCACCGATTATTTTGGTGAGCAGCCCTTAATTCAGGGTTGTTTCTCTGTTTACTCTCCTGTTTATAACAGGTATATTGGGTTTATAGTCCCTTGTTTGTAGCAAGTGCTGTTTGTAGCAAGAACGTTGGGCTTGTGATCCCTCTTTTGTAGCAAGTAAAATAGGTTTGCATGTAATCCCTCGTTTGTAGCAAGTGAGGTAAATTTGCATACGCGTTTCGCTCTAACGGCTTCTTCAGTGCGTTTAGGTCTGCATGAAGATTATGCAGGGAAGAGTAATGGATGCCCAGCGAAGGTATACGTTTTTTGTGATATAATTTTTGTTTTATGTTACTCACTGTGAACCATTCGGGAACTGCCTTCCTCAGTCCTTTCAGTGCGTTTAAGTCTACATGAAGATTATGCAGGGATGAGTAATGGATGCCCAGCGAAGGTATATGTTTTTTGTGATATAATTTTTGTTTTATGTTACTCACTGTGAACCATTCGGGAACTGCCTTCCTCAGTCCTTTCATTACTGTGTGGGGGGAATGTCCTGTGAAAATATTTCTAGGTCAGGGTCTGGACCTCGCTTTTGTTGGTTATCACATTATTGTATGTGATGGTGTTAGTACCTTGTAAATGGAATCCGCTTCTACAGGCTCATCCGGTTCCCCAGATTGGAAAAGCGGGGAGGTTTTCTTATCTTTTCCGGACTCTGTATTTAGGTCCCACGTGCTTTCAGCGTGGTCTGCGTCTTGTAGCTGTGCTTAATGGGGGGCCTGCGGGACGTGCTCCTTTTTATGGGCAGCGCGCCTAGATTGGGGGCTGTTTACCCTGTTGGTGGGAGGGATTTGCTCCTCCCACCCTAGAAACCGGAAGTGCACCTCCGTTTGTGTCAGCCCCTCCTGTCTGGTCTGCGGTCTCTGCGGCGCCATTTTGTGTTAGTCTGTAGGGTTTGTAATGGATACGCCATTTTTCTGTAGTTCTGTTAGTTTTGGACATTGTATTGCTGCCGTTTTCGGGTCCCGGCGTGTATTGGAGTCTGCGGGCTGTGCGCTGTCATACTGTGGTAGTCCATGGGGTTTGTTATAGGGCGCCGTTTTTTGTTGTTATGTTTCTTGTTGGTGTTACTGCTGCTGTCGGGCAGCAGCGTTTCATGGAGTCTGCGGTCTGTGCGGCGCCATTTTGTGTTGGTCCATGGAGTTTAACTTAGAGACTCCATTTTATTGTAGTTCTGTCATTTTTAGTGTTATTGCTGTGTTAAGGCAGCGGCGTTGCAAGTTGAAGGCAGTTGCCGATGGATATTATGCACAGTGGCTCATTGGGGTATGCATGAATTTTCTGTGTTTGTATTGCTAATTCCTCTGATTTTGGTTTGTCAGTAGTGGGTGTGGATGGTGTGTAGGTTGGTATTTGTTGTTGTCTATATTTTTATTATTTTTGTGTGACCAGTTGTTGTTTGGTGTGTGTAGGTTCTTTTTGGCAAGCGGTGAATTTTTTCGCTTATAGGAATGGGACATAGCTGTTGTACTCATTCAGGCCCGGGGGTCTTGTGGCTTCTAGTTTTGCTATCCATCTGGTTTCTTTTTGCAGTGTCTTTTTCTCTACGTTTCCTCCTCTGGGGCTGACATGAATTCTATCAAGTGCTTGGAAGGTTGCTTTATTGGGATCTGATCTGTGGTGTGTCAGGAAATGTCTCCCTATCGGTGTTGTGGTTGTCCCTTTTCTGATGTCTCTTGTGTGCTCATAGATTCTGGTTCTGAATTTTCTATCTGTCTTTCCTACATAGAAACGGGGACAGGTGCAAGTTAGGAGATAGATTACATGGCTGGTATTGCAGTTTATGTAGTGTTTGATTGTATGTGTTTGACCGTTCTGTAATTGGATGTCTTTACCTTGTTTTATGTATCTGCATGTGTTGCAGCTTTCACATCTATAGGTTCCTTTCACTTTGCAGCAAGTTGTTTTCTCCTCCTTATTGTAGTGGCTATGAACCAGTGAGTCTTTGAGTGATTTTGTACGTCTGAATGTTAATTGGGGTGACTTTGGGATTAGTTCTGCTAGTTCAGGATCATGGGTGAGTATGTTCCAGTGTTTGTGTATAATTTTCCGTATATCCTGGTGTTGCTGTGTATAGGTGAGTATGAAGGGAAGTCTGTCAATCTGTTGTGTAGTTTTTGTAGTCTTTTTGGTTTGTCCAAACAGTAGGTTATGTCTGTCTTTCATTTTTGCTTTTTTGTAGGCTGCTTTTAATATTTTTTTGGAGTATCCCCTCTGTGTTAGTCTGTCCCTTATACCCTTGGCTGCTGTCTCGAAGTCTGTTAAGGTCGCGCTATTTCTGCGCGCTCTTAGGTACTCCCCATATGGGATGCTCTTTTTTAGGGCTGTTGGGTGTGCGCTGCTTGCCCTTAGTATGTTATTTGCAGCTGTGGGCTTGCGGTAAAAATTAGTTTTCAAGTGCCCCTCCTTGTCTCGGTGTATGGTTAAATCTAGAAAGGAGACCCGCTCTCTGTGATAGTCCAGTGTAAATTTCAAATTTAATTCATTCTTGTTCAGTTTGCTAACAAAAGTTTTTGTGTCTCAATTCCTTCCCAGACTATCAGGATATCATCAATATAGCGTAGCCACACTAAGATGTTCTCCTGATAGTCTGCGATGTCCTCCAAGTGCCAGATGTTGTGTTCCCACCAACCCAAGTAGAGGTTAGCGTAAGTGGGGGCACATGTCGTGCCCATGGCGGTTCCTTGGGTTTGCTGGTATAGTGTGTGGTTGAACAGAAAAACATTGTGTGTTAATATGAACTGTAGTAGTCTGATTATGAAGCTGTTGTGGTCGTATTTCTCTATATGTAGTTGGTCTAAGAAGGTTTTTACCGCTTTGAGTCCCAATGTGTGTGGTATGCTCGAATACAGAGCTTCCACATCCAGAGTCACCAGTATGGAGTTGTCTGGTATGGTCATGTCATGTAAAGTTTGCAGAAGGTGGGGAGTGTCTTTTATATATGATGGCAGGGCCTGTACAAATGGTTGTAAATGGGTATCCACATACTCACTTACTCTGCTCGTGAGTGAGTCTATTCCCGAGACTATAGGTCTCCCAGGTGGGTCAGAGGGTGATTTGTGAATTTTGGGTAAGGCGTAAAAAGTCTGTATGGTAGGTTTAGGGATGATTAAAAAATCAGCTATGTTTTTGTCAATTATGTTGTGCTCATGGGCTTGTCTGATCAGGTTTTCATATGCCCGCTTGTCTACCTCTAGCACGGTCATTGGTACTGTTTTGTACCATTCTCTGTTCTCTAATATTTTCCTGCACATCTTTTCATATTGGTGTTTGTATAGAATGACTGTGTTCCCCCCTTTGTCGGCTGGTTTAATAATAATTTCATGATTCTCTGAGTTGTTTTAGAGCCTGTATCTGTGGTGGAGTGAGGTTTTTTTGTGGTTTGCCTTTGGTGTTCATATGTTGTATGTCATAGCTGACCATGTTTACGAATGTTTTAATGCTGTGATTTAGGTGTAGTGGGGGGGAAGTAGCTTGATGGTTTTCTGAAAACCCTGTGTTTGGTATGTGGGTCTTGGTACTCTGTCCTAGTGTCATCTGAGTCTGTTTGTTCATCACTCAGATCTATGAGTGTTTGTAAGGTCTCTTGGTCATCCTGTGTCAGCAATTGTGTAGTGTCCACCATGGGGTCCTGTTTGGGGTCATGTTTTCTATATTGATATCTGAGAAGGGCCCTTCTCGCAAAAAGGTGTAGGTCTTTCGTTAGTTCAAATTTATCTGTATTGGTATCGGGGCAGAAATTGAGGCCCAGTTCCAGTACAGATTCTTGGTCTTTGGTTAGTGGTATGTTGGTGAGATTGATTATGTTCCTGTTCGTTTTACTAGTTGTTATTGTTGATGATGTCATGTTGGTTTTGTCGTGGCTCTCGTTTGTCTCTTTGTTTGCTGAAAAAGTGGATGGGGCGGTGGGTGTGTGTGTGTGTCTATTCCTAAAAAACTTTCCTCTGATGAGGTTTCACTTGGGTGTGGGTCAGGGGAGGGTTGGGTTTTCCTTTTATCTGGTCTTTGTCCTGAAGGTTCCTGTTGTTGTCTGGATTGGAGTTTGCGCACCTGGAACCCGCTTAGAGGGTGCCACACAGGGCAATTACGTAAGACCCTGAAGACACCACTCTAAGGGGGACCAACCCAAACTTATTCATCCTTATTTACGTTGTAGATTTGCTGCTCAAGGTGGGGGCTGCCGTATTACGTTGGTGTTTCTTTCTTTGAGATTTATTGGATTATCTCCCTCTATCACTCTAGTTAAGTACCAAGTGGTATCCCGAAATGTTTGGTACAATTTTGTTTAATTTCTATGTGTAAAGTATCAATAAAGCTTTCCCATGTATTGAAAAAACTGGGTGTTTTCTTTTCTTTGTCTAGGGTTGCATCAGCCCATTCAAACTTGAAGAGCTGCTGCAACTTCTCCATAAAGTGTCGGAATGAGGGAGGTTGGTCTCCAATCCGGCCCTGGAGAATTACTTTTTTCGCAACTGCAGCCGTTAACAGAATTAATTTCTTAGTGCCTCTATCTATCCTCTGGGTGGTAGTATCAATTGAGCCAAATATTGCCCATCTTGGAGTGAGAGGCAGATAGTTTATCAATTTTGTAATCATATATCTATGTACTTTTCTCCAGAACAGAACTGGTTGACAACCGGACATTCCCATAGACAATTATATAAATTTGCCCCCTCCTCCCCACATTTCCTACAGTGGTCAGAGTCAGTTTCATCTGTACTGAACGGGCAGGCGACACATAGTTGTAATGATATAATCTAAGAAGCATTTCTCTGTAGGAGGATGCTTGTAGGGTCGCCCAGGAATATTTGTACATTTTAAGCAGCTCCTCAATGTCAAGTTCTGGAAAATTAGTGCACCATTTAATCATTCCCGTGTTGAGTTCCTCATAATTGAGTGTGTGTCTTAAGAACTTATAATGCAGTGCTATGGCTCTGCTATTCGGTGGAGTCATGTTCAATAGTGTGTCAAGCCCATTATCCCAGTCCTGAGTGGAAAATTTTTTGACTGTCTGTTTGACATAAGATGTCAATTGAAAGTAGGCAAAAGTGTGCGGAACTGTAAACAGGAATTTTTCATTGAATTCCTGATGTGTAATTCTTTTGCCATTTAGCCGTAACAGCTGCCCAATGTGTGTGATCCCTTCTTTTTCCCAGTCCGTGAATGGGCGTGTCGTGTTCCCGTTTAGGAAATCTAGATTTCCTGTAATAGGTAATAGTGTTGATAAATGGGGGTTTAGCTTGTATTTCTTCCTTAGTTTTTGCCAGAGACCCCAGATGGACATTAATAGTGGATTTAGAGCGACATGTTCAGGTAGCAATGCTTTCTGCATGTGAATCAGATAGGTTAATTTGATGTCTGGTACCATGCTTTGATCTAATTGCGGATCTGTGTGTATGTGGGTGTTCTTGATCCAATCTCTTAATACACCAAGTAACGCTGCTGCGTTATAATTAAAAGGATCTGGAAGATGGACTCCGGCGTTCTCCCGTGTTTGCTGTAACACCCTTCTACTTATTGTCGCTCTCTTCTTGCCCCATATAAATTCCCTGAATCTTTTGTTTAATTCTGTAATTTCTTTATGGTTTAGGAGTATAGGGAGTGTCTGCAGATAAAACAGCAGCTTCGGAAATGCTATCATTTTTATTAAATAAACACGTCCCAGGTATGAGAGAGTCAAGCCGGCCCAGGTTTGTAAATCTCGCTGAATCTCTCTTATACATATATTTTATTTTAAAACTACTTATGTACTTTGTTAATTTTTTGGGGATTGTCAAACATTTTTTTTTTGGGTGTTAAGAGTCAGTGTTTTAGTTGTTTACCTTGGCTTTGCGTATTTTTTATTTTTTGGTTTCAGGAACCGCAAGATGGGCCACTCGCAGAATATCCAAGCAGTGGTTGGCCCGGATATGAGATTCCTTAGTGTACTTGCAGGGTATCCAGGCTCATCCCATAATGCTTATATATTGCGGAGCTCTGGATTATTTAGTCTGTTTGAGTCTGGAGAATTATCTGGTGGATGGCTCCTGGGTAAGTTTGCTCAAATTCCATCATTCCCTTTTCACTGTATGGCTATGAATATATTTGATGACCCATGTCTTAACCAATGGCTGATTTTTCCCCTTGATGACATGTTAAACAATAATGTTGCTTAGAATGTGGAATTTATGTAAGTATTTTGTTATTTTCAGGGGATTCTGGATATCCGCACGCAGAATGCGGCCCAGGAGTCGTATAATTGGGCCCACTGGAAGACCGCGGGCCGTAGTGGAGAGGGCCTTTGGACTGCTGAAGTCCAGATTCAGATGTTTGGACCATACAGGGGGGGCACTGCAGTATGACCCCCAACAAGGTCATCCAAATCATCATAGCATGCTGCGTGCTGCATAATTTTGCACTGATTGAGCGTGACCCCTGTTATGTGGATCTGCCCCCCTCTCCGCCCAGCCAGGAGGCAGATGACATCTATGATGGCACCCCTAGTGCCTCTGGCCAATCTGTGCGTGCACATGTTATTTCTTCATATTTTTCTTAACATTTGTTTGGTTTGTTTATGTTTTTGTGTTTGTAATATTTGGTGCCTATGTGAAGGCTTTTTTTGTTTTGTTTACCAATTTAGTAATGCTGTAATTACTAAACATTTTACACGATTTGAGCGTCATGCAGTTTATTTTTTCATGTTTGTGATTCCAAATCTTCATTAATATCCGAACAACACAAACATTAATGCATCAACTTAGGCAAGAACAGCAAAAGTCAAATTCCATATATTTTCTGGAAATAGGTCAATTTTTAGTTGAAGGGCACTCGAAGACTCCATGTACATACATTTTAAGAATTATAAATTGGGGCAGGCTATTGGCCCCTAGCAATTGCCCACATCCAGGAGTTCTAAGGTAACTGACTCCAGCCTGAAGTTTCCCCGCCCACCAACATCAAGATCCAAAGGGAGCAAGAATTTCAAGGGAAATTGTCGCCCAGGAATACATAGGGCCACATACACACCCTCTCCTGCTTTTAATTTTCCCAGCCAATGACAGCCAGACCCCATGCCAGTCCAGTCCAATCTTTGCCATGGGCAAATGTGAATTGTTTTCAGCCAAGAATGTCCCCCAATATTGCCAACAAACAGGATGAGGCAGCCAGCATTTCCTTAGGCCCAAGCCTGCTGCGTGGGAGCTTGAGCGGCCGCTTCAGTGAGGCTTAAGCTCAGCCATTGTCTAGTGGGGTATGTGAGCACTCTAATGAGCTATATGGGTGAATTCCAAAACAAACCAGCAAAGCCATAAACTACACAAAAGCTCACCACATAGGTAAATAGAGTTGGGATGTAGAGGAAAGATGTTTAGCAGATCCAGGTCAAATTGAGATTAATATTGATGTTGCCTATAATAAGGTTGGAGGTGGCCAAAACCCCTGGGCATGTGTGGCATTCATAATCTGCCACTGCTCCAGCATCTATCTGTTGCTAGTTCGAAATTCATCTAGCATGGCAGTGAAGTTTGCATTTAAGGTGGCCGTTTGTTCTGCCATCTGTCTGTTTAAGGTGGGCATTTGCTGAGCCATCTAGCTGTTGCTCATCCTAAAATCAGTTAGCATGGTGGTGAAAGTAGTATTGAAGTTCTCTAATTGTGCAGTAATCTGCTTTGTTGTTTGTTGAGTCACCTGCCTAAAGTAACAGCTGTCATTGCGACATGCTGACTCCAGGATCGGCACAAGTAGTAGAAAGACAAAGTAGTAAATGTTGTCAATTATTGACTATATTCACATCACATGCAGTGCTTTGGTAAGATAAATTGTTTAATATTGTCCAGAAATAATCTCAAAGGTCGTGTATGGCCTGCAAACCTTTCTAAGGACCATTAACTACTGCACCTTGGGAAAGTGTCCATCATGAAGGCCATTCCTCAAGACATTAACCCTTTAACTGCCAGCCTACCTTGAGACTTTGTCACCCTTTGTTGCCAGATTATTTTGCCCTATTTTGCGCTCCCCATGTTCAACTGTGATTTCTGAAGGGATTTCCAGGGATTTCCCAGGAAAGTGATATATTGTTTTTTTTCAGCGGAGCCTAGGCTTTAACATGAAATGTCTTGTTTGTCATTTTCTAAGTGTATTCTCAATATTTTTGGGTGAAAATTGTGCAAAAAAATAAAAAAAAACTATTTTTTACAATTTGTAGTGTTTTTTTGTAATAAAAAATGTAAGTTTATCAATAAAATCTTATTGCGTGTGAAACCCCAATTTTCCCCCGGTTACAGCGGTACCACATATGTATAGGTAGACACCCTTTCCTGCCCAGGAGACTCCCCCAAACTGAAACAACGCTTTAGGAGATTTTCAGATAAAATACAACTATGCTATGCAATATGCGCACCTTGCAGTTTTTCAAGAAAAACAACCCTTTACATTTGAAATACCCCCCACAAACTATATATTCCCTAG
This sequence comes from Gastrophryne carolinensis, assembly GCA_027917425.1. NCBI lineage: Eukaryota > Metazoa > Chordata > Amphibia > Anura > Microhylidae > Gastrophryne > Gastrophryne carolinensis. The sequence continues at coordinate 591,564,865 of CM051234.1, forward strand.
AAGTACACACCTGAAGCTTTCTAGGCGTACCAGGCTTGTTGACATGGGTGCAGTTTTCTGGAAGTAATCCCTCAATGTATTCTTTGGTTGCACAGGGTTTCCCTAAAAATGAATTAAAAAGCAGAATCGAAAAAAAACAGAAAATCTGAAAAAGCAACATCCCCCAAAAAGAACGATACCCAACATGCATAGGTTCTGTCAAGGAAAGAGTTGCCAAACACACCAAAGTAAAGCATGTGCATAACGGTAATTTTACTTCAGATTTTCAGCTCTGCAGACAAAGTGCGCACCTTGTGCTTTTTCTACCAAACCAACCCTTTACATTTGGAATATCCCCCATAAACCATATATTCCCTGAAAGTACACATGTTAAGCTTTCTAAGCGTACCCAGCTTGTTGTAGTGGGCTCATCTTTCTGGAAGTAATATCTTGAAGAATTCTTAGGTTGCACAGGGTTTCACAAAAAAATGTATAAAAAAGCAGAATAAAAAACACCTTTTCCTAAAATATCAATATGCAAATAAGAAAAAACAAGCTAAATCTGAAAGCGCAAGGTCCCCCGAGCAGAACAATACCCAACATGCATAGGTACCTGTAACCTTTTGACTGCCAGTCTACTTGAGATTTTGTCACCCTTTCCTGACAGGATATTTTTCACCATTTTACGTGATGTTTAACTGTGATTTTGGCATGAATTTCCAAGAAAATGGCATATTTTCTTTTTGTGGCAGAGTTTAGGCTTTAACATGAAATGTCTTGTTTGTATTTTTTCTACTTTTTAAAATATTTTTAAATAAAATAAATAAAAAAAAAATATATATATATAATTTTTAAATTGTCTCCTTTATTTTAAACAAAAACATTTATTTTATTAAAGAAAACCATACTGCATGTGAAAGCCCCATTTCTCCCGATTACAATGATACCACATATGTATCGGTAGCACCCCGTTCCTGTCCAGGTGATCCCATAAACTGAAAACAGCACTTTATAACATTTACAAATAAAATACAATTACTATCCACATAATAAAGGGTTAAATAAAAAAAAATTGGTGTGGGGTCCCCCTTCACGGGGGGGGGGGGGAGGACACCATTTCTTGTGGGAATTTTAAGGTTTTTTTGGAAGGCAGGTAATGGGGGGTCTCTGGGTTAATGGCAAGTCACCCACTAGCTGCAGGTGACTTGCCAGACCCCCGAGCCCTGTGAACTGGTATAGGGGTCACATAGACCCCTTACCAGTTCACAAAGGGTTAAAAGTAAAAATAAAACACACTTTTTAAAAAATATCTTTATTAAAAAAAAAATGTTTTTTTAATATATTTTTTAATACTTACCTCCCATCCATCCCTGTGTCCCACGCTGATCACTTAGGCTTCTGCTCTCCTGCTGCTGCTGGAAGCCTTTTATACCTACTGGGCTACAGGTAACAAAGGGTTAATTAAAAAAAAAAAAAAAAACTGACATAGGGTCCCCCCTCGAAGGGAGGGGGACCCCTTTTTTTGTGGATTTTTAAGGGTTAAAACCCTTAAAAATCCAAAAAAAAAAATGGCGTGAGGTCCCCCCTACCCAGCGTAACCAGCCTGTGACCAGCTATGGGGGCTTGTAGAACAAAGGGTTAAAAGTAAAAAAAAAAAAAAGACAGACACAGGTTTTTTAAAAACTTTATTAAAAAAAAAAAAAAACTTTTACTTTACTCACCTCCGATCTTCATTTCCTGTGTCCCGCGGCGATCTGCTGTTAGTGACGGCTGGGCAGAGGAGGGGGGGGGAGGCAGGCGATCGGACGATCGCCTACCTCCCTCCTCCTCTGTCCAGCCGTCACTGGCATCTGACAGCTGAACCGCCGGGTGCCCCGATGACACCCGGCGGTCGGGGCCAGAATCCAAGATGGCGGCCACCATCGGAAGACGCTGCTGAGGGAGGAGGGCTGTTATGCCCCCTCCAGAAGACAGAAAAGTGGCTGTTATGCCCCCCCCCCCCCCGTGAAGAGGAGAGCCTGCGGGAGCAAAGGTAGGTAACTGTGTTTTTTTTTGTTTTTTTTTTTAGAGGTAACTTGGCGGCTTCTGAAACGGGGGGGGGGGGGGCACCCTATTCCGGGCCCTCCCCTGCAGCCGGAGGAGCCCCGATGGGCGATCGGAGCCCCTCTGGCTGAAGAGGAGACCCTACCGGATCGAACGAGGGGTCAGGTAAGTGTCTTTTATTTTTACTTTTTTTTTTATTCCTGGGGAAATTCAGGCACGTAAATTTTACGTGGCTGGCGTTTAACTGTTGGAGAGGCAGCCACGTAAAATTTACGTGGCTGGCAATAGAAGGGTTAAACAACCGCCTAAAACAGTAACCTCCCCTCAAAGGCACTCCCTAGGGGCCTGTGTTCATATCTGCCTGTGAGCCTTATTTCACACGTTTACAATAGTTCACATTAAAACAATCATTACTAACCTGCAGAAATGTCCTGGGTGTCCGTGTCGTGTCTGCCACTGAGGCCCTCTAATGCTACGGGGTGGATTGAAGCCAGGACCATTTCTTCAGCTCTGGTGTATTGTAATTTGGTGGGGAAGCCTCCTCCAGTTTGGAAGATGAAAATTAGAGGTTACAAATTATTTGGCATTGTGGTCACTACAAGAAGCAGCAAAATGCAATCCTCAAATATGTACCTGTGATTGCGCCGTTTATTCTGCTTCTTCCGTACTGCATACTTCAGGTCAGATATTTTTCTCTGGATCTGCTCCACATCTTTCCTCTCGTCCCCCGCTGCATTCACCTGTCTGGTGAGCTCTTCCCAGATTTGTTTTTTTTCTCAATTTGCTGGTTGCTATTGAATGGCACCCAAATAGCTCATCATAATGAAGTGTGAGGCCACTTGCCAAGGCTAGGGTTTGTGCCTCCCCAAACCGGCCGCTCAACTGGCCTCGCCGCAATGTTCGGCCTAATGGTTGTTCTTCTGGCTCATCTCTGGTGGCAATTCAGGGGACATTCTTGGCTGGCTGTGCTTTGATGAATTGGCCGTCAAGTGGCTGGAAAAAGACTGGACTGGCATTAGGACTGGGGGTCATTGGCTGGGTGGCCACGAACTTCCAGGCGTGGATGTTGCATAGGTCTCGCTGGTTTCTACCTGTGCCGGTGGCAAATGTGGCCGAGGAGGAGAGGGTGTGCTTGGGCTTCTGGCCCTCTGCTTCTTTTGGCCCTTGTGCTCCCTTTTCCTTTGGATGTGGTAGGGCGGGGAGCAGGAGAGGGTGTTCTTGGGGGGCTTTTACCCTTGGATGTTGTGGTACCTTGCTGTTTGGGTGCATGGGGAGCCTTCTTCTTGGAGGATCCTTCCTTGCGGGTGCTTGATGTTTTGGATGGGCCTGGAGTTGTGGCCAATGTAGCCTTGTGGTGGCCACATTTGCTCTGCGTTTCAGGCACCTTTGTAGTAGATTTGTGCGAGCGAGTGCTCGGTCTGGAGGATGAAGTGTCCTCATGCCGCTCTGGCCTTTTGGTCTTGGCCTACTTTGCTGCTGGTTGCTTAGCACTAGGTTTTTTTGGTGCCATGATGAAAATCACAAAGAAAATGAGCTGTGCGTCCATGACACTTTAAATACAAATGACTGGGTATGACGCGTACGCATTCGCGTGCGTACGGCCATCCAGAACCCGGAAACCGCTGGGGCATTACCTATCTGCTGCGGACAAGAAGAAAGATGGCGCCCACGATCTTCACCCGCCAACAACAAGAGCTCATTATGCTCGTAAGTGTATTGTAAGGACATTGATTTGACATCTAAATGCATGCATAGGCCTTAAGGAAGCGCAGGAAGAAACAGTTGTTTTTAAAAGTGATTTAAACTACGTGCCAAACAGAAGTTAGTGCGCACATGTGCGAACCAACTCACTTGCATCTAGGATAGGTTAAGGCTAGAAAAGTGTTGGGGAATGTCATTTAGTCAACTGACCTAATTGTGACTGATATTTGTATGCTGTTTGATCTAACAACTATTTTGTTTTTTGTGTTTTTTAGACTATGCTTAAGTGCAGGTACGACTACCTGCCCAACGCCTTTGAGAAGAGGAATCTGGCCCTGGAGATTGTGGCCCGGATCCACCAGGAAACGGACACCACCTTCACTCATACGCAGATCATGCAGCACTAGTCGGACCTGAAGCGACTACACATGCCCTGGGTGCAGCGTTTGTTTGCGAACCATTTCCCAAGTAAGTACATACCAATGGCATGCTAGATGTAACTAATACAGAAGGTAGGCCTTTATTTATAAATGCTTTTCTTTTCTAGTGTCGGAAATGGACTATCGCATACGACCCACCCGGAGGCACATAGTCGGGCATGAATCTGCACCAGCAAGTGAAGGTGGTGGATCTCCAAGACCAAGTTCCTACCGCTGCGTCAGACCAGCCCCTGGAGCTATCCACAGAGGAGGGGCGTCACGGCGGGGACAGGCAGTCGTACGAAACGACTGAGCCATTAGCCTCTGGTATGTGACTCTTAATGTAACCCCACTCACATACATGCTATTTAAACCAAAGCTGATTCCCTTAATCTCTTTTTATAGAGGAATATGTAGCGGGTGAAGGATCTGGAGCAGAGACTGCAGCAGATCATGCCCAGGAGGAACATGGAGAAGGTGGGTGATGTCACACACATTCTAAGTGTCATTTGGTTACTGTTGAAACAGACATTAGAAGTGAGCCTATTTTAAATGTCTCTACAGCCTCACATTCCCAGCAGTGGCAGGCCCCAGCCCGTAGGGTTGTTCTCTGAAGCAGAGGTCGCCCACCACCGAAGTAAGTTGTAATGTAAATATTCAGAGTATGTTGAAAATAACATCACCAATCAACATAAATCCATTGTCAATGTCCTTAGAATAATGACATATGGCCTCTTCCTTTAAGAAATTCCTTAGCATAATGACATATGGCCTCATGAGTTAGATTTCAACCTAATGAGCATTTGTAGTGCTACAGACACATTATGGGTTTGATCTGCTATAAATGTATAAATTGTTTGAGTTGGAATGTTACAAAATGGCTGAAGGCTGTTTCCAAGATGGCTGAAACCATGCGGCTTGTCTTCCTATGGGTATATGTGTAGATTTCCCATTGGTTAATAAGATAGCATTCACCCATTGGACAATTTTGGAGACATGTGATTGGTCAAGAGGGGCGGTCCTATTGCCGGACAAAAGGAATTGCAAGGAGGACTTCGCTCTCTTTCCCTCTCACACCCATAACCGGAGACACATGATGGACCTTCTGCTGTTGTTTGGAAACTGAAGACCCAAGTGACCTTGGAATCGGAACCAGCTTAACTAAGATAAGTTTGTTGAACTATTGTTAAGCTACTGAATTGCATTTTTGTAACTATATTGGCTTTTATTGCATTATTTTCCTTTTTTCTCAATAGAAACTATTGTTCTCGGAAACTAGTTAAACCTGTTTTTTCCTTTGTCTGGGGTCTGTGTCTGATTGCTTGTGTAGTGAGTTAACTGTAGTGCAATTATCCTCAAAACTCACTGTTTTTAAGTGAACTCTTAGACAAACAAGGCGCAATTGTATATATATATATATATATATATATATATATATATATATATATATATATTTATATATATGTGTTTGAGCTCTTAAGTTCCTTTATATATTTGAGGGCTGCAAATATATTTTGTAAATTTTAGACAAATTACGCCTAAGCAAGACATTGGGGGCTCGTCCGGGATTACACTGAGTTTCTGATTGATATTGCACTTTTGTGGGTAATCTATTTGTATTTTACCAAGCAACAATGTTTCGCAGACTCTTTAAGGGAAAAAAGGGTGCCGAGAACATATCAGGAAAAAAGGAGGGATGCAATATACCAAGCTGGGCAACAGAGGGGCCATGGTTTCCTTTAGCAGAGGAACTGGCCAAATATGCCAACCCAGGAAATGAGGTATGGGATGATACAGTTACAATCCATTTTCAAAAATTTCTTCTTGAAATGTCATTTATAAATAAGGCAGCAAGAAAGATTGTGGCTTCTTTGGGCTGGGTTTTTGTGCATGCTCTCTATACAGAGGCAGACAAAAGAAAGAGCAGAGGGGGAGGTGCAGGCTTTAAGGGATCAGCTTACTGTAGCTTCTGAGTGCATCAAAACTGCTACTAGTAGAGCAGAGGAATTGGAAGACAAACTCCAGATGAGTAAGTCTATCAATGCTATAAGAAATAAGAGAGTTCAAAAGCCTGTTAAGAAAGAAAGAGTAAGGAAGATTACTGTACCCTCTGATAGTGATAGTGACTCAACCCCTAGCGACAGTGAGGAAGAAATAGTGGTAGAGTTTACTGATGAGGATATAAAGCCTAAAAAATGTGCTAGGCCCCTTATTACTAAACATAGGAAAAGACAGCATGACCGGGAAGACTTGGCTGACGGTGAAGTACATTACCGCAACCCCAAAGACATTGAGGTTGAGGAGTTGCGGGAATATACTCAGACTGAATTGACTGACTTAGCAAAACAATATCGACAGAAACCTGGGGAACCTCTAATGAGTTGGGTTTTGCGACTGTGGGATGAGGGAGCCGACAGTATTGTTTTGTCAGGTAAAGAAGCCGTGGCCATGGGTGTATTGACCCATGACCCACAACTGCGCCAGGCAATGCGCAAAGCACGAGACTTTACAGTGAATTTTTCACTGTTAGATCTTGTGAGAGATGGGATAGTCCGGGTATATGCTGATCCCAGGGATCTGGAAAACACCTACCCCTGGAGCAATATAACTGAGGGTGCCTCCAGATTAAGGGAAATGGGTTGTATAACTGGACTAAGCCATATTCGTGATTGGATGGGGCCTGATATGGAACCTTTTACAGCCAGTCTGCGCTCTAAACTAATGAAATTCGCCCCTGGTAACCTCAAAGCCCCATTGTTGTCATTATTAGGAGGTTTAGGATCACAGGGTAGAATTCATGATGCTACAGCCCTCCTCTGTGAATTGGGAGAATTGGAGGGGAGAGGCAGGACAAAGCCTGTTAGGTCCATAGACGAAATAAGGCCTAAGCGATCAGATAAAAGGAAGCAAAGGGTAATGGAAAGAAAAAAGGTGGTGAAGGGTGGGGAGCCTGGAAATAAGGAAAAAAACAGGATAGTTATCACAAGGAGACAAATGTGGGTGGATTTGTTAAAGGGGGGTATACCCAGGGAGGAAATTGATGGCATTCCTACTGCAGAACTATTAAAAAGATGGAAGCAGTTAGTAGGTAACCCCGCCCAACTTAGGCCCATTTCTAGTGATAGCAGCCCTGGATCAGAAGAGGATGAGATTTCCCCTATTATTTCCAAATCCCACCACAAAGACAACGTTTCCTTGTACCCTGGGGCAGATTTAGAGAATCACAAAAGGAGGAACTGGGAAGTTTCTCATCCCTTGTGAAGGGAAGGTGGGTCTCCAGCAAAAGCAATGAGGGCAGTGACAGCGGGAGACCGACGCCCATATGTACCTGTCACTGTTTGGTGGGGAAAATCATCTTGCCCCACTCATGTCATGGCTCTAGTAGACACTGGAGCAGAAGTCACCCTCTTGCAGGGGAATCCTTCCAATCACAAGGGAGAAATCATTTATGTAGAAGGACTGGGAGGGCAGACAACACCAGCAGTCCGAACGAGAGTAAAACTGGCAATTGGTAAAGGGCCGGGTTTCTGGGCAAATGTGTTGGTTTCTGACCTGGAAGAGAACATCCTTGGTATAGATGTACTTTTAGGTCAGTCTGTTGAAACTGAATTGGGCAAATTCACTTTTGGCTATCAACACAAACCCTATCTGATGAGGGCAGTGAAGGCCGTAGAGAGTGGAGAATATCACGCCACGATCGATCTCTCTAATGCCTTTTTCTCTATCCCAATAGACTCAGAAAGTCAAGACCAGTTTGCCTTCTGCTGGGATGGCCTTCAGTACACCTTCAAAGTCGTCCCCCAAGGTTACAGGCACTCAGCTACCATCTGCCACGGATTAGTGGCCCGAGATTTGAACATGATGAACCTGAAAGTTGCAGTATTTCACTATATTGATGACATCATGATCTCTGGAACAAAGGAAAACGTGACTGCCGCTTTGCCTTTGCTGATGCAGCATATGGAAGCCCGAGGGTGGGCTATTAACAAGGACAAAATTCAGGGACCTGCCACTGAGGTTAAGTTTCTAGGGATCATGTGGACCGGCCCAACAAGAAGAATTCCTGAGAAAGTCGTGCAGACTATTCAAGGACTGTCTCCCCCTAGCACCAAGAATGAGGCGCAGAGGTTCATTGGAGTAGTGGGGTTCTGGAGGTCATTTATCCCACACCTTGGACTGATTCTCAGACCCATCTACAATGTAACGAGGAAAAAGACTGATTTCTCATGGGGTCCTGAACAGCAAACTGCCTTTCTCACTGCTAAAGAAGCTATTTTGCAGCACCAAGGGCTAGGGCCTGTGAGACCAGGCGTGCCATTTCAGTTGGATGTAGTGGAGGAGAACAGCGTGATTTCCTGGAGCTTGTGGCAACCCAATGAAAAGAGAGGACAGCGTGCCATACCCATCAGATTTTGGTCCAAACAATTAAATGGGGCACAGAGAAGATATACGCCCTTGGAAAAGTACCTGCTTGGGGCATACATGGCACTTCTACATGTAGAGCCCATTACTGGTAGAGACCCAGTCACCATCCACACTGCACTGCCCATCGCAGGGTGGGTGCGAGATAATGGACTGACCACAAGGACAACTGTAGCCCAAAACCAGACATTGATGAAGTGGAAATGGTATCTTCAGGAGAGAGGGGGAATTTCAGCTGGGGATGTCAGAGAAATCTCCAGACAGTTGGCTGGGCTTGTTACTTTTACCAGCACCGAGTCACAAGAAGAAGTTCCCGTCCTAAAGACTTCTCCTATCCAGGAAGCTCCATCCTTTGAATCCCTATCAGTGGACCAAAGAGAGTCAGCATGGTTCACTGATGGTTCTGCCACAATCAACTCATCAGGGCGTCAGTGGGTCGCAGCCGCATACAACCCAAGCTCTGACACAGTCCTTCAGGAGACAGGTATTGGAGGATCAAGCCAGTATGCAGAGCTAAAAGCAGTATTAATGACTTTGCAAGAAGATCATTCACCCAGCATTAACATCTACACTGACAGCTGGGCAGTTTTTAAGGGACTCACGGCCTGGATGCCCACATGGAAATCAAACGACTGGAAAATCCATGGAAAAGTTGTGTGGGGAGGCCAAGACCTGTGGGAGTACATTTGGGAACAAGCCCACTCCCGCACCATAAGGGTGGGCCATGTTGACGCACACATGCCCTTAGTACCGGATTTTGACAATTTTAATCAGGTGGCAGATGAGATTTCGAAGGTGGCCTTGGTTAAAGAGACTGATCCTGTTGCAATGAACTTGGCTAGGTGGGCCCACAAACAGTCAGGGCATTTGGGTCAGAAAGCCACATATGAATGGGCTCGACAGAGAGGCCTGCCGATAAACATGGACATGATAAAGACTATGATAGAGAATTGCACCGTATGTGGAGAGGTTCGACAGTGGCCATTACAAAAACATTCCACCGAATCCATAAAAAGAGGAACTAGGCCTGCAGAGATTTGCACTGCAGTGGACACCTTCTCAGGACTTTTACTCGTCCATCCTTGCAAAAGAGCAGATCAAGCTTCAACCCTTCAGATGCTCCAGAAACTGACATTAGCCTATGGGGTTCCAAAAGAAATTCAGAGCGATCAAGGGACGCACTTCACTGGAAGAACTGTTCAAGAATGGGCCAAAGATTCGGGGGTGTACTGGATGTGCCATGTCCCTTACCATCCGCAGGCAGCTGGTTTGATTGAAAGATACAATGGGTTGTTAAAGGAGCAGATACGCAAACTCACACCTACACACACACTGAGGGGGTGGGATCGTGTCCTTACACAGGCTGTAGTGTTAGTGAATTCTAGGCCAATAGCCAAAAGTACCCCTTATGAAAAGATGGTGGGAGCAGATCTGCAGGTTCCGGGTTTAGAGTGCAGACTCCAATACACAAATGAAGTTCCACAAAAGATAGGGCCCAATAGATTCATGGTCATGGCTTCACACGACATTGAAACTTTGACAGACTTGATGACAGTTGACACCTATTTGGGAATTAGGGGCAATTTAGCAGAAAAATTTGAGGTTGTTTTCGCCCTAGACCCTATTCTGGTAGAGGAAGGCTGGGAGGCCGACTGGTTAATTGATACTTCCCAGTCTGAGTGGATGGTGAAACTGTATAATCCCAAACCTTTAACCCTTTTGTTGCCAAGCACGTAACACCTACGTGCTGGCTTGGCTGGGCCTTAAGTGCCAAGCCCGTAGGTGTTACGTGCTTGACTTTCCTCGCTTCTAGTTTAAAAAATAAAAATCAAAAATACTCACCTGACCCCTTGTTGGATCCGGCCGGGTCTCCTCTTTAATTTGGTGCCATCCGATCCCCCGTGGGGGGTCGGATGGCTCCAGGAGAGCCCCCGGAATAGGCCGCCCCCCCCCCCGCTTCTGCAGCAGCAGCTGCTAACTGTAAAAAAAAATAAAAAATAAAAATGACATTCACTTACCTGTGTGTGCGCTGGCTCCCGCTGTCCCTCCTCTTCACCTGGGGGGCCTCCGATCCCCCCCCAGGACTTACCGATCTTCAGGAGAGAGCCTGGGAGGCTCTCTCCTCTCTTCTTCACGATGGTGGCCGCCATCTTGCCTCTAAGCCCCGCCCCCTTGGGGGCGGGGCTTATGACGTCATCCCGGTCCCGATCACCGGCTTCAGCTTTCTCAGCTTCTCAGATGCCGGTGATCGGTGCCCTGGAAGGAGGTGACAGGAGATCCTCTGATCTCCTGCCTTCTCCTTCTCTGGATGCCGATCACAGGCATCTGTCAGCTGAGCGGCGAGGGACAAGAGCTTGCAATCGAAGGTAAGTACAGTTAAAAAAATTTTTTTTTTTTGAATAAAATACTTTTTATTATTGTGTGGTGGTTTTTTTTCACATTAACTCTTTGTGAGCTGGTAAGGGGTCCATGAGACCCCTTATACCAGTTCACAAGGCTGGGGGGGTGGCAAGTCACCTGCCCTAGCGGGTGGCTTGCCATTAACCCCCGCACCCCCATTACCTGCCTCCCCAAAGGCCAGGGGGGGGCAGAAGAGCCCGGGCCCACATAGGCTATGTGGGCTCGTAGGCTGCAGGGTGGGGGGGCCACCAAAGCTGGCTCCCCCACTCTGTGCCTACAAGCCCCCATAGCTGGTCCCGGGCTGGTTACTTTGGGTAAGGGGGACCCCACGTCATTTTTTTTTTTGGATTTTTAAGGGTTTTTAACCCTTAAAAATCCAAAAAAAATGGGGTCCCCCTCCCCGGGAAGGGGGACCCTATGTCATTTTTTTTTTTTAATTAACCATTTGTCATCCAGCAGCTATAAAAGGCTTCTGGGCAGGAAAGGGTGTCTACCTATACATATGTGGTATCGCTGTAACCGGGAGAAATTGGGGTTTCTCACGCAATAAGATTTTATTGACAAACTTACATTTTTTATTACAAAAAAACTCTACAAATTGTAAAAAAATATATTTTTTTTAATTTTTTTCACACATTTCACCCAAAAATGTTGAGAATACACCTAAAAAATACAAACAAGACATTTCATGTTAAAGCCCAGACTCTGTTGAAAAAAACAATATATAATTTTCCTGGGAAATCCCTGGAAATCCTTTCAAAAATGACAGTTGAACATGTGTAGCGCGAAACAGTGAAACTCAGTCTGGCAACAGGGAGTGGGAAATGCTGCAGGTAGGCTGGCAGCGAAAGGGTTAAAAATACATAGCAAAACTCCGCTTGGTAGCATTGGTGTATTTCCTATCCTTCCTATTGATGTTATCTGGGAGGATAGTAAATGGGTACAGGTTGGAGGCAAAATGCTAGTTAGAGACCCAGGCAAAAGACCAGTAAAGGGTGAGATTGTAGCTGAAGGACCTGGATCTACTGTTTTTGTACTTTTACAAGGAACAGATAATCCGCTTTGTTTTCCGCTCCACAGATTATCACCCATTTGAGAGGCCGTCCAGAAGACCACCCCTGAACGAGAGAAGATCAGAGCAAGAAGAAAGTACCCCTGCGAGCTTATAGAGACAAATGGACTGTTTTGATCAACAGACTTTACAATTTAGGTTTTGTGGTTTAGTGGGTATGCCATTTATTTCCACCAGATGCAAGGTTACAAACATTTTTACATAATATCCAGATCAACAGGGTGGATTGTAGTGCTACAGACACATTATGGGTTTGATCTGCTATAAATGTATAAATTGTTTGAGTTGGAATGTTACAAAATGGCTGAGGGCTGTTTCCAAGATGGCTGAAACCATGCGGCTTGTCTTCCTATGGGTATATGTGTAGATTTCCCATTGGTTAATAAGATAGCATTCACCCATTGGACAATTTTGGAGACATGTGATTGGTCAAGAGGGGCGGTCCTATTGCCGGACAAAAGGAATTGCAAGGAGGACTTCGCTCTCTTTCCCTCTCACACCCATAACCGGAGACACATGATGGACCTTCTGCTGTTGTTTGGAAACTGAAGACCCAAGTGACCTTGGAATCGGAACCAGCTTAACTAAGATAAGTTTGTTGAACTATTGTTAAGCTACTGAATTGCATTTTTGTAACTATATTGGCTTTTATTGCATTATTTTCCTTTTTTCTCAATAGAAACTATTGTTCTCGGAAACTAGTTAAACCTGTTTTTTCCTTTGTCTGGGGTCTGTGTCTGATTGCTTGTGTAGTGAGTTAACTGTAGTGCAATTATCCTCAAAACTCACTGTTTTTAAGTGAACTCTTAGACAAACAAGGCGCAATTGTATATATATATATATATATATATATATATATGTGTTTGAGCTCTTAAGTTCCTTTATATATTTGAGGGCTGCAAATATATTTTGTAAATTTTAGACAAATTACGCCTAAGCAAGACAGCATTCCATCCACAGCTGTTAAACATGTATTTGCAGAATAATTTTCTTTTTTTTTTTTTTTTTTTTTTTTTTACAGACACCGCACATGCGAGATTGGCACAACTCACTGCAACAGTGTTTCGGTTGGTGGGCAATATGCAGGAGCTGGTTGATTCATTGGGGGCCACAGATGAAGAATAATTATCTGGGGCCTGCCATGGCTTTGTATATAGTTTTAGGTTTTTAAAGTTTTTATAAATATTGTAAATATTTGTACTGTTTTTAAAATTTTTACCAAAAAAAATTTACAATTTTTGTACTGGCACAAATTTCCCAACATAAAAAAAAAGGCAAAATCATTTGCCAGTTGTTATTAAACCAAAAACATTCATTAAGGGTTGGTTACAGCAAAACGTAGGAAGAACCCAAACAAAAAAAATGAATATCCAGACCGCGATGTAATTGAGGTAAGCATGAGGTGCGCAAAGGGAAGAATATACAGACCGCAATGTAATTGAGGTAAGCATTGAGGGCGCAAAGGGAAGAATATACAGACGCGATGTAATTGAGGTAAGCATTAAGGGCGCAAAGGGAAGAATATACAGAACGCGATGTAATTGAGGTAAGCATGAGGTGCGCAAAGGGAAGAATATACAGACCGCAATGTAATTGAGGTAAGCATTAAGGGCGCAAAGGGAAGAATATACAGAACGCGATGTAATTGAGGTAAGCATGAGGTGCGCAAAAGGAAGAATATACAGACCGCAATGTAATTGAGGTAAGCATTAAGGGCGCAAAGGGAAGAATATACAGAACGCAATGTAATTGAGGTAAGCATTGTAGCAGAAGTGAGTGATCAAAATATTGAGACGAGCACATGAATGAGTTAATTTTGTTGTGCGCAGGCGTAAGGTCGGAAAGATTTCCGTCTGGACGTTTATAGAAAAAGGAATTCAGAATCTAACGTGAAACGTAAATCATTCGTTCGAGGCGACGTTGGAAAAAGGAAACAACGTAGGCTTCCGTTTTTTGCCTAAGTAACCTAAACTAAAAACGAAAGCTGAAAAAGGTTTCATTTTTCAGCTTTCGTTGGCGTACGAACAGACGAACACTTTACAGAAGGCTTGCGATGCATGCTTAGAATCACTCGTACACTCATACGCAAGCGGGGAAAAAAAAAAAAACAGTTCCACACAAAAACTACATTTATTTTATGTCTCTCTGAATCAACCATAATGTGTACATAACTGATTGTTCCAGGTGTCGGTTAGGGGCATCTGGCAATTTTGATAGGTTCCAGATAAGGGCCTGTCTTTAATGTCCTTAGGGGTCTTTGGCTCCTAAAAGTGGACCAAAACCCAACTTGATCGGCCCTGGAATTCCTGGGCTGATGGATTTCCTCCCCTCGGGCATCCAAAATCGGGATACCCCGCTGTGTGAATCCCCCTGGTTGCCCTATACACTTACCTTGTTTCAGGTCCAACAACGCGTCCCTCTAGCAGGGCAAAGATCCTATGGGAAATAAGGATGTTAAAGTTTTGGGGGGTGGCCTGCTGTGTGAAACCCCCGGACATTCAGAAATGGCTGGCACGCTCCCTGTTAGAGGGTAGCAGGGGATGCGGCCGTCAGCGTGCTTGGAGCCGCTGGCCTTAGACGAAGCCTTAGATGGCGTGAGATCAGGGGTAGCCGAGCACACTGATTGGACGAGCGGCCGTGCATGCGCCACAGAACCGGGCAGAGGTGAGTTGGCTGCCTCGATCTGGGGGGTTTCACACAGGAGGCCACCCCCTAAACTTTAACATCCTTATTTCCCTTAGGATCTTTAGGCATGGCATGCTTCTCCTTTCCCTCTTTAGCCTGAAAGAGAATAACATAACTTTACTAGGGACTTAGGTTCCTCCCTCCCCTGCACCATTAACCACCCTGGGGTAAGGAACATTTACTGAGTCCTGAGAATCACCGCTGCCCATGTTGCTGAATTGCGGTCAGTGCCCTTTAATACTGCCTCTGCAGGCCCATCTTTTCGTGAGTGTCTCTGCTGTGTTTCTCCTTTCTGCCTAACACACAGCAGAGAAAACCCCAGGTGCTCCTTCTCCAGCTTTCTGGCACCATTTTGGATGCCTAAGGATGTTGTCATGTGCTCCGACGTGACCCCGCAACTCGGAAGTGACATCAAGCACCTCTCATCTCCAACGCTATCACAGACCTCCTACTGGCCGGAAGCTCCCCCAGAGCCTGATCCAGAAAGCCACACTTACTTTGACACTGTTGCAAGCTATGTACCCGACCTGTATTCCGCAGCAGCACCCATTGTCCAACGTGCCCTGCCACCTGCCAGGGAACACCATACCTTGGAGCTCTTCTGTAGGGAGTCGGCCTGGTCAGGACCTACACTGGATATGGGGGAATGCAGGAAAGACAATGTTCTGCCTTCCCCTATAGGGGTACAAAAAAAATCCTACAGCGCGTACCCGAATGAGCTGAGGCTCTGTAATAAAAAAAACAAAAACACATGGACACCAGAGGGACCGGACCCTCAACAACCCTCTATCCACAAACATACTCCATTGGCCCTTGACTCCAGGGCCAGCTTCTAGCTGCGTTTAAGCATTAGATGGCTTCTACAATCTATTCACCCTGAATGTGGCTTCTATCTTTCTTTTCAAAATATGGCTTTTGAGTAAAGTGGACCAAACCCCAGGATTTTAACTATCCCCGGGTTGCGCCCTGCAGTGGACCAACAACCATGTTATGTAAAATGGGTGTTGGTCCGGTTGAAAGGTTGGGGCCCCCTGCCTAAAGATGAACAAAACATGGTAATTTGACTTTGCGGGGTATTGCTCCATGTCTGAGGGCATCCCAAATTGGGATGCTCTGCTGTGTGAAACCACCCAGAAAGCCAGTATTTACTCCAATGATGCACGTGTGGGCTCTCGTCCCACAAGAGCTAACTGCCTTATGTCATTTGGCAAACCTCTTTCATTGACTTCAATGGGAAGCGCACTCCTGTCCCAGCCAATCTGAATGGCTCTGGTGGGAGCACATGCACAGCCCAGGGATGCGCTTGTTCTTGCCCCTTTGAAAACAATGAGAAATGCTTGCCGAACTACATATGCACGGCAAACGGTTATCATTGGACGAGAGCCTGCGCATGCGCTGTTAAACCGGGGAAAGGAGAGTGAATACCGATGCGCTGAGGGATTTCAAACTTTGGTTGGGTATCGCTACACTAAGGAATCCTCTTTTGTGAAACTGCTACAGTTAAAGGCTTTTAGGAAGCCAAAATCGGGCATGGATGGGGAGACATGAAATTGCTGTGCATGGGAAAAAGTCTTCTTTTGGGAAAGGTGTGGCTGCCACATAGGTGTGCGTCTGTTTCTTACCTCCCCAATCAGATGGGGCTAGGAAAAGGGGAGTATCTTTTGAAGGACTCACTAATGGCATTAGTTGCAAGGGAGACTGTAGGTTCACTTTAAAGTGGACCAACACCCAGGATTTTGACTATCCTGGGTTTTGGTCCACTCCGGCAGGGCATCCCGATCGGGGGTGCCCCGCTGTGTGAAACCCCGAAAAACTCACCTCTCCTCGCTCCCAGGTGACCGCCGCCGCTGGACAAGCTGGAGGCAGTGACGGACAAGAGAGGGCGTCCACCGCTGGATCGAGGATAAGGTAGGGATTTCGGGGATCTGGGGGGTTTCACACAACAGGGCACCCCCGATCGGGGTGCCCCGCAGTCAGGGGTCTGATCGGTCCGGGAATCTTATAGATTCCCGGGCCGATCTTGGGAGGGTGTTGGTCCACTTTAAAAAGGACCAAAACCCAGGCTTTTCACACACCTGGGTTTTGTCACACTTTACTCAGGCATCCCAATTGGAGATGTCCCTGTGTTTGAACCCCTATGGATTGCTTGTATTCTTACCTCATCCTAAAAATTGTGCAGGCTTCTTGGTAATCAATTCTAAATAAGTAGAGAGCCGGATACCTCCCTCCAGCTGTTTGTGAAATCCTGATAGGCCTGACACAGGAGCGCACAACAGCAGGAGTACCTGGGATGCAGGGCAGTTTCTAGGGGAGGGCAATCACCCCGGGCACCAAGGCCATTAAGGATACCTTTACCCCAGCCATGCTGTTTTCTGCAAATGGCTCAGGGCCCCTGTTAGTGGTGACAGCCATAAGACAAGCCACTCACCCCCCATACTTGGCACAATAATGGGGAGGGGGCACCGTCTGCTGCTATGGTAGAGGCACCATACGCCCATACACGTATAGGACAGCAGCAGCGCCTTAGGATGGGTGGGGAGGAGGCAGGCATGAGAAGATAGGTTGGGTTAGTATAGTGTAAGCTGGCCGTTACTTATAGTGTCTCTTTGAAACCTGACCCTGAATTCCAGGAAGCCTCTAGGTTCGCTTAGAAGAGGACCTGAAGCCCGGCCTCGTCCTGCTGCCTCACTATGATCTAACCGAAGTGCCCACACACAAACCACGTGCAGCCCTCCACACCGACGCACAGCTATGACGTCAGAGTGCGACAACGGCAACCCATCCCTGATGCCGGCGCGTGAAGTTGTTAAAAGTCTGTCCGAGACCACGCCCATGACACGCCCACCACGCTGTCTGCTATCCTTAGCCCCGCCTCCTGACTGTCACCTCACCCCGCCTTCTGCTAAGACGCCCCGAAGAACCGCGCGTTGCTGCCCTCTGATTGGTCGCTGTGTTGTTCCCTATCCTCGTGTCGTCAGCGGCGCCCCTCCCCTTTCTCCCAGCAACATAACACAGCGCAGCGCCCGATGCGGCTCCAGACGGGCGGCGGGCTGATAGGGTGCTGGGCTGCTGTGACCTTACCCGCCGGGCAACTGTCACACCGTGACGTCATCGCAGCTGTGTGCTGTCATCAGGAATCGTCACCTCACACCCGGACACCTGTAGCTCTGCCACCCTCCATGATCGCCCGCCAGTGACCCGACCCGTCCTCCGGCTTCTCTTCTCTCCCCTCCTCCGGGCTGCACCATGTTTGACAAGACCAGGATCCCCTTCGTGCTGCTGGACATCGTGTGTGTCGTGCTAGGTATGTCATCCGTGTGACCCGTCCTTGTTACCCCACCCAGCATGTCACCCCATCATGTTACCCCACCCAGCATGTCACTAAGTCACCCCATCAGGTTACCCCACCCAGCATGTCACCCCATCATGTTACCCCCCCCCCCCAGCATGTCACCCACCTGCATGTCTCCCATTATTACCCCGTCATATTACCCCCCCATCACACCTAAGGCTTGTGCTTTGCTCCTCCTCTAGACTATAATTAATGCTGATCCTCCTCTGATCTCCTTCCCTTTTCTCATCTCTTTTGTTATGAGGGTGGTGCTGATACTTTCCTATTGGATCATTGTTGCTCTGTAAGACCGCAATCTCTGGTTGATAGGCGTCATGTCAGCATAAGGCGCGTTTATATATTTATATAAACGCATATATATATATATAATTTTTTTTTTTTTTGCTGGATCAGGTGTTGAACTTAGTTTGGGGGCTCGCGGTTTATCTAGGTGAGGGTTGCTCAACCTTCTGATGAGTGCAGGCCACTTAAAGAGGAACAACAGTCAGGAACTAAACTTTGCCATGTGTTGTTTCTCTCAGTGGGGGCATCCTGAATTTGGATGCCCCGCTGTGTGTATCTCCCCCAGTTCGTCTAGGCTACTTGCCTTTCTGGCGTTCCCACGGTGCCGCTGGCCATATCCTCCACTTGGCTTCTAGCTGTGACCATGGCAATGAGACGTGGTGAGGGCATCACAATTCGAGATTCCCCAAGGAGTAAAACCGAAGACAACCCTGGAGTATTTTAGACTTTCTGAAGTTCCTCTTTTGATGATTTGGAACCTGGTCGCAGACCAAAAAGAATTGGTTCAGAATTTTTTCATTTGGAATAGAATAATGAAAATTTGCTACAACTATCAGGATTCCCACAAGAGTCTCCACAAATGCCACTTGTCTGTCCTTTCACCGAACATCTACATTCATATGTAACAATCCCCATGTGCCGATTGGCCGTAGTACAAACTCAAAATATATGCTCATGACTTATTGTCATTACATAGACTCTCCCTTTTAAAGCGGAAACCAACCAGCGGCCAGCCTGAAATCTAAAAGATTCTGGGTCTGACCGCTCACTTTTCCCTGGGGTATCCTGAAAACAGGAAACCTGTAAAACTTAACCTCCCCTTTGCTCCAACGGCACATGCGCAGGCTCTCGTCCGTCTGATTATTTACTGTGGGGAGTGTGCTCGAAGTTGGGAATTCTAGGGAAGTGGCAGTATGCGCTCCCTATTCATTTCAATCAGAGCCCTATGCCAAATGACATAGTCAAGGCTACTGGCTGTGATTGGACGAGAACCCGTGCATGCATCATTGGAGCGGTAAAAAGGTGAGTTTTAGTGCGCTTTCTGGGGGGTTTCTCACAGCGGGAGGGCATGGAACAAATCCTGGGGAAGTCAAATGGGTTTTGTTCCACTTTAAACTTAGTAGGGTCACATTAAGGTTGGGGTGTAACAGGTAGTACATAGAAATCAAGTTGTGCCAGCACTGCGCTGAAGTAAAATTCCAAATTTATTGTGTCTCTTTGAAAGCAACAATCCCAAACAGCTACTTGTGTAAAACAATAAATGCTAAGAACATCAATAGGATTTTATGTGTTTCGGAGCATGTCCTTAGTCTTGGATTGGGGTGCAACATAGGTTTAAAGTGGACCAAAACCCACTGAACTTGCAGAACACATTTGGCCCTTCTGATACTTCCTTCTTAGGGTGAAGAACTCAAACTAGAAATTCAGGGAATTCTAGTTAAAATGTGGGGTTTGATCTGCTTTAAGGATAACACCATTAGGGTGTAGTGGCTAGATTAGGGTTAGTAGTGAAGTGAATAAGGTTATGGTTTGGGGAAGGACCAACTTACTGTACTTACAATTATCTGAATGCATGTCAGGGGTTGGCGCCTCACATGATGTGCACCCTGAGGCCCTTCAAAGAGGGAGCCTGCAGCACTCTGGAAGATTTATCCTGTGGATAAAGCGTATTTATTTTTTGAAGGGGGGGTTCATGTAGGTTAGGGGATTTAGACAGCGAATGGGAAAGTCTGTCCCAGGGCGGGTGCCGGTCTTATGGTGTGCAAAAACCATTGCTGTGCCAGACAATAGACATAACAAGTTGCAAGGATTAAACCTTGTCATCCGGGTTGGCCCTGATCAGACCTAAAACTGGTATTTTCATTTGCTGATTGTTCCCTCAGCCCCCAAGAGCATGTTGGTAGATGTCCCTCATGCCATCTGCAAGCAGCCCTGTTATGGGTGGGGAACCATAGCGGTTGTCAAAAAGGTTTACCCTTCGCTGATTGGTTGTCTGCTTCTGGCAGGAGCTGTGAATGGCTACTATAAACCTGCTCGGCCCAGTAATGAACTAGGGACAAAAATCAGCCCTGGATTTTACCAGCTTCTGGCCAGCCTGAGACATCCTTGCTGAGTCCCCCAGCCATGATGCCGGGGGCTATAGCATTGGGGCTGGGGTTCCCTGGCTTGTGGGTACAGAGGGGCTGAGAGGAAGACTAAGGGAGTAAGGATTGAATGAGGGTGTTAAAAGCAGCAGCCCAACTGGCTCTAATGCAATGTGGCCCACCAGGCATTGTCCCGGGTCTCCTACGGCCAGGCTGTCCCTGGCACGGTCCTTCACTTTTTGCTGTCTGTGTTAGGATGGTCTCATATTGGCCAGTTTGTACTTCTCAAGGTGAAGCTCACATTCATGGCTGGATATCCACATATCGCTTCACATACCAAAGGATCCTCCTGGGAGTCAGCAGCTGACAGCCAATTGTTGCAGCGGGTCCCATTGGGGGGGGGGGGGGGGGGGCTGAGCAGCAGATGCACTTGACTTTGACTATGGCCACAATCCTGTGCTGACCATGCTGGTGTTCTCAGGATGGATCAGTGGATCTGGTGGGTGATTTTATTTTTTTGTGTGTGTTTTAATACAGGGACAGGAGAATATCATTGGAACGCTTGCCTTTCCATCTCAACTGGTTATTCCACTGTCCCGTCACTGAGCCATATGTGTAATATGTTCATGTGGTGTGTGGTTCTTGAAATGATGTGAAACTATGAAGTGGCTCTTCATGGATAAGGGTTGGACTCCTTTGTAGTATTACTGCTTACTGTGTATCAGCCTGGTGATCCCCACTGACTTATAATATTAGTAGTAATATTCAATATAATATATATATTAGTAATATTCATAAGAGGGATCACTTTTTTTCTGTTACATAACACTGATACATCATTCATACAATGCTGACTGTGCTGTATGCAATGTTGTTTATCTATGGATGTCAACTACTCACTATAAAATTCGTAATGAACCTTAAACTGTCTTTACTGTATCTCCAAAGTCTGCATTTTTTGTAGAGTAGATCTAGTCCATTAAAGTGGACCAAAATCAGGGATTTCAACTATCCCTGGTTTTGGTCCTTGCCCCCTGGGCACCCTAATTTAGGATGCCCTGCTCTTTGAAACCCCTCCCCCCAGGTTGCCCGGTAAACTCGCCTTTCTAGGTCCTATGGCACATGTGCGGCTTCTTGTCCAATCGGTGCACTCTGCTGCGCTTGTCAAAATCGGTTAAGACTCAGCTAAGATTTTTTTATACATTTCTGGTTGTATCTATGATTATGGGTCTAATGTCTCAAGCACTTCTGCCAGACAACTCCGTTTCAGTGCATTTCAGAGTAGTGCAAAATATGATTTATCATTTTTCAATGTTTTAGTAAATGTGTTTCTTGCAGTTCAGCAAAATGCACAAGTGTGAAGAAAATGTTTATATTTTTTACTACTCTAATCTGCACCAATGTGGCACTGTCTGGCAGAAGTGCTTGATAAATCAGGCCATATATTTGCATAAGGAAGTCTCAACAAAGGCTCCGGGGCTCGTCTTGGTGGTAAAAACTGTTCAATCAGCCCAAGGCAAATTGTTTAGACAATCCTTATTGTATTTTACTGGGTGTGTCCTGTCAGCCAGTTCACTTTTTGTTATTTCTTTGTTTAGTATACAACTCTCATTGCATTGTTACGGGGTGTGTCGCCTGTAATATTTATTCTTTGCAGTGACAGCTGTCACATCGGCCTGTGCTGAGTTGTTAATATAATCCTGATCCTATTTGTATAGGCTATATCTACATTATATTCATTACAGTTAATGAGCTTCAATGATCATCCCAAGTTTATTGTATGCTATTGCAGTGTGTGTATGGCATGATACAATGTCTGCACACGTATGACGTGTGATCTGTGCACACGCTTTTGTGTCAGCGTAAATGGCTGCACAGCTGAAGCAGATTATGGGCTGTAGACAGCTGGCTCGGGGGTGGCTTGTATATGTGACATGCGGTTAGTAAACAGTCTCTTGGTGGTCCTGTATAAAGACACATATAGAGTGCAATCCCAGTGGATACATTTTTTTTTTTTTATAAATTAATAGGAAAAGTTTACAAAAAAAACCACGAGCATTGTGCAACAGGCTCCTGGAACAATCCAAGGCTGGGGTTGCACTGACTGGGGTGGAGTTTGATCACATGGAGGGAAGGAAAAGCCGGAGGGCATATTGTTTATTTTGACATATGGTTTCTTTAAGGACCAATTCCAGGTCATGCATCTTCACAACCCGTGCTCGTCAGTTTATAATCGCCTCTAAGCAAATGAACAGCAGGCTAGCATGTGACATGACAGGTGCAGGCGCATGTGCCCCAGGGGAGCAATATTCTACTTTCTTTAAAAAATATACCATAATATTATCGCAGTAACCCAAGGGGACCCGTAGGGGTAAGATAATACGTGCATACTTAGTCACATTGATTGCAGACAATGACCAGGTCTCCAATTTTTCTGCCTAGCCCCAAACCAGGAAGGGCAAGCTGGCTATCAGAGGATACTGACAGTTTATATTGTGCAGAATAACAAAATATTTTTTGTTATATGCTTGCTACAAAACCACTGTCCAAGAAAAAAAAAAACCCTTCTTGACAGTCACCCTGATTAGGGAATTTGAAAGACTTACCTGATCAGCTCCAGCTACTTGATCGCAAGGTGGCAGTGGCGCATGTGGAGCTTCCACTTTGATTCCCGGTGGCAAATGCTGTTAGACTCCCAGATCACCCAATTCCTGTGCAAGAAGCGAAAAGAGTCAGCACAGCAAAACTTTCGCAAAAGTCACTGTATTCGATCAATTTTTTTTGTGTAAAATCTTCATACAGCAAGCAGATCTTTTGGAGCAGCATAGGTGCCCTTTTTCTTTTCATTAAATTCTTCTGATTCCAGTTACATCCATTCACATCAATATACAGTGTAACAAGGCACTTAGAAATAACATGCACATCATAAGGCCATATCAAAACAGTCATTCCTAGAAAATGTATCAAGCTTATATAACCAGCCACTATGAACCCTAGGTGCCCCTTTTTAAAGCGGACCTTCACCCTGAATAAGAGTCTATCTTATATGTTTCCCCCACCCTGTACATACAGATTGCTTACATTAAAAAACATCCTAACTGCATCTACTGCATGTTATGAGCCTTTAAAGTGGACTAACACCCAGGGGTGATCGGCCCGGGAATCTATAAGATTCCCGGGCCGATCACCTCCCGCGGGGTGAAACCCCCCAAACTCCTTACCTCATCCGCCGCCGCCGCCTCCCGCGCGCCCCTCTAGACGTGACGCGCGGGAGGCGGCGGCGGACGAGCCCCTTGTCCGTCGCTGTCACTCTGCTTGTCCGTCCGCGGGGATTGGACGGCGCGGCCACGTGGGAGCGGGGAGAGGTGAGTTTTTTGGGGTTTCTGGGGGGTTGCCCCGCCAAAGTGGACCATAACCCAGGATAGTCAAAATCCTGGGTCTTCTAACTGTGCTGCTTTGCATTCTGGGATTGCTGTCCTTTTCCTGACCCCCGCTCTGCTCTGTCTGAGCAAAGCACAGCTATAACACGCCCCCTGTACTTTATCCCAGGCTAAGTGTGATGCTTCTGAGTCAAGATGGCGGCACCCGTATCCTAAAGTCCTGAACAGAGTTGCAGCTCAGTGGGGGAAAGAATAATAAGTGACTAAAAACTTAAAATATATTAATTTTATATGCTGGGCAATCGTTTTTCAAGGGTTTGGGCTTTTCAATAAATTATGGTGAAGGTCCAGTTTAAGTGTAAGTAACAAACATGCAATAAAATACAAGAGATCCTAATATACAAATGAATACCCAATCAAGATCCGCCATTTAGCATCAAATCAGGATGCCTCCCCCTTTGAACAAACAACTTTAATTCGATGGGAAGCGTGCACAGCTACATCCCCGGCCGCATGCACGCACTCCCGTCCCAGATACGCTTGGGCAGGAGTGCACGCGCTGACAGGTATAGGGCAGCGAGTGCTCCCATTAAATTCAATTAGTGCCCTTTGCCGAAGGATGCAAATGCGCCAAAGATTGGATGAGAGCCCACACATGCCCAATGGAAAGAGGAGAGGTGAGTTTTACTGGGTGAACTGGGGTGTTTCACACAATGGGGCAGATTCCAGATTCCAGGATCCCTGGGGGCACGAAAAAAAACCAAGGGAAGTCAGATTCCCAGGGTTTGTTCCACTTTAAGATGGACCATTATCAGCCTATCCCTCTAATCTACTGTATATTTAAGAACCAAGCATGTCATTTAGAGCATATACTGTGACTGCTACAGTGATTGGATGATTAAACTGTCACCTATGATTCCCTGTGGCACAGAGATGTGGCATCAGAGCATACAGTGCTCAGATTTCTGTAGGACCAGGTTTAATTTAATTTTTATTTATTTATTTATTTTTTAACTTTTGGAATAGGGTTGTTTAAAATGTAGAAAGTCCACCCTTAGATAGCTGCCTGAGCAGCAGAGGGGTTAAGGGCATCCTGAGTGTTTAATAGCCAAAATTACAGTGTAGCCTGTTTTCCAGACATTTCAGGTCTTCTCATGTGTAGTTCCCTGAGGTCTGCTGAGACACCCCCTCTATGATTAAATCTAAAAATGCTTTGTGAGGGAGCTTTAACATTCGCAGGCTACGCTTGTTCTGGATGCTTTGTCTAGCACCATATAGAACTTTCCATAGATCATGTCCAGAGGGCAGGAACATGGGAACTCAAGTGTGTCACCTTGGCTCATAGGCTGTGTTCATGATGTAGAAAAACTGCCCTGTTTATTCTGCCCTCTCTAGCGGATGCTGCTTCCTCAAGGATGCAGGCTACATTGCTAAGTGGGGTAGGAGGTTGAGACTTTAGGTCTGCTGATGCCCTGCTGCTTAAAGTGGACCAAAACCCACACCCCAATGGCCCTGAAATCTTTAAATTCCAGGGCTGCTGGATCCCCCCCCCCCCGGGCATCCAAAATTGGCGGTGCCCCAGTGAGTGAGACCCCCCAGGTCACCTGGAAACTCACCTTCTTTCCCGGTCCAACGCCGCATGCGCGAGCTGTGGCAGCATCCCCGCTATCCCTTTAGCAGGGCGCGTGCCTGCACCAGGCATTTGTGAATGGCTGGTTCAGGCAAGCTTCCCGGTTAGAGGATAGTGGGGGATGTGGCCGCCAGCACACTCGGATCCACTCGCCTTAGATGAGCTATTAGATGGAGGGACAGGAATGGATCCGAGTGTGCTGATTGGATGAGTGGGCTGCGCATGCACCGTAGGACCGAGGAAGGGTGAGTTAGATCAGACGACCTGCGGGGTTTCACACAGCGGGGCATCTCCAATCGGGGTGCCCCAGGGGCAAGGACCAAAACCCAGGAAGTCAAAATCCTGGGTTTTGCTCCACTTTAATGATCCCCAGAAACACCAAAATGGGCTTACTTATCTTTTCAAATCGTATATTCTAAGTATACAGCACATCCTGTTCCAGAAGATATTCCTTACACTTGGGATATACTCCAGTAGATGGTGCTGGACTGCAGAGACAGAAAAGTGGCCCCTCCCGGCCCCTTATATACCCGGGACCTCCCACAAAATCCCCAGTTCTTCTCTGCAGTCCTGGCTGCGATAACTGACTAGAAGATGGCTCTCTCTACTCGCAGGTGAGCGGGGCTATTAGCTTGCGGCCCTGTAGGACTATTCCCACCCATTTCCTTCTACTGCCTCCCAGCTCAGGCTGCTCTGGTTCGGGTGAAGGTAGGCAGCAGCACCGTCAGGTGCTAAGGAGCGCTGCTCCAACCGCAGTCCCCCACAAAAGGGTAGGCGGTATAGGCCTATGGTGAGCCTTATGGGATGCCCCTCCCGCATTTATTGCCGCTCGCCCCCTGTCCCCACAGCTCCCTTTAGGCTGGCCGTTGCTTCCCCCTCGCTCACCCTTGTAGTTCTCGGGGGGTGCATGTCTTTGCTATATATATATATTGTGTTGTGTTTGATACCCTGTTGAATTGATTACACTGGTTTCTTTCGCCGCCGCACGTTTGTACTGCTCTGCGGTCGGCGGCGACATCACCGGAGGTGCTGCGCCCTCATTGGGGGGCCTTGCGGATGACGCGTTTTGCATCACTGTCTCCGTGGCCCGCCCCCTCAAAGTATATGCGGGTGCCATTTGAATTCTCTGCTGCGTGTGCCTGGCTTCTCACTATCGCGGCCCGTAATTGCCCCTGCGGGCTGATTTATTTTGTATTTCTCTTGTATTATGGGATCTTTTGCTTATGTCTTGCAGGCGGGTCAAACTTTGTGGTTTCTCTCGGTCCTATCCCCTCCATTTAGTGTTAACTCTTATTGGAGGGCTATTATATTTCATTACTCCCACTACCCTAGTGGGTTATTGGGGCATCCCGGGTTGCTTTTACTAACGTCAATCCCTATTGGCCTGTTGTGCCGTGATAATCGCCATATGGAGGCTTCTCAGGATAATGTGCTCGGGGTTCCTTTGGGACAAGCCCGGCTGTGTGTGGTGTGTGGGGTAACCCCTATAAGTGATGATGTTAGGGTGTGTGTACCCTGCGCCCAGCAGGTACTTGCCCTGCAGTCTGGTTTACCTGCGGCTGGCCCTAGTGCTGCGCCCCCTCTGGCATCTCCTGGTCAAGACCTTTTTCCAGGGGGTTACTCGCGTGCGTCCCCCACGTAAGCCTATGTTACCAGTCTGGGACTTGAACTTGGTCTTGTCTGCCCTGCAGGGGTCTCCCTTTGAGCCCTTGCAAGGGGCCCCTTTGTCCATTCTTACACTTAAGGTAGTCTTTTTGGTGGCTATCACTTCTTTTAGGCGTGTTTCTGAGTTGGCGGCGCTTTCCATCAAGCCTCCTTATTTTGAGAGACACCAGGATAAGGTGGTGTTTCGTTTTAAGCCAGAATTTCTACCTAAGGTTATTTCTGCGTTTCATCTCAATCAGGACATTGTTTTGCCTTCTCTGTGTCCTAATCCTAGTAACCCTAAGGAAAGGATTTTGCATTCTTTGGACGTAGTCAGAACCCTGAAGGTAAAAGCATCTACAAACACGCAACCTGTTTCTCCAGCATAGATTAGTTAGTTCTAGTGTGAATTGAGCAGTCTTCCTCTGTGAAAACAAAATAGTATTTTCAAATCCTGCCACCCCTGAATCTTCTTTCTACCATAGTAAAGCAAAGAAACCAACTTGGTTGGCTTTTTATGCAGGATGTATAAGTAGCCCCTCCCTCTGCTACATAGTATACCTATGTGGATTTTTATTATAGAACATTTCTTTGGCGATTCCAGCCTTGGCAGCTGTTAAGCTCCTAAGAAGTGGTAGATGAAAGAAATACATTTAGCTGATAGATAAGGCCACATATTTCATTATCTATAGCGGATACCCATCTTGACTTGAAGCCCCGCATCATTTACCCCATAGGCTGTACCGTTTGGATGGTTTTGCCATTCTGTCTTCTCTTCTTTCCCAGCAATAGAGCCAGCAATTTCCCCAAGGTATTAAATTGCCAGGGGTTTGGATGGCAGGACCAGTGATTGCCAGGTTGGATCATGAATTCGGTGCTCTGAATTTGAACATGTCACTGTTCGAATCTTGCACCCCTGGTTGTTCTTTTATTTTATGTATAAAATCTTCTGGCTTAGAAGCCTGGAATAGAAAGCCAGAAATGGGTTTTTCAACCTGTCAGGGTAGGTAAAAATATAGATTTATTTTTCTCTATTGAGGCAGAGATTGGCTAATTTAGTTTTGCATCACTGGTGGGTTATGGTCCTCTTTAGGAGAAATAAAAATAAAAATTCCACTTCTCGCACATTCACTTCCCCTCTCTCTTCCTGAAATGAATCAGTGGGAAGCAGGCGCTTGTTGCTCTGGAGCCACAAATATATTAATTTTTTTTATTTTTAGACTTTTATGACCTTTTAGGCCCTGCAATCAGAGGGCGTTGTTGATGGAGGAGGAAATCGGGGTGTGTTCCCAGAGGAACCTCTGACTGCGAATCACACGGTCAGACATAATATTTACACACATGTAGGTTAGGTCACTTATCTAATATGAAGAGCTCTTTCCTCAGCGGCTATCTCCCCGGCATGACGCTGTGGAAACATGCACGTGTTGAGAAACTCGGGTTAATAAAGGTGCTATTGGGAAATTTCTGAGCTCACGCCGGACTTTGTGCTCATTTGCTGAATAAAATAAAGATCACGAGAAGCCAAACAAAATTCCTGTGCTGCAGTGCTCTGACTGCCCGGCCTTGTTTTACATCCTAAACCTTGCTCTGAATCAGAGCAAACACTCCCAACAGGTCTAAAGAGGACCCACAGCTCCCACATAACAACTGACAGTGGGAATTGCTCTTCTGGCCCCCAATACAGTTTTCAGCATTGGTATTACACAAATGCACACAACTTGCTCTTGTTATACCTGGTATTTTTTAAAGAGGACCAGAACCCTGTCTTAGACTCTAGGTTGACATATTTGCTCCCCCCTGGGGCAACCTGCTGTGTGAAACCCCCCAGGTCATCCCAAAACTCGCCTTCGTTCCCGGTCCAACGGTGCATCCCCGCTATCCCCTTTCTGAGTGGCCGGCACAGGCACGCTTAATGTTAGAGGGTTGCGGCCACCATCACGCTTGGATGATTGGTTGCGCATGCGTCGTAGGACTGGAAAGAGGTGAGTTTTTGGTTGGGGTGACCTGGGGGGGGTCTCACACAGTGGGGAACCACCGATCGGGGTGCAACGGCACATGTGTGAGGCTTGACCGCATCCCTGCTATCCCTCTAGCAGGGCGCGTGCCCACGGCAGGCATTTGTGAATGGCCGGCTCGGGCACGCTCTCTGTTAGAGGGTAGCGGGGGATGCTGCCATCACCGCGCTTGAAGCCGCTGGCAACGTGGCAACGTGATGTCAGCGGCTCCAGGAGCGCTGATTGGATGAGCCATGCATGCGCCATAGGACCGGGAAGATTTGAGTCAGCTTTGGCGATCTGGGGGGTTCCATGCAGATGGGCACCCCCGATTGGGCTGCCCTGGGGGAAAGGACCAAAACCCAGGATAGCCAAATTCCTGGGTTTTGGTCCGCTTTAACATGCTGGCAAGCCCCAACTGCCCACTATAGAGGGATCATGCTGGAGCGGTGGCTAGCTTTCCCCTTTCTTCTCAGTGGGTGGAGCTGTGCAGTCCAGACATTGAATAATGCAGGAGGGAATTCTTTCATTTAGCAAATGCTTGTGAACTGTAGACAAACTCCCAAAGAATCCTTTGGCTCTTGCATGTCGTCGGACCAGTTATCCAGTTTCCAGTTTCAGTTCTCACTAGAGAACGTTTAGGCAAACATTTTTTTTTTCTTGCTCAGACGGTACCTTTAAAATCACAAATTACTTTTGGATCACCATATGTATCTGAATAGCATGTGCGTTTGGGATGCACCATCTGATTAAACACCATAAACTGGCCATTTTGGGGATATCACATTACCTAGTTTCAGGGTTTCATAAAGGACTGGCACTGTGCAATCTGCATAGCAGTTGGATTTGTATGCCTGCTGCTGGCAACTGAACAGATTGGCTTGTTCCCTGGCCGCACTCGGGGTGCAGGGAGCTGGGGATGCCAGACTCTTTGTGGACTCCACATATGCAGATGCTGCTGGGTCCTGGAAAGTAAGGTAAGAGCACAGCCACAAAATGGTCTGTATGTTATGTTTAATTCCAAAACCGCATGCCTGCTGTATTCTGATGAATGACACTTGGATGCATAAATGTATCATTTGAATTGCTCACCTGATCCATGCTCCAACAGAGGCCAGGTTGCCATGCACACACATACCTCGCTACCTATGGGTTGTACAGCAAAGCATGCTAAATGAATATGCCCCCTTGGGAGGAGGGTTACTATAGGCTAACAAAAAAAGCCCTGGAGACACGATCCTTCAAAGTCACAATGAAGCTGGCTCCCCTGCAGGCACACCCCTTCACCAACCAAGTTGAGTGCTCTTAGCTCAGTATGGTTGGGCTGGGAATGTTTGAGTAAATGGGAGGGGGGGGGAGCTGAAGTGAAAAGAGAAAAAGATTGGTGCGGTGGAAAATTGTCTCTGTGGCTGCTGCCTGCTTTTCCTTTTGACAAATTTAGTTTTTTCTTTTTTATGAACTTCCTGATTTATTAAGGTTTAGAGAACCTTGAAATCGCCTCAATGCTTTTTCAGTCTGTCCACATGCTTGTTGGTTTTATTTGATTAAAAACATTTCTTGGAGGGTTGAATATAAGAATAAGTGCCCCACTAACCTTGTCTGTGACCAGTGTAGGACTGGCCCACCAGAGCACCAGAAAATCCTCCGGTGATCCCCATGGCCAGCATTAGGGCATTACAAGAGATTCAAGACTAACACTGTGTTTCTGGCCTGTAGTGTTCTCTTCAGTTAGTTTTGTTAGTTATTTGTTCAGTATTTTATATTACATTTTAATCGTGTTTCAGCTGGGTGGTCCCTAATAATTTCTTCTAGTGGGCCCCAAGAATGATTTCCTCTGGTGTGCCCAAGGTGCGTGTCTTTGACCCCCTTGGCTGAGACTGCCTTTTGCTTCCTGGTGGCAGTGTATAGCAGTGCTTGCCATAGGAGCATAGTCTGTAGTCATGGCTGGCGCCTGGCTCTAGTGTGCTAGGTAAATGGATGTATGCGAGGCACATCTAATTCTTCTGCTAAATATGGTTCTGTGAAGCAGCAGCTGAAGTCTCCAGTTTCTATGTAGCTATGCGGCTCATGTTGGGTTAGAGATTGTATCCTCTAACAGCATGTACAGGAGATGCCCTGCCTGACCACCATTGCCAATGTGTCTCCTACCTGGACTAAATTCTGCGTTTGGTAAAGCAGCAGCACCTTATTTTAGTTTTAAAGTCATTCAGCAGGCAAAATAAAAACGAAAGGGCACTTACCTTTTGTCCCGCAAGGCTGCTCATTGCTGGTCCAGGAATCAGGAACTCACCTGATTGCATGATTCGTGCGGGTGCCATAGCTTGACCATGGGGCTGGGTTTGACCAAGGAACGGGTTCACAGCTCGCCATCAATCACAGGTGTGCTGCGACAACTTCTCCATTCATTATCATGGAAGTAGTAGGCCGAGACCTGACATGCCCCCCCCCCCTTCATTGTGATGAATGAAGAGGGCATGTTCACACTCCCTTTGACTGATGGCACGGAACTGCCAGAGAATGGAGTGTGAGGCTCTGAACCGATCTGGATCACTGGCTACGGCGTGGGCTCTGATATAGAGATCAGGTGAGTTCCTAATCCCTGGACCTGCATCAATCGGCGACACGGGACAAAGGGTAAGTGGCCTTTTTTATGTTGCCTGCTGAACTTCTTTAATAAAGCTACATTCACATCTGTAGATGGCAACACATGTGCTGTCACAGAATTCTGCTATGTGAAACTCTTTCCTCACCAATGAGCCCATGGCGCAAGTGTGGACAGCGACAGCATTTCTCGCATCTTTCTCTGGCTGTGCATGGGCATCCTCGCTATAACTAAATGGCTGGCACAGCCTAGGGATGCAGGGGTGCGTCCGAAGAAGTTGACGGGGGGAGAGGCGCACTTGCACTGTGGGAATGCTGGGAGAAGTCACATTTATGGTTTCCCTCCGACTAGCGATGAGCTCCTATGCCTATATGAATAGCTGGGTGACGGAGCACGCTTCAGATAAAAAAAAAAGCCAGGCAGGCTAATTTTAACCCTTTGTCAACTGTCTGCAAGCCCGCACCCACCCTGGCAATCCTGTGTATGCTTTAAAGCAATAGGATAGATTTGTTTTCTGCTTTTTGAATGACATATGCTGGGTGTCTTGGTGCCCGCTGGCTGAGCTCTGTCTTGGCACAGCAATACATTGTCTCCCTATGCCAGTTCTGCTTGCAGTCTTGTCTCATTTGCTATTGTAGGTACAGATACAGTGGGCTTTTATATATTGTTTATATCCATTATAAGCTTGCCCTAGGTTATTAGCACACAAAATGTTCTACACATTTATGTATATGCTTTGTGCTATTCTTTCTGCTGTGTCTATTCTTTTTGATTTGGGGATGGAAGTGTGGCTTTTGGCTTTCAGTGGCATCTACTAATGAGCTTTTCAGTCTGGATCAGAAGACATTTATGTTGTTTCTCACTTTTCTGCAGGGTGGCACTTTTATACTTCTTATATTACATACATTATATATACATTACATTGCATAGATGGTACAGCAGTGCCAGAGCATGTTGTTTGGGCCAATTGCTCGATGTAGAAACATTCTGAGTTTGTGACGTGTGATACCTCAGGGCTTTTTTTACTATTTTACTCCTTCATTTGCCTCCTTGCCCACAAAAATGTCTGCTTTGGTGACTAGTTAATTATTTTCAAACATATTCCAAATACAGTCACCCTTCTTCTGTTCATCCATGTGGAGCAAATTGACTGACAGTTCAGAATGAGGAGCTTCTCTATGTGCCGACACTTTGGTTGAGTTAACTGCATCCTGCGATTATTCAGGCAAACTCAGACTAGCAGGTAACTGATACTGCGGGATCTCCGGGATTACTTGCTCTTAAACCTGACCTACACTGGGTTAGATGACCCACAATGACAAGGAACTTGACTTTCTCTATATTTACGTAGGATGTGAGGGGAGTGGGTTAGGGTCCCTTGTGGTCCTACGCCCTTCATGCTACAAAGCTGTTAGTGAGGGTGTAGGCCTGCTTTTAGTTAAGGTACTAATTGCAAAGTAAATTGCTACATGATGTTGCATGCTGTGTTCCTCTTCAAAGCAGACCTACACCCAGGAAGTATAGTATTGGACATGTCTCGCGCATTTAAAAAGAAACCCCACCTAGCCTCTTTTACCTTTGCTCAATTCAGCATTGTGTCTGCCACTTACGAGATTGGGGTGTGCGGTCGTACAGAGTGCCATCCCAACCCTTCTGCAAGCGGAAGCTAGAAGAGCAGTATTCCAACGCTGCTTAATAAAAAGGCTCTTATCTGACTCAATGTTTCATACTCCCTGCCTCTCTTGTCACATTTCTTTTATTTCTTGTTCTCTTCCTTTCTTACTTTTACACATTCTCTCCTATCTCCCTTTTTTTTTTACACCACTCACCCTTCTCTCCACACTCCCTCCTTTCTTTTTCTCACTTAAACTCATTCATGTACTCTTTCTTTTCCACATTATCTCATTCTCTCCATTTCTCCTTACTTCTTCTTTCTCATTGACCCTCATTCTCTATCCTTTTCACTCTCCCTCACTCTGTCCCCCTTCCCTTCTCATTTCGACATTCCTTCCATTCTCTCTCTCTTTTCCACATCCCCTTCTTCTCTCTTATTATTTCCAATTCCCTCCTTCTCTGTTTCTGACACTGGTCGAGAAAATGGGGGTGGGGTTAGAATGCTAAGGAGAAGCCTGTTTTATGACTTTATTTTGCTAAGACACCCAGTTCTGGCTGTACGTCACTTTGGATTGGGACTGTGTGGGCTCCTGAGGGCAGAAGAGGCTCCACAACCATGGCAGTGGGGAAGGTTTTGGCAAGTTATGGAAAACTACTTACAGTGCACCAAAACTCCTAAAAATGCACATTGCGGGGGGTCTCAAATCAAGATGCTCCCCAGGGAAGGATTTAACCTGGGCTAGAGTCTTTTAGAGTTTTGGTCTACTTTAAAAAAAATTTATTTAAAGAATTTAATTTTATAAATTTAAAACATGGCAGTAATTTATGAAGCCTCCTGTAACATTTTAGTGGCCCAAAAATCTGCATGGAGATTTACTGGCCCCTTGTGACATCCCCAGTGAAACCGAATGTAATGTCAGTCAACAAGTGTGCTCTATAGCTAATACTATAGCATTGCAGGGCACAGATCATGGGTGGGGGTTATTATGGCCTTATAAAGTGACGGTACTGAAGCTTTAGTATGGTAGGGGCAGATAATGACTAGGGTTGCTATAGGCTAGACATGATGCTGAGGCTATAGCATTGCAGGGCAGGACCAATGTGGTGGCTCTCCTCTGCATCCTTTCCGAAATACAGGAAACACTATATATGATGGGGCTGAGGACGGGTACGAGCTGAGAAAAGGAGACTTGAAGACGGGGTGATAAAAGTCGCACTGTACCAACAGGAGCAGCCAGCAAAAGCACCAGCTAGATAGAAAGCAATGTGGTCCATCAGGTATTCTCCCAGCTCTCCAGACCGTTCCTGGTC